>BSBM01001183.1:8390000-10890000 GCA_027924585.1 Larix kaempferi
TTTTTTAGATCTACTTAGATTTACCCTTGCAATTGAAAAGATATTAAGAACCCACCTCTATAGGATCCACCCCTAGTTGGATCTATAGTTTGGTGGTGATTGGCTAAAAATTGACACACCTTTCAATGCAAAAAGCCTTCTTGAACCTAAATCGATTTTCCTAAGAGAAGCTTGTTGGGTAAGATCTAGCACATGGGTAGGTGAGATCCCACTTGATTTGACATCTAGACACTTGATAACCTATACCCATATCCTTGCTTTGGTGAAAACTACCTTGTGGACATCTCTCCATGTTTTGAGGGGTTGAAACCCCCTTTTGATCTTCTTGGTACCTTAAAACTTAGATCTACTAAGATCTACCCATTGGATTTACTTGAAACTTTGAAGGAACATAGATCGGGGTACTAATATCCCGGATCTACATTTTGGTGGCCATTGGACTTGGTTTGGTCCACCAAACCCATCTTTTGCCCTTCCTTGAGAAAGTCGCACCCCCTTGAAGTTTTGAGTTGGACCACTTCTAGCAAGTGGGTGGTTGAGATTTTCAGAGATTTGGAATGCCCATGCCTTGAAACCTAGGTCTAGACTGTCCTTTTGGCCCGATCTACCTTGGGGATTGCATTCCTTGTTTTAAGGAATTGTGGTCCACTTTTGGTCATCACTCAAAAACCTAGATCTAGTAAGATCTAACCATTGGATCACATCCATTTCACTTGACTTGGCTTCTAGGTGTCCCGATCTACACTTTGACATCTTTCTTGACTCCATTAGCCCACTAAACAAGGCACTAGTCCATCACCAAGCAAGTCGCACTCCTTGGGATTCGTGTCAAACCTTAGATTTAATACATGGGTACTCCTAGAAATAACTCAAACTCATAGATCTAGCCTAGATCTAACCTATAATACCAACTTCACACTTAACTTTACCTTGTGGGTCCACCTATAACCATTTTACACTTCCCAAGAAACTAGACCCACTTGTGTAAACAAATGGTATTATACCTAGTCATCATACCCCATCAGGTGGCCTAAACCATACATAGGTTGAAACATTAACAAACTCTTACACCTCCTTCAACCATACCTTAACCCATAGGTCCACTTAGCCTTGCATTGGTTTCCGTAACTCATTACTTACCTACCCATAGAAACCTTTGTTTGGGTCCAATCAACTGTGATTGGGGTATAGGGTCTCCCCCTTGGTCTAGTTACACCTTGACCTAAAGCGAAGAGTGCCTCGGTTGACGTGACTCCCACCTGCATTGGGAACCGTGGCATCTCTTGGGTCACCTCTTTAGTTGCCTGACTCCTCTACCGTCCCGGATGGGATACCTCTAGGGGCAACTACAAGTTGTGTGATAACATTTTTGGCGCCGTTGCCGGGGAGGTAGAGGCCTACCTTGGTTCATCATACCTGTTTTGTCTCACTCTATCCCTGCACTTTAAACGACATACATCTTGGTAGAAGAGTTTTAAAATCTACCTGGCGACTCCACATAAGCGACTCCACTGGTGATCGATCCTATCATTATCTAGAACCCATGGGGTGCATCTTTTTGTATTTAGGTTCTTGATTTAATAACAAAAAAAAATTAAAAAAATTAAAAATTAAAAAAATAAATTTTTGCCATCAATGGCTGCTTCTGAGCGGCCTAGGACCTTTGGTCGTTTGAAAGTTTTTGACTTCTCAAAAATTGTTGGGTATCCTCATCATATCCCTCATCAAGCCCGTGAAAGGTTGTCTAAATTTGATGGCAGTCATGAAGTATCTGCTAAAAGACACCTTGAACTTTTTAGGGAAATTATTAAAGATTTATCCATAACCCACGAGGATGTGTGTATGAAACTATTGGCTTCATCCTTCAAAGGAAGAGCTGAGATCTGGTTCTTAGATTTGAAGCCCAATAGCATTTCCGGGTATGGCATGTTTGAGCAAAATTTCTTAGAAAGATGGGGAAATGAATCCGATGATGTATATTTTTCAAATCAAAACCTTCCCCTTTTTGATCCTATTGTTGAATCTGTTAATAATCAAACATCAAGTGAATTGCCAACATCCGAAGATGACCCCTCCTGCTCAATTTCTTTTGAGGATAAGTCTTCCACTTTTGAGCCGATTGAAAGTCAAATCCATAATCATTGTATAAATCATAAGTTTTCAAATTTCTTTTTAGGTAGCCCTAGTCTTGATCCTGAGGAAATTTCTGAGGATGAGCCTTTAGTCAGTCAATCTATTGAAGTTCCTCCCTCAGAGAAACTCATTAATCATTCCATATTTAATGATCATTCAATTCCTTATCACCTTATGGAAGAAGAAGAAAGTGAAAGCATAGACCAAGATCCTTTAGTGGTGATCTCTAGTGATCATTGTGCAAATAATCAGGATACTTTAAATAAGCTTGTTAATTTTCCCCCTGATCAATTAAATGAAAATGATCACCTATCCTCTTATAATTTTAATGATGAACCAATAGAAGGTCAATCTCAAGATGAGGATGAATTAGTGAATCACACTAGATGCTCTAATCTGTGTTCCACTTCTTATAATGAGTCTTTAATTTTTCCCATCCTTAATCAAGACAACTTAGAGTTAGGTAGCTATGGTCAATCTTGTCCTCAGATTGTAAATATTAAACTTGACCAAAAGATTAAAATCATTCCTACAGTAAAGAGTGCTTTCTTTTGCCAAAATCCAAAGTCAAACTTATTTATTCATTTGGGAGAATTTTCATATTTGCAATCCACCCTCCCTTCCCAACTCTTTCAATCATCTTTGGGTTGGTGCTCTAGTAAAATTTTTGCTTTTGATTTTTTCAACAAAAAGTATAAGCATGATTACATGTTTGGAGAAAAAACACTTCATTTCCCTTTTCAGTCACTTTTGAACCATAATGCTTATTGTCAAGTTATTAATCATTCTGGGTGGCTAGAAAAGGTGTTTAAAGATCAATTCCATCTTTTCTCCATTTTTGAGCATCAAGTGGGTTTAACTTTGATTTTTCATCTTTTAAGCTTTAATTTGTCCCCACTTGGTTTCTATTTGATCATCAGTCCCAAGGAGAATCAAATTGAATATGTGAGAGAAGCAAATGAAGAAGTTAATTTGTGTGAAAATGAACCGAATCACATGTCTTATGTCTTCCGTCCATCCATCTCTGAGTTTAACTTGCATAAATTTTATGATCCTATCAGTTCTTTGATGGAGGATGTTTGTATCAGACAATCTTCTCCTTGGCATATTTTCATACTACATCATTTAAACCATTCTTCTATGTTTGAACAAGTCAGGAAGATTGTGCCTTCAAATTTGTTAATCTTTAGCCCGATCTTGACTTGTTCTATTATCAAAAGTCAAATAAGAATCATTAACCTGTTTGACGAATGGTTACACTGGATTTATGATTTTACCTAGCATTTGTGTTGACTGGTTAGAGTAGGGTAGGTAGGTCTTGAATAAGCTCACTTGAGCAATAGGATTTGTGTGCTTTTTCCTTTTTCTGTGTGCTGAGTATTGCCCCCTTTGCTTTTCTGCTTGCTTTGTGTTTGCCTGAGTTGAGTCTTGCTCCTTCCTAAGCTTGTCTCTTCTCCTGCATACATTTTTAAGAAATTATAGTTAGCATTTACATTGTTGGCTGCCTGTGCAAGTTGAGATTTGCCTGATTTAAGAATGTACTCTTTTCCTCCTGCACAGTAAATAAAAATGATAATGATATATGCCATGTTAGTTTATATTTATATTTTAGCGCATTTCAGTTCATGCTTTAGATTAAATTTCAGTTCAGTTTTATTTTATTTTTATCCCATACATGCTCCATGATGGTATTCTAGTTTTTGTGAGAGCAGGAACAGGTGCAAGATAAAAGCTGAAAGCAAGGATGGTGCAGTGCTGGATTGAAGATCGATGCAGAGCAGTTCGAGACCAGAGATTCTGAGGTTCTCAAGCGCTCTCTCCCTTAGAGCACTTGTCCCACCTGGAGCCAGATGTTATCACACCATAGTAGCAGGGCTACTATTCTTGTACAGCAGATATCTGCACATTCCAGAGCTTCCTTTATTCCAGAGCATGGCTATATATTTTGGATCACTCATGATCAGAGCAGTACATTATTCAGATTGTATGACCTTGTGTCAAGGCTGAGCCTTGAGAGTTCAGATTTGATGACTGATGTGACCACTTTTCCCATTACAGTTTCAGTTCAGTGCCTAGAGATTTACTTCAGCAGTGTTTCAGATGATGCATGATGATTGCTATGATGATGATGTTGTATGATCTATGGATATTGTTCTCACTGACTGTGGATTATTAGCTTGTTGATTTAATCATGATTATAGCATGTGCTTGGTATATTATTCCTGATGTGGCAAAATATTTAAAATGAACTGTAAACCTTAAAATGGACAATTGCTTGCACTCTTAGGTCATCTAACAAAACTTACTGGTATTTCACCTTACATAGACATGGTCTTTCCCGACACCTTTTGTCTGCTAGTGTAGGCTCCATATCCACTTGTCTCCATCCATACATGACCTTCCTGTTTGACTTTAAACCCTGACTTGTCTTATTTGACTTTCTGATGCTGAGGACTTCCCCATTTTTCTACCTCTGTGTTTGGACCGCATCCCTGTTTATTCAGTGTCTCGGCTCTGAGTTGGTGACAGAACTTGCCTTTGGTGAGTTGGATTGTAGGCCTTGGCTCGAACTCCCCCTAGTCACTTGAGATGTTGTTGGCTAAAACTGAAAGCTCATGTTCTACCTGTGGAAATTAAATAAATTCGCCCATGGAAACAAAAAGAGGGCAAGAGCAATGAAAAGCTAAAAAAAATACTCCTCGAAGAGTATAAAGAAAGGTCCAAAAAGCAATAGTTCTTAAAAGCTGTATCTAAACAATTGCTGACCTTGTGAAAATATGAAAAACATGCCCTGGATGCAAGCTGCAACTAGTTGTGCTTCTCAGCACATCTGAAATCCGAAGGGTTATGTAGGCCAAAAAGGCCATGGAAATAAATTGAATGATCCTAATGAACTTGGATCAACTTGATGTAGACATGATGCCGAAGTTGAATAAGCACTCTCTAAACAACTTATCCATCTGTGAGGCACAGCCATTCCCCGTGTTCTTTTGTCCAACACAGAGTTTGTAGCTTCCCCCTCTCCCAGTCCAAAGTATTTTTGAGTTGAGTTAGACAAGTCACACCCTTGGCCCAACCTTGCTGCCTAGCCTTCATCCTTCACTAGCAGTTTGACCATGTCCAATGGGTGAGTTTGTCATTTGAACTATGGTGCAAGTGATTTATTATAACCACGGAATATGTTAATATAATTAATGCCACTGAATGAAATTTGTACTTTGAGCTTAGCTATGAAATGATTAAAAAAGCATTGTCTTAGTCTACTGATGTGATTTATCCTTGATTATATATATTCTTGGGATCCGTGATGATGTGGACCATGTATGGATGATTATTGATGATGATTTATGGTCCCACATGTTTGATGATGATATTATATGATGGACATACGATACAGATGATGTTTGATCCAATTCAGCAGGTTATTATCATTACAGATCAGCAGATTATACATTGTCCATATATGGTGGACCCTACAGCTGGCCCATTAGGGCAACCCAGGGTGTATGAGTACTCATTCCTAGTGGATTTGGGTCTTCTGGATCCATTGAGACACTTATCTTTCAGATCCGGGCACTTCTGACAGTGATTGATGCAGTTTTACACTTGTTGACCAGATTTGGGGCTGATTTCCCAGCCTGAGCAGCAGGGGCCCCGAGAGGCCGGTTCACCTAGGGCGCTGATGATGGACGGGGTGGTCCAGCCACTTGTTATTACCATTTATCCCCCCTCCCGGAGAGCCTGGTGGGCTCAGTTTGACAGCGCTAGCACCCTAGGAGGCAGTTTTGGCACTTTCACAGTTCCCGAGGCAGTTAAAAAATGGGATAAAGTGGTCACTGAGGAAATCGATTTGGGCAATTGAGGCAAGGTTTTGGCATTTGGTTTTCACAGAGGTCTTCCAGGGTGATCTCACTATCTTCCAGTCAGTTTTCACCATGTGGGTATCTCCAGATTGATCACAGGAGGACATTTACTGCTTGACTGTCATGGATTCTGAGGACAGTTTTGGTCATTATCATTATATTGGGCATATTTTATTATTTTATTGTGCCTTGGGGTGAGCTAGCAAGGATTTATACCTCCTAGCCCCACCATGTGCTTATTTTATCTTGTCCTAGTCATCATGAGGTGGATTATTGTACTTTATACCCCTCTTATGGGATGACGTCACCCTCATTGTACCATTTAGTGAGGGCGCTATTGTTATGTTGAGTGATCCATGTGATATTATGTTATGGATTCATCCTAGCCATTGATTGTATGATGAGATCTTATAATCTCAACCACTCATTTGATGTAGTATTGTAGAGTGGTATAGGGTTTTGGTCTTTATTATCCTATATAAGGAGGAGACCCCCCATTGTAAAGCTCACCTTTGGAGCTCTGGAATATTGGAATAGAAGATTTTTTGTGGAGCACATCTCTCTTGGCTTGTGGATTCTCTTGCATATTGAATATAAAGTATCTCTTCTATGTATCATTGTGGATTTTGGTGTTTTTGCTAACCTTTTGACAGGAAAGTCGAATTGGAGAGAGGAGGGCGACTTTTTGAGGGTTATTGTTGGAGGGATCCACATATTCTCTCTTGGGTTGATCTTGTGACAGGGAGTATCATTATTGTATCTTCGTGACATAGTTGATGCTTTCTATTACATCTTTCTACCATTTTCATAATCATCTTGCTTGACTTGTTTCTTTGATCTTGTCTTGTAGGAGGAGGACGATTTGGCTATCTTGGAGAAGGGCGATTTGGTTGGAGCACTTGGATCTCACTCTTGAATATAAACATAGGAGAATGCTATCAACTTGCAAGGTGGCCATAAGCAATTGAGGTAAGATCTACAAGGTATGTGCCTCTTTCATCCATTCTATCTCCATTGGTCATAAAACCCTAATTAAATCAAAACCCCAATTTTGGTATTTTTTTAGATCTACTTAGATTTACCCTTGCAATTGAAAAGATATTAAGAACCCACCTCTATAGGATCCACCCCTAGTTGGATCTATAGTTTGGTGGTGATTGGCTAAAAATTGACACACCTTTCAATGCAAAAAGCCTTCTTGAACCTAAATCGATTTTCCTAAGAGAAGCTTGTTGGGTAAGATCTAGCACATGGGTAGGTGAGATCCCACTTGATTTGACATCTAGACACTTGATAACCTATACCCATATCCTTGCTTTGGTGAAAACTACCTTGTGGACATCTCTCCATGTTTTGAGGGGTTGAAACCCCCTTTTGATCTTCTTGGTACCTTAAAACTTAGATCTACTAAGATCTACCCATTGGATTTACTTGAAACTTTGAAGGAACATAGATCGGGGTACTAATATCCCGGATCTACATTTTGGTGGCCATTGGACTTGGTTTGGTCCACCAAACCCATCTTTTGCCCTTCCTTGAGAAAGTCGCACCCCCTTGAAGTTTTGAGTTGGACCACTTCTAGCAAGTGGGTGGTTGAGATTTTCAGAGATTTGGAATGCCCATGCCTTGAAACCTAGGTCTAGACTGTCCTTTTGGCCCGATCTACCTTGGGGATTGCATTCCTTGTTTTAAGGAATTGTGGTCCACTTTTGGTCATCACTCAAAAACCTAGATCTAGTAAGATCTAACCATTGGATCACATCCATTTCACTTGACTTGGCTTCTAGGTGTCCCGATCTACACTTTGACATCTTTCTTGACTCCATTAGCCCACTAAACAAGGCACTAGTCCATCACCAAGCAAGTCGCACTCCTTGGGATTCGTGTCAAACCTTAGATTTAATACATGGGTACTCCTAGAAATAACTCAAACTCATAGATCTAGCCTAGATCTAACCTATAATACCAACTTCACACTTAACTTTACCTTGTGGGTCCACTTATAACCATTTTACACTTCCCAAGAAACTAGACCCACTTGTGTAAACAAATGGTATTATACCTAGTCATCATACCCCATCAGGTGGCCTAAACCATACATAGGTTGAAACATTAACAAACTCTTACACCTCCTTCAACCATACCTTAACCCATAGGTCCACTTAGCCTTGCATTGGTTTCCGTAACTCATTACTTACCTACCCATAGAAACCTTTGTTTGGGTCCAATCAACTGTGATTGGGGTATAGGGTCTCCCCCTTGGTCTAGTTACACCTTGACCTAAAGCGAAGAGTGCCTCGGTTGACGTGACTCCCACCTGCATTGGGAACCGTGGCATCTCTTGGGTCACCTCTTTAGTTGCCTGACTCCTCTACCGTCCCGGATGGGATACCTCTAGGGGCAACTACAAGTTGTGTGATAACAGGACTCCTCCACTTAACCTTTTATTAACTTGATATAATTGCCTTTGGATATGATTCCTTGAAAGATCTTTAAAGAAAAGTAAAACAACTTAATGAAATGAAACCTGAAAGCCCTTAAAGGCTAGTACAAAAGGAGATTGATTTTGGTTCTATGGTGCTTAGGTTTGATTTTCTCCTTGCTTTTAAACTTCCTGCTCTTCTCTTGCTCTTCCTCTTTCAATTTGGATCCTCTTAGCTTTTTCAAATACCTACAAGAACTCCAATAAACTCAAGCAAGGTACCCATTAGACATTAGTAAGATAAAACAAGGCAAACTTGAGACTAACTAAGTCTAGACTTGGAAAATCAGATCTAAAATGTGAAAAGCATGAGATTTTATTTTGGATTTATGAGAAATGTAAAATGGACCAGCAAATAACAAATGCCTAAAAAGTGATGGGAAAGAGATCTAAAATATAAAAATTTTGAAATATGTTTTGGTGTATATAATCTATCTTTTGAAAGATGCAAAAAATGCAAACAACTACAAGCTTAAATGCAACCTATCACTACCCTATATGCTCAACAAACTACTTGCAAGGCAAGACTTAAGCTTCTAGAAGAGATCTAAAATGCAAACAAAGAGATCTAAGACTGAAACTTTGAAACTTTTTATGATATTTTAAATATTTCAAGAAACTAGATGCAACCTCAACAAAAAGACTAACCGCTAACTTTTTTCTTTTTTGTGTGTAGTGTTTAGGGCTCTCTCAAAATGGATGAGAAGGGGAGAGAAGGAGCAATGATGAAGAGACCAAAAACAAGGAAAAGAAGGCCCTAAACTAAGGTGGACGAAAGGAGAAGATGGTAGGGAAGAGTGGGAAAAGAGTAGGCTAAACAAATGGAATGGGGGAAGATGAATGAGGAGGAGCGAATAGGATGAGATGAGAGGCAAAAACATGAGGACAAAGAGAAGGCAAGAGAGAGGTGAAATGGCTAGAAGAAGAAGGCTTAGCAAAACAAGGGCAAAGGGAGATCAAAGAGCAAAATAGAAGGTTTTGAAGAGGTAAACCCTTAAGGACAATGTAACCAAATAGAAGTTTTGTTGAAAGTTGATGGGGAAGAGCTAGATCCTCTTGTTTCTCAAGTCCATAAAGCTTGAGACTTCATTAGCCTTATGTGGAGTGATGATGTACCTGCAAGAACCTTAAGCAGTGTGCAATATATGTAAAACAAGAATATTTAAGCGAAAAGAACTAGATACATGCTTACTTGTGCTAGATTGTTAGCCCTCTTGAAACAAGATCTACAACTTAATAATCTCAAATACAAATGCAAAACAATATCACCTCGTTTATAAGGTGAAGCAATGGCCACCAAGAGCCTCGTTTTTTACCTCCAAAGTCTCAACTTTATTAATAATCAAATTGTTTACAAAATCTCCAGAGTTTCTTTGCTCAAAAAGTCCATGAGAAGAGAGCCAAAATGGCCTCTCTTTATAGCAAAATAACTAAGCTAAGACCCTAATTCGAATTGGCCAAGGAGAGCCAATTTCCAATCACAAATAAATCGAATTTCCAATTAATTAAGAGCTTGGAGTGAAGCTCCAACTCATAACTCGAGTTAGTGGTGGTTGTGAATGGGTGACATGGTCTCCACATAAGCCAAAAGACCAACCTCACACATTGTAAACACCACCCATCCAATATAAAAGTGCCACATCACAAAAACGTAAAGCTAAAGGAGAGGGCAAAATTCTTCATAAAGATGCTCTGACAGTGCTCCGATACTTGACTGAAATGACTTGGAGTTGATTACAATCATCTTAAGTGCTCTCTGCCATGTCATTTAGACTTTTACTTTATTCAATTTGGCCTTTTTTGGAGAGATTTAAATTATCTCCAATTTATTGTTTTTTGAATAATTTAATTAATATTTCTCATTTTTTGATTTTTTGAGAAAATCTTAATTATGAGGCCAAATAATTGTCTGAAACTTAGGGTTAGCTGGTCTAGGGATCATGAATGATTTTTGGCTTAAGGTTCAAGCCTTCAATCACTGAATTCGGATCCTAGATGACTAACATATTACAAATTGAAATTTCTCCATTTAAACTATAGAGAAATTTATTTAAAATTTAAAAAATAATTAAAAATCCCAAAACCGGAGGACCCGGTAAAATTTTTTCAAAAATTTTTCTGAGGGTCCTAGAGACTTAGGACATGACCAAAACCTATTCTAATAGTGTCTAGTAGGCTTATATACATTAGTTGGACTCTAATAACCCCCCATGGCTAAAATTTTCAAAATCGGGCATTCCAGGTTTGGAGGAAGCGGGAGAAAACCTCATCGACTATAGCTCGGCGATAGGCAAAGTATAATTGACAAGGAAAAAAACTCCCTGGAATACCTTAGTTGCTTAATCAAGTCATGGGGAATCGAGACACTCAAAATCCTACTAGCACACTTTATTACAAACCCCATGGGGCCATGGTCATGTTGACTGAAAAACAAAACTGACTAGCCAAAATTGGCTAGGCACAAATGCTGGATCATCTGATACACTGGAGTACAAACATTCATCATGTTTGTCAAATGGCAGCTCTTCAGATAATCCAACTATGGTACAAATAAGGTGATAACAGGATGCATCACAAAAATCCTCTGAACAAACCTCATGCCAATTCCTTGCCTCATTTGCCCAAATCAATTTCCTAAGTGACCATTTCTTCCATTTTTTATTCCCAGAATATCACTTGTAAAATAATAAAATGCTTGTTTCTCTCTGCTTGGTGCCTCGAGCACAAATCTGACTGCACCAAAATGTATGGGAGCATGGTAATATGGTAATAGTGAGTGGTTGGACCCATACTCCCCCTGTAGCGCCCTAGGTGAACCAAAATAATCTCAAAATGTGTTGACAGGCCATTTTATATAGCAAGTATGCAATAAAATGATAAACCAACCATAATCCCATTTGAAAGTTCCTGAAATTGATATCTGAGTGTGCCAACGGACTCGGAAAGCCCAATTGTAGTAGAGATGAGTACTCATACACCATGTGACCACCTGGATAATTATCTGTAAGCTCAACCATGCCCAAACAATAAAAAAAATAATGGTCTTGTTATCACCTAAACTGTAGTTACCCCTATGGATGTATCCATTAATGGATGGCAATAGGGAAGGGCAACTCAAAAGGTGCAACCACGATCACCTCGACCTCCAATAGATGGTTGTCACGCCAGTCGAGGCAACCTTCGCTTTATGTTATCTAGCCCAGACAACAAAGGGGGAGACCCGATCTACTCCCGACAGGAGAGATCAAAACCAAGACACCAAATCAAGTTAATACTAAGTGAAGTAAGGTGTATGGTTTATCCTAGACCTTAGGGTGAAGTCACAATATAAGGGGTTCAATGAGTATAGCTTTGGTTCATTATTGATGTGAGAGTGACTTATAGTGTTTGAAATGAGATCCAGGATTGAAGTACTAGTTCAATGTGAGAAAATCCACTGCCTTGGGAACCGTGTCCAATGTAGGGTAGTTTAGGGGTTGATTTGGGGCTAACTAGTACAAATGACAAGCTTGATCATGATATATGATGACATCAAAGGGTTTAGTCCACCAAACAAGGATCAACCCACAAGTTAATCCAACAATCTAAGAAAGTCATTGACTTGGAGAGAGATCAGTGCCTTGGGAATTGGGATAATGGAGTCAAATGAAGTTAACTTGTTGTTGATGACTCATATTGCATGAGACAAGTGGGCAATTAAAGGTTTGATGGAGGAGTAGGTCTAGATCTAGAGATTCAAGGTTTGACCTAAGTGGACCACAATCCCTTAAAACAAGGAATGCTATCCCCAAGGCAAGATTTGATGAAATGACCAACTAGACCTAGGTTTTAAGGTGTGCCTGTTCCAAATCCACAAAAATCTCATGTACCCACGTCTTAGATGTGGACCAACTCCAATCTCCAAGGGAGTGCGACTTTGCACAAGGAAGGTAAAATGTGGGATAAATGGATCAAGACAAGTCCAATGACATCCAAATTTTAGATCCAAGTAGGTTAATCAAAAGAGAGTGTGGATCTACAATTTCAAGGCAATCCAATGGCTAGATCTTACTAGATCTGAGTTCAAAGATACCAAGTGGTCCAAAATGGGGATTAAATCCCTTGAAATGTGGAATAGAGCCCACAAGGTAGAAATTGCCAAAGTAAGAGTCTAAGGGTAGGTTTTAGGGCATGTAGATCGTGAATCAATTGAAATCTCAACTACCCATCAACTAGATCTAGGTCAACTCACCCTCACCAAGAAGTGCGCCCTTGCTTGGAGAAGCTAGGTTGGCTTGGGAAGAGAGTCAAATGGAGTCCAATCCTCACCAAACTATAGATCCGGGATGCCGTGGATACTATAGAGGTGGGTTTTTAATATTATACCCAACAACCCACTAGATCTTAGTAGATCTGAGAAAATGTAACAATGAGGGTTTGAATTAATTAGGTTTTCAATTATGTGTTGTGCCAATGGATTGGATCAAGATAAGAGAAACAAACCTGTGGATCTTACCTGGGTAACCTTGTAGATGCCTTGATGATGATGATCTATGCAAACCCGATCAATTTGAGAAGCTTTGAGGTAGTTTTCTATGAAATCGATTTAGTCCAAGAAGCCAATGCGCCCTCTCTCCTGCACAACAAACGTCAACAATATCAGATTTGATGCAATCAAGAGATAAGACTAATGCCACAAGAGAAGTAACAGAAAGATAGCATAGATCACAATGATACTAATGATAACCCCCTGATACAAGCAAATGCCAAGAAGACCGATTTGAAGAAGCCTTGCAAAATCGCCCTTGTTGAAGTCGCCCTCCTGTAGACAAGACAATGATTTCCAAAAAAGATAGATCTTACCACAAATTCCAAATGCTAGGTTGCAATAGATTTTCCAATCACCATCTAAGAACACCAGATGCAAAGGAGACCACAAGAATTTCCACAAGAAAGTTTTTCTATACCAATAATCCAAGAGCCAAAGACCCCTTACAATGAGAAGCTCTCTCCTTTAAATAGGAAGGAGAGGCATCAAAATCCTAACCACTTTTTGAATGAGTGGCTAAGATTAAAAGATACAAATGTCTAATCAATGGTTGAGATGAGCTCAACAATAAAATACATGGATCACTAATAAAATATAACATAAGTGGACAAAATCGCCCTAGGAGAGGAGAATCCCACCATATCATGATGACAAAATATAATAAGAATCTTATGGTGGGTCCAAGGGGTAATTTTAGCCACCCTTGGTCAATCCCCATAGCACAATAATAATAAAATAGTCATCAATATACCAAATCGTGCCTCTATGGACAAATCGTGGGCCTTAAAAGGCCTCAAAAATCATCAGAAAGTGCCATAAGTGATGGATGCGAGTCCCGATGAAGCTGAAACTGCTGGAGGAGGTGTGGAAGACATCAACCCATCATCACTGATCATCCCATGCCAAGGCATTGCCTCAGTAGCCCAAATCCAATTCCTCAATAGCCATTTCTACCAATCCTGAAATGCCTCAGGAAGCGTGAAACTGCCCCAAACTGCCTCCTGGAGTGCCTACGTTGTCAAGGTGAGGGCACTAGTGTGTCTGGGAGGGGGGTAATATGGTAAAAAGTGGTTGGACCACCCCCTCCAAGCACAGCGCCCTAGGTCAACCAAATAAAAATCCTCTCTGCTCTGACAGGGTCTCCAACAGACCAAAACTGCACTGGGTTAGCCTACTGAGGGTCAATCATCACTGTAAGTGCCCGGAACTGAAAACAGACTGTCTCACTGGACTCAGAAGGCCCAAATCCATCCAAGATGTGTACTCATACACCATATGAGTCTCTGCATGATCATATAATATATCCAATATACCGGAACAGGTGAAATAATAATGATCTGTAAATGATCAAATAATGTTGTAAACCATGAATCATCATCATAAACCTATATCTAATGCATAGAATCATCATGTACATGTACATAGACCATATATCATCTATTCATATCATCACAAGGTCCAACCATCTCATGTCCTATGGTTGACCTTGGTCAAACTAAGTTTGACCAAGTCAACATGACCAAATATAACTCAGACCATCATCAGAAGCTACTGCAAAGTGTCAAAGGTTAATGCATGCTCTACAACTTATTCAAATAACAATTATAACACAAAGTAATCATTACTGGCGATCTAAATCCAAATATATAATGTCATTAATTATTATTATAACTCAGACTAGACTTTCAAGACCATACTCACTTCATAGTCGTGATCAATTTGCTAGTGAAAGGTGAAGGCTTAAAAATAAACTGGCTAGGCTAAGGGATGACTCACTAACTCAACATTGTGACACTTTGGATATGGGAAAGGGAATACACACCATAGTATATACTGAATGAGCAACAACACAGGGAATGGCGGTGTCTCACAAATGGATAAGTTGTTCAAAGAGGGTTTATTCACCTTTAACAGATGCGCACAATCCATAATACAAATGAGGCCAGCAATAATTTGGATATAGCATTTAAGTTCCATTGCTTTTTGGGCCTGAAGTTTCCATAGCCTTTGATCTATGTGTGTTTACAAACACATTGCATAGATTTACATTTATTTGAGGCTTTCTGCTGCAGGTGTGTTTTTAAGGCACTTGTTTACCTGAGCACTTCTAGGTGTGTCACAGACAGCTTGTTTACCTAGGTATTTACATTTCCAAAAGATGTAACATTTTATTTTCATGGCCATTTTCATTTGGCATGCCTTTCATTCATGTGTGTTGAAAAACACATTGCATGAACGGGCTTTTTATACAAGATATAACATTTCATTTTTTCCAGATTTTGTATTCATGGTAGTACTAAAAGTTTCAGGTTTAGCCAACACAACTTTAGTGACTAGGGGGAATTCACAAGGAACTCCAACTCACCATAGGTAAGTTTTGTCACCAACTCAGAGCCGAGACACAATAAACAGGGAAGCTCATCCAATACAGAGGCTATAGTGGGGAAAAGATCCTCCATGTCACTAGTCAAGTAGTAAGTCAGGGTGATAAACTAAAAGGTAGGCAATGGATGGATGAAGACAATGAATAATGGAGCCAACACTAGCAAGCCAAGGTATGGTGGAATGATCACCTCTATTCTCCCTAAGGAGGGTAAACCAATGAGTATGAATAGTGAACTTCTAAGTCTGAGTAGGGACAATATAATATATATAATAAGATCAACCAGGTCCACATATCTATATGATCGCCAAATCATGATACTAAGTGCTAAGACATGCTATAAGAATAAGTATAAAAGCAATATAACCATAACACAATGATATACCTGCTGAGTCATATACCTGAATGCTCATCATCTGAACCATCATCTGTCCTTTGAAATTGCTACTGTAACTCTAGGCACTACCGACTGCTCTGTACAAATGGTATAATGGCTATATCAGTCATCTCTCTGAGTGTCCTGAGACTCAATCATGGCAATGGGGAATACAACTGCTGTCCAAAATCTGATAGTGATCCAATATAGATGCTCATCTCAACATCTCAATGTAAGGGAACTAGCTGAATAGTGTACTGGAATCAGAAAAATAATGTATGGTAGCCCGGCTACTATATATGTGATAACAGGTCTGTAAATAATAATAATAATAAAAATCCATCAAACCATCATATGAAACCTGTGTCTGATGCATGGAACCATCAAGTGGGCACCATAGGACCATAAGTAATCAATCTCGAACATCATCGGTCCAACTCATCCCGGATCCTGTGGTTGACTTGGTCAAACTGGGTTGACCAGGTCAAAACTGATCAAAAAATGACCCAAACTCAAATTGCCTGATGCTACAAGTGCAAAATGGATAAGATATGCTCCTTTAATTATTTCAATAGCAAGACTAAAGTATAAAATGGCATTTACTGGTGATTAAGCAAATAAAACATTACATATAAGTCTAGGTTAAAGCAATCAATTAATAAGAAAAAGATCTTCAAGTGTATACTCATCTATGGACGTGACCATTTTGCTAGAAATGGGTGAAGGTGGAAAAGGCAAGGCTAAGATAAGGGAATGACTTTACAACTTCAACACTATGACACTTTGGATAAAGGGAAAGGGAAACCACCTAACCATATGCTGGATAGAATACACACAAGGAATGGCGATGTCTCACAAATGGAATAAGTTATTTTTTAGGAGTGTGCATTCAACTTTAGCAAATGTCTACAACTCACTTCCAAGCTTTAAACCAGTTCCGTGAGGATCTTTTCTAGAACCACCGTGACTAGGTGCACAGCTAACTGTAACTTGAGGTTCTAGGGGACACTTAGAATTAGTTGTCCCTTACTCCATCTCACATCCCAACCTGTAGGATCTGTGAGGAATTAATCATTACATTTCAATCATGGCAAGCAGTCTTTAAATTTAGTATGCAAATAACCACTGCTTTTTAGGCCTTTGACCCTTTGGATTTTGCATGTGCTTAGAAGCACAACTAATTGCAACTTTTATCTAGGGTGCTTTACATTTCATTTCATACCCCTCTTTCATTGTGCTTAAAAGCACAGTTTTAAATTATAACCATGGGCTTGCATAGAAGATATAACAATGAGTCACATATGCATGTAATGATGGTAGTACAGTTTGCTTCAAATCTAGTTGACACAACTCAGGAAACTAGGGGGATCATCCACAATCAACACCAAGCATCGGGGGCAACCGACCAAAAAGGTCAAGGCTTCAAATCCAACTCACCTAAGCTCAGGAACCAACACTAGCGGGTTCTCCTGGCCCAGAAGGATTAAGGCTTCGGTAAGTTCTATTGCACAACTTAGAGACGAGACACCAAAAACTATCCAACATAGAGGCATAAGTGGGGAAGTCCTCCACATCACAGGCTGAAGTGTAAGTCAGGGTAAAACCAAGTACGGAAGAGAACGATGGATGGGGAAAGGTGACAGGTGATGCCATAACTAGCAAGCCATAAATGGTGGGAATGACCAAGTCCATACTACTTAAGAGGGTAAGACCAACAAGTATACAGAAGAAATTCTGATTCCAAGTAATTAGACCAGTTTGACTCTAAACAGTCAACCAATAACCATATATATATATATATCGCTAGATCATGACCACTAAATACCTAGTCGAGCTACTAAGATAAACAAAAGAGCACCATATAGGTATTCAATGCACAACCATATACTTGTTGGGTCATATACCTGTATCTATCATCTGAACCATCAACTGTCACTGGAACATTGCTGTTGCATAACTCTAGGCACTATCACACTGCTCTGTATGGAAGAAAATGGCCACCTCAGCGATCAAATCCGAGGTCATGAGGCTCAGTCATGGCATAAGGCTATAATGTATGCTCTGGGGTTGCTAAAAATATGAGTGATCATAGAATCACTGCTCATCAACTACCGATCTCAAGCATCTCATAGTAAAGGACTAACTCACAAAAGTACTGGAATCTGGTCTGAAAATATGGTAGCCCCTGGCTACTATAAATGTGATAATAGTTCTTTTAGGTTTTCATTATTTTTATTGTTTTTTTCTAAGGTGGACAGTCTTCATAGATATGAGGATGCCATTTTAATATGTAGGTTTTCCAAGGAAGAGGTTGCATGATGAATACGCACAGGCGGATTGACCTTTTGGGATAAACTCTTCCTTCATTAAGGTTTGAGCATGACCTTATCGAATTGAACTTTAGGACCAAAGGGTTTACCCTAGCAAAACCAAATTCTAAAACTTGCATCCTTGTTGAGTTCTTATAGCTCGGATGGTCTTCTACATAGGCTTGGTGTCTAAGCATGTAGAAATTGACTAAAGTGACTTTCCTATGATTTTCCCTATGGGGTATTTTTGGGAGTAATTTACCCAAAAATCTGTGTTAAATTTCATGGTTTGCTATTCTATTTTGTTGCAATTAGCAAGTTAAAGCTCACGTGTTTCAGTTTACAAGTTTCAGATTTGAATGCATTTAATTCTTTTTCATTAATTTGGTGAATAAATTTGTTGGGCACTAAAACCAAGACTGGGATTGAGTAAAATTTACAATCCTCATACTAGCACTGCACCCACACCCATCAATCCTAGCTAACTTGAGAAAAGCAACTATAAGTTAAAGCCCTGCAAGAACCCTAAAAATGTTTCTTGAAGGATATTATGTTGAAAAAGTCGGCATCGGCAAAAAGTCGGCAAGGGTTCTGTTATCACACAACTTGTAGTTGTCCCTAGTGGTATCCCATCCGGGATGGTAGAGGAGATGGACAACTAAAGAGGTGACCCAAGAGATGCCATGGTTCCCAATGCAAGTTGGGAGTCACGTCAACCAAGGCACTCTTCACTTTAGATCAAGATGAATCAAGACCTAGGGGGAGACCTTATAACCAATTAAAGATGATTGGACCCAAACAAAGGTTCCTAGGGATATGTAAAAGACAAGTTACGGAAACCAATGCAAGGTTAGGTGGACCTAGAAGTTTAAATGTGGTTGAAAGAGGCTTAGGGAATGACTTATGTTTCAACCAATGAATGATTTAGGCCACATGATGAGATAAGATAACAAGATCTAGTACCATGAAATACATAAGTGGGGCCCACTTCCTTGGGATATGGAAATGGCTCAAATGGGACCCACAAGGTGAAGTTAAGGGTGTAAATGGTACTAAGGGGTATGCTATGAGTAGATCTATGGATCTAAGGTAAAATTAGAGATACCCACATATGGGATCTAGGACTTGACACAACTCCCAAGGAGTGCAAATTACCCTAGGTGGACTAGTGCCTTGATAGATGGGTTAATGGAGTCAAAAGAGATGTCAAATTGTAGATCAGGACACCTAGGATGCAAATCAAGTGGGCTATTCAAGATGTGATGGTTGGATCTTAGTAGATCTAATATTTCACTATGTGACCCAAGTGGACAACAATCCCCAAAATGAGGAATGATACCCCTAAGGCAGAACTTCACAAAGTGAAATACTAGGTGTAGGTTTCAAGGTGTGCTTGTTCCAAATCCAATGGGATCTCAACCACCCATGTCCTACAAGTGGGCAAACCCAAACACCCAAGGAGTGCGACTTTGCCCAAGGAGGGTTAAAAGCATGGAAAGGTGTGTCAAATCAAGTCCAATGGCCACCAAATTGTAGATCCAAGTAGTTTAGGCAAGTGTCAATGTGGATCTTGAAAATCAAGGGCATCCAATGGCTAGATCTCCATAGATCTGAGATTGAAAATGCATCACCAAATTGACCCAAGTGGGGCACAATCCTCAAAATGAGGAATGGGGCCCACAAGGAAAAAATCAACAAGGTGAAGCACTAGGGGTAGGTTATCAAGTGAGGAGAGTATGAATCAAGTGGGATCTCACCTACCCATGTCTTGGAACCAACCAAACTAACTGCTCCCAAGTGGTGCGATTTTGCTCAAGGAGGGCTAAGTGCTTTGGAAAGTGTGTCAAATGGAACCCAATCACCACCAAACTATAGATCCGAATTGCCGTGGATACTATAGAGGTGGGTTTTCAATATCTTTCCAAAAACTAGGCTATATCCAAGTAGATCTAAGAAAAAGTAAACATGGGAGTTTTAATCAATTAGGGTTTTTATGATCTAGAAGTTATGGATAAGCCAAGGAAGAAGAAGACCATACCTTTGGAGGATACCTGGATGAAGAGATGAATGCTAGTTGAGATGAGGATTACTTTTTCCAAAGATCAAATGAAGAATTTTTGAAGCCCTCTTGCCAAATCGATTTTTCCAAGCCACATGTGTGTCCCTCTAACCTGTCAAAACCAAGGAGCAAAGCATCAATCAGTTTAACATGTTGAAGGTAGATACAAGCAAGAGAGAAATAAGCAAAGAATAATTGGCACAAAGACAAAACCACTCCCTGTTTAACCAAAATGTCTTCCTCCAAGCTTGAAGGGCAAGCCTCCCCACCAATTCGCACTTGTCAAAAACGTCCTCTTAACCTGTAAAAAATGTATGGCAACATATGTAAGATAGCTACAAGAGATCCTCTAGTGCAATGGACAAAAGCATTTACAATCAAAGCAACCAACATCCACTCCAAGATCCAAGCATGTACTCCAAAAGATAGAAATTTTATTCCAAGAGCCAAGAGCCAAATTCTCTAGATGATTTTACAATGAGGGGGTCTCCTCCCTATATAGGATAATAAAGACCAAAATCCTAGATCTCAAAACCACTTTATGAAATGAGTGGTTGAGATTAAAAGATCTCAATACATGATCAATGGCTAAGATGAAACATAACAATATAACACATGGATCACTCAAATAATGATGATGTCATAGCTAAAAGGTACTCATGGAGGGTGACGTCATCCATTAGAGGGGGTAAAAGGACAAAAGCCCACCTCATATGACTAGGACATGACAAAGGAGCTCATGGTGGGGCTAGGAGGCATCAATCCTTACTAGCTCATCCCCATGGCACAATAAAATAATAAAATATGTCCAAAATAAATATAAATGATCAAATCTGTCCTCAAAATCTGTGACAGACAAGCAGTAAAAGGCATCCTGTAGCCTCTGTGGACCCACCCAAGTGGTGAAAACTGGCTGGAAGATAGGGGGTTCACCTTGGAAGACCTCTGTGAAAACCAAGTGCCAAAACATTGCCTCAATTGCCCAAATCGAATTCCTCAGTGACCCTTTTATCCCATCTCTGGACTACCTCGGTAACTGTGAAAGTGCTGAAACTGCCTCCTAGGGCACTTGCGTTGTCAAACTGAGCCTACCAGGCTCTCCAGAAGGGGCGATAAATGGTAATAACAAGTGGCTGGACCACCCCCTCCTCATACAGCGCCCTAGGTGAACTGGCCTCTCATGGCCCCTGCTGCTCAAGCTGGGAAATCAGCCCCAAATCTGGTCAACAAGTGTAAAACTACATCTATCACTGTCAGAAGTGCCCGGAACTGAAAGATAAGTGTCTCATTGGATCCATAAGACCCAAATCTACTAAGAATGTGTACTTATACACTATGGGTTGCCCTGATGGGCTAGCTGTAGGGTCCACCATATATGGACAGTGCATAATCTGATGATCTGAAGTAATAATAAAACCTGTTGAACTGTATCAATCACCATCTGAATCATATGTCCATCATATAGGATCAAAACTAGGAGTATGTGGGCCCATACATAATCATCAATAAGCCTTCATGGCCCACATCATCACGGATCCCAAGAAATGACCACAGTCAAACTAGGTTTGACTAGGTCCATATACAACATAGGATAAATCATGTCAGTAGACTAAGACATGTTCCTCTAATCATACTCACAGCTTAACTTAAAGTATAACATCCCATTCAGTGGCATTAATCATGTTAGCATATTCCTTTGTTATTTGTAATTACTTGCACAATAGTTTAAATGACAAACTCACCCATTGGACATGGTCAAATTGCTAGCAAAGGATGAAGGCTAGGAACAAGGTTGGGCAAAGGGGTGACTTGTCTAAACTCAACTGAAAGATACTTTGGACTGAGAGAAAGGGGAAACTACAAACTCTGTGTTGGACAAAATAACACGGGGGATGGCTGTGCCTCACAAATGGGTAAGTTGTTTAGAGAGTGCTTATTCAACTTAGGCGTCATCTCTACATCGAGTTGATCCAGGTTCATTAGGATTATTCAATTTCATTTCATGGCCTTTTTGGCCTACATAACCCTTCGGATCTCAGGTGTGCTGATAAGCACAACTAATTGCAGCTTGCATCCAGGGCATTTTTACATATACATATAAGGTCAGCAATTGTTTAAATATAACTTTTAAAAACCATTGCTTTTTGGACCTTTCTTATACTCTTCGAGGAGTATTTTTAGGAGTTCATCGCTCTTGCCCTTTTTAGTTTCCATGGGCGAATTTTCATAAGTTTCCATAAGTAGTACATGAGCTTTCAGTTTTAGCCAACAACATCTCAAGTGACTAGGGGGAGTTCGAGCTAGTGCCAAACATCGGAACAACCGACCAGAATGATTTAGGCCTATAATCCAACTCACTAAAGGCAAGTTTTGTCACCAACTCAGAGCCGAGACACTAAACATACAGGGATGCGGTCCAAACACAAAGGTAGAAAAATGGGAAGTCCTCAATACTAGAAAGTCAAGTAAGACAGGTCAAGGTTTAAAGCCAAATAAGGAAAGTCATGTATGGATGGAGTCAAGTGAAGGTGGATCCTAAGCTAGCAGACAAATGGTGTCAAGAAAGACCATATTTATGCAAGGTAGTGAACCAGTGAGTTTTGTCAAACAACCTAAATGTGCAAGTAAATGTTCATTTTATAGTTCATTTTAAGTTTTACATATTTTGCCACATCATGAATTATATACCAAGCCAATGCTATGAACAAGATTAAAACAACAAGATAATAATCCACAGTCAATGATAAAACATCCATAGGTCATACAATATCATCACAAGAATAATCATCATATATCATCTAAAAAACTGCTGCAATATATCTCTAGGCACTGAACTGAAACTGTATGGGATAAAGGGCCACATCGGTCATCAAATCTGAACTCTCAAGGTTCAGCCTTGACACAAGGTCTAACATAAGTCTGAATAATACACTGCTCTAATCATGAGTGATCTCAAAATATACAATCATCATAGCCAAGCTTTGAATAATGGAAGCTCTGGAATGTGCAGATATCTGCTAAGCAAGAATAGTAGCCCTGTTACTATGGTGTGATAACAGGTCCCGGAAACAATTTCTCGGCAACATCGGCGAAAAAATCAGAAAAAGTTGACAAACATTAAAAAATACAAAATACATTCATTTTTTTCATAATTTTAAACATATAAAGCAACAATAACATCGGATAAACACATTGGAACATAAATATGTAGAAAGCACTGATATATATCATCATCATGTAGTCATGTCAAATATAAAATGATACATCAAAGTCGATATTGAATCCTAAAAGTCTGAAACACCATAGTTGTCCAATTAAGAACTCAAAAGTAGATAACCAATACAAAATGACATCACATATATAAATGTATCTCAGGAAAACTAGTAGCTATCTATCTAATATCAATTCCCTCTTCCCCTTTTACGAGAAAAGGTCATGGGTCATTTGTCAAGCCTGCCCCTAGCAATAGTTGTAGCAGCAGAAGACCCTGGCCCTGCATCTAACATCGGACAATGAGTGATGGATGGAGGACTAGTTGTATCAATCGGTGTAGAAGGTGGTGGCGATGCTAGCACATCACTCTCCGTGATGTCTTTGACCTCCTCCTCCTCCTCCTCCTCTGCATGCCCTTCCTCTGCCTGCAGCCATGTAGGTTCCTCCTCCATGATAGGAGTCTCAATCTCCACCCTCCACTCAGACAATATATCAATATTGTCTAAGGCGATGGCATCAACATCTGGTATTTCTCTATCTGTGACATCCATAAGCGAAGATTGTATTGGACGTAGACCAAGTCATTGAGACGTGTGAACTCTAACTTGTAAGAGGAAAACATTTTTTTTTATGAGTCTAGAGGTTCAAGTTTCAAAAATTAATGAAATATAATTATAATATGTGAAGATGATAGATTCACAAATTACATTAAATGAAATTGATTTGTTGAAAATGAAATTCTAACCTTCTGCGTTTCTTTGCGTGTATTTTTTCAAACACACTCCAATTCCGCTCACATCCTAAAGCGGTACATGTTTGGCTAAGAATCTTGATGGCAAATTTCCGTAAATTTGTTGTCCTTACACCATAGGTTCACCACCAAGTAGCTACAACAAATAAGAAAGAAAGAGAACTAAATTACATTTCATTGCATTGGAAAACTGAAATAGGAAATAAATAAATCATAATTCAAAATTTCAAATTTCAACTTGCAAATAAAAGTTAAACACTTTAATAACTTACCTGGCATGAAATTGGTCCTGTCACGAATAGCATTAGCAAAGCTAAATACTCCAATACCATCTTGATACACCTCTGTCTCGCGATTGATTGCATTGCGAGTCCCATAATCAGGTACCATCCTCTGAATACAAGTGAGGAGCCCCTCCAACACCTCGCCGTCAAAATCAAATTTGCATTTGTAAGAAAATGCAGGGTTGAGGAAGAGTGCTGCTGCATGAATGGGTCTATGAAGCATCCCGGTCCATTGACTATCAATCAACTCCCATAACATGTGCCTATTGTGCCCCGGGGTACCCTTTCCCACATAATAATTCCGGATGGTCTATTTGGCCCTATCCATGGCCTCATACAAATAGCCCATTGTGGGCTTATCACCATCAACAAGTCTCGGAACCCTTACCAAAGCTTCACTCACCGAGCACACTTCCCCCACTTCTTCCCAGAAGGAGTCAGTGTACACCAACTTGGCAATGGTTCTCCCATCCTCTCTCGTGCTGTAAGCACAATCACGCCACACATCACAAACAAACATTTGCTTCAACTCAAACTGACATTGAAGCAAGGACTGAAGAGTAATGAAGGTGGTGGCAAAGCGCGTGATTGCGGGACGCTTCAACTCCCTGTTTTTGGTGTGCCTCCTCATGAGGCTGAGAACAAAAGTATTGTTGTAAATGAACTTGGGGATGCTCTTAGCTTGATCAATCACCACCTTAATAATGGGAATTTTCCCCATATCCTCCAGCATCAAATCAATACAATGAGCAGCGCATGGAGTCCAAAACAAAGTGGGGTGCCTCTCCATAAGCATCCTGCCAGCAGCCACATAATTAGCTGCATTATCCGTAATAACTTGCACAACATTGTGCACCCCAATATCCTGTAGGAACCCATCTAACAACTCACATAAGAGCGTTGCATCTTTTACATATGTCAATGCATCGACTGATTTCACAAACAAGGTACCTCTAGGACAATGTACCAAAAAGTTAAAAAGGGATCTACCCTTACCATCTAACCAACCATCTGACATGACTGTGCATCCAGTGCTCTCCCATGACTTCCTAAACTCCTCCAACCTAGCACCGATGTCCTTCTTTTCTGCTTGAAGGATTGGACCCCGCAACTCCTCGAAGGTGGCACTTTTATACCCCAGGCCAAATACTGCAATGGCATCACACAGCGGCTGCCAAAATGGATTGTTTTTTTCGATGCTGAGAGGTATGTGACTCCAGTAAAGACACCTCCCCATCACCCTACCCACTTCTACCTTCTCATTTTTCTTTATCAATGCCTTGATAGAAGGTTGTGATTCACCTCCTGTTCGTGGACCAAAATAGGATGAGCCCCCCCCCTTGGCTGTGGAGCCCCTCGCACTACCCTCAGCGACAGTGGCAGATCCTGATGCCCCCACACTTCTTGCTAGGCCAAAAGCTGTAATCTCAGCTCTGTTTGCGGCGATCTCATCCTTCTTTTAATTCTTTTCATGGATTGTGTCATGGGCAGATCTCATGATCTCTGGGGTCACTGCAGTACAAAGGCCAACATCATGCCCAGGGAGTTTAGCTAGATGGTATTTCAACCTGTTAACCCCTTTCGACATGTGATGTCCACACAATTTGCAACTCAAATTTTGCCTGTTTTTTCCATCCTCGGGCTCACCATACTGCCAAAACGGGTCCAATGGCTTTGGCATCTTGGAAAATGGAATGGCAGCCTCAAAATGCAAACCTAGAGCACAAAAATACAAAAACAATAAATTAAACCCCATTTGAAAAAATTGCAACAATTTGGCTTAAAAAATCAGACCTCTAAATTTATATTTTTTACCATGAAAAATGATAACAATGTTGATGTATTTGTAACTTAGGAATGTATTTCATATATGTATATTGTATTCCTATAGAGATGTTATTATTCCTCTATACGGAAGTGTCGTCATTTATATTGTAAGTGTCGTAACTTATACTTGATGGGTTATTAGACCACCTTGTTGGGGTTGGCCTTGTATAAGTCATGTGGGTTAAAGGGTTATTAGACCACCCTATTGGGGGTCGGCCCTGTCAGCATACTGTTAGATGGTTAAGTTAAGGCCGACCTAGTAAAGGTTATTAGGCAAGTCAAGTCAAGTATAAATAGAATGCGGGAGGCACTCTATTTGATCATTCACTTCTCACATATACACTCATTGGAGAGTGGCGCACTAGTGGAGAAGGAGAAGCTACTGCTAGGAGTATATCTCTTATGCTTGGTTTTTGTATCATGGCTCTATCTATCTCTAAGGAAGTTGCGGGGTTTTTCACCTTCTTGGTTTTCCCCGATGAAATTCTGTGTCTCTTGTGTGCTTGCATTATTGTGTCCATGATTGATATGCTGTAGATATGTTGTACATGTTATGCTCTCAGTTAAGATCCTAGATCAGATTGAAATTCTGAAAAACTAACAAACAAGAGGGTGGCTAAAGATCTAAAGAAACAAGCATGTTATTCCATTCTAAAACCCCCTTACATTTTGACTCTTTTTAATATTTATGGACATGGAAATCATTGGCAAAATGGCAAAAACAATAAAGGAATATAGGAAAGAAAATATGCAAGCAAACATACAAAAAAATCATAAAAAAGATACAAGAAAATGAATCACTACATAGCTGTGAGACGAATTGGTTGATTGGCAAAGTTTTGACTCTTGAAGTTGAACCCTTTCTCCACAAAAATTCTCAATGGTGATCTTAGATGGTGTTTGGAGTCTTGGATGCCTCCAAAGTGGTTGATGGTGCCCTCTTGCCCTTCACACTCCTTCAACAACCAAATGAAACAAATGACAAAAAGGAATGACTTTTGCCTCTTTAAACCGTGGACTTGACGACCTGGGCGCTTTTTTCTGTCGACCCGCGCTTTTTTCGAAAAAATCGTCGACTTTTGGAAAAAGTCGCGACTCGGCGAGGTTTTAAAAAATCGCGCTTTTTCAAGGCCGATTTTTCGGCAAAGGGTAAAATGCACGACTTTTTGAAAAAGTCACGATTTTTCGGCGATTTTTGCAACTTTGTAACTTCAATCTATTTATCTATAATTATAAGTAAAATTTAAAACAACAAGGACCATAGATACATAGATGGATGTGTTGTCACATATTTCTCAAATGGGACATGCCTCTCATTTTTTCCAGAGTAGACTATAGTCTTGAGCCTAGCCCTTACAGCAGATTCTGTATCTCATCAGATGGTATTCATAGTTAGATGATTATCTCATTATTCAGCAATTGGACTATACAGTGGCGTAGTAGCAGAGGGGGCACCTTTTTCATTATTGAGCCCTCTTCATGTCATCCCCTATCATACATTTCAAACCTTGGTACAATGGGCCTTCAAGATCATTCTTATACAGTTGGGATTGTTGCCTCCTAAAACACACTTGACCGCGAGTAAGTCTCCCAACCGCTACGTGTGTTCCTGAGGGAAACTATGAGCTAAGAACCCAATGTCACCTCGGTCCTAAACTCCTCTGTTTAGACCACAACTCCTAAAGGCCAAGGGGGGTAGTCCCTACTTACTAAGTTCTTTTTATAGTTTTTTTTTTGGAGTTGTAAATTATCAAAAATTCAAATGGGAGTCAAATGTGCAATAATGCAATGTTTTTAATGACAAGAAAAACCTTTTACCATGAACTAATGATGGTTGCAAGAGAGAAATAAACAATTAACCAACAAAACGAGTGTTGTCTCTACTTGGGCTATGGAGTCGCAACAATCAAATAATCAAATACTTTTCCAAAGGATTAACTCATTCATTTAACCAAATATAACAAGAAATAATGATTTCTAGTAAATGAACAAATTAATGTAAAGTGATTGCAATAAGTTAATCAAAATGTCATATGAAGCATCGAATTGTAGAACATGAACAACTTAGTGAATCAAAGGTACATATAACAAGATTAAGCTGTAAATGAAATGCTTTGGAAATGAAGTACTGAGAACAAAAATAACAATGTTGTGCAAGTGGTCCTGTAAATTTTAATATATTTTAGGTCTCTCTTTAACTTAGGGGATTAAGGTTTTGCTGCAATGAAACTGAACTAATCTATGTGTCTACCCCAAGAGACTATCTCCTTCGATTAGAGAGAGAGTGTTGGGTGCTCAACCTGAGAACACAAGGTTCCCAACTAGCTCCATGGGTCAATCCCAAAACTTGTTGGGTGCTCAACTAGAGGACACAAAGTGCCACGAGGCTTCCCACAACCTCTACCCCACTAGCTCCACAGGTCAAGCCTCTTTTTCTCTGGTCTAATGAAGATATATTTCTGGGTGCTTATTAGACTAGCCAACACAAATGTTTTTGCTTTCTTGTCACCCAAGATCAGTCGAACTGGCGAGGGGAGAGAATACGGGGAAAAAACGGGACTTAAGTTAAATTTTAACCTTTTAAGCAAAAAATACAAAGCAATGCAAGCCAAGCACGATTTCACAAGGATGGGTAGAGCCTCTTCACTTGTGAGGTGCGGGCAAAACAAAATAACCTAAAATTATGGAAGTAAATGCAAGCCAAGCATGATTTCACAAGGATGGGAAGAGCCTCTTCACTTGTGAGGTGCGGGCAAAACAAAACTTAAAGCCAAATAACTAGAAAATAAATGCAAGCCTCAACGATTTTGCATGGATGGACAAAGCCTCTTCTCATGCAAGGTGTAGGCATAAAGGAAAGTGCAAGAAATAAAAGATGCCTAAACCCAAGCTACTAACAAAACCATGCAAGGATGGGCAAAGCCTCTTCTCTTGCATGCAACCGAAAGCAAACTAACTAAGAAGTAAATACTTGAAATGAAATGCATTAAACTCAAACCCAAGAGACTCTCTTGGGCTTGTTACAATGATGTATATTTCAGCACTAGATATATTGTAAGAAAGATGGAGAAAATAGTGATTTTAACCGTTTTTTGGTGAAGAACTTGAAGTGGCCACTCTTGGGTGCTCTTGGTGTTTGTTATTGACTAAATTTGAGCATTCCCTCCCCCTGTAAGATCAGAAACCTACACAAAACAGCAAGCTAATATAGTACAAAAGTGATGAAAATGAGTTTGGAATAAACTTGTAACTTTGCATATAAAATTCAGATTTTTTTTTAGAGCAATGTAGCATGTAAAAACTTGAAAAAAGATGATGTTAGAGTGCAAGAGAAGCTTGTAAAAATCTGCAATAGAAGGAATGTTAGTATGAAGATGCCAAGTCCTCTCGAAATTTGTTGAACAATGGGGTATCCCACACGGGAATCCCACTCTCCAAACTTAAGCAACCTATAACAAACTAGGTCAACATGCAAATGGGGGTGAGAGATCAACAAAGACTTGAGAAACAAGATATATTCAAACTAGAAATATATTAACTTCTCAAATGCTAAGAGACAACCCACATAACATGCAACAAAACTATTACAATGCTATTCTCAAGCAAAAAAGTGGCGTCCCCGTATGTACCCAAGTATCCTGTTTCAAAAAGTTGCGTCCCCGTCCCTATACCCAAGTTTCCTGGCAACTTAGGTGTATATATATATATATATATATATATATATATTATGTGTGTCCTTTGTGTCCTAATTCCAAGGGGTTGTCGTGTCCGTGTCGGACACTTGTATTCCTATGTTCTCTATGTCCCGTGTCCTCGTGTCAGGTGACATAGGTGGAAACTCTGTCGCACCTATGGACAGTGGCTGGCAACGGAATTAAGGCCATGTCATAACTGGGGCCCAAAAGGCTATCCAAGGCTGGTACCTTTTAGCCATTAGCTAACTAAAGGATTGCAAGGTGAAATGTGCTTCAAAGAAATATCAAAAGAGAGAAATGTCAAAAGAAAAAAGAAGCAAAAAAATGTTCAAAAAGAAAAGAAAAGAAAAATTTGTGAAATAAAGGGGAAGCTTGCTAGAGTCAAAGGGTTTCCTTCTAAGCACTTCATCCATTTATGAGACACCCTGCTTCCCTAGTGTTCGCCACTCCAACAAATGTCACATAGTGTCCTTTATCCCTTTTCTCCAAAAGTAAATCAAGTCTATCCTATGGTCAACTTCACACTTTAACTAAACCCATGGTTGTCATCCATTGCACATCACCCAAGGGAGAGGTTTGATCTATGTATTACATTTGTGATTAGTCTAGACAGGAATATGTATATGAGACTTGTTACTCTTGTGCTTTACTGTACTTGGTACTTGTCTTGCATTTGTTGTTTTTCAAATGATCATTGTGTATGGCATGACTTAGCATGTAGTTGTCCATCAATTTTACTCATGATAAAGGAACTAATACCTCTTGTAGGAATTCTATATGATTATTCCATCATCCTGAGTCTTGGTCAAATTTTGACTTTTTAACTTGGTCAAACCTTGGTTTGACCTAGTCAAAAGGGTCAAGTCAGTAGTGAGACTTCACTACTATTCATCATTGATCATTTCTTTGTCATTGGAGGCCAATTAGATTCCTCCAAGTATCATTTGAGGCATTGTTAAATTAATGGGCTTAATTAAATTATTTTCCTAAGGTTTGCGTAAAATAATTAGGCTATATAATTACAAATATTTGGAGATGGCTTCATAGAGATCATATAAGATTGATAATGGGCATATGAGTAGTGGATCTCATGGTTCTTGAGGTCTACAAGTTCATCCGTGCAGTCAAATTTACAATTTGGGCAAGGGAAGATGAAGATTTGGGCCTTTTCATAATTTATTATTTTATTCTAGCATAAAATTAAAAATTAAAAAATGACCAATGTCTTTGATGTATGATTTGGGATAAGTGAATGGAAAAATATGACTTGGGTTATGTTATGACGGTCCCCTAGACACATTTGGACCACTTTTCCTAGCATTACAACTTGTTATCACTTGACACATTGAGTTCATCTTCATGGTGGGGCACCTTTCTCTCCTAGGGGGGCGACTTCTTCATTTTGTGACTTAGATCATGATCTAGGCAATGAAATAAAAGTGGAATGTAATCACCTAGGAGATAACTTGACTCTACAATGAGACTTCGTCTTGATTCCCAACTTGATTCAAATCCTCTTTAAATAGCTTTAGTAGGGCCCTAGGGTTAGGGTATTATGCTTGTAGTATAAGTAGGTTTTTGTTTTTTTTTATTTTTTTTTAAATTGACTTTTGGTGGTCCCTAGTCGTGTCATACAAAACCAACATTTTCGGTTTGAAACGTTGAACCAGATAGGTACGGGCCTGAAATTGGTCGAACCAACTAGTTTTGTTGATTCTGGTCCATTTCTAACAACACTGGAGATAAATGATGAAATATAGAAAGGGTGTGGGATTATGGATACCCAACTTAACACAAAGGTTGGCCATGGCCAAAATATGAAGAAGAGTAGGTTTATGAATATACAAATCAATACAAATAGTAGTGGGTTTATGCATACCTAGATCGATATATGTTGGTCATATCCAAGATACAAAAGTTAGTAGGTGTATGGATCAATGTTATCGGAACCGGACCGGAACCGGCAAAACCGGCCGGTCAGACCGGTTCACAGGCTTGGCTGGTCCAGTCCGGGCAAAAAAATTTGAAAACCGGAAATTTTTTCAAACCGGCCCCGGTCCGTACCCTGCTGTACGACCGTGGCCTGGGGACCCACAGATTTCAAATTTTTTTAAAAAGAATAAAACTTAATGTTAATTATTGTGCTTTTCCTTTGCTTGTTTGTGGAAAAGAAGGCATTTCAAACAAGAAGCTCATTATCAGCTATCAGGATTGTAGCCAGACTTTGCTCCTAAGCATTATCAGAAAGCATAAATAATAAAGTGCATAATTTTCCATTACATGCTTTTGACGACTAGCTACAGCTACCACGCAAACATCTAATCTGATTAACTATTCATAAACATGCATGACCAAGCAACACAGTGAGCCCATCAAGGATATCCTTGTCCAATCCAAAGATTCCCATATAAACATTATTGCATTCCTCCACTGACCATCTCCTCCTAAGTTGACCAGCTTAAATATGTTGACACAACAGGTGAATCTCGCTCAGTATTTTGACATTTAACAGAATGTATCAGGATACTTCTACAGCTGAAGGCTAGTTAAGAAATGCATATTCCTATATTTAGATTCAGGGTAGTGGCCTATGATCAGTTTATACTTTATTGTTATTCATTAGTACTATGGTTTATTTTTGGATTGTAGTGGCCATTTAGAGCCTCTTTGTTGATGTACTTTGGTTCAGAACCTCAGAGATGTATTGCACTAGGTGCTATTTTGGTTATTTGCACCCATATTTGCTATATATATGAGAAACTTTGCATATTTGTGTATTAATGGTTTGGATTCATATGTATGCACATGAATATATATGTTTTTTTTACAAAATATGAATATTTTATGTATTTTTTAGTTGGCCGGTTTTTTACCCGGTTTTTTGCCGGTTCCGGTCCGGTTTCCGGTCCGGTTCACATTTTGGGCTTCGCCGGTTCGATGACCGGTCCGGTTCCGATAACATTGGTATGGATGCTCAACTTAGAATAGTGACAGACTTATTCACAACATACCCTCTTAATCTAGACATGATCCATATAGTGAAGATATAACCCCCTTGAAAGCTAATCTCGAACACCAATGTGGTTCCACAACCTAGTGAAGGTGGCCTTTGCTAGAGGTGTAGGAGGGGGGTCCACTAAAGCATGATGATCTCCTGAAGGTACAAAGGGTGCCACACATTGTATTTGATCATGAAGTTGTCGAGTGTAGTACATCTAAAAAGGATCACCATCATAGTGTGGACGGAAGCTATCCATTGAAAAATGCAAAGATCCATTGAATAGTTCCATTGAAATATGAAAAGATCCATTGAAAGTGTGTTGGTGGTTAAAATACAAGTTGGATGGTTAGAGGTGCCTTTCCGTAGCTCAAACCTTGGGTTTTATGTTCTAATTCTCAACTTCTTTTTAAAACCCTTTCCTCCTTTCTCATGTTAGACCTTCACCTCATGTATATCCAGGCATGCCGCCTTGAACACATCATACCCTAGATTTGGGAGCAATTATCTTTTGACAAAGTGCCCAAAATTTTACCATCTCAATGCCATTAGTTGTAGAGTGATCATGGAATTTTCAAAAAAGTGGTTATAAGAGAAAATTCGATAAATATTGAGGAAGTTAGCAAATCTAGAACTGTCGTTTAGAGAGTCGCACCACATTTTTTCTTGATATGTCATTTTTTTCTAGAACATTTCCTCATTTAATTAGTCCCTCTTTTACCAAATCATCCCCTCTTCTAGTCAAACGCCCCTCTTTTGACTTGTTTAAGGGTTTGTTGAAACCACTCACATTACTTTATTAATTTTTGACCTTGTAAAGAGGAAAATAAGTCTTTTTTATTGGTTCTAGAATAGATTTAGGGTCTCTTAATGGAGAGGTAGTTAAGTCCTATAAAAAGAGACTACCTATCTCATTTTCATTTTTGTTGTTTGTTTGGGAGAACTTTTGTTGAATATCAATCTAAATGCCTTGGAGGAAAATTTATTGGGATCTACTTCTATATGTGTGCCTTATTTCTTGCTTCAATGTTCATGCTTAATGTTGGAGGTAATATCATAATAACATTGTCATTTCTTTCCTTTATGATTAGCCATTGAAATGGTAGTGATACCTAGTTGGATAAAGGATATGGTATGCTAATATCTATCATTATTCTCATTGCTATTTCACTTGAACAGGAGTTAATCTATGTCTCTTTGTCTTAGTTTGGATTGTGCAATCTTAACCCCTCATTCTTGTAAGGTGCACCGTTAATGGAAAAGAAGAAGTTTTTTTCTCCCTTTGTGATCTTATGTAGGTATCTCCAACACACCAATTGGATTGAGGTTATCCTAGAGCCGAATCTTTCCCTTGGTGAATCTTCTAAGCAAGGCTCTCTTGGTAAATCTTGGATGAGTTCATGCCCTAAAGTGTATTTGGCACTAGTCTCTTCCATTAAACCACCAAAAGGTAAAAAATCCCAAAAAACCTTAAACCCTTTTTTATTTTTATATTCGAAAAATAACAAATATTTCTCCTTTGTTCTTTTTGGTGAAATCCACTACCCCTAAAAGAAAATCATATTTAGATTTTACAATTAGTTTGGATCTATATTTTTATTGAATATCCTTAGATTAGATCTAATTAGAAATATGAAATTTAACCCTAAATATTTATTAGTAAATTTTCAGATTTCCTTTTCACAAGTCTTGGAGCATTAAAGATCATTTTTCTAAAGACTTAGCCCTGACAATCTGAATTTTGCATCATAGATTTATCATTACTCACTTTTATTCTCAAGTTGTTTATCTCTCTTGCTACTTATTCACTCCCCAGGATATCCGGGAGGTTGTATGGGTAATGAATACCAGCAAAGCAGTGGATGAAGAGGGGTTCCAAGTTGAACTCTTCAAGCATGGCCTCCACACACTGGACTGTTACCTAGCCGATTTGCTTAACCACCTGGTCTGCACAGGCTTTCCAAAGCCTTGGTTACAGCATATTATTCACATGATCCATAGATCTGTCCCCAATGCGGATCCCAATAACTACAAAAAGATCATGGTTGGCTACACTTTCTCAAAACTATATGCTACAGTCCTCCATATGCATCTTTCTAGGGAGCTTGAGCAAAGACATCTCAGAGCTAGAGGACAAACTAGATTTAAACCGATGCACCAGACTATTGACCACATCCTTACTCCGGTCATCATCGAGGAGGTAGGCTATCGCTCTTTGAAATTTTACTGTTGTTTTGTAGGCTTTCGGAAAGCGTTGGACTCTATCCTTGGAGTGGCATTATTCTAGAGGCTTAGAGACATTGGCATTTATGAGATCCTTCTGACTACTATTATGAGATTATATGAGTTGGTTCTTGATCATCTTTGCACAGCCCATGGGGCATCGGGAGTTTTCAGCCTCAGGGATGTTGATGCAGGAGCATCGGCTACCAAAGACATATGTCAATGTCTAATCAGACCTAAAGGTCTTGACATCAGGCCAAGAAGGCTCATTTTAAATTCTATATGAAAAAAAAAGTGCTTATTTCCTAGTGAAGATAGATAGGGAATATGTTTACCGGTTAGGTGTCAACAAGTAATGTGGAATGTAACCTATCCCTAAATTGGAGGGATGACTCGAAATCTAGCAGTTAGATGAGTCATAGAAGATATGAGTCTAGTTTTCTAATAATAGAGACTATGACTAGAATCTAGGGATTGGTTAGGAGTTATGTTAATGAATTCGAAATTCAGTATAGGATAGAAGAGGAATCGAATTATAACCATCGGGGGGAATCAAGAGTCTCGAAATTGTAACTCTCGAGAAAGAGAGAGCTTTGTAAGCCTACAGACAGAACGGAGAAAACTCATTGAAGAGTTCCGGGAAGATGGTCATTGTATGTTGTATCAGGCCATAGACAATATTTTTAGGGTTTTAAGAAATGACTTGTACAGTTTTATGATGTTAATGAAAAGCATATTCATGATACTGTGGGGTTGTTGTTCGTTGATAGTCTGTGTGTAGCAATGGAGCACTGGATGAATATTAGTTAGAAATATGGTTTATTAACCTGGTGTTTGTAAAAGCTAGTAACTGTGACTGGGCAAAATCCTTTTGAGATTCCAGTTAATCTGAACCTGTGTAAACCTTGTGTGGTTCCAGCCTTTGTATAAACCGTTGAGGGTTTGAGAAGACTCTGAGACACAGAGTATCCGTGCATGTTCAATTCGGTTAATGCACGAAAGGGTGAATATATACAGGAGTTGTGTTGAGGCTATGGCAAGCTTGAGCATGATTGCCAGGTGCAAACGGGTTTGGAAAGATGCTCTGTGAACAGAGTATGAACTCTGAGTACGGATATTGGTGGACAGAGCATGACATTTAAAATGGAGGTGAGGTGTGCAAACTGTAGGCACGAGTTGGTGTCTGCACAGAGAAGGGAAACCTGATAGACGAGAAAATGAAGGTCGATGTTGATGTGAACTCGAGGATTGCAAATGAGTTTGTGTATGGAGTATCTCTTGCATAGAGAAATTGCAGAGATAGAAATCGAGGTTCTTGCTTGAGTGCTTCCATCGATACCAGGTCGATTTTGGATGGATGAGAAGATCTGAAACTGTGAGAAGGCAATGAGTGCTGGTCCGGAAATCTATAGTTGACTAAGCGTTTCCAGAAGCCCTAGAACTTGGAGGTAACCCTCAGAGAGAAGAAGAATGGCGTATGGTTGCTCGTAATTGTTGATATACAGCTGGGTAATCGAATTTGTGTCTTCGAATGCATAAAACGAAATTAAGAAGTCTGTGTGAAGAAATCGATAGAGATCGAGTAGTTAGAAGAATTCACAAAGCTGAGTAGGAGATTGAGTCTTTCGGGTAAGATTCACGATTATTTGTTCTTTAAACAAATCTAGAAGCAAAGAACTCCTAAAGAGATTCAAACTCTAATTTATGCATTGGAATGGATTCAGACATCATGTATTGTCTACGGTTTATTAATTAAACGTTGGGTGATAATATACCTTATATGGAGTCATAAGTATATGAGCTTGTGAACAGGGGAGAGATAGTAAGTGGGATGTGAGAGAATGAGTGGAGAAGTTTGTATTATTTTGTTTAATGAAGGTGAATAGATCATGGGAAGAGATAATGGGTGTTCTCATGTAATTACAACTATGGCTTTGTTAATGAAAAAAAGAAATTCTTCATTTCTGTGTCTAGCATCTGGGGTGAAATATGGAATGAGCAGAGTTTCGAGTTATGTGAATATTGGAACTAGCGATGAGTGAATGTTTTCTTTCTTCTGAACGTTTGTGAGAATTTATGGACTTTGGGTTTTATATAGCTAAAGTAAAAGAACCTCGTGGAATGAGATTAAATCCTCATTAGTGGGAGTATGGGTCATAGATAGATCCTGCAGAAGTCCTGAGGACTAAGTCCGTGTGAATGAACTTGTGGCCAAAGCCTTTGGTTACTTCGGCTCTTTCGAAGTACCATTGGAAAAATAGAGTGAAAGTAGTATGGGTTTGTAGATCCTGCATCAGATGTTATGAAATGCAAACAAAATAGCAATGGCAGTTAACAAAATTTCAATTTTTAACCCCAATCATCAAGGCAATCCAAAAGAAATGATACCAAATTGTTTTGATAAGTTTCAACCTTCTAGGGAAATCTTATCATGCATAAAACATATATGAAAACATTTTTTTATAGTTGTAATACAACGGTAAACATTTGTTATCTTCTTCAATTACAATATTAAATTGCTTAAATCAGCAAGATATATGTAGCTGGAAATTACAAACCATGAAGAATATAGATGGCTGAAACTCAAATCTTGAATTTACACTAGTATTGGACAACTGAAAACTTCATTAATATGTATAAAGGGAAGCTCATGTACATACCATAGCCTTATCGCAAAGCTAGTACAATCCAGTAGCTCTCCAACACCCTAGCTAGGGAAAACCAAGAAAATCCTAACTCAACCAAGGTGATCCAACAAGCATGTCTCACTCAAATATATCCTTCAAGGCATGACATCTCCTCTTCATACCTTCTCCAAGTACAACCTAGGGTTTCATCTCAAAACCCTAAACTCCAAATCTCCAATGGATGAAACCCTAACCATAGTCTTCCCGATACTCCAAGAATTGAAGAAACCTTAGCGACTTCAAGAGAGATAGAGATCAAGTCGATAAGATCCAAGAGAGAGAGACAGAGAGACTAGTGTGCTCCTAGTCACATCTTTAACACAAGTGTGATAAGAATGATGAGTTAGTGAAGGACTCTCTCAGGGAGGCCAACAATATATATGTCGATCAATGCCCTTACAAGCAACCTACAATAACACATGTATGCTCACACATGTGGAGCGCTACACTCCATGGCACACAAGTCAAGCTCCAAGGTGATATTTACAATAAACAATCCAAGGATAGTATGACAAGGACTAGTTTTTAGGTTTGAAGCAATGCACTCATCTTTACATTGATGAAACAATGGCATTTGAGCAACCGACGGAACTTTATATTGTGTTGCATTAGTGACTGTTAACTTTATAAATTTTGTTTAATCAAGATCAAATCTATGATGAAGTGTTGGAATTAAGGCACTTACGTGGCAACAAGATTATGGGTTGACATTTCAGGCCTCTTTGTAGTGTCCCTTTTTAATAAAATTGGAAAAATTGCAATTTTTGGCCAATTCGACCCTTAGACTAGTTATGACTCCAATGCCTCCAAATGGCTCCAAATTGGGTCTGAAGTTATTTGAAAGGTATTAAGACATAAAAATGAGGCTGATAGATGTCTGGACACTTTCAAAAGACTTCTGCAACATTCATTTAACTTTAGGAGAAATTGGGGAATTTTACTAGCAATTTCGAGGTTTAAACCCCCAAGGGTAGAGGTCACTAATGGCTTCCCAAATGCAGTACGACCCCCCCAACTTTCATAACAGAGACATGGATTAGTTAAAGGACTTCAATGGGCACCCAATTACATCATTAATCAGTTTCTAAAGGCTGTTGCAACTCCCATAAATCAAGGTTTGTGGACATGTCTTCACATAGGGGGAAATGATAGGAAACTTCACCACTTGCTATGAAATTCGAGATTTATGTTCCAAAGGCTTATGTAATGTATATGAAACTTCTTCAGGACATTAATGACTCCATACATCATAAAAATGACAAAGATGAACTGATACAAATCGAAATAAAGCAACTTCAAGCTCTCACAACAAGATATAGGGAAAATGGCACCATTTATGCATTGTTTGGTATTTTTACATCGTTTCACTTGGTATTTCGACCCGAAATTCTTCTGAGCATCAAATACAGAGTATATATATTAGATTACAAATAAATGGTGTATCTTGGACTCTCACAAAGAGATCAGCATCTCACCATGTGTGCCCTTCCTCCAAGAGCCAAAATATGAAGAGAAATGTGAGAGAGAGATGGGAACAAGTTGAAGAAGAAAAGATCACTAGCTACCCTGTAGCTTCAACCTGCAACAAATGACTCCATTGTAGCTCCAAATGAAAGGTCTGAATGGCCTCTCCAATTTCCAATTAGGATGGGAATCTTTCACCCTCGAAATTGGTACTAAGGCAAGTAGAGTAAACACTCCACTAGCATGGACAAGCTATGCTCTCCAATTTGCAAAATGAGAAATGATCAAAAGCCACTCTCCTTCTTGGTTCTTGTCTTTTATTACCTTCCCAAGCCTTCCATGGTTCGAATTCCCTCCATGAGCTTCATGCCAACTCGAATTGGAAAGAGATTCCAATGTGTGCCAATTGTTCATCAATTCCTAGCCTCCTTTTTCACTCAATTTAAATGGATGACTCTTTAGCTGCTTTAACTCCCTTGTGCGCCCTCTTGGAGGCTATTTTTAGCCCTGACATGTCATATATGTCAGATGTCAGCATTCAGGTCTAATTTGTGTCATAAGTGTCATAGCATCTTCATCATTTTTGTCATAGAAGCTAGGGAATATAGCCCAAGTGTCCCAATAGCTCCAAGATGCCTCTTCCTCTTCCATGGGAGTTACTCTTCCTCTCAATTTCGACCCTCATTGAGTCATGCCAAGTATTATGTCCTTCCAACTCCCCCAAGAACGTTGGACTCCACCTTGGATTCGAATGGGTGAGAGTGGGATGCCATTTGGCATGGGGAATCTTGCTTAAGTGGGCCCCACACCTCCAATGTGCCCTCATGACCAAGTGCGACCTTATTTTCCTATCTTAATTATTTATTTATTCCCCATTTAATATATTTTATCAAACTAATGTCCATTTGGGGGTTTTATAGTTCTCTTATTCCAAATCTAATGTTTCCACTCCAACCTAGGAAACTAGTAGATTGGTGGAATTTTCTCTTCTTGAGATTTGTTTGAATGGGGACATTACACTCTTTCACCAATAAATCTTGGTGGTTCTTAGGGCTAGTTGCTTTCATTTTCTTTTTGCTGGTGGGAAAACTTAAATGTTATATTATGCTTCCTATTGTCTTGCAAACTATGCTTGTATTAGGGCTTTGTGGCACTACATTTTCATAGTCTTTGGTAGTATAAGGATACAATGATAATGTGGCTATATAACCACTTATTCTACAGGTTTTTTTCTTAATAATATTCAACTTTACAGTAACATTTGGTCCCCTATTTTTTGGTTCAATTGATTCAGCGTTTTCAGGCCCTATCATATTCATTAAACCTCTATATGTTACCAATTAAATTTTGCCACCTTCAATCTCAAAGTACTCCTCGTTACCCGACTTCTCCATGTCTCTTACAATAATTCTTTGGCTTCAATTAGACTCGTTAGTAGTGTACATGTCTATCACTGTATCGTTTGCTTTAACAATATGATATAAAATGGACTCTTTAACAGTTTAGTATCATCAATTAGTTTTAAACTACCAATTACCAATATTGGTATTCTTCCTTTCTCTATTTGCTTTAACAATATGATATAAGGACTTTTTAGCCATCTCCTCAATTAGTTTTAAAATACCAATTACAGATATTGGTATTCTTCCATGTTCTTTTAACCACATCTAGGGTCAACTAAAGTGTCCCTACTATGATAATCCCCTTTTTAAGGCTCAGATACCAGTTACCAATATTGGTATTCCTCCTTGCTCTTTTAGCCACATCTGGGTTCAGCTAAAGTTTCCCTCTACCATATATTCTTTTCTTGTAGGTTTAGTTTTAGTCCTTAGGTTTGGCTCTTGCATCGTTAGCGAAAGCTAATCCTTTTTTTCTTGAAAGCCAAGATGACATTTTTTCATAAGCCCATCATTATTCCGGTGCCTGCTTTTTCATAGCTTTCATTTAAATGCTCTACCAAACTTCATCTGAGAAGTCTTCATTATTTTTATTTTTATAAGTTTTCCTTTTAACCATTTGCACTAAATGATTGATCATCAGCAAGTTGTGAAGCAATTTGCTTGTTAAGGTCTTTGATTTTGACGGATTGATAAGCCTCTAATGCAATGAAAAAAATACATTTTCTAAAGTGTGATTTTTTATATAAACTATTTTTTATTTATTTTAAATAAAAAGAGTCATATATACAGCCGTTTATGAAAATAATGAAAAGTGACCTAACTGCTTGCTATTAAATATATTAGATACTACTTGAAAGTGAGAAAGTGATAACACCTCAGTATGTTTGGCTTCCCACTTCTTATCTTATACCTATGGGACCAAAGTTGGAGTTATCAAATTGTATATATGCCTTAATCCATTTGGAATTACTTTCATATTGTATGCATTGAAACATGACTTCCATCCACGGTATTGTCTGATTTTGCAGGAAAATCAAATCAGTCTGATTTTGCAGGAAAATCAAATCAAGTACCTTATGTGGGGCAAGCGTTGTATTTACCTTCATTTGGCAAAAAAGTGAAAGTGTTGAAAGTGAATGAAGCCAAAAATGAACTTCTTGTGCAATCTGGAAATTTGAAATTTAAATTAAGTTTGAGTGAATGGAGAACTTAAAAGAAGTGTATTACTAATTTTAAATTTGAGATTGTAATATAAAATAGTCATTGAGAAATATTTCGTCTTTTGAATGTAAAATATAGGACAAATTTGTAACATTGGATATTGAAATAAGAAAATTTATGTTACTTAAATATGAATTCATTATAAGCCTTTTAGAAATTATTCTCTACTAATGTCTTTTTTTGGGATGAAATGTTAAAGATGTAAACACTATAGAGTGTATAATCTTTTTTTAGTACTTTACATCAATGAGATCATTTAGTGAACAATGTTCAAAAACTGGGTTCATAAACTTTTAAAGAATGCTAATTAAAATTCCTACCACACACTTTTACTCATTTCTCAAGTCCCTTGTGACAAAAATATTGGTGTGATCATATAAATTGTATGATTCATTGAAAAAAAATATTGTTAAATTTAAATGCCTCCTGCTTCTTATTTACTTATTAATGTTTCATACTTCATATTTACTTAGCTCTTCTCATTACTTATTGTTACGTCAAATGATATATTGATTTACTTATTTATAGTTTTCTATCTCCTATTTACTTATTTTAATTACTTATTGTGCCAAGAGGCGCTTTCTACAGCTTTTTTTTTCCATAGAAAAATATATCTTACTATTAATACTGCGAAATAGTAAAGCATGTCCAACTGTCACATATCCATCCAGGGGACAAGACCCCAAATAACATGTATGTGATACAAACCAACATGGGCATCAGAAATATACCCATACATACATAGCCAGAGTAATAGCCAGTTCCTGTCCAAGGTATCAGTCGACAAAAGCATCTAAACCACTATAAACAAGTGGTATAATCGGCTGCAATACCGTCCATAAAGGACGCAATCCATGTCCAAATAGTAAATAGCACATCTAAACATATCAAAATATAGACAAACTGAAGATAACAATATAGCCGCATATATCCCAGGAGATCCAAAATACCAACGAGACGTTGGTGAAGCAACGAACCAAACTAATGACCTGCAAAAATGTCCAGATCGCAAAATCATAAAATATCGCATATCCAAAAAACCAAAAACCAACAGACCCAAGACATGCCCTCAAGTCCAATGCATGTCAATAGTACCATGGGAGAAACGTTGTTCCTCCCGCCATTCCTCCCAAATGATGATCCCATCCTGAGAAGATAATGCTAGCTTGGACAGAAAGTCAGCATCAGTATTCACCTCCCGGAATATATGTGAAAAATGGGAATGTTCCAAACCACTGATTAACATCCTGACCGCATCCATCCAGAATGAAAGTAACAAAACATTGAGCGGAGTAACACCCTTTGCCCAAGATATAATAGTAGAAGAGTCTCCAAATATCAAGAGAGATGTTACCTGTCTGATATGAGCAAAATGCAATAATAGCCAAAGGGCACATAACTCGCTGCGTGTATTTGTACCAATCCCCAAATTCAACCATAATCGGATATAACAAGTGGTTGTAAGGTGAAGTACCGCACCAGCCCTAGACACACCGGGCCCCCCCATCGCCGCACCATCAAAAAATCCACAGGGATACATCAAGACCGGAGGGGCCAGATGACGACCCTGACCATCCAAGAGTTTTATAGGTCGACCAAAACTAGAAGAGTATTCCTTGTATGCAGCCAAAATCTTACCACATAACCAATCCTGAAGGGGAGATGTGCCCTCGAAGATTCTGCAGTTGCGGGCTTTCCAAATTTCCCATATCATAAGGCATGGGAGTTCCAGCATAGAATAAGAGTTTCTAAACCAAGTTCCAAGACAATCCATAAGTGACGAAGTTCTCCAGGTAGTCTGTATGCCCAATGTAGATGCAATTTGTTTCCAGAGGCCCTGTAAAAACTTGCAAGTAGAGAATAGGTGATCAATCGATTCGTTCTGTACACAGCAAAGAGGACACCAACCAGGACCAACAAAACCTCGATGACACAAATTATCCCAAGTGAGGATTTTGTTGCACAGCGCTAACCAGATAAAACATTTAATTTTAAGAGGCAGAGAAAGTTTCCAGATAGTGCGGTGCCACCAATGGTTCAATGGACAATTATCAGCAAATAAAGAGGAATAAGCCAGATTAGCAGTAACCAATCCATGTGCCACATCCCATGACCAAGCCAACCGATCAGGAGACTCAGAGAGTTGGATATTTACCTGGCAAAATGATCGTGTATATACAGACCATTCAACCGCCATACCTCCATTAAGTCCCAGTTGAGAAGCCGAGAGCCACTTTGTGCTCGCAATACCACCATGACAAGACGCATGTGCAAGGGTATATAAACCATTTTCCCTGAGGTGAGTTCTTAGTTCAGGAGACACCAGGTAAGAAGATGAACCCCCCAAGACCGGATCAATACCTAGTCTAATCTCCCAACCATTACCAGGAATCCACGTGAGCCACTGCGCTATAGTGTTGAAGGAGCCCAAGAGGCCATTCCAAAAATTTGATACCCCAGTGGCCAAAGGAGGTCCATTATGGAATCAATTTGCAATCGAAGAATTTCTTAAGTATTTGGCTCTAATAATCTTGCCCCAAACAGAGTTGATAAACAGAGCACGCCACAAACTCTTGGCATGAAGCACAGAGACAAAATGTTCCATATGTTTAATATTCTAGCCACCTAAATCCCATGGCCGTGCCAAGGAGGACCATTTAATCAAATGGAATTTTTTCATATCCCCACCAGCAGACCATAAAAAAATGAAAAACTTCCGGCGAATAATCCCAAGAATGGATTTTGGAATTTTGCTGAGTGAAAACCAGTATACCCCCAGATTCAGAAGAACCGCTTTAGCCAGAGTAAGTCTGCCACCCAATGACAATTGGCGCATAGACCAGTGACCAATCCTCACATCAAATCGTCTAACAAGCCAATACCAGTCCTTCAGCAGATAATTCGAGGGCTTGATAAAATAACCAAGGTACTTGGTGCCATCGCACAGTTCTTTGAATTGCAGAGGCAAAATCAAATTAATCGACCGTTCCACATATGCCTTTAATGAGTGTTTCAAAAAACGTGATTTGATAAGACTGATGTTCATGCCAGATACCAAGCAAAAAAAATCAAGTATTTTCTTATATTGACACCATTCCTCCAAAGTGCCCTAACCAAAGAGCATAACGTCATCCACAAACAGTGAGTGTGTAACAGAAATGTTCGGTGTTACCTTGATTCCTACAATATGGCCCTCACATTTTGCCTTATGAATGGAGAGGCTCAAACCTTTAATGACCAGTAGAAAAAGCAAGGGTGAGAGAGGACAACCCTGTCGGAGGCCCCTAGAGGCCTTGAAGTAGTTTGTCGGTTGACCATTTATGAGCACAACATAATTAACCGAAGAAATACATGCCAATATCCATTTCATCACCTTCCATGGCAGACTAATCTGAATCAGTATTAACCTGAGAAGGTTCCAATCAACACGATCATATGCTTTTACTAAATCCAGCTGAAGGATGAGAGCATCTAGTTGCTTCGTTTTAATACTGTGAAAGACCTCTTGTGTTACACCCACCGCATCATGAATTTGACGACCCTCCAAAAAACCATAATGTTCCATCGATATGAATCTTGAAAGAATCGGTTTGATTCGCACAGCAATAATCTTTGAAATAAGCTTGTAGACTAAATTACAGAGTGCAATAGGCCGGAATTCATTAAAGTTCTCCGGGAGGGAAGATTTCGGAATGAGGGCCAGGTATGTAGAATTTAGCGCCCTAGATACCATACCCAGACATGGAGACTCATCAACCACTTTGTAACGTCCCCTTCTCTCGTCAAATGCGGGGAAGGAAACATTAACAACACACCGGGGCTTTTGGTAGACTTAGCCCCAATATTAAATTACTCATAAATATCTAACAATTAAAAACTTCTATATGCAGATTCATCTCAATATAAACACAGCGGAATTAAACATAATAGCAAGCACACAAACAGTAGTGCCTAACATATATATATATATATATCACAGCGGGGGATGATTCAGCATATAGAGACTCAATCTCGTTACAATGCCATGCATGGATTCCAAATTAAGATAATCAACTCATTTCATTAAACATGGACAATTTAACATATTGCAGAACACAAAATGCAAATAATTTATAATACACAGAACACTTATCTTGAGAAGTAGATGTCCAACGACTGGCTACGTGAGAGCAACGTTCCACCCAACCATAGATCTCTTTCCAGCCTATATTCTTTCAGCTGAGAGATCACCCCCGAGCTGGGCTGTGTATCCACTAAGGAGGAACTAGATGGCTCACTCACAGTCAGGGTTTCACTCAAACAGCCATGCTAAGCCAACACACAGTTGGGTTTATCAAGCATATGGATGACAAATGAGGAGGATGCTAATCCAGTGAGCTCAACCACAAAGCTACAGGCATCTCAAATGATCTCAGCAGTCATGGCACCCACAATACCTACCGCACCCCAACACAAGGAAGGTCCCCTTCTCTGCTGCACAGTCCCTCAGGCGTCCCTTCCCTCCAGTTCTCTTTAGGGTGGGCATAGAAAGGTCCAGCTGCTAATTCCTTGAGATTCTAGCCTTCACTGGGTTTATCAAGCAAACCAAACCTCTTCTCAGTCATTCACACTTGGATTTCTCACAGTTCTGTTATCCAATAACTCAATCCCGTCACTTCATTTCTGGGCTGTAAAAACTGGGATTTCCAATGGATTTCGGGGTAGCTAATGCTCCCAAATTCACCCCAAGGTTCATACCAATGGATCCCCCATTGGATTTCACTGTCCGATGCCAAATCTGGGCGTTTTTGGCTTCCCAAAATGCGGGTTCTTTCAAAGTCGCGATTTCTGGTTTTGCTCTCTGCTGGCAAATCGTTTTTGGATGGAGAATGGTGCCGGTTAGTTTCCCAATGGAATGGGGATGAGGAAGAAGCAACATCCATGAGGTAGAGTGGCTTGTGGTACAAGAAAACAGAGCCCATACTCTGCCATACGAATTTCTGGGCTGCCCATGCTCCATTGAAGCCATGGACTGACTTCCTCAACCACTTCCTTACAACAGAATTAAATGTCATCCAGGAAAGTCAAATGGGTTCTCAAGGTGACATATGGCAGTCTATGGTTCAATCCCATAGCCCCCTCACCACTCCCTAGTGGATACACGTGGCCCCTTCTCATTCGTTGCCTCCATAGCCAGTCTTGGAACTTTATATTGCATGATGTTTATTTACATCCTATTACAATTTCCATGGCTTAAGAGCACATGGGTATCAAATATCCATGCTTTCCCTTTTAAATCAAATTCGGGCTTTCACTAGCGGGGCCTTGGCCTTGAGCTCCACGCTAGGAAAACATACATCACATGTACACATTATTTACATTAAATGATAATATATCCCAAGGGTCAAAATGGGGTATTACAATCCCCTCCCCCTTAGAATAACACCGTCCTCGGTGTTCCAAGACTTAGGCACACATATACAATTTACACATGTCCAAAACTTCAAAAACTTTGCAGATCTGCCCTGCATTCTGTTCTTTACTTTGAACTTTCAGGACCAAGTCCTTTGATCTTCATGAGCTGCTCCTGCTGATTCGGATCTTCCAGCTCATCCATAAGTCTGAAAACTTTATGGCTGCTAACCTCTTGAGGTTCATCTCGTTCTGCTGCTTTTGCATCTTGAGCAGCTCTCCAAGATTTTCTTGGGTCTTGGCACTTGCTTGAAGAAGACTTTCAGCCAATTCTAATAGCCTATGGTCTGCTGCCATGGTCATCGTGCACAGCTGGTTCTCACTTGGCTCACAAGCAACACTTGCTCATAACAACTGCAACCAAATGATTTAATTTCCACCTGTGAAATTCATCATTACAATTATCATTAGGCCAAGCATAACCCAAACATAAAAAAAAAGCAGTCAATGGTTTTTCCCCAATTGACATGGAGGTCCCATGCTCTATTCATGAGACTTTCACACTTTCCATGCTTTTCCAGCATACACGTGAATTCTTTCATGTTCATCCATTCACGTTAAATTAACTACTTCAGCATTCACAATTTATTTCAAGCAAATAAACACACTCTACTTTTAGCCATACATGCATTCAACAATTTTCTGTGTTTATAGATGCATCAATAAAAAGGAAAGAGAGAGCAGTAAGAGTTTCTTCTCTTAGTCTTGTTCCATTCTGGAACCCACACCACCACGGTGGTTTTCATGCTCCTAGTCTCTTTCACCTCAACGTGAATGCTTGACCTGCCCTTCTTGGCTATGACACTTAATGTCTATGGTCTATTTCAGACCTCTCAACCATGGAGTCCCTCCACATGGTTTATCTACAACTCTTGGCTGCTAGGACTCACACAGTCCCACTAGCCCCATCTTTCCATTACTGCTCATGCTGAGCTCTTTAAGACGGTTACATGTCCACATGCATCCTTAAGATGCTTTCATAGTCATTGCTTCCAGCAATACCTACACTCAAACATTGAATTAATTCACATGTTTAGTTTATTTTCATAGGAAATCATAACCAAATCATATACACATGTATATTCATAAGCAAGAAATTACAACATAACCAAATACTTATCTGCATTGGATGTCTTCACTTTATTCCATAGGGTCCTTCTTTGCTTTACAAGCCTTGGATCTCCTATGGGTATAATAACGAATGTTGGGATAGCACGCAGGCTACTCCTCAACATCAAATAACCTTGTATGTTTGGCCAGCACGCAGGCTGCTCCAAATCACCAATAATCTTGCATGTTTGGCCAACACGCAGGCTGCTCCAAATCATCAAATAGTCTTGCATGTTTGGCCAGCGCACAGGCTGCTCCACAACATCAAATAGTCTTGCATGTTTGGCCAGCGCACAGGCTGCTCCACAACATCAAATAGTCTTACATGTTTGGCCAGCGCACAGGCTGCTCCACAACATCAATTAATCAATGCTCAACCAGTCACTTCTGGATTTACCAAGCAGCTTTTAGTTCTTTCAGGGTCCTTGCTTCCTGCATTGACCAAGGTTTCCAACAAAGAAACAATAATGCATCAGCTCACTGTTACAAGCTTATACTTGTAATCTTCATTATTCCAAACAAGAAATAAATGAAACTGAATACTTATCTGTATTGTGCATTTCCTCTCTGGTCCACAGGGTCCTGCTTTTACTTTGTAAGCCTTGGGATCCTCCTGCGGACTAGGATGTTTGGCCAGCACGCAGGCTGCTCCAAATCATCAAATAATTAATGCCCTACCAGTACACCTTCACGCCGACTGGGTTTACCAAGCATTTGGTGGTGCCCAACCAGTCCCATACCTGGTTGGCCCTCTCCATTTCCGAGCCAGCACATACGTCTGGGTCATCGGCCAATGGAAGGTAACTGCGCCACCGACCATTACAGGTCAAGGCTCCACTACTCTTTGCCTTAGGCTTGCATCAGCCTTTCACATGTATCACAATCCCTCAATGCGCATAACAATTCTTCACCCACACAAGGGTGGCACTTCTTCTCTTGTGTAAGCCGGCGGTTCCATTAAGGAATTCTTTAGGTGACTTTCTTAACTGCAGGCTATCATGGCCCCATGATACCCACTCACCCTACACAAGGGTTACCACTGCTCATACAGTCCTCTTGAGCATTCTTTTCTTCACTTTTCCCTTTAATGTGCAGCACTGAATTTCATATGTATAATCATTTGCAGATGTTATTTCTCTTCTATAATAAGGAATGGGGGCTCCTTCTCTGAGTTGACAGTCCCTCGGTTTGCCATCCCAATTCCTTTTGATGTTACATGCCTCTCACATGTCTTACTGACATAATCTTCACCATCTCACTCATATTGTTTACCAATCATGTAGTGCATATGAGACATTAATAATGTCTTATGGCGTTTCACCTGAAACCCATTTTCAAATCATGGAATCCCTTCCCATGAAGTTTGGCTTCTACAGGACCTCTCTCTCTCGGTCTTACTGCAATGTGTCTCCCTGGCACACTTATTAAACAGCCAAACAGTCAGCAACATTTAACAATACCATTCAAATCTGATTGTTCCATAACCAATCCATGGCACTAATAATTAAATTCAGTATGAATTTGCAACTCTGTCTACTACAGAAATTGATTTTCTTATCCATGAGGTTATCCTCATATTGCTTGGCTCTTGTAAGTGGCACCACTCTGCCCGTTATGGTCTTATGCCCGCTGCCATACATGAGCATCCACTTACAGCATGTCCTCTTGACACATTTTCATATAAGCCAAACAGTCATTAGCAATTATTAGCAAAATTTCAAATCCGAAACATTTACAAATCTGAGATTTATAATTGTTCTTACTAACAGAACTTAGAGCTCTCAACCATGAGATTCATTCTCATAAGCTCTAGATCAAATTTCAGTGATATCATTCATACAACTCTGTCCTTCCACAAAGAATTCTAGCAGCCCATCGATCATGATTGGGCTCTTCATGCACTTACTATTCTGCATTCATAACAGCCCATGAAATGATCCTAGAATTATCATCAATTCATCATTTCATTCATTATTTATTTTGCAATAACATATGCATCAGTCCTATGCATTCATACAATGCATCACAAGATTTATAAAATCTCTTAATGCACATCTACTCAATGCTACCTTGCATTGTTTCATGAGTACTATGCATTCAAGCATATTATGATCGAAACATGACTATCTCATATACTTGCATTACCATAATCAGGACCACCAGTCCTCACTTGCTTTGGTTATTAAGCACATAACCAACATACACATGGCATGATATAAATTCATATGAATGCATTGAGATTTCTAAACAGTCATAGGGTGTAAGGATCAGTTCCTTCACTTACCCACACCTCACCAAGCTTGGTAGGTTAACAGTCCCAATCGGTATTCAATATCACATGCAAACTAACTCATCATAGCTCAAACATAGTTGAAGAGATCTTACCAAATCCTCTTTCAACATTCATGCAATTTGGCACCAATAATCATTACCTGCACGGTTACCATTAACATCTTCTGATGTTACCTGATCAGTTGGCCTCTTACCAAGGCTGCTCAGTCCTTTTGCCAACTTTATGATCATAGATTTGTCGCACCATCCTTTATGCTTAAGGTTGTTGGCTTCATGCAACAACATCCTCAGCACATTTAGCCATGCTCTTTGTTATCTTTGGTCCTACAACCAATACCAACATCAATAGTGATTATCAACCACAATATTCTCCATTAGTGGTTCATTGCATATGCAGACTTCATTATTCTACCAATATGCAATATCCCATTTATGTACAAGCATTTCCATATGCACTATGCAATGTTTGTTAAGATGCCATCTAGTGCATATACATCTATGTAATCCCTTACATTTTTAACATTTTTATGCCATATGACAATTTCATAATTATAAGTATGATAACAAATAGGGGTTTAAAGAATTCTTCCATTTTCGATCCCTCACTGTAACATGGAATTCCTCTTCCATATCATGCAATTGTAGAAATTGCCCACATTGACAACAAAATTTGTTTGTTAAAACAGCCGCTGGCACTCTTCTGCGCTAAATATCTATGATATATGTAGACCTCATTCAAACTCTGGTCATGCATCATTGTTCCCTGCTGGACAAGCTTTCCAATGCCTGTCTTCATGCTCCATTCCGACATCAGGTGCGGGAACTGCATCTCTTCAAAAATGACAACTTGTACTCCAATTCTGCACATTTTACACAGTTGTATTTTGGTCCAGAATGCCAACTTCAGCCACCTGTGGAAGAAAATCTATGAAGATTCGCAAAAACTTTTATATCGGGCAAAGTTAGTCCATATAACCAGGAACAGTTGGCACTTCGCGGATCTCAATTTCGATGCACCATTCATCTTTTATAAAATTCTGGGTTTAACTACTCCTTACTTTTCACATTTTAAACTCCCTTTGCATCCTGTGCTCCACCTGTGCGCCACCTGCGCACAACCTGCGCGCAATCCGCGCACTATCCGCACGCAACCTGCATGCCATCTGCGCACAACCTATACGCAATCTGTGCGCGACCTGCGCGAAATCCGCGCGCGATCTGTGCGCGCCCCGCGCGCAATCCGCGCGCGACCTACGCGCAATCCGTGCGCGATCCGTGCGCGCCCCGCGCACAATCTGCGCACAATCCGCGCGCAATCTGTGCGCGACCTGCGCGCGATCTGTGCGCGCCCCGCGCACAATCCGCGCGCAATCTGCACACATTCCGCGCACCGCGCAGATTTAAAACTGCCGCCCGCGCACCTTGCGCCCCGCACACAATCCGCGCGCAATCTGCACACATTCCGCGCACCGCGCAGATTTAAAACTGCCGCCGCGCACCTTGCGTTTCCTGTAACTTCCGGGGTCCATTTCTCCTTCGTCCCTTAACCAAATTGGACAAATTTGGTACCGTTGGAAATCTCTGGAAGAGGTCTATGCACCTATGTGATCTTATTCTTCATCTGAGAAGTTTGACCCTGTCATTTTTCTCAATCAGCATGCCGCCCCCAACTTCCCAATTCCACATCAAAACCATTCTGTCTCTTGCCTACAACTGCAACTTCTCACAACAGTTAGAAAATTTTCTGGAATGTGCCATTTCATCCCCTTATAGAGGTGAACTACTACATAAAAACTTGCATAAAAACAGTAAGAGAATGACAAGAACTTGCATCTCTAATAAGGTATTTTCTTTTCATTTCACATTCAACAATCCAACCAATGGATTCACAATTAATCTCCAAGCAGCCAACAAGCATGGGTAAGGAGACTCATGAGCATAAGGGCATAATTTGCAGGCTTTCCTCACTTCGGAAAACCATCAATTGGACACACAATGTGGATTCATTGTAATTAACAATCATCATTAAGACATGGGGCTGTAACAACTGATTGTTCATGCTTTTACTCAGGAAATTAACAAACAAAACTCATTTCCAGCCATGCTCAACATTCAAGTTCATGCATTCAAAGCATCATGGACATTCAAGGAACATGGATTCATCATTAATCAAGGTCTCAAGCACATGATGCATCATCTCCTATGCACAGCAATTAACAACAACAACAACAAAACAATATAAGATGGCAGAGGTTGCCCCTCCTTTCTCTCCTCCATAGAGGCAAACAAACAAATACAAACTGAATGCTACAGCATTGGGGACAAATTAGAGCAAGCATTCAACCTAAAAATGAATTTTCTCGCTCCTTCCCCTATTTCATAGAATGCAATCAATGCAAGCATCTTGCAAAAATCCCCAAACAGTCATGGAAATGATTTCCCATTCCAACAAATAGAAGCCATGCAATCTTGAGGTTTCTTTAATACATTTTAGTTCCAAATACAAAATGCATGTACACACAGTGATTTATATCTCTGTGAAGGGCCCAACAGCCGTAGTGTTGAACCTAGAGCTCTGATACCACTCTGTAACGTCCCCTTCTCTCGTCAAATGCGGGGAAGGAAACATTAACAACACACCGGGGCTTTTGGTAGACTTAGCCCCAATATTAAATTACTCATAAATATCTAACAATTAAAAACTTCTATATGCAGATTCATCTCAATATAAACACAGCGGAATTAAACATAATAGCAAGCACACAAACAGTAGTGCCTAACATATATATATATATATATCACAGCGGGGGATGATTCAGCATATAGAGACTCAATCTCGTTACAATGCCATGCATGGATTCCAAATTAAGATAATCAACTCATTTCATTAAACATGGACAATTTAACATATTGCAGAACACAAAATGCAAATAATTTATAATACACAGAACACTTATCTTGAGAAGTAGATGTCCAACGACTGGCTACGTGAGAGCAACGTTCCACCCAACCATAGATCTCTTTCCAGCCTATATTCTTTCAGCTGAGAGATCACCCCCGAGCTGGGCTGTGTATCCACTAAGGAGGAACTAGATGGCTCACTCACAGTCAGGGTTTCACTCAAACAGCCATGCTAAGCCAACACACAGTTGGGTTTATCAAGCATATGGATGACAAATGAGGAGGATGCTAATCCAGTGAGCTCAACCACAAAGCTACAGGCATCTCAAATGATCTCAGCAGTCATGGCACCCACAATACCTACCGCACCCCAACACAAGGAAGGTCCCCTTCTCTGCTGCACAGTCCCTCAGGCGTCCCTTCCCTCCAGTTCTCTTTAGGGTGGGCATAGAAAGGTCCAGCTGCTAATTCCTTGAGATTCTAGCCTTCACTGGGTTTATCAAGCAAACCAAACCTCTGCTCAGTCATTCACACTTGGATTTCTCACAGTTCTGTTATCCAATAACTCAATCCCGTCACTTCATTTCTGGGCTGTAAAAACTGGGATTTCCAATGGATTTCGGGGTAGCTAATGCTCCCAAATTCACCCCAAGGTTCATACCAATGGATCCCCCATTGGATTTCACTGTCCGATGCCAAATCTGGGCGTTTTTGGCTTCCCAAAATGCGGGTTCTTTCAAAGTCGCGATTTCTGGTTTTGCTCTCTGCTGGCAAATCGTTTTTGGATGGAGAATGGTGCCGGTTAGTTTCCCAATGGAATGGGGATGAGGAAGAAGCAACATCCATGAGGTAGAGTGGCTTGTGGTACAAGAAAACAGAGCCCATACTCTGCCATACGAATTTCTGGGCTGCCCATGCTCCATTGAAGCCATGGACTGACTTCCTCAACCACTTCCTTACAACAGAATTAAATGTCATCCAGGAAAGTCAAATGGGTTCTCAAGGTGACATATGGCAGCCTATGGTTCAATCCCATAGCCCCCTCACCACTCCCTAGTGGATACACGTGGCCCCTTCTCATTCGTTGCCTCCATAGCCAGTCTTGGAACTTTATATTGCATGATGTTTATTTACATCCTATTACAATTTCCATGGCTTAAGAGCACATGGGTATCAAATATCCATGCTTGCCCTTTTAAATCAAATTCGGGCTTTCACTAGCGGGGCCTTGGCCTTGAGCTCCACGCTAGGAAAACATACATCACATGTACACATTATTTACATTAAATGATAATATATCCCAAGGGTCAAAATGGGGTATTACACACTTTCCTGAGATCATCTCCCATTATGTCAAAGAAGTGTAGGAAAGTTCCACCGACCACCCATCCGGTCCAGGTGATTTATCCTTTGCAAAACCCCAAAGTGTACTTTCCACATCTGCTAATGATATCTCCTCATAAATACAATCCCCTTCCATATCATTAAACATCCTGGGGTATTCTTTTATAATCTTGAATTGCTCAATCAATGTTGTGTTTTTGGGGTCACAATAATACTCCTGAAAATGTTGAGTTGCCTCCGCCATCAGATCTGACACCCCCTGATCCTTTGGCCATCATGATTGTTGAGATCCCAAATAGTATTTTGAATCCTTCATGAGTCAGCAAACCTGTGAAAGAACTTAGTATTCAAGTCTCCAACTTTAATCCATATGCTATGAATATTTAATTAATATTATTAATTATAAATTAATACTTTATTAGGTTACTAGTGAAAAGGCGTAACCCTTCACTATGCTTCCTCAAGCCTTATAAAGGCTATCTTATTGTAATTTTATATTCATCATCTAATATATTATTCTTACTTATTATCCAATATGAGAGTCGGATTCGACTATTAACTTAGTGAACGGATACGTTCACTGCATTTGGTATCAGAGCGGATTCGCTCCTGCACTCTAAGCTCGGACTCGGCTCATCAACTCCTTGGCTGAACTCGGATTCGGATTCGGCTACGTCCACCTTTGAGCTTGGTTTCAGCTCATATCAACATTCTTCCGCTGCTCCACTTCACCACCTATCACTCATCACATCGTTTCTCCTTCCACGTCTGCCATCACATGCAGCCACCCTCCATCCATTCCGCTCGACTCTTCCCTGCACACCACTGCTCCTCACTATCCATCTACCTGCCTGCAATCGCCTTCCCACATCCTCGCATTCTCTCCACCTGCGCGACCTCCCTCACACGCCGCTTTCACCTGCTCACACCCCACTCCACGCGACCTTCCCACAATCCGCTCCCCCATCTCCCATCTTCCACCCTCTTCTGCACTCACGCCCCTCCCTCTCCAGCACGTCGCCCCCACTTCCACGCTTCCTTCTCTGCGCCTGCACACGCCACCACCATCGCCCTCCATCTCCCACCACCCCCACGTCTATCACCTCCGCCCTCCATCATTCCTTCATTCCCTACGTCTCCCATCCCCACAAACCCCGTTGCCTTTCTCCTCGAAATATCCGCTGCACCTCCATTCCCGCGCAGCCACCACCAATCCACCATTTCAACATTGCCACTCCTCCCACTCGCCTCCACGCAAGCCCTCCGTCCTCATCCCTGCAACCTTCCACTATGCACGCGCCCTCTCCCTCTCGGCTCCTCCTTCTCCCATTGCAGCTACGCACACTCAACTCGCAGCTTCCCACACCATCCCACCGTTACTACCTCCCCTGCCCTCCTTCCCACTGCGTCCCTGCTTGCATCCCCTACAACCCCCAAATCTTGCGCTGCTCCAGCTTCCCACGCTTGCGCCTCACTTCCGATTATCCCTTCCTCCACCAACTTCAAAAACTCTAAATCAAAAAACATAATATGATAATAAAAATTTATTAATTTTATTATTATCATTATAGTTTAAACTTGCAATAAAAATTAAAATTTATATAATAAAAAATTAATAATATTATTATTAATAAATAATATTATTGTTAATATTATTAAAAAGTTATTGTACAAGGTTGGGAAAGTAAACAAAAAAAAAATATCCCCCTCTACAAGACCTATGGCGTCATTCAATGAAGAATTGATCAAGCTTTTTGAACAAATCAGTAAGGATATAATTGAAATAAAAAATTCTATTAACAATTTAACACTTACAGAAAATGAAGATGTATGTGAAAATTCCGTAGAAGAAGCCACTAAAATTGAGGTAAAAGAAGATGTAGTAGACCATTATGTCAACCATGATGAAAGTAATGGCATTGATCAAGATAATATGCAAGACAAATATACCACACATCCTATTAATGAAAAAACCAACAACGAAATATTTGATAAGGAGGAAGATACAAAAAACTATTATGTCAACCAAGAAAAGAGTATGGATCTTGATCAAAATTGCAGCGAGAAGCAAGCCAATTATGCAGTCAAGTATCTGAAGGAAGCTGTATGCACAAAGGAAGAAAATACAAAAGAACTTTTGATAAAGACTAAAGAAAATGGCAGTAATTAAGATCAATACATCAACAAGAATGTCACATACATAAACACACGAAGAGAAGATGTCATCATAAGGACCGCTATTAAGAACATCAATAATAACAACTATAAGGTTAATCGGAATAACAATATGAAAATAGTTATTATGGGAAAGTTGATCGAGACTGTTCAATCAAGAACAAAAATAGTTAAAAGTAACAACCAAGCAAGCAGTAAAAACATAAACAAAACTTCACCAAATATAGATTTAATACAGATTCTGAAGCAAAAGAAACAAAAGGAAGCAATGGTCGTAATCAAAATCGCACCTCTCAGGTCATCAGTGCGACATAGAGCCAGAATAAAAGACGACATTAGAAAAATACTGAAGCTTTGAGGACAAAGCTTTCCTAAGGGGAAGGCAATGCTATGAATATTTAATTAATATTATTAATTATAAATTAATAGTTTATTAGGTTACTAGTGAAAAGGCGTAACCCTTCACTATGCTTCCTCAAGCCTTATAAAGGCTATCTTATTGTAATTTTATATTCATCATCTAATATATTATTCTTACTTATTATCCAATATGAGAGTCGGATTCGACTATTAACTTGGTGAACGGATACGTTCACTGCACCATATAGCTTGGCTCTTTAGGCGCCAAGTCTCCTCGTGTGTCAGAAGAATTTTCAATTTCCTACTTTCCAATGATGAGAGAATAGTTCGACCCGATTGGGGAAGACCAAATTTTAGGGACTGATCCAAAAGTGTAGCAATTTCCTGTGCAACCTTTATGAGTTATGCATTCAACATAGCCTTCTTGTTCCTTTCCCATAGCATAGTAAAGTCTTTTAATGATTTAAGTTTCACCGCCAGCTTGTCCATCTCAGATCTTTCACCAGTAACATCTATATTCATCCAGTGAGATCTCACCCCCAAATTAAAATCAGGATCTTTTAACCAGGTAGAGTTGAATTTAAAAGGGAAAGGATGCCATGAAACCTCCACATCGAATTGAAAGATAATGGGGAGATGATCATTGATATGAATCTGTTGAATCAACGATCTGTAGGTTTGAAAATTGCACAACAGTTATTCCGAAATTAAGAAGCGATCAATACGTTTTGAAATCAGGTTCCCATCCTTCCTACCATTGGTCCATGTAGGAGCCAGTGGATGTGGAGCCACATCAATCAGTGAAAATTTTGATAAAAGGTTCCTGAAAAAAGATCCCATTGGATCCCTCCTGGCCAACTGACCCCGGATTTCTTCAGCCCCCCATGAAAAATCCAAGTCACGGATAATGGCCGAAACAGGAACATTTGGGAGCTGAACTCTGTTGGAGTAGCCATCAAGCCCACCCTGCGCATCCAATTCCTTATCGCTACCCTCATCAGAAGACCAGAAAGGCCCCACGCCATCATGCCGACCCGAAGATGAAGACGCATTACATTGGCGCCACAAATGTCCAACCTGTTTACATCTTGAACAACGAAAGAGTATTCCCCAATAGTCGATTATCTGGTCCAGCTTACGGCCACGCCAATTGATATGGAGAACATCAATAAGACCGAGAGATAAATCAACCTCAACCAGCATCCTACCAATACGACGGTCAAAGCCATTAAGATGTTCCTCCTCAACATGTAAAAAATGTCCAAGGTTGTTTCCAATGGCTTCAAAAGCCCCCCGATTCCAAAGGGCAAGTGGAAGACCCAGGAGAAGCACCCAAAAATGTCGAAGATGCATTGAAGCCGTATCCGGGTCGAAATCAGTTTGCCATTTCTGCAACATAAGACTCCCCGCCCCATAGAGCCAAAGCTTGTTTAGAATGATGGAACAATGAGATTCTTGTTTGAACTTGAAACCATACCAACCCCGAGCCAAAGCGAAAACCTGTGGAGTATAACTCAAGATAGGATTCCATTTTTCATGTACCCATTTTACAATATCTCTGTGGTTCATGGCAAAATATGAGAATTTGCCAACCAGGACCGTCATGTTGAACTCGACGAGCTCCTCCAAGCCTAAGTCTCTTCCCATCGTCAACCAAACCTCTCCCGGCCTGCAACTGTATTTCTCCTTTAACCGACGAGCAGATCTGGAGGAGTCATAGGGTTTACCCCTGTTGTCCAGGTGGGGCAGGGCCCGAGAACTATCCACAGATGGGTTGTATCCAGCTGTAGGGGCAGGAATCCTTGACAGGGACAAATGGCCCTTTTTTGCAGCCAACTTGGAACGTGTTGTCGCCAGCCTTTCCCCCAAGCCATGTGGCCTCTTCCCCTTGAGTATATTCTTAAAAAACGCATCCGATTTAAACAAACTGGCTTCCTCAATTTGGAAGTCGGAAACATTTAGGTTATTGTCAGCCGGGATATGCGAGTCCAGCATTTTCTCACCCATTACGGAGAAATGATCACCCAAAAACTAGCAAGTAGATACCTGAAAGGTAACCCCAAAACTCGGACAGAATAACACGGGCAATGTGTAACTCTGAGGTGATAGAGACCAGCGCGGCGTCCCCAAGCTCCAAATGATGAAACCCTAAAAACCACCCAAAGGTGGAGCCTCCAGAAAATGAAGGCAACCAAAATCCCCGGATGATATACTAAACCGGGGAAGCATGCACCCAATGTTCGGCAGATAGTTTGCCGGAGAAGTATGGCACCAAAAAACGGGCATATAAAAACTTGTTTATTGTGTGATCCCCGAGGTGATAGAGGCCACAGCAGAAGCCTCCAGATCCGATCGATGAAACCCTATATCCGCCAAATCTATGCCCTAAACTTTATATGAAGACCCAAACTAGTCAGATGATAATAACACCCCCAACACTCAGATCTAATTTTTGAGAGCCCAATAACTTGCTCAAAAATTTACTGGCTAACTTCTATATCGGAAGATGTAAAGTTTCCCATTTGCTGCGCCGCACAGCGTCTTCTGCCATGAGTATTAGGGTTTGCTGGTCCAGTCGGTCTCCCATGCGCTCCAACTTTGCTTGCTGTTATCCTCCGAGAGTAGTTTTTTCGGCGCTTTCTACAGCTTAAGTGGAGGTTAGATGTATTAGGCATATAGCACTTGCCATGTTAGGTTAAAAAATCAAATAATAATAATAATACTTCATAGTTGGCCTAGTAATTGAATCAAATAAAAATAAATTAGATAAAATTATATATAAATAAAAATATATGCATTAAAACAAATCATATCAACCAAAATTAGCATACCTTAGATAGACTCTGGATAAGGAAACGCATGCCACATACCACATGTTAATTTATCTAGAGATCACTGCTCCCTCTGGATTCCCTAAGAACTCAAGCGGTTTGAGTCTCTATAAATGAAAAATGCAATAATGACTTAAGATACAAACACAACGGTTCTCTTAACACTTCTACCATAAACCACAACAATCACACAACTCAGGATGTACCTTGGAAACCCCAAACGGGGAAAACCATCTATTTGTGGGGCTTTCTTCTATCTCGAGCCTAGAGCAAAGTAAACAGAGGATAAGTACATACACGACACCTCAGATGGAACAACTGAACCTGATAGGGTCAGAGCCCTAGATCTACATGCAACAGACTGATACATGCATTGAGGAAATGTTCCCTAACTATCAACTGGATCTGGATCTGTCTACAAGTAACTCTCTATCGGTACCATCTCTCTCTCTGCTGCTCTAATCCGCTCTACCAAAGAAGGCCAACTGTCTAGATCTGAAGAATGCGCCCCTCTCTACATGGAAAAGTGCACCCTCCTCCAACTGCTGGAAACTCGTACAGAATCAAATCTCAACAGTTATGAGCTTTGATCGTCACAGTCCTTCCTCAAACACTGAGGAAGATATACTCTGAAAGTCTCAGCTGCTCAATTGGTAAACCGGATGCAGAACGAGTCTCTCTTCTCAGGAAGTGCGCCCCTCCTCCTCTGAAAGTCGCCCTCCAATCTCTGAAGAAATCACACTAATGAACTCTCTCTGTCCATAGTAACTGGAAACCAAGTGCCTCTGATCAAGTGAGGTCTGATCCAGCTCAGATCCCCTCACTCTCCCTCCTGCAGATGCTCCTTTCTCTCTCAGAAAGTCGCCCTCTGCATGCACAATGCAGCCTTCTCACTCTGACTGATCTCCCTCTAATAATCCTACCGAGTAATCTTTACCAGTGACCTTCTGCCTCCTTATATCATCTCACTAATCAATTAGGTTTACCAAAAACCCGATATCAGTGCATGCAAAAAGCCACTTTTGCATGCATTTTTAATTAACAACTATACATGCAAAACTCATGCATGCATGAGGCAAAACACCCCGGAAGGTCTGCATGCATCCACTGTTGGATTCATGCCACTGAGTAGAGTGCATCTCACCCTTTACTCCATCCTGATGCCTATACTGTTGATGCACCTCCATGCAAGGCATCTGAATCATGGAGGACATCTCGAGATACCACTATCTCTAACACTCCCTCTTATCGAGGGAAGTCCAACCACTTATTCCTGGATCCAACAAGTCCCTTGCTGCTGACACTGGCCCAACTATCTTTTCTGTCAATGATGCCCTCTAACCTATAGTACCCCAATCCAACTCCATCAATGTGGCTCCAAAAGAAGCCCCCTGATCAACCATTGACTCTGTCACTGAACTTTGATTCAGACTCCCTTTGAATCTCTGTTGTAGCCAATCGCCCAATATACCATCAAGTGGGTCTACTTCCATGTAGGTGATCTCCCTCTGTCTCTGAGCTAACTCAGCTCTCTCCTGAGATAAGTCCATCTCGGTCATGTCATACCAACTAAGTCTCCTGCTGGTACCTGTATGAGCATCATGCTCATTCATCTGATCTGAGTCCAAAGATTCACTCCCCTGTGTCTCATCAACACCATGAGCATCTTGCTCATCCATCGGATAAAATGAATCACTCCTCCTAGCACCATCCCTGCTGTGAGCATCTCGCTCTCCATCCTCCTCTAGCTCTGATGAGGATGTACTCAACCAACCTGATGTGCCTGAAGTGGGTTGTCCCCGAACAAAGTACTCACCGTCGATCCTGTGACCCATCAAGACTAGATCAACTCCCTCTGGATAAGTGAATATCATATCCCTCTGGAACACTACTGAGTAATCGACAACATCCAATGCTGAGTATACTCCCTCTCAATCCTGGAATGAACAGTACTCTTGATACCTCCAGGAGTTCTCCAAAGTCTAAGATAAATTGTACTCTACCCACTCCTGTAACCAAGTGATTAGTCCCTTGCACATCTCGAATCATCTGCATAGGTGTGTGCTTAAGAACGAGGAATGCATCTCGCATCCTGGTCATGTGATTGCACTACTTGCAGTCAACTCTCCATCTCTCATCATCCTGGATCTATGGCTGACTACTATCATGCCTTGACACAAATGAGGCAAGTGAGAACTCCCTCTCAAACCTAGAGGTAAACTCATCCACCTCCTCTGCTGTTGCCACCTACTCATCCTTTACCTGCTTATTCTTCTTCCTAAGCGAGCATTGTCTCGCATAGTGTCCATACTCATTGCAGGCAAAGCACTTGATCTTCCTTAGATCCTTCTTTTGTTTGAACCGTTGCTTCCCCTTTACTGCAAGTGCCACATCCTCCTCCTCTGGAATGATAGACGCTGATCCTTGAATATAACCCCCCGGATCTCTTCTTGGGTGAAATCATCCCACAGATGATCCTACTTGGGAAGGTTCTCTCTGGCAATAATGGATTGGACAAATACTGTCCATGGCATGGTCACGCCATTCAAGGCTTGTCGAACCATCTCCCTGTCCTCGACCTTCTCACCCACTACTCCCAGCTCATCTCTTACCTGAGTGATCTTGGTAAGCTATATGGACATGCTCTCATCATTGCCCATCTTTATGCTTCTCAGTTTCTCTCTGAGTACCATCTTTTTGTTTGCATTAGAACTCTAATACAAATTGGTTAAGGCATCTCGCATCTCATATACATTGTCTTTGGTTGAGACATGTGGGATAAAATGGTCCTTGATTGCATCAAGGAGGATCCTCTGGCATTTTATATTCTTTTTCTCGTAAGCTGCTTTGGCAATTGCATTCGCTGGAACTGTGACTGGATTTGTGGTTGTGCTCTCCACAACATCCCACAGTTTGTTCTCTTTCAACAAAAGCACAATTCGTGCCCTCCATGCACTCAAGTTAGAAGCCCCATCCAACCTGTCCTCTACTCTCAAACTAGTGGCCATATCCTCTTAACTGAAAAATACACAAAATGATGCAAGAACCTCTCTTGATCACATATCTGGCCTCCCCTCGCACATATCTGATAGATCTATCTTAGATCTATCCACCTAGGTCATAGATCTAATAGATCTGACCTCTACAACATCATATCTGAGCTCTGCTCTTCAGATCGGGTAGATCTGGTCACTCTCTCCACAAATCTAACCTCCTATTGAGTTCACCACACAGATCTAATGTAAAGCTCGCAGATATGAGTGTGATTGTTCTCCTTGACCCTTACCAGGGCTCTGATACCATGTTAATTTATACAGAGATCACTACTCCCTTTGAATGCCCTGAGAACTCAAGCGGTTTGAGTCTCTATAAATACAAAAATGCAATAATGACTTAAGATACAAACACATAAGTTCTCTTAACACTTCTACAATAAACCACAATAATCACACAACTCGGGATGTAGCTTGGAAACCCTAAACGAAGAAAACCAACTATATGTGGGGCTTTCTTCTATCTCGAACACAGAGCAAAGTAAATAGAAGATAAGTACATACAACATACCTTAGATGGAACAACTGAACTTGAAAAGGTCAAAGCCCTAGATATGCATGCAACAAACTGATGCATGCACTGAGAAAATGTTCCCTAACTGTCAACTGGATCTGGATCTATCTGCAAGTAACTCTCTGTCTGTACTATCTCTCTCTCTACTGCTATGATCTGATCTGCCAAAGAAGAAGGCCAACTGTTTATATCTGAAGAATGCGCCCCTCTCTGCATGGAAAAGTGCGCCCTCCTCCAACTGCCAGAAACTCGTACGGAATCAAATCTCAATAGATCTGAGCTCTGATTGTCACAGTCCTTCCTCAAACACTGAGGAAGAGACAATCTAAAAGTCTCAACTGCTCAATCGGTCAACCAAATCTCAACAGATCTAAGCTCTGATTGTCACAGTCCTTCCTCAAACACTGAGGAAGAGATAATCTAAAAGTCTCAAATGCAGAACGAGTCTCTCTCCTCGGGAAGTGTGCCCCTCCTCTGAAATTCACCCTCCTCCGATCTCGGAAGAAATCACACTAATGAACTTTCTTTGTCCACAGTAACTGGGAACCAAGTGCCTCTAATCAAGTGAGGTCTGATCCAGCTTAGATCCCCTCACTCTTCCACCTGCAGATGCTCCTTTCTCTCTTAGAAAGTCTCCCTCTGCATGCACAATGCACCCCTCTCACTCTGACCGATCTCCCTCTGATAAGCCTACTGAGTAACCTTTATCGGTGACCTTTTTCCTCCTTATATCATCTCACTAATCAATTAGGTTTACCAAAAACCTAATATCAGTGCATGCAAAAAGTCACTTTTACATGCATTTTTAATTAACAGTGGTACATGCAAAACTCATGCATGCATGAGCCAAAACACCCTGGAACGTCCGCATGCATCCACTGTTGGATTCATGCCACTGAGGAGAGTGCATCTCACCCTCTACTCCATCCTGATGCATATACTGTTGATGTACCTCCATGCAAGGCATCTAAATCATGGAGGACATCTCGAGATACCATTATCTCTAACACCACAATGGAATTTGCATTAAAAGTAAACATTGTTAGTAGTGTTACTAATGTCTTACCATGTTGAGTGTCAAATTAGATACAAATAATAATACCTACATTGCAGCGAATCATATCAACCAAGATTAGCATACCTTACGGAGATTTTGGATAAGGAAATAGATTCCACATATCATAATGAGATTTACATGAAAAGTGAATATTGCAAGTAGTGTTATTAATGCCTTGCAATGTTTAGTGTTATTTATACGTGAAAAATTACATGAAAAGTAAATAATGTTAATGTTAGTAATGATTGTTTCGCTTACCATGTTCTACATGGAATTTCAATATAGTAAATAAAAATCCCTATCTAATATTAATATGATGTTGGTATTATGGAATTTCTTTTGGTGTTATCAATATAGTTAATATTTTGGAGTTTCTTCTTGTGAATATTATTGAATTTTAATATAATGCAAGTATGAATAATATAGTTGAGATGAAAATTCTTCCAGTGAATAATAATACATATATGCTATTATGGCATGGATTTACATGAAAAGGTTAATTTTTTTTCAAATATGTGAAATACATTTATCAAGGAAACCCACCAGGTACTCTCTTTAGAAAGATAATAATTAAAAGCCACTACATTTCACTTTTCTTTGTCTACCTCTTCCCAACACCACCTTTCCTTTAAATTTGGTGGTGGGATTGTAATCGCAAGCGAGAGGCACATTAATATCACTCATTACTTGGGGTAGATGCTCATTACTATACACTATGGACTGATATACCATATATCCTTCAACCTTTGAGCTCTCTAAGGGTGATCTTTCTCTAACAAAAGCCTTTAATGCCTTAGAGTGCTTCTCCACAAACCACAATGACCTTGCACGTACAGGTCCACATCTTTCAATCTCATTGACTAGGTGTATGAGGTCATGATGTTGTGCATGAAAAATCTTGGAGGTATATATTGTTGTGTTTCCTACATTAGATGAGGAATTTCTTTCTTCTAATGCTTATATATTCTTTATGGATTATTTTAGATGACAACCACTTATAAGTGCAAGGAAATCACATGTGCCAAGATAATATTATACAATGCAAGTAAATCAAATGTTAACAATTTCTGCAAGTAACATTTCGATTAGAAATGTTTATATGTACCGCATGCATCTATTAAGACCATATATAACTTGTTTTATGTTATTAACAAAGTTGTTTGGAAAAACAAGATTTAGAAAATACAGTGACAAGGATGGAAACATTATTGTTTAAGATTGAGTAGAAAGAAATAATGTAAATATCATAAGATGATAAATATTAGAACATGTCAAACCTTAATCATGAATTTTTGCCCCACCAAAATCACCTTTCTTTATAAAGATATTATTTATGTTTGAAGAAAACCCGCTAGGAAATTGATCTTCCATAAAACAATTTTAAAACATAAACATATTGCTTTGTTAATAACCATGGAATATTGATCGGTTTTCCATCACTATAAGAATGAGCCAAGTGTTGCATTAAGTTGGCTTCCTTAATGTCACTAAGAACTTTAGCAATTTTGTCTTTGTTATTCCTTCTATCTAAAATTTTCTATAAACATTTTGTAACATTATTTACAATATGCATTGTGTCAAACAAAATTAGCTACTTGTAAGTTATCATAGTAGGGCCACTGATTGATATGGATTGAGTATCATTTCATACCTTATGGAAGTTCATAATGTTGAATTTTTAGTAACCTATACGGAAATATATTTTTAATAACAGTAATTAGAAATAAATGAAGAACAAAATTAGGATAATTTACAAATATAGATGTAATGGAAACTATTTTTTTCCATGATTCTTCTCAAATTCATGTTTTCCATATTTTAGGCATCATCTTTTGTGGGGTTTTTTCTGCCCTCTTCCTATAAATCAAAAATATTTTTTGCAATGGTTCGATACCTATGGCTCCTAGGGAGGAAATACATATACTCATTATACACCTTTCTTCCTAGACTTCTTGGATGGCTTAATATTGTGCTGGTACCAACATACTAAACATGCATATTTACCATTTGTTTTAATATTTTCAAGACATAGAATAATATCAATAAATATTGAGACCTTAAAAAAATATGGGAACCAATCAGGGATATATAGAGTCAATTTCAATTTACATACCACAAAAATTTGTTATCCCAAGGGTATCATGAATTGTCCATGCCTGTACTCCAAACAATTGAAATATTTTTTGAACTATTGGTTGGAGATGTCGTGCATAATAATGTCAACCCATAACTTTAAAATTGTATCAATAAGCGATTCAAGATATACAACCATATCTCTAATCGTGTACTTGTCTAGTTAATTTTAAACACAAATAATTAAATTCATTGTACATTCAAAATACGTACCCAAATAAAAATGAATAGATATGTTGTAAACATTCCTAAAAATAACTAATACCTAGAATAGTTAATGCCAAGATTACCTACTCTCTTTTTATTGACAGCCATGGGGGGAAGTTATTATTTATAACAAATATTAACCAAATTGACTAAATGGATATGAGCACCCGAAATAGATTGACATTATCAACAACCATTGAAAGTCTAGCATTATGAGTTTTTTCTTTAAAAGTTGCCTCATCCTTTCTCAATGTATCTAAAATGTAAAATCGTCTCTAGACATTTGCATAACACCATATTCACTTATCTTCCATGCATGATAATCTATATAACATGCTATGTTTTTGCTCTTGAAGAATTGTTGGAAATGTGGAACTATTAAAATATGATGAAGAACCTTGTGAGACATCGTATTTGTTACATAATAAGTTCAATATTTACTAACTCCACATTTAGGGCATTCCGACTTTGTTGTATGATGTTCATAGTATATAATTTGATCATTAAGACATGTAACAATTCTTTGATGCCCCATTCCTATATCTTTCATAAGGACACACAATTCTCAATATGTGCAAGATGAAATGTTTGACGATGGTAAGAGAATATCACCTAACAATCTACAAGAAAAATTAAATTAATATACTAAATATGTTCAATATATTGGGTACATCCACATAAGAAAACAACTTAAGTAAACACTCACATAAACAGATCAAAGATCAATACACTAGTGTATTTTGTGGTTAAATCTTTCAAAGATGGAAACAATCCATGATCCTAACCAACATTACCTCTTGATGAAATATATATTTTACACATGAGTTTTTCACAAGCAATCATTAGCAAATGACCTTCCATGGTTTTTAAATACAAATCATAGACGAATTGGGTGTTAAGTCATGATTCAATAGTCATCAACATTGAGGAGAAGATGAACTAGTAAATCACTTTATGTCTAGAACATAATTGGGGTTGAAAAATGAGATAGTTACAAATGGATGCTAAAGAAACATACTTTAGCTAAGGACACATTAAACCAAGTTGATCTTAACTAACCCTTAACTATCTAATTATCCTAACATCCCTCATAAGAACAACTTGGATAGGATTGAAGGATCTAAAAATGTAACACAATGATAGAATAAGGGAGGCATTAGACCAAGTTGATCTTAATTAACGCCTAAGTGTCTAAATATATTAACATCCCCCCTTAAGAATATCTTGAAATATGATTGAGGGATTTATAAAGGTAATACAATACAAGAGCATAGGAAGCATTATATCCCATCTCCCCTCATTGACAACGTTATGAATACTTAACATATATTGAAGCTTGAAAAACTTTGCTTCTATTAGATTCTTTATGAAAATGTTTGCAACTTGACCATCTATACAACAATAGAGCATTTCAAAAGCATCATCCTAAAGAATCTTTCTAATGAAGTGCATATGTAGCTCGGTGTTTTTTGCGTTGATGTTGAGTTGGATCTTTGGCGAGCTGAATGGTACTCTAATTATCACATCAAAGTGTGGTTGGATGCCGCTACTGGAATCCAAATTTTGAAAAGATTTGTCCAAACCAAAGGACTTATTGACTTGCACTAACTATTGCTCAATACTCTGCTTTGTTGAAGAAAGAGCAAGGGTGTGTTGCTTCTTACAAGCCCAATTGAGATATCCAAAACCAAGCCTCTAAAAACATAACCTACAATAGACTTCTAATCATCAGTGTCGCTAGTCCAATTATAATTAGTGAAAAAAAGCAATGAAAGAGTCCTCACTAAATATTAATGTATCCCAAACTAAACTATCATTATAATAAATTTGAATCTAAAATGAGCCTTATAAGAAAATAATATCATTGATAAGCTAGAATTGAAAACCAATAGAATTTCAAGAAATTTGGTCAATGATTATTGTTGAATTGCATGTATATAAGTGAAGAATGATTATGTGCCATAATTTTATTTTATAATTACTAACTGCATATAAATCTCACTTGATTAGGATCTTAGTAATATCATCTTAAAATATGATTAATATCCTTGAAATACTAAAGTTGAAGTATTTTAGTGATATTAATAACCTTGAAATACTAAAGTTGAAGTATTTTATATTATCACTAGTATTTTATATTATACTAAAATTATAATGAAGTTACCTTGAAATATAATAAACATTTATTATCATTAATTACTTTAAAAGAAAAATAATATATATATATATATATATATATATATATATATATTTTAAAATTTATTATCAAATAAATAAATTAAAAATTAATGATGTATTTAATTCATTATGAACTATTTAAAGTAAACAAAAATTATTATTATTATTATTATTAATTATTATATATTTAATCACTTATCAATTATTTTAAGTAAAATATAAATTTAAATGTTTTGGCATTACATTATTTATTTTATGTACATAAGAATTTGAATCTTTTATTATTATTATTAATCTCCATTTCTTAACTCTATCTTAATCCAACATAGTTGGAAACCAACATTAATGAGACAATATAGATTAAATTTCATTAGATGGCATCTCTTAGTGTGATATGGCATATGCTAAGTGTAATGTGGCATATGCTTTTAATTTTTATTGTTTTCCTTAGGAGGCCCATTTTAGACCTAAATTTATTCTAATGACTTTGGATATACCAAAGTACTTTTTTGTTGGTTTTAAATGGATCTCATGAGGTGTTTGATATACTAGGCAATAAGACCAATAGCGAAGGAAATATTAGGATGGTCACAAGTCAAATACAAAAGGATACCAACTAACTAGTGGTACAAAGTGGCATTACTTTAGGTGCGGGTGGCAGCAAGTTTGACTCCAGACTGGAAGGGAAATGTGGTTGGTTTGCAATATTCCATGTGAATGTAGCGAATAAGGTCACATGCATACTTAGACGGGAAAAGGAAAATTCATTCCTTGGTTTGCAAGACTTGGAAGCCAAAACAATAATGCAAATGTCCTAAGTTTTTCATTTCAAATTTCTTCTTAAGGATGGATTTCACATGGGTTAAAAGTTTGGGGTCACTACCAATGAGAATAAGATCATCAATATAAAGCACAAGTATTATGAGATGGTTAACTTATTTTTTCTTTTTCTTTTTTTTTCCCTGTATAGACATTGGGGTCAAAATGGCATTACTGTGAAGAAGAAATTTATTCATATTAGCATATCAAACCTAAGGAGCTTGCATAGGGCCAAATGTGGTAAAATCCCACTCATGACTCTAGTTCTACACACAAGTTGTGAAATGAAAAAACTCTAATTGTTTCTCATTAAGAAAACACAATTTTTTACAACTTTACATCAAGAAAACCACACGAGTCAAGATTTTGAGAAATAATGACCAAATACAATAATAGAAATAATTAGAGATGTGATTTCAACTACTCCATGAGAATAAAACCATCTCACCTACTCCATGAGAATAGTAAACCAAAAGTTTGCATCACACCCAAACTACAATAATACTCTCCTATCACAATAATAATGTGATATATAAAGTACATATGCTATGAATTACAAATTATAATCCCTATCATTATTCCCAACAAGACAAGTATTGGCATGTAATGCTTTCAAGTGAGAGGCCAAATGTTGTTGCATTTGATGTTCAAAAATCCAAAGAGTTGTGAAATTTCATTTTCATTGGGAAATTAATGCAAATCTAAAAATTCACCTTCTTCCGTTCATCGGATATTAACATTAATATTTAGTACTGTTGTAAATTACTATGTAACACAATAGTCATAATAATTCACTTCTACTAGCCCTAAAATTCATGACAATCAAGGAAAAATGATCATAATCATTCCAATGAGTTTCCAAATCGAGCGGTCTATCTAATTACCTCATTGTTTCACAACAAAAATAACTAAATGGGCTATACATTAAATTTTCAATATGGGGTCCAAATGCTTGCAAGATGTCATGCACTGTATATGCAAGGCCTTGGTTCTTTACTTTCATTGTTTTTTCTAATATACTTCTATAGAAAGAAATTACATTGCTATCTAAGAAATCAAAGCACACCACACTTCATAAATCAAAATCTACAAAGTTTGACTAATTCGGAATTGAAACTCAACCATAGGCATGAGGTGATCTATTTACTTGAACACATATCATGTCAATGAGAACCCTTATGTCACAAGAGAATCTTGCATGATTTGGGCATTTCTTTCAATCGATCAAAGTTGATGGTGTTGGCGCTAACTATGATAAAAGCTAGCTACTTGAGAATGATAAATAATTAATGTAACTTTCAAAAGTAAAAGACTATTAAGGAAATCAAACTACACAAATAAACAAGAGAATAGCTGCAAAGGAGCTAGTCCCTACTTTAAAATTATGTTTATGATTGAGATATGGTTTATGTGGAATATTAAAAGAGTAAAGAAGAAAGCACATGTCATCATCATAAAGATGCAAAACCAAAATTCACAACCAAAATACTTTTTTGTATAAGGAGGACGTCTGGCAAGATCTTTAACCACATCTACCATATTGAAAAAAATTGTCTTTATGCCATTACCTCATCCCTCAATTTTTGACATCAACTTAGGCATTAGTGATTCCAGAATTTAAACAATAATGCTGCTTTATGAAGCTTGAGATGCCACTTGAGAATCAAGGGGATGCTTCCATTGATAATTCGAGAATTTAAACATAATGTCACTTTATGAAGCTTGAGATGTGCCTCGAGAGTCAAGCGGATGCTTCCATTGATAGAGACAACAATTTTACAGGGAAAAGGGGGAAAGGTTAAAGATGAATGCGTTGGAGAATTCACAAATACATTGAGGAATGGAATGGATTGATGTTGCAGAATATATGTCAGAGAATTGTTCCAAAACCCTTCAATCCAAAATCAAAAGGCTTGAGAGCATGCCTCTCGCCACATGGCACAATAAGCATGTTGATGTAGTTGAAGGTAACCATGACGTAGTTGAAGGTAACCATGACAACAAGTAGAGGAGTACTGGCCACTTCTCAAAGCATTTATAATGGCTAAATACATATCTATGATTTATTAGGAATTTCATTGAAGAAAGTCATGAACTCCTTGGGATATGTTCCAAGGAATCCCAAGCTCACTTTTTATTTAAATATGTCATTGTAGCCTAGGATAGGTTCGCCAACAAAGCTAACAATAGTTGAAGCTCATTTTCTCAATTGGAACATTGTAATTCTAAATTTTTTAACTAAGATCATCATTTGATTTAACTCACTTGTTGTGAATAATGTTTCATCTTGAGGGATTCAACACCTTGTTTGCTTCAAAGACTATCACCATTAGGGATTCTGCAAATCCTGCCTGCTCTTCGCTAAAACCCATCCCACAAAAACTTCTACGATATTATTTCACTAACACGGTTTCGATCTTGCCACCTTCGCCATACAACACAATCATCCTTCTAAAGTGCTCCGACAACTCCATTGTGAAGCGGGATTCCGCTAGGCTGTGTATGACCCATAATTTCACCATTTTCTTGCCTCTTGAATTTTTTGTTCATCAAATAGACGATAGAAACAACATTAGGTAAATTAGCCCCTGTATTATTGATATGTTAAAAAGATTTAAGAAAGAATAATTGGTGGGATTAGCACATAGATTATTTATCTAAGAAGGCTCCCACATCTATTATTTATATTACTACGAAGGACACCACATCATGAAGAGTGCATCATGGAATCTACTCATTGGTTTTAAAGAACCATTAGGAACATAAGCACGTCTATTTGTTAGATTCATCTCTATAGTTTCTATGAATGAATATTTTCATATAGGATTTATCCCACCTCGTTTTTGTCTCTGTTGAGAATCTAGAAACATCAGGAAATTACGCTATTAGAATTTACTCATTTGTCACCTATATAATTCTACGAGAGTGATTGCGCAGAACTTACAAAAATTTGACAAGACTATAAAGCTTTTTTGAAATCGCCATGCCTAATTCTTACTATGAATCAGCAAGCAAAAGAAGGTACATTTGGCATGATTCACTTGGTTTCATTCTCTCTTATTTGCTATGATCTTTCTTATATAATATAAAATATTACGGCATGGAATCATATCATAGAAACAAGAACACTACATCTAGGAATCATTACATCTTGCTCCTAGGATAAATATTCTTGCATCATGAGTAATAAGAGGTTGTTGTGGAGATTTGATCTACATCTACTTGATCGACTGCCGGGCTTTTGTAGCTTAGGATAAAAACAAACTAAAACGCCCCGTTTTTTCAGTAGCTTTCGAATTAATCCTGGTTCAAATCTGGTCTGAAAATTGCAATTTAGGCAATGCTGTGATTTCAGCAATATGAGTGGTCTTAGACTAAATGCATGATTTTAAAACTACCCAAATCATCAAAATCACGATTTGAGCAATGGAAATTGCAATTTGAACCATTCTTGATAATCCTGATTATTGCGACTAGGAGCGTTTTGGTTGTTCCTTATACTGCTACGGATTTTGACAGCCTGAGAAAGGTGCAGCAGGGGTCATAGGCCAAGGCCTTCTACTGTAATACCAACTTTGAGAAGCTCGGAAACCGGAGCTTGAAAGATCTGCAGTGTTCCCATGACACCAGCGTCTTAAATTCAAATAACTTATAATTATATTATTATTATTTATATGATATATATTGACACGCTTTGCTTTATCCATAAATGCTTGGATATCATTAAAATTTTAAAATTTAACTGACCACAGAAATGACTTGCACGAGCACATTACCACGTCCATGCATGAGCTATGCGTGGCATGACCCAACCTGCTCACCAGAACTATTCTCTCAGTGTGTGGCCTCATCAAGTCGTCGCCTCTCCCTCTACATTTTCACACTCCTCTCATGCATGACAGATGGTATCATGCATGAATTACGCTCAAGGTGGCCTTTGGCATGAATTAACCTCCACGGTCTCACGCACAATATTCATATCAAATTTTCATGAATCATAGCTTGCTGTTGGCAAGAATCGAGAAAATTATGAAGGAAGATGAAGATGTGAGGATGATTTCAGGAGGCGCCTGTGATTTTTGCAAAAGCTTGTGAAGCGCTCATGGATTCATACAGATCAAGAAAATAAGCAATGCATTTTACAGAAGAATGACATTGTAGTTGCCATAACTAGAACATATATCTTTGATTTCCTTGTGGATATTGTGACAAGAGATGAGTTGAAGGAGGAGGGTCTTGGCATTCCTAGAGCTCATGTGCCTGTTGGAACTCCAACTTAAGCTATACCATATTATTATGTTCCTCGGCAGCATCCAGCACAGGTTGCACCTCCTGGAATGATCGTTGGCAAGCCAATGGATCGTGCAATGCATGCTCAACAACCTTGTTATCACACCATAGTAGCAGGGCTACTATTCTTGTACAGCAGATATCTGCACATTCCAGAGCTTCCTTTATTCCAGAGCATGGCTATATATTTTGGATCACTCATGATCAGAGCAGTACATTATTCAGATGTTATGACCTTGTGTCAAGGCTGAGCCTTGAGAGTTCAGATTTGATGACTGATGTGACCACTTATCCCATTACAGTTTCAGTTCAGTGCCTAGAGATGTACTTCAGATGTGTTTCAGATGATACATGATGATTATTATTATGATGATGTTGTATGATCTATGGATATGTTCTCACTGACTGTGGATTATTATCTTGTTGATTTAGTCATGATCATAGCATGTGCTTGGTATATTATTCCTGATGTGGCAAACTATTTAAAATGAACTGTAAATCATAAAATGGACAATTGCTTGCACTTTTAGGTCATTTAATAAAACTTACTGGTATGTCACCTTACATAGACATGGTCTTTCCCCGACACCAGTTGTCTGCTAGTGTAGGCTCCATATTCACTTGTCTCCATCCATACATGACCTTCCTGTTTGACTTTAAACCCTGACATGTCTCATTTGACTTTCTGATACTGAGGACTTCCCCATTTTTCTACCTCTGTGTTTGGACCGCATCCCTGTTTATTCAGTGTCTCGGCTCTGAGTTGGTGACAGAACTTGCCTTTGGTGAGTTGGATTGTAGGCCTAAATCATTCTGGTCGGTTGTCCCGATGTTTGGCATTGGCTCGAACTCCTCCTAGTCACTTGAGATGTTGTTGGCTAAAACTGAAAGCTCATGTTCTACCTATGGAAACTAAAAAATTCACCCATGGAAACAAAAAGGGCAAGAGCAGTGAAAAGCTAAAAATACTCCTCGAAGAGTATAAGAAAGGTCCAAAAAGCAATAGTTCTTAAAAGTTATATCTAAACAATTGCTGACCTTGTATAAATATATGAAAAACATGCCCTGGATGCAAGCTGCAACTAGTTGTGCTTCTCAGCACATCTGAAATCCGAAGGGTTATGTAGGCCAAAAAGGCCATGGAAATAAAATTGAATGATCCTAATGAACCTGGATCAACTTGATGTAGACATGATGCCTAAGTTGAATAAGCACTCTCTAAACAACTTATCCATTTGTGAGGCACAGCCATCCCCCGTGTTCTTTTGTCCAGCACAGAGTTTGTAGCTTCCCCCTTTTCCCAGTCCAAAGTATTTTTGAGTTAAGTTAGACAAGTCAAACCCTTGGCCCAACCTTGCTCCTAGCCTTCATCCTTCACTAGCAGTTTGACCATGTCCAATGGGTGAGTTTGTCATTTGAACTATTGTGCAAGTAATTTTATATAACCACGGAATATGTTAACTTGATTAATGCCACTGAATGGAATTTATACTTTGAGCTTAGCTGTGGAAATGATTAGAGATACATTGTCTTAATCTACTGATGTGATTTATCCTTGATTATATATTCTTGGGATCCGTGATGATGTGGACCATGTATGGATGATTATTGATGATGATTTATGGTCCCACATGTTTGATGATGATATCATATGATGGACATATGATGCAGATGATGTTTGATCCAGTTCAGCAGGTTTATTATTATTTCAGATCAGCAGATTATACATTGTCCATATATGGTGGACCCTACAGCTGGCCCATTAGGGAAACCCAGGGTGTATGAGTACTCATTCCTAGTGGATTTGGGTCTTCTGGATCCATTGAGACACTTATCTTTCAGTTCCGGGCACTTCTGACAGTGATTGATGCAGTTTTACACCTGTTGACCAGATTTGGGGCTGATTTCCCAGCCTGAGCAGCAGGGGCCCCGAGAGGCCGGTTCACCTAGGGCGCTGATGATGGAGGGGGTGGTCCAACCACTTGTTATTACCATTTATCCCCCCTCCCGGAGAGCCTGGTGGGCTCAGATTGACAGCGCTAGCACCCTAGGAGGCATTTTTGGCACTTTCACAGTTCCCGAGGCAGTTAAAAAATGGGAAAAGGTGGTCACTGAGGAAATCGATTTGGGCAATTGAGGCAAGGTTTTGGCATTTGGTCTTCCAGGATGGCATCACTATCTTCCAGTCAGTTTTCACCATGTGGGTATGCCCGGATTGATCACAGGAGGACATTTACTGCTTGACTGTCATGGATTCTGAGGACAGTTTTGGTCATTTTTATTATATTGGACATATTTTATTATTTTATTGTGCCTTGGGGATGAGCTAGTAAGGATTAATACCTCCTAGCCCCACCATGAGCTTGTTTTATCATGTCCTAGTCATCATGAGGTGGATTGTTGTACTTTTTACCCCTCTAGTGGGATGACGTCACCCTCCATTGTACCATTTAGTGAGGGCGCTATTGTTATGTTGAGTGATCCATGTGATATTATGTTATGGTTCATCCTAGCCATTGATTGTATGATGAGATCTTATAATCTCAACCACTCATTTGATGTAGTATTGTAGAGTGGTATAGGGTTTTGGTCTTTATTATCCTATATAAGGAGGAGACCCCCCATTGTAAAGCTCACCTTTGGAGCTCTGGAATATTGGAATAGAAGATTTTTTTTGTGGAGCACATCTCTCTTGCATTGTGGATTCTCTTGCATATTGAATATACAGTATCTCTTCTATGTATCATTGTGGATTTTGGTGTTTTTGCTAACCTTTGACAGGAAAGTCGAATTGGAGAGAGGAGGGCGACTTCATGAGGGTTATTGTTGGAGGGATCCACATATTCTCTCTTGGGTTGATCTTGTGACAGGGAGTATCATTATTGTATCTTCGTGACATAGTTGATACTTTCTATTACATCTTTCTACCATTTTCATAATCATCTTGCTTGACTTGTTTCTTTGATCTTGTCTTGTAGGAGGAGGACGATTTGGCTATCTTGGAGAAGGGCGATTTGGTTGGAGCACTTGGATCTCACTCTTGAATATACACATAGGAGAATGCTATCAACTTGCAAGGTGGCCATAAGCAATTGAGGTAAGATCTACAAGGTATGTGTCTCTTTCATCCATTCTATCTTCATTGGTCATAAAACCCTAATTAAATCAAAACCCCAATTTTAGTATTTTTTTAGATCTACTTAGATCTACCCTTGAAATTGAAAAGATATTAAGAACCCACCTCTATAGGATCCACCCCTAGTTGGATCTATAGTTTGGTGGTGATTGGCTAAAAATTGACACACTTTTCAATGCAAAAAGCCTTCTTGAACCTAAATCGATTTTCCTAAGAGAAGCTTGTTGGGTAAGATCTAGCACATGGGTAGGTGAGATCCCACTTGATTTGACATCTAGACATTTGATAACCTATACCCATATCTTTACTTTGGTGAAAACTACCTTGTGGACATCTCTCCACGTTTTAAGGGGTTGAAACCCCCTTTTTGATCTTCTTGGTACCTTAAAACTTAGATCTACTAAGATCTACCCATTGGATTCACTTGAAACTTTGAAGGAACATAGATCGGGGTACTAACATCCCGGATCTACATTTTGGTGGCCATTGGACTTGATTGGGTCCACCAAACCCATCTTTTGCCCTTCCTTGAGAAAGTCGCACCCCCTTGAAGATTTGAGTTGGACCACTTCTAGGAAGTGGGTGTTTGAGATTTTCAGAGATTTGGAATGCCCATGCCTTGAAACCTAGGTTTACACTGTCTGTTTGTCAAGATCTGCCTTGGGGATTGCATTCCTTGTTTTAAGGGATTGTGGTCCACTTTTGGTCATCACTTAAAAACCTAGATCTAGTAAGATCCAACCATTGGATCTCATCCAAACCACTTGACTTGGCTTCTAGGTGTCCCGATCTACACTTTGACATCCTTCTTGACCCCATTAGCCCATCCAACAAGGCACTAGTCCTTCTCCAAGCAAGGCGCACTTCTTGGGATTAGTGTCAAACCCTAGATCTAGCACATGGGTAATCCTAGAACCAACTCTAACTTATAGATCTAACCTAGATCTAACCTATAGTACCATCCTCACACTTAACTTCACCTTGTGGGCCCACCTAGAACCATTTCACACTTCCCAAGGCAACAAGACCCACTTGTGTAAACACATGGTACTGTACTTAGTAATCATACCCCATCAAGTGGCCTAAACCATACATAGGTTGAAACACTAACTATCCATTATACCACCTTCAACCATACCTTAAACATTAGGTCCACTTAGCCTTGCATTGGTTTCCGTAACTCATCATTTATTCACCCTTTGAAACCTTTGCTTGGGTCCAATCAACTGTGATTGGGGTATAGGGTCTCCCCCTTGGTCTAGTTATACCTTGACCTAAAGCGAAGAGTGCCTCGGTTGACGTGACTCCCGCATTGCATTGGGAACCGTGGCATCTCTTAGGTCACCTCTTTAGTTGCCTAACTCCTCTACCGTCCCGGATGGGATACCTCTAGGGGCAACTACAAGTTGTGTGATAACATTTTTGGCGTCGCTGCCGGGGAGGTAGGGGCCTACCTTGGTTCAACACACCTTTGTGTCTCACTATCTTTCTGCACTACAAACGACATATCTCTTGGTAGTAGAGCTTAAAATCTACCTGGCGACTCCTAATTGTGACTCCGCTGAGAAGAGAACCCATAAAGAGATGTCTACTCAAAATAACATCTCTCCCGAAATGACCATGGAATTTATGACAAACATGTGTGAAATGGTCGCCAACATTGCTACATACCTTAAGAACCAAGATGAGGATTTCAAAAGACGTGATCAACAAACCAAAGAGATGTTAAAATCCATCTGTAGCAATTCAATCCCTCCAAAGGCTAGTCCTCCCAAGACTCAGCAACCTAAAACGACTGACCCACAGCCTAGCAAGACAGTGCATCAACCTGTCCGAAGAATCTTGCCAAAAGCTCCAAAGCTTTCTCCTGAGGTCATCTCGAAAGGTAAAACTGTGACCAACACTAGCCAATCTCCTCCTGCAAACAAAAAGATAGATCAAGCAATAAAAATTGATCCTCCCCCTAAAACTAACATTCCCAAAGCAACCCTTTGGAGAAAGCAACCAAAACCTCCCACGATTCTAAAACCTAATAAGGAGCTCCCTAGAACAAACATTCCAAGCAAGCTAGCCAATTCGTCTGCTTCGGTTTCCCTAAAAGACCTAATCAAGATCCCGGCTGTTAAACATGACGTTATGAAATTCCTAGGTTTAGGTACGAATGAAAAGGATAAGGAAAACCCCCACAACCTAAACATAGATATTACAAGCTTCCTAAAAAAGATAAACATGCCTATTCCATTTTGTGAAATTTTCAAGATCCCTTCATTCCACAAAAGAGCTACTACTCATCTTGGGATTCAAACAAGGAAGCAAGCTCCTAAGAAAGCTTCTGCAGAGATTAGGGATTCCCCTGTCATGATCCAAAGTGTCTCTGGTGACAACTCTGGAAAATTCCCACCCTTTTATATTGCATTGGAAGTGAATGGTTTGATATTACATAATTGCATGTTGGACTCAGGATCTGAAGTAAGTGTCATGCCTTTAAGAGTCATGGAACAACTTGAGTTAGTACCCACAAGACCCTACAGAAATGTATGTGGCATGGATTCCAAGACTGTGAAATCTATTGGGATAATTGAAAACCTGCCTGTTAGGTTGGCTTCCTGCTCTGATATTGAACTCTCAATGAATGTTTTAGTCCTAGATATCCCTGACGCGTGGGGAATGTTGCTATCCAGGGAGTGGTCGGCAAGATTGGGGGGAAGTGTCCAAATGGATTTATCATATGCCACGATCCCAACCAAAGAAGGTTCATTCATAACTCTGTTTAATGAACCATCTATGCAAGAGCATGTTGAAACACCTGAACACTTATTCACTGAGGCAATGTATTCAAGTGATGAAATTGGAAACTTCATGATTCTAGCAAATTACTGGGAGGAGGTTAAAAAGCAGCCCTTTTCACATGAACAAGTATGGAAAATGCATTTTGATGGGGCCCGTTCCCGACATGGTGCAGGAGCCGGTATAGTCTTAATTTCACCATCGGGAGAGAAGAGTCTGTTTTCTTTCCGTTTAGAGTTTGAGTGCACTAACAATGTGGCAGAGTATGAAGCATTGCTTCTGGGCTTGGAAATTGCCAGAGAAAGAAAAATCAAATCAATATCTGTCACAGGAGATTCTGACCTCATTGTGTCCCAAATAAAAAACAAATTTGCCGCTAAAAATAATAGACTTAGAGACTATAGGAATGCAGTTTGGGACACCATTGAATGCTTTGATGCCTTCGGGATTAAGGCTGTTCCCCGAGAACAAAATACTTTGGCTGATGAGCTATCCGTGATGGCCAGTACTCTTCAAACATCTGAGTCTCTAAAACAAGAAAACTGCAAACTTGAAGTTTTATTCAGACCCTCTGTCCCTGATAATGAAGACCATTGGCAAGTTTTCGACAGTGATGCCCAAATCATACGATTTTTAAATGCTTCTAAAACCCCAATGGTGAATTTCGAGGATGAGATAAAAGGTGATTCAATTGAGGGTATGGATGTCACAGAAATAGCTTTCCCCCTTGAGAGAAACTTTAACAGGCATGATGAGTACAAGGGTAGGAGATCTGAACCTGTAGATGGGGTCATCGAAATAAATGTAGGATCTGCTTGTTCTCCAAAAATTATCAGAATTGGGATAAGTGCCTCAGGAGAAGAAAGAAGAAGAATTATTGAATTAATCAGAGAGTATAAAGATATCTTTGCATGGGTCTATGATGATTTAAAAACTTATGATCAGTCCATTATAGAACACACTATTCCTCTTAAAGAGGGAGCCAAGCCATATCGACAAAAATTGCGAAACATGAACCCTAAGCTAGCTCCCTTAGTTAAAAAGGAATTGGAAAAGATGTTGGCAGCAGCTATCATTAGACCAGTTAGGCATACAACCTGGGTGTCCAATCCTGTAATCGTAAGGAAGAAAAACGGGGAGATTAGAATTTGCATTGACTTTAGGAACCTGAATCAAGCATCTCTAAAAGACAACTATCCTTTGCCCAATATGGAAAATTTATTGCAAAGTGTAACAGGGGCTAGCATGTTATCCTTACTTGACGGATTTTCTGGTTACAACCAGGTCCAAATCAAGAAGGAAGATCGTGGGAAGACAACCTTCACCACCCCGTGGGGAACCTTCGAGTATATAAGAATGCCATTTGGGCTTTTGAATGCAGGATCAACCTTCCAAAGGGCAATGGATCATGCATTTGAGGGTCTAATTGGCAAAATCATTGCAATTTATCAAGATGATCTAACTGTCTTCTCGAAAGACAGGGGAGACCACGTAAAACATTTAAGGAGAATCTTTGAAAGATGTCGGAAATTTGGAATATCCTTGAATCCTAAAAAGTCTACCTTCGGGGTGGATGAAGGGAAGTTGTTAGGTCACATTGTGTCCAAAGAAGGCATTAGAATTGATCCGGAAAGAGTGCAAGGAATCCAAGCCATAACTCCCCCAAAGGATGTCAGCTCATTACGATCATTCTTCGGAAAAATAAACTTTGTAAGGAGATTCATCCCTAACTTAGCTGAATTGGCCAAGCCTTTGAATAATTTGCTGAAGAAGGATGTGAAATTTGTTTGGGACAAGAAATGTGATGCCTCATTCGAGTCTCTAAAGAAAGCCATTGCTTCTGCACCTGTCCTAGTAAGCCCAAACTACAATAAGGAGTTTTTGATCTATTCTTATGCTTCCGAGGACACCATAGCAGGTGTGTTGTTGCAAAAGAATGAAGAAAACCATGAGCAACCGGTGGCCTTTATGAGTAAAAATCTTAGAGACGCGGAACTAAACTACACAACCACTGAAAAACAAGCCTATGCCTTGGTCAAGTCGTTAAAACATTTTAGGACATATATCGGATACTCCAAAATCATTGCCTACGTCCCTTATCAAGCAGTGAAAGATGTCTTATCTCAGCCTGATGGCATAGGGGTTAGGGGAAACTGGATTTCTAGGATTCAAGAGTATGACATTGAAATCAAGCCAGTCAAGATAGTGAAAGGTCAAGGGTTGGCACAGCTTTTAACTGATTCCAAACTACAGCAAAATAACATGATCCTTTATATTAATGAAGATCACGAATGGTACAAAGACATCATTTTCTACCTCAGACATATGACCTGTCCAGACCACCTTGTAGACCACCAAAGAAGAGCTTTGAGGTTAAAAGCATCTAAGTATGTATTAACTGAAGATGGTTTGGGTTGGAAGAATCCCGATGGAATCATACTCAAATGTGTAAATCATGATGACTCCCAGAGAATCATCAAGGAAATGCATTCTGGATTATGCGGAGGACATTATGCACCTAGAACCACAGCCGCTAAGATCATGAGAGCTGGGTATTATTGGCCATCCCTGTTCAAAGATGTGCACACATTTGTTAGAACATGTCAAGAGTGTCAATTTTATTCAGGAAAACCTAGACTACCTTCCTTGCCCTTGACCCCAGTCATTATAGAAGCTCCCTTCCAACAATGGGGAATGGATTTTGTAGGACCAATAAACCCAAGCTCTTCAGGAGGATATAAATACATCTTGACCTGCACAGATTATTTTACTCGCTGGGTTGAAGCTGTCCCTACCAAGAAATGCACCGCAGAAGTAGTGGTCAAATTTTTAGAAGAAAACATCGTTTCCAGATATGGTTGCCCTTGTAAAATCACAACCGATAATGCCCCAGCTTTTAGCAAGACGGAGATGACAACCTTTTGTTCGGACCATGGCATCACTCTATCCTACTCCTCCAATTATTACCCCCAGGGAAATGGATTGGCTGAGTCAAGCAACAAGAACCTGATCAGACTTCTGAAAAGAATGGTCGGCGAAAACAAAAGGACTTGGGATGTCAAGCTTAAGTATGCCCTCTGGGCAGATCGAACAACTGTTAAAAGAATAACAGGAAAAGCTCCTTTTGAAATAGTATATGGACAAAACTGTAGGCTTCCGATCAATCTTCAAATCCCTGTGTATGAACTACTGCGACAATGTTCCACTGAGCAAGAAGCCATGCAAGCAAGAATTGACAAGTTAGTAGAACTAGATGAAAATAGAAGGGAAGCATGGGATAAGATGGTGTTGGAACAAGAAAGAATAAAAGGAACTTTTGATCAACGGAGCAGGGACATAAATTTTGGAGTTGGTGATATAGTTCTACTGTGGGATAAGAACAAAGAGAAACCTGGAAACCATGGCAAGTTTGAAAAGATATGGATGGGTCCCTATCAAATAAGTAGAGTTGCAGGTAAAAATTCCTTTTGGTTGGAAACATTGGATGGGTGTGAATTGGAGCTGCCAGTAAATGGGGTACTGTTGAAACACTACTACCCCCTTATCCCTTTTGAATGACTATGCCTTGCCTTGCCTTGCCTGTTTAGAGTAGGTAGGTTCTGAATAAGCTCACTTGAGCAGTAGGATTTGTGTGATTTTTCTTTTTCTGTGTGCTGAGTATTGTCCCTTTTTTCTTGTTTCTGTCTGAGTTGAGTCTTGCTCCTTCCTAAGCTTGTCTCTTCTCCTGCATACATTTAAGAAATTATAGTTAGAATTTATATTGTTGGCTGCCTGTGCAAGTTGAGATTGCCTGATTAAAGAAGTACTCTTGTCCTCCTGCACAGTAAATAAAAATGATAAATGATAATAATATATGCCATGTTAGTTTAAATTTATATTTTGACGCATTTTCAGTTTACGCTGTAGATTAGTTTTCAGTTTTATTTTATATTTGTCCCATACATGCTCCATGATGGTATTCTAGTGTTTGTGAGAGCAGGAACAGGTGCAAGATAAAAGCTGAAAGGAAGGATGGTGCAGTGCTGGATTGAAGATTGATGCAGAGCAGTTCGAGACCAGAGATTCTGAGGTTCTCAAGCGCTCTCTCCCTTAGAGCACTTGTCCCAGCTGGAGCCAGATGTTATCACACCATAGTAGCAGGGCTACTATTCTTGTACAGCAGATATCTGCACATTCCAGAGCTTCCTTTATTCCAGAGCATGGCTATATATTTTGGATCACTCATGATCAGAGCAGTACATTATTCAGATGTTATGACCTTGTGTCAAGGCTGAGCCTTGAGAGTTCAGATTTGATGACTGATGTGACCACTTATCCCATTACAGTTTCAGTTCAGTGCCTAGAGATGTACTTCAGATGTGTTTCAGATGATACATGATGATTATTATTATGATGATGTTGTATGATCTATGGATATGTTCTCACTGACTGTGGATTATTATCTTGTTGATTTAGTCATGATCATAGCATGTGCTTGGTATATTATTCCTGATGTGGCAAACTATTTAAAATGAACTGTAAATCATAAAATGGACAATTGCTTGCACTTTTAGGTCATTTAACAAAACTTACTGGTATTTCACCTTACATAGACATGGTCTTTCCCCGACACCAGTTGTCTGCTAGTGTAGGCTCCATATTCACTTGTCTCCATCCATACATGACCTTCCTGTTTGACTTTAAACCCTGACATGTCTCATTTGACTTTCTGATACTGAGGACTTCCCCATTTTTCTACCTCTGTGTTTGGACCGCATCCCTGTTTATTTAGTGTCTCGGCTCTGAGTTGGTGACAGAACTTGCCTTTGGTGAGTTGGATTGTAGGCCTAAATCATTCTGGTCGGTTGTCCCGATGTTTGGCATTGGCTCGAACTCCTCCTAGTCACTTGAGATGTTGTTGGCTAAAACTGAAAGCTCATGTTCTACCTATGGAAACTAAAAAATTCGCCCATGGAAACAAAAAGGGCAAGAGCATTGAAAAGCTAAAAATACTCCTCGAAGAGTATAAGAAAGGTCCAAAAAGCAATAGTTCTTAAAAGTTATATCTAAACAATTGCTGACCTTGTATAAATATATGAAAAACATGCCCTGGATGCAAGCTGCAACTAGTTGTGCTTCTCAGCACATCTGAAATCCGAAGGGTTATGTAGGCCAAAAAGGCCATGGAAATAAAATTGAATGATCCTAATGAACCTGGATCAACTTGATGTAGACATGATGCCTAAGTTGAATAAGCACTCTCTAAACAACTTATCCATTTGTGAGGCACAGCCATCCCCCGTGTTCTTTTGTCCAGCACAGAGTTTGTAGCTTCCCCCTTTTCCCAGTCCAAAGTATTTTTGAGTTAAGTTAGACAAGTCAAACCCTTGGCCCAACCTTGCTCCTAGCCTTCATCCTTCACTAGCAGTTTGACCATGTCCAATGGGTGAGTTTGTCATTTGAACTATTGTGCAAGTAATTTTATATAACCACGGAATATGTTAACTTGATTAATGCCACTGAATGGAATTTATACTTTGAGCTTAGCTGTGGAAATGATTAGAGATACATTGTCTTAATCTACTGATGTGATTTATCCTTGATTATATATTCTTGGGATCCGTGATGATGTGGACCATGTATGGATGATTATTGATGATGATTTATGGTCCCACATGTTTGATGATGATATCATATGATGGACATATGATGCAGATGATGTTTGATCCAGTTCAGCAGGTTTATTATTATTTCAGATCAGCAGATTATACATTGTCCATATATGGTGGACCCTACAGCTGGCCCATTAGGGCAACCCAGGGTGTATGAGTACTCATTCCTAGTGGATTTGGGTCTTCTGGATCCATTGAGACACTTATCTTTCAGTTCCGGGCACTTCTGACAGTGATTGATGCAGTTTTACACCTGTTGACCAGATTTGGGGCTGATTTCCCAGCCTGAGCAGCAGGGGCCCCGAGAGGCCGGTTCACCTAGGGCGCTGATGATGGAGGGGGTGGTCCAACCACTTGTTATTACCATTTATCCCCCCTCCCGGAGAGCCTGGTGGGCTCAGATTGACAGCGCTAGCACCCTAGGAGGCAGTTTTGGCACTTTCACAGTTCCCGAGGCAGTTAAAAAATGGGAAAAGGTGGTCACTGAGGAAATCGATTTGGGCAATTGAGGCAAGGTTTTGGCATTTGGTCTTCCAGGATGGCATCACTATCTTCCAGTCAGTTTTCACCATGTGGGTATGCCCGGATTGATCACAGGAGGACATTTACTGCTTGACTGTCATGGATTCTGAGGACAGTTTTGGTCATTTTTATTATATTGGACATATTTTATTATTTTATTGTGCCTTGGGGATGAGCTAGTAAGGATTAATACCTCCTAGCCCCACCATGAGCTTGTTTTATCATGTCCTAGTCATCATGAGGTGGATTGTTGTACTTTTTACCCCTCTAGTGGGATGACGTCACCCTCCATTGTACCATTTAGTGAGGGCGCTATTGTTATGTTGAGTGATCCATGTGATATTATGTTATGGTTCATCCTAGCCATTGATTGTATGATGAGATCTTATAATCTCAACCACTCATTTGATGTAGTATTGTAGAGTGGTATAGGGTTTTGGTCTTTATTATCCTATATAAGGAGGAGACCCCCCATTGTAAAGCTCACCTTTGGAGCTCTGGAATATTGGAATAGAAGATTTTTTTTGTGGAGCACATCTCTCTTGCATTGTGGATTCTCTTGCATATTGAATATACAGTATCTCTTCTATGTATCATTGTGGATTTTGGTGTTTTTGCTAACCTTTGACAGGAAAGTCGAATTGGAGAGAGGAGGGCGACTTCATGAGGGTTATTGTTGGAGGGATCCACATATTCTCTCTTGGGTTGATCTTGTGACAGGGAGTATCATTATTGTATCTTCGTGACATAGTTGATACTTTCTATTACATCTTTCTACCATTTTCATAATCATCTTGCTTGACTTGTTTCTTTGATCTTGTCTTGTAGGAGGAGGACGATTTGGCTATCTTGGAGAAGGGCGATTTGGTTGGAGCACTTGGATCTCACTCTTGAATATACACATAGGAGAATGCTATCAACTTGCAAGGTGGCCATAAGCAATTGAGGTAAGATCTACAAGGTATGTGTCTCTTTCATCCATTCTATCTTCATTGGTCATAAAACCCTAATTAAATCAAAACCCCAATTTTAGTATTTTTTTAGATCTACTTAGATCTACCCTTGAAATTGAAAAGATATTAAGAACCCACCTCTATAGGATCCACCCCTAGTTGGATCTATAGTTTGGTGGTGATTGGCTAAAAATTGACACACTTTTCAATGCAAAAAGCCTTCTTGAACCTAAATCGATTTTCCTAAGAGAAGCTTGTTGGGTAAGATCTAGCACATGGGTAGGTGAGATCCCACTTGATTTGACATCTAGACATTTGATAACCTATACCCATATCTTTACTTTGGTGAAAACTACCTTGTGGACATCTCTCCACGTTTTAAGGGGTTGAAACCCCCTTTTTGATCTTCTTGGTACCTTAAAACTTAGATCTACTAAGATCTACCCATTGGATTCACTTGAAACTTTGAAGGAACATAGATCGGGGTACTAACATCCCGGATCTACATTTTGGTGGCCATTGGACTTGATTGGGTCCACCAAACCCATCTTTTGCCCTTCCTTGAGAAAGTCGCACCCCCTTGAAGATTTGAGTTGGACCACTTCTAGGAAGTGGGTGTTTGAGATTTTCAGAGATTTGGAATGCCCATGCCTTGAAACCTAGGTTTACACTGTCTGTTTGTCAAGATCTGCCTTGGGGATTGCATTCCTTGTTTTAAGGGATTGTGGTCCACTTTTGGTCATCACTTAAAAACCTAGATCTAGTAAGATCCAACCATTGGATCTCATCCAAACCACTTGACTTGGCTTCTAGGTGTCCCGATCTACACTTTGACATCCTTCTTGACCCCATTAGCCCATCCAACAAGGCACTAGTCCTTCTCCAAGCAAGGCGCACTTCTTGGGATTAGTGTCAAACCCTAGATCTAGCACATGGGTAATCCTAGAACCAACTCTAACTTATAGATCTAACCTAGATCTAACCTATAGTACCATCCTCACACTTAACTTCACCTTGTGGGCCCACCTAGAACCATTTCACACTTCCCAAGGCAACAAGACCCACTTGTGTAAACACATGGTACTGTACTTAGTAATCATACCCCATCAAGTGGCCTAAACCATACATAGGTTGAAACACTAACTATCCATTATACCACCTTCAACCACACCTTAAACATTAGGTCCACTTAGCCTTGCATTGGTTTCCGTAACTCATCATTTATTCACCCTTTGAAACCTTTGCTTGGGTCCAATCAACTGTGATTGGGGTATAGGGTCTCCCCCTTGGTCTAGTTATACCTTGACCTAAAGCGAAGAGTGCCTCGGTTGACGTGACTCCCGCATTGCATTGGGAACCGTGGCATCTCTTAGGTCACCTCTTTAGTTGCCTAACTCCTCTACCGTCCCGGATGGGATACCTCTAGGGGCAACTACAAGTTGTGTGATAACAAACCTCATCCTCATGTTGCTTATATGCTGCCGCAGATGTGTCCACAACAACAAATGCCAGAGTAGTCCAGGAATCCATCCTCTAGCAGTTAGGTTATTTGGGTTGTTTCCTATTTCCAACAACAGGTAGATGGTAAGAGGGAATATGACAAATCCCTATTTTTATTATGTGGAAAGGCGTATGCTCCAGTTCAATCTGGTAAGAGTTGTTTGACCTTCCCTGTATAAATTATTTATAAACCAAGGATAGACTCGAGCAACTTCTTGTGTTTTTTCATACATGCTTTATTTTTTTCCAGTATCTCGTATAGACTTTTCACAATTCATGATTTTATCATTGATTTATATATTCACCAGAGCCATCATAAATTTTAGGGAGATGCTATATTGGTCTATTGAGTTTACACTTTTACTTACTTTTATTTGACTTTGTATGCACCATAGGCATCCTAAATTTTGGCATTTGGTATATCCTGTGTTCAAGAGCAAAAGTGAGAAAAATTGACTGCAGATTTCATTATTGTGCGTTTCGTATATTATATTTGTTCGGTCTTAGATGAAAATTTCTCACCACATAGGGAGTGAAGAAGTGTATCATTTATGCAATGCATGCACACCTTCCATTCTCATTATTCATGGCATTGAGTTTTTTTATTTTAGTGACAACTATCCATGCCCATAAACAAATAGAGGTAGATATTGGTCATGAATGCTTCACCTATACTTCTCCTTCTTTCCTTCTTTCACCAAACTGGGATTGATCTTCTAAACATGAACTTCACATAGACTTCTCCTTCCTTGTCCAAACTGAAATTTTCTTTAACACAACATGCAGGGAACTATGTCACTATTGATGAAGAAGATCACTCAAGGAGAGAGGATTGTACATTCTACTATGGAGAAAATATTGTTACAAGCAAGCCCGAATGGGTGGGTTATTACAAGATGACTAGCAACCTAGGTTTGAGGGCTGCACAAGGAGATTTTATTCAATTCTTGATGGGACTTTGTTGTGTGGTCTAATGTGATGTCCCTTTCACGAAGGGACTTGGAAAAAGAGTTGGTCAGTGAAGTGGATTGGTATCGAAGATAGTAAAAAGTAGAAAGTAGGTTGTGAAGGTAACAACAAATTCCACTACAGCTGAATCCTGATTCTATGGTGTGAGCCATAAGAAAGTCTTATAAAAATAAAAATGTCTGCATAAGACCATTTCTATGACATTAAATATGATATGATGATGATATATCATTTCATTACATTTCTATGACAATAATATGATGACATTAAATATGATATGATGATATATCATTTCATTAATGAATGACCGGTTACAGTTACGTGTTAAGTTTATGTTTTTTTTATTTTTTTTATTTTATAATTCTTTTGCACGAAAGGGAAAATGGTGTAGTCTAAATATTCTACATTTATTTTTCGTTTAATTTTGTAAACCCACCGTAAAGTCGAAAACTTAGAAACTTAAAATAAATAGACTACTCGAGTCTAAATATTATACTTTTTCAACTTTTTCGAACATATTTTCCGTTTAATTTTGTAAACCTACCGTAAAGTTGAAAAATAGAATAAATAGACTACTCCATAAAAAAATAGATTATTTAATTTATAAAAATTCTAAAATTTTTAATTGAGGTTATTTAATTTATAAAAATTCTAAAAATATTTTTAATTTTTATATCCAAAATCTTAATTTTATAAAAATAATTTTTATATCCAAAATCTAGAAAACCTTAGTTAACATTATCTTAAAAAATATAAATAAAATCAAGTCAACTGGAAAGTGCGACCAAAACGTTATATTCCCTGGGGACTAATAAACACACTAAATATTCAATTAAAGTGCAACCAAAACATTATATTCCCTGCTTCGCAGGGACTAATAAACACACTCAAAAAGAAATGAAAGACTACCTAAACTAGGAAGCAGTCTATTCGAGACTAATAAACACACTTAAAAAGAAATGAAAGACTACCTGAACTAGGAAACAGTCTATTCTATTGGAGTGAGCCTGCCTCTGTAGAACAGAGTGTTGAAATTAACCTGCATCATAATTCCATTCAGCACTCACAACTTCTACTTTGGTAGTGTAGTAATTAGACAACCTTCATTTTTCAATCTTTCTTTTCATTTAAAATAAACCCCTTACTTTCCCAAAGTACGGTTCACAAGATAAGGGCTTGCTCAAGTACTGGATGGAAAAGAGACTCTTGGGTTGTTAAACAAGAAAACATTTTAAAATCCTTAAAATTAACAAGGCTTTGTCCCTGTATGCTCTAGATCTCTACAACCTCGACTAACCAGTTGATCAAACCAGAAAGCGACTTAGTGACTAGTAATTAGTTTTCACATCATTCAATTAACCTACCAAGACAAATATCCAATGTCTCCTTTTTTCTTTTGTGTGGAAAATTTTCACAAATAAAGCGGGAACAACTAGAATGCGACTGTGGGGCCTCGTCGGGATACACCCAGCTTGATTGTTGTAGTGCTGGACATCCCCCCGTGACTCCATCTAGCCCACATTTTCTCGTGTGGAGCCACACTTAGTGAGTCTGGACATATTCCTTGTACCTTCTGTGAAATTATGGAACACAACAGATCTTTGATCCTGAGAATACCTCACAGTGATAGGATTAGCAAGGAGGAAGAATTACAGTGAAATGAGCAATAAAATTAAACATGCATTGAAACTTAGATGTGCACAGAAAAGTGTGTCATATTCCATTAATCAGTATAGTCGACAGATATGTTACAATAGAGAGAATTCAAATACCAAGGGACAATTTGAATCCATGTCACTCTAGCCTAGGAAATATCACCGCTACAGTGCTCTGAGGCTACCAAACTCAACTGAGACTCAGTAAACTGAAGCAATTGTCAGTTAAATGACCATGCAAGACGCATTAGTGATTTTTTCATGCAAAATATCATGCAATCATACTAGAGGGGGCGCATTAGATCGCAATTAGTGGTAATCGGAGCAAAAACCCCCCACTAGAGTAATGGACTCAGGTGGACTGAACTAGATCGCTGAGTTAGCTCCTAAAATGTAGGGAATTAACTCTGGATGGCCTAAAATCATGCATGCAGGGTGCATCAAGTGGCTAATGGGTCCTAGATGACATCTGCACACCACTAGGAGGCCAATGACATCATCCAGTACTAAGAAAAGGCTAATAATACTAAGGTGGACAAGTTTGGAGTATTAATTATCCTAACACCCCCCTTCATCCAAACTTAGAAATCCTGGGCCCTGGTTACTGAGAACAAAGGTCACCCATGCAATCAATAATAAAACACAATTGTTCATGAAACTAAGGAAATGGGGAAAAACCTCGTGGGAAAAATATCCCCCCTCAAAAATGAACAACAGGAAACTCAAACAGCCTTCACACCAAGTAGAGATATGAGATAGGAAAATCTCTTCTGAGTGAAATAATTTGTAAAAATGTCTGCAATCTGATCCTCTGTAGGACAATAATGCAGTGTGATGGTCTGGTTGTGGATTAGTTCCCTGATGTAGTGCATATGAACCTCAACATGTTTGATTCTTTGTTTTTGAACTGGATCACTGGAGATATTTATGGCACTTTGATTATCACATAAAAGGTCTACTGAAGGAGAAGTGTGAATGCCAAACTTTTTCAAGATCCCATGAAACCAAACTTCCTGAATAGTTGTATTCACATCCCCTTTGTACTCTGCTTCTACTAAAGAGAGTGCGAGTGCTACTTGCTTTTTGCTTGACCAACAGATTGGTCTTGATCCCAACATGAACACGTACCCTGAAGTATATTTCCTATCAGTATTTTCTCCAGCCCAGTCTGAGTCAGTAAAACCAACCATATTTAACTAAGCACCAGCATAATAATGAATCCCAGACTCTTTTCTACCCTGCACATAGTGCAAGATTCTATTTGTTTCCTTCCAATGTAGCTCATGTGGCTCCTACATGCATCTTGCCAAAGCACTAATAGCATAAGACAGATATGGTCTCATATGTGTCAAGTATAATAAGCTACCAATTAGTTGCCTGAACAATGTGTTGTCTACCAAGGGAGTAGAATCACCTTCTTCCAATCTGATGCCAAATAGGAAAGGGAAAGTTGTTGCTTTGCAATTGGCCATGTGGAACTTTTTGAGAAAGTTAGATGCATACCTAGACTATGAAATCCTGATCCCTAAATATTTTTGAGTTACTTCGAGGCCAATAAACTGTTTCAATGGCCCTAGATCTGTCATAGAGAAGGATTTGCTCAAATTAGACTTGATGTTCTTCAACCCAGTAGATGATCCGTCGGTGATGAGTAAGTCATCCACATACAATACAATCAATAGTAGGAAACCTCCCTTTTGTTTCATGTAGACATTGCAATCAGATCTGCATCTTTCAAACTTTTGTGACAATAAGAAAGAATCCATTTTGGCATACCATGCCCTGGGTGATTGCTTGAGCCCATACAATGATCTCCTTGGTCTACATGCCAAGGATGGATCATCAGTGTATCCCTCAAGTTGTTTCATATAGATCTCTACTTCTAAGTCACCATACAGGAAGGCACTCTTCACATCCATGTGATGTACCTCTCATTGTTTTGAAGCTGCAATGGCCAAAACAAGTCTTACAGAATCCATTCTTGCTACAGGAGCGAATGTCTCATTGTAGTCCACGCCATGAACTTGTGATTACCCCTTTGCAACCAACCTAGATGTGTACTTGGTTGTATATCCATCATAAGTAAGTTTTGTTTTGTAGATCCACTTGCATGAACCAGCTTTCTCCCTGGGGGAAGAGAGACAAGATCCCATGTCTCATTGTTCTGCAATGACTCATATTCTTCATCCATGGAAGCCTGCCATCTTGGATCATGGAAAGCCTCTATGAAGGACTGTGGATCAGACCCTACCATCATGTAGCATGTCATATAGAAGTGGATCTATATGACATAGTGCAAGGTTTTCATCTTGGTACTGAGATCTGGTTCTTCTATGGTCAGATGGATCTCCAGCTATGTTCTTAGCAGCTCCAAGGAATTTGTAATCCCATTTTAGCCTTGGATTGGGAGCAGGAGATGGTTCTGGATCTGGATTTGTTTGAACTTCATACTCAACATCAAGATCTTGGTCCTCTTCTTAGGAATCTGAATGTGGATTATCAGAAGAGACATCATTCTGATCTTCATTAGGTGCAAATGGAGTAGGGAGAGAGTATAGCAAAAAATGTGAGAACTCATATGCCTTTGAGGCATGGTTTGCAACACCTTTCTCTATTAGCTTCCCATATGAGATCTCTGCAATCTCATCTGTGTCAGGTCCAAAAACAACTTTCTTCGGTGGACCTATGTGTGTCATCTGATAAAGAAATAAAAAGTTTACAACCAAGGAAGGCACATACAGAACATTTTTTAACATTTCATGCTTTAGTTGTATTGTGCCCTTCCCTTCAGCAGAGATCTTTGAATTGTCTCCCATGTGAATACTAGGACCATCAGTGAGATCTAGAGAAGAAAATGATTCTTTGTAGGAAACCATGTGGTTGGAGGCCCCAAAACCAATGAGGAAGGCTTGTAATTGTGAGAATCCAGCCTTCATTGCATGGCATCTCTCATGATCATATGTCTCACTTCCAGAATCATTCTTCATTATGCGTCCTGGGAGGGAAATGTTGTGGTGTTCAATAAGTTTGGTCATTTGATCTATATTCTTCTCCATACATGAACTGTCTGGATGGTTTCCTTTCTTGCAATAGGTACACTTGGTCTTCTCAAACCTCTATTTCTTATCCTTCTTCGAGATGGAGGCTCCTTCTGATGGATTAGGCTTCTCCTTTGGCTTGGATTCAAATTGCCTCTTGTATTTTCCTTTCTGCCTCCATTTAGCATTCACACTTTTTGACTCCCCAGCCATAAGAGCCTGATTCTTGGAATCCTTCAAGGCGCCCATTTGAATTATTTTTTCTTGTTTTTAGATGACGGACTCAATGAATGCATCTAAAGAAGGCATTTTCCAATTAGGGATTGACAATCTCCCAAAATGAAAGGTAGAGACAAATATTGAAAATTCAGGACCAAGCTTTCTTATGATGGATAGCACCAGTTGCCCATCCTTCTTATCAATGCCACATTATTTGCACTACATAACCAAGGAATTGAACTTTGAAAATAACTGATGTATGGTTTCGAAACTACTGGGTTGAAGAGCAATTAATTTATTCTCCAAAATGTGGCCTCTCAGCTCATCTTGCTTGCCAAAGAGAGTTTCAAGCTTCAACCAAACCTCTCTTGGTGTCTTAAATCCATCAAGATGGAAGAGAAAATATCTAGAGATGTGGATACACATAAAACCAAAAGCCTCATCTAATATTTTCAGGTACTTTGCTTTCTCAACAGCTTCCTGAGGTTCGACCAGCTCCTTTCCCATTGTGACCCTGTACAGACCCTTGTTGCGCAACACCATCTGCATATCATCCCTCCAATCAAGATAATTGAAGGGTGTTAGGATTGTTGGAGACAAAGGAGCATTCGAAATCTCCATCTCTAGCTATTAGAGCCAATGCAAATTGAAACTGTTGCTACCGCTGCACTGAAAAATTCCCAAAATCCTGCAAAAACTCTCAAATTGAAGATAAACCATCCCTGCTGGGCTCTAGTACCATGTGAAATTATGGAACACAATAGATCTTTGAGCCTGAGAATACCTTACAGTGATAGGATTAGCAAGGAGGAAGAATTACAGTGAAATGAGCAGAAAAATTAAACATGCATTGAAACTCAGTGTGCACAAAAAAGTGTGTCATATTCCATTAATCAATATAGTCGATAGATATGTTACAATAGAGAGAATTTCAATACCAAGGGAGAATTTGAATCCATGTTAGTCTAGCCTAGGAAATATCACCACTACATTGCTCTGAGGTTACCAAACTCAACTGAGACTCAGCGAACTAAAGCTACTGTCAGTTAACTGACAATGCAAGGTGCATTCATGAGTTTATCATGCAAAATATCATGCAATCATCCTAGAGAGGGCACATTAGATCACAACCAGTGGCAATCAAAGCACAAACCCCCCACTAGAGTCATGGACTCAGGTGGACTGAACTAGATCACTGAGTTAGCTCCTAAAATGTAGGGAATTGACTATGGATGGCCTAAAATCATGCATGCATGGCACATCAAGTGGCTAATGGGTCCTAGATGACATTTGCACACCACTAGGGGGCCAATGCCATCATCCAATACTAAGAAAAGACTAATAATACTAAGGTGAACAAGGTTGGAGTATTAATTATTCTAACACCTTCATGGTATATCGGGAATCCCCCTCCCTAATAATCCACTCATTTTCACAATAAATTAAAAGTGATCAAGAGCACTCACTTTATGTTTCAAGCACTACATCAAGACTCCATTAAATTTCCATTTCTCAACACTAGTCTTTTGCTTTATTCATATAAGCTTTGTTTAAATTTATCATGTTTTGAATGACTATGAGATTTATGTGATATTTATGTTGTTGTATTAATTTTTATATTGTTATCCCTTGTTTCAGATTCGTTTTCACAAAAATCCTAAAAACCTTACTCATCCACCAAAACCACTTAATTGCTTAATCATCCTTAGTAAATTTTAGGGTCTACCCCCTTGAATTCGTTAGGATTTTGCCTAAACGAAGGAGTCAAGAATCAAGTGAGAGTACTTGACTCAAAGCTTTCCCCCAAGGACACACCAAGTGGCTTGAATATTTCTGCCACATTAACCCCCAGGTGTGTGAAAGGCGGCAACAGGGCCAACTTGTCTATTTTAGTTGATTTTTTTAGGGTTTTACATGATCAATTACAATATGAATATTTCCTGAAGGAAGTACAATAAAATTGCTATAAGAATATCTTCTGAAGTTACATTCTTCAACATCAAGAAGCCTTCATGTTTTCTTGTGTCTCGACTTTGAAGTGTGCGACTATGAATTCAATCTTGTCGACTTCTCTCATCTTGCACCCAGAATGTTTGAGTGTAGTTTAGGTTGGCATAGTTCATCGGAAGTGCCATTAGAGGAAATTTGGATTAAAAATGGGTCTTTCAACCCTAATTCTAATTTCATGTTATCATGTATCAGCCAACCAAAATGCTTTAAAATTCAAAAGAGGTGCATGTTTGAGGCAAGTTTTTATTATATAATTTGGACATAAGTGGAATTTTTTAATAATATAATTTATCTTCCCGTGCCCAAGCTACCCATAATTATCTTGGATATTGATAATGAAATTAATATACTAACCGATTTTAGGTAATATGTGACCCATATATAATATATAATAGTAACTAATATCATAACTAATATACACATCCATCTTTTAGGTAGTAATACGTGACCAATATATAATAGTAAGTAATAGTATAACTAATATATAATAATATTATATTATAATTATATATTATAATATTATTATACATCCTGAAAAGTTGGGTCCAATAACTTTTAACTAATATCATAACTAATATACCCATCCATATTTTTAAGTATTACGTAACCAATATATAATATATAATAGGAATTAATATTATAACTAATAAATAATAATAGTGTATTATAATTAATAGATTATAGTATTTTATACACCGTAAAAAGTTGGGTCCAATAATTTTTAACTAATATATAACATATAATTGATATATAATAATAACTAATATCATAACTAATATACCCATTCATATTTTAGGTAATACATGACCCATATATAATAGTAATACTAATTAATATTATAACTAATATATAATTATATTATACTATAATTATTAATATATTATAATATTACTATATACAATGAAAAGTTGGGTCCATAACTTTTAACTAATATCATAACTAATGTTAATACATAATTAATATATAATAGTAACGAATATTATAACTAATATATAATAGTAATTAGTATTGAAACTAATATATATAATAAGATTATATTATAATAAGATTATACATTGTGAAAAGTTGGATCCAATAACTTTTAAGATAAGAGTGTATTTAATTTTCCTTCCTGATTTTGGGTGAAAATATTAAATCGAACTTGATTCTAATATAAAATATATATTTAAGATAGCTTTGATAAAAGTGAAATAACCTTGGGTAGCTTCGATAAAAGTGAAATAGTATAAAAAATTGTCTACATGACATTATTTTATCCTTTTTTTTAAGAAACCTATTGGCGTATATAACTAAGCTAGAGGTTTCCAGTGTAGACCCAGGTACTTCGTGGTTCAAGAAACCAACAAAACCCCTATTCACCGGCCCTTTCGGCAACAGACTGCGCTCAGCTTGAGGTCTCACCCGAGGTGAAGCTGAGGGGGTGGCTGCAAAATCAAGTTTCCATAACCTGGTGATGCGTGTGTAATGGAACTAACGGATAACGCAGTAAAGGACTCTTGCTGCAGATAGGAAACTGCGCGAAGTCTCTACTTCACGTTAGATACTTTGGCAAGCCGAGGCGCTTGCGCAACCAGCGCATTCAAGGACTGCGCGGTATGGGACACTTCTGGCGTCGCAATAATAAGCTATCAATAGCTTACCTCGCAACAACTCTCAATGGTTCAACGCGTCAACTAGACCGCGCATCTACTCAAGACTTGTTCAACTTCATCCAAAGGCTTGACGATCTTTATCCATTTGTGACACTTAGCTTATTAATGTTATGGTGTATACAAATGAATAAAATATACAAACTATGCGCTCCAATGCTGAGCTTTAATTCAGTGTTCAACTATGCGACTATCCAACAGATTCATACACTCAAAAGCTCAGAAGTGCTGAATACATAACATTCATCCACACATGTATTACTTAACATATTATTCCCATCATTCTGCGGCGAATACATATAGAAGCAATCACATAATATATAACTATGGTATTTAAACATTCATGCTAATCAAAAGAACAGTTGTAAACACAAACAATCACATAACACCGAATTTAACGTGGTTCACCCCTAGGATGGAGGCTACGTCCACAAGAACGGTTGTTAATATGGATCTTTTGGGAAGGGTATAACTGTTCTTAGTCTGCGCACTCAGCTGCAGACTCTTCTCTCTCTCATATAGGGCTCTGCGCACTCAGCTACAGAGCCTTTACAATAGTTTCAAACTCAAAAGATTCTAACAATGCTCAACAATGAATAGCTCTATGAGAGATCTCTAACTCTTTCCCATACAAAATGCTCTTATTTATAGATCATGCCCATGGGTCGTGTCTTTACAATCATTAGGCTGAAACCCTTAGGTTTACAAAACTAGCGTGACTAACTACCAGCCTGACTGTCGCCGTTGATAGCCTACTACGCCTGCTCCAGCTGGGCCACTCATGGCTCACACGCTCTTCTGACAGCCGCAGTCTTCAAAACAGTTACAACTGCATCATGGCCTATCCCTTTCCACTCCTTCCGCCTGCCTGTCCCCATCAGTGTCGTGGCCTAGCTTCTCAATTGCTTGTCGCCACTCGCTCGAATAGGTCGCTTTCCTCTGCCTTCCACCTGTTCCTTACCCAAAATAGGTCATGTCCTTTTCTGACATTTACCTGTATTGCATACCAAAAATATCTCATGCATGGTTCTGTGCACCAACCTACTGCACAACCATGCCTTGGCCACCGCCTTCGCGCAACATGCACAATTCCTCAAAAACTGTCTGTAGCTTGTTGCCGCGCGCAATGCGCACTTTTCAGTACTTGTGCAAAATCCCAACTTGGACCCCATCCAACAAGCCCCTAACACTCACCCGTGGATCGTCCCGAGTCACTTTCAGTTCCGGACGAGGGTGTTGCGCCCTCTAGTGTGCCTGACTTCGAAGCAAAATTTTGCAGAGTAATTGCTAACTCTGTGACCATGTCCTTGGCCTTCTTCTTGAATTCTCGCAGCGTCTCTAGAGTGGCCTACGAGACCTTTTCTTTGGCCACCTGCTCTTTCATGGTGCCTTCTGTCGTTTCAAATTCTACGAACTTCTCATCGAATTGTTGTATCAGTTCAAGGCCTTCCTGTTCAATGGGATGCAACCTGTCAGATGCAGCAGCCTCTTTCTCCCTCAGCGTGGCCAATTCTTTCTGTAGGTCCTTGATTTCATTATACCTTTGTATTTTCTCCCTGGCCGGCGCGGTCTTTAATTCTGCATTCGTGGTTTCTACCTGTTGTTGTGTCCTCTGCAGATCCTCTTTGATCTTTTGCAGTGCAGGATCTTCGTTCAATCCCAACACAATTGTATTCACTCCTTCAAGTAAATCCTGGCACTTCATCACCTACGACGAAATGTTATTCATGGTTTCCATTACGTCCTCAGCTGGAGCTGCACACTGATCTAATGGGATAATTGGGTGCCTTTCCTCCAGCTTTGCAATCTTCCCTTTGTAGGAAGTCTCCATCTGTGCCATTTATGATGTGAGGGCTTCTACCTTGGCCCCAATTTTATTTATGGTATTCCCTACATCATCTTCTTCGGCGCATTCCTCAATGCTTGCGCAGACTACTGAAATTGTTTCTTTCAGTTTACGGTCTTTTTCCCTAGCCTCACTCAGCTCTTGCAGATTGCGACCTGATTCCTGCTTTAGCTGATTGAAGTCTTCAACCAACTTTGCGCTTTGATCGTATGAGGCCAGGCCTCTCTCATGAATTTCTTCCGCCACTCTTATATGCAACTCATTCAAATATTCAAGGGGTAGAGCCCCAATATTCAATTCAAGGTGCGCAGTCTTTATTGCCTCCTTCACCACCTCGTTCAGATAAATGAGGTAGCTTGGTTCGAGTTTTAGGACGCGTGGATACTTACTTACAGTAACAGGTGGTCTTCTTTGTGCGCTTGGTTGCCCTAACTTCTTGTTATAATCTAAACTCGGATGCCCCAATCCCATCTGCGCTACCATCATCTTGACTTCTTCCATGGCTTGGATCATGGTTAGTTGCAGTTGTTCTTGCTTCGCTTCTTTTTCTGCGCGGGTTTCTTCCCATGCTTCCTGCACTTTTGTTTCAATTATCTCGCAGTCATCCGGATGGAGCTGCGGGCCGAACTCTGGTTTCTCAGCCTTTCGCTTCTTGTGCGGGCCCTTTGAGTCTGAATGGCCTTCAATAGCCTTCCTTTTGCGCTCTGCCGACTCCTCGGGCTCATCTTGAGCAGGGTTATTTTCTTCAACAATGGGAGTACCTTCAAGTAACCCTCCCTTCTTCTTTCCCTTGCCTTGTGCTGTGTCATCACTATCTTCTTCATTATCTTCTTCATCTGAACTTTTTATGTCGATCTTGGCTGCCGAGACGGGTGGGATGTTCTGTTCGTAATCAGATGCATCGTCTCATGAGGAGGGAACTTTCCAATCTTCCTCCCAATGCTCCATCATTGCCTTGATTGTGTCCTCATCCAAGCGATAAAATCTTGGATACCATAATCCTTCCTGTGCATCAGCCCTCAGCTGAATGTGTGACTGATGTCTCTCGATGCTAAAACTCATGATGCATGTATACTTGTCGGTCAGTGGTTGTGGAATGCGCGGCGTTGCCATAATCGCTTCGCACAACTAGTGATAATAGACATAAAAGACTTCAGCTGTATGTCGTTGCCTCGATGCCTTCGAGCTCACCCATAGGTTAGTAAACCGTGTTCCACGTCCCTGTCCTACCAAGATTGGAGCTCCTTGACACCCCTCTGGCTCTTTCTAGCCTATAAAGGCTATCAATACTTGTAGCAAGCGGAAATGGAATGGTGTTCCATTATCCTGTGTTTCTTCAACATCTGCCAAAAACTCATTCAGTAAGAACTGGCACCAATTGTAATGTTTTCCGTGCAATACATTAGATGCTATCTTGATTACGATTGCGGGTACCTTAGGCAGCCTACACTTGCGCAAAATATTTCCTGCAAGCTTATTGACCAAGTATTTCAAAGCAGAATGGTCAGTGAACATGGAAAAATGCGCACCAAGCAAGTAATGTGTGAACTTCTGCAGCGCATAGACCATCGCGAGTCCTTCTCTTTCAGTTGTAGTGTAATTCTTATCGGTAGATGACAAATTTCTACTAGAAAAGGAAATGGGATGATCAATACCTCCCTCTCATGGTTGAGCAAGAACAACGCCCAATGCTATACATGAAGCGTCAACATGGACGTGAAATGGCTTCTCCCAGTCTGGAAAAACTAGGATCGGCACAATGACCATATTTTCTTTCAATGTGTCAAACCCTTGTTCGCATTCTTCATTCCAGATGAACGGTGCATCTTTCTTTAGTAGCTTCTCCATAACTGCGGTTATCTGTGCATACCCTTTTATGAATTTCCTATAGTATTCGGTATGCCCCAATGTAGTACGCAACTACTTGACTGAATTTGGTGTAGGAAAGTTTACAATGACTGCGATCTTCGCTGGATCAACCATCAAGCCCTGTTTGCACACAATGTGTCCTAACAAGATTCCATAGGGAACACAGAAAACACACTTATTCAGATTCAATGAAATTTGATGCTATCTGCACTTTTCCAGCATCATCCTGAGGTTCACGGCATGGTTCTTCAGTAAACCAAAAATAGTCCAATCATCAAAGTAAACCTCTAAAAACTTATGTATGAAGTCTTTAAATGCTGCGAGTACCACTCGAGAAAATATGGCAGGTGCGTTCTTCAGACCAAAGGGCATCACTGTAACGACCCCCATTCTGTAGCAAAAGTAGTCTTATGCCTGTCTGCGTGATCAATCCTGATCTGATGGTATCCTGAAAATCCATCAATCAAAGAATACACCTCATTCCCTCCAACATTATCTAGCACTTCATCTGTAAAAGGTGTAGGAAATGGGTCATGCATTGAAGCAACATTCAGCTTTCTGAGATCCACACAAATCCTGATCTCACCCTTCGTTTTCTTATTCTGGATAACCATCGGGCTTATCCACTCAGATTCTTCAACTGGCTCAATGATCCCTGCATCGAGCATCTTATCAAGTTCTTCCTTAACTCGTTCTTTATAGTGCGGGTTTAGTCTATACAGTCTTTGCTTCATAGGCTTCACGCCAGGCTTAAGAGAAATTTTCATCACTCCTAAGTCTCCCAAAATACCTTTCATCTCTGTGAACTTGGTTGGGAATAATTCTCGATATGCCTGTAATATACCCGCGACCTCTTCAACTGTATCTTCATCCCAATAATCTCCAATAGCTACGAACTTTGGCTCTTCGTTGGTGCCAATGTTCACTTTTCTTGGTTTCACAGGTCCACTCTGTTAGGATATTCCTATACTCCATCCTAGTCCTTCTAACATTTCTGACATTTTCAGTCCTGCATGCAAAATTAGGGTTTTGCATGCAATTAGGGTTTTGCATGCAATTAGGGTTTGCATGCAATTAGGGTTTGCAGCACCAGCACCTAGCCCTTGCCAAACTAGCCCCAGGAGCTTCTCTCGGATCAGTCTTAGCTCTCCTAGAGCTTAGTGCGCCCTCTTTTCAGTTATTGCATGATAAGGGCGCCCTTCTTCACCTACCAGTCCAGTTTAGTTCAGTTATCTTCAGTTCTTCCTTGATTTAAGGATTAACTGACTCCTAACTGACCTTATCACTCTTTTGGACCTCCAGTGTGACTAGATAGACTGTTTTGACTCCAGTTAGCTCCATGAGCGCCCCCCACTAAGTCTCCTTCACTATATCAGTGCTTCCATGTGCCAGTTACACCAACCACACTCAGTTAGACTCAGTTTGACTCCCGGTTGATCACTACTTGTGCATTGATGACTTCACCGATGATGAGATAGACTCCTAGTTTGGCACTGATGACTCTCCACTGATTATGGATCTGTGCATGAAGGATAATTCGAATTACACCTAGTGAATTCGAATCCTCATACTCAGCATTGTATATTTACCCGGTTACTATTCTGATTAATGTAATGTGTGTAATTATTCTGCCTCTATTGGATCTATGTTCTATTGCTTCTCTCTTCTTCCTAAATTCTTTCATAGTGAGGTTTACATCATCTCTTTGGATCTTATGTGGGCAATTTCACACACTCATATCTGGAATCTCCAGTGGAGGTCCTTCCACCTCACACGATCCTCTGACTTAGGTATTCGTATATTACGCGGGTCCTCCTCATCACTGTCTACTTTATCCTCGCATTCTTCCACGATGTGATAACAGTCAAGAGCATGTTCTAGTTGCTCCTCCCATTCTGGCTGTAGATGCGCATGTATGCTTTCTGCGCCAAAGAATTCTTCTAGGGTCATATTTCCCTGAGTGCAAGCTGGTTTGAATATTTTTTCCTTAAGAATCTGCAATGCATCATTGATGCTCGGATGTTCATATTCGAAACTGAAATCTTGCTGGAAGCTCACAGTTAGGACAGATCAGTCTACTGTGCCTCTACGCAATTCCAAGTCTAGGTACCACTTCTTCGGAATCAGTTCCTCCAATGTATGCACAAACAGATGCACCCATTCTGTCTGTGGCCTTTCTACCTGAGCTTGTACACAAGCTTCAATATGATCCCTTGGATCCGTCTGACCATTATATTTTTCGAAAGATAGTGTAACCTTCTTAGCAAACCTGATTTGCATCTTAATTATGCACTAATCCCATGTGGTCACTGTCTTTTTATGCGCAGCCCACCATCTGGCAGGTATGCCGCGCAATGCCATGTTTAATGCTGAGACACGGTATTCATCCGCAACTGCTGCAGTATATTCTTTGATAAAACAATAAACATTAGATAAACCATCAAAGGTAGGGATTGGAGTTACCTCTTTTCCAATCTAGCGGAGTGACTTTGTGATCCGCGTGCATTTCCTGGCAGATACTTCATATAATCTGCTTTGCCAGTTTTCCAGTCCTGCATCAGAGTCTGAAATGCAAGAACTGCCACAACGCCAACTGAGTGTTCCATCCGCAGTTGGATTAATGTAGTCAGCAGTATTGGTTGTCATCTTGTAAATACGGTCCAAGTCTTGGGCTCTGGATTCCTCTTGAATCGGTTCAACGTATCGTTCACCCTGCGAAGGGTCCAATGGCGTGATGAACCTTATATCATTGCCTTCAAATATCATCTTCATAGTTTTTAAATCAATAATGGCAGAATTAGTCATTGCCCAATCGATACCCAGCAATACTGGATAAGGATGGTTGTCATCCACGATTTCAATCACCTCAAAATCTGCATAGTTTCGCACTCCATCAATGTCAACAATGGTGTTGGGTAACCTCCCCAAAGGTATAACTATCCCTTGATTAGCCATTCGTAACTGTAGAGGTGACCACTGTAACTTTGGTTTTCCCATCTGATGCCATGCCTGCTTGGTCAAGACATTTACTTCGGATCCCAGATCAAGAATAATCTCATCCATCTCATAGTCCCCAACCTGTGCAGTGAGTCTCATTTCCTTTCTTGTTCTTTTAGGACTCCTAATATTATGGACTGCGCCATGGGTATCCCCCTTCTTGCTGTTTGGCTCATACTGCCTCAGTAGCTTTTCAAATTCCATGAAAGCATCTGCGCTCTTTAATAACTTCATGCAGCTCCGTAGGAACTGCACAATGGAGGTACCTGTATCTGCCGCAACGCTCATCTGATCATATGCCACTGGTATATCCTGTTTTTGCATTATTTCGCTGCGCAACTGGGTTCTCAGGGAGTCGGGTGGCGGTGTTATGAATATATCTCGTGCTTCCTCAAATGCTCCCTTATTTTTATGTAAGTCCAGACCCGGTGCTTTCCCAGGAGATTTTCTAATCCATACTGGCTCTCCCGGATTCTGTCTAGGATCGCGCGCTCCAAAATTCAAAGCTTCTGCGCCTCCATCTCTTCCTGTAATGTCCCTTGTTAGGAATTTTATTAAAATGACAATTTTTCACTTTTTTCCCTAATTTGACCTTTGACTAGTTTTGAGCTCTAGGTCCCCAAATTGCTCCAATTGCTCCCAAATATTTTGAGAAGGTATATGGATGATGTTAGAACATAAATATGTATTTTAGGGATGCTTTTGGACCTTTAAAATACTTCTGCAAATCCTCTTTCAATTCTGGCCAATGTAAGGAACTTTACTAGTAATTTCCTTTGACTAGTATTGGTCTCTGGGTCTCGAATTGACTCCAAATGCCTTCAAATATTCAAGGAAGGTGTATGAATGATATTAGGAATTGAATATGATGTTCAGGGATGATATATGGCCACCAAAATACCTCTGCAAACTCTCTTAAGATTATGGACCAAGTATGCAATTTTACTAGTAATTTGAGGTTCAAATCCCCCTGGGGTTAGTACTGAAAATGGCTTCCCAAATGCCTCCAAACCCACTCAAATTTCTGAACAGAGGTAAGGAATGTATTAAAGATGTTATTAAGGTCTCATGTGCACTATTAATTGATTATTATATATGCTCCAACCCTCTCCCATTCAACTGCAAAAATCACCAATTCGACCCTTTGGGAAATGGCACTATTTCTTCTCCCAATGCAATCAAACTGAGTAAAAATACTTCAAATGCTCAAGTACAGTGCATGAAACTTGTAAAATACATCCATGTCAGTCCATTAATAACAAATGCATCATAGAATCATCCATTCATTTGAAATCATCATCAATACATTGGTTCACAATAAGGTAGTGGGGAAATGGCATTGTTCTTCCATTAAAAATGAGATTTATACATTTCTACTTGGAATTTCGACCTGAAACTTTTTGGAGATGAATAACAGAGTATTTAATTCATATTAAAAAATAAATGGGGCATGAGAAGCTCCCCAAAATAGTACAATAGCTCACCAAAAATGCCCTCCCGCAAGGATCAAGAATATGCCATCAAAACTGGAAATGGTTGAGAGAATGTGTTGCAATAGAAGAAACCATGAGCTGCCCTGTAGCTTACACCTGCAAATAAAGACTCCATTAAAGCTCCAAATTAAAGGTCTGAATGGACTTTCCAATTACCAACTTGGATGGGAATCTTTCACCCTCGAAATTGGCTAAGGCAAGAAACTAGTCATCCACTAGCTCTCCCTCTTCACAAATGCAATTGCAAATTCTACAAATGATCAAAATATGGTTTCATTCTTTGTTATTTACATTTATAAAGTTCTAATGTCCTCCATGGGTCGAATTCCTTCCAAGAGACTCATTCCAACTCAAGTTGGGAAGAGATTCCAAAGAACGCCACTTGTACAACAATTCCTAGTCTCCCACTTCCACCAAATCACATGTGGAAGCATCTTAGCTGCCCTAACACCCTTGAGCGCCCTCTTGGAGTCTATTTTTAGCCCTAACATGTCATATATGTCATATTTCAGCCTTCAGGTCTGATTTGTGTCATAGGTGTCATAGCATCTTCATCATTGTTGTCATAGAGCTAGGGAATCTAGCCCAAGTGTCTCACTAGCTCCAAATTGCCTCTTCCTCTTCCATGGGAGTTACTCTTCCTCTTCCATGGGAGTTACTCTTCCTCTATATTTCGACCTCATTGACTCATTCCAAGTATTATTGACCTTATAACTCATCCCAAGAACATTAGGCTTCCCATGGATTCGAAATTGCAAGAAGAGGATGCCATGTGGCACATAAATTCTAGCTTGTGTGGGTCCCACTTCCTCCATGTGTCTTCATGATCAATGCCACTTTGATTTTCACTTGTATATATTTATTTATCTCTTTTATTAAATATTTATTCCATTCTAATGTTCCAACATCATTTATTATCCTCATTATTCCAAATCCCAAAGCTTCCACCCCAAAACTAGGAAACTAGTAATTTTCCTCCTTGGCAATTATTTGACCTTTAGCATCAATTTGACAAACTCTAATGAATAGGGCCAATTTGTTTAGACCAATGTGACCCAATTCCAAATTTGGAATATGAAAAATCCTCCCTTCCCAATATTGCTTGTCCTCAAGCAATTTCAAACATGGGTGTTGAAGAACCTGCTTTCTGTATAATTCTTTGAAGTTGCCATTGAATTGCCCAACCTTGAGTCTTTGAGTTTGCATGAAGATTTTAGAGAGGAACCATCATGCTTTCTGCTGCACTACTCTGATAAAAATCACTTTATTAAGTGGGAAATCCATCTCCCATACTGCTTGTTTCCCCAAAAAATTTGAAACCAATGAGATAAAAATTATTCCAGGGTCCCATTGCTTGTATTGCACCCCAAAAATTAAGAGTGCTCTCCAACCCATACCATCAAATAAGAGGATTCCTGGATCCCATTTTCTTGTATGCATTCTTCCAAACAACATGAGTACAAAATATATATCATCAAAGGACATAACACCATAATGAAAATGTACATCAAGGAGATGCTTCATCAAAGAGTCATGAAAGTGCTTATATCTCAAAGCAAGTAGACCACCATTTTCCAAGTGCATACAATCTTTAAGTGACCCATCAAATCTGCTCCAATGACATAGGTGAGGATCCCATGTCCTATAATGCTTCTCCAAAAGGATGTGATATGCATCAAAATATTCATCCATGTATTCTTTCATCCAAGAAGTGAATGAAGAATATCCACTAAAATCTAAACCAAATGATGAGCAGAAAAAACAATGAGACTTCAAAGGACTCAAAGAAGTCTCACCCATACATCCATGAATGTGAGAATAATAAATATATATCAAAGTATGTGGCTTCCAACAAAAATGTTCTCCAATCATAAATTTATTCACCCAAGTGTTGGATGAAGTTCCTCCAACATCAAATGAACCAAGTGTTGAGCAAGAAAAACCATAAGTCTTCAAGTGACTCAAATGCATATCATAGGTGCATCCATGTAGATGTGCATCATCATAAAGTGACAAATGATGCTGCTGCAAATGTGAATAAGAATGTGCTCCAACCATTTCATCATAAAAGATAAATCTAGGAGTTCCATACTCCTCATGTGGCACCATAAAAAAGAACCCTTTCACCCATGCTTCATTGAGACTAATACTGCAAAACATGGAATTGTACGATGTAGGAGAATGAAATAACTCACCCAAATGATCAAAAAGTGCAGAAGTTTCATCATGGGAAGGATCCATATGGGTAGTATCATGCAACTCCTTCAAAAGTGTGAAACCTTTGTCATAGATTGGTTCCAATGTTGAGGAATCATGCTCTTCTTTAAATATTGCATAACCTTCATCAAGAGACAATTCAAGTTCCTCTTCCACCATATCAAGTGTTTGGATCTCTTCAAGTTCATCTTCAAACACATCTCATATGGAACCTCGCATTGCTTCCATATCGCGCTTTCTTTCATTCATGAGCTCATATGCGCGACAGTTGGATTCATCATGTCCAACTCATTTACATAAATTAGAGTATAAGTTTTTTGGTGTTTTTACATATTTATGTATTAGGTAACAATCCTCAGGTCGGTGTCCTCTGCATCTGCAGATTTCACACCAAGGTGCCTGATTGTGATTCATATTCATTGTGTTCGGTGCGCCACTGTTAAGATAATCTAAAAATAGAGGGCAATGTTCTCTGGTGTGGCCCTCTCCTTTGCATCCTGTGCACCAAACTTCACGTCTTGGTTCATATCTCTGTTCTTTTCCATTCTTCATACCTTGCAATTCTAATGTCAAGGTGGTCAATTGGTTCTGGATCTGCGACATCCCAGAACTACTTTCTCCCATCGGTGAAGCCTCCAGCTTCATTGCGATCTCTAAGGCCTCTGCTTGTGACGCGACCTTCTGCTGCATCAATGGTTGTCTGATGTGGGGCAACAACGCTGCAATAAACCACTCCTTATGCTGTTGCGGAGCTATCTCAGAGCTCACTTGATCCAATAATGTCTTAAATTTTTGGTCAAATTCCCAGACCGTTTCAGTAGGTTTCTGGTTGATTTCCTTTAATTCTGTTATGCACTGCGACTCCGATTTCGGTTTCTTAAACTCTGCTGTGAGCGCAGCCTTAATTTCTGTTAGGGTTCTCGGCTGTGCCTGAGAATATTTCATAAACCAATGCAAGACGCGATCCCTAAGTGTAGTGATGAGCTGCACTCTCTTCACAGCATCATCCTGAACTTGTTTTACACTCCATACGGCTTCACATAGAAACCAGTGTTGATCAGGTTCTTCTAGACCCGTTCCTTTGAATATCGATAGTTTTATATCATTATCTGTCATTCTCCTTCCTAGTTGTGCAGCGCTTTGAGTAGTGCCGACAATCTGCACGGGGTTCTGAGCGGAAAAGATAAATGTGGTATTTGGAATAGCGCTAGGAATACTACTCTGTGGAATATTTTGAGGTTGGGTATTTTGAACTAGAATAGTCTGAGTCGGAATGGTATGAGCACCTACTCCTGCGGTGTTACCAGTATTGACGTTCTGCGGACTGGGCTATGCTACACTCGCAGCGGGTTGGTTCTGAGATAGGGGTGGCACGGTTTCTGCAACCAGCGGGTTCTGAGGTGTAATAGGATGGATAGTGGCTGATGACGGGGCAGTCTGATTGTTAAGGTCACATGGGAGTTCGGTATTCATGCGGAGTCCAGGTCCTCTAGGATTCTTTTCTTTATTAAACTTATATCTCTTTCCACTTCTCAGATTACATGTCTCTTCGTCAAAATCACTATATATGCTATTAACCATGACAAATTCAAAAAATTTACTGCATTCTTAAAACGCCTTTTTCATCTAAAAGCATTTTAATGTATAGACTGAGATTGTTCAGGAACTTACCTCTGGATCCTTCGAAAAAGTATGCTTCAACTTGGCTGTAGGACTTCAACATGTCTACAGCAAATTCTGTTACAAATCCTTCAAGTATGCTATCAACTCAGAAGTTGACTGCTCGCGTCAGTGGGCTATCTATTGCTTTGAGCTCTACCGTGAGCTCTGGAGTCCACTCTGTAGGTACTCCCCCTTGAAAACAGGTTTTCCTCTCTGCGAGTCGCGAGATCCACTCGTGCAACTCGTTTCCAAACGAAGCCCAGAATATCTCGTGAATCTCCTTCCACAAGTATCTGTTCAACCACTGTACGTCGGTAAGACGTGGATGTCTGTTCTCTTTCTTTGCAAAATCGCTTGCAATCTTGTCGCACCAATCCCATATCTCTTTCTTCTCGGGATGCCAATTGTCTGAACCTAACGGGAACTGGTATTCTTCTTCACACATTACTTCTCAAACACACTATCGCATCACTGGTCTTATCCGAGCAACAGAACCATTTTTTGGCGTGTATAAATGAGCTAGAGGTTTCCAGTGTAGACCCATGTACTTCGCGGTTCAAGGAACCAACAAAACCCCTATTCACTGGCCCTTTTGGCAACAGACTGCGCGCAACCTGAGGTCTCACTCGAGGTGAAGCTGAGGGGGGTGGTTGCAGAATCAAGTTTCCACAACTTGGTGATGCATGTGTGATGGAACTGACGGATAACACAGTAAAGGACTCTTGTTGCGGATAGGCAACTGCGTGAAGTCTTTACTTCACGTCGGATACTTTGGCAAGTTGAGGCGCTTGCGCAACCAGCACATCCAAAGACTACGCGGTATGGGACACTTCTGGCGTCGCGACAACAAGTTATCAACAACTTACCTCGCAGCAACTCTCAATGGTTCAGCGCGTCAACTAGACCACGCATCTACTCAAGACTTGTTCAACTTCATCCAAAGACTTGACGATCTTTATCCATTCGTGACACTTAGCTTTTTAATGTTATGGTGTATGCAAATGAATAAAATATACAAACTGCACGCTCCAACGCTGCGCTTTAATTCATTGTTCAACTATGCGACTATCCAACAGATTCATACACTCAAAAGCTCAGAAGTGTTGAATACATAACATTCATCCACACATGTATTACTTAACATATTATTCTCATCATTCTGTGGCGAATACATATAGAAGCAATCACATAATAGATAACTGTGGTATTTAAACATTCATGTTAAGCAAAAGAACAGTTGTAAACATAAACAATCACATAACATCGAATTTAACGTGGTTCAACCTCAGGATGGAGGCTATGTCCACAAGAACGGTTGTTAATATTGATCTTTTGGGAAGGGTACAACCATTCTTAGTCTGTGCACTCAGCTGCAGACTCTTCTCTCTCTCAGATAGGTCTCTGCGCACTCAGCTGCAGAGCCTTTACAATAGCTTCAAACTCAAAATATTCTAACAATGCTCAACAATGAATAGCTCTATGGGAGATCTCTAACCCTTTCCCATACAAAATGCCCTTATTTATATATCACGCCCATGGGTCGTGTCTTTACAATCATTAGGCCGAAACCCTTAGATTTACAAAACTGACGTGGCTAATTGTCAGCCTGACTGTCGCCATCGACATCCTGCTCCAACTGAGCCACTCGTGGCTCACACGCTCTTCTGACAGCCGCAGTCCTCAAAACGGTTACAACTGCATCATGGCCTGTCCCTAACCACTCCTTCTGCCTGCCTGTCGCCATCGGTGTCGTGGCCTAGCTTCTCAACTGCTTGCCGCCACTCGCTCGAACAGGTCGCTTTCCTCTGCCTTCCACTTGTTCCTTACCCAAAATAGGTCATGTCCTTTTCTGACCTTTACCTGTATTGCGTACCAAAAATAGCTCATGCACGGTTCTGCGCACCAACCTACTGCGCAACCATGCCTTGGCCATCGCCGTCGTGCGACATGCGCAATTCCTCAAAAACTGCTTGTAGCTTGTTGCCGCGCGCAATGCACACTTTTCAGTACTTGTGCAAAATCCCAACTTGGACCCCGTGCAACAAAACCCATTTTTCATCCAAATTTCCTCTAATGGTCCCTTAGTCTCCAAGCAAGTATTCTTTGTCAGTTAAATATGAAATGTAAATACAAAATATAAAGCTCCTTGAAATTAGTTAGTGGCTAAACATAGTAATCACTCATCCTTTGTATGATATAAGGCTTATTTGCTTGTAAAAGGCATTGTTGGTCTTAATTTATTCCCATAAATCAAATCATTTAATTATCAACCCGAGAAGGTAAACTCACGAAACACATTCACTGTATACTAAGGAAACAATTTTTAAAAAACAATTTTTATGTTATTTTGCTATATAAAATGTCAAGCAGTTTATCTAATCTAGAATTGTAACTATGAAATCTAAATTGCAATTATGAACAAAGCTATAAGAGTATTTTTGGAATTGAAAATGAAAATCTAAAGGTCAAATTACAAAATAACAGAACTATGAAATCTAAATTGCAATTATGAACAAAGCTATACAAGTATTATTGGAATTGAAAATAAAAATCTAAAAGGTCAAATTACAAAACAATAGAAATCAAATATAAATTCCTATCAGATCGAAGCTTTTAACACCTAAAGACTCATTGAGTGTTAATTTAACTTATATGAATAATGCTCAGAATGAGCTTAGATTGTAAACACTTTGTGCAATTCTTTAAAGAAGTTAATCACAGCAAATCTATACTTGCTTATTGAAAACCCTCGTTGATTGAAAAGTGACTATGACTGTGTACACATAAGACAAATTTGTTAAGAAAATAAATTTTCATATCCACAGAGAAAAAAACTATCAACAACATAAAACAGAGTAATATATAACAGTGGATATATAACAGTAAATAATAAGAAGAAGAAACAAAATATAGCATTGCGTATACAAATTGAGTGTAAGTTTGCAAAGAACAGGGGTCCCTTCCTCCTCTTTACACAGTCCACCAAAAACCACTAAATATTAAAAGTCTTCAAGCTTTATTCACATGAAAGGAGAGATACAATAGAATTAAACAGTATTATCAAATCCTAGAACTAAGAGTTTTGTTCATACAAAACGCTGCCTTCTTTTTATAACAGAGATTTCATAACAATTTGAGCTACAAAATGGGCCCAGATGGCGTATTACTATCTTTAGAGATTTGTTGGAGGATGAGTCACCCTCATAGACGCGAATAGAGATGAATCTAACCACTTCAGTGACGGCTCGTCTAATATATAGGTTGAATCTGCGTTTTCCCTTTGCTGGGTAACCATGTTGACCAGGCATTGACCAAGTGGTTGAGATGAGTTTTCCTGAGAATAAAGAGGACTACATCCATACGCCATTAATTCATTGATGTGCTCAAATCATGCTAGGAGAAATCACAAAATCGTAAGTTCTGGTAAAAGTTCATGTGCGTTTTTCAACTATAAAATTTATTAAAAGATAAAAACTAAATTTAAATAACAAATACCTTTTTAAGTGTTTCTTTAGATAAAAATGGAAGGAGGTGATAGCAAAAATGGATGATTTAGTATGGAAATATAGTAAAAAAGATAAGTTTAATTAGGGGAATTTTGAGATAAAAAATGGGTCTCTAAACAACAAAAAAGTAATATCAAAATCAACTTTAAAAGAACCAATCACATTTCAAAGGATGACATCATCTATACTGGTTGAGGCGGCATTGGTTAAGTTAAAAATACTTATTTGTCAAATTTTAAATGGTGAATGAAAACCCATAGTTAACTAATACAATGTTGTAAGTGAAATACTAATAAATAAAAAAGTACTTTTAAATTACTTTTGAATATAATATCAATAATTACTTGGAAAAATAAATACTCTTTATGTTTGAATATAAAATAAATTACAAATACAAACAAAATACTTTATTCGAAATCAAAATCATATAATTACTTTTCAATGTAATATATGTTTTAAATCAAAACCATATAATTACTTTTCAAACTTTAACTCAAAATGGAGATTGACATAGTGTTGGTTCAAAATCTACTACTAGAAATAGAACAGGTATTGTAATTGTCAATCCAAGGTTAAACACTTAGAAGCATGTCCAAAATATATAGATTCAAATATAAACTTAGTTAAGATAGAATTAGATTGATCATTAACTATTTAAGAAGGATTAGTATTCTCATTAGCTTTCCTCACATATCAATGTCCTAATCCATCTAGTCCTATTTTGAGTATTAAAAATAATCTTAAAAGTAATGCTTTAACAAATCTACTATTTATAAATAACACATATAAAATTCTTTTACAAGTTCAATATAATATATGCTTTTAAATAATAAATTTAGAATATTAACAAAAATTAATCTTTAAGAAAAATCAAAATCTTATATATATTAACTTTTTAGTATATAGTTTTAAATACTAATCTAACTTTTTAATTTTCAATACAAAGGTATTATTTGAACTTTTATATGACAAAATAAATTACAAATACAAAAAATACATGATTCAAAATCAAAACCATATAATTACTTTTCAATATAACATATGCTTCTAAATAATAAATTTAAAATATCAACAAAATTAATCTTTAATAAAAATCAAAATCTTATATATATTAACTTTTTAGTATATAGTTTTAAATACTTATCTAACTTTTTAATTTTCAATACAAGGTTCTTATTTGAACTGTTAAGTGGGATACGTGTTAGTGCAAAGGGATATGTATAGTTATAAATGCTTATTTAAAACTTTAAATGTATTCAAATAACAAAGCGTGCTTTTTTAAATATGGAAAGAGCTTCAAGTAAACAGCGAACGGGCATGGGGCTGTCGTTATGGCCGGGTGGTTGGGCGGTTGGCTGTGGTCGTTTTTACTCAGGTTTGACCCTGTGACCCTGTCAAATTTGGCGCTCTTGCATATTAAGTTACCTGCTAGTTTCAGTATGAAAAAAAAACAGGAAACGGGCCAGATACGATTCTCATCAGTGAGCAAGCTAGCGGTACTCTATAGTACCCCATTAAATTTGAAATCTGAAAAAAAAAACGTACTTTTTACAATAATTATAAATGTTTAGTTATAAATCTTTATTTAAACTTTTAAAGTTATTTAACTAAAACCTTATGAGTGGGATATGTGTTATGTGTAAAATTTAAATGGCATTTTGTGGGAGGTGAAAATTAAGTGATAAGGGATACGTATAGTGATATATGTGCTATGAATTAGGCATATGGGAACCCCATTAAATTTGAAATCTGAAAAAAAAAGCGTACAATTATAAATCTTTAGTCATAAAACATTATTTAAATTTCTAAATTTATTCAATTATTTAGACTTTTAAATTTATTCAACTTAAGTTTTTATGAGTGGGATATGTGTTATGTGTAAAAATGAGGTGAAAATTAAGTGCTGAGGGATGAGTATGGTGATATATATACTATGAATTAGGCATATGAGATACTTATAGGTATTTGATTCATAAAAGAAGAATATGCAAAAATAAATATTTGTATTTTTTAGTTATGGATATATAATATCAAATATTTGTATATTTAAGTTATGGATATATAATATTATTATAGATATATATTAGCTGAGAAGGAGGACATTTATTTAAGGGAGGAGAAGGAATGGAGAATGAAGAGTAGGGCTTTATGGGTAAAGTCTGGGATAAAAATACTCTTTCTTCCATACCTTTGCTTTGGCAAGAAGAAACAACAACACTATTTGGAAAATTTCAGATGAAGGAGGACAGATTGTTACTAGGGAGAAGGAGATTCAATTGAAGGAAAAAAATTATTTCAGTAATATTTACTCAAAGGATAATGCTTGTGACTTAATGCCTCAATTACAAGTGGCAAGGCTTTACCCTACAGTTTTCAAAGAGGAAGAGGCGGAGGACTTGTGCAAAGAGGTTACCTTGGAGGAGGTGGAAAGCACTCTTAAGCTGTTTGCAAGGAAGAAGAGCCCTGGGCCAGATGGCTGGACAGTAGAACTCTTCTTGTAGTTCTTTGACATTATGGGCAAGGATATCTCAAGGATGGCTGAATTTACCAGATCGCAGGGTTACATTTATGGAGCCCTCAATTCTACGTTTATTACTCTTATTCCGAAAGTTAATGATCCCAAGTCTTTCGGGGATTTTAGGCCCATTGCGCTATGCAATATCGCATACAAGATTGTGTCTAAAATTATTGCGGGGCGACTAAAACCTGTCCTCTCCAAATTTATTTTTCCTGCAAAATTTGTTTTTTTACAAGATTGGCAGATCCATGTCGCTGTTGGTATAACCCAAAAGGTTCTGCATACTATCAAGAGTGAGAGGAGGAGGGCCATACTTTTGAAGATGGACTTAGAGAAGGCTTATGATAGGGTCAGCTGGGACTTTCTGTGTATTGTTTTGATACATATCGGAGTTCCAGCACTTGCCATTAGATGGATCATGGCGTGTGTGAATACTATGAATATTGCTGTGCTTATCAACGGTGCACCCACTTCATTTTTTAGCTGTTCCTGGGGCATTAGACAGGGATGTTCGATGTCACCTTTGTTATTTTTGCTGATAATCGAAGGGCTGAGTAGGTTGATTATGAAAGCTAAAAGGGATGGTAAGATCAAGGGCTTGAAGATTTCCAAAGGGCTTTTTATTTCCCATGTCCTTTTTGTGGACGATGTTTTGATTGTTGGCATGGATAATGTGGAAGAATGGAAGACTTTTCGGGATATAATTGACCTATTTTGTATGGCTTCGGGGATGAAGGTGAGTCTTAGAAAATCTTGCTTTTTTGAAAATCTGGTTAAGAAGGAAACTTTGGAGGAGATACAGATGTTGTTACCTTATAAGTGCAGTCTAATTTCTGATGGGTTCACTTATTTAGGCTTTCATCTCAAGCCGAATGACTACCGCATTAAAGACTGGCAATGGCTGGTTAAAATTTGAAGCTAGAATTGCACATTGGACCTATTGATTGTTATTAATTGGTGGCAAACTTACTTTGGTTAAATCAGTATTCATGGGGATACCTGTCTACTGGTTCTCTATTTTGCAGGTTCCCAGCTCTGTCATTAATTCTTTAAGAAGTCTTATGATTAATTTCCTTTGGACTGGTGGTTTGAAGAAAGCTGGGCTTTCTCTAATTGGATGGGAAAATATATCTTTACCATGTGTTGCAGGTGGTTGGGGCATTCAAGATTTAGCTATCTTTGGAGAAGCCCTACGATTGAAGAGCTTCTGGAGGGCCATATTTGGCAATTCCTTATGGTCTCTGGTCATTAAGGAGAAATATATTAAAATGGAGATATCACATTGGTTAAGACTACCTAGAAAATGGAAGCGTGGAGGCTCACCATTGTGGAATGGTTTCCTGAAGGTATACTGTTGGTTAGTAGAAGAATTATGTTGGAAAGTTGGTAGTGGTAAGGAGGTGGCAATCGGTATGGACCCTATTCTGGGTTTAGCCAATAATTACAAACTGTCTGTTGAGTTAATTAATCAATTGAGGAGCGTTCGGGTTTGTTACATTGAACTCTGTCAAAAATCCTGGCACTAACAGTTATTGGCTTGGCGCACGGGAGTTACAGCTGACGCACTCATTAGCTGGATAATGGGAATCATATATTCACAGGTTAAATGGTGCTGGTATTCAGCTTTGTGCAGAAGATGATAGAGTGATTTGGGCAGGGAATGAGTCAACGGGGATCATTTCTGCAAGCACGGCATATGATTATATGATCAAAAGAAAATGCTTATTCCCAAACCACTGGTGGTATAAGCTCATTTGGCAATGGCACATGCCTCTAAAAATGAAATGTTTTTTATGGTTCTTGCTACAGGATCGTCTCAAAACTTGGGGAAATCTCATCTCTTGTGGTTGGCAGGGCCCTAGTCGATGTATTCTATGCAAAGAATATTCAGAATCTGTACTCCATCTTTTTATGCAGTGTCCATTTGTGAAGTGTTTATGGGACAGATGCTATCAATGCTTTGAAATTTTTGTTAGATGGGATGGCGACTCAGTGGAATCTTGCCTAAAAAATTGGATCAATTTGTGCAAATCTCATACTACTCTACCTGTTTTCGTTTGCTGGGCTATCTGGTGGACTAGAAATAAAGCAACATTTGAGGATGCTCATCCTTGTTTAGAACAGGTCTTTAATGTTGTTATAAGTCAGTATTCAAATTTTCAAAGTGATGTTGTTAGGAACCCAAGTCTTTACTTTGTTAGTATGTTGTTGTTGGACGCATATGCTTTGTAAGTCGTCCCGTAGTATTTGTTGATCAATAGTTTGTGTTATTGTTGTTGGCGCATATGCTTTGTAAGTCGCCCGTAGTATTGTTGATCCATAGTTTGTAACGGCCCATGGTTTCGACCCATAGTATTGGCGCCTAGAATTAGTATATAAGTGTGTGTTGAGACCTATGAAGGCACGGTGAAGTTATTTGTATTGAGCTTTCTCATAGGAGGTTGCCCCCTCGAAGTGGCCTGTGATCAATATAAAAGTGATTCTGAGTTCTGTCATTTCTGTTATTTCGCATATTCGTATTAATTAATTGTTGTAGGTGCCTCACATCTGGTATCAGAGCACTTTCTTGGGCTCGCTGGGTGAAATTTCTGCCAAAATTTGTTTTCGCATCTGTTGCAGGTTCGGATTTGGGAATAATCCCTATCCGCTTAACTGTGGGAAGTACTTGGGCATAAGCCCTAAAACTCATTGTGAGGAGTACCACAGGAACCCCGAAGTAGCTGGCCCATTGAGAGGACCTGCCAGCAAAAAGGGCAATGACCCCTACCTGATTGACTAGTTCCCACCCGTGAGGTAAACCAAGAGTTGTCGTTTGTGGCAAAGTGGTTATCAGTTTTACCCGAGCCGTGGAGTGAAGGGTACTGCCCCAATACGCAAGCCGTCAGACAGCATTGGTGGCCGAGTGAAACCCTTGAACTGTTAGGAAGCCGCACATACCTGGGGTCCATATCTAATTTCAGCTGAACTGTCGTCGATCGTTGCTGCGTCGTTTTACATCCAGTCGTTCAGATCCATTTTGCAAGCCGTTCCAGATCCAACCATTTTCAATCCATTCGGCGCCGTTTTAGATCCCTTTCGAGCTGCAGCCGCTCCAGTCTGAAAATTAAAATAAAAAAAAGGTACAAAATTCAGTTTTTTCTCCATATCTCCCTTGTTTTCACTCTATTTCCCTTGAAATTTTCAGGGAACCCCTGTCACTCCATTCTGCATATTTCATTCCTGAGAACCCTATCCACAATTCTCCTTCCCAAAGCCCGAAATCCCACATTTGTCTATTTTTAGGGTTTGCCATAACTTCCTCATATTTCACCCAATCACCCTCAAATTTTACCACAGAGTTCATTTCTGAATTCTACTTCTTTGTTCTCCTCTGCCAAATTTTCCCATTCTTTCACCCCGCTTCTGGAATCCTCATTTTTGTTTCCCTGTCTATTCAACAGTGTCCAAAACCTAGTCAAACCCCAATTACCCTTCAGATTTTTTCCCTAGTCCAGATTTTCCCTTACTGAAGTAGTTTCTATTTTTGTTTTCCTACCCAATCAACTGAAAAAAAAAAAAAAAAAAAAAAAAAAGAAAAAAAAAAAACCTCCTAGTTATGGTTGTCACCCGTGCAGGAGCAAAAACCATGGAGGAAGCACTTGTAGCCATCCAAGCCAAACTCCAGGATCTGGATGAAAAATTTCAAAAAATAAAAAAAAATCCTGGTTATGGTTGTCACCCGTGCAGGAGCAAAAACCATGAAGGAAGCACTTGCAGCCATCCAAGCCAAACTCTAGGATCTGGATGAAAAATTTCTCGGCTTCCATCTTGAACATTCAGCTATGAACAACAAACGACAGTCCGAGTCTTCATCAGACAATGGGTTCTCCTCTTCCAGCAATTTTCGTGGTCCGAAGCTTGATTTTCCTTGCTTCAATGGTACTGATCCAACTGGATGGATCTATCGTGCAGAACAATATTTCAGTCTGCATAAGACTTTTGATGTCAACAAAGTTCCGTTGGCATCCTTTCACTTGGAACAGGAAGCTCTTCAATGGTACCGTTGGTACGTCAAGGCTCATCCAGAGCCCAAATGGCCAAACTTTTGCTAGCTCCTTTTGCAACGATTTGGTCCTAGTGCTTTTGATGACTTCACAGGAGCCCTCACTAAGCTTCGCCAAATTGGCACGGTGAGAGAGTATCAAACCGAATTTGAGAATCTAGCCAACCACACCGAAGGATTGTCTGATGACTTTTACCGGAGTTGTTTTATCAGTGGTCTAAAGGATGCCATCCGCTCTGAGGTCAAAATGTTCTGTCCCAACACAATGATGGAAGCCCTAGGGTTGGCTAAGTTGGCAGAAGACAAGATTGCAACCCAACAATGCTCCAAGCCCACTTTTGTTCCCTTCTGAAATATGGGTTCTCAGCGACCACCTATACCGCAGGCTCCACGACCAACTCCTAGCAAGCGTTTGTCTGAAGCAGAGATGCAAGCACGCAAAGAAAATGGGCTTTGCTATAATTGTGAGGAGAAATTCACTCGGGGACATAGATGTGTTCAGCAAAAGCTCTATCTCTTGGATGTGGAGTCTTCGCCTACCTCTGAAATTGGTGACGAAGATCCAGAAACACTAGATGCTCTGGTCGACATTCAGGAACCGCATATTGACCCTCCGTCTTAGGATGACCAGCCAGAGATATCTCTCCATGCTTTAGTTGGAATCACCACCCCCCAAACAATGCAGGTCAGGGGTTACTTCAAGAAGCTTCCTCTTACAATACTCATTGATTCTGGTAGCACTCATAATTTCATTGACCCTCGGATCGCCAAACAAGCTGATTGTTTTATCCATCCTTGCTCCAACTTTGAATTCATGGTTGCCAATGGGGGCACCTTACCTTGCAAAGGGAAGTGTCGAAATGTGCGTATCTCTATGGGAGATTATACCTTGCGCTTTGACATGTTTGCCTTGCCCTTAGGTGGATGTGATGTGGTTTTGGGCGCTCAATGGCTACGCACTCTTGGCCCTATCTTATGGGATTTTGCTGAACTTTGGATGTAGTTTTCCCTCAATGGACAAAAACACACATTGACAGGATTACAACCAGGTTCTCTCAGCATCATCAGTTCACATTGCATGGAAAAACTCCTCAAGAAGAATTCACATGGTTTCATCGCTCAGATCCATTCCATCCAGATGCAACCATCAGCGGTCTCCACTACTCCTTTAGATCTACAGCAAATTCTAGATCGATATACAGGTGTCTTTGCTGAACCAGTGGGATTGCCACCTTCCAGGCCAAAAGACCATCGTATTCAGCTCCTTCCTGGCAGCGTTCCTCCCAACATCAGGCCTTATCGCTACCCATTTCACCAAAAAACGGAGATTGAAATGCTCGTTCGGGACTTATTGAAGCAAGGTATTATTCGCCCAAGCACTAGTTCCTTTTCTTCTCCAGTTATTCTTGTCCGCAAAAAAGATGGGTCATGGCGCCTCTGCATTGACTTCCGAGCACTTAATCACCTCACCATCAAGGATAAGTTTCCAATTCCTGTTGTTGATGAGCTTCTTGATGAGCTTCACGGGGCTCACTTTTTCTCCAAGTTGGATCTTCGTTCTGGGTATCATCAAATTCGGGTTCATGAGGATGATATTCCTAAAACAGCTTTCCGCACACATGATGGCCATTATGAGTTTTTGGTCATTCCCTTTGGCCTCACTAATGCTCCTTCCACATTCTAGGCCTTAATGAATAAAATATTTCGACCCTACTTGCGGAAATTCATTCTGGTATTCTTTGATGATATCCTCATCTACAGTAAAACATGGGATGAACATCTCCAGCATCTGGATCTTGTCATGCAACTTTTCTCTGACCACCATCTCCATGCCAAGCAGTCTAAATGTGTTTTTGGACAGAAGGAAGTTGAGTATCTCGGCACATTATCTCAGCACAAGGGGTTTGCATGGATCCTGCCAAAATCGATGCCATGAACAATTGGCCGCATCCTCAGACACTCAAGAGCCTTTGTGGTTTTTTTGGGTTGACTGGCTACTACCGCAAGTTTGTCAAGGATTATGGGAAAATTGCAGCTCCATTAACTGCTCTATTGAAAAAGGATGCTTTTACATGAACACCTGCTGCTCAGTGTGCATTTGACAAACTAAAACAAGCTATGTGTACTACACTTGTACTAGCTATGCCCGATTTTTTCAAGCCCTTCACTATTGAGAGTGATGCTTGCGGCAATGGACTTGGTGTTGTTCTCCTTCAAGATGAACACCCCATTGCGTTCACAAGCAAACCCTTTCAGGTAAGAATTTAGCTGCCTCTACCTATGAGAAGGAAATGATGGCTATTTTGCATGCAGTACAGAAGTGGCGCCCATATCTATTAGGGAATCATTTCTGCATCAAGACTGATCACCAGAGTCTGAAATATTTCTTGGACCAGCGTGTCTCCTCCCTGGCACAACAGAAATGGGTTAGCAAACTCATGGGTTATGACTATGAGATCACTTATAAGAAGGATAAAGACAATATTGTGGCAGATGCTCTTTCTCGCACATTTGATGCCCAAGGTTCTCTTTCAGCTATTTCTATGCCTGTTCCAAATTGGTTGCAATCTGTTCAACAGGGTTATGTCAATGACTCTTCCTTATCTCAAATCATCCAATGCTTGACCAACAACCCTTCTGCTGTACCACATTACTCTTGGGATGGTGCTTCTCTGCGATACAAGGGTCGTCTGGTGCTTCCCCAGAGCACAGATCTTCAACAGGCTGTCTTCTATGAACTTCATGCTTCTCCATCGGCAGGGCACTCTGGGTTCCTCAAAACGTATGAACGAGCATGGCGTAACTTCTTTTGGCAGGGCATGAAAAGGACAATTCAACAGATGGTGGCCGAATGTGATACCTGTCAGCGCAATAAGGGTGAAACAACACTCCTTCCAGGATTGCTTGAACCCTTGCCCATACCTACACGGATTTGGACAGATATTTCTATGGATTTCATTGAAGGACTCCCTAAATCTGGCGGGAAGACAGTGATTCTCGTTGTGGTTGATCGCCTCTCCAAATATAGTCATTTTTGTGCTCTCAGCCATCCCTATACATCCTCCTCCGTCGCTCAAATTTTTCTTGACCAGATCTTTCGTCTTCATGGCATCCCTTCTTCCATTGTCTCGGATCGTGATGAGACTTTCACCAGTCATTTTTGGACAGAACTATTTCGCCACACTGGCACCAAACTGAAGATGAGTTCAGGATATCACCCACAAACAGATGGTCAGACTGAAATTGTCAATAAATGCTTGGAAACTTATCTTCGTTGCTTCACCTCGGAACAACAACATCAGTGGGCAAAGTGGCTCCCTCTCGCTGAATGGTGGTACAATACCTCTTACCACACTGCCTCTAAAATGACCCCATATGAAGCAGTCTATGGTCAGGAACCTCCAGCTCTTCTTCCATACACCCCCACCAGTTCACCAGTTCAGGAAGTTGACACGGTCCTTTGAAACCGCGATCATATTCTTCACATTTTGCGGGACAATCTTCACATGGCAAGAAATCACACGAAGCAACAAGCTGATCAGCACCGTTCGGAGCGCACTTTTCAAGTCGGCGATATGGTTTTTCTTCGTCTCCAGCTGTACAAACAATCCTCCTTGAAACTCAAAGGGCGTCATAAGCTCGCTCCAAAGTTCTATGGGCCATATCGGATTCTTCAGAAGATTGGGTCCGTTGCTTATAAATTAGAACTTCCTCCTTCTTCCCGCATTCATCCAGTCTTTCATGTCTCTTATCTGAAGAAAGTTCTTGGCACCAACATCAGCGGACAAATGATTTTACTCAAACTGGATAATGAAGGATCCATCCTTTTGGAGCCAGAGGCCATCCTCAATCAGCGCACACGTCAGCTTCGCTCTCGCTCTATCACAGAGGTATTAATTCAGTGGCACGGCATGCAACCAGAGGATGTTACATGGGAACCACTCCTTCAGATTCAACAACAATTTCCACATCTAAAGCTTTGAGGACAAAGCTTTTTTTTAAGGGGGAGGGGATGTTAGGAACCCATGTCTTTACTTTGTTAGTATGTTGTTGTTGGACACATATGCTTTGTAAGTCGTCCCGTAGTATTTGTTGATCAATAGTTTGTGTTATTGTTGTTGGCGCATATGCTTGTAAGTCGCCCGTAGTATTGTTGATCCATAGTTTGTAATGGCCCATGGTTTCGACCCATAGTATTGGCGCCTAGAATTAGTATATAAGTGTGTGTTGAGACCTATGAAGGCACGGTGAAGTTATTTGTATTGAGCTTGCTCATAGGAGGTTGCCCCCTCGAAGTGGCCTGTGATCAATATAAAAGTGATTCTGAGTTCTCTCATTTCTGCTATTTCGCGTATTCGTATTAATTAATTGTTGCAGGTGCCTCACAGATGTGGCTATCTCCAATCAGAGAAACATTGGTTGTTTCCAACCTAGATATGATGATCCGATCTTGTTTTTTGATGGGGCAACAAATTTGGGGGAATGTGGAGCTGGTGGGGTCATTTTTCTCAATGAAGAACACTACTTTACTGTTCGTCTCAGATGTGGAAGAGGGACAAATATGAAAGCTGAATTAATTTCCTTATGGTGCGTCATTAGAGTGGCAAAGTTCTTTGGCCTGGCAGAGGTTAAAGTTTTCGGTGACTCCCGTGTCACCATCAAATAGGCACAGGGGGAATACGAGCTGAATGTTATAAATTTGATGGTGTGGTGTAACAGGATCAAAAATGTTTTGAGTTCTTTTATGTCATATTCACTTTTTCATATTTATAGGGAATTTAATTCCCTAATGTCATATTCACTTTTTCATATTTATAGGGAATTTAATTCCCTTGCAGATCAGCTCTCGAAATCTACTTTGTTGGAAGAGGATGGTTTTTTAGTTTGGGAGGAATTTTGTGAGAGTCAGAGGATTGACTCAGGCATTTTGTATTTTCCGGACTGAATGATTGTAACTATCCCTAGATAGTGGATAATATGTAGTAGGAATGCTTTTGATGTCTTGTAATTACCTGATCATCAGGTTCAGGGAAGTAATCAGTTTAGATATGCTGATCATGTTCTATTTGATTCAAAGTTGAATATCAATAGAATGCTTTTTTCTGCAGGGAAAAAAAAGATATATATTGGTTAAGTAATATATTTTATAAACAATTTATTATACAAAATTTTTAAATGATGTAAATATTTATAATTATAATTTATTTTAAATTTATTTTTTATTAATGTGATTGGGTTTTAGTTTTAATAAATATAAGTTAGATTTATATAATAGTTAGTTAACATATTTAAAAATATTGAAATATAAGTTCAATTTATAAGAATATATAATTGGTTTTTATTTTTAATGAATATAAATTAAATTTAAGTAATGAATATATAATATAAATAAAATGTCAATTTTTTCATATAAATTTAAATTATGTCTAAATTTAAAAAAAAAATTAACACAAACAACTAATTTTTTATTATAGAAAAAAGACAAATTGAAAAGCAGGGCAGATTGCTCCCATGTGTGGAAGACAGTCAATGCCCCCAATTCATCAAAATCAGGTTGATAGTATTATGTGTTTCTTCCAGCCCTATGATAGCTATATATTCTTACGAACTGCCCTAAAAGCAGTAAACAAGAATAAAACATAATGTCTGTGCTATTTCAAACAAAAACTGGGTCGAGAGTCCAACTTTCTAGAGCTGTTCTAAAGCCTAAACTAAACCTTACACAGATTTTCAACAGAATTCTAAATAACATATATCAAAATTGAAATATGAAAGCTAACCCGTGACCCGAACCAACATCCAGCTATTTGTGGTTGATGTCCAATGCGACAAGTTCAGCTGCACCATTCTTCTCTGCACTGAGGTCCACGAAATTTCCAGTGTTGGCCATAAACTTCTGAAGCTTCACCATTTTTCTGTTTATCTCTTCAATATCTGTGCCAGTGACTTCATTCTTCCAGGCCTTGCGGGAGAATACTATACCCAGAGAGCCCTCCAGATGATTGATTTTCTCAGCGAGGGTCGATTTTTGGGCTCTAACCTCGGTTTGGTTGATGGAAACCAAATTGTACAAGCGTAATAGAACATTCTTGCATTCCAGATTCTCAGTTCTAATCATCCGCACCAGGATTTCCAATTCTTAAAGGCGATCAAGCATTTCTTCATCAGAATCGGGAGTGCTGCTATGTTCATCTTGACCATGTGTGTTCTCAGCTCTTCCATGTCGGCATTTCCCAGGTCTACACCGTCCATCCCCAACGTCTTCCTGTGGTTCTTCTGGCAACATTTCCCAGCTGCATCCACCATGTAAGCCTCTTCCCGTCATTCCACACCTTTCTCTCGTCAACGGATTACTCCCGCTTCCATGATGGCGCCCAGTGCCATAGCAACACTCACCACCACCCTGCACTCCAGTTACACCATGGAAATCCATATTATTTGGAGCAAAGAACTCACCGCAACCCTGCACACCGTAAATTCCTCGACGGTTCATTGAGAAACAAAGCAGTGAGACCAAAGCTCGGAGGTCGAAAAAATAAGTAGGTCTTGTGGCCATCTTTTTGCCTTGAAAACCCACCTGATGTACTCCACACACCATCTAGCTGCCTCCAAGTAGAGGAGCCTTAACTTCATGCATGCGAGAGGCCAAGTTAGGGTCCTTGGGCGCAGTCAAATTTTGAAACAGAGCAGTGAGACCAGAGCTCGGAGGTCGGCAAAATAAGTAGGTCTTGTGGCCATCTTTTTGCCTTGAAAACCCACCTGATGTACTCCACACGCCATCTAGCTGCCTCCAAGCAGAGGAGCCTTAACTTCACGCATGCGAGAGGCCAAGTCAGGGTCCTTGGGCGCAGTCAAATTTTCAAGAATGGCTGCCCAAATAATTTTAAACTTTGCCATACTTAAACCATAGTTTCCAGCCTTTGTCTTCCAGCAGTTAATGAGTTTATCCTGTCTGCAAGACTCTTGTCTTGTTCTAAGGAACCCAAGCATTTTCCAAGCTTCCATTGTTGTGACTTATGACACCATATGGTAGCCCAACTCCAGCATTTGCCAATGCATCGGCTTGTCCGTTAAGATTTCTCAGAATATGATAGAAATTTAACTGATGAAATTCTTTGCTAATACAGTGCAAGAGATGCTACATTTTTTAGGTTGGCCTTTTCCCATTTCTCACTATTTTTCTGGCATCCCGGATTATTATTAATGAATCACCTAGAACCATCAACTTCCTTATCCCTAGCATGGCGGCTATCTCTATCTAGCCATGTTGAATTGCTTTGAATATAAAATTCAGTAAGGAAGACAATTTAAAAATAACGAGGATATTGGTTCCATAAGTAGTCTCACCATGAAGACTATCGAGATTCGAAGCATTTATAATAAAATGGCAATATAATGGTTAAAATGCTTCGAATCTCAACAGTAAGTTATTTTATACATTTTAACCTTGGTGGGTACGTAAAAGAAGTTCAAATGGCATATTATACATTTTAAGTTCAAATGGCACTTTATACATTTTATATTTTTCAAGGAGGAAGTTCAAAAGGAATTTTAACCATTACATTACTTCGAATCACAATCTCGATTTCGAATCACAATCTCGAGAGTCTTAACCTTACTGTACATTTTAACCTTTGAACTAATGTAAAATGCCATTGTACTACTCCACTCTAGCTATAATGAGGTTAATGAGGTTAGCTAGAGGGAAATGCTATGATACCATGTGTAAGGGATCTTAACCTTACTTTCTTAATTAAAAATCATTGTTATATTAATTAATATCAAAGCATGGTTATAATTATGATAATGACAAATAATAAGTATAACATGAATTTTAATCAATAATTTACAAAAAAGTACATGTTTAAATGTCGAATTTGTCCAAGAAAAAAGATCGAATTTGTATAGAAAAGTACACTTTGGATACTAGCTCAGATCTCTTTAAAATCAATATAACTATTTATCAAGATGTAGGGACGTTAGCATTTTGTGGCTCTCGTTAATTTTGCATGTATTAGTCTAGTGACACCAATTTAAAAAATGCATTTTCCATTCTACAAGGTTAAACTTCTGTAAAGCAAGTGTATTACACCTCGAAATTTGTAGCATGGATACCATTTGACATCTATGCCTAGTGCATGAGCAAATGTAAATGCAATACTATGCAGAGGTACGTTCTGGTTGATGCTTTCCAGTGTACTCTAGGCTTGAGCAGGGCTCGTGTGCAAACTATTTCATTGCACCGCGCATTACAAAACCAACAATATTATAGGTGCTTTGAAAAATGTTTCATCTCCTCAAATGTAATACAAAAATCTCTGTTTATTTCGACCTGCCTTGAATTCTCTTCTATGCATATAAAATTCTTTATAATGAGTAATCATACAATGCTACACTGCATATGAGGTTATTCATCCAACATATTTATAATGATTAACCATACAATGCTGCACTGCATAGGAGGTTATTCGTCCAACAATTATAACTCCTTTTATGGATCACCTACAATGGATAGTTCTCTATCCTTTCTGGAAGGCTACAAATTATGGAAATCATGAGTCTATCTATAGAGGAAAACCATACAACTTTAAAATGCGTTTCTAATCCTTGAAGCACAGAAACACATCACAAAAACATAGGCTCGACATCTTTTGGTGCTATTCACATTAATGGCATGATGCATTAGCTTTCCATAGAAATAGGCAATATTTAAGCATTTTCTTTTCAACATTGTCTTCCATAAATGCAAGGATGAAGCTCTTAAAATTGTTTAAGTGTTGGCCTAAAGGGAATAATTCAAAAATTTGTATCTAGAGGATCGTGATGGATATCTAGAGACTTCAAAGGATTACAATTTTAATCGATTAATATCCCTCCTACTGAATTCGAAATGGGTGTTTTGTATTTCCTTATATAGGAGTATTTTCCACTGACGTGAATTCAACAACCAATGGCCATCACAAGATTCCGTCGTCACCTAGCAAAGAATGGTATTTGTGGTTTCGAACGAGTTGGAGCCTCAAATGCACATCTTGATGTGATCTCCACTTCATAAAACATCATTTTTATTATGTCTTACAAAGCTATCGCATTTCCTACACGTCGGATTTGTGCTTGCCAATAATGTATGCATACCGGCAACTGCAATTACAAAATTTTCTCAATATCGTTTGAACAGTGGAGCCATTGTGGTTGATCTGTTGGCAAGATACAAATCATTTCTCTGGCAATATCTCTTACCAATTGTGCAAATTGATTTCTTCGACTTCTTCAGTGGCCACTTGTTCAAGCTCGGTTCTTCTGCCTTTGAAGTTGCTTAGCATAACACATTTACAACGCTAAAGAACTGACTGTTCATTAAGTATGCAAAATCCTATTAAAGAACTATTCAAAATCCCTCAAAGCAGCAAAGGGAGTTGAAGTTCTGTGTTGTAACACACAATTATGGTTGGTGGCAATTCAAAATCAAAGATCACAATATTACTAACACTACTCTTAATTCTGTCATCTTTTGCTACTTGTCACAAACATTGCTGCTTGCAGCTCTTGTTATATGATGATTGCATTTAGGGTTTCGTTCATAATAACAATAAGAGGGTTTGAGTAAGGTTGGCCTCCACCAATATTGTTATATACCCATCCTAAAAGCGTGGGATTAAGCAAGACAACAAATTAAGGCTGGCCTCCAGACCCATAGTAAAGACGTGGGATTAAGCAAGACAACAGAGAAAAATGATAATAGCAATGAACACAGCTGCGGCCGTGGTTGATAGACCACATAGTAAGAGAACGTTGGCGAAACCCTAACGCAAAACGCCAGCATAAAACATGGCATGAAATCCAGGTGCCCGCTCAAGCATGGCGGGTATGATCACAGGAGGGGACATGACCAGATTGTCGACAACGTGCAGGCAAGGAGCGCAGGGGCAACAAAAAGACAGGTGAAACGTATGCCAATGAATTTTTTCCCAACCAGGCCAAATGGGTGAATGGAGAGGCTGCGTGCATACACCATTTTGACACAGCAAATGATGTGCATTGGCATGCCACAAAAAGAACGCACGCAAGCATATGACTGAGATGGAGACACCAAATGCGAGCATTAATATTCTTCTATTACGCCTCCAATCATGGCGTGTCTTGGTTGGAAAACTCGTGGCGTTCCTTTTTCCATTAACATACATCCGTATGATGCTCATTTTTATACTACAGGCTAATCCTATTAAGCCACGGGAATGCATATACATAGTTCAGCATGCGTTTTCTTTCGAAGTCGAGCCGAGAGTGAGAAGGACCTAACTGTGCGGAGGCGCGGTGGCGTAGAAGAGCCGAGATGCATTGGCAAGTCAGGTACAAGAAAAAACTCTTGATCCCATAAAGAAATCCAACGCAAACCCTCACACACGAACTGGTTAGCCTGAACTGGTCTCCCACTGTTGGATATGTTCCGAATTTCAAAAGGAATGAAGATGGATTCGAACTGTCGTGGGTGTGAGTCTATTGCTCTGCCTGGTTTATTTCAGATAAACTTAATTAAAGTTGTGCTATAACGGTTGAACTCACACACAAGTTTGTCGATGAAAATGTTACTATAAAACGTTTGGTGAAACATGAAGGCCCGACTGTGGATATATATATCGGAGACACAAAAACATCGTGAAACTCAGTTGGAGAAGCTATAAACCTTATGATTAAGCCCCCCATAAACAAAATTATTTCAAACAACGAAAGAACTTGCAACGACGACGATTCGAAAACCTCAAGAAATAACTCCCAAAACGTCATACGCGAGAAGATAACGACCTTTGAAGTTCTAGAGGCTATGTGTCTTCCCCATACGTCTACGGGTGCACAAAACGCCAAATGTAACTGCAAACCCTTTGCCTACCTCACGGACGCATTTAAATGCAAGACGAAGGCAAACGTCCAAATCATCAATCGCAGAAGGTAAGGGAGCAGGAATTGTTAAGTTTTTTTGTGGCTTTTTCTCTTTCATATTCAGTTGTCCAAGAACCTACCAGTGGGACGATTGCATGCAAGATTAAGTCCAATTTCATCCATGGATGAAGACAGGGTGTCTTCCATCGAAGGTACGTTTTGTTTTCTTGCATGTTTTTCCAGTTTTTCTTTATATTCTCTTGTTTTTTTCATATATGCAAATTATATTCGCTACAATCTGAATGTGAAGTACTCACTTGTGTGAATTTCACTAGTTTGAACCTAAATGTTGAGAGAAACCTATTGTTTTCATAGTAAAATATGGATCAGAGTATGCTGAACTTTAACAACGGTTAAATTCCAGTTTTAATAAAAAAAACACTTCTTAGAAATATCTGCTTTTTTTTTTCAAATAGAAAAAAGCCCATACTTGTGTTATTTTATATTGAAATCAAAAAGTAAAAAAAAAACTATGATCATTGCTCATACATACAGGAAACAGTTTCTCAGAAAGTTGTTACAGTGGAACAAATAATTGGTGTAAAAAAAAGTCACTAAGACTCAAATATTAGAGCTTCTTCTAGAATTGCAAATTAAGAAATATCGTAAAAAAACCAAATAAAACCATTGTGAGTGAGAAGACCATCCTCTCACTCTTCCAAGAGTAGAGATCTTGCAAATAATGAATTTTCTTTTATATTCTTTGAATATCACTTTGAATTTAACTAACATCTCTGATATCTTCTTCGTGAAGCAACTTATTAGTTTAACTTTGAGTTTAACTAACATCTCTGATATCTTCTTCCCGAAGCAACTTATTAATTTAACACATACATAAGAAATATTTCAATTATTTTTTCCTTCATTTACTTATCCCTAGGTTTTATTTTTCTAAAAAAAAAATCTTAATGTTTTTTTAGTTATTTTTTTTAAATGTTTTTTTAACTAATGTTTTTAGTTTATTTCATTAGCTAAATATTTTATTTTAAAATTGTTTAATAATTAAATTAGATTATTTTTTACATATTTTAACTAACGCTTTCGATTCATAGGTGTTAAGAACATTTTTATTATGTCAACTTAATAATATCTTTTTTCATTACTGCATATTATTATGTCAACTTAGTATTTTTTTCATTACTGCATATTGTTTAATCAACTTACTTTATGAAACCAATTTATCTGAGGGTAAATTTTTTATTGACCAGTTCATGGGTGTTTTTCAATTTTCTTTCTTGAACCATGTCGATTTGAGTGTCAATGTCATTAGACTAAAATAGCCTGAATTCCTAGATTTTCTATTGGATAATATTCTCTATCTTCCAAAGTTGGAGAGGAACTTGCTATATCTTGTGCACATTCAACAACAAGGTCATTCCATTCACATGGTCATTTGATGGAAAAGATGAGATGAGGAGATATTATTACAACCAAGTCATTGTAATAGGATGAAAAGATGATAGATAGTTGAAGTTGAAAAGGACATCTGAAAGGGCACATCATTTTGCACACCTCCTTAACCAAAATGAAGTTACATCGTCACCTAGTCTTTTGGAGCATGCGAGATATAGGCATATCAATTATGATAGTCTTCATTTGTTGAAGAAGAATGGTGTTTCTGGTTTTCTCACAAGTCTAAGGGATTTGAAGCAGTGTGATGCATCTTTGGCAAACATCACAAGCAACCTTTTCACGATTCCAATTCTAGAGCATGTATACAATTAGATATGATACGCTCTAGCTTGTGTAGCCCCATTCATGTTTATTTCATAAATGGTAATAAATATATCATGCATTTCATTAATGATTACACTAGGATGTGTTGGGTTTATTTATTGAAGCATAAATCTAAGGCATTTGAAACATTTAAAAATTTTCATGTATGGATTGAAAATTAAGCACAATCTCGTATTGGCATTCTTTGAAGTGATAATGGAAAAGAATATACCTCTAATTAATTTGAAAACTATCTTTGTTAACATGGAATTATGCATCAAACCATTGTCGCATGGTTATTGAATTACACATTGCATACATGCATGCATTCATCATCACATTTCTATATTATACACAATCTCTACATACAAGTCATTAATATTCAAATCATAAATAATATGATTCATCGAAATAAACCACTTAATAAATCCTTTGGAACTTATAAAATATACTAGATGTACCAATTTGAAGCTCATGCAATAATAGATAGACAACCCATTTAATAAAAGAAGATAACAAGTAGCCCAAGGCATGGAGAACAATAGGTGATTACAACTAAGCATAAAGAACATATAACACATATAACTTCTTCACAACACTTAACTTATGGCAGGCCACATGGTAACTAGATGTACGAGTTATTAAAAGATGCAGATAAGTCATCACTAGTAAAAACGCATATGATTTGAAATCGAGGATTAACAACTAAGGCCACCATGGGTTGCTGGATTCGAAGGCAGGTCCTTGAACTGCTCGTTGTGACGATCGGAAGGATAATCTCATTTTTCGGCCGATCAATTTCTCCTTAAAGTTGAATATCAACATTTCCATTTTCCAATCAATTACCATTATCAACTCGTTGTTGTTCACTGTCACTAAAGGGGGCGATCAAAACAGGCCTTTTGTCAAAATACTGTCACGTAGCTCAAACCATATTTCAAAATTTTCGGCTTCATTCATCTTCCACATGCGAACACAATCAACTTCCTTCCGGTCAACTACCACTACTTGCCCATCGTATACCCCTAACTTATCACAAAACATTAGTCGGATTTCTGTCCAAAGTCTGTTAGCAATATTGAACGCTACGATGTGGGAGGGACTGCCTTCAGTGAAGGCGTCCAATAAAACTTTCCTTTAGAGAAAATAGCCTTATCCCGAGGCTCAATATGGTCGGGGACCATCATGGAAACTGCAGTCCACGCATTGGATTTCGAATCATAAATACACATCTCAATTCTAATTATATTCTGACCATTCCAGTCGAAATGAGTATTCCCGAGCAACGGGGTGCAAATCCCAGTGGAAGAAATGAACGCCAATCTAGTGAAACATAAACTCCCAATGCCAGGAATAGGAACACGAGGGAGTTGTCTCCAACTCCCAGTGCCAGGAATACCTATGTAAAGATCCCTTTTTAAAATGAGGGTTTTAAAAAAGTATGCTATTTAAAATTTGAATAATTTCTAGTAGTATGATCTATTTGGATTGATATCAAAGGTGTCATAAAGATGGTAGATATCTATTTTTATTGTTTCACATGGCACCAAAATGCACGGTGGAAGAGGCCACACCAATCCACTCAAACCAACGGAGGATTCATCCATGACCTTTGATGAAAGTGAAGACCTGCAAATTCTGAAAGGAAACTATTAAAATTTTCCAATACCTAATTGTTTGCCCCCATGAAAGGACTAAATGGTATTCTACTTACAATTCGAGGATTACCGACATGACAGAAGATCATTTTATTACATAAATCTCTTTTATAAACTCGTTTTTTTTTATAGTAAAAACATTTTCACCCTCTACTTTGGGGCCCATCTTTGTTATCTCCATTTTGATCATCTTGAGGATACTCACTATCATTTTGTCCAACTTCGTTATCTTCATTATGTACATGTTCTTATCTATTTTCTTCCAGTGGATCTTAATAATAATCAATGTCTACATTTTTATTCCATCGTTTCTCTCGATTTTCGCCATATTCATTCTCTAGCTCTCCAAATCTCCATTTCTTCTTTCGAACTTCTTGAGATTCATCAACCTCCACAAATACATTTGACTTTCATAAGCATATTAATTCCCATCATTGCTTTGATCTGGATCAGAGGATGGTGAATAAGGGATATCAAGAACAAGAAATGAGGTCATAGACTTATTAGAAAACTCGTCTGAGTCATCCTTTGCTTGTCGTTTTAAGCCATTTTTTATTCTCTAAGGAAACATATTTGCATTGATCCTTTTTAAAACTCTCATTTTAAAAAGGTATGCTATTTAAAATTTGAATAATTTCTAGTAGAATGATCTATTTGGATCGAGCTCAAAGGTGTGATAAAGATCGCAGATATCTATTTTTATTGTTTCACATGGCAACAAAAGGAGTTGGAAGAGGCCACACCACTCCACTCAAACCAATGACGGATTCATCCATGACCTTCAATGAAAGCGAAGACCTGGAATTTCTGACAGGAAACTATGAAACTTTTCCAAAACCTGATTGTTTTCCACCATTAAAGGACTAAATGGTCTTCTGCTTACAATTCGAGGATTACCAACATGACAGAAGATCATTTTATGACAGAAATATCTTGTATAAACTCCTTTGCTTGATAGCGAACAAATTTTCACTCTCTACTTTGGGATACTCTTTATCACTCTGCCCATCTTTGTTATCTTCATTCGGATCATCTTGAGGATACTCACTATCATTATGTCCAACTTCGTTATCTTCATTCTCTACATGTTCATATATTTTTTCTTCCAGTGGATCATCATAATAAATAGTGTCTCCATTTTTATTTTGTTGTTTCTCTCAATTTTTTCTAGATTCATTTTGTTGCTCTTCAAATCTACGTTTCTTCTTTAGAACACCTTGAATTCATCGACCTCCATAAATACATTTTGACTTTTAGAAGCATATTTATGCCCATCATTTCTTTGATCTGGATCAAAGGATGACGAATTAGGGATATCAAGAACATGAAACGAGGGCAGATACTTCTGAGGAGGGTCATCTCAGTCATCCTTCGATTGACATTTTAACCCATGCTTTGATTCTCTAGCTAAGGAAACATATTTGCATTCCTTCTCATTACAATTGTCTTCAATCCTTATTGCCGGTATAATTACCTCTTCATCACAAATGTCATTTCCTCCAATCCATATAGTGAGTCTTTATGCAAAAATTCATCTTGTGGATCCTAGGTTAGGAGATTATGGTCCCATATGTACACAGTTCCATCATTATCTGCGATTTCCTGCTCTTCGTTTGGAGGGGTGTGAGTCTTTTCATTTGCATCTTCTGTTACTAGTATATCATGTTCTTCTTCTGTGAGTCCTTTCATTTAATAACATGTACATAATGAAGATAACGAAGTTGGAAAAAATGATAGTGAGTATCCTCAAGATGATCAAAATGGAGATAACAAAGATGGGCAAAGTGATAACGAGTATCCCAAAGTAGAGGGTGAAATTTTTTTACTATCAAGCAAACGAGTTTATAAAAGAGATTTATGTAATAAAATGATCTTCTGTCATGTTGGTAATCCTTGAATTGTAAGTAGAATACCATTTAGTCCTTTCATGGGGGCAAACAATCAGGTATTGGAAAAATTTAATAGTTTCCTTTCAGAATTTGCAGGTCTTCACTTTCATCAAAGGTCATGGATGAATCCTCTGTTGGTTTGAATGGATTGGTGTGGCCTCTTCCACCTCCTTTTGGTGCCATGTGAAACAATAAAAATATATATCTACGATCTTTATCACACCTTTGAGATCAATCCAAATAGATCATATTACTAGAAATTATTCAAATTTTAAATAGCATACCTTTTTAAAACCCTCATTTTAAAAAGGATATTTACATAGGTATTCCTGGCACTGAGAGTTGGAGACAACTCCCTCGTGCTCCTATTCCTGGAACTGGGAGTTTATGTTTCACTGGATTGGCGTTCGATTCTTCCACTGGGGTTTGCACCTTGCTGCTTGGGAATACTCATTTCAACTGGAATGGTCATAATATAATTAGAGTTGAGATGTGTATTTATGATTCAGAATCCAATGTGTGGACTGCAGTTTCCATGATGGTCCTCGACCATATTGAGCCTCGGTATAAGGCTATTGTTTCTAAAGGAAATTTTTATTGGACGGCCTTCAGTGAAGGCAGTCCCTCCCACGTCGTAGCGTTCAATATTGCTAACGGACTCTGGACAGAAATCCGACTGCCCGAGGGATGCCGACTGATGTTTCGTGATAAGTTAGGCATATACGATGGGCAAGTAGTGGTAGTTGACCAGAAGGAAGTTGATTGTGTTCGCATGTGGAAGATGAATGAAGCCAAAAAATTTGAAATATGGTTTGAGCTACGTGACAGTAGTTTGACAAAAGGCCTCTTTCGATCACCACCTTTAGTGGCAATGAACAACAACGAGTTGATAATGGTAATTGATTGGAAAATGGAAATGTGGATATTCAACTTTAAGTGGAAATTGATCGGCTGGAAAATGAGATTACCCTTCCGACCGTCACAACGAGCAATTCAAGGATCTGCCTTTTTAAAATGAGGGTTTTAAAAATGTATGATATTTAAAATTTGAATAATTTATAGTAGAATGATCTATTTGGATTGATCTCTTGGAAAATTTTAATAGTTTCCTTTCGAGGATTACCAACATGACAGAAGATCATTTTATTACATAAATATCTTTTATAAACTCGTTTTCTTGATAGTGAACAAATTTTCACCCTCTACTTTGGGATACTCGTTATCACTCTTCCCATCTTTGCTATCTTCATTATGATCATCTTGAGGATACTCACTATATTTTTTTCCAACTTCGTTATCTTCATTCTGTACATGTTCTTATCTGTTTTATTCCAGTGGATCATCATAATAATCAACGTCTACATTTTTATTTTGTTGTTTCTCTCGATTTTCTCTATATTCACTTTGTAGCTCTTCAAATCTACATTTATTCTTTCGAACTCCTTGATATTCATCAATATCCACAAATACATTTTTACTTTTAGAAGCATATTTATTCCCATCATTTCTTTTATATGGATCAAAGGATGACGAATAGGGGATATCAAGAACATGAAACAAGGGCATATACTTCTCAAGACACTCGTTTGGTTCATCCTTCAATTTTCATTTTAATCCATGTTTTGATTCTCTAGCTAAGGAAACATATTTGCATTCATTTTTATTACAATTGTCCTCAATCCTTATTGCTGGAATAATTTGCTCTTCATCACAAATGTCATTTCCTCCAATCCATATAGCGAGTCTTTATGCAAAAATTCATCTTGTGGAACCTAGGATAGGATATTATGGTCCCATCTATACATGGTTCCATCATTGTTTGTGACTTCCCGCTTTCCGTTTGGAGGGGTGTGAGTCCTTTCATATGCATCATCCGTTTGTATTTCATGTTCTTCTTCCCTTGCACTCTGTACATCTACCTCTTCCCTCTTTGTTTTTCTAGACTTGAAAGTCTCTACTTCAGCCATGGTTTACCTCACCTCCTCTTCCCATCTAAGGAAATCATCATCACTACCTAAATCCTTCAAGTAAGCATCAAAGGTTTTGGATATATCTGTTTCCCATTACCTATGGATTCATTGTTAGAATGATTTATTTAGTAACTAACTGTTACGGAGAAAAAATTCCTATGGATTGGGGTAGACCGCAATAGACAGATGAGCTCGAGAAACCAACTCAATTCCCAACATATGCTATATAAATGTAAATGCGGATAACCAACATAGATAGCCTACCTCAATTTGGACGTTCGATGAAGAATTCCATTGATCTTTTGAATCACAACACTTGGACCTGCAGCTTAGTCTCTTGTCGGAAACTCATTTGAACATAGTGAATACATGTCATGAATGGTCATAGCCATGACCCATATATAGTAAGATATGGTCTCATGTTGAAGAGGAAACAACTGATGCAAACTGATGGTACAAACTGCTGATGTGTGAGAATAATCTCCCATAAGTACAATCATGATCACCAGTAGCATACTAAATGCCACTGAAGTTTGGGATCTTCTACACAAATCATCTACAGTGCATGCCCCATCAAGTGAATAAAGGTTTTGATGTCAAACCTGATGTGACATTGTCTGATTGCTGGTCATTGATGTATACCGTTAATAGACGCGAGATAATCCACCAATAATGAAAATGGGCATCAAGGAACATAGTACATTCACCAAGTGTGAATAGAGGTGTTCAGTTCGAACACTTGATGAATCCATCGATCAGGGGACATTGATGAATTCCCATTCTGTCAATGGCAAGAGAACCTACCACTAATGACTGCAAGCCTCAAGGTACTCAACAGACTCTAAATATCGATTCCAGAATAAATGAGTTGGATTCGATGGAATGATATTCGTTGGAAGGAGGGCATTAATGGATCCCCCATCAACCAGCACGAGGTAGCGGCTACGCTGAAAGATTTGGAAGAACTCAGACTAATAGGCTGGACAAACAACATGTGTGATCGAACGGGACTCATAAGGGATGGCCGACATGTAATAGTCAAGAGATCTGAGGAGTGGCCGACTCTGGTTTCAAGACTTCCTTTGAACAAGAGCATGAGAAGATGGATAGAATTAGGCAGCATAGACTCAAGCACTAGATACTGATAATACTTTGCAGGAGGCATCAACAAAGGCTCCATAATGATTGGAAGCTTAACCAGTCAATGGAGTAAGATTTGAGAAACGAGTACAGCTTCCTAATTTCATAATAATGTCTCGAATCATGGAGTGGAGATGAATGCTCTATTCAAAGGAGACACGACAACTGCCAATAGAAGGTAGTAAAATTTTCCCGTACGGCTTTTTAAGTTATATGTTTTTTTTGTCTTTTTCATATTCTAAAGCTTGAAAAATAATAAAATTGCTTATGATACAATAGTGAGGGAACGAATGCCATGGGAAAGCAAACTAGTTCCAGGCAGTGGAACATACCTATGTTCAATGAAAGGAAGCATGTGCAAGATGTGGACACTCAGGGGGTTGTTCCCTCAAGGTAAGGGTCATCAAGTTACGAAAGATAAATTAAGGCTCTGCTTGGCTCGGAAGGAAAAGTGATCAAGAAAATGGCTAATAACTAAGGAAGCGGGAGCCGACACAAGGCTCAAAAGGAAAGCAGGATAATGCAATGCATTCATAACTCAACATAAATGGGGAGTCCTCATGGGAGATGGACAGAATAAAGATAAAGTAGAGTATGATTCTTCATTGCAATGTCATGGCGTGACTACAAAGGACTCCCAATCCTAAAGAGAAATAACTACATGGGTACCATAAGACATAGAAAGGATCTAACTAGGGCACCCATGGTCAGACAAGCCCTACCGCCAAATAACGACACTTCTAAAGCAGCATGAAGGTTCTGTGTTAGTTAAAAAGCGGGGTTGCACCTAAGGTTTATGAATGTAGTCATAAGGTCAATGCAACAATGCAGGCGTAATGACATCCTAACCTATATGACAGGTGTAGAAAATACTTGTCGAAGGCACGAAAAGGTTCAAAATCCACTCTCGACGCAAAAACAAATGCTCAAAAAGGCACCTCACAATGATATATTAGTCCAAAAAGGCTCAAAAATGGTAAAAACTATAGAAAAGTGGGTAAGAAAAATTAATAAATAGTAAAAAAAACCATTTTTTACCATACCATTTTCATTTTTACCCAACATAGTGCATTGTAGTGGTTTTTGCCCTCAATCTTCAAGCGACAATTTCGGGAGCTAGGAGCAACGAAATTGTGAGCCATCTATACCAGGTAAGAGCCCTCATCGTCCTCTTCAATTCTATGGTTTTTAATTTTGTTTTTAATGGTAAATTTTCAATCTTTTTAACTGATTTACACCCATTCTGCACTGTACACGGGCTACGATTTACCGAGTCACGTATAGGGCTGGTTGTACGCGATCAAACTAAACATTGACTACATATACACACGACTGTCTATGAATTAGCCTGTGTACAACGCAGTGGGAAATGTTTTGTATAAGTTTTTAACATAAACAAACCTTTGATTTTCCACAAGATGGTGCTAGAATGGAGAGAGAGGGAACACGATTTCATTGATCATCAGGTTGGAGGTGATTTGGCCGCGCAACAAGCATTATAAGCTTGTGGTTTATACAAATTTTGGAGTATCGGGGGTTTAAGGGCCCAAAACCGATTACTCACTGCATTGGTGGATTACTGGGATCCAGAAGCTCAGCAATTCAACTTGGATGGGAAACCACTTCCGTTGGAGGTGGAAGAAATATATTTTAATACCGACTTGTCCCACCAAGGAGAGGTGGCAAGCCTTAGGTCTCGCAGCATGGGGGGAGGAATCACTATTAGTGATTATATTGACGGGTACTATATTTGCGGGCACCCAAAAAGTGCGTAGTCAAGTCCCCATAGAGGCTATAGCGAGCCTAAGCATGAAGATCATCATCCTCACTCTCCGGAGGATAGCAGGATCTGATTCGCTTCCTCAGGCCTCAAGTCCATTGATATTCTATGCGACCGAGTGCATGTGGCCTACGGTATATGATTGGTGCACTACACTGCTAGGTTCCATGAAACACAAGCTGACGGAATGCAAACTAGGGAGGACCAAAAACTTTGGTTTCGGGAGTATATTGTGCATCTTCTTCTTTGAGAGGGTTCTAGGGCTTAGTCCGAGGGTGGAGGTCCCTCCTCATAGTCTCTGAGATCCTACTCAGACCCGGTGCGTGGATATCTTAACGCGACAGGGAGGTGGTCAGCTGGCCTCTCCATATACTGATGAGTTTTTTCCACTGCTGGCGGCGACAGGTGATCGCCATAGATGATTATCCCTATGAGGGGATTGACTTCACAGGGTATCGTGACATGCCTCTTCCACCAGGGGCCGCGTTTGGAGATATTGGTAAGATACTCTTTTTAAGTTTCAAATATTTTTTTTTTGTATTTTTGTTTTAAGTGAAAGCAAAAATATTTTTGGTGTGATATCATGTATTGACGTTTGACTATTTTCTCACAAACTTGGGTCCATGAATACCACAAGGATTTCCACGACACTGGCGCAAAGGCAGGGGAGTGAGATAGTAGGTGCAGTGGAAGAGCGCACATTAGAGACCATATGTGTCAACCTGACTCGTATGACTACCAGGGTACTAGTGATTGAGGTATAGCGCCTCCCTGAGGCGATGCAGAGACATGTGGTGGGGGTACCAGGTACATGGGTGAGGCTGTTCCGGTGTATAGCCAATGTCATGCACTACTATGTGCAGACCCATCCAACTGAGGAGGCTAGAGTTCCCTGCAAGGCTTAGATGCCATGGGGTCCCATTTTTTGTATCGGATATGCATATTTGAGAGCTACGATCTCCAGTTGTGTACTATGACACCAATATACAACCTCTTGTTAGCAACCAATCTAAACCAAGAATTGGATCTCTCCACTTATTCCTCCACCACTTCAATCCTCCATACTATGGAAAACTCAAACTATGGCAAGGAGTTTGGGAGGTGAATATAAGAAGTTCACAACAACAAGGATCAATGAGTGTAGACTCAAGTCATGGAAAAAATCCAATAGAGTTATCTTGCTCTCTCTTTCTCCTCCCTTCCACATGCCATAAGAGCTCAATATATAGTCTTCTCAAAGGTAAGTGAAAAGACAAGTCGAGTCGTTTCGGGGCATATGGAGGGCCAAAGGTCACCCTAAGACCGCTTTTTGGGAGTAAAAAGTAATTTCTAATGAATTTTACCATTTTACTTGCTACCCACGGGCTATAGTGGAACATCCTACGTGTACGCGGGCTAAATAGGCACAGCTCGTGTACAGGAACAAAAATAGGGAAAAATGTGTTCCTGAAGGGAAGATCATGAATCTGAGTCAAATGAAATTGATCCTAAGGCCAATCAATGTTGATGCTCACAAGGTGGAAAATTAAGTTGTAACAGTGTACTAGTGAGTAAGCTCGCTAGGTGGGCCAAGGATGATGTCGAGTCGAGTAGGACGAGACAAACCGGTGAGACGTTGCATAGCAGGCTTGATGGAGGATGGCACAGTTGGAAATGTGATGGTCGGTGTCGCTACCATGCTAGAACAATAGCAATAAAGGTTGCAGCGTTGGTATGTGGCCAGAGAACCGGGACAAGACCTTCAAGCACCATGGTGACCGCATCGTCATGCATTGGGAAATCTATCATTCAAGTGTTGGATCGGGGGTGGCAATACAACAGACCATGTTGTCTATGGTGGCGATACGGTTGGCCGCATCATCTACGGTGAAACGAGCACTTGATATTCTACACAACTCTATGGTGTTTGACTTGGGTTCAGTCAAGCTGGTTTCGGTAAGTCATAGTTCGGGTGATACTTGCGACTGATGGTCATGCCCAAATAACAAGATCATGCTGGTGTCGCGTGGTGTCTAGAATTTCGCACGGTATGGGACGCTCGAGATGGATAGAAAAGTATAGGCCTATGACAAATGGTATGAGAGCCACGTTCAGTTTTGGCATATGCGGAAGTGTCCCTTCACCACCAATGCCCCCTTCATTGAAGGTGTCAATGGGACCACGTTGACGAGGACATCAACATCTTTAAGTGGGGGAGAATGTAATGACCCTGCGTTGAATTCCATTGAAAGTGGCATGACAAAGGGCTTGTTGGTATGCATTACTTAAGGATGCACGACAAGACCATGACGGAGGGCACGTCGAGATGCATCACTTAAGGGTGCACAGCGAGTCCAAGACACTTTGGTAGCCTTGGTGGTTGGCTCTTGGTTGGTGTCCTTGAGTCGGACAGGACGGTGTACTAGTGAGTGAGTGAGCTAGGAGGGCCAAGGATGATGTCGAGTCAAGTATGAAGAGACAAACCGGTGAGACGTAGCATAGAAGGCTCGATGGAGGATGTTGTGGTTGGAAATGTGATGTTCAATGTCGTTACCATGCTAGAACAATAGCAACAAAGGTTGCAGCGTTGGTATGTGGCTGAAGAACAGGGACAAGACCTTCAGGCACCATGATGAGCGCATCGTCATGTGTTGGAAAATCAGTTGTTCAAGTGTTGGCTTGGTGTCATGAACCTCTAAAATTCATAAATAAATAAATAAAAAATTAATAAACATAACTATATAGAACATCTTTACGTTTCTAGCATGTAATAGTTACTGTAGCATAAGTAAAGTTTGTTGTTGCTTTGTAAGGTCACTTACACAAATTCTAAAACTGCTCCTTGGCAGGCTGCACATACAGTGGATGTTTACAAGGTTAGCGGCGTGCTGCCGTCATAACCGAAGGTGATGTTTTGTTCCTTTTTACATTTTCTAGTTGCAGTTTTACAAAAGGCTAAGTGTTGATCTTCAATCCTTGCCTTAACTATTATGCATATGAAAATAGTTGGGAGACTATGGGTATAGTCTTGATCCCAAACATTGTTAAACTTCATAGGACTAGACGGTTTACAAGGTCCATCCAAAAGTTCAAGGAAAATAGGAAAGTGATGAGAATAACCTCCACAACCCACCCACTACCTCAAATGAAAAAATCTATCCACCAGACATTCCGCCAGCAAGGAACTGATCCAGTATTTTAGCCACCCGACTATCTCTAGCACGATTATTCTTCCAAGTAGGTCTGATGCGAACAGGTTCCACATCAATCAAGTTCCTCTCGACCAATTTCAGAGTAAATAAATCCGTAAGTGGATCAATCTAAGCATGAGGACCCCAAACTTCTGCCTGTCCCAGAGAAAAATTCAGATCCCTAGCCAAAATTACAGAATCATTATTAATCAGATATTTAGAAAACAAGGAATCACAGAAGGGGATCCGATCAAGATACGGCCCATAGACATTGATAACATTGAACTCACCTTCAATGTCTAGAGCTAAAAAGGTCCCACCCAAAACAGATTCCATCCCCCACATATTGGAAGCCTTCACCTTCGCTTCATTCCAGCCAATAGCCAACCCCCCAAACCTTCCTCTAGCATCTGAGGCTTCGAAGTTCCAGCCCAAAAACCAACATTTCAAATAGGATATAACTATATCCCCAACACCCATCGTCTCTTGTAACAGAATGATATCAGGGTGTTCAATATTGATCACCCTCCACAAAGCTAATCTTTTAGGGGTACCAGTAAGACCCCGACAGTTAAAGGACATAATTTTCATTTTCATCCCTTCTTCTGGGCTCGCACAGCTCTAAGTGCCCGTTCAATAGAGAGTTGTTTTCCTTCAAGCACATCCGAACATGCTTTGGACTGTTCCTTGGAAATGAAAGACTAGCGACCTCTGCCTTTAGCCGGTTTCACCCTACCTTTCCCAATCCCTCACAAGGATAGTTTAAGCGAGGAGCGGAGAAAATAACCAGAGTTAGTGGAATCAGGGGGGGATTGTGAAAGATACGAGGATGGGACCACAATGGGAGAAGGATCAGGATCAGGCGGAAGGGAGACAACCGGTAAAGTGGGGAAGTTACCCTTATTCAATGTAGAAGCGCAAGGAGACGTGGGAAGGGGCGTCAGTAAATGGGAGGAGATGGTCAAATTACTAAGACCCTCAAGCTAATCGGGACTTGAAACAAAAACATTTTTCACGAAAAAATTAAAGGACTGAGAACAAGAGGGAAAAGTAGTACCCGTGAAGGAGGGAACTTGAAGACACAGAGACGAAACCGGTCCACCAATGACCTCCTCAGATTGAGCTAGAGGGGGTATATCCGAAGGAAGCTCATGTTCACCATCAGAATCCTGTGACGATATCCCTTGAGTAGGTGAGACAGGAGCAGAATGAAAATCTCTCTCAAAACCCCCTTGTTTCTGACGGTGGAAGCCATTAAGAGTTCGCAGCGGCATCAAACAATCGCCCACAGGGTGCTCGTATTCATGGCACTGATGACAACGAAAAGGAAACTTTTCATAGTCCAGCTTCTGCGAAAAAACAAAGGGACCCCAACATAAATCCATTTCATCCACCAAACCATCCCTGACGTTTATATTCACCAAAATCCAAGCTACCTTTCGCTGTTTGGTTTCCCTGAAAGATAAGTCAGCTTCAAGGAATGAACCCCAAATATTTCCAATGTTCATGAAGTGTTCCTTGGACTAGTAGTGAAGGGGAAGACCCGGCAGCTGAACCCACAGGGGGATGGTGTCCATATGCTCCCTACTAGAATAAAAAACGGGGTCCTAATGTTTGAGTAAAAATGGCGCATGGTCTATTAATTTTTCGATAATTTCATTCCATTATCATTCAGGATCTCTAAGAGAATAACATGTACAGCATATCTACAACATAATAATCAGACACAATAACAAGCACACAAGAGACACAGAGTTTCACTGGGGAAAACCAAGAAGGTGAAAAACCGTGCAACTTCCTCAGAGATAGAGTAAGCCCCAATATAAGATCACAAGGATCAAACCCAATAATATGTCTCTAGTAGATGCTCCTCCTCCTCTACATGTGCGCAACTTTCTCACTTAGCTATGCGAGCTTGAGAAGTGAGTGAATGAATAGAATGAGAGAGGCACACCCTCTATTTATACTTGACTTGACCTACCAATAAACCAATCAAGGCCGACCTCCCAATGAGGTCTAATAACCCAACCACACGACCTAACTAGGGCCGACCCCACACTGGTGGTCTAATAACCCATCAATACAAATGATGACACTTACAATTTAACTTGCGACACTTGCAAATATAAATGACTACACTTCCAATCAGAGGAATTTAACATCTCTATTGGATATACAATAAAGTACAAATGTAATACATAGAAGAATATCTTCCGAAGTTACAAATACATCAACACTCTCTCTTAACTAGGAAGGTATTTTGAACACAGGTCATTAATACATATTGGCACAAGTCTTCAATTCTGGAGCTGGATCATCATCACTGGATCACAGGGCATCATCATCACTGTACTCGACATCTCGATCACTAGGCTATCTCATAATTCTTCTCGTCATAGGAAGTTCTACAGAGCCATCCCTTTTTCATGTTGGATGTAGGCCTAACCTCCTGTAGGTCTTCATCATCACTGGCCATAATGTGGAATCCTTAAGACTTATTATGTGCATCACAATGCCACGAAAGAGTATCCCGGGATCCTTTATGTGTCAAAGCACGACCGGTAAGATCTCCTAGGTCAACTTACATGTGACCCCCACCACAAAGCCTCGAAAGAGTATCCCAAGATCCTTTATGTGCTGAAGCATGACCAGCAAGATCTCCCAAGTCAACTTACATGTGGTCATGGTAAAACCTTGAAAGAGCATCCCAGGACTGATTACGAGCGTACTACTCAACCTATCGGATCTCCCAGGGTGCTATTATATGCCATAGGACAAAACTTCGAAAGAGTATCCCAGGATCCTTTATGTGCCGCAACACAACCGACAAGATCTTCCAGGGAAATATTATATGTCCTCCCAAAGCAAAACCTCGAAAGAGTATCCCAGGATCCTTTATGTGCCACAGCACGACCGGCAAGATCTCCTAATTCAATTTACATGCTCATCTACACAACGTGTCCACGGCCACAGAGTGTCAACCTGATACTCACCATACATCATCCTGATGTACATCATCACATGATCATCCTGATCATCATCATAGCATCGTCCTGATGCATATCATCCAAAGTATCATCCTGATACTCATCACACATGATCATCTTAATCATCATCATAGTATCGTCTTGATGCATATCATTCAGAGTATCATCCTGATACTCAGCACACATGATCATCGTCACTGCATCATCCTGATGCATGTCATCATACATGATCCAACTGATCATACAAAGCATCCACCTGATGCATATCAATACATGATCCAACTGATCATACAAAGTATCTAACTGATTCATATACAAATATATGATCCAACTGATCATACAAAGCATCCAACTGATCATATAAAGCATCCAACTGATGCATATACATAGTAGTAACTGGAGCATCGTCCTGATGCTCATCACACAGCGCTTACATCCACAACCATGGAAGGATCCTCCTATCACCATGCTTGTAATGGCTCCTACAAATGTGTCCCATCACTTCTTCCTCAAAGTATCTTCAATCTGAAGAACACCAAGCCTCTCTCTAAAGTACTCAAACTTCACTATGGCTAGTGGTTTCGTCAACACATATGCAACCTGCTCATCCGTCACAACATATAGGAGCTTCATTGCTCCTCTCTGCACCATATCCCTGATATAGTGATATTTGATCTCGATGTGCTTCGACCTGTCATGGAACACCAGGTTCTCTGACAGCTTCACACAACTCTGGTTGTCACAAAAGATACCAGTAGCATCCAACGGGAGATCAAATAACTCAGATAGTAGCTTCCTAAGCCATACTGCCTCGCAACTAGCCAAACAAGCTGCGACATACTCTGCTTCGGCTGTACTCAGTTCTACACAGGACTGCTTCCTGCTAAACCAAGAGATCACACCTGAGCCCATACTAAAGTAGCACCCAGAAGTGCTCTTCCTATCTGCAGCACTGCCTGCCCAATCTAAATCAACATAACCCTCTAGGTTAAAATTTTGATTTGCATCATACTTGAGCCCATAAGCAATTGTACCCTTCAGGTACCTCAGAATATGCTTTACAGCAACCAGGTGAACACCTCTAGGATCTGTCATGAACTGGCTCAATGTGTTCACCGCAAAGCAAATATCTGGTCTCGTGTTTGTCGGGTACATCAAGGACCCAATCATCTGAAGATACACTGTGACATCAACCGGATCAGATGAAGCATCACACAGAAGCTTTAGGTTCGATGCCATAGGTGTGGCCATGGCCTTGCAGTCTATCATCCCGAACCACTTCAGGATCTCTACTGCATACGTCCCTTGTCCAAGGAAGATCCCATCTGCACTCTACCACACCTCCATGCCTAGAAAATAGTGCATCATCCCTAATTCCTTCATCTCGAACTCGGCAGCAAGCTTCCTCTTCGTATCGGCAATCAATCTATCCTCACCTGTAACAAACAGGTCATCCACATACAAAAGTAGTATCACTGGATTGCCTTCCTCAACCTTGTAGTAAAGGTTGGAATCCGCTTTACTCTTGGTAAAGCCCAAACTGGATAGAAAGTTGTCTATCCTACCATACCAAGTCCTAGGAGCTTGCTTCAAGCCATACAAGGATTTCTTCAATATGCACACATATGACTTCCTGTCATGTGTCTCAAAATTGAGTGGCTGCTCCACATACACTTCCTCTTCGACTACACCATTCAAGAAAGCTATCTTGACATCCATCTGGTGTATCTTCCACTTCATCACTGCAGCCAGAGCAAGTACTGTTCTGATGGAAGTGTATCTGGATACAGGAGGAAAAGTCTCTTCATAGTCTATCCCCTCTTTCTGGGAGAAGCCACGAGCTACAAACCTCGCCTTGTATTTCTCTATGCTACCGTCTGCAGCATGTTTAATCTTATAGATCCCTTGGAAGTCATAAAAGACTTCCCTTCTGGTCTTGGGACTACATCCCAAATATCATTCTTCATGATCGACTGGTACTCCTCGACCATGGCATCCTTCCATTCTTTCATCCCTGATCTTGGAAACTTCAGATTCTTCAAAATATTCAATAGATAGTTTTCTGGAACTTCGTTGATGGAACAAATGTTGTAGTCCTTCTTTTGTAGGTGATTGTACACGATCTTTCCTACAAGTCAAGTACAATTGTATGATTAGAAATTTCTCATATTTTTCAAAACAAAATCTTACACATAAGAATATATGCTATACAGTCATGCAATTATCTTATCCAATGCTTCAATACAACATTTATCCATATCCCATATTCATACGGTAACTTTCTAGATGCCTTCCATCTCTATCAGAACATTTGTTAAGAGTGTGCAAAACTCCCAACATGTTAGTAAAGAGGTTTCATTCTAGATAAGTAGCAATGGAATGTTGTACAGTACCATAGGCCACTTAGCCATTACATGCATATTAGTAGTATATTGTTCATTAATGCAATGCATAATACACAACCCAAGTCTAGGAACATAAGTATATACATCATTGAACAAAATTATTTAAACAATAAGATATACAAGAATTGATAATTCAAATACTTATCTTTGTTTGTTTGTTGGGTGGACTCCCTCTTGATCTTTGCTTCCTTTCTGCAACTCCATTCTGATGTGGATTGTAAGGAGTGGTCAACTCCCTCTTAATCCCTGAATAACTGCACAGCTTCTTGAAGTCTGCTGAAGTGAATTCTTCACCAAGTGAAGGTCTTGATCTTCTTTTCAGTGTGGTTTTCTATCAAGGCTTTGAATTCCTTTCTTTGTTGAATACTTCATCTTTGTTCTTCAAGAAATAAATCCAAGTCTTCCTAGAGGAATCATCAATGAAAGAAACATAGTATACATACCCACTCAGAGAACTGGATGACATCGGACTGCATACATTGGAGTGGATAATTCCTTTTTCCTTGCTTGCTTGTAAATGCCTTCTTTGTGTTCTTTCCTTTTGCACATCCTTTGCAAACCCCTTCATGCTTTGACTAGGTTTCAGGAATACCTTCTACTGCTTTGCTTGTAGTTGGAAGTGCTCTATAATGCATGAGTGTAAGCCTTCTATGCCAAAGTTCACTTGGATCCATGGACTCATGTACCATGGCATGTTTAGGTTGTCCCTTCAATTTGTACAATCATCCCTCTTGCTCTCCAATCACTACTGCATCATCTATGGTATTACCCTTTGGTCACATAAGTACTTGGCCATCCACAAATGCAACTCTAATCCCCTTTGCATCCAAAAATGACATGGAGAGGAGATTCTTCTTGAGCCCAGGTACATATAAAACATCTTTCATCTTCAAAGACTTCCTAGAGTCTAGTTTGTAGGAGGCTTCACCACTTCCTTTTATAGGATATTCATAGTCATCCCCAAGTTTCACCTTATGAGGTGACTCATGTTCAGATAGATCTGCAAAGGATTCTTTAAACCCAGTCATGTGTTTGGAAACCCCACTATCAATAAGACAATCATCACATCCATGAGAGATAGTACCTTTGAGAACAGAGATTAGAACATATTCATCTTCACTTGATGAGTCATCACTTTCTGCTCTAGTCTTCTTCTTGGGAGGTTCATCATCCTCAGCAGCATGAGCATGATATCTCTTCTTGTTGCTCTTTTTCTTCTTGTTGAAGTTGTTTTTGTTGTTCCTTTGTTCTTAGGACATTCTGAGGAAAAGTGTCCCTTCTCATTACATGTAAAACGTATTAGATCTTTCTTATCTCTATGATGATGGTGTGGAGTTTTCTTGTGATAAGAATGTTCCCTCTTGGACTTTCCTTTCTTGGTGTGTGCTGTGAGAGATTGATCTTCATTTCCCATATTTTCTTCTTGGGACACAAGCCTAGCTTCTTCTTGTGAACATTCCTCCCACAGTCTACTGAAAGAGATCAATTTCCTTCTTGCACAGATTCCTTGGATGAAGGAGTCCCATGACCTAGGTAGGCCATTCAATGTGGTCATTACAATTTCACCATTATCCACTACTTCATCCACAGCTTCAAGTTGTTCATTGATTTGAGAGACCTCAAAAAAGCAGGATTGAATGGTCTCTCCATTCTTAAGCTTTACCCCTTTCAATTGGTTCCATAGAGTCATCTTATGATTTATGTTCTTTCCTTCAAACAACTTGGTCAAGGAGTCAAAAATCTCCTTAGGTGTCTTTAGGGAAGACAATTGAGGTATGAGATGGTCGTTGATAAAATCAACAATGATTCTCTTAGCCTTGACCAGAGTCTTCTTGTGTAAGGCTTTAGCATCTTCTCCCTCTGGGACAAGAACCTCTTCACTTATGTAAGTGTCCAACTCATTCTCTTCTAGGATTAACCCAATCATATACTTCCAGGCTTAGAAGTTATCATCCCCTTCAAGCTTATCCTCAAGCTTGGTGTGGTGAGACATCTTAAAGAGTACTTCAAATGGAAATAGAAAAGTTATTAGGTCTTACCACTTGATTTGTTGAAAACTGGATCTAGAGCTGGATTAGGGTTTGTTAGAGAAACCCTAAAAATTCAAAATTTGAATTTCAAATATCTGAAAGGATAGAAAGATGCGCCTTGATGAGCTAGTCAAGCTGGTATACTCAGATTCTGAATTCTACAAAATTTCACCCCTCAAAATTGCTTTTGAAACTTTCGGATTCACTAGATAGGACCCTGAATTAGGGTTTGATTTTCCCAGAGCTTCACCCAACCAAAAAGTTCGATCCAAAGCTCTAAACTTCAATTTTTCAGAGGAGATTCCATCCATGGTCTCAGATTTCAGAAATTTCAATTTTTGCAGAAACCCTAATTTTTGGGTCAAAAACTAAAAATCCTCAGAATTGAATTATGTCTCGACAGAAAGATGCACCCTTTCTAGGAGAGTCAATATAGACTCCTGCCTTTGATGATATGTGGAGAGAAACCCAAGTATTAAGAATCCCTAGCTTCCGCAGCTGCACAGTGCCTTCTTCTTAGGTCAGCTCTGATACCATATTAATTTTTCGATAATTTCATTCCATTATCATTCAGAATCTCTAAGAGAATAACATGTACAACATATCTATAGCATAAAAATCATAGACACAATAACAAGCACACAAGAGACACAGAGTTTCACTGGGGAAAACCAAGAAGGTGAAAAACCCCGCAACTTCCTCAGAGATAGAATAAACCCCAATACAAGATCACAAGGATCAAACCCAATAAGATATCTCTAGCACATACTCCTCCTCCTCCACGTGTGCGCCACTTTCTCACTTAGCTATGCGAGCTTGAGAAGTGAGTGAATGAATAGAATGAGAGAGGCACACCCTTTATTTATACTTGACTTGACCTGCCAATAAACCAATCAGGGCCGGCCTCCCAATGAGGTCTAACAATCCAACCACATGACCTAACCAGGTCCGACACCACACTGGTGGTCTAATAACCCATCAATACAAATGACGACACTTACAATGTAACTTGCAACACTTGCAAATACAAATGATGACACTTCCAACCAAAGGAATTTAACATCTCTATTGGATATACAATAAAGTACAAATGTAATACATAGAAGAATATATTTCGAAGTTACAAATACATCAACATGGTCCAGGTTCTAGTTCTGGATCAGAACTCAAAGAGCATGGTCCTCCTATGTGAAATGAAAGGAAAACCAGTTCTTGGATAGTGCCACAACTTCTAGAACGTATCCAAGCTGTCCCAGCCAATGTTGCTCAGCCCAACCCACCACCGACCGCAAAGCAAAGGAACGACCATAATCCCTTCCAACCAGAGTCAATTTAGTCATCTCTAATACCTGATGGAAGCCAATGTCCTCCCCTAGAGTGTAATTCGCCCCCTTACCCTTGTTCTTTAACCACTTCTTGTGAAATTTCTTCCTAGAGCAGGTTTCCCCACCATCAACACCCCCCACCGACCTGGGAACCAGAATTTTAAGCCTGCATGCAAAGGGACTCGGGCAACCCCGTTGTTCTAGGGTTCCTAGGATATCCACAAGAAATCCAGAGTCACTCAGATGGCCTGAGCCAAGCACAGAACCCTAAAGAGTCGCCGAAAGTCCCCCACCAAATCCATCATAACCCTAGAAGAAACCATCACTAGCGGAGCAGTAGGTGAAGTAAACATAGGGTGGTGAAGACCCGCAAATCCCCACGAAACTTCGCCCAAAGCCTCGACCGCAGAATCCACACCAATACAATGTTGCTCTGAGAACCGTTCCGGTGAAAAGTAAGGGTTCTGAACGCCTGCATAGGTAAACGTAGTGGAATAGGGTAACTGCACTCGTTTTCCCTAAACATCCACATCACCCAGCAAAGACCCATCCTCCACCTCATCCCGTGAACCTCCACCTGGCGAGGCCCAGATATCACAAGCCTCTAGTTGATCACCGCCGTAGTCAAGCAAATCCTCGTAACCCATGGAGAACATCGGTAGAACAGTAAACGGTGAAAAAAATGGGTAAAAATGGAGGTAACAACCCTGGAAAAAGGTCCAAAAATGCCCCTTCCTAACACCAAAAACGAGGTCGTAGTCATGCGTCACCTCTGCCATCCCCAAACAAACGTCAGCACATAAAAGGGGCCATCAGTAGGTAGCTACAGGCTACTCAACCACCTGCAGCCCTAGCCGAGGCCGACAAACCCTAGCCGTCACCATCCGCTCCCACCCTTTGGAAATGATGGAAGAAGAACATTTTCAATCAAGTCTCACCTCTATTGTGTTGGATAAAGCAATTACATTTGTTTTATTTTTTACTTCTTGTCAAAAATATTTAAATAATAAATAATACTAAAATAAAATATTCGAAAAGTATTTAATAACAATTTATTAAATCTTGGTGTATTACATACACCTCCCCTTAAAGGATAACACTGTCCTCTTGGTGTATTACACTCGGGGGTAGGAATACAATAGAACGTGTTGTCTATGGTTGGGTGGCAATGCGGTTGGCCGCATCGTGTACGGTGAAATAATCACTTGACATTCCGCACAACTCTATGGTGTCTGACTTGGGTTCAGTCAGGTTAGTTTTAGTAAGGCGTAGTCTAGGTGATATTTGCGATTGATGGTTATGCCCAACTAGTAAGATCACGTTGGTGTTGCGCGGTGTCTAGGCTTTCAGACAACATGGGATGCTCGAGATGGATAAAAAAGTCTAGGCCTGTGACACCTTCAATTGCAGAAGTCTTCACATTTCAAATAAGTAATTTATCGATGTTAAATACTATTACTTGTCAAGTTTTATAACTGAAATATGAAGATTATGTCGTGATATTATATAATTGTAAATTACAAGACTTGATGTGCTTTAATGATTGTAAACGTAATAATAATAACTAAAGGTTGGTTTATATTGTCAACAATTAATTAATGTTAGCAGGAGCTTATAATTAATATACAAATAATGTTGTTGAAATACATAATTTTGATGTGAAATGAACATTATATACAAGTTAGTTATAAGGCATAGCATATACCTAAAAGAACGATGCACCACACTTAAATTCATAATACACTCCTTATATTATCATATATGAATATATTGCTATAACTCTCCTTAAAGATAAGGATATGTTAGAGTATTGATCATGAAAGAGTGAATGAGGAAGGTCTTATGCTCATTAGGATATGATAGTATGGAAGAAAATTATTATGTAATCTATATATCCTTTCGAAGAGAGTTTTAGCTTGATAAATAAGAGCAATGGCTCAACACTAAATGTCTTGGTACATATTCTTATAAAATAGAGTTTAATAGTTCGTGTCCAATGTGGATAAAAGTTTTATATGTCCGTCACATCAATGATTAGTTAATAAGCTTGTTGTTAAGTTATGTTAATTGGGATATCTATTGTTGAGAAGTTATATTACTACTTTTACATAATATTTGAATTAAGATTGAATGAAGTTAATGGTTGTTTATATTATGTAATAAGTTAATTATGTTATGAAATAATCAATTCCCCTTTATGATATTTGAATTAAGATTGAATGGAGTTAATAGTTGTTATTATTATATAATAAGCTAATTATGTTATGAAATAATCAATTCCTCAAAGGGGAAATAAATTTAATGTTAGGGTCTTTGAAAATCCAACTTATTCCTCATAAATTATTTGAAGTTGGTATAAGGTTTGACTAAAACTTATTACCATGTTGGAAAGTCATAAATTATTCGAGGTTGGTATAAGGTTTGGCTAAAACTTATTACCATGTGGAAAGTGAATGTTTGAATCATAAAAGCAATTAAGTATATTTCCTATGGGTAACACAATATTATTGAAAACAACTACATGAACAGTGCAAACTATATGTAATTATAATATTAAAAACTTAATTAATTTTAATATTCCAAACTCATAGTTACTTCTTATTATGATATCAAAAACTTAATAAATTTTATTAATATTTTAAAATTATATAATAATAAAAAAACATTTTGTAATATTTTAATATTTCAAAAATAATAATTTAATAAGTTTCATTAATATTTTGAAATTAAAAAAAAAACATCTTATAACATTTTAATATCTTAAAAGTAATAATTTAAGATATTTTGAAATTTAAAAAAAAACATCTTGTAACATTTTAATATCTCAAAAGTAATAATTTAATAATTTAAGAAGTTTAAGGTTTTATTCGAGCTATTTAAAAATAATAAAAGAAAGTTAATTGCCTTAGTTTTTTCCAAAATAGTTTTAATATATATTGACTATAAATAATTATAATGAATGTAATATGTTATTATGAATTCACCCAAAAAAGTATATTTTTATGTTATTAATAAATTATTTTTATTCATTTTACTTTGAAAAAATATAATTAAAAGAAGAAAAACAACATAATATAAATAAATAAATTGGATCATTTTTAATGTATTATTCAAATAATAGTAATTTTACTTCATCAAAATTAATAATAATAATAATAATAATAAATTCCAAGAAAAAGATAATAATAATAATAATAATAATTTATTTTTAAAATAATAGTGAAACTAAACACTAATTTGGTATATGAAACTTCTTTGTTTGTGGAGTAAGATACCTCTTATATATATATATAAGGAACCTTGCTATATATATATAAATTAATTTTCCTAAATTTCTCAAAATTAAATAATATAAGTCACAGATATAGATCATGGTTTATTGGATACAAACAATTAAACTATAACCATCTTAATTTATGAATTTAGCCATTTCTGTTCAAAACAAGAGAAATAGCTGCAAAGCAACTAGTCCCTGCTTTAGAATTATGATTAGTTTGTTTAATTGATTAAAAGATTAAAGTATTTTATTACAAAAAAATTTAGTTAAGTGTATATATAGTTATTGGCACATTATAGAGCTCTTAGCAAAATCGAATTTATTACAAATATTCTTTATCTTGCTCCACTATGCTATAAATAGAAAACAATAAGTGATGTTGATAAGGCTCGTAGCTATCTTTTTTCCTGGTTGGAATGCTATTCAATTTGAACTCATCTTTGTCTTGAAGCAAATATAGGAAAAGATCCACAAAATGGAGTGGAAGTAGGCAAACATATTCATGTTTTACCATTTCTTTGGTTTTGAGCATTACTATCTTGAAGCAACAATAAATTGTTTATGTTAATGTTCTTAACTTTGTAAAGCAAATCTTGAATAAAAAATAAATTAGGGAGAATTGAACCAAAACATATATATCAAATTAAATTGTTTATTTATGTATTTAAATCATTTCAACACTAAAATTTAATAAATATAATTTCATTAAAATAATAATATAAAACTAATAAAAAAATTTAAGATATTTAAGATATTTATAATAAAAAATTTAAAATATTTTAGAATAACAATTATTTATATATAAGAAAAAAATATTTTTCAACAAAATATGAAATATGTAGTGATAGAAAATAAAGTACTTTTCTATGTACACTCACACTAACTTATTATAAAAATATTATTACAATAATTTTATAAAAATGTGTTTTAAAATATTCTAAAGACAATGTTTTGTAACATTCTTTTATTTAAAAAAAATAAGTTTCTTGGATAACAAAAATACTTTACTTAAAAATTAAGAAAGAAGGATTAAAGAAGATCAGAGGCCGAACCTCTTCACATGGACGCTACATCTGGCCGTGTTGTTGTTATTGACAATAACGTTGTAGTTTAAGCACTCGATAAACTCTCACTAAAGGAGTGTATCTATGAAAGAAAACCCGTGAGAGTCACAATATATATTAGTATGCATGTGTCATGAAATGAGATTCAATATAACAAAGACACATTGTATATAGTGAGATTGCATCCACTATACTTATATTTAAACACAAAAGTGGAATTGGAACTGAAAAGCTTGCCCAGTGTTCTCTCCTTTCGTGCATATTCTTTCGTTGAAGCAACCATCCTGGGCTTGCAACACGACGTTACAAATGCATCCGTCTACATTGAATATTCACTACAATTATATCATTATATACTTTTAATATAAATCCCATTATAGTATAAGTCCAAATATAAAAAAAACAATTAATCTTCAATTCCCAAACCTGAGCCCACTTAAACAAATAACAATCATAATTATTTTTTAATATCTTATTTTTATGGATAGTTTCCACACACACCCCATTCCATGGGCATGCGTGGCTCGCAGAGAGGAACGCAGCTCATGCAGCAGCAATCCTTTTAAAATAATTGCAAAAAATACTTCAGCTAATCCAATGGACATGCGTGGCTCATAGAGAGGAACGCAGCTCATGCAACAGGTGTTAACCTTTTAAAATAATTGCTAAAAATACTTCAGCTAATGGATTATGCGAGGACTATATTTAATACATTTGCACACAAAGAGATCTACCAATGCACATATACCATCTTTTTGCTTCTTTACCAAATGATTTCGCCCATAGTTGGAGATGCAAGGGATTACTTGCTTGAGGAGTGGAGGAGGAATTCCAATAACGATAACTTTGTCTATTGCTTTACTTATTGGAGCAGAAATCCCTAGAGAAAGATAATTCAATTTTACATGCCATTGCAATAGGATTTAGATTTTAAATAACAATGTGGGGGCAAACCTAGCACAGAATAGAGAAATTATGAGCGTTTATACTTGGAAAATCTAGGGGAAAATGTGACTTTATTGAAACCATTTCAAATAACCTCCTTTAATCTTACCCTACGCTTTTGCGAGTAGGTCTCTTTAGTATGGAACTTTAGGCTCTCTTACTCCATAGAACATGACAACCTCTTCCTGTTTGAATGATTCTTCTATCATAACTGACGTAGCAGTGGTCACTAACTATTCATTGTAGTATGAGTAGCCTAAGAGATATTCATCCTCTAAGGATTCAGTTAAGTTTGCAAAGGGTTAGTAATCCTCTAAGGACTGTTCAAATTCTCTGAAAATTTTGTGGGAATTTAAAATAGAATACCTCGAATATGTTTTCCGATATGATGTATTGTACAAGCATTATAATTACACCTTCCATTGGTTCCAAGCAAGTAATGAATATGATTTTAGGCAGATAAAAATGCTGGATTCTTTGTGTTCACTACTATTATAATATAATGTATTACGTTTTCAATATGATTAAACCGAGTGGTGCCAAACAGTTAATTTACATGACTATAGGGAAAAAGGAGATGATAAATGCGAAGCCCAGATTATTATTAACAAACATAATAAATGGGGTTAACATGCAAGATGTGTATTGATTATAAGAAACTAGCTCGTTGTCTTTAGCAGAACCAGTGATTTACATTATGATTTTGATTGCAAAAACCAAAATATGGAGTCCCGACCACGCAATGTTTGTACTACAAACTCAATATCTTGCCTTTCTACTGCAACTGTAAGAAGGAATTAAATCATGCTCATTACAGTTGCATACAACATGGTGCGTACCTTCGATTGGATTTTGCAAATTATCACCATCTTTGTCATTGACTTGGCTTCGGAAATGCTTAGCGTTCAAATCCTCTGAAGGATCAAGACCCACTAAAGCAGAAGTGGGCTCCAATTCTTTCAATTCTTCCATCTTTTTGTCACATTGGTTTTTCTTCAACTTCTCCAGTTGGGCATTGCAGGTCATATGCTCTGTTTCTTCACCATTTACAGTGTTAATGATGTGTTTTGGTGAATTTTGTGTCGCAGAACTGGGGATTGTATTTGTGGGTGCTTTAGAATTCAGACATGAATTCATTCCATTGCATGTGAGGCGGTGCCACGAGAGCTGAAGAGGGCCAACAGATGTTCCATAGGTTCATGCATGATGCGACAGCAGGATGCCAAAAGTTTAAGCTAACCTAGTATCAAATTATAATCAAAGGTTTATGCTATGAGATCATGAATTTCAGCATAGGTAACGGAAAGTATACTACACAATGCATGGCATAGGTGTCGAAGCAGAATCTAGAGATGTGTGACCATTTGAAACATAACACTTGTAGAAATTGTACCGTGAGAGCCTGTAATAAGCCACTCGCAACGAATGATACATCTTCAATTAGTGGGCTAAGAAAAAATCGAAATTGAGCTCCTCCTGATTACAACCTTTTGCTAGTTGATCGAGTTATGATGGTAGTCATGTTGTCTACCTCAAGGGTCTTATATCATTATTATATACTAGCAACAACCACATTTTTAAATATGGTTGATATTTGTTGATGGACGAATATCAACCAATTTTAAATGTGTGGTTATTGTTGATATACGTCGATTGGCGAATATCAACAAGGAAGAATGGAATTGTATTATGATGTACAAAATAGATTTTAAAAATATTAGATATGACACTATAATGGGAGTTCATTATATAAGGATCAAGGACCAAAAGATAGGACTTAACACTAAGTGATTAGGCTAAAGGATGATTTAGAGTAAGGTTGTATAGCTACTTTTGTTTGAGATTACAAGGATGCTTGGTTGTAAGATTCCAAAGATAAGCTTTAGAGTTAGGTTGTACAGCTATTCTTTTGTTCGAAATTATAAAGATGCTTGGTTGTAATGTTGTAATTCCAAAGAAGTAGAACCTATTTATGAATTCTTAAGAGAGTTGAAGATATAAATATGTCACTATAATAATAATATGAGTACACCATATATATATAATTTTAATTTATTAAAAAAATTAATTTAATTATCATTTTAATTATTTTCTATAGTATCTATATATATATATATATATATATATATATATATATAAATTATTTTAATTTATTAAAAAAATTAATTTGATTATCATTTTAATTATTTTCATAGTAAGGAAGTATAGGAAGTTGTATTTAACATATATTAAGAAATAAAAAGTTAAATATGTTGAAATAATATATGAAATTAGGTAAAACAAAAGGTTAAAAACAAATTAAATAAATATTCATAACTAAATATTGAAACTTCAACTAAATAATAAGAATAAGTAGAAAAAGAAATTTGGATCTAAAGATGAATCTATAAACAATAAGTCTATATGGGATATACAACTCTATATATGTGAATATCTTCTCAATCCCAAACGACAGAGGACAGATGCAACTCGAATATGTAATTATGACATGAGCTAATTCCCCAACCGAGATATATAGCACTTCGAATGAAAAATGAGTATGAATGTCTATTATATTATTTTGAAGCACTTCACGAGACAGCCTTTTTTTGGTTCACATGACCCATCTCACATGACACATCTCATCCAATATTGGTTCTTGTTGCAATCAATTGAATTGTCATCAAACTTAGCTATCTCTAATCACATTTTCACACTACAATTAGTTTGGTTCACATTCAAATTATAGTTTATTATACAATTATTTTGAATCATGGCACTATTTAAAAACTATAAAAATATAAATAAATTCCAAAAATATTTGAAATTTTTTCTGTGTTCATCTTTTAGAAAAAATTACAGAAACGTTTGAAAGTTTTGTGTTGAGTGTTTTTTTCCTCTAGTTGTAAACTAACCTATCAAACTTTCATATATTTACAAAGACTTGATTGTCCTCCTATCATTACTGTTCGTAAGTCCTCCCCCAATAAAAATTGTATGAGCACAAAATCAAAATCTACCTACTAATAAAATCGCTACTTTATGTCAATTTTTCTGCCCTACATTTTTTATTACTAACAAAACATTTCATCTCAAGAAATTATATCTTTACATGAAAATGGAAACAAGATATCTGGAAATGATTTTTTTTTCTGCACGTGTCTACACATTATTATTCCATATGTTCTTTTGTATACATCACTTCGTTCAAGTGCTTCTCGCTTCCAGTTCTAGTTGGTTCATCTTCATGATGTTGTCGGTTGATATTATGTTATGATTTTCCATATAATCCAGTATTATGAAATCCACATACATTTTTTATTGCATATTCTCCATAAATCAAAAGTAAGAAGGGGCAGTGAGGTTCTGTCATTGATTTATGGGATTTTTATAAGGATGTTTTTCATTTTTTGCGGCTTAACTTTTCATTGTTTATTGTTATAATGTTTCATTACTATGATCATGTTTACATTTTTATAAGTGAGTGTCTATTTATAAACATATATACTCTTCCAATGTATATTTTATTGAAGGACTGGAGTTTCACAAATATATAACTTTGTGCAGAAGCTTAAATAGATTTGAAAGAATATACAGTGATTTTTGCAAAGTATTTAACAAATTCAGCAACTCCTGCATTTGAAATGAATTTTTCCACAAAGTAAGGATTGCTTTCATCCCTCAGTTGCTGAAGCTGAGTGAATTTTCATCCTTGCAATACGAATCCAAAGTAAGATAAAGCGATATATAATTGGAGTGCAATGTTCAGGCTAACACTACCAAAGGTCAAACTCAGATCTGCAGTTTTATGGAAAAAAAATAACTTCCATTCTTCCAAACTGCATTAAATGATGTCTCTATATCTGTGCCAAGGGGCACAAAGTAATTAAGGAAAACCCTTGCAACCAAGGAAATCGATGTAAAATAGAAAATTTGATGTAGATTATTGTACTAATTAACACTCTGAAACTGAGAGAGATACCAATACTGACAAACAGAAGAAGTCTTGTATGAATTGCAACAAAAGTAAATCTATGAATAATATGAATGAATGAAAATGAAAACCACTAATACCAACTCTGACAACCACTGAGCTGATGGTGTTTCCATCTTCGAATGGTTTATATGTCTCAGATGAAGCTGCAAATATCATAACGGTAGCGTCAGGGAGGCCCATGATGGCATATGAATAAATTATATACCAATGTTGACTCCAATCAACACAGCCAAAAAAATAAATATTATAAAACTGTGTTAGAAATAGTACACAGTTGCGTCTCCACATGTTTGCACATTCACAAATACCCATGTCTATAAGAGGGCGAGGGTTTTACTTTGGTCCAGAGGCATATAGTTGGAAGTCCCTAAAACGAGAATCACATGATAAACTACCTTTTTCTCAAATGGAAACAACACATGCTGAACGTTTGCTATGAATCACATCTCATGGAAAAACTTTCTTCTCCCATAACGCGGTTTCGAACACTTTGCTGAGTTTTACATTGGAGGTTCTCAGGGTTTTTAAAAGAAGCAATTTACATATAATTCTGTTAACATGCCTACATTTTATTGTGGTAGGCATCAATTTTACCCTCGAAACTTGAAGGTCTCCAAGCGTGCATAGTCCATGGGAGATGAAACTGAATTAAGATTTTAAGCCTAAGAGATATCCCAATACTTACAGTGATTTTAGAATAGTCAAATTCTCGAAATTCCTAACCGAGCATGCATTTTCAATACGAACACAAGGGATTTGTTTAGAAATGTAAACTAAAACATTCAAAGGACCGTTACCTGGAGCTCCCATCACATTCAATCCCATTCACATTCAATATCCAGCATCGATCGGTCCAATTCAATCTCCATCATGGATTGGTTCAATTCAAACTGCAGCTCAATTCGATCAGTTCAATTCAAACTGCAGCTCCATACGTGGCGGGTGGCAGTATCGATCGCTTGGCAAGATAGGTGATTAACAAAAAAGCGCAAGATCCCCACGGCGCATCCTTTAATCAAGGATTAAAGGATTAAAAGAGCGCGATCGAGCTAAGGGTGCAAAGTTCATTGAAGTCGTCGATGTCATCTTCACATTAACTATCTACATTAAAACAAAACACATAATCTATGTACGATGTAGGCTTAGGCTTAACCACCTGTCAAAATACATGTTCCATTAAGCATCCATTGCCAAATGGATGCTTAACCAAGCCGCTTACTTTACTATGTCCGTATTTAATACTAAATCGTTTCTGTTTCCACGTGGTTAACATGCACATAGTAACCATACAATATTCATTCCTGTTGTTCTACTTTGACACATCAATTGCATGAGGGTTTGGATTTGGTAGCGAAGAATTAGTAGATTATTACAAGATTATTTGTGTTAATTGAGAATTTTGTTATGAAAATTTAGTGATCCATTTCTTACAGATGTTTAAATTACAAACATTACAGAAGAATTTTGTGACCCAACCCAATTTGGCTCTTCTCTATGTGTTTTACAGCACCGCTTGCGTGTAGAACAACAAGGCTTAGCTTGTTTTTCTAACCCTTGACTGTTGCGTGAATTTTTTTATTATTTACAGGAAGTTTCAGCTCTCTGTACAAAAGTTACAACAACTTCAAGTAGCGTGTTTATGGTTACAGCATGTGAGCTTAATCTACCCGCCCTTCTGCAACAGTATCATGTGTTATTAAAGTCCCAACTTTTTGCCCTTTTTTTGGTAGATTTGCAATATGCTTCATCACTCATGTGCATTATTGGGCTTCGGCTCTCAATGTCATCCTCAATTCAGCTAGCTGCCCATGGAACTCAATTGCACGCAAATTCAATAAAGTGTTTGCAGTAATTTCTTTAGCTTATGTAATAGTGTTTGGAATGTCAAATACGTGTAATGCTATGTTGTAAAGTTGTCCTAGGAAAACACAAATTAGCAATACAAAAGACAGATTGTAAGCCGCAATACAAAAGACAGATTGGAATCCAATAGCTGGTACATGGTGTGGCGACCCAACGCACCTGTCAACGTTAAAATATAGACATCACAACTAAAGGCTTATGAAAATCACGATGTATCTGGTGATGAAGAATGTGGAAATGTGCAACATTGGTTGAAATTAAGTGACATTTGGTCCATTCAAGCATGCATGTAAACGCGTGGCCACAAGAACTAAAATACTGCATTTGAAACCTTCTACCACCATGAACACATGTTTGAAAGTGAGATATTCTATGAATTTTTTAAGCCCTGGTCGGATAGAGCGAGAATGAAGTGCTAGCCCTAGCCTAGCGGCATCTTTCTTTGCTAAGAAATTAGATTAAAGGGATGTGGCAGGTTTTGTTTTTGTTTCTGTTAGTTTACTGAGTCAGATTACAATCAATAGAGTGGGACGATGTGCAAAGGTTGGCCAAGATGCATATTGAGCAAAGGGCAGAGAGATGCGAGGAAGGCCGTGAGGATTTGTTTGAGGTAGAGGAAAACTGATGTTCCACCCCTGGAGAAATTCCCAAGCACCCTTTTTGATGGAACTTCTCCAACTCGCAGGTCTGGTTTGACATCAATAAGGAAAATGCTTGTACATTGTGCTCACAGGGTACTTTTCATGTACACTTAATTTCAATTATATTTTTGTTGAATCTTTCTTTTCCTTTCAGGTCTTTCTGAGATGGATAAAAAGAATCCTCTTCTACTATATTTTCTACTGTGTCCTGTGGAATTTTTACAGAAAGTAATAACTGCAGATTGGCCTTTATGTGCTCACGTCTTGAGCATAACCAGCCAGCAGAGATCAAATTAGAGGGATTCAAACCATTTTTGTTTATAAAGGGCAGAGACACCTGACATTAGTACTTCAAATGTTTGGTTATTGACCTTAAAATTGTAGTAGCTTAGCATCACATACGAGGATAATGCTTGCATCTATTTTATTTGTGTGGTAGGCTGTTCATCTTGTAACCCAAATGAAGTAAGATCAATTACAGGCAATAATTCAAGATGCCTCGAAAAGGACAATCACACTGTTGATCAGAAATCAAGTCCAAGTATAGTAGACATGGCAGTCATACAGTCAATCAAACACATCCATGCACCACATAATCTGAAAAATGATGCCTCTGAGGATCCATCAATGTTATGCAGTAAGAAAACTAATGAGGATCTTCCTAGTGGTGCTGGTGTAAAAGGTAAGAAGAGAAGGGCATCAAGTGAGGAGAAGGATGAGAATAGGCAAATCCACCGAGCACCCACCCAACGCGTTGCCAACATTGCACTGCAGGATCTTGCAAAATATTTTGATGTGCTGATCACTGAAGCTTCAAGGAGTTTGAAGGTAGGGATTACAGTCTTGAAAATGAAATGTAGAGAATTTGGCATCCCTCGCTGGCCGTACAGGAAAATCAAGTCCCTTGATAGTCTCATACAGGATCTACAGGTAACTTCTATGCCTTTTGGTTTTGCTTTAAGGACATCTCTGTATCCTTTCACTAATGCTATAATATCATGAGTATTGAAATTCTGGTTCTTTCTCAATGAGGACATCCATTTTATTATGTCATTCCATTTAACTGCAAAATTATGAAAAATAGTAGAAAATTTGAAGGAAGTTCAATTCTCTATTCATAAAACTATTGTTTCATGTTGTCTTTGCTTCTATTATATTGTTTGTGGCAGTTTATAAGAGGCATACAGATAAATTTCATTTAAAAAATAGAGGCAATTGTTTAGTTACATTATACTTGTAACAAATGATTTGTATTCCAAGTTACATATAAATTTCACTTCAAAAATAGAAGGCATTTGTTTAGCTACATTATACTTGTAACAAATGATTCAGTTACTAGGTTGCATGCTTACACGGGTTTTATGAATTACCTCACTAGGGATTCTGACCTGCAGCGTTGAGAGTAAAAAATTGAGCATGAAAATCACAAAAAGGATTGAGAAAGTGCCATATAGAGAGAGCAACATCACATCTACTGGGTGGGTGACACGGGCTCGACAGAACACCTATTGCTATTTCTCCCTTTCTATCAAGTATCCATTAAGTTTACCCATCACCATTGATCTCATCTTCCTGCCTACATCCGTCTTTGATTGCTTCCTCCTAAAGGCACATTGCTGCAAGGGCAAGTGCTTCCCATCACCATTGATCTCATCTGAAGTTATTTTGTAAACTATCAGCTAACAGCTTTGTCTGTGTAGATTCAAGAGCCAAGGAAGGGAAAGTAGAGTGCCTCACTGGATTGATGATGGGCCAACCAATCAAGGTCCAATAGATTCCTTAATCTAAACTGCCATCCCACATTGAATAGAATCCAAACAAGGAAGGTGTGGATGGACCTATTTGAGTAGTTTTTATAAATTACGATAGTTAATATGAATTGAATATGGTTGTGGGATCTCATTTGCCTGCCTAAATCCGTCTTTGATTGCTTCAGGCGCTTCCCATCACCATTGATCTCATCTGCCTACTTGCATCCGTCTTTGATTGCTTCCTCCTGAGGACACATTACTGCAAGGGCAATTGCTTGATATAAGGTCTTCATGGGATGGTGTCCCTTAAGCATTGAATCAACGATCTGAGCAAATATTTTTGGTTCATGAACAATAGTCATGCCTAGAAGACCATATCATATGAAACATATTTGATTAGTAAATTCAATAGAGATGCTTTTAGCAAAGCCAGTGGCCGTTGCATTTAATTGCTTTCTTCTTTGAGATTGAGAACGTATTCCCTAGATCCTCCTCTAGATATCATGTCTTAAATTTTAGTTAATATGCATTCAATTATGTCTTAAATTTTAAGTTGCATTCAATTACCTACTTGGTTTGAGATTCATTGCATGCAGAATTTGGAGGGAGATTGAGATCATGATTATGACTTCAGAGATTGCGCTCAATCGCAATCTCAAATAGTTAGAATTTTTAAAATGATCCCATTATTCGAGGCAGTTGAATAAAATGATTCCTATATTACTATTATTAAAGAAAAAAAGTAATATAGTCGGGAGATTTAAGTAAATAATAAAGGTCAGCAGTTACGTTTTATTTTTATAATAATGGCTTTTTACTTAGTTTAACACTATTGCTGCAACGAAGCAGATTGGAGTCCGCAGAGCAAGCAAGTTGGAGCTTGCATTTGTACAGGGTGGCAGGGCGGGAAGGTATGGCTGGATAAGGGTTAGTCAGAATTTTTAAAGATGAATTTTTAAACATGAATTAGGAACTGAATTCGATGCATGAATTGTCATCGAAAATGTGGATTACAGACATGATCGCAATCTCAAATAGTTAGAATTTTTAAACATGAATTAGGACCTAAATTCGATGCATGAATTGTCATCGAAAATGTGGATTACAGACATGAAAATGAGAGCCGACTTCAATGCATGAATTAATTCTCATCGAAAATGTGCATGAGAAATGAATATGAATTTATTGAAGAGAGATGTACGTGTCATCGAAAATGTGAATGTGGATTACAGAAATGAAAATGAGAGTTGAATTCAATGCATGAATTCACTTTCATAGAAAATGTGGATGAGAAATGAATATGAATTTATTGCAGGAGATGTACGTGGCAAAATTTTTTTTTTTTTTTTTTTTTAATTTTTATTATTTTTATAATTCAATAATTATTTTGCACACCAAGAAAAAATAGTCAAATCTTTCTACTACACCAATCAAGAAATAGATAATTCTAATTTACGAAAAAAATAAAAATATTTTTAAGTTTTAGAAAAATTGTTTTAATAACAAAAATTTTAAAAACATTTGGTAACATTGGTTTTAATAAACGAAATAAAAAGAAGTCAATTGAATATAGCGACCAAACGATCGCTAAAGCAGCGACTAATAATATTACTTCTAGTCCTGAAACATTATTTTTTTTATTTTATATATAAATTATTGTAAAATCTAGTGAACAAAATAAAATTGAGAAATAATATATATAAGACACGGCCTTTTTTAATTTAGAAACAACAAAATATATACAAATCCTCTACAAGATGGAATTTAATGAAGTTGCAGGAGGTTGCTTATACACGACGGCACATACTATGTAGAGTTGCAACTGATGCTTGTATTGGAGTCATGAGCAGAAAAGGATGTAAGGATTATACTCTACGAGTTTTGAGTTGGGTAAGAAGGATTTGGAAGACCAAGTGATCCACTCTGTTGAGACAAGTTTGCTGGGTAAGTTCCATTTGAAGGAAGAATAGGATTTTGCTGTTGATTTTGGTACGCAGGAGAATTAGGTGGATTCAAAACATGGCCACTGGAGATTGGCAATGATGTGTGTGCCCATGGCCTTTCTGTGGAACCTGAGGGGTGACGGTAGGTGGAATTGGCAAGAAATTCGACTGTGCTATACCCGGTAGTGATGTTACTTCTGCACCAGGTGGTCTCGGCGTTGCAGACATCCCCATAGGTACTCCAAATCCTGTATACATACGCCATATATACTGTTACTGTGCAGACATTCACCGAGACGACATATTTTATGAAAAAAATGCAGAAAACTGGAAGAACGAAGAAGAATTTCGAATGGGCAAAAGCATTGATGTGTCCAATATTTTATAAAATTAGGCAACTAACCACTAGCAGAAAATACCTTGAGGTCCAGTTGTATGTTGTGGCAAAACAGGTGGATGAGCAATAGGTAACAATGGCTGGCCGTTTGGTATCTGTGTAGATCCCGGAATAGGCAAAGTTGGGGGTCGCAAGAATAACAGGCCTCTGCTGCCCAGCAGAGAGAGAAGCAATATGCTGCTGTAAATAAGGACCTATTTGCTGCGGAAAAGTTGTTCTCTGAGCAAGATGTTCCTTGACCCTCTGATCTACCAAGTTTTGAGTTTCCTCATCTAGAAATTGTTGATAATATGCACGAACGATGGCAAGGATGACTACGATCATGATCTGAACTGAACCTATAATTACAGAAATTCTGAAGCCTTTACCTATACCCTGACTACTATCCACAGGATCAAGATTTCGCTTTGAGACCTCGTCTTCCTCGTGTCCTGAGCTCATGTTTTCTGTCATCGCCATGTATTTGTTAGCTCCTATCACTCTAGCCTCCTCTTCTATCCGCCATGCATCAATTTGAACTGAACCGACTCTTCTTTGAAACAGGTTTTGGGGGCAAATGGAAGGCCGTCGACTAATTTGAAATTTGAAATTCCGCATGGCAGACCGCGTAGGCGTGAAGTTAACGTCGATCGAGACGGCGCCTGACGACGAAGGAGTAGGGGCCGCGGAGGAGGAGATCTTCTCATTCGATGTCAGAGATGGAGAGCGGGTACTTTCCCGTTGCCGGAGGGTGTCGACCGAGTCACCGACGACGATCACCGCCGTCCTGGCGAAATTGTCGAACCTATAGACAACTCCGTAAAGAACTGCCTAGTTTGGTAGCTAATAGCCTTTACTAGGAGTTTAGTTGAAGTACATCCAACAGTTGTAGTTGAATACTTTTAATTAAAGATTTAAATGATATTGTGAATAGCAGGCTTAGGGCATCCCGAATAAGACAATTCGCGATGGACTACGAAGTAAATAATTTTTTTTTTTACATGAAAATTTACGATATAAAATCAACCATCAACCATCAGAAGATCTTTTTTTTTATATATTGAAGTATATAAAATCAACCATCAGAAGACGTTCAGGAAATTACAGCAGATTCAGCCAGAAAAAGCCGAGAATGGAGCCATACCTACCCCAGTAAAAATCCGAAAATACATTACACCGTTGTACAAATCAACCACATCATAGTATGTTCCAGGATATGTCAATCCATGTAAACAGTCGAAACTAGTTGAGGAAGAGTAGAAAATAGGTATGCCGCACTGTACAATGATGACTGTGATACAGCCACCATCGAAAAGTTCCCACCTCCCGGGAAACAAAACACATAAGAAAGTATATGCCGATCAGTCCCAAAAAAAACCAAATGGATCAGCCCCTAGCAAGACAACCTAGTAAGGAAATAACAGCCAATAACTAGAGGAAGGAATGGCAGATCCAGAAGTAATATCAAAATAGATGCGACCTTCAGGTGCCAAAAGTCCACGCTGAGAGAGAGCATCTGCCTCCGAATTATGTTCCCGGTATATATGGATAATTTCAGTCGAAGGGCAGCTGTTCAAGAGACCTCTAGTACAATCCATCTACGAGTTAAGAGCAATAGCGTTGATAGAGGCACTATTATTAACCCAGCTAATGATAGCAAGAGAGACCCCAACCACCTGCTCCAAAATGGTATTGGTTGAGGAAGAGAAGAAAAGAACCAGCCATAATGCCAAAAGCTCACCTTTAGTGTTTGTGCCACAACCTCCGTTCATCCATAATCTGATCAAATCCCCATTTTGTAGTTCAATGAAACCCCCAGCACCACAGTGACTAGATGAAGGCATAGCAGCACCATCGAATCTCGCTCGGTTCCCTAATCTTAGAAGGAAGGGAGGACGAGTAACACGATTATGAATACCCCCAGCATGATCCACCATAGAGGAAATTATATACTCAGGCGAGAGTGCTTTGATACGGCATGCAACCCTGCTAGGTTCAGGAATGATATTGTCGACTATACAATGGTTACGGGATTTCCATATCTCCCACGCCACAAGACAAGCCAAACATCCCAAATCATTATTAACAGAAAATAGTTTTTTATACCAAACCTGTAAGGAGAAAGACCCATCTTGGTGTAAATGGATGAAAGGATCATCCAAGAATGACCAAACTTTAACAATAAAAGGACAAACTACAAATAGATGATAGAATGATTCGGCCTAACAGAGTGAGCAAATATTTGGGCCTTGGAATCCCCGCTTCACTAAGTTGTCCCAAATGAGGATTTTTTCCCCAAATAATAGCGATGAAAAGATTTTAACCCGAAGGGGAATACACCAATGCCAGAAGACGATGTACCACCACTTATCAATCCACCTGGTTATTATAGCATATCGCCTCGTAAGAAGAATGAGTAGTAATCGAGCCATCATTAGTGTTCCACGACCATAGTAATCTATCCTCCTCATCAGACAGATGAATATTGACCCGATAGAGATCTAAGATATAAGACTGCCATTCGACAGCCAGCTCCCCAATCAAGCCCAATTGAGTTGCATTCAGCCAACAATGAAAGGTTTTAAATGGATAATTGTTGACCAGAATATGATTAAGATAGTAATAACCACGGCATCTAAGGTGATAAATCAAAGTAGTCGACAATTTGTAAATGGAGGGTCCACCCACAATAGGATCTTCTCTAATCAGAATATGATGACCATTTCCAGGAGCCCAGGCCAACCACTCCGCCATCACCGGAAAAGATAGTAGTAATCTAGCTCAAATGTTTGAGATACCTTTGGTAATCTTACGTCTAGATCGAATCCATTGAATAGTGGACAACCTGCCAAAGTATTTGTCTTTTAAAATACGCCCCATAAACAATCAACAATTAGAGCACGCCATAAACTTTTGGCCAATAATGCAGTGGAGAAATGAAAGATATTTTTAATAGCCCAACCCCCCTGTGCATATGGACGTGCAATTTTGATCTAGTCCACTAAGTGAATCTTTTGTTTGCCGTTTCCAGACCAAATGAACCGATGGATTTTCTGCCTAATGTTGTTCAAGATAGATCTAGGAATTTTACATAGTGAAAACCAGAAAACACCCATATTTTGTAGAACAAATTTTGCAAGGATCAAGCGCCCCCCACTTGATAACCACCTCCACTGCCAATGGAAGATTTTCTTGTCAAATTTTTTCAACAGCCAATGCCAGTCAACAATCTTGTACCCATTTGGTTTAAGAAAATATCCCAAATATTTGGTGCCAACTGAAAGATCTTCAACTTTATATGGGAGGAATGATGACAAAATAGTGAGCTGGCTCTCCTCCAGTTTATGCTTCAACATTTCGATTTTATATCATTGATGATCATGCCAGAAGAATTGCAGAAAATTTTAATAATATACGATACCTGACGCCACTCTTGTGTATCTACACCCCCAAATAACATCACGTCATCAACGAAGAATTGATGAGTAACAGCGAAGTGAGGAGATACCTGAATCTCAGAAATCAGAGAGTCGTCATTTGCTTTATGTAAAAGACTGCTCGTCATCAACGAAGAATTGATGAGTAATAGCGAAGTGAGGAGATACCTAAATCTCAAAAATCAGAGAGTCATCATTTGCTTTATGTAAAAGACTGTCGAAGCCTTCGATGACTATCAGAAATAGTAGTGGAGAGAGGGGACACCCTTGACGTAATCCCCTCTAGCAACAGAAAAAGTTTGTAGGACAACCATTGATTAATATAGAAAAATTAATTGATGTAAAGCATGCCATAATCCATTTAATGGTCACCCGGTGAATGCCAATTTGCACCATAGCCAACCAAAGAAATGTCCAGTTCACGTTATCATATGCCCTCGAAAGGTCAAGTTGAAAAATCAAGGCCTTAATATCTTTGGATTTGATACTATGCATTGCCTCCTGTACAACCCCCACAACATCAGGTATCTGACGATCATTTAGAAAGCCATATTGTTCCTGCGAAAGACCTCTAGAAAGGACCGGTTTGATCCTACACCCAGTTACCTTTGCAATGACTTTGTAGACAAGATTACACAATGATATCGGCCTAAAGTCCATGAAAGATAAAGGATTAGAGATTTTAGGTATAAGTGTTACAAATATAGCATTGAGTGCACCAGCCACCACACCACTAGTCCTCGTTTCTTCAACCATGTCCAATATTTCCTGTCCCATAATGTTGAAGAACCCCAGGAAGAGTTCCACGGTCCAGCCATGTGGACCGGGCCTCTTGTCTTTTGCAAACCCACACAAAACATACTGTATTTCCAATAAAGTGACCGGAGAAGTAATGTCATCCCCCTCCTGCTCAGAAAATAGACGAGGGTAATGACGAATAATTTGATCAGCAATAGTAGATTCTACAGGATCACTGTAGTATTTTGTGAAATGTTCAGTAGCCTCCACCTGCAAATCATGTAATGAAGATATGTTGTCCCCCAGCCTGCTCTGAAGGTTCCAAATGGAATTTCCTATGCGTCTGCTATTTGCATACCTTTGAAAAAAAATTGAATTTTTGTCACCCACTGAAACCCATAAAGCACGGCTCTGCAAGCGCCATTTGGCTTCAGCTCGGTTGAGGAATTGTAGTTTCCGCCCCTCTAACGCCAACAATCTAGATCGACTCCATCCACGAGAGGGCTGCCCCGATTTGCTTCGTTAATAACAGAAATTTGGGAGTCGATATCCACAATCTCACTCTGGTCAGCCACTCTGGGTTGAAAAGATTTGGATATATAATCTTGAATTGTAAAGCACCTTAATCCTCTTTATCTAAAAATTTGTTACGTACTTTACTGAAAGGGATTAAATAGATAGGTGTTAGAGTGAATATTACATTTAGGGTATAGTACTAATTAATTATATCTATTTTGAATTGAAATTATATAATGATTGGTTACTTTTATATATATATAATTTTTATATATTTTGAAATGAGAAATTAAGTTGGGGCCATTTCCTTAATTACTGTAAATATTTGGATTTAAAATGAGGAATTATTCATTTAGAAATGAAACATCAGATTATGGTCCTACCTATTGTAAAAGTGTTGGATTTAATATAGTGGAAAAAAAGGGAATGGGATACAATCCTAGTTATTGTGCCTATGTTGGAATTGAAAAGGTTAATGTTGGGAGTTGGCTTACTTAAAATAATAATTCAAAATTAATTTGAAGGATTGAGGATGTTATTATAGGAGTGTGGATATATATATATATATATATATTCAAATGAAATCTTGAAGGGTAATTTTAATGGAATTATAAAGTATTATAGTATTAAGAAAATGATTATTATTATTGTATTTAAAGAGGAGAATATAATTACATAAAACTTGAAGAAATTGTCTTACCTTTAGGACGAGGTATATTATAAAGAATCGAGATAATATTTTAAAATGATTAATATCGAAATTGTAGTTAATAAAGCAGTTTTGAGTATGACTTCCAGATAATTATGACACCGTTAATGAAAATGAAAAACTACAAACCTGACGTCACCATGATGTGGTAAAATGAAGAAATTATAACTTGGAAAACTCATCAAAAGTGTCAAATAAAGATTCCTCTTGCATTCAATTATGATAACCATCTTACATGGGGAAATCTAAAGAATAAGACAAATAGACCTCGTGATGTGACTCGAGGACATTAATACAACACACATAGGGTGACTCGACAAGTCTGTCAAAGTGGTCATATGACAATGGAATGATGAAATGAGATAAGGACAAGATGAGCTCCTTAACCTAGACATGATGTTACTGACGAAAGGACTAGGAGTTAAAAGTTAATATGTTCGGCCAAGTCGCTGTGTTCTGACATTTGGAATCATATCAAATTGGGAACCAACTTTACTAAAATTTAGGAGTTTGGAAGTAATCACTCATGCACTGAATCTTTGATGATGGGATAGCCAAATAGATTGAAATTCTTACTTGGATTTTGTCATGCTTAAAGTTGATTAGTTACCTATTTTGTGGCAATTGGATGCAATCTAGCTTGTTGTCTAATTGGATATCAAGGATCCTTATGGATGACTAGGGGGCATTGGATCCAACAGTCGGTATAATTGGCGGTTATTGAAAAGTATTACTGGATTTACATTACCTGAAATTATTGTTGAATTATTATTATTGAGAATGTGTTGGAACTTTGTTGGATGAAACATACAAATAAGTGATGATAGAACAACTCATGGTTATTTGAGAAATATAGAAGAGAATGACAAGAAGAAGAGAATAGGAAATTAAAGGTAAATCTTAATATCGAAAGTATAAGAACAAACATTAACTTTGGGATGAAGTTTTAATAAGAGGGGGTGGATGTAATGCCCCTCAAACCCGCTGTGACTATCAACATAGACGATACTTATTGCGAAGTGACCCAGCTAAAGAAACCAAGATAAATGACTACTCGTATGTTGATTTAGAATAAATTATTGACTGATTAGAAATATATGTGATAAATGAATAGGTTTCTAATGAACGATTGATTTAAATGATGATTATGGATACTTGTGATGAAATATTGTTGATTGATTAACACCTATGAAACCTTATGATGATTGTCGTATATATGCTGAAATATGGAAATGGAATTATGCGAGTGATTATGATGTGAATCAAATGGACAATTACCTGTGTTTGCTTAACGATTAGCTAATTAATGAAATGAATTATGATATGACGATTTTTAAGCAGTAATATTGATGTGTGTGCTCTGAGTATGTGTATAGTGACAGGTAAGGGGGTTTATCGGTTGAGTCATGTTAGAACAAGTGTAACATTCACCTCAGTACATTGACTGACCGTAGACTTGAGGACACTTTCCCAGTGACCCGACCAAATAAAATTTAGTAAATGGTCCTCTGAATATTTGAAATGTTTGAACGAATGAAGAACACATGGTGATTTACATGACAACAAATGATAAAGAAAATGACGTAGTGAACGGCACTTATAGAAATGGATACCTTGGTTAAAAATAAGAAATGAATGATCTGCTTAATTATTAGCGATATTATGAAATGAAAATGATTGAATGATAGATATGCTCAACTAACCGAAATATTATGAAATGAAAATGATTGAATGATAGATATGCTCGACTGACCGAAAGATTATGAAATGAAAATGATTGAATGATGGACATGCTCGGCTGATTGAGAGATTATGAAGAATGATGAAAAGATTTGATAGTGGAGCGCTACTAATGTGCGCTTTGAGTGTGTGCATTGGCAGGTAAAATGATTTACCGACTGACTCACAATGGAAAAAAAAGGATCGTAAGAATGGGAAACATACATAGGGGTATAACGACAGACTGTCGACCCTGAATTAGCACTCCATGCATAGATCAGAAGCAGGCTAACTCACCAGGGGAAGCGTGTATGGGCGGGGCCACAATGACTTGGTCATGTACGATGAGTTGAGGGGCGCGCGATAAGGAGAGCCTTATCCCTCAGCCACCCTTAGTATCCAAGGAAGTGTAGTCGAGAGATCGCGGTAACGATTCCTCGATCACTACACAGTACTCCCCACAAGAGGAAAATAAAAGAAAGTTAGAAGGACCTGACGATGTGGTACCTAGACAATTAAGGAAATAAATTCAGAAGGACCCGACGATGTGGTACCGAGAGGAAAAGAAAAGAAAGTTAGAAGGACCCGACGATGTGGTACCTAGACAATTAAGGAAAGAAAGTCAGAAGGATCCGACGATGTGATACTGAGACAAATAAAGAAAAGAAATTCAAACGAACACCCATGTATTCGGCATATAGAAATTGCATTAAATTAGTTATGCATGAAGGAAAAAATTGTAATTATGTACTTGGCATATAGAATTGCATTAAATTAATTATGCATAAAAAGACTATTTGTAATTATGTATTTGGATTATAGAAATTGCACTAGACTGATTGTGCATGAAATGAATATTTATAATTAAATAATTGAGAATAAATAAATATGGATCAAAAGATAGACTAGGAGTCATTAACTAGTCAACCTCACATGCACCCACTAAATTAGGGATTAGAAGATTGACTATGGAGACAACAAAGAGACAATTAAGGGGTTTAGGTGCACACTCATGTGAGAGTGACACTTGCTGTATGAGATTAAATATTAAAGGAATTATTAAATTAAAGATAATTTTTGCATGGAAGGACACATGTCATGGAAGGTTTTGTTATAAAAGGAAGGTAGGAGAAGGAGAGGCTCTCTCTTGCTCTGTAGTGTTGGATGAGCATCGTAATAGAGATTTTGATTAAGTGTGATTCCTTGGAGTTGGGTTGACAACTTGTCCGGGGATTGGGAGATCCTAGTAGAAATCCAAGGCATTGTATGTTTTTACAAACCCAAAGCTCGGGGGTGGCTATGCGATTGAATGCATGAGCCTATGGTTGGGTGGCGAAGCTAACGGTTGGTTCTCCTATGGTTAATCGAGATTTTACTGGAGGGATCTAAATGGCGAAGTGGATGGCAAAGGACGAGCGAGATTGGATTGAAGACGACGACCTCTCCTCCAACAGCAGATTCGACCTACAGTAACAGGTTTTGTGTTTATGTGTATACTTGTTAGTCCTTGAAATTGATGAATTTTATGATGATTATGCATTATAATGGTTATATTATGTTTTTAAGATTTTGAATTTCTCTAATTAGGACCCTTAAAATGGGGGTCCCTACAGAGGCCACACAACTCCACTCAAACCGACGGAGGATTTATCCATGACCTTCTATGAAAGTGAAGACCTAGAATTTCTGACAGGAGACTATGAAACTTTTCCAATACCTGATCATTTGCCCCCATGAAAGGACTAAATGGTATTCTGCTTACAATTCGAGGATTACCAGCATGAAAGAAGATCATTTTATTACATAAATATCTTGTACAAACTCCTTTGCTTGATAGAAAACAAATTTTCACCCTCTACTTTGGGATTCTCGCTATCACTCTACCTATCTTTGTTATCTTCATTCTGATCATCTTGAGGAAACTCACTATCATTATTTCCAACTTCATTATATTCATTATGTACATGTTCATATATATTTTATTCTAGTGGATCATCATAATAATTAGTGTCTACATTTTTATTTTGTCGTTTCTCTCGATTTTCACTAGATTCATTTTATATCTCTTCAAATCTACGTTTCTTCTTTCGAATTCCTTGAGATTCATTGACCTCCAGAAAATACATTTTGAATTTTAGAAGCATATTTATTCCCATAATTGATCTGATATGGATCAAAGGATGACAAACAAGGGATATCAAGAACATAATACGAGGGCATATACTTCCGAGGAGACTCGTCTGGGTCATCCTCTGAATGCCATTTTAAGCCATGTTTTGATTCTCTATTGAAGGAAACATATTTACATTCCTTCTCATTACAATTGTCTTCAATCCTTATTGCCGGTATAATTTCCTAGTCATTGCAAATGTCGTTTCCTCCAATCCATATAGTGAGTCTTTATAAAAAAATTCATCTTGGGGATCCTAGGCTAAGAGATTATGGTCCCATCTGTACATAGTTCCATCATTGTCTGTGACTTCCCGCTCTCCATTTGGAGGGGTTTGATTCCTTTCATCTGTATCTTCCGTTAGTATATCATGTTCTTCTTCCCTTGCATTCTGTACATCTACCTCTGCCCTCTTTGTTTTTCTAGACTTCAAAGTCTCTACTTCAGCCATTGTTTGCCTCACCTCCTCTTCCCATCTAAGGAAATCATCATCACTACCTACATCCTTCAAGTAAGCATCGAAGGTTTGGGATATATTCATTTCCCATTACCTATGTATTCATTGTTAGATTGATTTCTCGAGTAACTAAAATCATTATCATATGATTTAATTGGGATTCATTTGAAGTAACTACTGAATATAATTCCAAAATGGTAGATAGTGGCATCCCTTCACTTCTAACTCCCATTACATGCTAGGGTGGAGGTTGTGTTCTCAGGTGGGTCATGCACATTGATATTTGGGATTATTTAACTAGCTCAACAAGTAATTGTTCTTTCAGTTCAGAAACTTCTTTTTCAATTGCATGCAACTTGGCAACTCCCGTGCTTTCACCTTCTCTTTTAAGTCTTTTTTTTTCTTTCACGACCCCTTTCAATTGCATGGTTATTTCTTTCTATTAATTCCTCTAATATATCTTAAGTTCTTCGCATGTCCATTGGAATGGAGATGCTATAATACCGATGAAGTAGATAAGGTGTAGTTTGAATGCATAATGATTAAAATGTACAAACTAATATATATATAATAAAAAATGAATGATCTATGAATGTTTACAATTCACTGGTATATAAAGGCTTTTCACATATGACCTTTCATATGAGGTCATGTCCCCTATGGATGAAACACCTTTTTAATAATATAATAATATAATATTTAAATATAATTAAATATTAATATTATTACAATTATATATATATATATATATATATTCATAATGCAATTATAATGAGAAGGAATGCAAATATGTTTCCTTAGATAGAGAATAAAAACATGACTTAAAATGACAATTGGAGCATAACCTGGATGAGTTTCCTAAGAAGTTTATGCCCTTGTTTCATGTTCTTGATATCCCTTATTCGTCATTCTTTGATCCATATCAAAGCAATGATCGCAATAAATATGCTTTTGAAAGTAAAAATGTATTTGTGGAGGTTGATGAATCTCAAGAATTTCGAAAGACGAAATGGAGATTTGAAGAGCTACAAAATAAATCTGGAAAAAATCGAGAGAAACAATAGAATAAAAATGCAGACACTGATTATTATAATGATGCACTAGAAGAAAATAGATACAAACATGTTGTTAGCACCTATATATTTTTTTGCTCTTCTGCAGCATAAAAACTTGTATATGAAAGATGGAGGGTTAGATAACTACCTGATGGAAGCTTGAAGTAATCTCCATCCTCGATGGCCAGGTGCTAAGGCATGGGAAATAATGGTCTAGAAAGGGTCCAACGCAATAAAAATGGACTAATGTCAAAAGCTAGGTATTAATAGGCAAATAAAATGCCTAAAGGCAAGCGGAGAATACCCTAAAACCTATAGTCTATGGGCGAATCATGAAAGACTAAGCGTCGCACAGGTCGACACCGATGATCAAGAGTGGTAGCAAGATCTACGGCTTTCAATGGACCGTCGCATGGCCAAGTTGCGAGGAAGAAAGGGAATATGTGGATGCGATGGGCTTGGTCCCGCTGGATAGGTGTCGGCTTAAGAAGGCGTCGCAAGGAGAAAAGAGCAGTGAGCAATGCCATATTAGGCACATGCGATGGTGGGGACAGGTGCAAGTATCTACGAAGAAGGTTATCCTTTTGAGATCTAAGGGTTCGGGTTCATTTAACACAGTAAAGGCATAAGTCTTCGGCAGATCTACAGTTCGGATGGCAAGGAGAGCCACATCAACGATTGGTGGAAGTCGGAAATGCACAGGATATAATACGGAGGACCCCCCCAGTAGACGGATGATCTAAGGGTTAAATGGAACATGAGACCTCACTGTGGATACACGCTTGAGAAGAGATGGAGGGATCTCATAGATAGTCGCATCAAGAAGTAGCACGCAAGATAGCGGTAAGGCAGATGCAATGGACTTTTCCTGCCTGACAGGTGTCAACTCCAAATGCTGTCGCATGGAGAAAAGACGATATAGGAAAAGCTTTTTGGGTGCATGCGATACTACCCCATAGATGCATACGGTTGAGATGAATGGCCCAGATGAGAACTAGTAAGATGATCCAACGGTGGAAATAGATGGGTTGTCAAATCAGTCGGTAAAGGGAAAGCTAGATCCGACGACGAAAAGTGAGCATGTGGGAGATCAATGGTTGAGATTGAGAGATAGTTGGCTAATGAAACCGGGGGTTATGGATACATGGTTATATGTGTTGAGATGCCTGTAAAAGTTGACATTTTTATTTTTTTTCTGAAACCCCCATGCATGGAAGAGATGTAGAAAACGACAGGCGAGGCCATTCCCACGACCCTTCAGACTGTCTGAGAAAGACAGGAAGGGTCGAGTGACAAAACTTAGTCCGTTCACGGCAGGGAGGTAGGTCGAAGGTCGGTTTCTAGGGAGGTTAAGGATAAATGAGCTCGGGGCTCAAGGTTTGAAGATGTCTAGTTCAGTGAGTCAGCGCTCTGTATCCAAAGGGGTTTTTTTTTCAAGCAATGTTCACGCCCTTTGTCATGTCTGTCAAAGACAAGTTCATCTCGAAACCATGGGGTTTTTTCAGAAGAGTCGTCGTCACTATTTAGAGACACGTTTTTCCTGCAGATGCTGCTAGGGCATCAATGAATCAAAAAGAGGTCGACTTCCAAAACTAGGGGAACGGAACAACATGGCAGGGCTGGAAAAACCTACCGGCACTAATAGACGGGGCAGGTTACAATCTTGATCAGCAACAGAAGAGAAAGGGTTGGAGGAAGGTCGCTCATGCAGGATGACAAGTGACCGAGGTGGTTCCGAGGATGAGGTGACCCAGGTCTTTTGATATGTGGGGGGAACGTGAGGTTAAGTATTGTTACAAAAGGGGGGGCCAAAAGGATGGACCTTCTAGAGGCCTTTTTCCTGCTATCCCGAATTGATTATCGGTACGATGGAGGCTACCTCTGCATCATCATCTACTGCATCGTCTATCTGGAAATCTTTGCGGAGCGTGCTAAAGGTCAGCTCAGACCTAGGGCATCATTGTTACATGGTTAAGGGGTCCAATCGGGTTATCATGGCGGCTATGACTGCACGTAGCTACTATCATCATAGCTGCAGTTATGGATGTGGTTCTTCGTCCATCGTACAAGATCGATACATAGGAAGGGTAGCACACCTGGCAACTTGGGGCATCGTTCAGTTAGGATTAGATCATGGAGGAGGGACAGGAAGCTGAGGTGGTTTTCATGCCAGAACAGGTGTGGTCTGAGGTTGAGCAAGAACATGCTCCTTCGTCTCGTACGATGTTCGACCACGAGGAATCTAGCTTCGATAGTGACGATGAGAAGGCGAAAAAGCGACAGGTGCCCGAAAAGGTTCGACGTCCGAGAGAAAAGGGAATTGCCGAAGAGAAGGGAGATGACCAGCAAGACATGGAGATCATCCATGATTTCGTACTCCCTACCAAGGAAGTGACATCTCTCCATCCTACTGAAGGATCACCAGCTAACAGCTCTCCGAAGATAGAATACTTCTTTGATTCACAAGGCCCATTGAAGACTTCGGAGTAAGGTGGCGCCTTGATCATAGTGTTTTTTGTTTCCCGTTTTAATTAATCTGTTTTGGATTTTGACATGTATGTAATATTCAAAATTTTGGGACTGTCGAGGTGGCAGCGTATTTCTATTCATTTCCTCGAGACTGATTCTAGGCCAAGAGCCTATAAAAAGCTTTGTAATAGAAGAGTTAAGTGTGAGAAAATCAATTGGCTAAGTCCTGGGAGAGTTCAGCTATGTTTTGAAAGCATTTTCCCTAATACATTTGCAGTGTTGAAGTTGGATTTTTACAGATATTTCCTGTGTAATTGGTCTAGTAGTCTGTCTTTCTTTTTCCTATGTGAATTTGTGTCTCTTTCTTTGTTATTTCAGCCTGTAATATTCTTTCATGCTTGGATAAATGTAGCAGTAGGACAGAATTCATAAACAATATGCTCTGTTCTAATCATTTCTAGCATTTCACCATCAATGTATGCTAAAGTTGATGTAGGATTCATTATCATATGCCTTACATCAATGGATTGTTCATTCTTCTTCTAATCCACCAACTAAAAGCATTTTGACTACTAGCTGGTTGCTACCCTACCTCTGTTTAGACATCTTATGCAGTTGCACTGTTATTTGTTTTATGTTTGATCTTTTGACTCCATTGCCCAATAGTTTTCCCTATGATTATCTTACCAGAACCTTAAACAATTTGCTCTACAGAAGTCTGACCTTCTGAAGGTGTTTTGAATGATTATCTTGAATGATGAATGCTGGTGTGTTTCTTCATTATTGACAATCTTGATGATTTCTAGTATTCTGTGAATGTTTACGAGAGAGCCCTCTCGGTTTGTGTTGGGTTAGTAGCACAAGCTAAATATTGGTTAGTGGTTACCCCGAATTGCCTTCTCCACAACCTTGGGGGTTAATTTGGGTGTTAACAAATTGGCGCCGTTGCCGGGGAGTGATTGTCTCATCATCCCTGGGAGAACGACAAAGGTCCAAATCTGAATGCTGATGGTGAATAGCAGTCAGAAAATGAGAAGGTTGTACCATTCACGTGGCGACTCCACTCATGATTCAATTCAATTTGCAAACTCCACTAGAGAACGAGCTCAACTGCCTTAGACACGGAAGAAGCAAGGTTCAGGTATCAAAGCATCAATCTCTTCAAAGAAATCTTGTTCTTCTGTATTAGTCTCCTTTTACCTTTATGTATATATATCAAGAAAATTTTGTTTCACCGAAGAGCTCTAGGTCATGAGAGACCCTCCTTTGTATATCCCTCTCTAGATTTTACAAATTTATATCCTCCTTTAACCCCTAGAGTTGATCCCATCTCTTCTTGTGAACCTTATAAGATCCATAGCCAGCCTTGCAGATCCCATGAGAGTGAGGCTGAAGATCCTCTCCTTGTACATACTCATTTTCCTTCCAGATCTCAGCTAAGATATGGCCCTTTAAATCTACCCCCTGTTCTTCATGACTACTCTCCCAAATACCATAAATACCTTCATAGATTTGATGGAGAATCCAAAAGCCTTACTGCTGAGAAACATTTTCAAGGCTTTGAACATTTCCTGGACCTTTTTGAAGTGGAGCATGATGATGTTTGTATGAGTGATTTTGCCCAATCTTTCCAAGGAGATGTGAAGCAATGGTTTAACCATTTGTAGCCCAAGTCTATAGATACATGTCAAGGGTTTTCTGATGTTTTCTTGGATTTTTGGGGTAGGAGAAGGTCATGGGACCTAGTTCTTTTAGAATTTTACTCCATGAGAATGCAGGAAGGGGAAGTCATGTCCAGCTTTAACAGAAGGTTTGCAAGATTCTATTATGATATGTCAAGGGAAATTCAGCCCCAAGAGAATGCCGCTAAGTTACACTATGCATCTATCTTTCCTCCCGATATATCTTTTCTTCTTTTGGAGAGAAGGTCTTCTAATATGCATCATATGTTCATCGACGCTTTGGAGGTTGAAGACAATCTTAGGATGTCTGGAAAATTATCAAGCAAAGATAACGATGAAAGGATTGAAGAGGAATCTGGATTCGAAGCAAGGCATGAACAAGGAGAACTTGCTTTGCATTCCAGTCTTTCCCAGGATAAACATAGAGATGATCATCCTAGTGATGTTCCAGAGGAAGATAATTCTGATTTGTTTGATGAAAATTACAATCAGCCTGCTAAGACTTCTGACCTTAAGAAAGATTTCAGCCCACCCAAGTATGATGAGTATGAAGGGGACTACTTGAAGAACTTCATGAGTTTTCCTGAAATTGAAAACGAAAGGGAAGTTCAAGTGTGCAATATGTCCCAAAAAGCAGAGATTTTCCATGGGGAAGTTAAGTGCCAACAAGAAAATCAGGTCCCTCTTTTACATTCAGAATTATTATCTCAAGAAGAACTTGTTGCACTTAATTGTATCGAAAAAACTAATGACATCTTTGTTGCATTTGATGAAGATCCAGTTTTAAATTCCGAGATCTCGGATGAAAATGGTGATGTCCTTCATATCTCTCCTCCCGAGCTGGATGATCATTTTCTTAAGTCTTGTCAGCGACTGTGTGATTCAAAAGAAGGTCTGTTGTAGTCCCAAGGTTCACGTGGTTATCATGGATACATTACATAATATAAGCAAACATACACAATGATACAGATACAAGAGATGAGATAGAGAGAGACAAGCCTTTATATTAACCAGCAAGAGAAGAATACAGTCATAGAACTAATCTCTTAACTAGTACATTGGCTCACCAGCCTATATATATATATGCAAATACAGTTACATAACCGTCTATCGGTTTGTCCAACCGACCCGACCTATACTAGTCGTCGCAACTTGTCGACATGTGCTGCAGAGTTGTCGGGCAGAGCGCCTAGTCGACAGGCCGACCTAGGCCCCTCCAACAAGGTCTGAATATTCAGATAAGCCTTTCTCCATATCATTCGAGTTCAGATTCTTGTTTCCTAGAGGGAGTTGTTTCTTTCAATACATTTGAGGATCAGAATGGTATTTCTTTTGAAACCCAAGGAGAGCTTTAGTTTAACAAACTGATGTACATACGTTTGAGAGTCCAATATGTCCTGCAAGTCAAAATATTTCATGTATTGAGTTATATAAGGAAAAAAATCTACATGATAGTATTTATGTTTCGTCTGAATGTTGTCATGAAAATATTATCCATATACTCAATATAAAGGACAAAGGGATGAGTATACTTTTCAAAGTCTTTCTGAAACTCAGATTGGCAGATTGCGAAGAGAATTTCCATTTGAGCATCCTTGTTGTAACATAGATAATGTGGACAATCAGAAAGAACCAGTTAAAATTTCTCTCATGATTGGTCATGAAGAAAGAGGGAATTTTCATTTTCTTGAAGATCCCTTCGCTAATTTGTTGGAACCATCAGAGTAGATGGGGTTTGGATTGTTCAAGAATAGATGGATTGAAGAATATTTTCAGTTGGAATTATCATTTGTTGGGTTCTTTTTTGAAGATGGAGGGGTTGAATCAGAAGTTCAGTCAGTAAGCCTTTTGCTTGACTGGCTTCATTGGAAGTGTGAGATCACCTGATTTTGGTCTTTATACTAAATAGGGTAGGATCACTTGTATATAAATAAGCTTGAAAAGTCAGGCATTTTTTACTTTCAATTTTTGAGTAGTATGTTTGTTCAGTCTGCAGCATTTTCAGAAAATTTCAGTATGTTTTCAGTTTTGGGTTTTTTGTTGCAGTTTTCGGATGAAGGGCCGGTTACAGGGTACAGGTTGCAGGTTGCAGTATTCAGGGTTGGGAACCACCCAATGGATCAGGAACCTGGTCTACGGGGTTATTTGCTACCTCGCAAGGAGGATAGCATCCCCAGTTGGAGCCAGTTGTTAGCACCTATATATTTTTTTGCTCTTCTGCAGCATAAAATACCTGTATATGAAAGATGGAGGGTTAGATAACTACCCGATGGAAGCTTGAAGTAATCTCCATCCTCGATGTCCAGGTGCTAAGACATGGGAAAGAATGGTCTAGAAAGGGTCCAATGCAGTAAAAATGGACTAATGTCAAAAGCTAGGTATTAATAGGAAAATAAAATGCCTAAAGGCAAGCGGAGAATACCCTAAAACCTATAGTCCGTGGACAAATCATGAAAGACTAAGCGTCGCACAGGTCGACACCATTGATCAAGAGCGGGAGCAAGATCTACGGCTTTCAATGGACTGTCGCATGGCCAAGTTGCGAGGAAGAAAGGGAATATGTGGATGCGATGGGCTTGGTCCTGCCGGACAGGTGTCGGCTTAAGAAGGCATCGCAAGGAGAAAAGAGCAGTGAGTAATGCCATATTAGGCGCATGCGATGGTGGGGAAAGGTGCAAGGATCTATGATGGAGGTTATCCTTTCGAGATCTAAGGGTTCAAGTTCATTTACCACAGTAAAGGCCTAAGTCTCCGACAGATCTATAGTTTGGATGACAAGGAGAACCACATCAACGGCTGGTGGAAGTCAAAAACACATAGGATATAATAAGGAGGACCCCCCCAATAGACGGATGATCTAAGGGTTAAATGGAACATGAGACCTCACCGTGGATACATGCTTGAGAAGAGATGGAGGGCTATCATAGATAGTCGCATCAAGAAGTAGCACGCTGGATAGCGGCAGGGCAGATGCGATGGACTTTTCCTACCCGACAGGTGTCAACTCCAAAGCCTGTCGCATGGAGAAAAGACTATATAGGAAAATATTTTTGGGTGCATGAGATACTACCCCATAGACGCATACGGTTGAGATGAACGGCCTAGATGAGAACTAGTAAGATGATCCAATGGTGGCAATAGATGGGTTGTCAAATCAGTGGGTAAAGGGAAAGCCAGATCCGACAGTAGAAAGTGAGCACGTGGGAGATCAATGGTTGAGATTGAGAGACAGTTGGCTAATGAAACCGGGGGTTATGGATACACGGTTATATGTGTTGAGACGCCTGTAAAAGTAGACATTTTTATTTTTTCTGAAACCCCCATGCGTGGAAGAGATGTAGAAAATGACAGGCGAGGCCTTTCCCACGGCCCTTCAAACTGTTTGAGAGAGACAGGAAGGGTCGAGTGACAAAACTTAGTCTATTCATGGTAGGGAGGTAGCTTGAAGGTCGGTTTCCAGGGAGGTTAAGGATAAATGAGCTTGGGGATTAAGGTTTGAAGATGTCTTGTTCAGTGAGTCAACGCTCTTTATCCGTAGGGTTTTTTTTTTTTCAAGCAATGTTCACGCCCTTTGTCACGTTTGTCAAAGACAAATTCATCTCGAAACCATGGGGTTTTTTCAGAAGATCCGTCGTCACTATTTAGAGACATGTTTTTCTCGAAGATGTTGCTAGGGCGTCAATGAATCAAAAAGCGGTTAGCTTCCAAAACTGGGGGAACGGAACAACATGGCAGGGCTGGAAAAACCTACCGGCACTAACATATGGGGCAGGTTACAATCTTGATTAGCAACAGAGAAGAAAGGGCCAGAGGAAGGTCGTTCGTGCAGGCTGACAAGTGACTGAGGTGGTTTCAAGGATGAGGTGACCCACATCTTTCAATGTGTGGGGGGAACGTGAGGTTAAGTATTGTTATGAAAGGGGGGGCCAAAAGGATGGACCGGCTAGAGGCCTTTATCTGCTATCCTGAATTGATTATCGGTACGATGGAGGCTACCTCTACATCATCATCTGCTGCGTCGTCTATCTGGAAAGCTTTGTGGAGCGTGCTAAAGGTCAGATCAGACCTAGGGCATCATTGTTACATGGTTAAGGGGTCCGATTAGGTTATCATGGCGGCTATGACCGCACATAGCTGCTGTCATCATCGCTGCAGTTATGGATGTGGTTCTTCATCTGCCGTACAAGATCGGTGCATAGGAAGGGTAGAACACCTGGTAGCTTGGGGCATCTTTCAGTTAGGATTGGATCATGGAGGAGGGACAGGAAGCTGGGGTGGTTTATATGCCAGAACAGGCGTGGTCTGAGGTCGAGAAAGAACATGCTCCTTCGTCTCCTACGATGTTCAACCACGAGGAATCCAGCTCCGGTAGTGACGATGAGAAGGCGGAAAAGTGACAGGTGCCCGAAAAGGTTCGACGTCCGAGAGAAAAGGGAATTGTCGAAGAGAAGGGAGACGACCAGCAAGACATGGAGATCATCCATGATCTCGTACTCCCTACTGGGGAAGTGACACCTCTCCATCCTACTGAAGGATCACCAGCTGGCAGCTCTCCGAAGATAGAAGACTTCTTTGATTTGCAAGGCCCATTGAAGACTTCGGAGTAAGGTGGCGCCCTACTCATAGTGTTTTTTGTTTCCCGTCTTAATCAATCTGTTTTCGATTTTGACACATATGTAATATTCAAAATTTTGGGATTGTCGAGGTGGCAACGTATTTCTATTCATTTCCCCCAGACTGATTCTAGGCCAAGAGCTTATAAAAATATTTGTAATAGAAGAGTTAAGTGTGAGAAAATCAATCGGCTAGGGCCTGGGAGAGTTTAGCTATGTTTTGAAAGCATTTTCCCTAATACATTTGCAGTGTTGAAGCTGGATTTTTATAGAGATTTCCTGTGTAATTGGTCTAGTAGTCTGTCTTTCTTTTTCCTATGTGAATTTGTGTCTCTTTCTTTGTTGTTTTAGCCTGTAATATTCTTTCATGCTTGGATAAATGTAGCAGTAGGACATAATTCATAAACAATATGATCTGTTCTAATCATTTCTAGCATTTCACCATCAATTTCTGCTAAAGTTGATGTAGGATTCATTATCATATGCCTTATGTCAATGGATTGTTCATTCTTCTTCTAATCCACCAACTAAAAGAATTTTGACTACTAGCTGGTTGCTACCCTGCCTCTGTTTAGACATCTTATGTAGCTGCACTGTTATTTGTTTTATGTTTTATCTTTTGACTCCATTGCCCAATAGTTTTCCCTATGATTATCTTACCAGAACCTTAAACAATCTGCTCTACAGAAGTCTGACCTTCTGAAGGTGTTTTGAATGATTATCTTGAATGATGAATGCTAGTGTGTTTCTTCATTATTGACAATCTTGATGATTTCTAGTATTCTGTGAATGTTTACGAGAGAGCCCTCTCTGTTTGTGTTGGGTCAGTAGCACAAGATAAAGATTGGTTAGTGGTTACCTCAAATTGCCTTCTCCACAACCTTGGGGGTTAATTTGGGTGTTAACACATGTATAGAATGAAGATAACGAAGTTGGACAAAAGGATAGTGAGTATCCTCAAGATGATCAGAATGAAGATATCAAAGATGGGCAGAGTGATAGTGAGTATCCCAAATTAGAGGGTGAAAATTTGTTCCAAAATTAGGGTTTTAAAAAGGTATGCCATTTCAAATTTGAATAATTTCTAGTAGAAGGATGTATTTGGATTGATCTAAAAGGTGTGATAAAGATCATAGATATCTATTTGTATTGTTTCACATGGCACCAAAAGGTTATGGAAGAAGCCACACCACTCCACTCAAACCAACGGAGGATTCATCCATGTCCTTCGATGAAATTGAAGACCTAGAATTTGTGACAAGAAACTATGAAACTTTTTCAATACCTAATCTTTTTCCCCCATGAAAGGACTAAATGGTCTTGTGCTTACAATTCAAGGATTTCCAACATGAAAGAAGATCATTTTATTATAGAAATATCTTGTATAAACTCCTTTGCTTGATAGAGACCAAGTTTTCACCCTCTACTTTGGGATACTTGCTATTACTCTGCCCATCTTCGTTATCTTCATTCTGATCATCTTGAGGATACTCACTATCATTTTGTCCAAATTCGTTATATTCATTATGTACATGTTCATGTCTATTTTCTTCCATGGATCATCATAATAAACAATGTCTGCATTTTTATTTTTTCATTTCTCTCAATTTTGGTAGATTCATTTTGTAGCTCTTCAAATCTACGTTTCTTCTTTCGAACTCCTTGAGATTCATCGACCTCCATAAATACATTTTGACTTTCAAAAACATATTTATTCCCATCATTCCTTTCATCTGGATCAAAGGATGACGAATAAGGGATATTAAGAACATGAAACGAGGGCATATACTTCCGAGGAGACTCGTCTGGGTCATCCTTCGATTTTCATGTTAAGCCATGTTTTGGTTCTCTAGCTAAGGAAACATATTTGCATTCCTTCTCATTGCAATTGTCCTCAATCCTTATTCCTGTATAATTTCCTCTTCATCACAAATGTCGTTTCCTCCAATCTATATAGCAAGTCTTTATGCAAAAAGTCATCTTATGGGACATAGGCTAGGAGATTAAAGTCCCATATGTACACGGTTCCATCATTGTCTGCGACTTCTTGCTCTCCGTTTGGAGGTATGCGAGTCCTTTCATATGCATATTCCGTTTGCATATCATGTTATTCTTCCCTTTCACTCTGTACATCTACCTCTTCCCTCTTTGTTTTTATAGACTTCAAAGTCTTTACTTCAGCCACTGTTTGCCTCACCTCCTCTTCCCATTTGAGGAAATCATCATCACTATATGAAGCCTTCAAGTAAGCATCGAAGGTTTGGGATATTGTCGTTTACCATTACCTATGGATTCATTGTTAGATGCATTTTTTGAGTAACTAACATCATTTTCATATGATTTTAACTGGGATCCATTGGAAGTAACTACTGAATATAATTACTAAATGGTAGATAGTGGCATCCCTTCACTTCTAACTCCCATTACATGCTAGGGTGGATATTTCATTCTCAAGTGGGTCATGCTAATTGATATTTGGGAGTCTTTAACTAGCTCAATAGTTAACAATTGTTTCAACTCAGAAACTGCTTTTTCAATTGCATGCAATTTGGCAATGTTCATGCTTTCACCTTCCCTTTTAAGTCCTTTTTTTTCTTTTTCATGCGGCTCCTTTCGATTGCATGGTTATTTATTTCTATTAATTCTTCTAATATATCTTAACTACTTCATATGTCCATTGGAATGGATATGCTATAATACCAATGAAGTAGATAATGTGTAGCTTGAATGCTTAATGATTAAAATGTACAAAGTAGTATATATATATATATAATGAATGATCTATGAATGTTTGAAATTCATTGTATATAAAGGATTTTCACATATGACCTTTCATATAAGTTCATGCCCTTATGCATGAGACATGTTTTTAATAATATAATAACATTAATATTTAAATATTAATATTATTACAATTATATATAGATATAGATATAGATATATAATGCAATTCTAATGAGAAGGAATGCAAATATGTTTCCTTATTTAGGGAATCAAAACATGGCTTAAAACAACAATCGAAGGATGACCCATACGAGTTTCCTAAGAAGTCTATGCCATCGTTTCTTGTTCTTGATATCCCTTATTCGTCATCCTCTGATCCAGATCAAAGAAATGATGGGAATACATATGCTTCTGAAAGTCAAAATATATTTGTGGAGGTTGATGAATCTCAAGAAGTTCGAAAGAAGAAATGGAGATTTGAAGAGCTACATCATGAATCTGGTGAAAATCGAGAGAAATGAAACGTTGATTATTATATGATCCACTAGAAGAAAATATATATGAACATGTATAGAATGAAGATAACAAAGTTGGATAGAATGATAGTGAGTATCCTCAAGATGATCAGAATGAATATAACGAAGATGGGGAGAGTGATAGTGAGTATCCCAAAGTAAAGGGTGAAATTTCGTTTCAAAATTAGGTTTTTAAAAAGGTACGCCATTTCAAATTTGAATAATTTATAGTAGAAGGATATGTTTGGAATGATCTCAAAGGTGTGATAAAGATCGTAGATATCTATTTTTTATGTTTCACATCACACCAAAAGGTGGTGTAAGAGGCCACACCACTCCACTCAAACCAACGGAGGATTCATCCATGATCTTCAATGTAAGCGAAGACCTGGAATTTCTGACAGGAAACTATGAAAATTTTCCAAAACCTAATCGTTTGCACCCATGAAAGGACTAAATGGTCTTCTGCTTACAATTTGATGATTACCAACATGACAAAAGATCATTTTATTACATAAATCTCTTGTATAAACTAATTTGCTTTATACCGAACAAATTTTCACTCTCTACTTTGGGATACTCACTATCACTCTACCCATCTTTGTTATCTTCATTCTGATCATCTTGAGGATACTTACTATCATTATGTCCAACTTCGTTATCTCCATTCTCTACATGTTCATATCTATTTTCTTCCAGTGGATCATCATAATAAATAGTGTCTCCATTTTTACTTTGTCGTTTCTCTCAATTATTGCTAGATTCATTTTGTTGCTCTTCAAATCTATGTTTCTTCTTTCGAACACCTTCAGATTCATCGACCTCCAAAAATACATTTAGACTTTTAGAAGCATATTTATGCCCATCATTGATTTGATCTGGATCAAAGGATGACGAATTAGGGATATCAAGAACATGAAACGAGGGCATATACTTCTGAGGAGGGTCATCTGATTCATCCTTCGATTGGAATTTTAAGCCATGTTTTGATTCTCTAGCTAAGGAAACATATTTTCATTCCTTCTCATTACAATTGTCCTCAATCCTTATTTCCGGTATAATTTCCTCTTCATCGCAAATGTCGTTTCCTTCAATCCATATAGCGAGTCTTTATGCAAAAGGTCATCTTGTGGAACCTAGGCTAGGAAATTATGGTCCCATCTCTAAACGGTTTCATCATTGTCTGTGAATTCCCACTCTCCGTTTGGAGGGGTGTGAGTCCTTTCATCTGCAACTTCCATTTGTATATCATTTTCTTCTTCCCTTGCACTCTATACATCTACCTCTGCCTTCTTTGTTTTTCTAGACTTCAAAGTCTCTACTTCAGCCACCGTTTGCCTCACCTCCACTTCCCACCTAAGGAAATCATCATCGCTATCTGAAGCCTTCAAGTAAGCATCGAAGGTTCTGGATATAGTTGTTTCCCATTACTTATGGATTCACTGTTAGATTGATTTCTTGAGTAACTAACATAATTTTCATAAGATTTTAACTGGGATTCATTGGAAGTAACTACTAAATATAATTCTGAAATGGTAGATAGTGCGATCCCTTCAATTCTAACTCCCATTTCATGCTAGGGCGTAGGTTTCACTCTTTGGTTGGTTGTGACAATTGATATTTGGGCGTCTTTAACTAGCTCAACCGATAACAGTTCTTTCAATTCAAAAACTGCTTTTTCAATTGCATGCAACTTGGCAACGTCTATGCTTTCACCTTCCCTTCTAGGTCATTTTTTCTCTTTCACGACCCCTTTCAATTGTACGGTTATTTATTTCTATTAATTCTTCTAGTATATCTTAACTTCTTCGTATCTCCATTGGAATGGAGATGTTATAATACCAATGAAGTAGATAACGTGTAGCTTGAATGCTTAAAGATTAAAATGTACAAAGTAATATATATAATATAAAATGAATGATCTATGAATGTTTACAATTCACCCATATATAAAGTCTTTTCACATATGACCTTTCATATAAGGTTGTGCCCTTATGGATGAGACACCTTTTCAATAATATAATAATAGAATATTTAAATATAATTAAATATTAATATTATTACAATTATATATATGTATATATTATATTCAATAATATAATAATAGAATATTTAAATATAATTAAATATTAATATTATTACAATTATATATATGTATATGTTATATTCATAATTCAATTCTAATGAGAAGGAATGCATTATATATTCATAATTCAATTCATTAGTTAGAGAATCAAAACATGGCTTAAACCGACAATCGAAGGATAACCTAGACGAGTTTCCTAAGAAGTATATGCCCTCGTTTCGTATTCTTGATATCGTTTATTCGTCATCCTTTGATACAGATCAAAGCAATGATCGCATAAATATGATTATGAAAGTAAAAATGTATTTGTGGAGGTTGATGAATCTCAAGAAGTTCTAAAGAAGAAATGGATATTTGAAGAGCTACATAATGAATATGGTGAACATCGAGAGAAACGACAAAATAAAAATGCAGACGTTGATTATTATAATGATCCACTTGAAGAAAATAGATACGAACATGTATAGAATGAAGATAATGAAGTTGGATAGAATGATAGTAAGTATCATCAAGATGATCAGAATGAAGATAGTGAAGATGGGCAGAGTGATAGTGAGTATCCCAAAGTAGAGGGTGAAAATTTGTTCCAAAATTGGGGTTTTAAAAAGGTATGCCATTTCAAATTCGAATAATTTATAGTAGAAAGATGTATTTGTATTGATCTTAAAGGTGTGAAAAATATCATAGATATATATTTTTATTGTTTCACATGGCACCAAAAGGTGTTGGAAGAGGAAACACCACTCCACTCAAACCAACAGAGGATTCATCCATGTCCTTTGATGAAAGTGAAGACCTAGAATTTCTGACAGGAAACTATGAAACTTTTCTAATACCTGATCATTTTCCCCCATGAAAGGACTAAATGGTCTTGTGCTTACAATTTGAGGATTTCCAACATGACAGAAGATCATTTTATTACAGATATCTCTTGTATAAACTCCTTTGCTTGATAGCGAACAAATTTTCACCCTCTACTTTGGGATACTCGCCATCACTCTGCCCATCTTTGTTATCTTCATTCGGATAATATTGAGGATACTCACTATTATTCTGTCCAAATTTGTTATCTTCATTTTGTACATGTTCATATCTATTTTCTTTCAGTGGATCATCATAATAATCAGAGTGCATTTTTATTTTTTCATTTCTCTCGATTTTCGCTAGATTCATTTTGAAGCTCTTCAAATCTACGTTTCTTCTTTCGAACTCCTTGGGATTCATCGATCTCCACAAATACATTTTGACTTTCAGAAGCATATTTACAACCATCATTGCTTTGATCTGGATCAAAGGATGACGAATTAGGGATACCAAGAACATGAAACGAGGGCATATACTTTTGAGGAGACTTGTCTGGGTCATCCTTCGATTGTCATTTTAAGCCATGTTTTGATTCTCTAGCTAAGGAAACATATTTGAATTCCTTCTCATTACAATTGTTTGCAATCCTTATTGCTGGTATAATTTCCTCTTCATCACAAATGTCATTTCCTTCAATCCATATAGCTAGTCTTTATGCAAAAATTCATCTTGTGGAGCCTAGGTTAGTATATTATGGTCCCATCTATACATGGTTCCATCATTGTCTGTGACTTCCCACTCTCTGTTTGGAGGGGTGTTATTCCTTTCATCTGCATATTCCGTTTGTGTATCATGTTCTTCTTCCCTTGCACTGTGTACATCTTACATATTCCCTCTTTGTTTTTCTAGACTCCAAAGTCTCTACTTTAGCCACTATTTGGTTCACCTCCTCTTACCATCTAAGGAAATCATCATCCCTATCTTAATCCTTCAAGTAAGCATCGAAGGTTTGGGATATAGTCATTTCCCGTTACCTATGGATTCATTGTTAGATTGATTTCTTGAGTAACTAACATCATTTTCATACGATTTTAACTAGTATTCATTGGAAGTAACTACTGAATATAATTCCTAAATGGAATGTGGTTGGATCCCTTCACTTCTAAATTCCATGTCATGTTGGGGTGGAGGTTGTATTCTCAAGTGGATCATGCTGGTGGACTCCAGGAATGGATACCTAATTAGGGCAACTAAACCTGGAGTATACTTTAATTATCGACCAGGGAGCGTACAAACTTAAGAGGTGCGAAGCACTATATGTGATATATAGGATAATCTTCGTCGTTTTAGGGTGTTGGAGTGTATCTTAAAGGTTTCTCTAAAAGGGAAAGGAAGTAAGCTATAAAAGGATTGTAAGTCTTAAAAATGCTGAAAATGATAAATATCTATGCTAAGAATTAAATGTTGGAAAACTGTAAATCTAGTCTAAGAAGTAAATACTGAAAGCTTGGTAAACTTAGTCTAGAAATAAAATACTGAAAGCTAGAAATCTAATCTGGAATGTAAATGCTAAAAGCTAGAAATTTAATCTAAGAATCGAATACTGAAAATCAATCAAACTTTATCTATTCAAATTAAATACTGAAAGTGATGATCATTCCTCTATTCAAATCAAAGAACTGAAACCATTAACTTCTATGTGATTGAACTCAGATAAAGAAAATATGCATGAATTTGTAGATCCGAATCGTTGTTGGGAATTAATATAAAATGCTGGAGAACAGAGATAAAATGTGCTTGCGTAGAATGCATGTATAGGACTACGAGAAGCGTTCTACAAAACTACGGAATGAGTATTAACCAACTACATAAAAGATGCTGAACTGAAATAAAACTATGTCATTCAAACATTATCAAAGTACTTCATATACGATAAGGATTAAATCAATTCACAGTACATATGAGAAATACCTGAAATGGAAATGAAGCTCCTAATCTACGTGTTGGAGGGGCCCTCCCCAACCCATATTTCAGGAGTGTAGAAAAACTTATAAACTCAAGCTTGAAATAACATCTGTCTTCTATTAAAATCGTAACTTCATAGTTTAGGGAAAGTCTTAAAACAGAACTGTCTGTGAAGTACAAAACTACATGAACGATCAATTCTAAAAAATGTCAACAGGGACCTCTTGCTACCCAAGAGGCCCATATATATAACTATTCTGAATCATAACATAAATCTATGCTTTAAATGTCGATCCCGCTAAATAGGAGTTTTCTTCTACAAATCAGGAAAAAGGGCACTGAGCCACTTATGGTCTTTCAGTCCTCGAGCTGGATTTGCTTGTTGTCTCTTAGATTACCTGTGCCAGCTCATACATACTTATTTCCATATAATTAGCTCATAGAAAATGCTTTTAAGCATAAAAGAATAACCTCTAAAATACTCTATTAAATAATCAAGACAAACGCATTATACCCCACAAACAGAGGTATTTTCCTTATCCATTATTGTGCTTGTGTGGCATAAAGAGGCTTATAGAGTACCTAATTTGGGACTCATAATCTCCCCCAGACTGAAGGATTCACCCATCCCTGGGTGACACATTCTGTTCTTGGATAGCTTCTCTGATGTCCCAAGCAATGATCCTGGGAGCCCTTGCCTGCCTATGATAGCCCTGGGTCCGATCATCTCTAGCCCATGTTCTTTTCTCTTCCTCCTCATCAAGCTGTGCTTTGATAGTTAATGGGAGAAAGAACGGTGGATTGAGCTTCATGCCTATCCATTTGAGTTGGTGATTTATTAAAGATTCCCTGTATAACTTGGCCTTAGTGAGTGTCATTTCTAACCTGAGGGGGGAGTGAGGCTCCGTCTTCTTCAAATATTCTACAATTATTGCCCACCTCTCACTGATGGCTTCCTGCACTTCTTTGTATGTGCATTGAAGAGTGAGGTCAAAATGCGTTACTGCCTCCTATTGTTTCTCAAGAAGGATAGAAACTAGCTCCTCATCTGTGGTGATAGTCTGGTGGTCCTGAATTACTTTTTCAGGATGGGATGCCTCGACCTTGATCCATAACGGTTTTTTCCACTCCTCTGCAAGATGGAGATGAGCATATTGTGCCCTCTCTACCTCATTGTTCATCCAGGAGCATAATGCTCTTAGTTGGAATTCGCCTACGTAGGGATTAGGTGACCAGTTAGGTGAGCTTGGTACCACGAAGTTGTGCAAGAAAAACTCGAACAATTGATCTTTCTCCAACTCTGTGCAGCTCAAAGAAGTGTCCACGAATTCGCTTGGAGTGTTCAATTCTAGAGGCAGGCCTTGATTTAACCTCTGCAACTGGAACTTTCCCCACTTTTCCTTTATGTAAACCGTATAAATTATGGACGGTGGTTTGAGTTGCAGTATTCCATCATAGATTTTAGCAGTGACAGTCAATGTGTCCTCCAATTGTTGGATTTTTTGGTCTTTCTGAGCCAATTCTGTCTGAGCTTGGCCCAATTTCTCCTTCAGTGCTAAATTTTGTTGCTCTGCTAGCTTCAATTCTCCTGCGTGTTGCATCTTCAAAATCTGGGTCTTCTCATGTACAATCAATGGGGGTGCTGGTGAAGCTGGCTGGATTCTCTGGATCCTTGCTTCAATTTTTAATGCTGCCAACTCCTCCCTGACTTTTGCTAGTTCTATCAATGCCTTAGCTAGCTGGTTAGTGAATCCAGGGTTTACCTTTTGATCAGCAGGGTTCTATTGGTAATCATCATGCTCTTCTAGTGTAGTTGGGTCGTCCTGGTCTACCCACTCATCATCATCAGATAATTTTTGAATCATGGGGATGGGCTCTTTTTCTACCTTCTTTGCCTGTTCGTTTTTGGGCTGCTGTATGAACCTTTTACTTCACCGTTTTGCCCCTTTCCCGCTGGTGGAAACCCCTGACTATTTTTGGCGGGAGGCATCCTTTGAATGCTTAATTCTTATCAAGGTATCGACCATAACTTCATTGTCGCTATCCAGGTCAATCCTTCTCTTAGCTCCTGATGTAGAAGTAGATTTGTCTTTTGACCTAGAAGCTAGGGGTATGCCTATAGTAGGTGTACCCCTCATTCTCTGTACATCTTCGGCTGATACCAATACAAACTCTTCCCATGAGATTTCTGGAACCTGTACCCTCAATTCTTCACAAATTATCAATTTGATTAGCCCATGGTGGGCTAGCGCATCTTCTTTTCCCTCAACTACCTTTTTGCTCATTTCTCCCAGAGACAGGAAAAGATAATAGGGGATGTTGATGTTGTTATTTGGTGTGATATGGCCCCTGCGTCTTAGAAGCTCCAAAATTCGGAAGTGGAAGATAGGGACATAGCTAAGCCTCCTTGTGCACGTTATGTATTTCTGAACAATAGAAGCAATCTCATCCCAGGGTGTTGGCATGGAGATTCTTTTGACTCCATTCTTGTCTTCTTCATAGACCTCTCCCTTTCCGAAGAAGGCTTCCTTTGCCTTCTGATTGGATTCCCGATCATCTCTGCCCGAGTGTAGACCCATGGGCAGCCTTATGTATTTCGTAATTGCCTCCTCATCCAATCTGATATGTAGTCCCCTTATCCGGGTGACAAATTGTTCATCTTTGATGTGTTTCAAGTTCCTTGCGCATTCTAAAGCCACCTCAGTATTGGACCCTCTCAGTCCTGAGATGAAGGGCATCCAACCCGCATTGCAAAGGATTGATAAAACCTGTGGGTTTTCATAAATGGGCTTGTGATCCTCCGACTCACTCTTTTTGAACCCCTTCGTCATCTTGAATTTTTTTTTTCTACTATAATCGACAAACCAAAAAATTCGAGTGTGGGTGACTTACCTCAACTGGACGAGATTGATCATAGGCTTGAGGGAAGCTTGTGTTAGGATATTCCTATACTCCATCCTAGTCCCACCAGTATTTTGATCATTTACATTTTCAGTCATGCATGCACTTTTAGGGTTTGCATGCATTTGCATGCATTCCAGTCATCAGTCCAGCACCTAGCCCCCAGTTAGCCATCCCCCAAGAGCTTCTCTCAGATTAGTTTTAGCCCTCCTAGAGCTTAGTGTGCCCTTCCTCCTTGATTTAAGGAAGCCACTCGTCCTTTCTCACCTACCAGTCCAGTTTACTTCAGTTATCCACCAGTCTTTCCTTGATTTGAGGCCAGATTGACTCCTCACTGCTGTTATCACTCTGATTGACCTCCGATGAGACATGACTATCTATTCTGACTCCAGTTAGCTCCTCATGCACCCTCCACTGAGCCTCCTTCATTCAGTTAGTGTATCCATGTGCCAGTTACATTCAATTACACCTACCACACTCAGTTAGACTCAGTTTGACTGACAGTTGACAATTACTTGTGCATTGATGACTCCACCGATGATGAGATAGACTACTAGTTGTGCTCCAATGACACTCCAGTGATCCTTTGATCACTCCATGAAGGCTAATTCGAATTTCCACCTTAGACATTCGAATCCTCATGCATTGTATTATTTATATGTCCATTTGTGATTAATAATTTAGTGTGTGTGAAGTATTATTGCTTCTATCTGAGTTCTACTGTACCATATTATTCTGTTGCTCATTATACTGTATTGACCACTCTTCTTCTATTTTCTTGCTTAATCATAATCATTCTTCTGTGAGGTATACATAATCTCTTAGATATGCTGTGAGGATTTTCACATGGTATTAGAGCATGTTGAGAGTATTGTTTATCTCCATTCTTGAGAGGTTTTTGCAGGTTATTACCAAGAGTTCGAGTGTAGCAGTTTCTGCATTTTTGCAACAGTAGCAGTTGCAGTTATTCTATATTGTTTTTGCAGGTCCTCTACAACTTCTATGTATTCATCGGGAATTACTCCTCTTTCTTCATTCAACTATGATGAATGGAAACCACCAATGATAGCACATTTGAAGAGACATGGTCTCTTTGATTATTGTTTTGAAAGAGATTTCGAATCCTTTGAAGAAGAGTATGATTGGTTAAATGAAGGAGAAATAGCTTGTGCAGCCATGATGTATGCTATGTCTCGACGCATGTTATATCACCTCCCTGATTTTTCATCTCCAAAAGATCTATGGGCCTACCTGGATCAAATATTTGGTAGACAGAATGAAGGGATTGGTCCAAACCATTTCGAGAGCAAGCAAAGTGATGCATTCGCTCCCCTTGATGGTCTCTCAGATGATGAACCAGTATCATCTCATATTGAAGTTGTTGACAAAGAACTTGCAGATTCTCGACTCATGCTCCAACTTTCTTCTCTTTCTGTGCCAGCTCACACTCTAGATATTGTAGAAGGTCCTAAATCCTCTCTTGCACCAGAGTCTGTTGGTTTGCATCATGATCACATGATTATTTCAGAGGTAAAATCAGCTATTGGAGGTAACGCATTCGCTCCTCTCAAGCAATCATCTCTTATTTACTACTATATGATCATTAGCACATGCTTTCAGAAGGTTATTGAAGAATATGGCCATTGCCACCCGCTTGAGATAATTTCTCATGCATCCATTGGTTTTGATCTCACCTCTTATGGTTCAAAGGAGATCTCAAGAAATCATTGCCATTTGCTTGGGATAATTTCTCATGCATATGATAGTTTTGATCTCACCCCTACTGGTTCAAAGGAGATCTCAAGAAACTATTCTTCAAGTCTTAAATCTGATTTGGATTTCAAGCAATTATTATTTGATGGTTCTTTTTGGCATAATCTCACCCATGATGGTTCGAAGGAGAAGACAAAAGACTATCTGCATATTCATGATTTTGATCCTACCTCAGCTGATTCGAATCACAGGTTCAAGGATCATCCTCATACTTTTGGATTTGTTCTCATCACATTCGATTTGAAGAGCAAGTACAAGCACAAGTTTTTTGAGCATGATCCACTTCTTCCCAAGAAGAAGATACCTCCAGACATATGACCAAGCATCACACCTGCTTGAGTTTGGAGCATTTATTTTTTTATGTGTGCCTTATAGTCTGTTTTGAGGGGGGGGTATTTTTCCCATGAAATTTTCCCCACTTCCTTGGTTTATTGATTGTTATTATTCATTGTATTGGGTGACCTTTGGTCTTAGTTACCAGGGCCCAGGATAGATTAAGGGGGGGTGTTAGGATATTCCTATACTCCATCCTAGTCCCACCAGTATTTTGATCATTTACATTTTCAATCATGCATGCACTTTTAGGGTTTGCATGCATTCCAGTCATCAGTCCAGCACCTAGCCCCCAGTTAGCCAACCCCCGAGAGTTTCTCTCAAATCAGTTTTAGCCCTCCTAGAGCTTAGTGCGCCCTTCCTCCTTGATTTAAGGAAGCCACTCGTCCTTTCTCACCTACCAGTCCAGTTTACTTCAGTTATCCACCAGTCTTTCCTTGATTTGAGGCCAGACTGAATCCTTACTACTGTTATCACTCTGATTGACCTTCGATGAGACATGACTACCTGTTTTGACTCCGGTTAGCTCCTCATGTGCCCTCCACTGATCCTCCTTCATTTAGTTAGTGTCTCCATGTGCCAGTTACATTTAGTTACACCCACCACACTCAGTTAGACTCAGTTTGACTGACGGTTGACAGTTACTTGTGCATTGATGACTCCACCGATGATGAGATAGACTACTAGTTGTGCTTCGATGACACTCCAGTGATCCTTTGATCACTCCATGAAGGATAATTCGAATTGCCACCTTAGGCATTCGAATCCTCATGCATTGTATTATTTATATGTCCATTTGTGAGTAATAATTTAGTGTGTGTGAAGTATTATTGCTTCTATCCGAGTTCTACTGTACCATATTATTCGGTTGCTCATTATACTGTATTGACCACTCTTCTTCTATTTTCTTGCTTAATCATAATCATTCTCTTGTGAGGTATACATCATCTCTTAGATCTGCTATGAGGATTTTCACAGCTTGGTGGTTGAGTGACAACACGAAATTTCAGTCTCCTTGCTTCTGGAAAGCTTCCAGAAAGCTTGTATTGCAAAACTGGGTCCTCATGCATACTATGCTGCCTTATTTAGCTATTTTCACACACTTCTCCCGATCATTGTGCATCATACTTGCTGCCTTATACATTTTTTTCCATTATTGCACCCTACGTTTCTTTCCATCATTGTGCATTGCACTTCTGATCTAATCATTGGGGGATATGGTAGCTAGATGCAGGGGTTGTCATTCGTTGACATGTCTAAGGTAAGTAATCATAATTCTGTGAGGTATTCTGAACCTTGCGCCGATTTATCTCAAAAGCTATCCTCAACTTTGGAAAATAAATGTTTTGCGGGGGATGATCATTTGACTTGAAAATAAAATAAAGAGTTAAGTGATTACCTTCCATGCTAGCGTACCTGAGTGTATAATTCGTGCTTGATTGTATGGGCTTGCAATTATGTAGTTGAGTTCATGTGCGTCTGTAGTTAATTTGGTCATGTCAGTAGTGCCACTGATTTGTTTTGCTGCCAGTTTTCTTGAAATTGGTGCCTTTGCTTGCATGATTATTTGTGCAATTTTTGTTGATTTGACTATTCACTGTATTCAACAATGCGTTTGTACTGGTGCTGTGAACTTTGTTGAATTTTTTCTGTAGTGTTAGATTTCTTGTTGTTCTGGCTCGCTTGAATTGATTGTTGGCTCGCTTGAATGATTTTTGGCTCGCTTGATTGTAGATCTTGAAATCTGATGTTTGTTTGTTGTTCTTTTGGTGGCTCCTTTTTTGTTTGCTGCTAAATGTTAGCTGCCTCGCTTGAAATATGTTTTCTGGCTCGCTTGAATGCTTGCTGGCTCGCTTGGATTGTTTGGTGGTTCTGCTTATGGATGGATCCATTTTATCAATTTTTTTGTGATAACCTGAGTCGATTTTTTTTTTATCTTTCTTTTTTCTTCTCTTTTATCTTTTTTTTTTCATCCCTTCTTTTTCGATTTTTTTGTCTCTTTTTTCTTTTTTTTTTAGTAACTGGAATCAGTAATGTTCTATGCTCTCTATCAACATTAGAATTTGTTGGTAGAGTGTCTGTGTGAAATCCTCTCTGGACTGTGGCATCTTGTAGAGTTTTAGTCTGTGTCCATTAACCAACATGGGAAATTTTTCTTCATCGATTGTTGTAATTTTGACAACTCCATTGTCATAGATCTTTTCAATGATGTATGGTCCGAGCCATCTGGTTGTGAGTTTTCCTTTAAAAGTGTGAAACTTGGAGTCATAAAAAGTGGTGGACTCTAGGAATGGATACCTAATTAGGGTAGCTAAACCAAGAGTATACTTTAATTATCGACCAGGAAACGTACAAACTTAAGAGGTGCTAAGCACTGTATGTGCTCTATAGGATAGTCTTCGTCGTTTTAGGGTGTTGGAATGTATCTTAAAGGTTTCTCTAAAAGGGAAGGGAAGTAAGATGTAAAAGGATTGTAAATCTTAAAAATGATAAAAATGATAAATCTCTATGCTAAGAATTAAATGCTGGAAAATTGTAAATCTAGTCTAAGAAGTAAATACTGAAAGCTTGGTAAAATTAGTCTAGAAATAAAATACTGAAAGCTAGAAATCTAATCTGGAATGTAAATGCTGAAAGCTATACATTTAATCTAAGAATCGAATACTGAAAATCAATCAAAATTTATCTATTCAAATTAAATACTGAAAGTGATGATCATTACTCTATTCAAATCAAAGAACTGAAACCATTAACTTCTATGTGATCAAACTCAGATAAAGGAAATATGCATGAATTTGTAGATCCAAATCATTGTTGGGAATTAATATAAAATGCTGGAGAACATAGATAAAATGTGCCTGCGCAGATTGCATGTATAGGACTACGGGAAGCATTCTACAAAACTACGGAATGGGTATTAACCAACTACAAAAAAGATGTTGAACTGAAATGATCACTGAACTGAAATAAAACTATGTCATTCAAACATTATCAAAGTACTTCATATACGATAAGGATTAAATCAATTCATAGTACATATGAGAAATACCTGAAATGGAAATGAAGCTCCTGCTCTATGTTTTGGAGGGGCCCTCCCCAACCCGTATTTCAGGAGTGTAGAAAAACTTATAAACTCAAGCTTGAAATAACATCTGTCTTCTATTAAAATCGTAACTTCATAGTTCAGGGAAAGTCTTAAAACAAAACTGTTTGCGAAGTACAAAAATGCATGAACAATCAATTCTACAAAATGTCAGTAGGGACCTCTTGCTACCCAAGAGTCCCATATATATAACTATTCTGAATCATAACCTAACTCTATGCTTTAAATGTTAGGATATTCCTATACTCCATCCTAGTCCTACCAGCCTTTTAGTTATTTTCATTTTTAGTCTTGCATGCATTTATGCATGCAACATGCATTCTACATGCATACGCATGCTTCCCAGTCATTAGGTTGACACCTCCAGCACCTAGTCCCTTGTCTTCCAGCACTCGGGAGCTTATTTCCACTTAGATTGATCCCTCCTAGCCAGTGATGCGCCCACTTCTCACCCACCACTTGAGAAGGGAACCTTTTCTCACCTACCAATCTTGTTGTACTTTAGTTAGTCGAGTTATCATCAGTTCTTTCCTGGATTTAAGACTAGACTGACTCTCAACTGACTGTATCACTCCGATGGACCTCCGATGAGACTTGACTGCCCATTCTGACTCCAGATAGCTCCTCATGCGTCCTCCACTGAGCCTCCTTCATTCAGTTAGTGCCTCCATGTGCCAGTTACACCTACCACACTCAGTTAGACTCGGTTTGACTGATGGTTGACAGTTACTTGTGCATTGATGACTCCACCGATGATGAGATAGACTTCTAGTTGTGCTTGATGACACTCCACTGATTTTGGATCTATCCATGCAGGGTAATTCGAATCACACCTATTGTATTCGAATCCTGAGCATTGTATATTTATTGTTTTACTATTCAGATTAATGTAACATGTGTAATTATTCTGCCTCTATCTGAGCTCCTTTGGATCTATGTTCTACTGCTCTATTCTTCTTCTATTATTCCTAAATTCTTTCATTGTGAGGTTTACACCATCTCTTAGATCTACTGTGACCATTTTCACATTAAATGCTGATCCTGCTGAACAAGAGTTTTCTTCTACAAATCAGGAAAAATGGCATTGAGCCACTTATGGTCTTTCAGTCCTCGAGCTGGATTTGCTTTTTGTCTCTTAGATTACTTGCGCCTACTCATACATACTTATTTCCATATAATTAGCTCATAGAAAACGCTTTTAAGCATAAAATAATAACCTTTAAAATACTCTATTAATAATCAAAACAAATGCATTATACCCCACAAACAAAGGTATTTTCCTTATCCATTATTGTGCTTGTGTGGCATAAAAAGGCTTATAGAGTACCTAATTTGGGGCTCATCACGTGCCAATTGATATTTGGTCGTCTTTAACTAGCTCAACAGGTAACATTTCTTTTAGTTCAGAAACAACTTTTTCAATTGCATGCAACTTGGCAACATCCGTGCTTCCACCTTCCCTTTTAAGTCGTTTTTCTCTCTTTCACAACCTCTTTTGATTGCATTGTTATTTCTTTGTATTAATTATTCTAATATATCTTAACTTCTCTGTATGTCCATTGGAGTGGAGATTCTATAATACCAATGAAGCAGATAACGTGTAACTTGAATGCTTAATGACTAAAATGTACAAAGTAATATATATATATATATATATATATAATAAATAGTTGAGTATTTTTGGCTCTGCAACTAGGGTTTGAGAGTTGAATCAAGATGAATCCGGCGGCCATGGATCCTTCCATGGCCCCCGTCCCCTTTCCCATTGAGTTTCTATCTGTCATGGTCGAGTGGAGACAAATATAGGTTGTTTCTCTTAGCGATCAGAGTGGCGGCGAGGCCTTCGCGCGGTGACCAATTGCATAGTGGGATCCTCCTGCTTACCAGTGGTGGTGGTGGCGGCTTCTTTTGCTGAGGAGTGTCATATGAAAGGGCATCCATGGCGTTGGGGTCGATGGAAGAAGTCAAACAGCAGTGGAGCTTCATTTTTACAGACGCGGGCTTCCTGTTTCCATATGGCGGCGGCGACAACTTCTTTTCCTCGACGCGGTAGTGGGCACTGTGAGTCGGATTTCAATAGCGACTACCTGCTGTGACTGTTGGTGGATACATCCTGCAGCGCTTGATCAGTCTTCAGAAACCGATGGCTACACAAACCTCCCATGTTTAATTTTTTTCTCCATTTCGGGGACTTGTCAACATGCACTTTGGATTTTCGTTATATTTTTTCTACTTTAGACGACTTCACATTTGGCTTCTCTCTTTATTTTTTCTTTCAGCCCCTTGTGAGCTGGTTCTTCATTGTACATGAGCCAATCTTGGCTGCCCTGAATTAGGGTTTTTTAGATGTAGGTTTTTTTTTTATGGTGCTTTGGTACCTGCAATATTTTATTGAAAGCTGAAAAGTTGTTATTGGAAACGGCTCTTAGAAGCCTTTCTGCAATATGTAATTTGATTATTCCTAATGAAATTACGCTTTTTTCCTTGGAATATATATATATATATATATAATGCAATTCTAATGAGAAGGAATGCAAATATGTTTTCTTAGTTAGAGAATCAAAACATGGCTTAAAAAAACAATTGAAGGATGACCCCGACGAGTTTCCTAACAAGTCTATGCCCTCATTTCCTGTTCTTGATATTCCTTATTCGTCATCCTATGATCTAGATCAAAGAAATGATGGGAATCAATATGCTTCTTAAATTCAAAACGTATTTGTGGAGGTTGATGAATCTCAGGAAGTTTGAAAAAAAAATGGAGATTTGGAGGGCTACAGAATGAATATGGTGAAAATCGAGAGAAACAACTAAATAAAAATGCAGATATTGATTATTATAATGATCCACTGGAAGAAAATAGATATGAACATGTATAAAATGACAATAACGCATTTGGACAAAATGATAGTGAGTATCCCAAACTAGAGGGTGAAAAGTTGTTCCAAAATCATGGTTTTAAAAAGGTACTCCATTTCAAATCTTAATTTCTGGTAGAAGGATCTATTTGGATTGATCTCGTAGATATCTATTTTTATTGTTTCACATGGCACCAAAAGGTGGTGGAAGAGGGCATGCGACTCCACTCAAACCAACGGAGGATTCATCCATGTCTTTCGATGAAAGTTGTTAGCACCTAAAACGTACCCCAAGGTTGCAGATCAGAGGCCGAATCAGGGTAACCACATAACCAATTGAGGAGGGATAAGCTGGCTTCTTATCCTCCAGAGAGGGATCTCTCTCATATTTGATTTAGCAGGGCCAGATAAATGATTAAAACTGAAATACAATTACTGTTTGGTTGAAAACAAGATAGATTTCCATTGGGCAGTGGAGTCAAACAGACAGAATATGATTATTATGGCAATGTTGTGCAAATAAATTCACTCATAGGCAAGGAAGCTACCATCTCACAGTCAAAGTGCTTTAGTTTTGATGATTTAGAAGAAAAGATGAACAATCCACCAATATAGAGCATATGGATATGAATTCTATATCAATTTTAGAAGAAACAGGTTATGGATGCTTAGAATGAAAAGAAGAGAGCATAATAATTATGAATTCTATTTTGATACTACACTTATCCAAGCATGAACAACATGACAAAATGGATTAAACAATGAAAGGAAACATTCACATAAGGAGAGGAATAAACAGACTGTAAGACTGATAACACATGAATCCCTGAGAGAAAAATGCCTACAAGGCCTTGCCAATTTTATTAAACAGTAAAAAAGTACTCAACACAAAGCAATACACAGGTTCCAAAAATTTTCAACCCTTTGTCATTCTTTTACATTGTATTTATAGATCCTCTGAGCCTTAGGCTCGACTTGCTCTACCAGAAAACTGTTACAACTCCTAGTGACACCTATCCTTAACATATTCACCAATACAACAGAATGACAGAGCTGGAAAAACTGACCTAACTTCCTTTTACAAGTTTACATGAGCAGTTTTACCCAAAGACAAAAGACTCTAACAAAACAGACAAAAAATGCCTTGGTAACTGCTCCTCCAGCTGGCATCTTCCACTATCCTCGAATCCTTCATGCACTTAGCTTTAGCTTCCCTTTACCATATTTTTCAATAAACTTCCACTGCTCAGGTGCTGGAAACTCTAAGGTGGAAATATCTTTGAGCAATACCCTCATTTCGGTATGCTCTCTAAATGAATAGCCCGTGAGGAGTGTATGAGCTTCTTTGAAGGCCGAGACTAGCTCGAAGTCCCTTGTCAACTTCTCTACCACAGTCTTGCCTATCAGAGGCTGCTCCATATCTATAAATCTTTCCTCGTCAAACGCCTCTCTGAACAGCTTCACCTGGTTAGCCAAGATAACAGCTTCACTTGGTTAGCCAAGATATCTATCCCTGCTTGGGTGATGTTTACTTGCTGGTGCTTGTGTATTACCTTCTTAGCCCAGATGATGGTGGATACTCTATCCTTAATGCTGGCTGCTTGAGTCTGCTCTTCAGACAGACCTATTATCACATATATAGTAGCCGGGCTACCATACATTATTTTTCTCATTCCAGTACACTATTCAGCCAGTTCCCTTGCATTTGAGATGCCGAGATGAGCATCTATATTGGATCACTATCAGATTGTGGACAGTAGTTGCATTCCCCATGCCATGACTGAGTTTCAGGACACTCAGAGAGATGACCGATGTAGCCATTATATCATTGGTACAGAGCAGACAGTAGTGCCCAGAGTTACAGCAGCAGTCTCAGAGGACAGATGATGGTACAGGTTGATGAGCTTGCAGGTATATGACTCAGCAGGTATATCATGGTGTTATGGTTAGATTGCTTTTATACTTATTCTTATAGCATGTCTTAGCACTTAGTGTCATGATCTGGCGATCATATAGATATATGGACCTGGTTGAACTATTATATATATATTATACTGTCCCTACTCAGACTTAGAAGTTCACTATTCATACTCATTGGTACATACCCTCCTTAGGGAGAATAGAGGTGATCATTACACCATACTTTGGCTTGCTAGTGTTGGCTCCATCATTTCATTGTCTTCATCCATCCATGGCCTACCTTTTAGATTATCACCCTGACTTACTACTTGACTAGTGGCATGGAGGACCTTTCCCCACTGTAGCCTCTGTATTGGATGAGCTTCCTTGTTTATTGTGTCTCGGCTCTGAGTTGGTGACAAAACTTACCTATGGTGAGTTGGAGTTCCTTGGAATTCCCCCTAGTCACTAAAGTTGTGTTGGCTAAACCTGAAACTTTTGGTGCTGCCATGAATACAAAATCTGGAAAAATTGAAATGTTATATCTTGTATGAAAAGCCCATTCATGCAATGTGTTTCTAAACACACATGAATGAAAGGCATGCCAAATGAAAATGGCCATAAAAATAAAATGTTATATCTTGTGGAAAATAAATACCTAGGTAAACAAGCTGTCCATGACACACCTAGAAGTGCTCAGGTAAACAAGTGCCTTAAAAACACACCTGCAGCAGAAAGCCTAAAAGAAAAATGTAAATCTATGCAATGTGTTTGTAAACACACATAGATCAAGGCTATGGAAACTTCAGGCCCAAAAAGCAATGGAACTTAAATGCTATATCTAAACAATTGCTGGCCTTATTTGTATTATGGATTGTGCGCATCTGTGAAGGTGAATAAACCCTCTTTAAACAACTCATCCATTTGTGAGACACCGCCATTCCCTGTGTTATTGCTCATTCAGTATATACTATGGTGTATTCCCTTTCCCTTGCCAAAGTGTCACAAAGTCAAGACAGTTGAGTCATCCCATAGCCTAGCCATTTAATTTAGCCTTCACCCTTCACTAGCAAATTGATCACAACTATGAAGTGAGTATGATCCTGAAAGTCTAGTCTGAGTAATAATAATAATTAACGACACTATATATTTGGATGTAGATCGCCAGTTATGATCATTATGTGTTATAATTGCCATTTGAATAAGTTGTAGAGCATGTATTAACCTTGACACTTTGCAGCAGCCTTGGATGATGGTCTGAGTTATATTTGGTCTTGGTTAGACCTAGTTTGACCATGGAGGACCATGGGACATGAGATGTTAGACCTTATGATGATATGGATAGATGATATATGGTCTATGTACACATACATGATGGTTCTATGCAGCAGCTACAGGGTTATGATGATGATTCTTGGCTTACAGCAGTGTTTGGTCATTTACAGATCATTATTATTGGCCTTGTTCCGGTATATTGGGTATTTATTTTGATCATGCAGAGACGCATATGGTGTATGAGTACACATCTTGGATGGATTTGGACCTTCTGAGTCCAATGGGACAGTTTTTTTTCAGTTCCGGGCACTTACAATGATGATTGAGCCTCAGTAGGCTGTCCTAGTGCAGTTTTGGTCTGTTGGAGGCCCTGTCGGAGCAGAGATGACTTTTATCCGGTTGACCTAGGGCGCTGATGATGAAGGGGGTGGTCCAGCCACTTGTTTTTACCATTATACCCCCCTTCCGGACACATTGGTGCCCTCACCTTGACAGCGCCAGCACTCCAGGAGGCTGTTTGGGGCAGTTTCACGCTTCCCGAGGCATTTCAGGATTGGTAGAAATGGCTATTGAGGAAATCGATTTGGGCTACTGAGGCAAAGTTATGGCATGGGATGATCAGTGATGATAGATCGGGGTCTTCCACACCTTCTCCAGCAGTTTCAGCTTCATCGGGGCCCGCATCCATCACTTATGGCACTTTCTGTGGATTTTCTGAGGTCTTTTGAGGACCACGACTTCATTATGGAGGCACGATTTGGTACATTCATGATTATTTTTTGGTTATTGTGCTATGGGGATTGACCAAGGAGGGATAAAATTACCCCTTGGACCCACCATAAGCCTCTTATGATATTTTATCATCATGATTTGGTGGGATTCCCCTCTTATAGGGCGATTTTGTCCACTTACATTATATTTTATTAGTGATCCATGTATTTTATTGTTGAGCTCATCTCAACCATTGATTAGACATTTGTATCTTTTAATCTTAGCCACTCATTCAAAAAGTGGTTAGGGTTTTGGTGCCTCTCCTTCCTATTTAAAGGAGAGAGCCTCTCATTGTAAAGGGACTTTTGGCTCTGGATTATTGGAATAGAAAATTATTATTGCATCTATCTCCAGTGTTGTGGTGAATGTTTTTGGTGTTCGTTCGTTGGTTCTTCCTTTGCACTGAGTTATTGGAGATCTTGTTTGCCATATCTTTTGTACCACGATTTTGCATCTACAGGTGGAGGCCGATTTGCTTGGAGGAGGAGGTATTGGTAGGGGAAGACTCTCCCTACTTCTTCTTTGGAGCTCTTCGTTGGTAACAGGGAGTATTACTGTCCCAGGACCTTCTATTTCATGTTACTATTTGCATTTCTCTTGTATTTCTTCCATACTTGATCTTACTGATTGAATCTTCATTCCTTGGTTTGACAGGTAGAGGAAGGCGCACTCAGGGAGTATTACTGTCCCAGGACCTTCTATTTCATGTTACTATTTGCATTTCTCTTGTATTTCTTCCATACTTGATCTTACTGATTGAATCTTCATTCCTTGGTTTGACAGGTAGAGGAAGGCGCACTTGTGGGCTAGGGCATCAAATCGGCAAGCAAATCAACAATCTCTCATTTGATCTCTGCGGGAATCTTCCTCAACATCAAGGAATCTCATCACATCACTCAGGTATGATCTCAAGGTAAGTTCTATCTCCATGATCTATCCAATTGTCAAAAACACTTAAAACCCTAATTAATCAAAACCCCATTTTTACTTTTTCTCAGATCTACTTAGATCTAGTGGGTTATTGGGCATAATATTGAAAACCCACCTCTATAGCATCCACGACATCCTGGATCTATAGTTTGGTGAGGATTGGCTTCCGTTTGACCCATCTCCCATACCAACTTGGCTTCTCCCAAGCAAGGCGCACTTCACTGATTGAGCCGGTTGACCTAGATCTAGGTGATGGGTGTTTGAGATTCCACTTGATTTGACATCTACACATCAAATAACAAACACCCAGGTTGTCACTTTTCTGAAATTCACCTTGTGGGCCCTATTCCACATTTCAAGGGATTTAAACCCCATTTTGGACCACTTGGAACACTTAAACTTAGATCTACTAAGATCTAACCGGTGGATTGCCACGAAATTACAGATCCATACTCCTACCTGACCGATCTACTAGGATCTAAAGTTTGGATGCCATCCGACTTGTCTTGACCCACCTAAACCCCAATTTAAGCCTCCTTGGGCAAAGTCGCACCACCTTGGAGAAGTGAGTTGACTCACTTCCAGGAACTGGGTACTTGAGATTTTTGGAGATTTGAAACCGGAATAATTCAAAACCTAGGTCTAGACTGTCACTTCGTAAAATCTTGCCTTGGGGACAGCATTCCTTGTTTTAAGGGATTGTGGTCCACTTGGTTCAAACCTAGATCTAGACACATTTACACATCAAAACCTAAATTACCCACTTATCTCATGTACTAGGAGTCTTAAACCACAAGTCAACCCTACTTTGACTCCACTTCCCAATTCCCAAGGCACTGGTTTCTCTCCAAGTTAGTTCAACCTTCCTAGATTGTTGGATTGACTTGTGGATTGACCTATGCATGGTGAACTAAACCCTTGAAGCTATCATGTATCATGGTCAAGCTTGTCATCTGTACTAGTTAGCCCCAATACAACCTTTAACTACCCTGCATTGGACACAGTTCCCAAGGCAGTGGACTTTCCAACATTGAACTAGTACACTAGCCCTAGATCTCACTTCAAACATTGTAAGTCACTTTCACATCAACTATGAACCAAAGCTATACCTATTGAACCCCTCACTTGGCTTGTGACTTTACCCTTAGGTCTAGGATAAACCATACACCTAACTTTACTTAGAAATACCCTGATTTGGTGTCTTGGTTTTGATCTCTCCTGTCGGGAGTAGATCGGGTCTCCCCCTTTGTTGTCTGGGCTAGATAACATAAAGCGAAGGTTGCCTCGACTGGCGTGACAACCATACATATTTGGAGGTCGAGGTGATCGTGGTTGCACCTTTTGAGTTTCCCTTCCCTATTGCCATCCATGACTGGATCCATCCATAGGGGTAACTACAGCTTAGGTGATAACAAGACCATTTAAAAACTCTATTGCATTCTGGGCATACTCCATAGGTTTCTTGTTTAGCTTCTCATTTGCAACTGTGACAACCTGCCTTGCCAGCTTGATCACAGTTTCCTTATCCATGATGAAATCCAAAAATGGTCTTAGATCCCCTACCTACACACTAATATCATCCCATATGATCTTCGTTGCTTCCTGCAATGCACCTTTCCCTATAACCTGTTGCTTCAACTTATCATAATCATCCTGCATTGCCTGGTATTTGGTTTCCCAATCCTCCCTTTCTTTTTCTGCAGTGTCTTTCAAGATCCCGAGGTTGGCATTCTGCTTCTTCAACCTTTTTACTTTTGCATCATCCAAACTAGCCTTGGCTATTTTCCCTACTATGGAAAAATCCCTAGATTCTATTGAGGGTGTAACCATGGCTTCTACTTCATGTTCCTTTTCTTTCAATTTCTTCTCAAGCTCCTCAACCTAGGATTTCAAGACTTTCTCACTAGCCACCACAATGGACATATCTATCTGCCATTTCTTTTCTTTTTCCCCAAGCTCTATTAGCTTGGCCTTACAGTTAGTCAGTTCGCCCTGTAGCTTTTCCTTTTCCTCTTCTAGCTCTATTATTTCGGGTGTGTTCACCAGCTGGGCAACTAGAACCTTCAATTTCTTCTTCAGTGACTGAATGTCACGGTCCTTTTCATCCAACAGCTTCTGTATACTATTTCTTTTGTATTCAAGGGTCTCAGTGGCTAACAATGAAGCCTGGTGCTTTTTCACCTGTGCTTTCAAGGACTTGTTTTCCACCTTTTCCATCCTTAACTGATTTTGCACCTTGGTATTATTAGCCTGTACCTTTGACAGTTCTAGGGAACCTTTCAATAACTTGTTGTAGATGACCTCGCCTGTCTATTTATGCAAATTGATCACATCAGGTATTGGAATGTCCTCTAGGTTCACTTTCAACTCTGTGGCCTTATTCTTAGTGGCTAAGGCAAGACTCAAGGTATTCTGGGCAAGGTTCCTGCTTGCTACCAAGGCCACATCCTTCTTGGATATTTTTCTCACATCAACATACAATTTAGCTTCTATTGAGATGTTTTCTGGGCCCTCTTCATATTCCTCCAGCAACTCGGCCCTGCTTATGCTTGGTGCTATAAGTCTAGTGGGAGCTTTGTTAAATACATACTCCTTAACCTCAAAAGATGGCACTAGGAGCTTGACCTGCTTTTTCTTGGGCTGCTCTGCTTGAACCTTCACTAATTGCTTCTCGGGCTCCTCCACTTTTTGCCTCTTGGAGGCTCTTTTGTATCATCATCCACATCCATAGTACTACTGCCCTCTTGCTTGCTGGGATTTTCTGGAATAATGATCAAGGGCATAGCTGCTGATATTGCTAGGATTTGACTAGGAGAACCAGGCACCTGTGATGTGCTTCCTAGTGCCAAAGAGGGGGAGCTTTCTGGTGGGTCAATATCCATCTGACCTTTGTCAAGGTATTCCAACCAATTTTCCCTTTCAGCTAGGCCTGTAAGCTCAAAATGTTCATATCCTTTTCTGTTAGTCTCCTTCCTCCTCTCTGAAATTATATGGTGGGGATCATAGTTCATTGCATCCTTGGATGGGAATCCCATGTCACCCATCATTCATTCAATACTTGGGAAGGATGCTTTTCTTTTTACAACAAAAGAACCCGGTGTCCATGGGAAACTGATACCAGATGACTTCTTGTCATCCAAGAAGTGCTCACATTCTGCCTTCAACTTCTGCCTTATGAATTATAAGGTGAGGATTATAGGGGTCAAGAAGGCAGGTAGCACATAAGGTGCATGTGAAAAACCATAGACCCTGATCACTGTACCATGCTTCAACAAGAACCAGTCCGCAACCCTTTTCTCCATGGATGGCTGCAATAGGTTTTTCATCTTTGGCAGCACCCTAGGCAACCTCTTTTGGAATAAGATGACATATATTTCTGACATGAGGTCATTCATGAAGGTTTTTATAATCAGAGTACATTTCTTTTGTAAGCTGCATCTCTGGTACTTGTAGGTTTTCTTCATTTGCTGCCAAGAACATTTTCAACAAGTAAGATTGGAACCTAAAAGCCCTTGTCCTAGGGAATTCTATGAGCTGGGAATGGATGTTGTCTACTAAGGCTTCATAAAATTTTAGGCATGCACACTGGGTGGGAAAATTGGGGTCTGTTGGTTCAATGAGACAAGTGCTTATAACAAACAATAAGCCGATTAGAGGTTCTGTTATGTATTGGTCACTGTCCAACCCTAAGAACTGGGCTAACAAGGAAATAACACACTTATATTCTTTGTTAAACAAGTTGTCTTCACCAGGAAAAGGTGCGCCTTGAAAAAAGGTATTGGGTAGTAGGGAGGCATAATAAAAGCTCTGCTTGAGGTCAGCTGGGAGTTTTCGGAAATGCTAGATCAGGGTTTCCATTCTGTAACTTTGGGCCTTTTGAAAGAATTCTTCTGGAATGGCCAGGGCCTTCCTAACAGTAGGGGCATCTACATAGCATATAATTTTTGAATTTGAGGCATTCATGACTGCTCTCTGATTTGGGGAATAATGGTCGACGCACCAGTCTATGAATTATGGGCAGCTACGGGTTTGACTGGTGGTGAATAGGTGGAAAAATGAATGATAGACCTTATGGACATCCACCTTTTGGGCTCTTATGACTTCCAGTCTTTCCTTAGCGGTCTCTAGGGAGCTGTTAATCAACATGGTGTCATATATATCACAGTCCTTATCTTCTACTAGGTCGTTTATCTTTGAAGGCTCAAAGCCTGGGGGTTTTACAACTCCGACCATTTAAATAGTTTGGCGTGGATGTAGACGGCCTACCTGGTTGTTTGACAGCTAGGCGGGCTCCTGAGCTTTTGGTTGGATGGTCGGTCCTACACGGTTCGCTCCTTTTGATTTCCAATGCACAAAGGACAAATGGGATGCGAATCTCCGTGTAGGCGGGCATTTTTATAATATAGATCTGCCATATCACCCTCACAGCTATGACAGTGATGGGGCCACATCAGTCATCCATCCATGCGATCGATCCTCCGCCGTATATCTCCTTGGCCTTCACCTTCCAACTCCGCCACATGCCATCTCGACAGCATCTATGATTTGCAAAAATATTGTCAACCGTCGATCTAATCCCCTCCTGGATCTTGATCGTCCAAGGATGCGGCCCTTTCTTGGGTTCACAAATTTTGGGTTTGTCTATTTTACATGCAAGTCATATTTGCGAACAAATCCTGAACTGTGTATCTGCATCCCGCTAAATTTGTGATGTTGAAAAGTGTAAGGCTTTAATAAAAGTTCGCAAATTTGAATCGTGCCCTTTTTCGCGCATGTCTAAATTGCGAACAAATTACCAATCGTTGATCTGCGCCTCCTGCCATTGATCTAATTTTTACCTATCCGTCGGCTAACACCTCACCCATGCTTATACAACCTTCAACTCTTTTTGCGATGGAGGCATATGACCGTCAATTATTATCGCTTTAATCTAAACCGTCCATTGGTGCTATTACACGTCGCAGGCGCATTTCTTTGTTATTAACCCTTCGATCACCATTTAATCCTTAGCTTCCTCCAACATTTTTACCTCGGCTCCAGCTTCAACTGCACAGAGCTCTGATTGCTTAACCTTTGGGCCATATGGACTAATGGCTGGTCTTTCTTGGCTACCTCCACGAATCTGAACCCTTTATTCTCCAAAACCCTTCTAAACATTCTAAACATTTAGCACAAACCTGGTGCTAACAACTGGCTCCTATTAGGGATGCTATCCTCCCTGTGAGGTAGCAAAGAACCCCCGCAGACCAGTTCCTTACCCATTGGGCCACCCTTGACAAAGACTTCAAACCTCTGTCTTCTCTGGTTCATTTTGAGAACACAAACAAAACAACAACTATGGATACTCCTTCCAGATCTTAGGGCCTTCACTTCGGGATTCAAACCCTTCGGTTCACCATCAGCATTTAAAAAAATTGTAAAACAAAATATATAAAAGTTATGATACATGAGTTACCTGTCACCCTCAGGACAGGTAGTGCTTCGAAAACCTCCCATTGACTGGACCTCCTGTCAGTGGAGGTCCATCTTGATGCTCTAGGATGAATGAGTTCACCCCTCTATTTGTTGCAATGATATATGGGCCCACCCACATATGATCAAACTTTCCATGTTTATCCTCTTTAGGAGCATCCAATTTTAAAACAAAATCATTAACCTAAAACTGCTCTTTTTTCACCTTCCTATCAAAAGTGTTCTTCATCTTTTCCTGGTGCATTTGTACTTTGTCATAAGCTTTGTCTCTAAGATCATTCAATTCAATGATCTGGTTTATCTGAGCTTATTTGAGCCAATTTCATGCATTTGTTTGCTTTCATCTGATCAACATATGTCTTCGACAATATCACCAATTTTCGATCTTCATTGTATCAATGAGTTAAAAGGACATCTTGGCATACCGGAATAATTTAACTAAACATTTAATTTCAAGTATTTCAGTCCATGTTTTGGAGACTAACATATCAAAGGTGTGAAGCAAGACATTAAATTTTATTAAGTCTTTATTTTGGCATTATCTTTATTTATTTAGTCACGTATTAGATTATATTATTTTCCATTTAAATTTGTGTCCAAACTTTAATATTTTACTTATTCCCAAAATGCCAAATAAATTAATGATTTAGATGATATACCATAAACGCAATATTTCTTATTCTAAATGATATCCTCTTAAATATTGAAAAGCTCATTGAAGTTTGGCAAAAGATTAATGGATAAGTCCTTAGCTAGCAATTTTATGGCCTAAAGTGATCATGAAGAAAGTCAATATGGTCTAAATTGCTTAGATTCTCTTTAATAAAATTAATTATTTGTTTGTGATACCATGGAGTAAACTTTAGTGCTTTAAATTTAAATAATTAATTATAATGTTAACTTTTAATGAGAATCTTCCAACTTTGGTCTTTCACATAAAATGGAAATTTTGAGGTCTTGTTATAATTCATGTATTAAGATTCTAGATTTTTGGGATATGTGAGTTTTGAGTAAAGGAAATTTCAACTTTATTTTTTATTTTATTTTTATAAACATTATCTTCAAAGTTTGTATGGAAGGATATAAAAATACTCATTCCAATATTTTACTCTTCTTTTTATTTAATTAACCACTCATACAAACTTACGTTATCCTTTGAACTATTGTTATTTGCCTTCACATAAATGATTTTTATCTTTTGAAAATTTCACATTGACTTCAGAATTTTCATGAAGAGGATGACGCACCAGCCGCATATAATCTGTTCTAATTGGTTTATACGAAAGAGTTTTGCTTATGGAGATTTATCATGCCCCGATATTCAAGAAGTTACCATATTATGGCATTCAAATAAATCGCATCATCAGATTTTTTATGGAGTTCACTAAATCAAAAGGAGAACGCTTTGCATGCCGTCGCATTACAAGAAGTTTTCCACATCTTGTTATTCGTTGCAGAGAGCCCTTTGCAGTGGTCTTCATTTGATGCAACCCCATTAAAAGTGGCAATTCTTTTCCATTTGTTTACTGCCAGACATGGAGGTCATCTCGCAACGGATTTCGAAAATCAAGCGTAAAGGATCCAATTTTCACAAGTTTAAATTTCCAATCCAAATGACAACCAGAAGTTGTTTAAAGAAGGTCCATGTATTCAGAAATGATACAACTTGCAATTTTGATGGCAAATCATCAAGAGAAAATCATAGATTAACTTAAATTGTATATCTGCCACTACTCTCATCACAAGATCGAAATTATCCAACGAATTAATCAAGTTCAAAGATTGTTATGCTACATGTTCTCCACTAGATTACAAAGGAGGCCTATGACGGTCAGAAATGAACTTGAATTCTATCTGGAAATAAAATCTATGTTATATTTTGGTTATATTTTTATTCCAGATTCGACGAACAAGGTAGAGATCACGCGATGCATTGATTTCCATGAAAGACTGCTCATAAACCAACTTAACAGATACAATTTCCAGATTGCAGAGATGAAGCTACCAAAACAGCCTGTTGACTGAAGCATTAATAAAGTTTTCAAATAGAATACCACCTTTTTGCTCACAAAAAGCGCCAGCAAATGAAGAGATCAACCAAATGCACCAGACAGAGGACATCTCAAGGAGTTGGAGAAGACGCTCTGCAGAATTGGAGGAATTTCTTTCTCTCATTCTGTATTTGTTTTCTGTATCATATTCTTTGAACAGAGAATCAGGAGATGTTACTTCTTACCCAGTTTTCTTCTGGTTGTATATCATACTTTGTAAATTTTTATGAAGCAGATATTGCCCAATGATCGTTTTCATGTAGTCGATTGTAATCAGCTGTGTTATGTAAGATTTTTCCGTACACTTTGCACAATTAATTACAATTTAAATTTGATTATTTGAATTCATTTTTGCATATAGATTTTCATGTCTAGCTGTGTGAAATGATAATTGTTTCAAGATTAATGATAACTATTTTTATTGTTTATTTTTTAGGAAATTGGAGTCCTTATTCAAATTGCTATTTATTTAACTTTGTTTAAGTAATTTGGCTGTAAAACTATTATTTTATGCATTAGAAATTCTTCCTTTTTAAACTTGCATGATAGAACCTACAGGTTTTTAGCAGTTGTTAAGCTGTTAGCAGCTACTAAATTGTTTCTTTTAATTATTGGAAATTGCATCATATATTATTTATGCATTTCATATTCGTTATATTACATCTTTGGGATTTTAATTGCATTTTGAGAATTCATATCACTAGATTGTGAGACTCTCTATTATATAGAGCAAACCTATATAGGCAGTGGGGCCTTTGTTCCTGCAAGAGATAGCTACTTTAAACACACCGAGGGATGTTTTAAGCCCTCTGTGTAGGATATTTCTCCGTGTTGTCCTCGGGAAAGAAAATCCGGCCAACATGTCTGCATTTTTATTTTTTCGTTTCTCTCAATTTTGGTAGATTCATTTTTTAGCTCTTCAAATCTACGTTTCTTCTTTCGAACTCCTTGAGATTCATTGACCTCCATAAATGCATTTTGACTTTCAGAAGCATATTTATTCCCATCATTGCTTTCATCTGGATCAAAGGATGACAAATGAGGGATATCAAGAACATGAAATGAGGGCATATACTTCGGAGGAGACTCATCTGGGTCATCCTTCGATTTTCATGTTAAGCCACGTTTTGATTCTCTAGCTAAGGGAACATATTTGCATTCCTTCTCATTACAATTTTCCTCAATCCTTATTCCTGAATAATTTCCTCTTCATCGCAAATGTCATTTCCTCCAATCCATATAGCGAGTCTTCATGCAAAAAGTCATCTTGTGGGACCTAGGCTAGGAGATTATGGTCCATCTATACACAGTGCCATCATTGTCTGTGACTTCTCGCTCTGCGTTTGGAGGGATGTGAGTCCTTTCATCTGCATCTTCTATTTTTATATCATGTTCTTCTTCCCTTGCACTCTGTACATCTACCTCTGCCCTCTTTGTTTTTCTAGACTTCAATGAAAGTGAAGACCTGGAATTTCTGATAGGAAACTATAAAATTTTTCCAATACCTAATCGTTTTCCCCATGAAAGGACTAAATGGTATTTTGCTTACAATTCGAGGATTACCAACATGACAAAAGATCATTTTATTACAGAAATCTCTTGTATAAACTCCTTTGATCGATAGCAAACAAATTTTCACCCTCTACGTTGGGATACTCACTATCAGTCTGTCAATATTTGTTATCTTCATCTTGATCATCTTGAGGATACTCACTATCATTCTGTCCAACTTCGTTATCTTCATTATGTACATGTTCATATCTATTTTCTTCTAGTGGATCATCATAGTAATCAGTTTCTGCATTTTTATTTTGTTGTTTCTCTCGATTTTCACTAGATTCATTTTGTAGTTCTTCAAATCTACGGTTCTTCTTTCGAACTCCTTGATATTCATCACCCTCCACAAATACATTTTGTCTTTCATAAGCATATTTATTCCCATCATTTCTTTGATCTGGATCAAAGGATGACGAATAAGGGAAATCAAGAACATGAAACAAGGGAACATACTTGTGAGGAGACTCATCCGAGTCATCCTTTGATTATCATTTTAAGCCATGTTTTGATTCTCTAGCTAAGGAAACATATTTGCATTCCTTCTCATTAAAATTTTCCTCAATCCTTATTGTTGGTATAATTTCCTCTCCATCGCAAATGTCGTTTCCTCCAATCCATATAGCGAGTCTTTATGCAAAAAGTCATCTTGTGGAACCTATGCTAGGAGATTATGGTCCCATCTGTACATGGTTCCATCATTGTCTGTGACTTCTCGCTCTCTGTTTGGAGGGTTGTGAGTCATTTCATATGCATCTTCTATTTGTATATCATGTTCTTCTTCCCTTGCACTATGTACATCTATCTCTACCCTCTTTGTTTTTCTAGACTTCAAAGTCTCTACTTCAACCATTTTTTTCCTCACCTACTTCAACTTTCTGAATGATGTATGAATTATATATATAATAAGAAATGAATGATTTATGAATGTTTAGAATTCACACGTATATAAAGTCTTTTCACATATGACCTTTCATATAAGGTCATGCCCTTATCGATGAGACATCTTTTCAATAATATAATAATAATAATATTTAAATATAATTAAATATTAAATTATGACAATTATATATATATATATATATATATAATGCAATTCTAATGAGAAGGAATGCAAATATGTTTCCTTAGTTATCAAATCAAAACATGGCTTAAAACGATAATTGAAGGATGACCTGGACGAGTTTCCTAAGAAGTCTATGCCCTCATTTCCTACTCTTGATATCCCTTATTCATTATCCTTTGATCTAGATCAAAGCAATGATGGGAATAAATATTCTTCTGAAAGTTAAAATGTATTTATGGAGGTTGATGAATCTCAGGAAGTTCGAAAGAAGAAATGGAGATTTGAAGAGCTACATAATGAATCTAGCGAAAATCGAGAGAAACAACAGAATAAAAGAGCAGACACTAATTATTATAATGATCCACTAGAAGAAAATAGATTTGAACATGTATTGAATGAAGATAATGAAGTTGGAGAGAATTATAGTGAGTATCCTCAAGATGATCAGAATGAAGATAATGAAGAAGGGGAGAGTGATAGTGAGTATCCCAAAGTAGAGGGTAAAAAATTGTTCCAAAATCAGGGTTTTAAAAACGTACGCCATTTCAAATTTGAATAATTTCAAGTAGAAGGATTTATTTGGATTGATCTCAAAGGTGTGGTAAAGATCGTAGATATCAATTTTTATTGTTCCACATGGCACCAGAAGATGGTGGAAGAGACCACACCACTCCACTCAAACCAACGGAGGATTTATCCATGACCTTCTAAGAAAGTGAAGACCTAGAATTTCTGACAGGAAACTATGAAACTTTTCTCCAATACTTGATCGTTTTCCCCCATGAAAGGACTAAATGGTATTCTTCTTACAATTCGAGGATTACCAACATGACAGGAGATCATTTTATTACATAAATATCTTGTATAAACTCCTTTGCTTGATAGAAAAAAAAATTCACCCTCTACTTTGGGATACTCGCTATCACTCTGCCCATCTTTGCTATCTTCATTCTGATCATCTTGAGGATACTCACTATAATTCTTTCCAACTTCATTATCTTCATTCTGTACATGTTCATATCTATTTTATTCTAGTGGATTATCATAATAATTAATGTTTGCATTTTTATTTTGTCGTTTCTCTCTATTTTCGCTAGATTCATTTTATATCTCTTCAAATATACGTTTCTTCTTTCGAATTCCTTGAGATTCATTGACCTCAACAAATACATTTTGAATTTTAGAAGAATATTTATTCCCATCATTGGTTTGATCTGGATCAAAGGATGACGAATAAGGGATATCAAGAACATGAAACGAGGGCATATACTTCTGAGGAGACTCGTCTGGGTCATCCTTTGATTGTCATTTTAAGCCATGTTTTGATTCTCTATCGAAGGAAACATATTTGCATTCCTTCTCATTACAATTGTCTTCAATCCTTATTGCCATTATAATTTCCTCTTCATCGCCAATGTCGTTTCCTCCAATCCATATAGTGAGTCTTTATGTAAAAAATCATCTTGTGGATGCTAGGATAGGAGATTATGGTCCCATTTGTACACAATTCCATCATTGTTTGTGACTTACCGCTCTCCGTTTGGAGGGGTGTAAGTCCTTTAATATGCATCTTCCGTCAGTATACCATGTTCTTCTTCCCTTGCACTCTGTACATCTACCTCTTCCCTCTTTGTTTTCTAGACTTCAAAGTCTACTTTATCCATTGTTTGCCTCACCTCCTCTTCCCATCTAAGGAAATCATCATCACTACCTGAATCCTTCAAGTAAGCATCGAAGGTTTGGGATATAGTCATTTCCCATTACCTATGGATTCATTGTTAGATTGATTTCTTGAGTAACTAACATCATTTTCATATGATTTTATTTGGGATTCATTTGAAGTAACTACTGAATATAATTCCTAAATGGCAGATGGTGGCATCCCTTCAATTCTAACTCCAATTACATGCTCGGGTGGAGGTTGTGTTCTCAGGTGGGTCGTGCACATTGATATTTGGGATTCTTTAGCTAGCTCAACAAGTAACAGTTCTTTCAGTTCATAAACTTCTTTGTCAATTGCATGCAACTTGGCAACACCCATGCTTTCACCTTCCCTTTTAAGTCTTTTTTCTTCTTCTTTCACGGCCTCTTTCGATTGCACGGTTATTTCTTTCTATCAACTCTTCTAATATATGTTAACTTCTTCGTATGTCCATTGGAATGGAGATGCTATAATACCAATAAAGTAGATAACTTGTAGCTTGAATGCTTAATGATTAAAATGTACACACACACACACACACACATATATATAATAAAAAATGAATGATCTGATGAATGTATACAATTCACCTGTATATAAAGTATTTTCACATGACCTTTCATATAAGGTCATGCCCTTATGGATGAGACACCTTTTCAATAATATAATAGTATTAAGATTTAAATATTGAATAAATATTAATATATATATATATATATATATATATATATATATATATATATATAATGCAATTCTAATGAGGATCAATGCAAATATGTTTCCTTAGTTAGAGAATAAAAAAGGGTTTAAAACGACAATCGAAGGATGACTTAGACGAGTTTCCTAAGAAGTCTATGACCTCGTTTCTTGTTCTTGATATCCCTTATTCATCATCCTCTTATCCAAATCAAAGCAATGATGGGAATTAATATGCTTATGAAAGTCAACATGTATTTGTGGAGTTTGATGAATCTCAAGAAGTTCGAAAGAAGAAATGGAGATTTGGAGACCTAGAGAATGAATCTGGCAAAAATCGAGAGAAACGACAGAATAAAAATGTAGACATTGATTATTATTATGATTCACTGGAAAAAAATAGATAAGAACATGTACATAATAAAGATAACGAAGTTGGACAAAATGATAGTGAGTATCCTCAAGATGATAAGAATAAAGATAACAAATATGGGAAAAGTGATAACGAGTATCCCGAAGTAGAGGGTGGAAATTTGTTCAGTATCAAGCAAACAAGTTTATAAAAGAGTTTTATGTAATAAAAGGATCTTCTGTCATGTTGGTAATCCTCAAATTGTAAGCAGAATACCATTTAGTCCTTTCACGGGGGGAAACAATAAGGTATTGGGAAATTTTAATAGTTTCCTTTCAGAAATTGCAGGTCTTCACTTTTCATGGATGAAGCCTCGCCAAGTAAATCCATAAACCTTTACTTTCGAGTACGAAAATCATTTGATATACATATCCAAATGGTACAAAACCGTAAGTAACCTTAGGAATGAAGGTGATATCCTTAAAGAAGGGTTAAAAGGAACAAGAACACCTTAGAAGGAAGGAATATCCCTAGATTAAGGTTTATATCTCTAGAACCCCATTGGTCAAACATCACTGCAGGAGGCGAAACAGGTTATCTGAGATGATGTTATAGTTGAAGCAAACAAATTAAGACCCTATCTTGATTTCGTTTTGGACAAGGAGGCTGTAATTAAATTGGCCAAGCAAAGTGTAACAACAACGAAGAACAAATTGAATAAAAAGCCTATGGAATGCGCTGGAAATGTCGTAGAGTTTTTGAATGGCTTAACTGAGGGTGAAGTGAAAGAAACAGGCATAAAAGACGGATTATCCACCATCATTTGGGCTAGGAAGGTGATAAACAAACATCAACAGTTAGCTACGGTTTAGGCCAGAATAGATATTATGGCACACCAATTGAAGCTCTTTAGAGATATGTTTGACCCATTGTTTAAGAAAGGGCTTCCACTCTTTTGGGAAGAAGATGGTACCATGCTGACCCAAAAAGAGTATCAAGACAGGTTAATGGAATGCAGGTTGAATCATGAAGACTTTGTTGACATGACCTAATCACTGTCTGGCAAAACAGTGGTGGATAAATTGACAAGGGAGTTTGAATTGGTCTTGGTTTTTAAAGAGGTTTGTGCAAACCTTCAGATCTATTCATACGAAGATCATACAGAATTATGAGTATTGCTAAAAGAGGCGGCCATGTCAGATATGCCAGCTGCTGACCAATGGAAGATTGTGGAGAAATATGGAAAAGCCAAGCTAACCCTGCATGCATAGATATTTTTGAAGATCGTGGAGCTTTGCAGTTTGAAGACTTAATTACTTAGGCTTTTGTTTATTTACTAGGATTTGTTACTAGTCAGTAAATATTCATTGACACATGTAAAGGGAAGTTAAGCCTACTTGTCCACTCTTGTTGTTTTTGTTGTAACTGATTTTCAAGGATGATGGACTTGTCTATATAGGTGTCATCGCAGTTGTAACAAATTTCTATTAGGGTGAGTTGAGCCTGAGGGTCGTTTGCTCCTATATATTCACATGTAATAGAGAAGAAAAAGGGTTGGAACCCGTGAGAACTTGAGTTTTGTTTTTGATATCTATCCTTAATAAAATTACAGAGTCGAGGTTGGCATTTTGCAGAGATTCTTGTATTATTTGCTTTACAGTCTGTATCTTCTTTCCTTATGTGAATGTGTTCCTTGTTATCTATTTGTTGTTGCTGCAACCTTATCCCCATAATTTTCTGAAAATTATAGGGCCCTTCCTTTCATTTTTAGAGAGTTTTGTGGTCCCTTGAAAGCTTGGTTTTTGACCCTTTAAGTTGTTCCCTTTCTTAAGAAAAATTTGTTTTTGGCTAAGGCAAACATCACTTTTTTTCGCCAAACTGGTCGCATATTTTTAGTCTATTTTTTGTGACCAGTTGTTTTTGTTGTAAAGGTGGTCGCAGTCTTTAAGGTTAACCTCGCCGGCCGGTCGCAGCCTTCTGGCTTGTCTTTCACCGACTATTGCGTACCGTTTTTGTCTTATCGGTCGCAGCATTTAGCGCTAATGTCACCTACTGTTGCGCGGTCCTTTAAGTTGTTTTTCACCGACTGGTTGCAGTTTTTAACCTACTCCCTACCGACCACTGCGCCATTTCTGGTCTTAACTTCATCGACTGTTGTGTTGTCTGTTGGTTTATTTGTGCCAAGTTTCTCATCCGGTTTTTGGTTAAGTCGGCCTCTCCCCGTCGTAGCACCTGGTCGCGTTGGTAACAATAACCCCGCCGACCGTTAAAAACACTTTCACTTTAAAAAGTCAGTCGATCATTGCGCCGTCCTTTTTTACTCCTCGCTGATCCTCGTCGCAGTTCCTTGGTCGCAATGATTAACGATAAATCTGCCGGCTGTTGCATAATATTTAAGCTTAAACTTGTCGACCACACCTAATTCACGCAGTCCATCATCCCCGTCGGCGTAGTTCTTTTGGGAAAATGAAAAAGTGAGTGGGTGGAGACTTTAACTAAACTCTGCGCGCCATTAGTGTGCCCAACTTCCAACCCCACAGGTATTAATTGCTCAGCTGTGCATATATATGCAACGGGGTTTTGGGTTTTACCTCCCACCTTTTGCAAAACCGAGAAGCATCGTTGAGCGCCATTGGAAGCATCAGGCTATCTCCAGTCAGACCATGCATACCAGTTCTAGTAACCCCCCTCCAGTGTTGACAGGTAGGCCCTTTCGAAACTTATTCCGTTTATTTTATCCGCCTGGGACCTCGGTTTAGCGTTTCATTTTGTTTCAAATATGTTTGTGGTTGTTTTTAGAGCCCGGTTTCTTAAAACAAAAAACAAAAAAAACCAGACCCTCCTTGCGCTTCATAGCACGTAGAGAAACACTTATGCCTCGTCTATTTTTATCCGTGCCTGGTATCCCTGTCAGCGTGAGTTTCATGGCCATGTCCAGTCCGTCGCAACCTTCACTTCGGGATTGGTCAAGTTTTGAACCCAGTACCCACTAGTAAACTTCTTGTCCTAAGTTCAGTGGGTGCGCTATCAATGAACTTCACCAGAACCTTGAACCCCGACGACCACTTTGTTTGCCATCCCAGTCAAGTCGTTGTGCACCAAGAAGAAGTTGCGTCATGGCCACTATGCTCTGTTTCTTCACACGCACACACCCTTGCTGCTATCAGTTGCTCACAAGTGTAAAATTCTGTCGAGCCAGAGTCACCTGTATAGTCGTTTCGTTGTCGAGAATTGTCCATCCTAAGGCTTCGCCCATCACCTCTTAAGATAGTTTTGCATAAACATTTAATGTGCTGGCTTGCTTGAAGGATTGTCTTCTTCCATTGGCATAGGCACTTCGCATTTTGAAATTCTAGAATAATGTTGATAGTATTGACTTGTTCACTAATTATGATGATAAAATAATCGCCAGCAGCGCTCGTTTTTATGTTTGAATCGCACTCATTTGAATTGCCACATGGATGATTTTTGTGTAAATGTTGGCCTTCATTTTTTTCAACCTTAATGGGAAAGTTTAAATGGAAGCTAACATTCATGTTAATTCAAGTTCTATTTTAAATAATATGATCACTATATTTCTCATAACAAATTGACATCCCTCATTTCCCCCCTCATTGTCATCACAGGTCTAATATGCATAGGCGGTCCGCCAGAAAGAAAGCCAAGTTAGCCAAGCCAGACTCACATGTAGAGATCCTTTTGGACACCTCGCTCGAGATGATGTTCGGCGACATGAAAGCTATTACAGGATCCGCCCCAGAATATCAATGGGGCGAGTTATACAGAGCTATTAGGGACCAAAACTTCCCTGAAGCATCATTGGAAGAGAGTCTGGTCTATCTGACCATAAAAAAAAATAGTCTCCACAAAGGAGCAACCCGCCCCAAGTTGTTCCCATGCTCGGAGGTTATTGGTTGGATCCTACCCCAGGTGAATACTGACTCCAGATTTATCACAGACATCATCGAGATGAGTCTTGCATCCTTTGCGCCATAACATATTACGACAGCATACAAACTGCCATACCCTAAGACCCTACTAAATGAGGAATGGATATCAGGGCTAAAGATGGACCCTTTGGAATATGCCAGAAATATGACAATTTCTGAAATGCAAATAAGGTCAAGGGCCAGTGGAGAGTATGAGAGTCAACATCTGAGGACTCCATACAGGCTCATCGCCCTGATGTTGAGTCGAGTTTTTGACATGCCAAATGGAAACATATATAAACTCGGCTAGGTGCCTCTGATGTTCCATGTGGCCACGCATGGAACAATATTTAATTGGGCAGACATCATCTCAGATAGCATGGCTTCCCATATAACCGCTGCACAAGGGGGATTAACCCAAAACAAAGCTGATTTCTTTATGTCTTCTTATATGGTGGATTGTTTATTAACCAAACACCCTTTCCCTGATTTGGGATGTGTATGGAATAAAAAAGAGTCTCCTCTCTTTGTAGATTATCAACCAACATGGGCACACAAGTATGCAAACCACTACACTCAGATTTACGAAAAGTTCATCATGCCACTGTATCAGCTGATTTTTAAAGAAGAACCAAACTACCTGTCTGAGAATGCTATGCCCACCATTGAGGAATTTGGAGATTATTACTTATCCTTTGAAGGAACTTACATCAGAATGAATGGGGGATCTCGCCCCCCGTCTCTATTTCCCTAGTATGCCACATATTTTGTAGTGCATAAAGAAGCCATACGACAACTCTTTATCGATGGAGTCAGTAGGGTGCTCCGTGACAAGAAGAAGGCCGAATACCCGCCAATGCCTTTTACCATTGGAGCATACTAGCTCCCCAAGGAAAAGGATGGCATAGATTTTTCCCAATACTTAGAAGCCTTCCATTTTGGAACAAAAATTTTCAGAAGGCATGACCCCAACGGTAAAGTTGTTGCTCACTGCTTTACCTGCAGGGTCACTTTTGAGTACGCGCATTTCTGGGACAAGGATGAAGAGTTCTTCCGAAGTTCCAAAAACATGACCGAGTTGGGAAAACGCTACCGCCCTAAAATCGGTGCCAGTTCCAGTTCCAAACCTATTGGGCTAAAGCAAAAGGAACAGGAGGAGAAGCAGCGCCAAGAGGCAGTCGCAGTACAATTAGAGGAGGCCGAGAAGAATAAAAATGAAGAGGCAGATAGACTCCAAGAGGAATAAAATCAAAGGCTTCAAAGGGAGCTAGCAGAGAAGGAGAGGGAAGAAGCAAAAAGGCTTCAAAAGGAAGAAGAAGAAAAGCAGCAACAAGATGCAGAAGCTGCTAGAATTCAACAAGAGCAAGCTGCAAATATGCAGAAGGACCATGATGAGAGAATTCAAAAGGAATAAGATGAGAGAATAAAGAAAGAAGAAGTTGAAAACCTGCGAGAAATAAAGGAGAAAGTGGAAGCGGAAGCAACAGAACTGCAGAGGCAGAAAGAGGAAGCAGAGAAGTCCAAGGAAGCTGTGGAGCAGGGTAACTCAATCCCACAAGCCATGGACATATATGTATCAACAATAAACCCACCGGATATAACCACTGAAGGGGATGCCTCATCACAGGAGCTCGCTCTCACCCCATACACTCCCTCAAAGCAACACCAAGTGGCAAAACTTGATTCTGTCTTTTACGATAAAAAGAAGAAGGCTATCATGAGTAGATCGGAAAAGAGGATGAAAACTCAAGATGACCGAGATGAAGTCAGAATAACACAAGTCTCGATTTTTCAGGGGACTGATAGCGACCCTCCGTTCATGGAAGCATGCAGTGTGGCTTCGGCTCAGGAAAGTGCCAATAATGTAGATTTGCAGGTGGAAGAAGTAAGTAAATACAAGGACAAGTGCTTCAAGGTTAAAGATAATATTTTGGAGGAGGTGCACCAGGGAAATGAGCTGAAGAGGAAATATAGAGAGCTTCAAGATGAAAAGAAAGAAATATATTTGCAGACCCAGAAGCTCAAGGATGAAAATAATGCTCTAAATGTGCAACTAGTAATCGCAGAAGGCGAAAAGAAAGAGTTAGAAGTGCGCATACAAGAGTTAGAGAAACATGAGGCCAACAGTGTACAGCAGATCAAGTTCTATAAGCCGCAGTTCGAGAGGTTGACAAAGGAAAAAGAGCAGCTGCTAGAGAAACTAAAGGATGCAAATGAGAAGAAGAAGGATCTAACCGTGTTCCATGAGGAAGCATGCGATATGCCAAGGAAAGTTCATCAGTCACTAGAGTTGATCATGGAGGAGGTGTGTAAGGTAAAGGGAATGATTGCGAGGATGAAGGTAATTGAGGCTGATGCACTGAGACTCAAGAAAAATTATGTGCGCCACTTGGAGGAAATCAATCGATAGCTTGCATTGAGAAAAGGAAAATCAGGATTCCCAGGGCACCTACCTATCAAGTCCGTAGATGATTCAGATCTGGATTTAGGACTCCTTGAGTTTTGTAGAGACTGTGGTACAAAAATAATTAGTGTAATCCAGAAAACCATCGGAAAATGTACCGACTTCTACTTAAAGGTCTAGGAAACCCATGAGAAATGCCATATGGTTTTACCTCAAACCATAGATGATTTTCCTGATAGAGATTAGCGTTTGTCAGACTTGCAGGGCGAATTGAATTCAGAAATAGAGTACCTAAGAAAGATAGATGTCCTGACAATAGAAGACCTCCACCGATTTATTGGGAAAACTTCTATCCATGTTTATTTTCTAGAGGACATCGCCCAGGCGACAGTAGCAGGAGAAACAAACATTAAATCAGATCTGCGTAAGCATGAGAGATCACTAAAAATGATGATTTATGCACGGGGCAATTTTATTATACGAGAAGCTGGCGCGTGGACCAATTACATTGCTGAAGTGGAAATTCCAGCTGAAGAGGAAAGACCAGCTGGAAGTTAATTTTGTTTTTATTGTAAATTCCAAAAGGACAACTGAGAGCTGATTTATTGTATAATCATTTAAAAAACAACTGGAAACTAATTTTGTCTTATTGAGTACTAAAAGACAAACTTTTGTGTTTCCCTAAGGTTAGGGTTGGAGAAAGACATTTTTGTAAAGTAATAAATAGAAGGATAGAATAGAAGGAAAGGACTTTTGGAAGGTGAAAGGACTGATTTGTCTTGTACGTGAACTATTTTGCTGCATTAATAAAGAAAGCTCCATTTTGCCTGGGAAAAGCTAGCACTGCGTTTTGCTTGGGAATGTGTTGAATGTATGCTGAATTATTTTTGCATCTTTCATGCATATACTGTGAGATCTGTAACGAATATAATTAAAGTATAATTAAATAAATAAAATTAACTAAAGACATGACTTTTCATGTCAAATGAAAAAGCATGACTCTTCATGTCAAATGTCCAAGCCTTATTTAAAGGTGGACCATTATTGTAACCTATCATCTTTTATCAAATATATTATCTATTTTACTCCATGTTGATGGCTTATCGAATATACCAGGTTCATTGGTGAAGTTATTTGTGTGAAGCGAATAATTAATCACTCCATTTGGTATCAGAGCCTCTCGGCCCTCCCTGATCCATCCCTTGGCCACCCACTTTAGAGTTTCTCTGTAAACTTGGTCTTTGACCAGTCTTGGCTTCTGGCCATTTTTTAGATTTCAATTGAAAGGAAGAAGATTCACTCGACTGCTCCTCATATCTCCTTCTCGCAGCCCACACGTCATTCCTTCACTCACGCAACCATTCATCCCACTCTCCCAGCCCTCATCCTCTTCCTCCAATGCCCTAGCCTTTCCTGTGATTCATTCACTTCATCCCCACTGCTGCGTCCACCCTCCTCCACGCTAGCCACTCTTCTCATCTTCCCACGCCGTCCTCCCGCGCATCCTCCCAGCGCTCACCATTCCACGCAACCTCCTCCCTTCCGCTCACTCCCACCACTCCACCCACTCCCACCACTCCACCTATGCTCCTCCCACTCCCGCTCCCCTCTGCCTCCCTCCTACTGCGTTTCTTTCCTCCGCCTGCCCTCCTCTCCTGCTCCAACCTCTTACACCCACATTCGTCGCCCTAACCGCCACCTCTACCGGCTCTCCACTCCCATGCCAAGCTCCTGCATCCATAGCCATCGCGCTATCCCCCACCTCCGCCCTGCTCCCAAGTCTACCGCCATCTTACATACCCCGCTCCTCTCTTCCCCGCGCAACCCTTCCACAGCTCCACACTCACGTGCCATTTAATCCGCCGCGCCACCACCTGCAACCCCTGCGACCCCACCTCATCCCCACATTCCGCTGCTACCACGCACCAGTCCTACCTCCCCCATCGCTGCTAGCTCCCTCCATTCGCCCTCCAGTCTCCGCGCTCTCCCTGCGTTCCCTCACCATTCCCTCCACCATCCACCCTCGCGCGCTGCCACCCCCATTGCAGCACCCCACTCCACGCTTCCTTCCATGTCGCCTCCACTTCCTGCAACCATCGCCGCCACCACCAACTCCAACGCACATCCAATCCTCCATTCTCACAACCCTAAGAGAATTTTCAAAAAAAAAATTAAACATTATACTATTATTATATTGTTTAAATATTTTAATTTTTGAAAAAAATTATATATTAAACTATATATATAATTTATAAAAATATTCTTAATTAATAATTATTATTATTAAAAAAAAAAGGGAAAAAAAGTATTATTAACATAATAATTACTTTTGGAAAGAAAAAAAAAAGTTGTTTAACCAAAACAAAAGAAGGTTTTTTTACGAAATAACCACATTAAGGGTTATTACACCTTTTTGGTGTCCACCTGTTATCAAAAGCAAGAAGACAAATTGTCGTCAGAAAAATCAAAATCAAAGGAAGACCGATTATCGATACAAAAGTAGTCAAAGGAAGAAAAACTTGAAAAAGAGTCGAAGACCATGGAAGCTGTTTTACGACTACATATAGAGAAATTAGAAGCTAAGTTAAAGCGTTATCAGAAGGAAAATGAATATTTACACGACAGTAATAATGGCAATACATAAGCTACGAGAAAAGTTCAATGAACAAAAAATCTCTGACCAAAAAAGTCGTATAGAAAAATTGTATGTGCAAATTGATGAATTAAGAGCCGAAAATAAACTCAATCAGAGGCTAGAAGATAAAGATATAAAGAATGAAATAAGTAAATACGAAGCAGAAATAAAACACTTGAACAAGATCCTTAATGACAAGGATGAAGATTTGAAGAAGATACGGCTTAAATTAGGAGATCAAGAATCAAAGGTTGAGCAATGTCAACAACAGATACAAGATCTTCAAACACAAAACGACGACTCTAAAAAGGAACACAAATCGGAGATCGCAAAGAATAATAAAGCATTATCCAACAATGCTGAAGAAATTTTTAGATTAAGAAATCATAACACGACACTAATCACAAAAATCAAGAAGTTGAAAAATAGTCGAAAGTTAGATCAATCTACGGAAGACATTGAAGGGAAACTTCTAGACAAGCAGGAAGAAAATAGTTGCATGAAAAGTCATAACGAAGATCTTAAGGAACAACTTAAGAAGTTTGAAGATGATAGAAAATCGCAAGTATAAGTGATTAAAAAGTTTCAAAATGATAACATGCAGTTGGAAAGCAAGTTGGAAAAGATACAAAACGAAACCTTAAAGCCTCAAGAGACAAAAATACAACTTCCAGTTCAGAGCAACGAAGCAAAAGAACAGACAATAAGATCTCCTTATCGTCACCCAAATTATAAACGTCATTTTGACCAATGACAGGGTCAAAATGAACATACACAAAAGAATCACGATGTCAAACAAGCAAGAACATCGAATCAATACACTAAGCATCAAACAAAAAGTTACGTCCCACAAAGCGATCAAATAGCTCCGATAAAAATAGATCTCGGATGGACCACATCAGAGACGATGCGACAGCTCTCCCTTGGAATTCATAATTCGTATCGCCTCGTTTCATCAAAAGCCGCAAAGACTAAAGATCAAGAAATAACATTACAAGCAACAAATTAGACGTAATCATTGTCGTCAAATAAGCTTTGAGAACAAAGCTTCCCTTAAGGGGAAGGCAATGTAACGAATATAATTAAAGTATAATTAAATAAATAAAATTAACTAAAGACATGACTTTTCATGTCAAATGAAAAGGCATGACTCTTCATGTCAAATGTCCAAGCCTTATTTAAAGGTGGACCATTATTGTAACCTATCATCTTTTATCAAATATATTATCTATTTTACTCCATATTGATGGCTTATCGAATATACCAGGTTCATTGGTGAAGTTATTTGTATGAAGCGAATAATTAATCGCTCCAAGATCATTCCTAACTATTCTGAATTAATTATCTGTTATGAATGTTTTCATTTCCTGTGCAAATATTCTGTGTTAAATGAGTAATGGAATGTTTTAATTCTGTCAAAGCTATCTTTGGTATCTTTTACTTTATGCTATAAATGCATCTATATTATCGAACAACTACCTGTGAGATTCTTGGGTGTATTTCCAGCATATTACTCATATTTCAGATTTGCTCCATGCAGGGATAGATTTTTTTAGCTTAGATAGTTTTAGATCAGATTTGTTTTAATTGCAATGCATTTAGATAGAACAATTGCATATCATCTTTAAATATAAAATACATAAACAGTGGATCAGGCCGCAACCGGTGAAAACTCATTTTAAAATCACATACGGTAGTCGGGCGGTTAACCGGACGGATTCTCCACACCAAACGGTGAGCGATCTAATTGGGATTTCTTCCCGGGGAGAATCCCTTGCTGATTGGTGCTGCGAATTTCGAGTCATCAACAGTTTTTGGCGCTAGAAGGAGGGCCACCAGTGCATGGCTGGTAGAGGAGATCCATTCGTTAGAAGAAATCCCACTGAAGACCCACTTGAAACAGCTATCCTAGACAATTTCGTTTTGGAATCACGGGATCAAGAAGATCCCAATCCTGAAGTTGAACATCAAGAATCGTTGTACGTTGTCCCTTTTGCAGAAGTAGAAAACTTCAGAAGACATACCCGTTCTTATGTTCGGGAACTGGGTGGGTTGAACGTAATTCCCTTATTACCCAATAGAAGAGCTCCTAGGAGAGAAACCCAATACATAAGGGATTCAGTTCTTGTTGAAAATTTAGAAGAATTATTAGATCTGTCCTTACAGGAAATCACAGAACCTTTTAGTGAAATCAGACCTGAAACTCCTCTTAATCAAGAAGAACTGCATACTCCACTGCATTCTCCACCTCATTCTCCACCACGATCACCACCACATTCTCCACCGAGAAATATGGTTGTATGCGTGGAGATCCAAAGGGGCACTCAATTTAGCTACACCTTTCCACGATATACCCAAAAAACCAGAAAAGGTATTACCTAAGTACGATCCTGGAAAAGGTATTTATGTTGAAGATTAGCTTAAGAGATTTTATTTGGCTTTGAATCTTCTCAATGTGGAACACGAGGACGTAGTCTGCAAACTTTTTCCCTATACATTTGAACCCAAAGTATCTTCACGGTATTTTAGTTTGCAAGCTAATTCAATAGCAAGTTGGGAATATTTCGAAAAATGTTTCCTAAGTAAATATGGAAATCAGAAAACAGTCGCTATGTTGATGAAAGAATTGTTGTCCATGAGGATGGAAAAGAAAGAAAAGGTTCAAGAATTTAATCAAAGGTTTACTACATTGTTAAACAATTTTAGTGATGCAACAAGACCCGCTGAGGAATCTTTAGTAGAATATTACACCACAGCGCTTGATACACCCATAGCGATGTTTGTTAAAAGAACAAAGCAAGCTGCATTGATATAAAACTTCAAAGAGGCTAAGAAGGTAGAAGCCGAAGCAGATAGTATTGCTAAGCATTCCCTTGAGCTGGAAACAAAACAAACAACCACTAAGAAAACCCTTGTGTTAACCATAAATAAGGAAGAACCATCAAATGACTTAGAAAATGTGGTCAAGATGATGCAGAAGCTATCCAATAAAATTGTAGATCTGGAGAAAGATAAGGCAGCTAGCACATATAGGAAACCATTCAAACCTTTCTACAAGAAAAGGGATGAAAGTGGGAAGCCTCTTCCTCCTACAAACAATTCTGCTGTTTTAAATCTAAATGAAGTAGGCATGGAACACTTATGTACCTTTCACCAAGAACATCACTCTGAAAAGAGTTGTCCACAGTGGATAAGCTCGATGAGTTTGGTTATGAACCAATTGTTGGATGCGCACGTAACATACCAAGAAGATCCTCAAGAAGAAAATATTTTTGAACAAGAAGAGCCCACACCCGATACCACTATGGTCTTATGGGATTGGGCACCTGCACAGGAAGTTTCAGACGAAGCTAATGCCGATGAATTTCAGATCTCATTGGTCAATATCACTACTAGAAGTAAGGGTCTGGTTTTTTATCCAACCCCAGATGTCCCTAAAACTAAGGTTACGAAAGAAATTCCAAAGAGACACATCACTGTCATTCCACCACAACCTAAGGGGACTCCGATGGCAACAAAAGAATCAAACCCAGAAGTTAATAAACAACCAAAGATTACACCAAACAAAACAAAGAATCGTGGAAAAGGCTCAAAAGAGTATGACATGGGATACGACATCATTGAAGATATCAAGAAAACGAAATCAAATATCTCTATCTTTGAGATGTGTATTCTTCCCCAACAAAAGAAGAAGTTGTTATAAGCCTTTGATCCACAATATAGCACTTCAGTAGAAAACTCTGAGGAAAATCCTAAGATAAATGAAGCTAGCATTGGCGGGAAATCAAGATCTCAAACTCTGCCTTTTCTGTTGACCTTTGAAATTTTTAATCATAATGTACACAACTGTTTGGTAGAATCCCGGGCTTCCTCGAATTTCATGCCATTATCGATTTGCAAGAAGATTAATGGATAGCCAATACCATCCCCATCGCAGATTATATAGTTAGATAGGACTGCTGTTAAAGTAATAGGAGAAATGAAAGATGTACTTATCAGATTGTCGGCTGATCCTAGAGTGTGCCAATTTATTGATATCATGGTGGTAGATATACCCTAGGCTTATGGTTTAATATTGAGCAAGGACTAGTCTATGAAACTGAATGGTTACTTTGCAACAGACTGGTCTCACTTGTGGTTGCCATACCAAAATAGGCAAAATCAGATCAAAATACTGAGAGAACCTCACATGAAGCAAAATGTAACTCGGTTGGAAGAAAATAATGAGGCTATAACCTTTTCATCTTCAGTATTGAGAAATTATTTTTTAGAGATTGAACCAAGGAATTATCAATCAACATAGGTTAGCCATGAATCAGATGAGTAGTCCGATCGCCTTCATTTTTCTTGAACTGATGATATTGATTGTAACATAGTAGTATTAGTCGCTGACGTAGGTGGTACTAAGACTAACTAAATTAAAACAGAAAACATATTTTGGGTTCTATACTTCGATGGTTCTAAAACCCAAGAAGGATCTAAAGCCGGTTGTGTTTTGATTGACCCTGAATCGAACACACATTTTTTTTTATCTTTTAGACTAGAGTTTGAATGCACAAATAACACAGCTGAATATGAAGCTCTAGTACAAGGATTAAAAAAGGCTATTAGTTTGAATTTCGAACACTTAAAAGTCTTTGGTGACTCAGAGATAGTTGTCAGACAGGTAAGAGATACAATTCACTGTCTTTCACCACATTTAAAAGGTTATCAGTCTGAATTCTGGGATTTGATTTTGCACTTTGATGGTTTCAATATAAATTCTATTCCTAGATTACAGAATGTTGCAGCTGATTTGTTAGCTACTTCTACTTCTAGATTAGTGCCTACTAATAAAAAATGCTCTATTGAATTAATTTTCAGGCCATATGTACCTGATAATATTACAAATCTCAAAGTATTTGATGATGATGATCAGATAATCAGTTTCCTAACAAATGAAGATGCCTTTCAGGAAGCTATAATCGATGAAGAGGAGCACAATCTGGATTTACAAAACAAAGATGTTGTTAAAGGAAACTTCATACCGGAAGGAGTGAGGACTCTTGAAGGATTGTTTGATCTGCAAAACAAGTTCACGAGGCCAGCAAATGTTAAAACTCACAGCTCCTCCATGCAACATGAATTGGTAAACCTGGGCACAAAAGCTGAGCCAAAATTTGTCAATCTTGGTAAATGTTGCTCACCAGGTGATTGAGATAAGTTCATCAAACTGTTTCAGCAATATAAAGATGTTTTTGCGTGTACTTATGAAGATCTGAAAACATATGATACTCGCATTATAAAGCACATAATACCAATGAAGCCATTCCAACAACAATTAAGAAGGATGCATCCGACACTTGAGCCTCTAATTGAGAAAGAATTGAAGAAGTTGTTAGATTCTAAGATCATTTTTAAGGTCCGACACTCCGAATGGGTCGCTAATCTGGTCCCCGTGCGGAAGAAGTCGGGAGAGATAAGATTGTGTGTAGATTTTCGGAACCTGAACAAGGCCTCCGATAAAGACAACTACCCAGTGCCACCAATGGAATTTTTTTTACAGATGGTGTCAGGATCATAAATTTTCTCCCTACCAGACGGTTTCTCTAGGTATAATCAAGTACTAGTAGCGGAGGAGGACCTACTCAAAACCACTTTTCGTACAAAGTGGGGAACCTTTGCATATCGCAGAATGCCATTCGGATTGATAAACGCAGGAGCTACATTTCAGAGAGCCATGGACATTGCATTTAGAGGATTAGTTGGTCATTGTGTAGTAATTTATCTAGATGATGTGATAGTCTTTTCAAAGAAAAGGGAAGACCATGTTTTCCACTTAAAGCAGATTTTTGATCGCTGCAGAAAATATGGTATTTCTCTAAATCCTAAGAAGAGTGTTTTCGCTATTCTCGAGGGTAAGCTTCTAGGTCATATCATCTCAAAGAAGGGAATCTCAATAGACCAAGAGAGAGTGCAAGCTATGAGAAAGATTCCCATTCCCCATAACAAAAAAGCTATGCAATCTTTTATGGGCACGATAAACTTTGTTCGAAGGTTTGTACCAGACTTCGCTCAAATTGTGAAACCTTTGCAGCAAATGGTTAAGCAGAGTGTGTAGTTTAAATGGACTGACCTAGAGAAGATTGTGTTTAAAGACATTAAAACTGCCATAGCTAATGCACCTTCCTTAAGAAGTTCATATTTCGAAAAGTATTTCATCATGTACACTTTCGCTTCAGATAACTCTCTCGCAGTTGTGCTCACTTAGAAGGGGGAATTAGGCCATGAGTATCCAATATCCTTTATGAGCACCGGTTTGCAGGGTGCTGAACTGAATTACTCCGCCGTAAATAAGCAATCATATGCAATATTTAAAGCGGTAAAACAGTTTAGGATGTACATCCTAAAGAATAGAACTAAATTCATAGTACCTCACCCCGTTGTTAGATCCCTGTTTGTTCAGAAAGAATTGGGTGAAAGGAGAGGAAACTGGGTCACTGCTCTTCAAGAGTACAATTTGGAATTTAAACCAACCAACATTATAAAAGGTCAAGGGTTGTGTAAGCTACTCACTGAAAATCCAGTTGATGAAGAGATGGACTGGGAGAATGAAGCCGAGCTGAATATGATTGAGGTATGTTCCATTTTCACCGTGCTTGAACCTTGGTATAGGGACCTAGTGTATTATTTGCAACAAGGATATTTGCTGGAGCACTGGAGTTCTAAACAAAGAAGGGAACTCCGTCTGAAATCAACATCCTATCAAATAATTGATGGAATACTTTTTAGAAAGAATTATGATGGGATATTTCTCAAATGTCTTGAGAAAGAGGACGCTGATAAAGTGGTCAAGGAATTACATGATGGCCCTACCGGGGGACACTATTCTGGAGATACCACATCTCATAACATACTCAAATATGGATATTACTGGCCCACTTTATTCAGAGATGCTCATGCCTATGCCAGAAATTGCGATATATTTCAAAGAAGTGTTGGCAGATTACCGAAAGCAGCAGGACCTCTGCAGCCAGTTATCATCTCTTAACCATTCGAGCAATGGGGCATAGATGTTATTGGAGAGATAAATCCGAATTCTTCACTACAACATTGGTATATTTTGACGGCTACGGATTATTTCACCCGGTGGACAAAAGCTATTCCTCTGTGCAAAGTAAATGAAAACGCGGTTATCAAGTTCTTGGAAGAAAACATCATAACCAATTTCCCTAGTCTTTGATAATGAAACTTATTTTTCATTTGTGAAATTAAATGAATTCGTTTATGAGAAAGGAATTAAATTTCATTATTCAACAAATTACTATCCCCAAGGAAATGGACTAGTTGAATCCACAAACAAGAACCTCATCCGAATTCTTAAGAAAACCGTCACTGAAAATTAGAGAAGTTGGCATATAGCCTTCCCAAATGCTTTATGGGAAGACATAGTTACCATGAAGAGTGCCTTAGGAGTTTCCCCGTACACTCTAGTTTATGGTAAGGAATCCATACTCCCTATGAACATATTACTCGCATCCTTACAATTATCCCAAGCCTCTCGGGGTTCCAACAGCCAAATCCTACAATCACGAATTGATACCCTGCTTAGGCTTGAAGAGTCATGACAGAAATCCAAAGACAGATTCCACCAACACCAAGACATTGTCAAGAGGTGGCTTGATAAGCGTAAATCTGGAAAAAAAGAGTTTTGAAATAGGTGACTTAGTTATGAAGTGGGACCACCCACATGGTGATAAGGGAAAGCACACAAAGTTTCAACAATTATGGCTTGGCCCTTACTAAATTTCTGAAAATCTTGGCACGTCGACGTACAAACTCAAAGACTTACAAGGGGAGGAAGAAAACATCCCTATCAACGGCCTTGCTTTAAAGCAGTATTTCACATAGTCCTAGGGACACTTTTGTACATAAATAAACGATGTTTTGTTTTGCTAGGTTTACCCTTTTCTTTTTGTTTTGTTTCAAGTTGTTGTTTTCCTTCTCTTAGATGCTTTAGTCTGTTTTGTATGAGTGTTTTCATTTGACCTTTACCTTGTTCTTTTGTCTGAGTTCTTTATTCTTTAATAAATCCCAGTCCAACTTCTTGGTGTAGTTGATGTTCGGATATCTACATCATCTTTTTCAGGATCTTGCATGCAAATTAGGGTTTGCATGCAGAATCTAGGGTTTGCATGCACCGGCATGCACTGGCATGCATCCCAGTCACCAGTTTGATGCCTCCAGCACCTTATCCACTTCATTCTAGCACCCGGGAGCCACCTACCACAGAGTTTTAGCCCTCCTAGGCTGAAAGGCACCCACTTCTCACCTACTGCCAGAGAAGGGCGCACTTGTTCACCTACCACTGCAGTTCCACTTCAGTTACATTCAGTTAGCTCCGATTCTCCCTGATTTGAGGCTAGTTTCACTCCCGACTGACTGTATCACTTCCGTTGGACCTCCAGTTTGATTAGGTGACTTGTTCTGACTTCAGTTAGCCTCCCATGCGCCCCCACTGAGCCTCCAGATCCTAAAGCAGTGCTACACACTTCAGTTACACTTATTACACTCAGTTAGACTCAGATTGACACCTGGATGACTGGTTGTTGTGCATTGATGAGCACCACCGATTGATTGATGAGGACTCCTAGTTAGAGTCAAGCTACTCCATTCTGTAATTCGAATGACCTCCTTAGGCAATTCGAATTGCTCAGTCATTGTGACAGTTTGTATTGTAATTCATTCACCCTTTCTGGGATAGAGAGCACTGCTGCATGTTTTGCACAGTTTTGCACCATATTTTCTATGTTCATCTGTTGTGATTGATTTACTTGTTCATTAGATCTGCTGTGACTAATTTTACATGGTATCAGAGCCATTGCAGGGACAAGATCTCTTTTCTACAGGTGTTTATACAAGAAGATTTGACTGAATTGCTAAAAATTGCAAAAAGTTTGGCATGAGATATCTCAAGGGCATTCGCTCCTGTGCATGCAAAGCTTGAAAATTATTCCAATACCACTCCAGAAGCTTGAGTTACCACATAATTCCTGGATCTGATACATTGGACCCATTCAACATTGCTTGAAATCCAATCCCAGGTGTGATGCAACTCTCAAAGGGTGGATTGTTCGACCTTATTGTGGTTGTTTTTATGTGATTTGCAGGTTTATTGTCTCCTTCAATTGCACTCGCTATCTTTTGCATGCAAGCTTCCCTACAGCAATTGCATTCGCTATAGTCTGCATGCAAGCTTCCTCTTCATCAGTTGACTTAATCCTTGCAATGGAATACTCTTCTTCAAAGCCTATCCTCACCCCATTCAATTATTTTGATTGGAAAGATGATATGGAGATCATATTACGTTCAAAAGGTTACTACCGAGTCACTATTGGTCTTGAATTGGAGCCAAACAATGTGTCAGATCGAACCAAACACTACAACAAGCTTGATGAAGCTTATGGTCTTCTTTGTCTCTCCATCTCCAAAGATCTTCACTTCCATCTCAGCGGATTGAAGACTCCAAAAGCCATATGAGAGCAACTTGAAACACTATTCGGCAAGCAGGATGAGCTTAGGGCTTTTCAATTAGAGAATGAATTGATTGGCCTTAATCCTGAGAATTTCGAGACCATCAATGAATTCTTCACAAAATTCAAGAACTTGAACTTGCAATTGAAGAACAGTGGTGTTATCAAAGAGGATAAACAGTTGATCCTCTCCATTCTAAGCAAGCTTGGGGAAGATTATTCGGTATTTGTCTCCACTTTCAATTCCGGTCGGCTAACTACCCCGAATTGGAAGATGCCTACCTTGAATGCCTTCATTGAGTCCGTTACAAAAGAGCATGACAAGTTGATTCAAATGGGGTCCATAAGCTCCAAAGATTCAGCCCTATTTGTTCAAGGACCCAAGATCTCGAATGGTAAAGGAAAGCAAAAGAAGGAGAAGCCCAAATTCGAGCCTCACAAGCAAAAAGACAAAGGCAAGCAAACGGATGCACCATCCGGTTCGAAATCCAAGCAAAAGGGCAAAGAAGGTAACCAAAAATCTAAATGTACTTATTGTAACCGTGGCTTTCATCCCGAAAGTTCATGTATGAAGAAGACTATAGATCAAATGGCCCTCCTTTTGGAAAAGAACAACATAACCCTTCCTGACGGTGCAAGGAAGAAGGATCGGAATGACGATCATGAAAGCGGACAAGCACTCATGGCAACGGTTTCGAAGCCCACTACTCTCTTGATAGATTCGGGTGCATCAAATCATATGGCTGCAAATATTGATTCTTTTTCCTCATTCGATCCAAACAGCTCCATCCCCATCCATTTGGGAGATGACTCAAAAATTTATTCAAAGGGCAAAGGTACGATTCATGTAGAACATGGATGCTTTCAGAATGTTCTCTATGTGCCTTCCTTGGCTTCAAATCTCCTTTCTGTGTATCAAATGACACATACTGGTGAACCAAAGCAAGTCACATTCAGCCCTAATACAGTTGAAATTTCTGATATCAAAAGTGGAAGACTAGTTGCGGTTGGAACGGCAAACCACACTGCAAAATGATATGAGTTTTCGCACTTTATTCCGCTTGCAAAGCCCACTGCTCTTCGCACACATGGTAATGAGGTTAGTAGGCTTTGGCATGAAAGATTTGGACATCTAAATTATAAGTATTTTCTGCTGCTATCAAATAAATCCATGGTAGATGGGCTTCCACAACTCCGTTCCTCGAAGGGAATATGCACCGGTTGCATTATTGGGAAGCACCCCGAGCACAGATTCGACCACGGCAAGGCTAGCAGAGCCTCTACTATTTTGGGATTGATCCATTCTGATATCAGTGGTCCACTTCCCCATATGTCATTAAATGGTTCAAGGTATTTTTTGACATTTATTGACGATTTTTCCCGCTTTACATGGGTATTCTTTCTCAAAAACAAGTCAGAAGTGCTTGGAAAATTCAAGGATTTTAAGGCTTCTGTTGAGACCACCACTGAGAGCAAGATCAAAGCTCTTAGATCTGATAATGGTGGGGAATATATCAAGTCCGAGTTGCTGCAACTTTGTGCCCAAAGAGGAATCAAGATCCAACATAGAGTTCCCTACACACCCCAGCAGAACGGTGTAGCGGAAAGGAAAAACCGGTCACTGAAAGAGATGGCTACATGCATGATTGAATCAAAAGGTTTGGCTGCAAATCTTTGGGCTGAAGCAATCAATGTTGCTGCATATATACAGAACCGTGTTCCACATTCATCCGTGAAAGGTATGACTCCTTTCGAAGCATTCTTTGGTCACAAACCGGATGTGTCAAATTTGAGAGTTTTTGGCTCTACTGCATGGGCTAGAATTCCTTCTGAGAAGAGACGAGCTTTGGATCCACAAAGTATCAAGTGCATATTGATAGGATATGGGGAAGAATCAAAAGCATATAAACTCATGGATATCAGATCTAAAAAGATATTCATAGAGCGCAGTGTGCAGTTTGAAGAACCGCTTCAAGAATTGCAACTAGTCGAGGAAAAGACTGCCGATTCACCGCCTTCACCAGAAGAAGATCCGAGCAGCGATAATGAAGGTATGAGTTCTGATATTTCTGATATTGTAGCAGCATATGATGATCATGACATATCAGGTTTGGAATCCGATCATTATGATCCTCCTCAGTTACCAAAGTGGGCCCAAAACACTCTACAATCTGCTGGTTCTAGTCTTGGAAATCCTGCTGATCCGAGACGAACAAGAGGAGACTTTCAAAGAGCAGGTATGGCTCTTTCTATTGCTGATCCATTTCTTCCTGAGATTTTTTATTTGATGGCTGGTTCAGATCCTACATCATACTATTCATCCCATCGAGATCCGAGATGGAAAAGTGCCATGGATGAAGAGTACAGTGCTCTTCAAAAGAACAATACATGGGAGCTAGTTTCTCTTCCACCTGGAAGAAAATTAGTGAAGTGTAAATGGGTCTACCGTACTAAAGTTGCTGCTGATGGCACTATCAGCAAATATAAAGCAAGGTTGGTGGCAAAAGGTTTTTCCCAAGTCCAAGGAGTGGACTACACAGAGACCTTTGCACCGGTTGCAAAGATGGATTCCATCCGCCTTGTTTTAGCTATTTCCGCATCCAAGCACTGGGAAGTGCACCACATGGATGTGAAGAGTGCATTTTTACATGGAGACCTTGCTGAAGAGGTCTATATGCAGCAGCCAGAGGGTTATACATCAGATCCATCATTGGTTTGTAGATTGAAGAAGTCTTTGTACGGGTTAAAACAGGCCCCAAGAGCTTGGTACGCAAAGATGGACTCCTTCCTTCTTTCTCAGAATTTCCAAAGATGCAAATCTGATCCAAATGTGTATCTTCAGTGAGTTAAAGGTAATTTGTTGGTTATTGTACTTTATGTTGATGATCTGCTTATTACTGGTAGCACACTTACTTCAATAAACAAGCTAAAATCTGCCTTAAATCTAGCTTTTGACATGAACGATTTGGGCTTGCTGAGTCACTTTTTGGGCTTGGAGATAGCTCAAAATTTTGATGGGATCACTATATCTCAACAAAAATATGCTTCCGACCTGTTATTGAAGTTTAATATGGCTGAATGTAAGGCAGCCCCGTTCCCATTCCTCTCAGGAATCAGTCTTGAGGAGGGAGATTCCACACCGCTTGCAGATTGCAGTATGTATCGACAGTTGATTGGTTCACTACTTTATTTGACACACTCACGGCCTGATATCTCATATTCCGTGAGTGCCGTGTCAAGATATATGCAGCAGCCACATGAGCTTCATTGGCGAGCAGCCAAGCGGATCTTGCAGTATGTGCAAGGTACGAGACAGTTTGGCATACATTATGCTGCAGATTCTGAGCTAGATTTCATTGGTTTTACTGATTCAGATTGGGAAGGTGATAGCATTGATCGGAAGTTCACTTCCGGTTATGTTTTCATGATTGGTCATGGTGCTATTTGCTGGTCCAGCAAAAAGAAAGCATCCATTGCACTTTCTTCAGCAGAGGCAGAGTATCGAGGGGCAGTCAATGCCTGCATTCAGGCAGTTTGGTTGCAGGGTATTCTTTCCGAGTTTGGTTTTGGTGGCACTACTTCAACTGTCTTATTTTGTGACAATCAAAGTGCTATCAAGATCTCCATAGATCCAGTTCAGCGGCAGAGGACCAAACACATTGAGATTCATATGCATTACATTCGACAGTTGGTGCATGACCGCACCATCATTCTGCAATATTGCCCTACTGATGAGCAAATTGCAGACATCTTCACCAAGAGCTTCACTGAGAAGAAGTTCTCTTACCTCCGTTCACTGTTGGGGGTGAGTTCCATGATGGTGGAGACAGATTGATTCATTATTATGCTTTAGCTTGAGGGGGGGCTTTCTTCCCACTGGGTTTTCCCTCTTTCCTCACTTAGTTTATTTTCAGCATTTTTTGGATTATTGTATTGGGGTGACCTTTGGTCTTAGTTACCAGGGCCCCACATTATTTTTGTTGGCACATCATAGTCTAGCTTGAGGGGGGGTGTTCGGATATCCACATCATCTTTTTCAGGATCTTGCATGCAAATTAGGGTTTGCATGCAGAATCTAGGGTTTGCATGCAACGGCATGCACTGGCATGCATCCCAGTGACCAGTTTGATGCCTCCAACACCTTATCCACTTCATTCTAGCACCCGGGAGCCACCTACCACAGAGTTTTAGCCCTCCTAGGCTGAAAGGCGCCCACTTCTCACCTACTTCCAGAGAAGGGCGCACTTGTTCACCTACCACTGCAGTTCCACTTCAGTTACATTCAGTTAGCTCCGATTCTCCCTGATTTGAGGCTAGTTTCACTCCCGACTGACTGTATCACTTCCGTTGGACCTCCAGTTTGATTAGGTGACTTGTTCTGACTTCAGTTAGCCTCCCATGCGCCCCCACTGAGCCTCCAGATCCTAAATCAGTGCTACACACTTCAGTTACACTTATTACACTCAGTTAGACTCAGATTGACACCTGGATGACTGGTTTTTGTGCATTGATGAGCACCACCGATTGATTGATGAGGACTCCTAGTTAGAGTCAAGCTACTCCATTCTGTAATTCGAATGACCTCCTTAGGCAATTCGAATTGCTCAGTCATTGTGACAGTTTGTATTGTAATTCATTCACCCTTTCTGGGATAGAGAGCACTGCTGCATGTTTTGCACAGTTTTGCACCATATTTTCTATGTTCATCTGTTGTGATTGATTTACTTGTTCATTAGATCTGCTGTGACTAATTTTACAGTTGAGAGACAAGGCTTTGAGCGAATCTCAAATTCTTGAAAGGACAGAATCTACTTATAAAGGAATTTTCTCTATGTGACTTTGCTTTCGCTAACTAGTTTCCAGAGTGAAGAGATCCTTTCTGTTCATACTTATGTCACAATAACCGTTGGTAAATAACTGAGATTTATGATTTCCTTGTTACTATATTGGGGCTCCATTCACCCTCACATTAATAATTGTCTCAGGAAGTTCGCTACAATGGACCCACTGAGAGGAAGCATGTCTCACAGATGTATGGTATTTAAAATGATCCCATGCTGCAAATCAAAATCCAAAAGAGCTTATATCAATGAGTCTATTTTCCAGAAATTCTCGCCTCCATTAAAGCATGGTTGAGAAAAATAAAGACATTCAATCAAGGAAGTTGTTCTAATGGTTAGCCCAGCAAGGTTCTTCTCCATCCGTGAGCATGACAATCAAATAAATCTCTTGCTCACACAAAAGGACATTATGGATTGAAGAACCTAAATCAAATGTTCAAGATTGAAGAAAGTTATTATGGAAGGATCAAACGAAAACAGTCGTCAATAAAGAAAACATCCAAAAGGATGCTAACAACATGGGAATGAGGAACAAACGAATATGTATCTGAGATGTTGTTATGATTATGTGGAGTCCTATTTTAGTTGGCATTTGAAAGACAGATTTTAAAATGAACCCCACACTTTGGCCATAAGAGAGTTATAGAGAAGTCTAATTCAAAGTTACCCTTTTTCCAATGACCATTATGATAAAAGTGATCACTCCCTTTACAGAAACTGGACGATGTAAGCAAATTGTTACATATGGGCCAACAAATCGTGAGTTTTCTGACCTTGGAAAGAGATTGATTCATAGATCTGTGTTCACCAGCGAATCGCCAATTGTTGCTGCTGCAACCTGATCCCCATTATTTTCTGAAAATTATAGGGCCCCTCCTTTCATTTTTAGAGGGTTTTGTGGTCCCCTGAAAGCTTGGTTTTTTACCCTTTAAGTTGTTTCGTTTCTTCAACAAAAGTTGTTTTTGGCAAAGACAAACTTCACTTTTTTTCGCCAAACTGGTCGCATCTTTTTAGTCTATTTTTCGCAACCAGTTTTTTTTGTTGTAAAGATGGTTGCAGTCTGTAAGGTTAACCTCGCCGACTGGTCGCAACCTTCTGGATTGTCTTTCGCCGACCATTACGCACCGTTTTTGTCTTATCGCTGCCGATCAGTCGCAGCATTTAGTGCTAATGTCGCTGACCATTGCGCGGTCCTTTAAGTTGTTTTTCGCCGACCGGTCGCAGTTTTTAACCTACTCCCTACCGACCGTTGCGCCATTTCTGGTCTTAACTTCGCCGACCGTTGCGTCGTCTGTTAGTTTATTTGTGCCTTGTCCGGTTTTTGGTTAAGTCAGTCGCTCCCCGTTGTAGCACCTGGTCGCGTTGGTAACACTAACCCCGCTGGCCGTTGCACAAAATTTCACTTTAAAAAATCCGTCGATCATTGCGCCGTCCTTTTTTACTCCTCGCCAATCCTCGTCGCAGTTCCCCGGTCGCAATGCTTAACGATAACTTTGTTGGCCGTTGCGCAAGCTTTAAGCTTAAACTCGTCTACCACCCCCGATTCGTGCAGTCCCCCTATCGGTGCAGTTCTTTTGGGAAAAGAAAAAAGTAAGTGGGTGGAGACTTTAATTAAACTCCATGCGAATTTATTGGTTGATCCATCGAGCCCCGTGCACCATTAGTGTGCCCAACTTCCAACCCCACAGGTCTTAATTTCTTAGCTGTGCATATATATGCAATGGGGTTTTGGGTTTTACCTCCCACCTTTTGCAAAACCGAGAAGCATCGTTGAGCGCCATTGGAAGCATCAGGATATCGCCAGTCAGAGCACACATACCGGTTCTAGTAACCCCCTCTAGTGTCGACAGGTAGGCCCTTTCAAAATTTATTCCATTTATTTTATCTGCCTGGGACCTCGGTTTAGCGTTTCATTTTGTTTTAAAGCTGTTTATGGTTGTTTTTAGATCCTAGTTTCTTTGAAAAAAATAACAGACCCTCCTTGCGCTTCATAGCACCGAGAGAAACACTTCCGCCCCGACTATTTTTACCCGTTCCCAGTATCCCTGTCAGTGTGAGTTTCATGGCCACGTCTGGTCCGTCGCAACCTTCACTTCGGGATTGGTCAAGTTTTGAACCCGGTACCCACTAGGAAACTTCTTGTCATAAGTTTGGTATGCGCGTTGTCAATGAGCTTCACCCGAACCTTGAACCTCGACAACCACTTTTTTTTCCATCCCAGTCAAGTCATTGTGGACCGAGAAGAAGTTGCATCATGGCCACTATGCTCTGTTTCTTCGCACGCACACACCCTTGCTGCTATCAGTTGCTCGCAAGTGTAAAATTCTGTCGGGCCAGAGTCGCCTGCATAGTCGTTTCATTGTCGAGAATTGTCCATCCTAAGGCTTCGCCCATCACCTCTTAAGATAGTTTTGCATAAAAATTTAATGCGTTGGCTTGCTTGAAGGCTTGTCTTCTTCCATTGGCATAGATGCTTCGCATTTTGAAATTCTAGAATAATGCCGATAATACTTACTTGTTCACTAATTATGATGATAAAATAATCGCCAACAACGCTCATTTTTTTGTTTGAATCGCACTCATTTGAATTGTCGCATGGATGGTTTTTGTGTAAATGTTGATCTTCGTTGTTTTCAGCTTTAATGGGAAAGTTTAAATGGAAGCTAACATTCATGTTAATTCAAATTCTATTTTAAATACCATGAATATGAACACTGTATTGCTCATAACCAATTGGCATCCCTCATTTGTCCCCTCATTTTCATCACAGGTCTGATATGCATAGGCGGTCCGCCAGAAAGAAAGCCAAGTTAGCCGAGCCAGACTCAGACGTAGAGATCCTTTTGGACACCTCGTTCGAGACTATGTTTGGAAACATGAAAGCTATTACAGGAGCCTCTCCAGAATATTAATGGGGCGAGTTATACAGAGCTATTAGGGACCAAAACTTCCCTGAAGCATCATTGGAAGAGAGTATGGTCTATCTGAACATAAAAAAATCTTGTCTCCACAAAGCAGCAACCTGCCCCGAGTTGTTCCCATGTTCGGAGGTTATTGGTTGGATCCTACCCCAGGTGAATACTGACTCCAGATTCATCACAGACATCACTGGGATGAGTCTTGCATCCTTTGCACCAGAACATATTACAACAACATACAAACTGCCATACCCTAAGACCCTACTGAATGAGGAATGGATACCAGGGCTAAAGATGGACCCTTTGGAATATGCCAGAAAGATGACAATTGCCGAAAGGAAAATAAGGTCAAGGGTCAGTGGAGAGTATGAGAGTCAACATCTGAGGACTCCGTATAGGCTCATCACCCTGATGTTGAGTCGAGTTTTCAGCATGCCAAATGGAAACATATATAATCTCGGTTGGGTGCCTATGATGTTCCACGTGGCCACGCATGGAACAATATTTAATTGGGCAGACATCATCTCAGATAGCATGGCTTCCCATATAACCATTGCACAAGGGGGATTAATCCAAAACAAAGTTGATTTCTTTATGTCTTCTTATATGGTGGATTGTTTATTAACCAAACACTCTTTCCTTGATTTGGGATGCGTATGGAATAAAAAAGAGTTTCCTCTCTTTGTAGATTATCAACCAACATGGGCACACAAGTATGCAAACCACTACACTCAGATTTGCGAAAAGTTCATCATGCCACTGTATCGGCTGATTTTTAAAGAAGAACCAAACTGCCTGTCTGAGAATGCTATGCCCATCATTGAGGCATTTGGAGATTATTACTTCTCCTCTTAAGGAAATTACATCAGAATGAATGGAGGATCTCGCCCCCCGTCTCTATTGCCCCGCTATGGCACAGATTTTGTAGTGCATAAAAAAGCTGTAAGGAAACTCTTTATCGATGGAGTCAGTATGGTGCTCCATGAAAAGAAGAAGGCCACATACCCGCCAATGACTTTTACCATTGGAGCATACCAGCTCCCCAAGGCAAAGGATGCAATAGAGTTTGCTCAAGACTTAGAAGCCTTCTGTTTTGGAACAAAAATTTTCAGAAGGCATGACCCTAAAGGTAAAGTTGTTGCTCACTGCTCTACCTACAGGGTCACTTTTGAGTACGCGCATTTTTGGGACAAGGGTGAAGAGTTCTTCCGAAGTGCCAAAAACATGACTGAGTTGGGAAAACGCTACTGCCCTAAAAGCGGAGCCAGTTCTAGTTCCAAACCTGTTGGGTTAAAGAAAAAAGGAACGAGAGGAGAAGCAGCGCCAGGAGGCAGTCGCAGTGAAATTAGAGGAGGCCAAGAAGAAGAAAAAGGAAAAGGTAGATAGACTCCAAGAGGAAGAAAATCAAAGGCTTCAATGGGAGGTAGCATAGAAGGAGAGGGAAGAAGCAGAAAGGCTTCAAAAGGAAGAAGAAGAAAAGCAACAACAAGATGCAGAAGCTGCTAGAATTCAGCAAGAGCAAGCTGCAAAGATGCAGAAGGAGCATGATGAGAGAATTCAAAAGGAAGAAGCTGAGAGAATAAAGAAAGAAGAAGCTGAAAAGATGCGAGAAATAAAGGAAAAAGCGGAAGCGGAAGCAACAGAACTATAGAGGCAGAAAGAGGAAGCAGAGAAGTCCAAGGAAGTTGTGGAGCAGGGTAAATCAAGCCCACAAGCCATGGACATAGATGTATCAACAATAAACCCACCAGAGATAACCATTGAAGGGGATGCCTCATCACAGGAGCTCACTCTCACCCCATACATTCCTTCAAAGCAACGCCAAGTGGCAAAGCTTGATTCCATCTTTTACAATAAAAAGATGAAGGCTATCATGAGTAGATCGGAAAAGAGGATGAAAACTCAAGACGAACGAGATGAAGTTAGGATAACACAAGCCTCGATTTTTCAGGGGACTAATAGCGACCCTCCGTTCATGGCAGCATGCAGTGTGGATTCGGCTCATGAAAGAGCCGAGAATGTAGATCTACTGGTGGAAGAAGTAAGGAAATACAAGGACAAGTGCTTCAAGGTTAAAGATAATCTTTTGAAGGAGGTGCACCAGGGAAATGAGCTGAATATGAGATATAGAGAGCTTCAAGACGAAAAGAAAGAAATATCTTTGCAGACCCAGAAGCTCAAGGATGAAAAGAATGCTCTAAATGTGCAACTAGTAATCGCAGAAGGCGAAAAGAAAGAGTTAGAAGTGTGCATACAAGAGTTAGAGCAACATGAGGCCAACAATGTACAGCAGATCGAGTTCTATAAGCCTCAGTTCGAGAGGCCGACAAAGGAAAACAAGCAGCTGTTAGAGAAACTAAAGGATGCAAATGAGAAGAAGCAGGATCTAACTGCGTTCCATGAGGAAGCATGCGACATGACGAGGAAAGTTCATCAGTCACTAGAGTTGATCACAGAGGAGGTGTGTAAGGTAAAGGGAATGATTGCAAGGATGGAGGTAATTGAGGCTGATGCAATGAGACTCAAGAAAAAGTATGTGCGCCACTTGGAGGAAATCAATAGATTGCTTGAATGGAGAAAAGGAAAATCAGGATTCCCTGGGCACCTACTTATCAAATCCGTAGATGATTCAGATCTGGAGTTAGGACTCCTTGAGTTTTGTAGAGACTGTGGTACAAAAATAATTAGTGGAATCCAGAAAACCATCGGAAAATGTACCGACTTCTACTTAAAGTTCCGGGAAACCCATGATAAATGCCATATGGTTTTACCTCAAACCATAGATGATTTTCTTGATAGAGATCAGCGTTTGTCAGACCTGTAGGGCGACCTGAATTCAGAAACAGAGTACCTAAGAAAGATAGATGTCTTGACAACAAAAGACCTCCACTGGTTTATTGGGAAAATTTCTATCCATGTTTATTTTCTGGAGGACGTCGCCCAGGTGACAGTAGCAGGAGCAACAAACATTAAATGAGATCTGCGTAAGCATGAGATATCACTAAAAATGATGATTTATGCGCGGGGCAATTTTATTATATGAGAAGTTGGCGCGTGGACCAATTACATTGCTGAAGTGGAAAACGCAACTGAAGTGGAGAATCCAGCTGAAGAGGAAAGACTAGCTGGAAGTTAATTTTGTTTTTATTGTAAATTCCAAAAGGACAATTGAGAGCTGATTTATTGTATAATCATTTAAAAAACAGCTGGAAACTAATTTTGTCTTATTGAGCACTAAAAGGCAAACTTTTGTGTTTCCCTAGGGTTAGGGTTGGAGAAAGACATTTTTGTAAAGTTATAAATAGAATGATAGAATAGAAGGAAAGGACTTTTGGAAGGTGAAAGGACTGATTTGTCTTGTACGTGAACTATTTTGCTGCAGTAATAAAGAAAGCTCCATTTTGCTTGGGAAAAGCTAGCATTGCGTTTTGCTTGGGAATGTGTTGAATGTCTGCTAAATTATTTCTGCATCTTTCATGCATATACTATGAGATCGTTCCTAACTATTATGAATTAATTCTCTGTTATGAATGCTTTCATTTCTTGTGCAAATATTTTGTGTTAAATGAGTAATGGAATGTTTTAATTCTGTCAAAGCTATCTTTGATATCTTTTAATTTATGTTGTAAATGTATCTATATTATCGAACAGCTACCTGTGAGATTCTTGGGTGTATTTCCAACGTATTACTCATAGTTTAGATTTGCTCCCTGCAGGGATTGATTTTTTAGCTTAGATAGTTTTAGATTAGATTTGTTTTAATTGCAATGCATTTCGATAGAACACTTGCATATCATCTTTAAATATAAAATACATAAATGGTGGATCGGGCCGCAACTGGTGAAAACTCATTTTAAAATCACATATGGTAGCTGGGCCGTTAACCGGACGGATTCCCCACACCAAACGGTGAGCGATCTAATTGGGCTTTCTTATCGGGGAGAATCCCTTGTTGATTGGTGCTGCGAATTTCGAGGCATAAACACTATTCCATTTTATTATCCTTTTCATGTCTGAAATAAGTGTTTGATAGTACAAAATTCATACATATATGCTCTGTCTATTGGTTTCAGATATTCACCAAATCTTTCTACTAAAGTTAGCATTGGATTCATCCTTGTTAGATGCCCATGTTAATGGATTGTTCTTCTTTTCTTCTTTATCACTAGACATCAACATTTTGACTTTAAATGAGTAACTACCTTTCCTTTGTTATAAATTACCATGCCACAGCACTGTTAATTGACATATGTGTTATATTTTAACTCCATTTCCCAATGAATGCTTACCTTGTTTCAACCAAACATTAATCTGATTTTAATTCTTGCTCATATATTTGGGCTTGTTAAACAATTAGTGAGAGATCCCTCTCTGGAAAGAAAGAATCCAACTCTCTTTCCTAAAGCTTGGTTTTGTGGTTACCTCAAAGTGACTTTTCCCACAACCTTAAGGGTCATTTTGAGTGCTAACACTATGCCTTGTAATTGTTGAAATAGTTACCTCTGTATGGCTTGTTGCTATTATAGATGCAGCACTAATTGCAACATCAACGCCCTTGTTAGGTCAGGGGTAGATGGATCTCCCGTGTGTCTTCTATAGAGGACATCCACACCCTTTTTAGGAGTGGAGCCTCTCTTATACACTTGTCCCTTCTGCACATTTGGACTACGAGGAGAGGCAACTACTAACTGTTTCCTAAATATAGAAGTTGGTGGCTACAATCACCAATTACTGACGTAGTTAGAAATGCATTGGTCAATGAAATAACATGAATTAACAAATTGACAATGATGAAATACATACAGATGTACTGTATACTTCAATCAATTCTAAGAAACGTTCTTCCACCCGTTGATCTTCTATGGGCACGCTAGCGCTTGTATTCCCACTAGGGGGAGCTCACTAGATGAAATCATTTCCCTCTGAGGGGGATCTACAACCTACGATTTAGAAAATTGTAAATATTAGATCGTGTAGCATTAATTAAGTAACATGTGATAACAAACTAACATGTATTAAAATAATGTCATGTTGAAATAGTTACTTCAGTGAGTTGTTGTCTCTAAAGGTATGAAAACATCTTGTACATTAGACGGTTCTGGTGCATGAGCCTCTGGACTATCCTCTGCATCATCAATGGAAAATGCTTGCCCCTCGTCCTCTTCTTGTAGCAACTACAAGTTTTAAAATCATTAAAAATATTAGCAATCTATATATGTGTATAGTACAAAAAAATAATTTACAAACGACACTAAATCGTTAACCATTTACTTACATGTGTAAAATACCCAGTAAAGCTATCATCTGTCTTGACAGGATGAAAGTAAGGATGGCCGCATACTGTGCATGGGTGGGGCTCTCGACTGTGCTCATGATGTGCAGGTCTAGTGCTACTACTAGATGCCCCTCGACCACTGGAAGGTGGTGGTTCTACCCCATCGGGAGGTGGTGGCTCTACTCCACCCATAGATGGTGGCTCTGATGGCCCTGCCTGGTACGTACCTTGAAGATACGTGCTATGGAAAAAAACCGCCTATGCCAACAGTAGGAATGACTCCTGCGTCTGTGGGACCAATTGATGTGCAGGCGGCACATCTGGCCTGGGTAACTTCTTGCGAGGTGGAGCTACTGGGTGATTGGGAAATATGTGCCTCGCATTGGGACATTGTTGAGGCATCCCCATCCCAACGCCCTGGTACTCCAAGATATCAAAATAATTAACATGCTTCCCCAAAACAAATTCTGCGTACATATTTCTAAGAAAATATAGAGGCATTTCCCTGTTGTTATGTGGTGGCACATCAAAAACCATGTACCATCAGTCCATCCATTTATCTATGAATGGTTGATACGTACACCACTCGATAGAAATATGCATTTTGTTTACATTCGGGATTTCACCAGTCTGTGGAACTCTAAAAAGGGAAAAGATATTTTGTTTCGTTATCTTCAACTTCTTAACTTCCTTGTAGCTAATTCCATCAGCATATTCTTGCCTCTTTCTCTCTCTGTATATAGCAATATCTTGCAGTGCACCATTTGACCTACTAAAGGTCTCTATCATTGCATCCAAATTGGATGCAAGCATACGGTGTCTATCATCAACAATTGTTATTGAGGCTCGAATGTCTCCGAGCCTCTTAATTTTCTCTTTGGATGTCTGAATGTGCATCCATGGTGGTCACTGCAATCAAAAAATAAAATAAAAAACAAATCGTTAGAAACATATACATGTGCTATAATGACATCTCTCAAAAATGAAAAATGTAAAAATTTGTGCAAGAACGAATACATTAGAAACATAAATATCATCTCCATACTATAATAACAACTACATGTAAACCGAGAACAATAATCTCAGATTCCTTATCAGAGGGAGGAAGCGAGAAGGAGTTGAGCTGGAGTTTAGGGTTGGCGCATCGTGCTTTTCCTGCTGCTGTCAGACGTCTCCGCAGTAGGGGCCGCACTCCCTACGGGTGCACGACTGGATGCCCCAGACCATGACGTCTGCGGGAGTGACATCCACGGGTGATGGCAAGGAGACAAATCCTGGTGAAGCGGGAGATCGGGAGAAAGAAGAGAAATGGAGGCTGGGGCTGGGGGGTTTCCTTCCCAAAACCATTGCGATCCCAACCATCCAGATCCGAGCAGAGAAAGTCAGAGAGAAAGTGGAAGAGTGGAAGGAGAAGGCATTGATCAATAAGTTTATTGGGATCTGGCCCCGGGAGAAAGATCTAGTCAGATGGATCAAGAGCTCTTGGAACCCAAAAGGTGAGTACGACTTACACCTGAGGGCAAAGGGTTTCTTCACCATAATATTTTTTAATGTAGAAGACAGAGATAGAGTGCTAGAGGGGGGTCCATATTTTTTCTTTTCTGTTGGCTTATATATTAGACCATGGAAAGAACAATTCAATCCGGAGACTGAGGACTTGAAGGTGGCCCCGATTTGGATCTGACTCTACTCTCTTCCATGCGAATTTTGGGATTTGGAAACCTTGCAAGCCATTGGCAATTCCCTTGGAGAATTTGTAAAAGTGGCGGAACAGACAAAACAACAAAGGATTTAGGTGTAGGTTGTGCCATGAATATGGTCATTTTGGTAGGAATTTCCCACGTGCTATCCAGGTGAAACCTCCAATCCGATCTGATCAAGAAGGGAATAAGGATAAGGAAGGTTTTACTCAGATCCGCAGTCGCAGAAAGAACAGATTTGGTGATAATCCACAGAAAGGGAAGGAGAAGGTGGACAATGGATCAACCAGCAAGAATCCTTTCCAGATCTTGGAGGAGGTAACTGATGATGGTGAGATCCGAAAGGAAGAAAAGGAAACCTCGGCGCCAGAAGAGGTGGAAGCCATGGATTTTCTGATCCAGGACACAACTCATGAAGACCTAACTGTCGCCATGGAGGAGGACGGCGAGGAGGAAGTTGACTTGGGGGAACTAGACTTGGATGAGCTTGAAAAAGAGTGTGAAAAAAAAGGGAAGGGGTATGTTTCTAGAAGACAGTTGGAGCTCCTCTAGGAAGCAATCATCAAAACCAAATCTAGTAAAAAATTGGGCATTTGGGAAGATGCACAGTCGGGGAATAAACGCAAGTCACCAGCAGAGGACTTGAAGCGGGGAAGAAAATCAAATAAGCAGCAGATAGTAGAAATTGGAGTTAAGCTAATTGAGTCAGGGCAGTACTCGAAAATCAGGGCTGCCTTTTCTGATGTCAATCAAGTTACTCAATGAAGATAGTATCCTAGAATGTCAAGGGGTGTAATCATCCTTAGAAAATAAAAGCTCTAGCTAGGAAAGTGAAGCAGGAGACTCCTAATGTCCTCTTCATGCAAGAAACCAAATGCTCCTTTGCAACTCTGGAGAGGATAGGGAAAAGAATATGGAAAAGTTGTGAGGTTATGGAAATCGATGCCTGTGGTATGGTCGGGGGTTTAACAGTCCTTTGGCGACCTCGGTCTATTTCGTTAACTAAATGGAGAGCCAATAGGTTTTCCATGACCTGTGATTTCTCTATGAATGATTTTGCAGTATCTAGCACCTTGGTCAATATCTATGGCCCAAGTGCAGATCCTTCTAAGGAGTCCTTTCTCCACTTTCTCTCCTGGGTTTCTGCTCAGGCTTCTGAGGGATCTTGGATTGTGGGTGGGGATTTTAAGTTGATCTCCTCCCTAGATGAGAAGAAAGGCGAAAGAAGGATGTTGGACAGATTTCAGGAAAAATTCCGTGATATTCTAAGTCTTATCCCGTTGATTGATGTTGAAAATGGAAATGGGTGGTACACGTGGAACAACAAGCGGGGTGGGACTCACTTGGTGGCATCTAGGATTGATAGATTCCTAGCCACGGAGGGCGTTGCGAGATCAATTCCTGTGTTCTCCCGGCGGATGGATCTGATCATTGGCCAGTCTGCTTGAATTGGGATCTTTCGATCAACAACCTTTTCAGACCTTTTCGTTTTGAGCAATTTTGGTTGGACCACAAGGATTTCAAGGATTTGGTGGGATAATGATGGAAGGAGTTGGTCCCCCCGGTAGGATCTGGAATGTATCAATTCCAACAGAAACTAAAGGCTATGAAATCTAGGATTCGTACTTGGAACAAGGAGGATTTTGGCAATATTTTTCAAGACAAAAAGAAGCTGATTGAAGATCTTGAACTCCTACAAAGGAAGGGCATGGAGGCTGGATGGGATGAGGAGTTAAGAGAACAGGAACATAGCCTGCTGGAGCGTTTAGAAGCTTGGGAAAGGCAAGAAGAGACTTACTGGAAGTAAAAATCTCGTATTCAGTGGCTCCAGGAAGGCGAGAGAAACACAAAGTTTTTTCATAACTCTATTATCCAAAACAGACAGATAAAAAATCCTCAAGATCCGTAAATCTAATGGGGATCAGGCAGACACAAGAGGAGAAATTGAAGAGGTACATGTCCACCATTTCGAGACTGTCCTAAAAGAAGATAGAGCTGATCAGAGTCATGACATTACTAGGATCTCTCACCTCATCCCTCGTCTTGTCACTTAAGAACATAATGAGATGCTGAGTAAACCTGTATCTATGCAGGAGGGGGAGGATTCCATGAATCAGATGGCTTTAGGGAAAGCTCCAGGGCCTGATGGTTTTACCTCAAACTTTTTCCACTTCTTTTGGGATCTTATTAAATCGGAGGTTCACCAAATTGTGGAAGAATGGAGATGTAGTGGGGGGTGTTGAAAGCCTTCAATGCCACCTTCTTATCTCTCATCCCTAAGGAGGAAGGTGCTGATTCTTCGGGTAAGTTCAGACCGATTGCATTGTGCAATGTGATTTATAAAATTATCTCCAAAGTTATTTCCAATCGGCTCAAACCCCTTCTCCCCACCTCGATCAGTCCTGAGCAGTCAGGCTTTGTGGAAGGAAGACAAATTGTAGATGGTATCATCTTGGTTCAAGAAACCATGCACTCTCTCAAGGTTACCAAGAAACCGGGTATGTTTTTCAAATTAGATATATCCAAGGCCTACGATAAAATCAGCTGGCAATATATGCGATGCATCCTAGAGGCTTTTGGTTTCAACAGAGGGTGGATTGCCTAGATTATGAACCTAGTCTCTTCCACATTTTTCTCCATCCTCCTTAATGGATCTCCTACTAGGCTTCTGCAGGATTCTCGGGATATCAGGCAAGGGGACTCCCTCTCTCCTTTTCTCTTCATCCTAATGTAAGAAGGTCTTAGTAAATTGTTGCAGTCCGAAGCTGGAGGTGGTGGTCTTCGTGGGATTCAACTCCATGAAGGTATGGATAAACAGATGCATCAATAGTTTGTGGATGACACCATGTTAATGGGGCACCCTTCAGCCCAAGAGGCCAGGGCCTTCAAAAAGTGTCTTGTGCTCTTTGCGAAGGCCTGTAGGCTGGAAGTAAATCCAGGAAAATCTCAGGTGTATTTCTTCAACACTCCGGCTCTGACTCAACGCAATATTATAAGAATTCTTGGTTTCATCCTTGGAACCTTCCCCACCAAATATCTTGGAGTCCCGTTGGCTGAAGGAACAGTTCGTAAGGTCTCATGGCAGGAACTGTTAGACAGAATTAAAAGAAAACTTGCTACCTGGACTCTTCATCCTCTTAACCTTCCCAGTCGATTGATCTTGGTAAAAATCATCCTCCAAGCTATGGCAGTCTATTTGTTCTCGATGCTCTTGGCTCCCAAGTCTATTCTTAAGGAAATTCAGAGCATTCAGAGGTCTTTACTGTGGGGTTGTAGGGAAGATACGGCAAAATTTGCACTGGTTGGATGGGCTAACCTCTATAAACCAAAGATAAAGGGAGGCCTACGCTTGAGAGACCCTGAGATTTTGAGTGAAATTTATGGAGCCAAAATATGGTGGAGATGGTGCAATCACAGAACAAAACCTTGGGCAAGGCTATGGCATATCAAGTATGCTAGGGATAGAGATTTGGGACATTTAATTAGATATAACGTTGAAAAGCAGGGATCTCACATTTGGATAAAATCTTACTCAGGTAGAAAAATTATACAGGACCATTGCTTTTGGGAAATTCACAATGGAGAGTTAGCCAATTTCTGGGATGATTCTTGGAACCAGCTCCCCAAGCTCGGGGATGGTCCCAGGTGGCAGTCCATTAGGGATCGTGGAATAGCTGCTGGCAAAACCAAGGTTAGTCATTATTGGAACCACAATTCCCAAGAAGGACATAGGACCTAGCTTCAAGCAGAGAGTTGGGCTGTAACTACCTTGGCTGAGAATCTATCCTCTTTTGATTTGCTGTTGCAGGAACGTTTCATCAGGAAAAATACTGCCTCTGATAAACTTAGGTGGGGGTCCTTCCAAAAAGGCACATTCATTATTAAAGAAGCATACAAGATCTTCCTTCATAATGAGGAGGAAGTGGAGAAAATATGGGGGGAAATTTGGGGAATGAATATTTGGCCCAAAATTTCTGTTTTTTGCTGGTTAGTAGTGTGGAAAAGGATTTTGACTAGTGCAAATTTGAGGAAGCGTGGGATTCATGGGCCTTCCCGTTGCCCCCTTTGTTTAAACTCGGAGGAGACTGTTGATCATCTTCTTGACTCCTGTTCGTTTTCATCATCTCTTTGGGATAAGGGGGCAACTATTTTCAGGAGAAGTCATCGGGTCAGAGGACATCCCGATCAAACTCTCAAGTCATGGGATCTTAAAGCCTTTTCGAATCCCATCATAGGCACTCTTTGGCTGCTTTTCCCGGGTATGGTGATCTGGACAATCTGGAAAGAGAGGAATGACCGCATCTTCAAGGATAAATCTAACAGGGAGGAGGTTGTGTGGATGAAGTTGGTCAAGAATATGACAGAAATGATCAGAAATCAGCAATGGACTGACAAGGATAAAGACCTATCCCCGGGGGATCTTCTCATTGCGGTCGGTTGGGGTTTAAGCTGGTCGGATCTTTATGGGATTAGATGAAGAGTGGTTGTTTGTAGATCGACTATTCCGGTTCAATGGTCTCTACCCCCTCCCCCTGTTTTCACGATCAATTTTGATGGTGCATCCCGGGGAAATCTTGGCCCTACGGGTTTCGGTGGGGTTTGCAGGAATAGTTCAGGCATCATATTGAAGGTCTTCTTTGTTTCTATTGGCCACGATTCCAACAATTTTGCTGAGCTCAAAGGCCTTATCCAGGGACTCAAATTGATCCTCTCGGAAGCATGGTTTCCCGTGATCCTGGAAGGGGACTCTCTGATTCTTGTCCACATGGCTAGGAAAATTATTCACAGCCAATCTCTGAAGAAAGTGTCATCAAGCTAGCGTCTCCTGGCCTGTCTGGAGTACCTGAGGGAGCTTCTTGCCAATCAGATGGCTATATCCTTTTCCCATGTCAAAAGAGAGGCCAATAAAGTGGCGGATTTCCTTGCAAATCATGGCATCGAGGCTGGAAACACCTTATCAACTAGCGCCATGGCTTATTTTCGTCATGCTGATTGGATCAGGACTTGTAGCCACCTGGCCGAAGTTGATCTGGCAAGCTGTCGTCAGATGATTGCGCAGGTGCCCACATTTCAGGCTACTAACAGTAGGCGGATGGGGGAAGTAATGAGGGAGCCTCGTGTTCTAGATCATTCCCGATCTGAAGGACGCCTGCCGTACCATTAGTTACTGCGATTGACATGTTCGGGCTCAATCTTACGCGTGGCAGAATTGTTGAAAGGGCCGGGGGCAGATGTCGATGTACCCTCACCTGCACATTCCTCATTACTTTTTGTGGGTTCTTAAACTCGTTGAGGGATTTCCCGTACTCAATGACGGAGGTCCATCAACTTGCAGTTTTCTCCATGATTACATTTCAGGTTTCAAATATGCCTGGTTTTTTTCGCAGTCTCATCGTTTTCTCTAATGCTCTGCCTGCTTGCTGGTTTGGTGATAGTGTTAAGAGCATTGTCGAATGTGAGCGCGGGTGGTTTTTTTGGGTCAGACCACCTGAACCTATGAAGGATTTCATTATGTCCCCAAAGCGCTGTTATATTTCCACGAAGCCAAAGGGTCTTGGGGACGGTGGGCATCTTGCTGGAGGAGAATCGTCTGCCGAGGGCAGCGTTCGGGTGGGCCGTGTGACTCGCGCCTCGTCTAAGTCTCGCCTTCAGGATTTCGCTTCTTTCTTCCGTGGTCGTATTCCCCAGTCTGTCAGGGATGAAATAGAGGGAGTTGAGAAGGAACTATGGGATACTGTCCAGAGCCTTCCAATTGAGGAAGTTCGTAGCGAAATTGAAGACTAGGTGGCAGGCCTTGGTACCACGGCCGGTCGCGCTTCTATCTACGAGCGAACCCTCATGACCTATTGGGTTACCAAGAATTTGATGGCGCATGTCCTGATGGATTCTTTCAACAAGAATAGAGGTGATGAAGAACCGGTTAGGTCCTGGAAGGCCCATAATTTGGACAGTTGGGTGATGCATTCGAAAATTGATGCCATTTCCAAGAAAATTGGCATTACCTTTGTCATTCAGGGGAAGGGCGACGGGGAGCATGGCGGCAATGTTTGTGGTGGCACCAAGAGTCCTCCCAGGAGTGTAGGGAACGCGGCCAAATATCAGAATCAGCCAACCAGACCACATCAGAACGTGGATATCGCTGGTAGGAGTCCTCCTACTGTCACAATTGATTAGGCTCTGTGTTTTGGGGTATCTTTTGGGGTTTTCAACACTCTGTTTTTGTTTCTCATATTCACCAGATGGTTATTCTGTATGGTCTAGCTGATAAGGGATTTGAACATTATTGTCCATGTCTATGTCAAATTCCTGTTTGGTGGGTTCTCTGCCGGGAATGTCTTAGATTCTGCTTGATAAGTTTGGTCGGTGTATGGATTCCTGTTTGGTCAATCTCGGCCGGAAATGCCTAAGTTTTTTGAAGAAACTGTGTAACAAGCTTTGTGCTCTTTTTAAGCAGTAATATATAGTTTTTATTTACAAAAAACAACAACTACATGTAAACCAAAGTGGAAGGTGATGATCAACTACATGTAAATCGATTAATGATCGATGGCGGAGAGCTCCCAATTCAATTAATACCAAAGGATCGAGACAATGTGGGCCTTAAAAGCACTTCATGTACACCTTTCTAGAGCTGTGGTATTAGAGAAGATGTTATTCGTCATCCTCTACCTTTAGAAATTTATCCTTTGTATCTAATTCATTTCATGTTCGTGGCCCTTTCCTTGCTCAAAATCTAGTGTATGATGAGGAATATTTGGTGGTGAAGTCCTCTGCTGTGAAAATCCTCACAGCAGATCTAAGAGATGATGTATACCTCACAAGAAAGAATTTAGGAATAAGATTAAGAGTGCTCAATGCAGTAAGATGAGCAACATAATAATAATACAGTAGAACTCGGATAGAAGCAAAAATACTTCACACACGCTAATTAATTAATCACAATATGGACAAATAAGTAGTCCAATGCATGAGGATTCGAATGCCAAGGTGGCAATTCGAATTGGCCTTCATGGAGTGATTAAAAGATCACTGGAGTGTCATCGGAGCACAACTAGAAGTCATCATCATCATCAGTGGAGTCATCAATGCACAAGTAACTGTCAACCATCAGTCAAATTGAGTCTAACTGAGTGTGGTAGGTGTAACTGAGTGTAACTGGCACTAACTGAATGAAGGAGGCTAAGTGGAGGGCGCATGAAGAGTTAACTGGAGTCAGAATGGGCAGTTAAGTCTCACTGGAGGTCCATCGGAGTGATACAGTCAGTTGAGAGTCAGTCTAGCCTTAAATCAAGGAAAGAACTGAAGATAACTGAATGGTAGGTAAGGAAGGGCGCCTTTCTCATGCAGTAGGTGAAAGGAGGGTGCACTAAGCACTAGGAGGGCTGAAACTGAGTGGAAAGAAGCTCCGGGGACTAGCTAACTGAGGGCTAGGTGTTGGCACTGATGACTGGGATGCATGCAAACCCTAATAATGCATGCATGACCTAAAATGCAAATAATGGAAATGCTGATAGGTCTAGGATGGAGTATAGGAATATCCTAACACCCCCCCTTAATCCATCTTGGGACCTGGTAACTGAGACCAAAGGGCACCCAATGCAATGAATAATAATAACAGTCAATAAACTAAGGAAATGGGGAAAACCTCATGGGAAAAATACCCCCTCTCAAAATAGACTGTAAGGCACACACAAAAATAAATGTTCCAAACTCAAGCAGGTGTGATGCTTGGTCATATGTCTGGAGGTATCTTCTTCTTGGGAAGAAGTGGATCATGCTCAGAAAGCATGTGCTTGTACTTTCTCTTCAGATCGAATGTGATGAGAACAAATCCAAAAGTATGAGGATGATACCTGAACCTGTGATTCGAATCAGCTGAGGTAGGATCAAATATATGAATGTGCAGATAGTCTTTTGTCTTCTCCTTCGAACCATCATGGGTGAGATTATGCCAAAAAGAACCATCAAATAATAATAATTGCTTGGAATCCAAATCAGCTCCAAGACTTGAATCATGGTTTCTTAAGATCTCCTTTGAACAATTAGAGGTGAGATCAAAACCAATAAATGCATGAGAAATTATCCCAAGCGAATGGCAATGGTTTCTTGAGATCTCCTTTGAACCAACAGGGGTGAGATCAAAACCATGATGTGCATGAGAAATTATCCCAAGCGAATGGCAATGGTTTCTTGAGATCTCCTTTAAACCAGTAGGGGTGAGAGGGTGAGATCAAAAACATGGTCTTCAATAACCTTCTGAAAGCATGAAATAATGATCATATAGTAGTACATAAGAGGTGAGTGATCAAGGAGAGCGAATGCATTACCTCCAATGACTGATTTTACCTCTGAAACATTCATGTGATCATGATGCAAACCAACAGACTATGGTGCAAGAGAGGATTTAGGACCTTCTGCAATTTGTAGAGTGTGAGCTGGCACAAAATTCGAAATAGAAGAAATTTGGAGCATGGGTGTAGAATCTGCAAGTTCTTCTTCTTTGTGGACAACTTCAATATGAGATATGTTTGATACTGATTCATGATCAATGAGATCATCAAGGAGGGCGAATGCATCACTTTGCTTGCCCTCGAAGGGGTTTGGACCAATCCCTTCATTCTGTCTGCCAAATCTTTCATCCAGGTGGGCCCATAGCTCTTTTGGAGTTTCAACATCCTCAAGGTATTGGTATATCATGTATTCAGGCAAAGCAAACATCATTGTTGCATAGACTCTGTCACCTTTATTTAACCAGTTAATCTCTTCTTTAGAGGATTCAAACTCTCTTTCAAAACAATGATCAAAGATATCATTTTTCTTCAAATATGCTATCATTTTCAGTTTCCATTCATCATAGTTGAATGGATAAAGAAGATCATAGTTGAATGGAGAAAGATGAGGGATTTCTTATGAATATATGGAAGCTGTAGAAGACCTGCAAAAAATAATAGAAATATCTGCAACTGCTACTGCTGCAAAAATGCAGAAACTGCTACAACTGCTGCACTCGAAATCTTGATAATAACCTGCAAAAAACTCTCAGGAATGGAGATAAACAATACTCTCAACATACTCTGATACCATGTGAAAATCCTCACAGCAGATCTAAGAGATGATGTATAACTCACAAGAAAGAATTTAGGAATAAGATTAAGAGTGGTCAATGCAGTAAGATGAGCAACAGAAAAATAATACAGTAGAACTCGGATAGAAGCAATAATACTTCACATACGCTAATTAATTAATCACAATATGGACAAATAAGTAGTATAATGCATGAGGATTCGAATTCCAAGGTGGCAATTCGAATTAGCCTTCATGGAGTGATCAAAAGATCACTAGAGTGTCATCGGAGCACAACTAGAAGTCATCATCATCATCAGTGGAGTCATCAATGCACAAGTAACTGTCAACCATCAGTCAAACTGAGTCTAACTAAGTGTGGTAGGTGTAACTGAGTGTAATTGGCACTAACTGAATGAAGGAGGCTCAGTGGAGGGCGCATGAGGAGCTAACTGGAGTCAGAATGGGCAGTCAAGTCTCATTGGAGGTCCATCGGAGTGATACAGTCAGTTGAGAGTCAGTCTAGCCTTAAAACAAGGAAAGAACTGAAGATAATTGAAAATAACCGAATGGTAGGTAAGGAAGGGCGCCTTTCTCATGCAATAGGTGAAAGGAGGGCGCACTAAGCACTAGGAGGGCTAGAACTGAGTGGAAAGAAGCTCCCGAGGCTAGCTAACTGAGGGCTAGGTGGTGGGACTGATGACTGGGATGCATGCAAACCCTAATAATGCATGCATGACTGTTGGTCGGGAAAACTGTCCGAGGCCAACTTACAGAATTAAGACAGCCCACACACTCTAATGCAGTCTTGTATGTGTTTAAAGTAACTATCTTTCACAGGATCAAGGCTATCTTTCACAGGATCAAGGCCCTGCTGCCTATATGATATGCTCTCAAAATAGAGAGTCTCTCTAAGGTGGATATGTGTGAAGTTTATTTAACCAATCTGCTAGCAAATCAAAAAGTTTTAAACTAATGCCTAGCTAATCTTGTCCTATAATAACCTAAATGCAGACTACTTATCTTGGCCAAGAGCATAAGTTAAAATTAATTTTAATTCAACTTGCATTTAAAAGATAAACATATAATAATTTAAATTGAAGAATAGTCTCACAATCAAACTATTACATGCTAAATAACTTAAAAGCTCCTACAAATTAACGGATTAAGATCACGAAAAAAATGTTAGATGCTTTTAATTCTACAAAGTAAATCAATATCAACTGATAGATCAAATGCAACAGCAATCACTATCTTTTAAAATAAGTTTTAAAAGACTCTGATCATAGCATAAACTAAAAGCAAAGTTTACAGTTTGCTTCGATCCCACAGAAAATAATGATGAACAGAACAAGTAATATGCTTCAATTACTCCATAGACACCTCCATCTCTGGTTCCATGAGAAAAACTCAGTTTTGCATAGGAACAAGAAAACAAAACAGAAAGAGAAACACAGTCATCTCTCTGGTTTATGGAGACCATCCCTAGCAGAGAAACATAAAGAAAAATGGAAAAATAAGTTCGTCCAGTTTCCTGGAACGTTCCTCCCCCCCTTTCTGAATGATAACTTGACTCTGTTATATAGGCAGTGAGGTGCCTCGTAATGGTTTTCAAAATAGCAGCAATAACAAATTTGCTAACAAGAAACCAGATGCAAATACTTTGGGTAACAAGAAACACGCGAATCCAGGATAGATTTCCCAACAATTTAATGGCTTTCTCGATGAAGAAATTTTATTGGAAAGATGACCGCAATGTTCTGTTTGATCTGCAAATTCTCTTGAGAATTTCAACGATTCAAAGGCTTGCAGTCCGTTGAATGATCCTCTATTGTTGGGCGCCTTTATTCATATCTGTTCCATCTCCTGCGATACTCCTTGCACGAAGCGTTCTTCATATTCCTGGCGCTTGGGATGTCATGCTGCTTTGACTGTGTAATATGACATACTCCCGTAAAATAATTCCATCTCATTAAAACATATTCACCGTTAAACCTGTACAGTGAAATATAACAATAAGAAATGTATACATGAATATTACAGAAGAAATAATAATACTTCAACCATGAAAAAGAAATTTATTTCTAATGGTAAAAGATAAAAGAATTCTCCCTTTCACATCGAACTGGTAGCGTAGCAGTAGCTTGGTCACATTATGCTGGGTGATGTTGGTTATGCGTTAATTCCAGGGATCTTCTCAACGATTTGATGCTCATCTCAGCGTTTGAATTGACAGGTCCACAATGAAGAGCGAATAGAGTCTCGACAGTTCGGATCATTTCAGCTTCGTAGCAGTCTTTCACGCAAGGTTCTGGTAAACCATGGAGTAGTAATCGGTGGAAGAAACTGAACGATCTGTTAGTATTGATTTCAATCCTTCAAATACGGCTAATGGAGTGTCTTCATTCATTTTGATTCTATTTTTATTCACTCCTTCGTTATCTTCCTCCGACAAAACCTTCTGCGTAAATCTTCAACACACATCAAACCGTTTCCTTCTTTTTTCTGGATGGTGTCCATCTATTCATAGTGAATATTTATATGCTATCTTTCCATCAGTCGACATGTGAAATATGATATTTCTGGTGAGTTAAAATCTTATAATCTCGTGGAGTGTTCAACTATGATTATGATTCTGCAATTTCAATAGCTTAATAGACTAAGCGAGTGAGACAAACGTACACGTTGTCTTGATCTTGTACTCCATACAAAACAAGAATGTGAATTAGATATAATGTATGCGCACAAGATAATAGATATAAACTCTTAATCAGTTAAAATATATGCAAGTGGAAACTTTTAACCATGCCAAAGATATTGACCATATTTAACAGCTATCAATATGATATTTGTTGCCGTGCAAAAAATGTGAACCATTCTTTTAATATTCCTGTAATGCCTTTAACTAAACATGTGACAGCGATCCACTCATTTTTTAATAAATTCAATGGCAGCCAATTCGTAATTGGATGGAAAAAGTGAAGATTAAATTTGCTACAATGATTGGTCAAGTAAGTCATAATCTATAAAACTCTTTTGATGTCTCCCTTACCCGTAACCGTCTTCACAGAACCATTAAAATAAAGACACATTTTTTTAGAAGTCAAAAATATGTAAATACATATCAACCTAAAGAAAGTGTTCATAACTATGAGGTTAATATGTTATAATATTTTTAAAATCTTAAAACGTGTCTCCATCTTAACTTGGGATCAATGTGTAACATGAGATGAAGTAAAGTTCTTATAACTAATAAAGAGATTATGGTTAAAATGGACTTTATAAAATAATAAGATAAAATAATTAACCATGTTAAAAGATTTATGAATACTTTATTAATCCTTTTATGATCATCTCTTTATTACGATTATATCATGTTTCTTTTAAAATGAATTGTGATAAAAGTGGTGCATTATACTTATGCATAATCATCAAATGATTTCTAATAGTAAATTATGCATAATAAGTTAAAACTTTTAATAAATTCAAATTTAAGATTTTTAATAAAAGATATTTGGTTTATTATTTTATAAATATAATAAAGTGTAATAAACCAAAGTTTGAGTCAAGTTTGATTTAATTTGTTTTTTTCAATTAAGAGGAATGACCAAATTTATCATTAATAAAGATAAATGAAATACCAAAATAAAGCTCTCATAAAAATAAAAGAAAACTGAAGGGTGAATATTTACAAAAATCTAATGGGGGCCTTTTATTTGCAAAAATTAAGGAGAGTTGTTGGGGTGCCAACAATGACCTAAAATGCAAATAATGGAAATGCTGATAGGTCTAGGATGGAGTATAAGAATATCCTAACATCTGCGTCATTAAGAAGGGAACACATATTTCATTAAAATTGTAAAGATTTTATTACAAGAACAACCCATAATTAAGTTTTTTTGGCTATTTAGAAATTCTAGATCCAGTGTTAAATTCCAAATTTAATGAAATATGTGTTAGGGGCAAGATTTTGAATGTGAGGGTTGATCTATGCTTGTTCCATGAAGTAAATATCTTATCGGTTGCTAGGTATGAAGACCCAAATCCATTGATTGAGTGTCTTGGTGGTGAAGGAGGTAAAAAAAGATGCGGTAGTTCATCTTACCAACAAAGTAAGCGGTGTGTCTGCAAAGGAGGGGAACCTAGTCCCTTGGGTTTTGGGGGATGATGTAAAATCCATCATGCCATTGGGTTGGGTTCACAAGCATTGGTTGGATAGTTTTAGGGTAAAAGAATGTGTGGGAAAAAAACATAGGGTTTGGTTGAGTCAAGTCTAAAAAGAAAGCCTAGGTTATAGTCCATAGTTCCTCCTCCTAGCCAAATGGTGGATGGCTTTTCTTTCCCAATTTGCAATAGATGTGGAAAACATAATGAGGAAAAGTTGGTGTTGGGATTCAAATCCCTTATTGCTTAGCTGGATGCAAAATTCATTAAGGGGATTGATAATATGGAGGAATTGCCATATGTTAAATCACAATTTTGAAATTTTTTAGTTTTGGAATTTTCATTTCCATGGATTTTTAATTTTAGGGAAATATAAAAATTTATATTTTTATTGAGGAAATGAGGCAACAATGAATGTTTGGATTCCTACCTTTCCAATCCTCCTTGCTCTTCAAATTCACCCTCCTTTCTCTTCGAATTCACTATCCCTCCACTTCTCCACGTCGACATTGGAAGCTCTGATCACTCGAGTGTTTTTGTTAATTCAGTCAATGAACAGTGGACGCGGATGCGGCCTGTTTTTTGGCTTTTAATATATTACCCATAATGTGCATCCGTTATAGTGATACATAACGTGCGCGCGTTATGTATTTTTATAACGCTCGCGCGTTATTGAATTCATAATGCTCGCACGATATGATTTCATTTTCTGCGTGTTAAGTGACATGGTAGGCTCATACCTATTTCAAAGAAACACGCGCACGTTTTTCTTTTTACTAAACTTTAGCACGTTTCTTTTACTAAACTTTGCATCTAAAAGGTCCCTCAACTTCGTGCGAGGGCCTTTATACAAAAGTAAATATATGAGTGAAGCTAGAATATATAATTCAATATCAAGCTAACTAATTCAGAAGAATTAATTAAGTGTGGGTAAGGAGACAACTTCCAATACACTTATATATATATATATATATATATATTAAAGAAGACAAATTCCAATACACTTAAGTGTGGGTAAGGAGACAACTTCCAATACACTTATATATATATATATATAAAGAAAGAGAGGTATTAAAGAAGAAAGAGGACCAAGAGATAGAGAGCTAGTAAAAGGATATTAATTTTTTCAGGAATGAATGAGCTTGAGGTTAGGGTTAACCTTGACTCCGGAATGAGCAAGGATGTAAGTGGTTTTGGGCACACGATTTTGATAGCCCGTGGTTTCTTGCTAGTTGTATTTGCATGTAAAGAACCATATTTATAGGGTTGGATTTATCCATTGTAAAGTGTCAATTTGAGCAAGAGAGATGCTCTTGGCGGTCTTGTGCTTGGTTTTTCCCTACGGGGTTTTCCAAGATAAATATGGTGTTACTATTATGTTTGCTTATATTTATGTTTTATTCTCTCTTGCATATTTTTATTCCTAATAGTGGTATCAGAACCTCTATGCGAATGAGAAAGGACTTTCTGCTGCAGGTGCATGATGAAATATGGTCTGATCTATTGCATTGCTTGACACTTGGATCTGCAAGGAGAAAATGCAGATCAGCTACTAGTTAAAGTGTAGATCTGTTCATTACGAGTTTCGATCTCACATATCTGTCAAATCTGAAGCATCCAAGGGTTATTACTGGTGTGGTTGGATTGGGATATATGTGTTTTTAATTTTTTATTTGTTGAATAATTTACAGACCTACAACTGCACTGAAAGAGGCCGAATTGGAGGCAGGAGAAATTAGAAGTCCAGTTCTGCGTCTGCGTGAAGATGATCCTGTTTGTGTTGATCGCTAGAAGATGCCGAAAATAATGTTTTGCTACCAGTTTCACTGAAGGCCGTAGAGTACCATTCGGTGCATGATTTGGTGGAGCAGTAAATAAAACCTCTGCGTGGATATATGAAGAGAATTTTCTGCCAAAGAAGAAGATCGAAGCTATGGGAGAGAGGAAAACAACCATTTGAAGTGAGATCGCTAGTAATATTATTGTCACCTTTTAAAGCCATGAGGAAGTGCGTGAATAAATCCATGGGAGCCGTGAAGAAAATCGTTGAAGAAATAATGACCAAGCCGATCTGCTTATGGATAACTGCTTCCCTTTGATAGAAATCCGATCCGTGCATGGTAGATTCATTTGCATGAAAATAAAGGTGAATAGATGGTTTGAGAAACGTGGAGTGAGCAAAGTTAATAGGAACCAACAATTAAAATGGTTTTGCTTTGGAAACGAATGACATCATTTATGTGCATAGAAAAAGGTTATCGTTTAAGGTATGAGAATTTTTGTATGACCACATCATTTCAGAAAGGGTTTTAAAAGTGATATAATTTTTTTCTTTTTTTTATAAAAGGATTTTATGGAGTGTGGAGGTAAGGTTAAAAGGTGATAAAGTTAAGATCCTATGGAAAAGGAAGAGGAAGATATTTTGAAAATTTTAAAGTTTACCCAAAGTAAAAGTTTTTATTGAAAGAGAGTTTTATTAAAAGTGGCAATTAAAATGCAAAGTAAAAGTTTTTATTGAAAGAGGGTTTTATTAAATGTGGTAAAGTGGATTTTAAAATGCATGCGGTATTGGTGGAATTAGAAAGGAATCATGTAAAGTATGGCAATGATTGATGTGTATATTTAAAAGAAGTAGTAGGCAACACGTTATTGTAGTGAAAGGGCAACCGAAGATCTGAAGAATATTATGTTTTTTTGTCTTTGTACCTAAATTGAAAATATTGAGCATGTGTTGTAAGAGGTGCATGATTGGTGTGTTATGAATAAAATAATAATAAAATAAACATCAACATATATATATATATATATATAACAACAAACAAAAATAATATAATGATATAATTAATTAGTGAAATGGTGTAACTCTTTATGAAAAGTTGTATTAGACACCCTTTAAACAATTGTAAATACAGGAAAGTCTATCTTGTAAAAGACGTCATCTATTATTCATCAATTATCAAATATGTAGCTTTTCAAGCATTCATGGGATTTCTAGAAGTATTACTGCGATAAAGAAGCTTATATCGCTTCAGTGGTATCAGAGCCCCTTCTTGGGCATTTCGTTGATTTGGCTTTTGGCCAAATAATTTCGAGAGTTTCTCCAAATTTGTTCTTTGACCTAAAACAAATAAAAATAAAAATAAAAGAAAGATAGTGAGAAAAAAAAAAGTAAAAGTAAAGTTTTTCTAAAAAAAAAAAAAAGAAGTGAGAAGAAGTAAAAAGGAAAAAAAAGAAAAGTAAAAGTAAAGTTTTGCAAAAAAATAGGACCTTGTCCTAAGAAAAAGAAAAGAAAAAAAAAAAGTAAAAAAAAAGAAGTGAAACCGTACGTGGTTTCTTAATAAGTGGTTTTGGTTTTATTCTCCAACAACAAACAAAAAGTGAGATTTGAACCTAGGTGGGGAAGGTAACAATCATTCCTCCCAACCACCCAATCTACACAATTTTACATATATTAAGGGGAAAATAATATTAGAAGAAGAATCATATTGAATATTGTTTATTATAATAGAGAGGGAGATATTGAATAAATTTCAAAGAAAACTCAAGAAGATGGGTTTTAATATTGAAAAGAAGGGAAGGTTTCCTAGCACCTCATTGAAGAATGTCTCAATACTATTTAGAGTTAAAGGGACACTTGTAGGGAAGGAGGTCACCATTTCTATTGCCCCTAGTGAAATAAATAATTATATTAGTGCTGAATTTGCTAACCATTTAGTGATTCCCGAATCTAATATAAGAGAAAGGCTAGACCTTTGGAACATGAAGCAATTTCAAATAAGTGGATTAGAATTGAATGTTGGAGATTATATGGTCATATCTCAATTCACTATTAGTTCCTTATGGAGTTCTGATGGTGACATAGTTTTGGGGTTACCTTGGATTAAAACGTTGTCAACCTTCATTTTAAATGCTAAAAAGAAGTTTCTTACTTTTTCCTATAAGCAGAAGAGAATCACATTTCAAGATATTACAATAAAGTCAGATTTAGAAGCCCCAACATCTGAAGACTTCAAGGATATATCAAAGATGATTTCATAGGGTAATTAGAAGTCAGATCAAAAGATGCAGTCAGAATTCAACAAAATCGTCACAGATAAAGAAGAGATCTCTCGTTTAAGAGATCATAATCAGAAATTGCTTCTTCAAATAAAAAAGACCTAAGATAAAGCACAACAGAATCAAAAGCTAGAAGAGGAGAATCGAGATCTTCAGAATAAACTATTAGAAAACATTGACGAAAATGGTCACCTCAAGAAGCACAAATAAGATCTAATGGATCAAATTCAGAAACTTAAAGATGATAAGAAAGCAGAAGAAGAAATGACCCGAAATCTTAAAAAAGAAAGACTCGTTAGACAATAAGTTGGAGCAAATTCAAAAGAGGACATCAAAGCACTTGGACTCAAAAATCCACGTTGAAAAAAAAGAAGCAAATACAAATTCAGTCCTCATCATAGTTCAGAAAGAAGACAATCTTGTAAAAAAACAAAAAACAATAACTCCTTATTGACACCCCAACCATATAAACCAGTATCCTAAAAAGTGGGAATTGTCGAAAGATAATGGTACTAATGTGCTCAAAGCTCCTGACAACAGATCAATAGAGAATCCCAACAGTCGGCAACAAATCAATTTTGGCTGGATTGATCCGTCAACATATCAGAAGTTATGTTCTACACTTAGAAGTTCGTACTGACATGTTTCGTCAGCTACGACGTCACAAGGAACAGTGCGACAAAGTTATAAGGCTTTGAGGACAAAGCCTTTCTAAGAGAGAGGCAATGTTATGAATAAAATAATAATAAAATAAACATCAACACACACACACACACATATATATATATAGAGAGAGAGAGAGATAATAATAATAACAAACAAGAATAATATAATGATATAATTAATTAGTGAAATGGTGTAACTCTTTATGAAGAGTTGCATTAGACACCCTTTAAACAATTATAAATACGGGGAAGTATATCTTGTAAAAGACATCATCTATTATTCATCAATTATCAAATATGTAACTTTTCAAGCATTCGTGGGATTTCTAGAAGTATTACTACGGTAAAGAAGCTTGTATCGCTTCACGGTGGTACCTGACACCCCAAAGTTTTTGGTTCCATGTTAGAGTTGATTCCCCATGTTTTAGCCTACATGTATTGGAGTAAACGTATCCCTCTTATGTGTAGAAGAGAATGTGGCATCAAGTTGTGGAATGAATCACTTGGGTAGCTACGAGGGTGGCAAGTGTACTCATAGGCTAGCTTGATGTGGAATTAGAGATAATGAGTCTTCTATTAAAGGGGGGAATGTAAGATGGATTTATCTCAGAGTGTTGGGACTAGGTTATGCTCAAGGAAGAATGTGTTGATGAATCACGCAAGAGAAAATGATTCCTAGAGAACTAGCGGTTACAGCAGCTAAGCACCCATGTATTCCGGTAGATGGATTCCTTTTTATATGGACATCAATGATGAATTGTTTGCAGGTACAAAAGGCTTGTGGAAGCACAGCACATGAAGGGCAAGTCAAGGTGAGAGAAACTAGAGCTAAAAGAAGCAATGGTTATCCCCGAGGATTCTGGATGTAATAGCAACAAAAGAAAAAAGAGAATGGAGATGACAATGTGTAATCTACATGTAAATGGGGTTCCAGAGTACTCTAGTTGTTTTTGCGGGGGTTAGATCGAAAGCAATTTCCCAAATCAAGTTTAAAGGGGGGATTGTTAAGGTTAACCTTGACTCGAGAATGAGCAAGGATGTAAGTGGTTTCGGGCACACGGTTTTGGTAGCCCGTGGTTTCTTGCTAATTGTATTGCATGTAAAAAACCCTATTTATAGGGTTGGATTCCTCCATTGTAAGGCGCCAATTTGAGCAAGAGAGATTATCTTGGCGGCCTTGGCCTAGTTTGGTCAGGGACCAATAATAGATCTATTATTGATGGCTAGTTTTTCCCTACGGGGTTTTCCAGGATAAATATGGTGTTGCTATTGTGTTTACTTATATTTATGTTTTATTCTCTATCGCATATTGAAGATATATTGAAAATTTTATGACATTTCAAAGACTAAATGTTTTTAAGAACACACCAATGTTAATATGAATATAATATATTTAAAAAAACACAAACAAATAATAATATAATAATAATAATAATAATATTTAATTATATTTAAAATATTAATATTATTGAAAAGGTGTCTCATCAATAAGGGCGTGACCTTATGTGAAAGGTCACATGTGAAAAGCCTTTATATACAGGTCAATTGTAAACATTTATACAACATTCATTTTTTATTATTCAATATATATATATATATATATTACTTTGTACATTTTAATCATTAAGCATTCAAGCTACACGCTATCTGCTTCATCTGAAAAAATGAGGGTATAGCACCCCATACAACTGGTGTTATAACACTAACAAAACTAACATAACTTGCATAAAAACCCTAAATATTCTGACCTTGGATACACAGGTAATACAAGACAAGAGGTTCAAAATCTTAGCGCATTAATGGAGGAAAATAGAAGAGAAGCAAACCCTAAAATCCTTCCTTCAATTAGCCGTGAAAGATTGCAAAGAAACCTTAAAACACCAAGAATTATCCTTTTAAACCCTAAAATTTGCCAAGAAGAGAGGTGCACATCACTAAAGAGACTCATGTGCACTTTTAAAATAAAATTCCAGTCATAAATGATCCCAATATTCTTTTTACAAATATGAGGAGGGTGTTTTATTTATATGAGAAAGTGTTGGGTTAAACTTGACTTGATGAAAGAGTCAATGAGTAAAACCCATTTTAGGCCAGGATAAGTTTTTCGGTCACATGGTTTTGGTGGCCCGAGGTATTGCATGTAATGAAACCTATAAAAAGGCTTGAGATACTCCATTGTAAAAGGCATGGAGGTGAGTAGTTAAGGCTCACTTGGCCTACAAAGGGGCAATAACAGATATATTATGGTGGTTTTCTTCCTAGTTTGAGCTTTCCACGTAAAAACATTGTGTAGTTGCTATGATTTGTGCATTTGTTTATTTCTCTCGCATATCTGTCTACTCATAATTTTAATATGATATCAGAGCTAGGTTGGCCCGGACTCTCTAACAAGAGTGGCATGGGCGTTTTCTACTCACGGTTTGGTCTAAGGAGAGAAGCTCAGAGAATGGTTTTGTGGTTGAAAATGGTTGCGGTTCTAAGATGCACACATAAAGATCGGCGCTGGGTAATTGCAGGGAGGTCAAGGTTCGATCTCGGCCAATGTCATGGCTTATGGATAATAATTGAACATGGATCTGCTATTCCGTTGAGGGTGGGCTCGATTAGACATAGATGAGTTAAATGTGGCATGGAAGAGGCGCACCACATGGAGAAAAGCCCGCTCAAGTGCAGCATCTTGGATTGAATCACGAATAAGGTCTTCCATGGCAAAGAATGGCTAGAGGTTGTGAGCATCAAGATTTAAGCCATGGATCTGCTGCAGAGGATCATGGAAAATTTTAAGACACCCCCCCTAAATTTATACGTATAATAAATAGGCGAATCCACATGATACGTGGAAAAGTGTGAAGGCTATTTTATCAATAATATAATATGTATATATAATTTTTTGGTGAATCTTTCATGGAATTATTAAATCTTGTAAAATCTAGTCGAGTCATTCACAAAATTATAAAATCTTGTAAAATCATGGCGAATCTTTCACAAAATTATAAAACCTTGTACAAGTTTCGACGAATCTTTCCCAGAATTAGAAGATTTTGTAAAATCTTGGCGGATCTTTCACTAAACTATAAAAACTTATAAAATCTTGACAAATTAGTTGAAATTTGACTTAATAAATTTTCATGGATGATTTTGTATTCATATTATATTTTCCATGTACTCTTGCACTAGAACACTTTGTAAATAAAATCCAAGCTAATTTGTTGATTTTACTCATCACAACTACTTGTATGCTACTAATTTCAAAACTCCTTAGGGATAAAATGTAGAGATGAATTCGTAAATGTTTACAATATACAATTGAGCACTTGACAAAAGTGAAACTCATTTATCCTACTACACTTAGTATACAGTCAATTTTCACAAATTACGTGGGACCTAATCGTCCCCCTCAATCTAAAAATGTAGCTACAATAAAACTAATTGTTTGAAACACTACCTGAAATAGATTATAGAAGGCTTGGAAATCCCTACCTCAATGCTCTCAAAAAATTTAATGGATGGTTGCATTGAATCCACATTGACATTAACATCTTTTTAGCATGGATGTCCCCATTTTCTAGTATGAAATAGAAACAATGTGAATAAGTTGTGTACGAAAAAGATAATAAGCTACCTCTCACAAAACATTAAATTGAAATATAACACCATTTTCAATTTTACAAACTTTCCATATAATATCAATGCCCCTCTTTATGCATGATTCAGAGTAGGTAGAATTTTACAACACGCACGCCAACATATTCTTTCAAGTTTTGCTTCGCATGCCTTACAATCAAGGGTGTGTTAGTGACAGAGAAAATTTTAAGAACCCCTCCTAAATTTCTATGTATAATAAATGGGTGAATCCCCATGATATATATGAAAATATGAAGGTTATTTTATCAATGTTATATTATGTATATATAACGTTTTGATGAATCTCTCATTGAATTATATAATCTTGTAAAATCTTGGCAAATATTTCACTAAATCATAAAACATTGTAAAATCTCAGTGATTCTTTCACTAAATTATAAAACCTTGTAAAGTCTTAGCAAATCTTTTACTAAATTATAAAATAGTGAATTTTTTGATAAAACATAAAACCATAAATAGTAATAAGAAAACAAATACAAAAAATACTAAATAGGAGATAAATCCGAAAGAGAAACATTCACGCCACAACAGTAGGCTAGCTGTTATAGGTCAAATCTGCACCTCTCCGTCCGTGATCACCTTGAGCTGTTGATCACACAAAATGACAACTTGGATTGAAGAGCATGATAACCTTAGATGACACTTTGACCCAACTCACCCTCCTGCAAGCTGACAAAACCCTAAAAAATATCATATTTTGGCATGGGCGCTACTCTACTTCAATAAACTAGCGCATATGCCCTACTCTGTAAGCTATATAGTAGCGCACCCTTGATATGCGCTATTCTACTTCAGTAAACTAGCACACAACATCCAAAAAATCGCAAATGCTAACCAACCACAAAATACAATGTCAATCCTACAAAAATCCCTTGAGAACCATAAAATTCAATAAACAAAACAAGAAACATGTCAAAATGTTTGACAACACATGAAGCAAAAGAAGTATCAAAGACAGTGGGACCAGGGATAATTTTAAGAACCCCCCCTAAATTTATATGTATAAAAAATGGCCTAATCTCCCCGATATATAGGAAAACTTGAAGGCGATTTTATCAATAATATAATATGTATATATAATTTTTTGGCGAATATTTCATTTCAATTATATAATGCTGTAAAATCTTAGCGAATCTTTCACTAAATTATAAGATATTGTAAAATCCTGGCGAATATTTCACTTAATTATAAAAAATTGTAAAAACTTGGCGAATCTTTCAATGATTTATAAAATATAGTAAAAATTTGGCAAATATTTTGCCAATAAAACTCAAGCTTTTGATTATGTACATTACTGAGGTAGTGCAACAGAAGAGCATACACACCGAAGCTCAACTTTTGACTCTCTTGACTCCTAGACTCTCGAATGAACAAGTGTATGAATGAGGAGAGGATGGATTTATTTATACATTTCACAAGCAATATTTAACCACTCACAACTAGAAGGTGTCGAAAAAACAAGACTGCACTAACTAGATTCAGGGCAAGTAGGGACTGTACTTGTTATCTCATCCTTTAATGGTCCAATGGACATGTGGGGTCATGAATCTTGATAGGCCAACAAACTAATACAATTACGTGAATATCCTAGTAGCGGGCCACTTCCTTTATATAGAGAGATAGTTCTTGGACCAATTCCAAGCTTCCAACCAATATTCTCACCAAACTTTCTTCTGTTTGGTGTCGAATGGTAGGAGAGTTGCATATTTGTCAATGAATACTTAAAATGGCTCAATCCACACAAATTTTCCTTGGCAAGTGATAACTTCACCCATCACTGTTTTAAAACATCCCAACACTATAAAAGCATCCATAAATTGATAAATAACAAACCCATGCACTTCTAAATTCACCCAGTGATGAGAATAACGCCCCATGCACTTCTAAATTCACTCAGTGATGAGAAAAACGCCCCAAACACTTCAATACTTACCCCGGGCACTTCAAAATTCTCCCAAAGATGATAAAAATGCCCTAAGCACTTCAATATTTTCCCAGGAACTTCTAAATTCTCCCAAGGATGATAAAAACTCCCCATGCACTTCAATAGTTTCCCCAAGCGCTTCAAAATTCCCTCGAGTCACTTCAATACTTATCCCATGCACTTCAAGATTGACCCAATGATGATAGAAGCACACCATGCACTTCAATACTTGCCTCAGCCACTTCAAAATTCTCCCAACAATGATAAAAACACCCAGACACTTCAATATTTGCCCCAAGCACTTCAAAATTCCCCCCGCAAAGATAAAAACACTCCCATCCACTTCCATGATTTCCCAGGCACTTCATTACTTGCCCCGGACACTTCAAAATTCGTCCAATGATGATAAAGATGCCCTATGCACTTCAATAGTTTCCCTAGGCAAGGGAGAAAAATACCCAACAATGATATAAACACCTAGACAATCACACAAATGTCTCAATCCACACAAATTTGCCCTGGCAAGTGATAACTTTGCCCATCACTATTTTAAAACGTCCCAACACCATCAAAGCATTCATACACTGATCAATAACAACCCCAAGCACTTCTAAATTCATGCAGTGAGGAGAAAAACGACCCGTGCACTTCTAAATTCACCTGGTGATGAGAAAAGTGTCCCATGCACTTCTAAATTCACCCAGTGACGAGAAAAACACCCCAGGCACTACAATACTTGCCCCGGGCATGTAAAATTTTCTGAAAGATGATCAAATTGCCCTAAGAACTTCAATATTTTCCCAAGTACTTGTAAATTCTCCCAAGGATTATAAAAACTCACCATGCACTTCAATATTTTCTCAAAGCACTTCAAAATTCCCCCGAGTCACTTCAATACTTGCCACATGCACTTCTAAGTTGACCCAATGATGATAGAAATGCCCCATGCACTTCAATACTTGCCTTGACCACTTCAAAATTCTCCAAACGATGATAAAAACACTCAGACACTTCAATATTTTCCCCATGCACTTCATAATTCTCGCAGCGAAGATAAAAAATGCCCCCATCCACTTCTAAATTTACCCAATGATGAGAAAAATGCACCATGCACTTTTAAATCCACCCAATGATGAGAAAAACACCCCATGCACTTCTAAATCCACCTAGTGATGAGGAAAACACCCCATGCACTTCTAAATTCACCCAATGAGGAGAAAAATGCCCCAGGCACTTCAATACTTGCCTTGGGCACTTGCACTTCAAAATTCTCCCAGAGAAGATAAAAATGCCCTAAGCACTTCAGTATTTTCCGAGGCACTTCAAAATTATCTCAAGGATGATAAAAACTCCCCAAGCACTTCAATATTTTCCCCAAGCACTTCAAAATCCCCCCAAGGCACTTCAATACTTGCCCTATGCACTTCTAAATTCACTCAGTGATTAGAACAATGCCCCGCGCACTTCAATACTTTCCTCGACCACTTCAAATTGTCCCAACGATGATAAAAACACCCATACACTTCAATATTTTCCCCAGGCATTTCAAAATTCGCGCGGAGAAGATAAATAACGCCCCCATCCACTTCCATGTTTTCCCAGGCACTTCATTACTTTCCCTAGACACTTCAAAATTCATCCAATGACGATAAAGATGCCCTAGGAAAGAGAGAAAAACACCTGACAATGATATAATCACCCAAGCAATCACAAAAATGCCTCAATCCGCACAAACTTACCTCGGCAAGTGATAACTTTTCCCATCACTGTTTGAAAAAGTCCCAACACTATAGAAGCATCCATACATTGATAAACAACAACCGTAGGCACTTCTAAATTCACCTAGTGATACACCCCATACACTTCTAAATTCACCAAGTGACGAGAAAAATGCCCCATGCACTTCAATACTTGCCCCGGTCACTTCAAAATTCTCCGAAAGATGATAAAAACACCCTAAGCACTTCAATATTTTCCCAGGCACTTCAAAATTCTCCCAAGGATGATCAAAACTCCCCATGCACTTCAATATGTTCCCCAAGCACTTCAAAATTCCCTCAAGGCACTTCAATACTTGCCCCATGCACTTCTAAATTCACCCAGTGATGAGAAAAACGCCCCGCACACTTCAATACTTTCCTCAGCCACTTCAAAATTCCCCCAACGCTGATAAAAACACACATACACTTCAATATTTTCCCCAAGCACTTGAAAATTCTCGCGGCAAAGATAAAAACGCCTCATCCACGTCCATGTTTGCCCATGCACTTCATTACTTGCCCTAGACACTTCATTATGTTCTGAAAGGATATAAAGACAACATTAACACAATGACCCAAACTTCCAAGCATTAACAACATGTAATATATATTTGCAAACACAATGACCCAAACTTTCAAGCATTAACAACATGTAATATATATTTGCAAACACAATGACCCAAACTTCGAAGCACTAACAACATTTATTTATATACTTGCAAATATTTCAAATAAACTTATATTTACACCACTACTACTTAAAAGGAATATTTCAATGTTTATGAAGCCTTCCCTTCATAATGGGATTCTTATCCATGTCAGATAAAGTCTAATGCAAAAGCCAGAAAATGAATCTAGCTCACGCCCCCATCCACTTCCATGATTTCCCAGGAACTTCATTACTTTCCCTAGATACTTCAAAATTCATCTAATGATGATAAATATGCTCTATGCACTTCAATAGTTTCCCTAAGCAAGGGAGAAAAAAACCCGACAATGATATAATCACCCAGGCAATCACAAAAATTCCTCAATCCACACAAATTTGCCCCGGCAAGTGATAAATTTGTCCATCATTGTTTCAAAACGTCCCAACATTATAAAAGCATTCATACATTGATCAGTAACAACCCCAAGCACTTCTAAATTCATGCAGTGAGGAGAAAAACAACCCATGCACTTCTAAATTCAGCCGATGATGAGAAAAATGCCCCATGCACTTCTAAATTCACCCAGTGACGAGAAAAACGCACCAGGCACTTCAATACTTGCCCCAGGCACGTCAAATTTTTCTGAAAGATGATAAAATTGCCCTAAGAACTTCAATCTTTTCCAAGGCACTTCTAAATTCTCCCAAGGATGATAAAAACTCCTCATGCACTTCAATATTTTCCCAAAGCACTTCAAAATTCCCCTGAGTCACTTCAATACTTGCCACATGCACTTCTAAATTGACCCAATGATGATAGAAACGCCCTATGCACTTCAATACTTTCCTTGACCACTTCAAAATTCTCCCAACGATGATAAAAATGCTCATACACTTCAATATTTTCCCCAAGCACTTCAAAATTCTCGCAACAAAGATAAAAATGCCCCCATCCACTTCTAATTTCACCCAGTGATGAGAAAAATGCACCATGCACTTTTAAATCCACCCAATGATGAGAAAAATGCCCCATGCACTTCTAAATCCACATGGTGATGAGAAAAACACCCCATGCACTTTTAAATTCACCCAGTGAGGAGAAAAATGCCCTAGGCACTTCAATACTTGCCATGGGCACTTGCACTTCAAAGTTCTCCCAAAGATGATAAAAATGCCCTAAGCACTTCAGTATTTTCCAGGGCACTTCAAAATTCTCCCAAGGATGATAAAAACTCCCCGTGCACTTCAATATGTTCCCCAAGCACTTCAAAATTCCCCCAAGGCACTTAAATACTTGCCCCATGCAATTCTAAATTCACCCAGTGATGAGAAAAATGCCCCGCGCACTTAAATACTTTCCTCGGCCACTTCAAAATTCTCCCAACGATGATAAAAACAACCATGCACTTCAATATTTTCCCCAAGCACTTCAAAATTCTCGTGGTGAAGATAAAAACGCCCCCATCCACTTCCATGTTTTCCCAGGCACTTAATTACTTGCCCTATACACTTCAAAATTCGTCCAATGATGATAAAGATTCCCTAGGCGAGGGAGGAAAACACCAGACATTGATATAATCGCCTAGGCAATCACAAAAATGCCTCAATCCACACAAATTTACCTTGGCAAGTGATAACTTTTCCCATCACTGTTTTAAAACGTCCCAACACTATAAAATCATCCATGTATTGATAAACAACAACCACGGGCACTTCTAAATTCACCTAGTGATGAGAAAAACGTCCCATGCACTTCTAAATTCACCAAATTGACGAGAAAAAATCCCCATGCACTACAATACTTTCCCTGGGCACTTCAAATTCTCCGAAAGATGATAAAAAGGCCCTAAGCACTTCAATATTTTCACAGGCACTTCAAAATTCTCTTAAGGATGATAGAAACTCCCCATGCACTTCAATATTTTCCCCAAGCACTTCAAAATTCCCCCAAGGCACTTTAATACTTGCCCCATGATTGATCAATGCACTATCAAATGATCAACCATAACATCAACATTGAATTTTCAAGTTTCAAAAGATAACATTTGTAATCAACAAATTGTAACAAATAACATCAACCATGAAATGAAATAGGGCATCCTAGCCTTCAATGCCCATGGTCTTAATAACAACAATAACCACTAACTTTGATAAATCTATAAACTCCCTTAGCCACTTTCCAATCTCAAAGTCCAATTCTCAAGTTTCCCAATCCCATCCCTTTATTCTGAGTTCAAGGTTCCATTCCACCAAGTTAGTAAGCACTATTTCATCTAGACAAGTCACATACATGATCAAATACTAACTTTAAATATTGAACATACAAGTAATAGCGGATGAATACACATTAATACACATTAGGCTTTCAAAATATGCCCAACATTATATTGTCAAGCTTACTTGATTGCATTTTACAATTAATTTTTGTTAAGGAATTTTTATGAGAATCATTGAATTTTCTTCTTAGAATGGCCTGGGTTGTATCAGCTCTCAGTACAGACAGCAATCAACTGGGAAATTAACAGTATGGAAAATGGTGAATGAATACTGATCAATCCATTCATCTATCTATATCCTTCCCTTTAGGATTTAATCTTTCCCTCGGTATATTTAAAGTCTATTTATATAATCCAAGGAACATAATTCCCCGCAGCTGAATATCAAGCAGGAAGAAATGATTCATGGTACATACATGCAAGAGTTGTGAAATGGAAGCCTACTCTATTAAGTGCAAAACTACAGTTTTGTGCATTGTTTACTTGCAGTGAAAACAAGTATGGGGAATGACAAAAAGAACATGGAATGGAAGGCCCAACTTACTAGGAGACAAAAACTCTTGCGGTGAAAATTATCTGCCCACGTTAGTAAGCACTCTTTCATCTAGATAATTCACATACATGATCAAATACTAACTTTAAATATTGAACATACAAGTAATAGTGGACGACTACACTTTAAATATTGAACATACTAACTTTAATTTTTGGAGAGATTGTGCTAGCTATTTTGGGCATAGTGTTAGTCTTCCTTGATGATTGACTCCTTGATTTAGTGGAGCACTCCCCTATTTGGCCTCTTGTCACATTTATTGATGATGGTGTAAGTTGTAATGTATATGTTTTTTTCAACTTCAAGGAACTATCCTCTTCCATACCTAGGTACCAAAAGTTTTATGAATCACAAACTAGACCTCTAAAGCGTGCAATATTCTGTAAAGAGCCTCATTGTCATCCACACCTACAAATTCCAATCCCTATGACTTCTCCGCAGGCACCTGTGTCTGTTCATGTGGTCTCTTTACATGCATCACTAATCATACTGTATTTCTTTCACTAGGACTAATCTTAATGCAGCTAATGCCTCTGGTTCCACTTCTCTATCTAGCCATCCACTTCTTCATATCTTCAAGCCTTCCATGCAAGATTGGATTGTGGGAAATCTTCTCTCTTTGCATCTTCATGCCTTCAACTTGTTCCATAACTTGATTGTGGGAGCTCTACTTCCACTTGTACTATTGGCACAACATCACATGGTGAGTGCTTAATCTTCTTAACATCACTTCCTTGAAATTCTGTGTATTTGTCAGCCTCAAACATGTCATCATCAATTTGATTCAGATCCGAATTTTCAATGATTCTAACATCTCTACTCTCAACAACTTGATTTCTGTAAGGAACCACAAAACTATATCCTTTCATCAACATACCCAACAAATAACAATCTTCAACCTGTGGTGACATCATAAGCAACTATATCAAAGATTTTTAACCAGTTTACCTTCGGTTTCACACCAATCCAAGCCACCTCAGGTGTGACTTCTATCATTGCTTTGTTGGGACTCATATTCAATATATATATTGTCATATTCATCACCAAGAGAAAGGTGAGTGGATGACTACACATTAGGCTTTCAAAATATGCCCAGCATTATATTGTCAAGCTTACTTGATTGCATTTTACTTTGTTAAGTGCAACACTACAGTTTTGTGCATTGTTTACTTGTAGAGAAAACAAGTATGGGAATGGTAAAAAGAATGTGGAATGGACAAACCCCATGCTTGTGTATATTTTATCCATATTTTTCCTTATATCCAGACCCCCTATGTATGTTGTCCCTGACGTGGGAGCCAAAAGTCCAATCATCTGCAAGATACAACACTTCACCTCTTTATTTTGCACATGAAGTATGGAAAATCATGTCATTTCTATGCATTTGGATTTGAAACTATACAAAGAAGGGATGGTGACCAATGCTATAACTTCATGGTAAACCAAATCCACATGTCATGACAAATGAAGGTTCGTAGTTAGCTAGAAACCACCTGATGTATGAATGATTCAACCAAATCCACATGTCATGACAAATGAAGGTTCGTAGTTAGCTAGAAACCACCTGATGTATGAATGATTCAACCAAATCCACATGTCATGACAAATGAAGGTTCGTAGTTAGCTAGAAACCACCTGATGTATGAATGATTCAACCAAATCCACATGTCATGACAAATGAAGGTTCGTAGTTAGCTAGAAACCACCTGATGTATGAATGATTCAACCAAATCCACATGTCATGACAAATGAAGGTTCGTAGTTAGCTAGAAACCACCTGATGTATGAATGATTCAACCAAATCCACATGTCATGACAAATGAAGGTTCGTAGTTAGCTAGAAACCACATGATGTATGAATGACTCATGGTAAGCCAAAACCACTTAAAACTTTGTAATTGTTGAGGGTAATCCACAAAAACCTAGGTTGTGGTTACAGGTAAGCCAAAGAAAACCCAGGATGGTGATTGATGATGATACAGGAGGAGTAAAAGGTACAAGTATGAAGATTTGTGACTCAAAAAAATGTTTTTGAACCATGTAACTAGAAGATGCAACAACTAGTGACCCATGTATTCCAATGCACGGTAACTTTTTATATGGACTTCAAAAAAACACGAAGATTATGTTTTGCAGGTACAAGATGAACAATGAAGAAGATTGAGGATGAAGAATGAAGAAGACCAAAGATCAAGACAAAGAGAAGAGCTGAAGAAAATAGAAGACAAAGATGGAGACTAGACCAGTACAAAAGACCAATTAAAGAGACAAGAGATTAATGACTAAATATTGAAATCACACGTATTCATAAAGGGGGCGTATGAAGAATTAACTCCTACTTGTAATATTTGTGACTACATTATAATATGATAATGAAGTAGACAGTGTACAAAAGTCTACATATGATTCAAAGATGAGGACAATGAGAGAAATTAGGGATGGGGATTCCATAGAATCAAGTTGAGTGATTCATGGAGATAGTTATGGAGACGGTTGAACTAAATATCTAATTATGAAATATTATTATGGTCACCTAAAGTTATATAGAATTGTACAATAGAAACACACACATGAATGGTTTGATTAAATAGAATTTCCCCTTCAGGGGTTTCTTGAATGAAAACTTCCTGTGTCCCTTGCTTCATGTGTGTTGGAGTTTATTTGCTGTTGAATCTTATTCCCAATAGTGCGTTGTCTAGCAACAAATGCCCATGTGTGAAAGACAAAACAATTATACATCTCCTATGGTGGAGCCCTTGGACTAAGCCTTAAACAAATAAGGCTTAAAAATTGCTTAGTTCATTTCTGAATACCTTTTTAATTGTGCTTTCAATCTTTGGATATTTGTTTAATACCTGCTTGATAGGCCCATGGTCTGCCACCTTTCAATTTGCATGACAAAGTATTTGAGTTAAAATTCTCTTTCTAATAAGGAAAAGTAAAAAGTTGTACCTGGTTTTACTTTATCAACACACACAATGCCTAACAAATCATAACTGTATGTATGTATGTATGTATGTATGTACACAAACCAAACAAAAATTATGGCACACGGATAAAAAGTGAAAGCAAGAAGTTCAATTGGGGTCCAGTCATGCAATAGGACTAACTGGCCATTGCGGCATAACTAGTAGTATTATTAATATAATTCTAAAGGAAAGGCTTAAGAACTACAAGAATAGAATCAAACAAAAGTAGTGCAGGACAAAAGAGTGAATTTCATTATAGATTTCCACCTCCCACATGGCAAGGCAAGTCACGAGATAGGTCAGAAAAGGCTCCCAAAATGAATTATTTCTTCCCATTGTGGAGACCTATAAGAAAAAGGTTTGTAATGATTTGGCTAAGCATATTTTTCCTGAATAACTGGGAATCAAGACAATGCCAATAAACCAACCAAATCTTGAGCCTTGTTACTGAATGGTTTTCAGTGTTGGGCTTTACATGCATATTTAGTTTGCTTCTTGAAAAGACATTGTAATTTTAGATATTTAAAAAGCTAATCTCTTAGTTGGAAATACTGATACATGTTAGGATTGCCTGCTCATTTTCTTTGTAAGCAGCAAGTTATTTGAAAATTTGCACTACCTTATGGCATATGCCACTAATTTTATTGTAGTGCTTGTAAAATTTCTAGCTACTAGAACATTCATTTCACAATTCAAACGTAGAACAGAACACATAAATCAAAAGCTTCAGCTCAATTAACATGTTTATGAAGCTAATTTTGATGAGGAAAAAATGGACATTGCATTGAAATGTAAAGGTCATAAGTTTTGCCAGTTTGAAAATAGAACTAGGATTGGTGGAGACTCAGAGAGACTGGGATTTGAAAATCCCCAAGCCACTTCTATCCATCTCTACTCATCTACACAGCTGCTTTCATCTTGACAGCCCATCCATGCTAGTAGACAGACTCAATAAGAGATGGAGATGTTGGGCACTGCCTGCTAAGTGCTTTGCAAGACTTACAGCATTGTGGAAAGCTCCTTTAGAACCCAAAAAAACATTTTTTTGTGACCACTACTGTATCAAAGCCAAGCTACCAGGGATAGGCTCTGTAAAGTGGGAATAGGTGTCCTCCACAATCCCGTGTGTCCAAATGAGGAAAAAACCATGCAATTGTCCCAGTTCTGCCCCTTAGTCAAGTCAGCCTGGAACTGGATCTCCTCAATAGCCAAGCCCCCTAACATACACAATTACACTGATTGACGACTATACTAGGAGATATTAAGACAATGTCTACCACACTAGTTGGAAACCATCGAGGGGGTTGAGATGCTTCACTGCATTTGGAACTTGGAAGTACAGCAATAATGTGATTTTTATTGGGGTTATACCCCTCAGCTTTATTTCTGTTTGAATTGTTATTTTCAAAAGGATGTAATTGATCCATGCTTTCTGCATATCTGTTCAGAAGCAAACAAAGTGCAGCTCGAGATGTATCACTTGGCCAAGCTCCTGGAACACTAGAGATCAGTCCCCTTCACCACTAGGAGAGAGCTCAGGCCCCAGCCACAACTGCCCCGGAGAAGCAAGGATGAAAACTGGGCTGACAAAGGGGGACAGTCTCAGAGTAGACAATCTAACAATCAGAAACAAACCAAGGTACCAGAGAAATGGAAGGAAGCTGCCATTAGGCAACCGGTGCTATGAGACTTGGGGTGGTAGATAATATAAGATAAGATAAGACAATTTTATTAATGTCCAACAAATGACCACAAAAGTAGGGCAATGGAGAGAATATTTGATGCTAGACCAACTCCCCTGGCTGTGAAGAAAATTAAGGAGAACAGTAGGGTTGGGACACAAATATTGTCAAAGCAACAGTAGGGGTGGGGCACAAAAGCATCAAATGTGGAGACACTTGAGTCGAATGGTTCATTTGAATGATTGGTTGAAGTGACTCTTAATCAATATTGTAGTCTGCCAATTAAGGAAATAACTTTACAGTTTACATAGCTTGATGGTGACAAACTATAGTTACGTTTACATAACTCAATAAGTAGCACATGCTTATGTATGTGCTCATTTTCTTTAGAGCATCATATCATGAAAATTTTACAATAGATCAAAGAATGCATTCTTTTCCCCAATTTTACCAATGTCCCTGGTTAATGACCCCTACCAACTTTTCATCAATGTCAACTTCTGCAACACAAGAAGATATCATAAAGAAGCATTGAGTGTTACAAAGTCCTATATTTTTTACCCTAGTGAGATGAACTATGATTGAATTACCTTCTTCCATCTTCAAACTATACAATTGGATGGTCAAATTTTTGGTTCTTAGGATACCAAAGTCCAAACTCAGAGGTACCTTTGAGATACTTGAAGATTTTTTTGACAGCTGCCACATGTGATTCTTTTGGACAGGATTGAAATCGAGCTACCATTCCAACATCCTGCATGATGCCAGGCCTAGAGGCTGTTAAATACAACAAAATACCAATCATTGACTGATAAAAGGTGGCATCAACTTGTGGAGACTGATCATCTCTGCTGAGTTTGCAGCTACTTGCCATAGGTGTACCAACAGGAGCGCATTCTGCCATACCAAATATTTTAAGCATTTCCTTCAGATACTTGGACTAAGAGATAAAAATACCTTGTGGTGTTTGGGAAATCTGGAGTCCGAGAAAGAAGGATAGTTCACCGATCATTGACATCTCAAATTCCCATGCCATTACATTAGCAAACTCATGACTTAATTTGTCATCATTACACCCAAAAATGAGATCATCAACATAGACCACTGTAATTAGGACTCCATCCTTTTCTCTTTTGAAATAAATGTTGATGTTGGCATCACCTCTTTTAATCCTTGTTGAGAGAGGTACTTGTCTAATCTATCATACCATGCCCTTGGGGCTTGCTTAAGTCCGTAAAGGGCCTTTTTCAGTTTTCAAACACAGTCCCTTTTTCCAGGTAGCTCAAAACCTTCACTAAGCTGTAAACAAGAAGATAAATCCAATTTCAAAAAGAGTAATCAGTTGGCTGAGCATTAAGCTTTCAAATTTTAAAATACCTAGGCTTAGGGTTAACTTTTCCAAATGCAGAATCTGTATACCATGTTCTAAAATTAACATGGCATCAAAGCATATTTTCAAAATCCTCCAAATACATGTATGGAAGTGACTGCTACCTGTGAGAGGGAGCTGTCAGAGGGTTGGCAAAAATCAAGAGCTTGCTATTTTCAGCAAAGGAGTGAAGAAGTTGGGCCTGAACTTAGAAACATAAGAAGAGGAAGTGATGTTGGGCATAGAGAAGCATGCATGAGCAGATGGCAGGGATTTTACAAATGTAATCTAGCAGCCCCATAAATATTTACTTCCTGGAATGCAGTTTGCAATCATGGCGGGCATTTTTTTTGAGGAATTCTACATACACGAAGCAATTTTTAGTATACAGAGTACATTTTTATCACTATAGAATGAATTTTGAAGGAGAATTCAATGAAAGCAAGGGATGTACTTAGATGGATCCTCACATGGCAAAGCAGGAGATCTTCTGAAAGATGACATGGCAAACTGTCGGCACCATGAATTCAGAAGAAAAAGCACAAGAATTATAGAAAACCAGGAAATATGAATAAATAAAGAATAACAAAGGGGCATGGTGATAGAACCCTACTTCTATGGTCTTAGAGGACACACCTTTTTTTTTCAAATGCATTAGAAGGGTGATCATCTTTGACTTTGTCAAAATGATCAATTGGAGAGCACACCTTTGATGATGAAATGCATAAGGGTGATCATCTTTGACTTTGCTAAAATGATCATTGGAAGACACACCTTTGATGATCAGATGCATAAGGACAATCGTCTTGACTTTGTTGAAGTGATCAATTTGAAGCTACAATGCAAATCTATTTAAGCATGGAAGCATAGGCACACTTGATGCATCCTAGTCTTGAATTAGCATAATATCCTGAATGACTTGCAAAAGTTGTTGGGAATGCTACCCTCATGTGCATTTTGCCTTCCTAACATACCAATCTGTGCTTCCGATTCACATTAATGTCAAGCATCCCAAATAATCCTACTTTTGAATCAGTGGTATACCATGAATGACTTGTAAAACTGGTTAGGGTTCCACTCTCATGTGCTTTTACTAGTCCTAAAGTAGCAATCTGTATTCTCTATTCACAATAATGTCAAGCAGACAAATAATCAAAGATAAAGAATGCATAGATTTTGTTGTAGAATACAAGTGACTGCAGTTCAAAGACTCACCAGAAGCCAGCTGCTATATAAACTCACCTTGATTTAAGTTAATAATACATACTTCCATGCAACATAACCCTATTAAAAATAAAGGGAATTAACAATAATTGACTACCTAATACTTATAAGCTTGGCAAGGCACAATTACAAAGGATTATGGAGAATATAGTAGTAAATGGGTGAGAATATGAGACCAAAATGATCAAAAGGAATGACTATGGATGGTGAAAGAGAGGAAAAATGATGAACCAACAACCACTTCTTCCTAATTTCTACATTTTTCTCATTGGTGCAATCAAGGTCAAAGACCAAATTCTACCACATATAGAAGAAAATCTACTAAGTACCATCAAAACTTTTGTATTCGAAAAAGATAATACTTATAATTATGAGTACTAAAAAACTTTCATATAATTCATTAAATGATCCAGTCATTTTCTAAATCAATATGGAATTATCAACTTTACACTTTTTGCACTTTTTATCAAACATAATTTTTGGCTAAACTGTTATTTTTCAAGCAGAGCAAAACTGAAAAATTTACACTAGGACAAATTTGTCCAAATTATTGAGGTGATCAAATGTTAACTTGGAAATTTTTCTAGATTTGATTTCTTAGGTGACCTATCCTCCACTATAGTTTAAAATATCACCAAAAATCCTCTTGGAATAGTGGATTTTTGCATATTTATCCAACTCCACTTCAAACCCCTCATTATTTAGCCAAATCCTCTACTAGTTTCGTCATGCTCACTCCTATTTTTCATTGTCCAAATTTCATACCCAATTGACTCATTGAGCCCCTACTTGTTCTTTGGAAACTACTAGTGCCATTTCCCAAAATGTTGGAGTTGGATTTGCAAACCGTCTTTATTAATACTTTATATTCCTTGTCATTGTGGACTTACATATGAATTTTCATCACATGTTATCTTCTATTGATGTGGAATGACAAGTGGTTGTTGATGTGGTAGTTGTGCCCACATGTCATCATCTTTATTTTCCATGCCATTCCCTTTAACTATATATATATATTCACCTTTATTGATTTGTAAGTGGAATCCTTAGACATTATTGTGCTTTCATATCATCAATGTAGCACAAATCACGAGTGTCATGTGATTGGGGTTCCCCTCTTGTCCTTTTGTCTGCATTGATTTTCCAATATAGGTGGTGCCCATACATTAATTCTGGAGGCCCAACATGTAGGTCTTTAATGGAATCCTCACTCTCTATAATTCTAAAACTACCTTTAGACATGTCTAAGTGTCTCTTACTCGTTGATGGCAGAGGTACTTGAAATAAAATTTCCAAAACCATCCTTTGGGGCTCTATAATTACTACTTATTATTATTATGTAGGCCCAGTGCTAATTCAAAACCCTCAGTGCTCAGTGAGTTTGATTGTGTCCTCCTTCCTCATTTTTCTTCCTTTTGTTCTTCAGAAAAAAAAATGTTGAGACTACACTTGCAGCGTTCGAAGGATTCAATCACTACCCAATTGGGATTTGAGTAACTAGAAGTTGAACTATAAGTTCACATGGACTCTCTTTTTTGGTTATAACTTATAGTTATACCAATGTTTTAAAACTTGGACTCAGACTTGGAACCGGTCAAGGGTCAACTCGGCACTGACTTGGACCAATTTGATTTCAATGACTTGGCAATGACTTGGACTAGTTTGATTTCAATGACTCGGCACTGAAAGTAAAATCCTTCTTTGTCAATGACATAGTCCAATACATGGAAACTCTAGCAAATACTCCTCTAACCCCTATAACTGGCCAATAATCAGACTCAGTGTTAAAAGAGCAAATAATCCTCCAACTGATTGCACCACAAGCATAATGGTTCCTATATTCATCATTTAACCCTGCCGTCAAGTTATAAATTGGGTGCAACATTGATCCTTCAAGCACATCTTTGACAGGCTTAGTGTATTTCGGATGCTGATGTGGGTTTAGGGGTTGCATATCCCTATTAGCTTCAATTTCAAAGGACATCTTCCCCTTAAGGTTAATAATGACATTATTTTCAAAGGCCCATTCTCTTCTAAATAATGTATGGTATATATCCTTCTCATCCATAATCTCAGTAGCTTTAAAATCAGACATTGTCATAATCCCTATAAGGTCAACCTTAAGATTCTCCAGTCTCCAAATAGGTTAAATTTTATACTGAATGGAAATATACAGTTGATTAGCATAATATACCTGTCTAGGTTTCCCCATAAGCTCCTATGACTTATGAAGGTTTTTCACATTAGAAACTAAGTCCAACATAATCTCTTTTACCTCATATCCTGCAATTTGGGTATCAAGTCTAAAATTTTGTCCTTCCCTCAGTCTCTTCTTCTTCCCTTCCCAATAGGAATATCTTTATGACAAGGGGCAATAATAACAATTGTGTCTTCCTCCCATTACTGCAATGCTTAAATCCTAAAGGAAGTGCACAACCTCCTTCTCAAATGGTCATTGTCTAATACCTTAAGGTTCTGAGTAAATCACGAGTCAATTCCATTGAGCCTTCCTCTGCATCAACAGGTTCTGCCATGTGGCTTCTAACTTCCATTGTTTGTCTTATAATTTTTATATGAGGCATGAGCTCCAATAGTGGTGTAAAAGTGTTGGTTGCATCACGTATAATCTCCAAGGTCTCCCAATAGTGTTCTTTTTGCTTAACTGCATTAAATAAATATAACAAAGGTACACAACACAACCTCATGAATTTAAAGGAGCCCTCTTCTCAAAAAGTATCAGCTTCTTTCAAAGGTACATCATTTGAGATAGGGGATAACACCCAAGAGTTAAGTAGGTCCTCTCTCTCATTGGATAAGAATTCAAACCCCACCTCAAAGCCTCACTACCACCTTCAATCTAGGAAACCCATGAACACCACCCAGAATGAAGGAATTTAAAAAGGTTTATATGTAATGATCTTGGGGGAGTGGGGGATGTTGAATACTCCTAGAAAAATATCCTTTCTATTCCATGCACAAAGTAAATCAATGAGAGAGATCCAAAGTGGTAAAAAAAGGACAATATTAGTGGCCCTTAGAGCAGGGGAGGCCCTAGGAAGGGTTTATTAATTATTATTATTTCTGTAAAGTCAAATTTTGCCCAACTACCAGCTCTATTTAGATTAATACAACATGCCTGAAAAATTTGTACTATAAGCTGTTTTTTTTAAAGAATGTATCTTGTGACTCTGCTCATTTGAACAATGAAAACAACTTTTATAGGAGCTTGGAAAAGAAGGGAGGATACTCACTCTTAAGTTTATTTCATAATATAGAAGATAAGGAGAAGGCTTGTTGCATTCATTCTGGGATCATAAGGAGGAGTACTACCAATCCATTCGGAGTCAAGCCTGATTCACTTTCTAATCACTTTTTATCTTAAAACATTTTTCAAAGATGAATATTATTGTATTGAGAAAAAGTTTTTTAAATTACATAAACTATAAATTTTGTGTTACAATACTTGCCAATATAACAAAAACCAAAATGTATAGGGTCGCTCAGATATTCTTTAAAGGGAGCTGTTATCACACCATAGTAGCAGGGCTACTATTCTTGTACAGCAGATATCTGCACATTTCAGAGCTTCCTTTATTCCAGAGCATGGCTATATATTTTGGATCACTCATGATCAGAGCAGTACATTATTCAGATTTTATGACCTTGTGTCAAGGCTGAGCCTTGAGAGTTCAGATTTGATGACTGATGTGACCACTTATCCCATTACAGTTTCAGTTCAGTGCCTAGAGATGTACTTCAGCAGTGTTTCAGATGATGCATGATGATTGCTATTATGATGATGTTGTATGATCTATGGATATGTTCTCACTGACAGTGGATTATTAGCTTGTTGATTTAGTCATGATTATAGCATGTGCTTGGTATATTATTCCTGATGTGGCAAACTATTTAAAATGAACTGTAAATCATAAAATGGACAATTGCTTGCACTTTTAGGTCATCTAACAAAACTTACTGGTATTTCACCTTACATAGACATGGTCTTTCCCGACACCAGTTGTCTGCTAGTGTAGGCTCCATATCCACTTGTCTCCATCCATACATGACCTTCCTGTTTGACTTTAAACCCTGACTTGTCTCATTTGACTTTCTGATACTGAGGACTTCCCTATTTTCCTACCTCTGTGTTTGGACCGCATCCCTGTTTATTCGTTGTCTCGGCTCTGAGTTGGTGACAGAACTTGCCTTTGGTGAGTTGGATTGTAGGCCTAAATCATTCTGGTCGGTTGTCCCGATGTTTGGCATTGGTTCGAACTCCCCCTAGTCACTTGAGATGTTGTTGGCTAAAACTGAAAGCTCATGTTCTACCTGTGGAAACTAAATGAATTCACCCATGGAAACAAAAAAAAGGGTAAGAGCAATGAAAAGCTAAAAATACTCCTCGAAGAGTATAAGAAAGGTCCAAAAAGCAATAGTTCTTAAAAGCTATATCTAAACAATTGCTGACCTTGTGAATATATAAAAAAAACATGCCCTGGATGCAAGCTGCAACTAGTTGTGCTTCTCAGCACATCTGAAATCCGAAGGGTTATGTAGGCCAAAAAGGCCATGGAAATAAATTGAATGATCCTAATGAACTTGGATCAACTTGATGTAGACATGATGCCTAAGTTGAATAAGCACTCTCTAAACAACTTATCCATTTGTGAGGCACAGCCATCCCCCGTGTTCTTTTGTCCAACACAGAGTTTGTAGCTTCCCCCTCTCCCAGTCCAAAGCATTTTTGAGTTGAGTTAGACAAGTCAAACCCTTGGCCCAACCTTGCTCCTAGCCTTCATCCTTCACTAGCAGTTTGACCATGTCCAATGGGTGAGTTTGTCATTTGAACTATGGTGCAAGTAATTTATCATAACAATGGAATATGTTAATATAATTAATGCCACTGAATGGAATTTGTACTTTGAGCTTAGCTATGGAATGATTAAAGAAGCATTGTCTTAGTCTACTGATGTGATTTATCCTTGATTTAATATATTCTTGGGATCCGTGATGATGTGGACCATGTATGATGATTATTGATGATGATTTATGGTCCCACATGTTTGATGATGATATCATATGATGGACATATGATGCAGATGATGTTTGATCCAGTTCAGCAGGTTTATTATTACTTCAGATCAGCAGATTATACATTGTCCATATATGGTGGACCCTACAGCAGGCCCATTAGGGCAACCCAGGGTGTATGAGTACTCATTCCTAGTGGATTTGGGTCTTCTGGATCCATTGAGACACTTATCTTTCAGTTCCAGGCACTTCTGACAGTGATTGATGCAGTTTTACACTTGATGACCAGATTAGGGGCTGATTTCCCAGCCTGAGCAGCAGGGGCCCCGAGAGGCCAGTTCACCTAGGGCGCTGATGATGGAAGGGGTGGTCCAGCCACTTGTTATTACCATTTATCCCCCCTTCCGGAGAGCCTGGTGGGCTCAGATGGACAGCGCTAGCACCCTAGGAGGCAGTTTTGGCACTTTCACAGTTCCCGAGGCAGTTAAAAAATGGGATAAGGTGGTCACTGAGGAAATCGATTTGGGCAATTGAGGCAAGGTTTTGGCATTTGGTTTTCACAGAGGTCTTCCAGGGTGGCATCACTACCTTCCAGCAAGTTTTCACCATGTGGGTATGCCCGGATTGATCACAGGAGGACATTTACTGCTTGACTGTCATGGATTCTGAGGACAGTTTTGGTCATTTTTATTATATTGGACATATTTTATTATTTTATTGTGCCTTGGGGTGAGCTAGTAAGGATTGATGCCTCCTAGCCCCACCATGTGCTTATTTTATTATGTCCTAGTCATCATGAGGTGGATTATTGTACTTTTTACCCCTCTAGTGGGATGACGTCACCCTCCATTGTACCATTTAGTGAGGGCGCTTTTGTTATTTTGAGTGATCCATGTGATATATTGTTATGTGTCATCTTAGCCATTGATTGTATGATGAGATCTTATAATCTCAACCACTCATTTGATGTAGTATTATGAAGTGGTATAGGGTTTTGGTCTTTATTATCCTATATAAGGAGGAGACCCCCCATTGTAAAGCTCACCTTTGGAGCTCTGGAATATTGGAATAGAAGATTTTTTGTGGAGCACATCTCTCTTGCATTGTGGATTCTCTTGCATATTGAATATAAAGTATCTCTTCTATGTATCATTGTGGATTTTGGTGTTTTTGCTAACCTTTTGACAGGAAAGTCGAATTGGAGAGAGGAGGGCGACTTTTGAGGGTTATTGTTGGAGGGATCCACATATTCTCTCTTGGGTTGATCTTGTGACAGGGAGTATCATTATTGTATCTTCGTGACATAGTTGATGCTTTCTTTTACATCTTTCTACCATTTTCATAATCATCTTGCTTGACTTGTTTCTTTGATCTTGTCTTGTAGGAGGAGGACGATTTGGCTATCTTGGAGATGGGCGATTTGGTTGGAGCACTTGGATCTCACTCTTGAATATAAACATAGGAGAATGCTATCAACTTGCAAGGTGGCCATAAGCAATTGAGGTAAGATCTACAAGGTATGTGCCTCTTTCATCCATTCTATCTTCATTGGTCATAAAACCCTAATTAAATCAAAACCCCAAATTTGGTATTTCTTAGATCTATTTAAATCTACCCTTGCAATTGAAAAGATATTAAGAACCCACCTCTATAGGATCCACCCCTAGTTGGATCTATAGTTTGGTGGTGATTGGGTAAAAATTGACACACCTTTAAATGCAAAAAGCCTTCTTGAACCTAAATCGATTTTCCTAAGAGAAGCTTGTTGGGTAAGATCTAGCACATGGGTAGGTGAGATCCCACTTGATTTGACATCTAGACACTTGATAACCTATACCCATATCCTTGCTTTGGTGAAAACTACCTTGTGGACATCTCTCCATGTTTTGAGGGGTTGAAACCCCCTTTTGATCTTTCTTGGTACTTTAAAACTTAGATCTACTAAGATCTACCCATTGGATTCACTTGAAACTTTGAAGGAACATAGATCGGGGTACTAACATCCCGGATCTACATTTTGGTGGCCATTGGACTTGATTTGGTCCACCAAAACCCATTTTTGGACCCTCCTTGAGCAAGTCGCACCCCCTTGATTTTTTGAGTTGGTCCACTTCTAGGAAGTGGGTATTGGAGATTTTTGTGGATTTGGAATGCCCATGCCTTGAAACCTAGGTCTATACTGTCCTTTTGTCAAGATCCGCCTTGGGGATTGCATTCCTTGTTTTAAGGGATTGTGGTCCACTTTTGGTTATCTTTTAAAAAACCTAGATCTAGTAAGATCCAACCATTGGATCTCACCCAATCCACTTGACTTGGCTTCTATGTGTCCCGATCTACACTTTGACATCCTTCTTGACTCCATTAGCCCATCCAACAAGGCACTAGTCCTTCTCCAAGCAAGGCGCACTCCTTGGGATTAGTGTCAAACCCTAGATCTAGTACATGGGTAATCCTAGAACCATCTCCAACTTATAGATCTGGCCTAGATCTAACTTATAGTACCACCCTCACACCTAATTTCACCTTGTGGGTCCACCTAGAACCATTTCACACTTCCCAAGACAACAAGACCCACTTGTGTAAACACATGGTACTACACCTAGTAATCATACCCCATCATGTGGCCTAAACCATACATAGGTTGAAACATTAACAAACTAGTACACCTACTTCAACCATACCTTAACCCATAGGTCCACTTAACCTTGCATTGGTTTCCGTAACTCATTACTTACCTACCCGTAGAAACCTTTGTTTGGGTCCAATCAACTGTGATTGGGGTATAGGGTCTCCCCCTTGGTCTAGTTATACCTTGACCTAAAGCGAAGAGTGCCTCGGTTGACGTGACTCCCACCTGCATTGGGAACCGTGGCATCTCTTGGGTCACCTCTTTAGTTGCCTAGCTCCTCTACCGTCCCGGATGGGATACCTCTAGGGGCAACTACAAGTTGTGTGATAACATTTTTGGCGCCGTTGCCGGGGAAGGTAGAGGCCTACCCTGGTTCGACATATATTTTTCAAACCTCTCCTCCCGTTCTCTTTGCCAACATTAACATTTTTGGCGCCGTTGCTGGGGAGGTAGGGGCCTACCTTGGTTCAACACACCTTTGTGTCGCACTATCTCTCTGCACTTTAAACGACATATCTCTTGGTAGTAGAGCTTAAAAATCTACCTGGCGACTCCTAATCGTGACTCCGCTGAGGAGCGAGCTCATAGTCATCCTTACAACACACGAAGTAAATCAAATCCAAATCAATTGGAAGGAACCCCACTTACATACCACAAAAGAGATCCTAAAACCCAATCAACTAATTTCTTGTGGAAACTTGTTAACTCAGGTTCTCCAAACCGTATCTTAGGATCCCCTTTGTTCAATCCGGTTCCTCCTTTATCACATAACCACAACTCTAGTTCAAGCCCAATCAATCCAATGGCAGGACAAGGTCAGTCAAACTCCGGTATCAACAACCAAAACAACCCTCCTATTGCTCGTGCTTTTGGTCATAGGTCTAGGGCTTCTCCCTTAGATTTCTCTCAGATCTTGGGTGCTCCCCATAGTATGCCAGACAAGTACTTTGAAAAGATCCCAAAATTTAATGGCAACTGTGCCACCTCTATTGAGGACCACATAGACAATGTTTGGGCTCATATGGAAGCTTATGGGGCTGAAGAGGAAGATGTGTTTATTAGGGGTCTCTTTGCATCCTTGGAGGGTGATGCTCGCAAATGGTTTGACCGCTTGCCTGCATCATCAATCAATGGGTATGATGTATTCACCGATAAACTCAAGCAAGAGTGGTCAGTCAAGTTAGATGGGCGTTTCCTTTTACACCAACTTTTTGACATCAAAAAGAAAGAGAATGAGTCTGTCCATGAGTTTAACCAACGCTTTGATAAGACTGTTGCCAACATCCCAAGTAACATAAGGCCCCTTGACCAAGCCATCTTGATCCATTACCTTAATGCTTATGAAGGTTACCTGGGTTACCACCTAAAGGACAAAGACCCTAATAATTTGAAGGAAGCCCAAGACAATGCCAAGAAAGCTGAGGCAAATGCTGCCTCCATGGGAAAACAAAACTTCTTTGACCTAATTAGTGGACCTTCTTCCTCTAGATCTGAGCCTAAGTTTAAAAAGAGTAAGGAACCTAGCAAAGATCCCAATGAAATGATGGAGAGTATGCATGAAATGATGAAAAATTTAACTCTCCTAACTAGGGACCTAGCTAAGAATAGAGAGGGGGATAGATATAGGCAGCCCTATGGTCCTAAACCTTATTGGAATCAACAAAAGAAACCTAATGAAGGTGATAGAAGAAACCCTATGAACCAAGAAACTCCCATCATAAACTGGTCTGAAGAGCAAAAGCTGGAAGATCCTGAGTATACCACCCATGGTGATGATACTCCGGATTCTCCAAAGAACATTAATTGGGTTGATGACTTAAAGTTTGACAAAGACTTCGGAAGAATCCTAATTGATCATGAAGAAAACACCATAGAAGAAAACAACCCTAGTGGTCCCATCTATGCTGCTGAACAAGTTAGTAATGATCAAGCTCCCTATAAAACTTATCAACGAAGAAAGGATGGTCCAAAGCCTATCCCTTTTAGTGAAAAGAAAAACAAAGAGTTGCCTAATCCAGTGAGTGAACCAGTCCCTTTGCCTGAGTATGACTTCGATGTCAACATCGAAAGAGAGTTAGACAAGGTTATGCATAGCATTCCACTCACTGAGTTAATGAAAATCCCTTCAATAAAGGAGCAAGTAGTAGAGTTTTTCGAGAGTATCCCTGAGACAGCCACGACTAGTGGTGAGGATTCATCTTCTCAAAACCCAGCACCTTGTGATGTGGTTGATGAAGAGGATGACCCTCCCATTAACATCCAAACTGCCCTATATGAGAGGAAGAATGGGGGTCATCAACCATTTTACCTTACACTACGCATAGGTGATATCCTCCTTCATAACTGTATGTTGGATTCTGGTGCCTCCATGAATGTGATGCCTTTACAAGTCATGGAAGCTATGGGATTAAAAATAACTAGACCTTATGGGAACGTTTGTGGGATTGACTCTAAACCAGTTAAAGTTTTTGGCCTGATCAAAAACCTGAGAGCTGACCTGTTTTCATGCCCCGACATATCTATGCTTATGGATATAGTAGTTATAGATCTCCCTCCAGCCTATGGCATGCTCCTTTGTAGGAAGTGGTCCGCTGGGCTAGGGGGACATCTTCAGATGGATTTATCATATGCTACCATCCCCAACTCTGATGGGTCCTTGGTTAGGGTATATCGGGAGCCATTTTATGATGGACATCTTGAGAATTATGAGGATGGTGTGAGAAACACTTTTGGTGAGGGTGAGTTATTACCTGAGGGTATCTTTATGGTCATGGGTGGTCATGATGACGATCCTAGCATGGAAGAAGAGAAAATTATTGAGGTTGACCCTCAATCCATTCGGGATGTAGTATCAGAAAACCTTAGGACCTCGAACCAACCCAGTAGTGTAGGACCAAACGTTGACCAACCTACACATCCTACTCAGCTAAACACTTCGGAAGATAACTTTGATCAAATTAGAAGGGGCGAGTATATACCTAGGACAGTACATGAATGGCTTTTCCTAGTTGACCTTAACACAGAAAGAGGAAGACAAGGCTTACCTCACATCACTCCTTGGACAAATAACAATGAAGGAACACACCTGCCCTCACCTGAGGAGAATAATGAAGAACTAATTGATTACCACTTTTCAGATGTGCCTGATCACTTGTCCCATTTGTCCTTGGAGGATGGGGTTTTAAGGCAGGTAAATGACAACTCTATGAGTTGGCAAGAACATGCCTTGATCCATGATGCTCCTGGGGAAGACTTTGCTTTGAATAATCTAGCCACTTTTCAAGAAGAACCCACTGATCCACATTTGCCTCATTCTTACCCTAGCTTCCTTTTGCCTGGAGAGTTACCTAGTAGTGAAGAGGATGTTGACTCTACACCAGCATCTTTGGATATGAGGAGCCAAAGTACACCTAGAACAGCTCATAGTCCCATTTCTGATGACCATTTGGCATTTTTAGAGAACATGACCATACCTATCCCGTCAGGAGAGGGTAGTAGCAGAAGTAGCGAAAATCAAAGCCCTCCACCCTTAACCCAAGCTGAAGTAAATGAGAATGTTGATACTGACTTGTTGACCATAGGGGAAACACCAAAGAACATCATTCACCTTTTAGTAGAAAGTCCTCCTAGGAGAACTGTAAGAGAAATCTTGATTGGTAGGGTAGTTGTACCTTTAGACGATGGACCTCCCAGATTTGATGAAATTCCTCCTAATAGGAATTCAAGTATAGTTACACCTCAACCTCAGTGTACTTCTGATATCCAACCTTTTTCTGAACATGTTATTGAAGTCATCCCTCAATCTGTAAATCACCAAAGGTTCGAAATTGGTGATAAGGTCGTAGTACCTAATGATTTATTTTATATACAATCTAGGGGATCAGGTGACTTTTGGGTTGGACCACTTACTGTTGAGCGCTGCATTGATGAGATGTGTTTTCTCACCACTGGGACTGGCCAACGCATCTTACTCCCTATCAATCAAAGGGAGCTAAGGGATTATTATCCTTGACCCTCCTTACCTTGCCTTGCATGTTTAGAGTAGGTAGCTTCTGAATAAGCTCACTTGAGCAGTAGGATTTGTGTGATTTTTCTTTTTCTGTGTGCCGAGTATTGTCCAGTTCTTCTTTTTCTGCCTGAGTTGAGTCTTGCTCCTTCCTAAGCTTTTCTCTTCTCCTGCATGCATTTAAGAAATTATAGTTAGCATTTCTATTGTTAGCTGCCTGTGCTGGTTGAGATTTGCCTGATTTAAGAAATATCCTTTTCCTCCTGCACAGTAAATAAAAATAAGAATAATGTATGCCATGTTAGTTTATATTTATATTTTGACGCATTTTCAGTTTATGCTTTAGATTAGTTTTCAGTTTTATTTTATATTTGTCCCATACATGCTCCATGATGGTATTCTAGTGTTTGTGAGAGCAGGAACAGGTGCAAGATAAAAGCTGAAAGCAAGGATGGTGCAGTGCTGGATTGAAGATTGATGCAGAGCAGTTCGAGACCAGAGATTATGAGGTTCTCAAGCGCTCTCTCCCTTAGAGCACTTGTCCCAGCTGGAGCCAGATGTTATCACACCATAGTAGCAGGGCTACTATTCTTGTACAGCAGATATCTGCACATTTCAGAGCTTCCTTTATTCCAGAGCATGGCTATATATTTTGGATCACTCATGATCAGAGCAGTACATTATTCAGATTTTATGACCTTGTGTCAAGGCTGAGCCTTGAGAGTTCAGATTTGATGACTGATGTGACCACTTATCCCATTACAGTTTCAGTTCAGTGCCTAGAGATGTACTTCAGCAGTGTTTCAGATGATGCATGATGATTGCTATTATGATGATGTTGTATGATCTATGGATATGTTCTCACTGACAGTGGATTATTAGCTTGTTGATTTAGTCATGATTATAGCATGTGCTTGGTATATTATTCCTGATGTGGCAAACTATTTAAAATGAACTGTAAATCATAAAATGGACAATTGCTTGCACTTTTAGGTCATCTAACAAAACTTACTGGTATTTCACCTTACATAGACATGGTCTTTCCCGACACCAGTTGTCTGCTAGTGTAGGCTCCATATCCACTTGTCTCCATCCATACATGACCTTCCTGTTTGACTTTAAACCCTGACTTGTCTCATTTGACTTTCTGATACTGAGGACTTCCCTATTTTCCTACCTCTGTGTTTGGACCGCATCCCTGTTTATTCGTTGTCTCGGCTCTGAGTTGGTGACAGAACTTGCCTTTGGTGAGTTGGATTGTAGGCCTAAATCATTCTGGTCGGTTGTCCCGATGTTTGGCATTGGCTCGAACTCCCCCTAGTCACTTGAGATGTTGTTGGCTAAAACTGAAAGCTCATGTTCTACCTGTGGAAACTAAATGAATTCGCCCATGGAAACAAAAAAAAGGGCAAGAGCAATGAAAAGCTAAAAATACTCCTCGAAGAGTATAAGAAAGGTCCAAAAAGCAATAGTTCTTAAAAGCTATATCTAAACAATTGCTGACCTTGTGAATATATAAAAAAAACATGCCCTGGATGCAAGCTGCAACTAGTTGTGCTTCTCAGCACATCTGAAATCCGAAGGGTTATGTAGGCCAAAAAGGCCATGGAAATAAATTGAATGATCCTAATGAACTTGGATCAACTTGATGTAGACATGATGCCTAAGTTGAATAAGCACTCTCTAAACAACTTATCCATTTGTGAGGCACAGCCATCCCCCGTGTTCTTTTGTCCAACACAGAGTTTGTAGCTTCCCCCTCTCCCAGTCCAAAGCATTTTTGAGTTGAGTTAGACAAGTCAAACCCTTGGCCCAACCTTGCTCCTAGCCTTCATCCTTCACTAGCAGTTTGACCATGTCCAATGGGTGAGTTTGTCATTTGAACTATGGTGCAAGTAATTTATCATAACAATGGAATATGTTAATATAATTAATGCCACTGAATGGAATTTGTACTTTGAGCTTAGCTATGGAATGATTAAAGAAGCATTGTCTTAGTCTACTGATGTGATTTATCCTTGATTATATATATTCTTGGGATCCGTGATGATGTGGACCATGTATGATGATTATTGATGATGATTTATGGTCCCACATGTTTGATGATGATATCATATGATGGACATATGATGCAGATGATGTTTGATCCAGTTCAGCAGGTTTATTATTACTTCAGATCAGCAGATTATACATTGTCCATATATGGTGGACCCTACAGCAGGCCCATTAGGGCAACCCAGGGTGTATGAGTACTCATTCCTAGTGGATTTGGGTCTTCTGGATCCATTGAGACACTTATCTTTCAGTTCCGGGCACTTCTGACAGTGATTGATGCAGTTTTACACTTGATGACCAGATTAGGGGCTGATTTCCCAGCCTGAGCAGCAGGGGCCCCGAGAGGCCAGTTCACCTAGGGCGCTGATGATGGAAGGGGTGGTCCAGCCACTTGTTATTACCATTTATCCCCCCTTCCGGAGAGCCTGGTGGGCTCAGATGGACAGCGCTAGCACCCTAGGAGGCAGTTTTGGCACTTTCACAGTTCCCGAGGCAGTTAAAAAATGGGATAAGGTGGTCACTGAGGAAATCGATTTGGGCAATTGAGGCAAGGTTTTGGCATTTGGTTTTCACAGAGGTCTTCCAGGGTGGCATCACTACCTTCCAGCCAGTTTTCACCATGTGGGTATGCCCGGATTGATCACAGGAGGACATTTACTGCTTGACTGTCATGGATTCTGAGGACAGTTTTGGTCATTTTTATTATATTGGACATATTTTATTATTTTATTGTGCCTTGGGGTGAGCTAGTAAGGATTGATGCTTCCTAGCCCCACCATGTGCTTATTTTATTATGTCCTAGTCATCATGAGGTGGATTATTGTACTTTTTACCCCTCTAGTGGGATGACGTCACCCTCCATTGTACCATTTAGTGAGGGCGCTTTTGTTATTTTGAGTGATCCATGTGATATATTGTTATGTGTCATCTTAGCCATTGATTGTATGATGAGATCTTATAATCTCAACCACTCATTTGATGTAGTATTATGAAGTGGTATAGGGTTTTGGTCTTTATTATCCTATATAAGGAGGAGACCCCCCATTGTAAAGCTCACCTTTGGAGCTCTGGAATATTGGAATAGAAGATTTTTTGTGGAGCACATCTCTCTTGCATTGTGGATTCTCTTGCATATTGAATATAAAGTATCTCTTCTATGTATCATTGTGGATTTTGGTGTTTTTGCTAACCTTTTGACAGGAAAGTCGAATTGGAGAGAGGAGGGCGACTTTTTGAGGGTTATTGTTGGAGGGATCCACATATTCTCTCTTGGGTTGATCTTGTGACAGGGAGTATCATTATTGTATCTTCGTGACATAGTTGATGCTTTCTTTTACATCTTTCTACCATTTTCATAATCATCTTGCTTGACTTGTTTCTTTGATCTTGTCTTGTAGGAAGAGGACGATTTGGCTATCTTGGAGATGGGCGATTTGGTTGGAGCACTTGGATCTCACTCTTGAATATAAACATAGGAGAATGCTATCAACTTGCAAGGTGGCCATAAGCAATTGAGGTAAGATCTACAAGGTATGTGCCTCTTTCATCCATTCTATCTTCATTGGTCATAAAACCCTAATTAAATCAAAACCCCAAATTTGGTATTTCTTAGATCTATTTAAATCTACCCTTGCAATTGAAAAGATATTAAGAACCCACCTCTATAGGATCCACCCCTAGTTGGATCTATAGTTTGGTGGTGATTGGGTAAAAATTGACACACCTTTAAATGCAAAAAGCCTTCTTGAACCTAAATCGATTTTCCTAAGAGAAGCTTGTTGGGTAAGATCTAGCACATGGGTAGGTGAGATCCCACTTGATTTGACATCTAGACACTTGATAACCTATACCCATATCCTTGCTTTGGTGAAAACTACCTTGTGGACATCTCTCCATGTTTTGAGGGGTTGAAACCCCCTTTTGATCTTTCTTGGTACTTTAAAACTTAGATCTACTAAGATCTACCCATTGGATTCACTTGAAACTTTGAAGGAACATAGATCGGGGTACTAACATCCCGGATCTACATTTTGGTGGCCATTGGACTTGATTTGGTCCACCAAAACCCATTTTTGGACCCTCCTTGAGCAAGTCGCACCCCCTTGATTTTTTGAGTTGGTCCACTTCTAGGAAGTGGGTATTGGAGATTTTTGTGGATTTGGAATGCCCATGCCTTGAAACCTAGGTCTATACTGTCCTTTTGTCAAGATCCGCCTTGGGGATTGCATTCCTTGTTTTAAGGGATTGTGGTCCACTTTTGGTTATCTTTTAAAAAACCTAGATCTAGTAAGATCCAACCATTGGATCTCACCCAATCCACTTGACTTGGCTTCTATGTGTCCCGATCTACACTTTGACATCCTTCTTGACTCCATTAGCCCATCCAACAAGGCACTAGTCCTTCTCCAAGCAAGGCGCACTCCTTGGGATTAGTGTCAAACCCTAGATCTAGTACATGGGTAATCCTAGAACCATCTCCAACTTATAGATCTAGCCTAGATCTAACTTATAGTACCACCCTCACACCTAATTTCACCTTGTGGGTCCACCTAGAACCATTTCACACTTCCCAAGACAACAAGACCCACTTGTGTAAACACATGGTACTACACCTAGTAATCATACCCCATCATGTGGCCTAAACCATACATAGGTTGAAACATTAACAAACTAGTACACCTACTTCAACCATACCTTAACCCATAGGTCCACTTAACCTTGCATTGGTTTCCGTAACTCATTACTTACCTACCCGTAGAAACCTTTGTTTGGGTCCAATCAACTGTGATTGGGGTATAGGGTCTCCCCCTTGGTCTAGTTATACCTTGACCTAAAGCGAAGAGTGCCTCGGTTGACGTGACTCCCACCTGCATTGGGAACCGTGGCATCTCTTGGGTCACCTCTTTAGTTGCCTAGCTCCTCTACCGTCCCGGATGGGATACCTCTAGGGGCAACTACAAGTTGTGTGATAACAGGAGCTACACCAATATTTTGCCCTAAAAATTTCACATACTCTGGAATATCAATAGCATCTGTAAGTTGGATGGTGCTTATTATTACTTCTTCAAACTTTATATGTACAATATCCTTGCAAAGTAATGAATCTTGATCTCAGGACTACTATGAGGTCAATGCTAAGACTGTTTACTAATGAAATCCTCCAAAATGAAAATGAATAAGACAACAACAGAAATATGAAAATAAAATCTGTCACTTTCAGTTGTAATGCTGGACAATCCCCTTAAAACACAAATAAACAATGTTGTAAAACTTGAACTGTTTCCAGTGTGAGTACTATGTATCTCATGACTACTATGAGGTCAATGCTAAGACTATCTACCAATGAAATCCTCCAAAATCCAAATGAATAAGACAACAACAGAAATAAGAAAATAAAATCTGTCACTTTTGGTTGTGATGTAGAACAATCCCCTTGAAGCACAGATAAAGAATGTTGTAAATCTTGAATTTTTTCCAGTATGAGTACTAAGTCCTATGTATCTCAAGAACACTTACCCCAAAATTCAAATTCAATTTGGAGAATGAACCTATCAGGAGATTACTCTAGAAAGAGTTGACTCGAACTCATGTGGAGCTTACTCTAAAAATAAAAATATATAGAAAATATAGTCGAATCCAAAAAAAATTACAATGTCTATTTATAATGCAATAATAACAAATGCTAGTACAAAAGAGTAAATATTATAAAATGCTATGAGCACGTGGTAACCTGAACCTGAGGAGCTATAGTCCCCTTCTTCCTTCCCCTTAGGTCTATTGGTTTACATGTGCTGCCATGCTACCCCCTCCCCTACCAGATATAGTTATTAACTTAATGAAATGGCAATTGACAGTAAGAAAAACTCAACTTGACTTACCCCGATGATAGATAGATCATTTCATGCTGGAAGTTTCCAATGTATATATCCCGTGAACTAATCCTGGATGTTACCGAGCTACAGATAGATTGGTGTTTGTTGGACCACGATGGGTCTGGAACTTGTTGAATAGGCTGTTATCGAGCGATAGATTGGTGTTTGCTGGGCCACGATGGATCTAGAACCTGTTGAATAGGCCTGCTAATACAAAATAAATTTAATTGCAACAAGCACAGGCAATCTCTTGAATTTTTAACCAATTTTGAAGAATATAGTAAATGAAAAGAAAATCAGAAATACCTTCAGGATTGGAGTATGGACGTGATTGCTACTGCAAGAGCTGATATTCCAGAGATTGACAACCTACGAAAAATGTTAGCAGGAACAGGGTAACTCCAGAAAAGACATTGAGCCTGATTCTCCCAAATTGAAACACTATGAAACCCGATTTTCCCAAATTGAAACCTTGAAAGTTTGAAAGCCGATTCTGTCCATATATATGGACGAAATCGGTCCATTCTACCCCGATGCCCAGATTTATGGACTATTTTTTTAGAAAAAATTAACAAGAATGAAAATCCAGGGGCGATGGGCACTGGTATTTCGATTAACATGCAAGGATGGGCGAACCAACTGTTTGCGGCCTCCAGTACCCTAAATGGTGGGCGAACCAACTCTTTGGGGCCTCCATTACCCGAAATTCTGGGCGAATTCACCATTTCGCGATTATTTTACTTGGCTACATTCATTTTTCCTCTTTCGCGATTTTGGCTATTCGATTTCCTTTGACTATCGGTTAAATAAATATGGGGCTAATATGTTAAATTTAAAAAAACTCGTTTCATATTAAAAATTCGCCCAGGGTTTCTCGGTGACCCCTATAATTTCGCCCATGGGCTATAATTCGCCCCTAAAATTTTCCATGAGTGGGACACAACTGGATCGAGTATGTATTCACTTACTCTTTGCTTTCTAGATTCACAAGTGGCCATGAGTTTGAAGAAAATCAAGGTAGCTGGAGGGCGGAACTCCCAGAAACCCTCACAATGGTGGCGAATTTCCTAGGGTTCACAAAGTGGGCCAAAGTAAGCAAGTAGTCAGTGAGGGGGGTATCAATACTCAGGTGCAGTTGGGAACGTAGGTCTTATATTCCCATGGGCCTCATCTTTGTGTGAAAATTCATGCAAAGAAAGTGGCTTGCTACGAATATAAAATATATAGAATAATAAATATATATATATATAATAATATAAAGGATAAATAACAAATGATAATAATAATAAATTAGGTCGCAACTCTTATGAAGAGTCACTATGTGCCATTTTAACGATTATATATATGGGCCTTGTATATTTGTAAATCATCATTCACATTTTACTCATGTACATTTACTCTATTATGAATTCTATTTATTTGACCTATTCTTTGGATAGTTGGCGTGTGAACTAAATTTAGCTCACAACATTGGGTTCCTAATCCGAGCCTTTGGCCATATGTTGGCTTTTAGCCGTCATCTCAGATTTTCTGAATCATTGGGTCTTTGACCTAAAAGAAGAAAAAAAAAGAGAAAAGAAAAGAAAGAGAGCAAGAAAAAGAAATAAAGAGAAGAAAGAAAGAAAAAAAGTTTAAAAAAAGTAAAAAAAGAAAAAGAAAAAAGAAAAGAAACCAATACATGGTTTTCTTAAAACCACACACGGTTTAACCCAACATATTACACCGAAGTAACATAAATAGGGAGAAATAAATAAACAAAGGATCTACAAAAAAAGATATAAAAGTGAGTTTGTAATAAAATGGAAAGAGATTATTCATATATTATAAGAGAATAGTAATTTTAATAAGTAGTTTACTACTTTATTAGTGATGGTGTTATTTAGTTAAAAGTGGGAAAGTAATTACTCTTTTATATTGGAAATCTTTATTAAGTGAGATAAAAATGGGCTCTTTATATAAAAGTGAATGGTATAAAGCGAGATTTGAACCTGAGTGGGAAGTGTAATAATCATTCCTCCCAACCATCCAGTCTACACACAATCCACAAAGAAGTTAATCTAAAGCAAAAGGTTAACCATCATAGAGATCCAAGTGCCTTTTGAGCACAACTTTCTCTATGTGAGCTTGCATTGTGTGCAGAGAGAGGAAAAGTATGTTGTGGCTGGTTGTGAGACCAAGGTGGCAGTGTGTATAGTCATTCTTCACCGTTTTCGTGAGCTAGAGTCACTGGTGCAGCTAGAATTTGGATCCGAGCAACGAATTTTATTCATCATCAACATTGATTCATCAAATAAAAGATCACATATTTATAAATTTTTAAATATTAAAGTATTAAAGAAGTTTTAAGAAGAATATATTATTATTATTAAGGAAGCAAAAAAATGGTGTCTCATGACGAAAAACAAGGAAGATTCCCTCAAACTTTTAGAAGATTTGTGGATGTTGTATTAAAAAAAAAAGGTCTGCATCGCTATTTGGTCGACCTCCCATAAAAATGAGGTAGCAAACTAATTAATTCTTTCAGAATCAAATGTAATTGAAAATAACATGACTCTTTCTAATGAGAAATATAAAACTAAGAACCTACAACTATTTATTGATGATTACAAGGTTGTAGCTCAATTCAGTGTCGTATCAATGTATCAAGACACATCTGATATAATTTTAGGGTCACCTTGGATGGATACTTTAGGTACCTTCATGTTCAACACAAGGAAAAGGTTTTTGACATTTCCTTATAAAAAGAAGAAAATTACATTTAAGGATATTACAAGGAAGTCAGATTCACAAGTTGTGTCATCTGAAGACTTCAAAGATATCTCGAAGGTGATTTCACAAGAAGATTAGAAATCAATACAGAAGATACATATAGAGTTCGACAAAGTTATTGCAAATAAAGAAGAATATATCTCTCGTCTAAGAGATCATAATAAAAAATTACTTCTTCAAATCAAGAAGGCAAAGGATAGAGCACAACACAATCAAAAGTTAGAAGAGGAGAATCGAGATCTCCAAAAAGAATTAGCAGACAAGGATGAAGAAAGTTATTCTTTAAAAAAGGTTAACCAGGAATTGCTAGAGCAAATAAAAAGCTTAAAAGAAAGAGAGCACACAAATCAAGACAATCAAAATGAAGTCGACAAGTCAAACTATAAGCAAGAACTCTTATGTTTAAGGAGACATAATCAAGACTTACTTACACAAATTAGAAAGCTAAAACATGAGAATAAATCTTTGCAAGAAGAAATAGGTTGCAAGAGATCATTAGTTGACAAGGAAACAATGACATACCCAATAGACAAGTCATAAAACACTCAAATTCAAACACCAAAAAGGAGAACCAATACAGAGTCAAATGGCGCTCAAAATCAGAAGAATGTTTATACTAACAAATCACTACAAACATCAAGACAATATGGTCTTGAAGAACAATTATATAATATTACAATGCCTTATCGTCATCCAAATCATAAGAATCGTTACAACCAACGACAAAGTCAATAGGAGAATAAACAATATTCTTCTTATAGACAACCAACTACAACATTGAAAAAGAGGAAGGACAAAATCAATTTTTTTTATGGAAGCCTAGAATGAGAAGTTCTATCCCAACAATTGATCATCAAACGATTCCAATGAAAGTAGATTTGGGGTGGATCAGTCCCTATAAAATGCAACACATCAGTTCAGGTATTCGAAGATTACATCGCCTTGTTTCATTGAGCATCACACTTACAAGATCATGAGACAATGCCTTCCAAAAAAATTATGCTTTGAGGACAAAGCATTTTTTAAGAAGGCAATGTTATGAATATAATATATATATAATAATAAATATATATATATATATATATAATAATAAATTAGGTCGCAACTCTTATGAAGAGTCACTATGTGCCCTTTTAATAATTATATATATGGGCCTTGTATATTTGTAAATCATCATTCACATTTTACTCATTTATATTTACTCCATTATGGATTTTACTTCTTGTTTTTGTCTTTTTCTTTTTAAATGTTTTTTTCTTCTTTTTCTTTTTAACTTTCTTTTTATTTCCCCACTTCTTCTTATTTGCATGGAATAATTAATTACTTTGAATTGATGGCCAAAAGCAAAATTAGACAAGGTCTAAATAATGGCCAAAGGCCGGATCAGAGGAGGCTGTGAAGTATACAAGGTTTTGCAGAGATCATGATATACCCCAAGAATTTTGATGTTATCTATGGTGGGAAAGCTGATGAATGTACCAAGGGAGAGAAATAATTCAAGCATTGGGCTTGTGAATTTGTTGCCTCATTTCTTTGACTGTATTACCACTAGAAATGGTGGCAATTATAACTGTGTGGGTGATTGAACGCCTTGGTGTTGATGGGTATGGTCCCTGTGAGTCGGAGCTAACCAGATCTAAGCTTGAAATCCCTATGGTGACTGGATCGGTGAAGTATGGTTGTTTTTCACCTACGGGATAGTCGAATCTACCTAGAGTCTACCTCTAAAACCGAATTTGTTGCATGTGTGGATTACGAGCTAGGGATGGCAGTTTGATATGTGGCATAGGCTAGATCTGGTGGAAAGCAAAATGTGTTACTTTGAAAACAATTCAAGAGGCATATAGCTAAAAATGGCTTGGTGACTGTTGAGGTCTCGGAACAAAAGGAGAGGCATGGGGCTACAAAGTGAAGGCACAACAGTGAGGGTTGCACTATGGGATCCTCAAGAGGCACTCTCATGGTTGCACAAGTAGAGATTGTGAGGCTATCAATAATTGATATATTTGATATGGATGATGGTAAAATGATTCAATAGATAGACAAATATACACTTGAGATGCTAGGAAGCCCAACGCTGCTACTTATGTCATGTTGGTTGTTTTCTACTTGAGGGAGCATACTGTTAATGAGATGTGGAACTCTTGGTGAAATTGAATGAGTAGTGTTTGTGATGGTGCAAGTTCCAAGTATAACACGCTGATGGCCTAAAGAAAAATCACTTGAAAGACAATGGAAATCCAAGAGGATGTCTTGGTAAAAGTGGCAATAGTAGCAACAATGGTAATGGTAAAGTCACCATGGAAAGAAAAACAAAAAAAATTCATAGTGGAGTTGGAAATTTAAGTACATGTAAATGAGCATACAACTGTAAGACCTAGTCACGGATACATACCCATGGTAAATCACTGGCAAAGTCTAGATGTAGACATAGGCGATAGGGAGGGCATGGGGGATTTCGGTTACCAGGTTATAAACTTTGAGGGAGGTTGGTGATTACCCCAAGTGAAGTTTAGAAGAGGGAATTGTATCAAACAAAATATATGTAATATATAAATATAAATAAACATTAATAATAAATCAATAATTAATATTCCATAAACTAATATGTAATGAAGATACACCTTCCTGATGAGAGGTCATGTCTCATTTGGTATCAGAACCGTCATTGCCTAATATGGTCCTTGACGATCATTTATCAGACTTTGGCCATCCCTATTTTTTAGAGCTTCTCTAATCCCAGGTCTTATACCAAAAGTAGGGCATTGGCCATTAAAAATCAAAATCAATCTCTTGCTAGTTAAAGAAAAGAATAAGGACTAGTCATTCTCTTGTGAAATCGAGTAAAATGAGAACTAGGAAGAGCTAGAGCCATCACTCACATCCAAACATTATGTCGATGTCACGAAAAGAGAGCCACCGATAAAAAATACATCTCAACTTACTTAAATGCATGTTTGATCCCTGTTGTGGAAGATTTTTTGCAGAGATGGAGAGTAATTATTGCTCACTTCAATTCAATGGTGGGACTACGCTACCAATTAATTTTACAAAATTTGTGAGCCGTTGTCAGGAGAATTAATTTGCGCCGACGCTATAACCACTCACTAGGAAATTAATGTAGCAACTCTAAGTTTGAAGGTTCAAAAGGTTAAACAAAGCCAACATTCACATGTCACACAGAGCAATTGTTCAGGTCACGCCAGCAATCATGGATCTTCCTATAGTAGCTGATAAAATCGCGGTCGAACTCACTCACCCTACATTGGAACAAAGTAATTATTGGGAACCATCATCCATTACTCTGCGTGGGAGTAAGTGTTACAACCACCTATTAAAAAATAATCATAGCCAAGGAAGAAACTATACCCATGACAACACCCTTATATTTAGTGGCAATTGTATAAGGTTAAAATAGAGTCAGATTTGAGTAGTTAACTTGGACAACAAATAGTGGAAGAGTTGCTACAGATCTATTATTCTTAAAACGTTGCCAAAAGATACCACTGGCTACTAAGGGTGCATAAATCATAACCGGTGACAAGGAATCGCGTCTATTCACTTATTAGGACGTTAACCAATTTTTTTTAGTTAATGATTTGGATACAAAGACATTAGTAAATCAAAGGACCATTAAGGGATATTCAATGGTCCTATAGGATATAAGAAAAGGTTTTTTTTTTTTTTTTTTTTTTTCGCGAAAAAAGCATACTATTGTTATTCAAAAAGCTGAATCAAATAGTACAGATTAGTCTCCAGCACAAGCAGGATCCACATACAACTCAGGAAATACAGCTATGTCCCTTAAAGATACAAGACTTTCAAATGATGTCCTTCAAACCAAAAATACCAGCTAGCCGCTAATAGAATTCCCAGAGGAATAATCAAAATGCAAACAAGTCAACAGTCCCAAGATCAAATCATAGAGCAGAGGATAGAGTCAAAGCATAAGGTTATAAGAACCCTCATTAATCACCGAATGGTCCCAGTATTCCTCCCAAAGCACAAAGTCCTCAATCCCATCCAGTGCCAGCTTAGACTGCCGATCTACTAGTTCATTATGTTCTCTGAAGATATGTTCCAGTGAAAAAGAGGAGAAGGACCGGAGTAGATCTTTAATCCTTCTGCACCAGCCATCAAGTTCCAAAACATTAATGTCGTAATCACCCTGAGCCCATTTTATAGTGACCCGTGAGTCTCCATAGATGTTGATCCTTGGAAGCCCAAAAATATGTGCAACCTTGACTACACACCATAACGCCAGCAACTCTGCCTTCATATTCGAACCTCTTCCACATATATAAGAAAAGGTTACCAAGGAAAAGATACCACTAAAAGATGGAGTCGCGTCCCTTGGGAATCGCATTAGTTTATCACATGAAACTTCATTATACCAACCAAGGCATATTATTATTAAAGGAAACATTAATATTAAAGGAGAAAAAAAAGTTTAAAGGGTATTTTATAAAAGTGGAAAATTTATTATATTTAAAAATAATAATAAAAGGAGTCAACCTTTTATTTTAAAAGTCATTTTGCTTAGCCTATACGAAAGTTTCAAAATAAAGAAGATATTTCGAGTAAGAAACAAAGGAAGAAGTGAAGAGTTGAGGTATATTTTTGAATCAAAATCAAAATGGAGTTTCTTCACTAGATTTCGTGGCACTTTAAAAATTGATTCTTTAGTGTTATTCAAAGAAAAATGAACAATTGAAGGGAAAAATATTACTATTTGTATTGCCTCCACTGAAAGCAATAATTATATTAGTGTTTGATTGGCTAATAAGCCAATGATTCCCGAGTCAAATATAGATGAAAAGTTAGACTTTTGAGATAATAAACAATATGAAATAAGCAATTTACAACTAAATATTGGAGATTATAACTTCATATCACAATTTCTTGTTAGATTTTTGTGGAGCAATGATGGTAACCTAATTTTGGGATTACCTTGGTTAGAAACGTTGGGGACTGTTATCACATATACAGTAGCCGAGCTACCATACATTATTTTTCTCATTCCAGTACACTATTCAGCCAGTTCCCTTACATTTGAGATGCCGAGATGAGCATCTATATTGGATCACTATCAGATTGTGGATAGCAGTTGCATTCCCCATGCCATGACTGAGTTTCAGGACACTCAGAGAGATGACCGATGTAGCCATTATACCATTGGTACAGAGCAGTCAGTAGTGCCCAGAGTTACAGCAGCAGTTTCAGAGGACAGATGATGGTACAGGTTGATGTGCATTCAGGTATATGACTCAGCAGGTATATTACGGTGTTATGGTTAGATTGCTTTTATACTTATTCTTATAGCATGTCATAGCACTTAGTGTCATGATCTGGCGATCATATAGATACATGGACCTGGTTGACCTATTATATATATATATATTACTGTCCCTACTCAGACTTAGAAGTTCACTATTCATACTCATTGGTATTTACCCTCCTTAGGGAGAATAGAGGTGATCATTCCACCATACCATGGCTTGCTAGTGTTGGCTCCATCATTTCATTGTCTTCATCCATCCATGGCCTACCTTTTAGATTATCACCCTGATTTGCTACTTGACTAGTGACATGGAGGACCTTTCCCCACTGTAGCCTCTGTATTGGATGAGCCTCCCTGTTTATTGTGTCTCGGCTCTGAGTTGGTGACAAAACTTACCTATGGTGAGTTGGAGTTCCTTGAGAATTCCCCCTAGTCACTAAAGTTGTGTTGGCTAAACCTGAAACTTTTAGTGCTGCCATGAATACAAAATCTGAAAAATGAAATGCTATATCTTGTATGTGAAAGAAATGCCAATTGAAAATGGCCATGAAAAATAAAATGTTATATCTTTTGGAAAAATAAATACCTAGGTAAACAAGTTGTCCATGACACACCTAGAAGTGCTCAGGTAAACAAGTGCCTTAAAAACACACCTGCAGCAGAAAGCCTAAAAATAAATGTAAATCTATGCAATGTGTTTGTAAACACACATAGATCAAGGCTATGGAAACTTCAGGCCCAAAAAGCAATGGAACTTAAATGTTATATCTAAACAATTGCTGGCCTTATTTGTATTATGGATTGTGCGCATCTGTGAAGGTGAATAAACCCTCTTTAAACAACTCATCCATTTGTGAGACACCGCCATTCCCTGTGTTATTGCTCATTCAGTACATACTATGGTGTGTATTCCCTTTCCCTTGCCAAAGTGTCACAAAGTCAAGTCAGTCAAGTCATCCCTTAGCCTAGCCAGTTATTTCAGCCTTCACCCTTCACTAGCAAATTGATCACAACTATGAAGTGAGTATGGTCCTGAAAGTCTAGTCTGAGTAATAATAATAATTAACGACACTATATATTTGGATTTAGATCGCCAGTCATGATTACTCTGTGTTATAATTGTTATTCGAATAAGTTGTAGAGCATGTATTAACCTTGACACCTTGCAGCAGCTATGGATGATGGTCTGAGTTGTATTTGGTCTTGGTTAGACCTAGTTTGACCATGGTGGACCATGGGACATGAGATGTTAGATCTTATGATGATATGGATAGATGATATATGGTCTATGTACACATACAGGATGATTCTATGCAGCAGCTACAGGGTTATGATGATGATTCTGGGGTTACAGCAGTGTTTTATCATTTACAGAGCATTATTATTGGCCTTGTTCCGGGCTATTGGATATTTATTTTGATCATGCAGAGACTCATATGGTGTATGAGTACACATCTTGGATAGATTTGGACCTTCTGAGTCCAATGGGATAGTTTGTTTTCAGTTCCGGGCACTTACAGTGATGATTGAGCCTCAGTAGGCTGTCCTAGTGCAGTTTTGGTCTTTTGGAGGCCCTGTCGGAGCAGAGATGACTTTTATCCGGTTGACCTAGGGCGCTGATGATGGAGGGGGTGGTCCAGCCACTTGTTTTTACCATATTACCCCCCTCCCGGACACATTGGTGCCCTCACCTTGACAGCGCCATCACTCCAGGAGGCTGTTTGGGCAGTTTCACGCTTCCCGAGGCATTTCAGGATTGGTAGAAATGGCTATTGAGGAAATCGATTTGGGCTACTGAGGCAAAGTTATGGCATGGGATGATCAGTGATGATAGATCGGGACCTTTCACACCTTCTCCAGCAGTTTCAGCTTCATCGGGGCCCGCATCCATCACTTATGGCATTTTCTGTGGATTTTTGAGGTCTTTTGAGGACCACGACTTCACTAGGGAGGCACGATTTGGTACTTTCATGATTATTTATTGGTTGTTGTGCCATGGGGATTGACCAAGGAGGGATAAAATTACCCCTTGGACCCACCATGAGCCTCTTATGATATTTTGTCATCATGATTTGGTGGGATTCCCCTCTCCTAGGGCGACTTTGTCCACTTATGTTATATTTTATGTGTGATCCATGTATTATATTGTTGAGCTCATCTCAACCATTGATTAGACTTTTGTATCTTATAATCTTAGCCACTCATTCAAAAAGTGGTTAGGGTTTTGGTGCCTCTCCTTCCTATTTAAAGGAGAGAGCCTCTCATTGTAAAGGGTCTTTGGCTCTTGGATTATTGGTATAGAAAAATATTCTTGTGGAAATTCTTGTGGTCTCCTTTGCATCTGGTGTTCTTAGATGGTGATTGGAAAGTCTATTGCAACCTAGCATTTGGAAATTGTGGTAAGATCTATCTTTTTTGGAAATCATTGTTTGTCTACAGGAGGGCGACTTCAACAAGGGCGATTTTGCAAGGCTTCTTCAAATCGACTTTCTTGGCATTCGCTTGTATCAGGGGGTTATCATTAGTATCATTGTGATCTATGCTATCTTTCTGTTACTTCTTTTGTGGCATTAGTCTTATCTCTTGATGCATCAAATCTGATATTGTTGACGTTTGTTGTGCAGGAGAGAGGGCGCATTGGCTTCTTGGACAAAATCGATTTGCATAGAAACTGCCTCAAAGCTTCCAAATTGATCGGGATTGCATAGATCATCATCATCAAGGCATCTACAAGGTTACCCAGGTAAGATCCACAGGTTTGTTTCTCTTTCCTCTATCCAATCCATTGACATAACTCATAAATTGTTAAAACCCTAAATATTTCAAAACCCCCATTTTACATTTTCTCAGATCTACTTAGATCTAGTGGGTTGTTGGGCATGATATTGAAAACCCACCTCTATAGCATCCACGGCATCCCGGATCTATAGTTTGGTGAGGATTGGCTTCCGTTTGACCCCTCTCCCAAGCCAACTTAGCTTCTCCCAAGGAAGGCGCACTTCACCATTTGAGCAAGTTGACCTAGATCTAGTTGATGGGTGTTTGAGATTCCACTTGATTTGACATCTACACATCAAATAACATACACCCAGGTTGTCCCTTTCTTGAAATTTACCTTGTGGGCCCCATTCCACATTTTAAGGGATTTAATCCCCATTTTGGACCACTTGGAACACTTAAACTCAGATCTACTAAGATCTAACCGGTGGATTGCCACGAAATTATAGATCCATACTCCTACCTGACCGATCTACTAGGATCTAAAGTTTGGATGCCATCCGACATGATTTGACCCACCTAAACCCCAATTGAAGCCTCCTTGGGTAAAGTCGCACCACCTTGGAGAAGTGAGTTCACTCACTTCTAGGAACTGGGTACTTGAGATTATTGCAGATCTGAAACCGGAATAATTCAAAACCTAGGTCTAGACTGTCACTTTGTCAAATTTTGCCTTGGGGACTGCATTCCTTGTTTTTAGGGATTGTGGTCCACTTGGGTTAAACCTAGATCTAGGCACATTTAACCATCAAGACCTATACTGTCCACTTATCTCATGTTGTAGGAGTCCTAACCATAAGTCAACCCCACTTTGACTCCACTTCCCAATTCCCAAGGCACTGGTTTCTCTACAAGGTAATTCAACTTTCCTAGATTGTTGGATTGACTTGTGGTTTGACTTAGGCATGGTAAACTATACCTTTGAAGACATCATGAACCATGGTCAAGCTTGTCTCATGTACTAGTTAGCCCCAATATAACCCTTTAACTATCCTGCATTGGACACGGTTCCCAAGGCAGTGGATCTTTTGACATTGAACTAGTACACTAGCCCTAGATCTCACTACAAACATTATAAGTCACTCTTACATTCAACTATGAACCAAAGCTATATCTGTTGAACCCTCACTTGGCTTGTGACTTCATCCTTAGGTCTAGGATAAACCATACACCTAACTTCACTTGGAAATACCCTGATTTGGTGTCTTGGTTTTGATCTCTCCTATCGGGAGTAGATCGGGTCTCCCCCTTTGTTGTCTGGGCTAGATAACATAAAGCGAAGGTTGCCTCGACTGGCGTGACAACCATACATATTGGAGGTCGAGGTGATCGTGGTTGCACCTTTCAAGTTGCCCTTCCCTATTGCCATCCATGACTGGATCCATCCATAGGGGTAACTACAGTTTAGGTGATAACAGGGACTTTCATCTTAAACGCCGAAAAGAAGTTACTGACATTTTCTTATAAGAAGAAGAAAATCACATTGTGGGACGTTAAAATGAAGTTAGATTCAGAAGTAATGTCATTTGAAGACTTCAAAGATATCTCAAAGGTAATGTTGTAGGAAAATAAAAAATCAATACAGAATAAATTCGACAAAGTTATCATGGATAAAGAAGAAGAGATCTCTCGTCTAAGAGATCATATTCAAAAATTACTTGTTCAAACCAAGAAGACAAAGGATAAAACATAGTGCAATCAAAAGTTAGAAGAGGAGCATCAAGATCTCCAGAAAAAAATTATCAGGAAAAGACGAAAAAAATTCCTCCTTAAAGAAGGTTAATCGGGAATTGCTAGAACAAATAAAAAGGTTAAGAGAAGAGAATCAAGATACTCGAAATGAAGTTGACAAGTCAGATTGTAAGAAATAACTCTTACGTTTAAAGCGACATAATCAGGACTTACTTACACAAATGAGAAAGCTAAAGCATGATAAGAAATCTTTACAATAAGAGTTAGATCACAATGGATCATTAGTCGACAAAGAAACGATAACTGACCCAATAGAGAATTCATCAAATGCTCAAATTCAAACACCTAAAATATGAACCAATACAAAGTCAATCAGTACTCAAATTCAGAAGAATGCTTATGTTGATAAATCATTACAAACATAAAAAAAAGATGGCTTCAAGGAGCAATCACAAAAGATTAAGATTCCTTATCATAATCCAAATCATAAGAATCGATATGAACAACAATAAAAAAAGATTAGGATACCTTATTATCATCCAAATCACAAGAATCATTATGACCAACGACAAGGCCAAAATGAACATATACAATATTTCTCTTACAAACATATGAGATATAAATTGAAAAAAGAATGGAGACATAATCAACAAATTGCGTGGAGACAAAAAATGAGAAGTTCCATGCAACCAATCGATCACCAAAATGTCCCCATGAAGGTTATCTTGGGATGGACCACTTCAAAAATGATGTAACATTTTTACTTGGGAATTCGTAACTCATATCGTCTCATTTCATCAAGTGTCGTAGCTACCAGCGCATAAGATCATGAGAAGGCATCACAAGCAAGAACAAAGGATAGGGTCTTGTTATCACCAATCTTGTAGTTGCCCCTACAGATGGATCCAAGGTGGATGGTAGAGGGGACATGCAACTAAAGTGGTGAACCAAGAGAGCTTCAGTTCCCACAGGATGGTTGTCACGCCAACCAAGGCACTCTTCGCTTTAGCTATCAAAGCCAAGAAAACAAGGAGGAGACCCAGATCTACTCCCGATAGGAGAGATCAACCCAATCACCAGATCAAATCAATCTAATGAAGTACGTAAGATGACAGGTATGGAACCCTAGAATTAAGGAAGTAGGACCACTGTGGAGGCTTAGGAAAGGTGTGATATGAAAATGAAAGATAACACACAATGATTCTATAATTAGGTATGATTCCAGGATTAAAGCTAGTTTCAAATGGTCAAAGTCAACTGCCTTGGAAAACGTGACCCTTAAAACAGGGAAAGTGTCCCAAATCGTAGATTTGACAGTTAGGGCTTTCTAGCTATCCTTGATAGATGGATGTGACAATATCTAAGTGTGCAAGCAACCAGACAAGGATCAACCCACAAAGAAACCTCACAACCCAGAAAAGTCGTGAGCCTTAGGAGAAGGATTAGTGCCTTGGGAATTGGACCAAATGGAGTCGGATGTCCATCAAATTGTAGATCGGGGTTTTCAAGGTGTAAAGCAAGGTGGCTTTTGAAGATCAAGTGCATCCAATGGCTAGATCTCAGTAGATCTGAGATTCAAAATGCATCACCAAGTGACCCAAGTGTGGCACAACCCTCAAAATGAGGAATGGGGCCCACAACGTGAAAATCAACAAGGTGAAGCACTAGGGGTAGGTTATCAAATGAGGATAGTTCAAATCAAGTGGGATCTCACCTACCCAGATCTTGGAACCTAGCAAACTCACCCAACCAAGGAGTGTGGCCTCACTTGGAGAGGCTAATGTGCCTTGGGAAAGGGGTCAAATGGAAGCCAATCCACACCAAACTATAGATCCGAATTGCCATGGATGCTATAGAGGTGGGTTTTCAATATCTTACCCAAAAGCCAACTAGATCCAAGTAGACCTGAAACAATGTAAAATGAGGGTTTTAACTTATGAGGTTTTTAATGACTTAGACAAATGGATATATCATGGAATGAAAAATTTACCTTGAGATCATCCCTGTGTGATGGATGAGGTTGCCTTTGTTGTAAGAGGAATATTCCTGCAGAGATCAAATGGGAGATCTTTGAGTTTTCTTGCTTTGAAGTGATGCCCTAGTCCACACGTGCACCCTCCTCTACCGACGAAGAGACCCCAAAGAAGAGGCAGGGAGAGTCTCCCTTACCAATGCGACCTCCTTGAAGCAAATCGGCCTCCACCTGTAGATGAAAAATACATGGACAAAAAGATAGCAAGATAATATCTAATAACCCAGTGCAAAGGAAGGACAAACAGTCGAACTCCAAAAGCATTCACCACCACAAGACAAGTAGATGCAATAGTATTTTTCTATTCCAATAATCTAGAGCCAAAAGTCCCCTTTACAATGAGAGGCTCTCTCCTTTAAATAGGAAGGAGAGGCACCAAAATCCTAACCACCTTTTGAATGGATGGCTAAGATTAAAAGATCAACATGATCTAATCAATGGTTGAGATGAACTCAACATAAAAGTACATGGATCAATAATAAAATAATACATCAATGGACCAAATTGCCTTAGGAGAGGGGGTCCCACCAAATCTCAATGATAAAATATAAGATCTAGCTCATGGTGGGTCCAAGGGGTAATTTCTAATACCCTTGGTCAATCCCCATGGCACAATATCAATAAAATAATGCTCTAAGCACCAAATCGTGCCTCTCCGGGAAAGTCGTGAGCCTTTGGAAGCTCCAGAAATCCATATAAAATGTCGGAGTGAAGAGTGTAGGCCCCACTGAAAGCTGAAACTGTTGGAGAAGGTGTGGAAGACATCACTCTCATCATCAAATATCATCCCATGCCAATCCCTTGCCTCAGTAGCCCAAATCGAATCCCCCATTAGCCATTTTTACCATTTTTTAATTGCCTCCTGGAATGCCTGCGCTGTCAAGGTAAGGCCACCAGGCTCTCTGGGAGGGGGGTAATATAGTAATAACAAGTGGCTGGACCACCCCCTCCATGTACAGCGCCCTAGGTGAACCCATCAAATCTCATCATTGATCTGACAGGGCTTCTGATAGGCCAAAACTGCACTAGAATAGCCAACTGAGGCTAAAAATCACTGTAACTTCTTGGAACTGAAAATAGACTGTCTCATTGGACTCAGAGAGCCCAAATCCATCTAAGATGTGTACTCATACACCATATAGATCTCTGCATGATCCAAAATAAATGTCCATCATATTCGACAGACCAAATAATAATAATCTGTAAAAGTGCTGAAAGCACAAATCATCATCACAAGTCTGAAAGCACTGCGTAGAACCACCATGGTGACCTGTACCAGACCATATATCATATCTCTGTATCATATGAAGTTTGCCACCTCATGTCCTGTGGTTGACTTTTGGTCAAACTGGGTTTGACAAAGTCAACATGACCCAAAATATAACTCAGGCTATCATCAAACTGCTGCAAGGTGTCAAAGGTTAAAGCATGCTCTACAATTCATTCAAGTAGCAATTATAACAAGAAGTAATCATTACTGGCGATCTAAAACCAAATATATAAAGTCATTAATTATTATTATTACCCAGACCAGACTTTCAAGACCATACTCACTTCACAGTTGTGATCAATTTGCTAGTGGAGGGTGAAGGCTAAAAATCAAAAGGCTAGGCTAAGGGTTGACTACTGACTTAACTTTGTGACACTTTGGAAATGGAAAGGGGATACACACTCTAACATATGCTGGACAAGCAGATAACACGGGGGATGGCAGTGTCTCACAGATGGGTAAGTTGTTCAAAGAGTGCTTATTCAACTTAGGCACCATGTCTACTTTCATAAAAGATGATCCAGTTTCATTAGGATCCATTGATTTCATTTCATGGCCTTTTTGGCCTACATAACCCTTCGGATCTCAGGTGTGCTAATAAACACAACTAATCGCAGCTTGCATCCAGGGCATGCTTGTACATATAAGGTCAACAATCGTTTAGATATAGAGTTTAAGAACCATAACTTTTTGGACCTTTCATTATACTCTTTAAGGAGTATTTTTAGCTTTTCATTGCTCTTGCCCTTTACTCACGTGTGTTGATAAACACATTCTAGAGTTTGCAGTTTCCTGGGCGAATTTACATAAGTTTCCATAAGTAGTACATGAGATTTCAGTTTTAGACAACACATCTTAAGTGACTAGGGGGAGTTTGTACTAGTGCCAAACATCGAGACAACCGACCATAATGATTTAGGACTACAATCTGACTTATCATAGGTAATTTCTATCACCAACTCAAAGCCGAAACACAAGAAATAGGGAAGCTTATCCAACATAGAGGCTAAAGTGGGGGAAAGTCCTCCATGCCACTAGTCAAGCAGTAAGTCAGGGTAATAAACAAACTGGAAGGTAATGGATGGATGAAGACAGTGAATAATGAGACCAACACTAGCAAGCCAAAGCATGGTGGGAATGATCACCTCTATTCTCCCTAGGGAGGGTAAAACCAATGAGTATGGGTAGTGAACTTCTAAGTTTGAGTGGGGACAATACAATATATATAAAAGTACAAACAGGTCCACATATCTATATGATCGCCAGATCATGATACTAAATGCTAAGACATGCTACAGGAACAAATATAAAAGAAATATAACCATAACACCAAAATATGCCTGCTGAGTCATATACCTAAATGCACAATATCTAAACCATCTTCTGTCCTCTGAAACTGCTACTGTAACTCTGGGCAATACTGTTTGCTCTGTATAAATGGCTAAATGGCTACATCGGTCATCTCTCTGAGTGTCCTGAAACTCAGTCATGGCATGGGGAACAAAAACTGATGTCCATATAATAGCATGATCCATAATAGATGCTCATCTCAACATCTCAATGTAAGGGAACTGGCTGAAAAGTGTACTGGAATAAAAAAAAATGTATGGTAGCCCGGCTACTATAAATGTGATAACAGGTCTTTCATAAATATGCTTTGAGGACAAAGCATTTCTAAGGGGGAGGCAATGCAATAAAAAAAAAAAATATTATATAAATATAAATAAACATTAACAACAAATCAATAATTAATATTCTTGTTATCACCTAAACTGTAGTTACCCCTAAGGATGTATCCATTAATGGATGGCAATAGGGAAGGGCAACTCAAAAGGTGCAACCACGATCACCTCGACCTCCAATAGATGGTTGTCACGCCAGTCGAGGCAACCTTCGCTTTATGTTATCTAGCCCAGACAACAAAGGGGGAGACCCGATCTACTCCCGACAGGAGAGATCAAAACCAAGACACCAAATCAAGTTAATTCTAAGTGAAGTAAGGTGTATGGTTTATCCTAGACCTAAGGATGAAGTCACAAGACAAGTGAGGGGTTCAATGAGTATAGCTTTGGTTCATTATTGATGTGAGAGTAACTTATGATATTTGAAATAAGATCCAGGATTAAAGTACTAGTTCAATGTGAGAAAATCCACTGCCTTGGGAACCGTGTCCAATGCAGGGTAGTTTAGGGGTTGAATTGGGGCTAACTAGTACAAGTGACAAGCTTGATCATGATATATGATGACATCAAAGGGTTTAGTCCACCACACAAGGGTCAAATCACAAGTTAATCCAACAATCTAAGAAAGTCGAATTGACTTGGAGAGAGACTAGTGCCTTGGGAATTGGGATAATGGAGTCAAAGTGAAGTTAACTTGTAGTTGATGACTCCTATTGCATGAGACAAGTGGGCAATTAAAGTCTTGATGGATGAATAGGTCTAGATCTAGAGATTCAAGGTTTGACCTAAGTGGACCACAATCCCTTAAAACAAGGAATGCTATCCCCAAGGCAAGATTTGACAAAGTGACCTACTAGACCTAGCTTTGAATTAAGCTTGTTCCAAATCCATCAAAATCTCAAGTACCCATGTCCTAGAAGTGGGCCAACTCACTTCTCCAAGGTGGTGCAACTTTACCCAAGGAGGCTAAAAAGTGGGATAAATCAATCAAGACAAGTCTAATGGCATCCAAATTTTAGATCTAAGTAGGTTAGGCAAGTGAGAGTATGGATCTACAATTTCAAGGCAATCCAATGGCTAGATCTTACTAGATCTGAGTTTTAAGATACCTAGTGGTCCAAAATGTGGAATAGGGCCCACAAGGTAGAAATCAGAAAAGTGACAATCTGGGGGTAGGTTATTGGATGTGTAGATCATGAAACAAGTGGGATCTCAACTACCCATCAACTAGATCTAGGGTAACTCACCTTCCCCAAGGAGTGCAACCTCACTTGGAGAGGCTAAGTTGACCTGGGAAGGGGTCAAATGGAGGCCAATCCTCACCAAACTATAGATCCGAGATGCTGTGGAAACTATAGAGGTGGGTTTTCAATATTATACCCAACAACCCACTAGATCTTAGTAGATTTGAGAAAATGTAACAATGAGGGTTTGAATTAATTAGGTTTTCATCATTTATGAGCTATGTCAATGGATTGGATCAAGATAAGAGAAACAAACCTGTGGATCTTACCTGGGTAACCTTGTAGATGCCTTGATGATGATGATCTATGCAAACCCGATCAATTTGAGAAGCTTTGAGGTAGTTTTCTATGAAGTCGATTTAGTCCAAGAAGCCAATGCACCCTCTCTCTTGCACAACAAACGTCAACAATATCAGATTTGATGCAATCAAGAGATAAGACTAATGCCACAAGAGAAGTAACAGAAAGATAGCATAGATCACAATGATACTAATGATAACCCCCTGATACAAGCAAATGCCAAGAAGATCGATTTGAAGAAGCCTTGCAAAATCGCCCTTGTTGAAGTCGCCCTCCTGTAGACAAGACAATGATTTCCAAAAAATATAGATCTTACCACAAATTCCAAATGCTAGGTTGCAATAGATTTTCCAATCACCATCTAAGAACACCAGATGCAAAGGAGACCACAAGAATTTCCACAAGAAAGTTTTTCTATACCAATAATCCAAGAGCCAAAGACCCCTTACAATGAGAAGCTCTCTCCTTTAAATAGGAAGGAGAGGCATCAAAATCCTAACCACTTTTTGAATGAGTGGCTAAGATTAAAAGATACAAACGTCTAATCAATGGTTGAGATAAGCTCAACAATAAAATAGATGGATCACTCATAAAATATAACATAAGTGGACAAAATCGCCCTAGAAGAGGGGAATCCCACCAAATCATGATGACAAAATATAATAAGAAGCTTATGGTGGGTCCAAGGGGTAATTTTAGCCACCCTTGGACAATCCCCATAGCACAATAATAATAAAATAGTCATCAATATACCAAATCGTGCCTCTATGGACAAATCTTAGGCTTCAAAAGACCTCAGAAATCATCAGAAAGTGCCATAAGTGATGGATGTGGGTCTCGATGAAGTTGAAACTGCTGGAGGAGGTGTGGAAGACATAAATCCATCATCACTCATCATCCCATCCCAAAACATTGCCTCAGTAGCCCAAATCGAATTCCTCAATAGCCATTTCTACCAATTTTGAAATTTCTCGGGAAGCGTGAAACTGCCCCAAACTGCCTCCTGGAGTGCCTGCGCTGTCAAGGTGAGGGCACCAGTGTGTCCGGGAGGGGGGTAATATGGTAAAAACAAGTGGCTGGACCACCCCCTCCAAGCACAGAGCCCCCTAGGTAAACCGGATAAAATCACATCTGCTCTGACAGTGTCTCCGACAGACCAAAACTGCACTGGGATAGCTTACGGAGGCTTAATCATCACTGTAAGTGCCCAGAACTGAAAACAAACTGTCTCATTGGACTCAGAAGGTCCAAATCCATCCAAGATGTATACTCATACACCATATGAGTCTCTGCATGATCATAAAATATATCCAATATACTGGAACAGGTCAAATAATAATAATCTGTAAATGATCAAATACTGATGTAAACCATGAATCATCATCATAACCTTGTAGCTGCTGCATAGAATCATCATGTACATGTACATAGACCATATATCATTTATCCATATCATCACAAGGTCCAACCATCTCATGTCCTATGGTTGACCTTGGTCAAACTAGGTTTGACCAAGTCAACATGACCAAATATAACTCAGACCATCATCAGAAGCTGCTGCAAAGTGTCAAAGGTTAATGCATGCTCTACAATTTATTCAAATAACAATTATAACACAAAGTAATCATTGCTGGCGATCTAAATCCAAATATATAATGTCATTAATTATTATTATTACTCAGACTAGACTTTCAAGACCACACTCACTTCATAGCTATGATCAATTTGCTACTGAAGGATGAAGGCTAAAATAATTGGCTTGGCTAAGGGATGACTTGACTGACTTAACTTTGTGACACTTTGGCAAAGGGAAAGGGAATACACACCATAGTATATACTGAATGAGCAACAACATAGGGAATGGTGGTGTCTCACAAATGGATAAGTTGTTCAAAGAGGGTTTATTCACCTTTAACAGATGCGCACAATCCATAATACAAATGAGGCTAGCAATAATTTAGATATAGCATTTAAGTTCCATTGCTTTTTGGGCCTGAAGTTTCCATAGCCTTTGATCTATGTGTGTTTATAAACACATTGCATAGATTTACATTTATTTTAGGCTTTCTGCTGCAGGTGTGTTTTTAAGGCACTTGTTTACCTGAGCACTTCTAGGTGTGTCACAAACAACTTGTTTACCTAGGTATTTACATTTCCAAAAGATATAACATTTTATTTTCATGGCCATTTTCATTTGGCATGCCTTTCATTCATGTGTGTTTAGAAACACATTGCATGAATGGGCTTTTCATACAAGATATAGCATTTCATTTTCCAGATTTTGTATTCATGGCAGCACTAAAAGTTTCAGGTTTAGCCAACACAACTTTAGTGACTAGGGGGAATTCACAAGGAACTCCAACTCACCATAGGTAAGTTTTGTCACCAACTTAGAGCTGAGACACAATAAACGGGGAAGCTCATCCAATACAGAGGCTACAGTGGGGAAAAGATCCTCCATGTCACTAGTCAAGTAGAAAGTCAGGGTGATAAACTAAAAGGTAGGCAATGGATGGATGAAGACAATGAATAATGGAGCCAACACTAGCAAGCCAGGGTATGGTGGAATGATCACCTCTATTCTCCCTAAGGAGGGTAAAACTAATGAGTATGACTACGAACTTCTAAGTCTGAGTAGGGACAATATAATATATATAATAACATCAACCAAGTCCACATATCTATATGATCGCCAGATCATGACACTAGCTGCTAAGACATGCTATAAGAATAAGTATAAAAGCAATATAACCATAACACAATGATATACCTGCTGAGTCATATACCTGAATGCTCATCAATCTGAACCACCATCTGTCCTCTGAAACTGCTACTGCAACTCTGGGCACTACTGATTGCTCTGTACAAATGGTATAGTGGCTACATCGGTCATCTCTCTGAGTGTCCTGAGAATCAGTCATGGCATGGGGAATATATATACTGCTGTCCAAAATCTGATAGTGATCCAATATAGATGCTCATCTCAGCATCTCAATGTAAGGGAACTGGCTGAATAGTGTACTGGAATCAAAAAAATAATGTATGGTAGCCCGGCTACTATATATGTGATAACAATTCCATAAACTAATATGTAATGAAGAGACAACTTCCTGATGAAAGGTCACATCTTTTTACGAAAGGGAACCCTGCATGGGTACATACATGAGCCCTCATTCGCACTATAATGATCTCATTCACTCTTATACGTTTTACTCGGTATATTATTATTATTAAATGGATTACCTTATATTCCAAATATTTTGGATAATTTATGTGTGAACGAACTGTGTTCGTCGGATGAATGTTGGGTTAAACTTGACTCGATGAAAGAGTCAATGAGTCAAACCCATTTTAGGTCAGGACAAGGTTTATGGTCACATGGTTTTGGTGGCCCAAGGTATTGCATGTAATAAAGCCTATAAAAAGGCTTGAGATACTCCATTATAAAGGGCCTGGAGGTGAGCGGTGAAGGCTCACTTGGCCAGCTTGGCGATGTTTTCCCAAGGGACAATAATAGATCTATTATGGTGGTTTTTTTCTCAGTTTGGGTTTTCTATGTAAAAACATTGTGTTGTTGCTATGATTTGTGTATTTGTTAATTTCTTTCACAAGCTCTGAACTGATCTACAAAAATGAGGGTATAGCACCCCATATAATTGGTGGTATAACATTAACAAAACTAACATAACTTGAATAAAAACCCTAAATACTCTTACCTTGGATACCCAGGTAATAGAAAACAAGAGGTTCAAAATCCTACCACATTAATGGAGGAAAAGAGAAGAGAAGCAAACCCTAAAATCCTTCCTCCTTGAATTAGCCTTGAAAGATTGCAAAGAAACCTTAAAACACCAAGAATTATCCTTTAAAACCCTAAAATTCCCATGAAGAGAGGTGCACATCATTAAGGAGACTCGTGCACTTTTAAAATAAACTTTCATTCATAAATGATCCCGTGATATTTTTTACAAATGAGAGGAGGGTGTTTTATTTATATGAGAAAAGTCCTAGCCTTTCCCTCCTCTAAGTTAGCTTGTCTAACTTGAGTTAAAATTCACTTTTAGGGTTTGTCACCCACAATTTGGGGACTAAACCTCATAAAACATAAAAAATAATGACAAATAAGTGATTATGGCTTCAACAAATGAAATGTTGAGCTTGGAAAGAGGGCGTCATGCCCCAACTAACCCCAACAAAGTCTTTTTTGTCCTCAACAACCCCCTTGCTTGGTATGGCCTTCAAAAATTGCTTTTAATGGTGGATAATTTGCATTTTTTGGCTAGGATGACCAAAAGAAAGGGGTAATAGTAAATACAACAAATAAGGTCCAAGTGGGTATAATAGAGGTGTGATATAGCGGGTATGACAACCCTTACTTGCGCAATAACCTTTATAAAGCATGAAATTATGAGTGTGGCTATGGGATCCTAAGCCATGTGTCTTAATGTAGTCACTCCAAAGTGCACTGATACCTACCCAAGGAATAAATGCCCAACATGATGAGGAGTTACCACCCATCAAGGAGTAGTCAATAGGGCCAAAGGACCAGTACACCTTAAAATAGGGACCAAGAGGACCTGCCATGACCAACCAAGGAGTAGTCAGCATAGCCACAAGACCAGTACACCTTAAAATGAGGACCAAGAGGACCTGCCATGACCAACCAAGGGGTAGTCAACAAGGCCACAAAACCAGTACACCTTAAAATGAGGACCAAGAGGATCTGCCATGACTGACCAAGGGGTTTGGATAATTGATAGACCGACACTTTACATAAAGAAGCCCCAACTTGGCCTTTTACAATGGCAAAAGGATCCCCCCCCTTGGCACATATAGTAGGGTGTGCTACAGAGAATCTGGGGCATAACAATATGGATGGTTAAAAATTTCCCTGAATCTCAATCACATGTTCTTCTTTATATCCACTTATTATTCAATAAGGACTTCATATGGTGAACTCCCTCAATTGTAACTATAATAATTTGATCTGATTCCTATTCATAATCATCTTATCCTTCTTCGCTTCCTTTGACAGTCTAGCCCCTATCTTTAATTACCACGTTGTGATATGTTGTCCTTATTTGTCACCGTGGATCTTAGTGTTGTTGCCATGACACTTCCTGACCATCTAGATGTGAGTGCAAACTTTTTTATGAGTGTCATTCAATTTCTGGTCTATTTATGATTTAATCCATCAAAATGGACTCAACCATGCTTTGATATGTTGCCTTTCCTTTCTCAACCCTTCCCTTAGCATCTCATACTATGATTCTTCTTGTTGACCGATAATGCAATACCTCATCAAGGTTCTAGCTTCTAACCATTCAATTTTCTTGTATTCTCTAACTATGACATTGCACTTCGACAACCAATATGCCTTCCCTAATCCATCTCGTGACCCTTCTTTTCTCAGTCCTTCTTACATCTCCTCTGTACTACTCATTAATTGATGTTGTTAAATTAAGTATCTCCAATCTTTTTCCAGTGATCCTATGCAAGCCATTGCAGGCTTACCATGCAGCCTGCTTTGGCTTTGCAATCTCAAGTCTTTTCTCAGCCTCTCTTTCCTCGGCTGTTTTTCTTCCAAATCTACTGCATAAATAAAGGCAATAAAAAACAATGACTTTCGAAAAAATATTCAATTTCTAATGAAATAGAATACTCACTTAGAGTCTTCACATCCTCGTGGATAATATACAAACTTCTTGAGATGTATGGGAAATGTGAAGATTAAAAACCAAAGGCCACAACATACTACGCCATACCATAAATGCTGAAATGCTGATTGCGAATGGTTACATGACCAAAACTAAATTTGTAGTGAAAGGGGGCATTATATATAGAAACCCTTGGGTCCAGATCTAAGCAGGTAGAAATACTTCTAAGTCAACAAAAAATGGGTGTAAGCCCTTGTGGATACCCTTCATATAGACACGGTCAGAAAAGTTATCAAAATATTCGCTGTACAATGTGAGTAATTTGATGGGACACCGCTATGCAAATAGCCCAGGTTCAAATCCTGTTAGGTGTAGAGCCCTTGGGTGTGTGTAAGTGAGTGAACGTGTTTGAACTTTGACCTCCTGGAGTTGGTTTCCCTCCATCATCAAAGGGACTTGGCACATGTCTGACAAGCCAAATTAATTTAAGAGGATCTTAATAGGATACTTTATCTTTATATACCTAGATAAATAAAAGTTTACGCTGAAGAATTTCAGAAGGGTAGGTGCCATAAGGCATGATGCCTTTCAAAATTGAAATCAAAGAGCCTTCATATAAACATTGCATTTATAAGAGATCTCCAGGGTGATCTACAAATCTGAAGAAAAACATATAACTATTAAGCATCACTGATAATATTGAAATAATTGAGACGGACAAGCATCAGATACATAATGATTAAGAGTATCCTCTGCAAAGAGAAAACAGCAAATCCTTATGCATAACGTAGATAAAACAAGATGCATATAGTTGCTCTGGTATGTGCCATTACATCATGGCACTGCATCCTGAGATGATCCTTGATTTGGGTGTTATTTTATTAGCACTTTAGCACTTGGCAAGGCATGGAAACTGATCAACAAAGTCTTGCATTAAACTGAACTCTCTTCTTCTTTATATTGTTTGTATATTATGCTTTGGGGTTAACTGTTCGACCCGATAAATGGCAAGACTAGGCTTTGCCAGACATCCAGTTACAATGCAGTGATACATTAGTTCACTCTTCTACATGATGAAATACAAATATGAAACTGTAAATGATTTTCCTAAACGTCAATAAAAATACAATTATATCAAGTTCATCTTTTTGTGCACCATGAAATACAAGGATTCAACTAGAAATATCTTGAATTTCAAGCAGTCATTTTTAACAATCTTTGCTATATGGCTGTGAAAGTTACACTCCTGGACTGGACCTTCAATTTGACATAGCTATTGTTGATGAAGCAAGTTCCCCCATCTTTCTTTCAAAACCTCATAAGATTTAGCGAATGGGACAGCTTTTATACTATGCACCATTGAAGCTTCTCTGCCTTCTAGCTTCTTGATTGTCACATCTTCAGTTACAAGGCCCAGCCTTAGTAGAGTTTCCATGGCCTTATCAATCGGCATCTCAATCTAGATAAACCAGATATTTTTCATATTAATAACGGTGAAATACATCAAGTAGATAAGGACTCTGAGACGTGAAGCAACAAAGTTAATGCACACATAGCTCCCAACCATAAAATAGTATAGGTGAATTAATAATAAGAATATCTACAGAGTTCTCTTTAGATGTGCTTGATTATCTTTAAAATACCTGTTCTTTAAATTTACTAGAAAGGAAATGCTCACAGAGGTCAGCAATCCTTTTCCGACTCCCCACCTGCACGGTAGACATTATAAGAGTTCAATTTATATCTAAAAAATGACACAATATCCTATTCAATATATCTGGAACTGTTATGTTTAATAGCGACCCTTTTAAACCAGTCCATGTTCATAATTTAGCACAATTACGTGGCTGTAGGCATAGACATAAAGGATATTAAGTACTGTCAAATGTTAGTGATCTAAAGGAAAGAAGGGAATGGAAGGAAGGTTGATTGATAGTGATTTAACTTATGAGTCAGTTGTTTTTGTGATGATGATGATGATTACAGTTCATTAAGACCAACTTTGGTCTATTGGACCTGTTATCATACAACTTGTAGTTGTCCCTAAAGGTATCCCATCCGTGACGGTAGAGGAGACGGACAACTAAAGAGGTGACCCAAGAGGTGCAATGGTTCCCAATGCAAGCTGGGAGTCACGATAACCGAGGCACTCTTCGCTTTAGATCTAGGTGAAACAAGACCAAGGGGGAGACCCTAGCCAATCAATGAAGACTAGCTAAGACAAAGGTTTCTAGGGAAATGTGTAAGTTGGGTTACAGAAACCAAAGCGTGGATTAGAATAAGTGGACCCAAGAGTTAAGTATGGTTGAAGAGGCTTAGGATGTGACAAGTGTTCAACCAATGTATGATTTAGGCCACTTATTGAAGCTTAATGGATTGATCTAGCACCATGAAAACACACAAGTGGGCCTCACTCATTAAAATAGGGAAAATGGTCCAGAATGGGTCCACTTGGTCAAAATTAATGGGAGATGGTACTAGAGGGGCTTGTTATCACATATATAGTAGCCGGGCTACCATACATTTTTTGTCAGATTCCAGTACACTATCCAGCCAGTTCCCTTACATTGAGATGCTAAGATGAGCATCTATATTGGATCACTATCAGATTTTGGACAACAGTTGTATTCCCCATTGCCATGACCGAGTCTCATGACACTCAGAGAGATGACCGATGTAGCCATTATACCATTTGTACAGAGCAGTCAGTAGTGCCCAGAGTTACAGCAGCAGTTTCAGACGACAGATGATGGTTCAGGTGATGAGCATTCAGGTATATGACTTGGCAGGTATATCATTGTGTTATGGTTATATTGCTTTTATACTTATTCTTATAGCATGTCTTAGCACTTAGTGTCATGATCTGGCGATCATATAGATATGTCGACCTGGTTGATCTTATTATATATATTATATTGTCCCTACTCAGACTTAGAAGTTCACTATTCATACTCATTGGTTTTACCCTCTTTAGGGAGAATAGAGGTGATCATTCCACCATACCTTGGCTTGTTAGTGTTGGCTCCATTATTCATTGTCTTCATCCATCCATTGCCTACCTTTTAGTTTATCACCCTGACTTACTACTTGACTAGTGACATGAAGGATCTTTCCCCCACTGTAGCCTCTGTATTGGATGAGCTTCCCTGTTTATTGTGTCTCGGCTCTGAGTTGGTGACAAAACTTACCTATGGTGAGTTGGAGTTCCTTGTGAATTCCCCCTAGTCACTAAAGTTGTGTTGGCTAAACCTGAAACTTTTAGTGCTACCATGAATACAAAATCTGGAAAAATGAAATGCTATATCTTGTATGAAAAGCTTGTTCATGCAATTTGTTTTTCAACACACATGAATGAAAGGCATGCCAAATGAAAATGGCCATGAAAATAAAATGTTATATCTTTTGGAAATGTAAATACCTAGGTAAACAAGCTGTCTGTGACACCTAGAAGTGCTCAGGTAAACAAGTGCTTTAAAAACACACCTGCAGCAGAAAGCCTAAAATAAATGTAAATCTATGCAATGTGTTTATAAACACACATAGATCAAAGGCTATGGAAACTTCAGGACCAATAAGCAGTGGAACTTAAATGCTATATCTAAATTATTGCTGGCTTCATTTGTATTATGGATTGTGCACATCTGTTAAAGGTGAATAAACCTTCTTTAAACAACTTATCCATTTGTGAGACACTGCCATTCCCTGTGTTGTTGCTCATTCAGTATATGGTGTGTATTCCCTTTCCCATATCCAAAGTGTCACAGTGTTAAGTCAGTCAAAGTCATCCTGTAGCCTAGAATGTTTATCTTAGCCTTCACCCTTCACTAGCAAATTGATCACAACTATGAAGTGAGTATGGTCTTGAAAGTCTAGTCTGAGTAATAATAATAATTAATGACATTATATATTTGGATTTAGATCGCCAATAATGATTACTTTGTGTTATAATTGCTATTTGAATAAGTTGTAGAGCATGCATTAGCCTTTGACACTTTGCAGCAGCTTCTGATGATAGTTTTAGTTATATTTGGTCATGTTGACTTGGTCAAACCTAGTTTGACCAAGGTCAACCACAGGATATGAATGGTTGGACCTTGTGATGATACAGATAGATGATATATGGTCTATGTTCATGTACATGATGATTCAATGCAGCAGATACAGGGTTATGATGATGATTTATGGTTTTCAGCATTATTTGATCATTTACAGATTATTATTATTTCACCTGTTCCGGTATATTGGATTTATTATATGATCATGCAGAGACTCATATGGTGTATGAGTACACATCTTGGATCGATTTGGACCTTCTGAGTCCAATGAGACAGTCTGTTTTCAGTTCTGGGCACTTACAGTGATGATTGAGCCTCAGTAGGCTATCCCAGTGCAGTTTTGGTTTGTCGGAGACCTTGTCAGAGCAGAGATGATTTTTATCTGGTTGACCTAGGGCGCTGTGCCTGGAGGGGGTGGTCGAGCCACTTGTTTTTACCATATTACCCTCCTCCCGGACACATTGGTGCCCTCACCTTGATAGCACAGGCACTCCAGGAGGCATTTTGGGGCAGTTTCACGCTTCCCGAGGCATTTTAGCATTGGTAGAAATGGCTATTGAGAAATTCGATTTGGGCTACTGAGGCAATGTATTGGCATGGGATAATCAGTGATGATGGATTGATGTCTTCCACACCTCCTCCAACAGTTTCAGCTTCATCGGGACCCGCATCCATCACTTATGGCACTTTCTGATGATTTCTGAGGCCTTTTGAGGCCCACGATTTGTCCATAGAGGCACGATTTGGTATATTGATGACTATTTTATTATTATTGTGCTATGGGGATTGACCAAGGGTGGCTAAAATTACCCCTTGGACCCACCATAAGCTTCTTATTATATTTTGTCATCATGATATGGTGGGATTCCCCTCTACTAGGGCGATTTTGTCCACTTATGTTATATTTTATTAGTGATCCATGTATTTTATTGTTGACCTCATCTCAACCATTGATTAGACATTTGTATCTTTTAATCTTAGCCACTCATTCAAAAAGTGGTTAGGATTTTGATGCCTCTCCTTCCTATTTAAAGGAGAGAGCTTCTCATTGTAAGGGGTCTTTGGCTCTTGGATTATTGGTATAGAAAAACTTTCTTGTGGAAATTCTTGTGGTCTCCTTTGCATCTGGTGTTCTTAGATGGTGATTGGAAAGTCTATTGCAACCTAGCATTTGGAATTTGTGGTAAGATCTATCTTTTTTTGGAAATCATTGTCTTGTCTACAGGAAGGTGACTTCAACAAGGGCGATTTTGCAAGGCTTCTTCAAATTGACTTTCAAGGCATTTGCTTGTATCAGGGGGTTATCATTAGTATCATTGTGATCTATGCTATCTTTCTATTACTTCTCTTGTGGCATTAGTCTTATCTCTTGATTGCATCAAATCTGATATTGTTGACATTTGTTGTGCAGGAGAGAGGGCGCATTGGCTTCTTGAACTAAATCGACTTCATAGAAAACTACCTCAAAGCTTCTCAAATTGATCGGGTTTGCATAGATCATCATCATCAAGGCATCTACAAGGTTACCCAGGTAAGATCCACAGGTTTGTTTCTCTTATCTTGATCCAATCCATTGACATAACTCATAAATTGATAAAACCCTTATTATTTCAAACCCTAATTATTACATTTTCTCATATCTACTAAGATCTAGTGGGTTGTTGGGTATAATATTGAAAACCCACCTCTATAGTATCCACGGCATCCCGGATCTATAGTTTGGTGAGGATTGGCCTCCATTTGACCCCCTTCCCAGGCCAACTTAGCCTCTCCAAGTGAGGTCGCACTCCTTGGGGAAGGTGAGTTACACTAGATCTAGTTGATGGGTAGTTGAGATCCCGCTTGTTTCATGATCTATACACATCCAATAACCTACCCCCAGATTGTCACTTTTCTGATCTCTACCTTGTGGGCACTATTCCACATTTTAATGGATTTAATCCCCATTTTGGACCACTTGGTATCTTCAAACTCAGATCTAGTAAGATCTAGCCATTGGATTTGTTAAGATCCTAATGGACGGCCTTCACTAACATCTCGAGGTTTTGGTGTAACGGTTCGTATCATTTGGTATCAGAGCCTCCACCTAGGTTCAAGTCACAGAGCGGGTGGCAACGTCAGCATTGCAGTGTTCGCCCGAGGCTCGTACGGCGCAAAGGGGACAGCACCGTACGGGCGCACATCCAGCCCAGAGTCTGGACTGCGGAGCGTGGTGGGATGTTAAGATCCTAATGGACGGCCTTCACTAACATCTCGAGGTTTTGGTGTAACGGTTCGTATCAGGATTGCTATGAAATTATAGATCCATACTCTCACTTGCTTAAGCTACTTGGATCTAAAGTTTGGATGCCATTGGACTTATCTTGAGTCATTTATCCCACTTTTTAGCCTCCTTGGGTAAAGTCGCACCACCTTGGAGAAGTGAGTTGGCCCACTTCTAGGACATGGGTACATGAGAATTTTGTGGATTTGGAACGAGCATAATTTAAAACCTAGGTCTAGTAGGTCACTTTGTCAAATCTTGCCTTGGTGATAGCATTCCTTGTTTTGAGGGATTGTGGTCCACTTAGGTTAAACCTTGAATCTCTAGATCTAGACCTATTCATCCATCAAGACTTTAATTACCCACTTGTCTCATGCAATAGGAGTCATCAACCACAAGTTAACTTTACTTTGACTCCATTATCCCAATTCCCAAGGCACTGGTTTCTCCCCATGTCAATTCGACTTTCCTAGATTGTTGGATTAACTTGTGGTTTGACCCTTGTATGGTGAACTAAACCCTTTGATGTCATCATGGTTCATGATCAAGCTTGTCACTTGTACTAGTTAGCCCCAATTCAACCCCTAAACTACCCTGCATTGGACACGGTTCCCAAGGTAGTGGATTTTCTCACATTGAACTAGTACTTTAATCCTGGATCCTATTTCACAAATCATAAGTCACTCTCACATCAATAATGAACCAAAGCTATACTCATTAAACCCCTCATTTGTCTTGTGACTTCATCCTAAGGTCTAGGATAAACCATACACCTTACTTCACTTAGAATTAACTTGATTTGGTGTCTTGGTTTTGATCTCTCCTGTCGGGAGTAGATCGGGTCTCCCCCTTTGTTGTCTGGGCTAGATAACATAAAGTGAAGGTTGCCTCAACTGGCGTGACAATCATCTATTGGAGGTCGAGGTGATCGTGGTTGTACCTTTTGAGTTGCCCTTCCCTATTGCCATCCATGAGTGGATACATCCATAGGGGTAACTACAGTTTAGGTGATAACAGGGCTCTATGGCATGGATCTATGGATTAACCGAGAATTAAGAGCACCCAAATGTGGGATCTAGCAAAAGCCACTATCCCTAAGGAATGCGAATTGCCCCAAGGGTGACTAGTGCCTTAGATCAAGGGCCAAATGGAGTCGGATGTCCACCAAAATGTAGCTCGGGGTAGTCAAGATGCAAAGCAAGGTGGGTTTTGAAGATCAAGAACATCCAATGGCTAGATCTTAGTAGATCTAAGGTTGAAAATGCATCACCCAATGACCCAAGTGGGGCACAACCCTCAAAATGAGGAATGGGGCCCACAAGGCAAAAATCAAAGAGGTGAGGCACTAGGGGTAGGTTATCAAGTGAGACAAATGCAAATCAAGTGGGATCTCACCTACCCAACTCTTGGAACTAGCCCCACAAGCTTGCTTCAAGGAGTGCGACTTCCCTCCAGGAGGCTAATGTGCCTTGGAAAATGTGTCAAATGAAGGCCAAATGCCACCAAACTATAGATCCGAATTGTCGTGGATGCTATAGAGGTGGGTTCTTTTTATTATCCCCAAAGCCAAGCTAGATCCAAGTAGATCTAGAAAAATATGAAAATGAGGGTTTTGATTTTAAGGGTTTGATGACCAACGAAGAAGAATGGATGGATCTAGGTACATACCTTGATGAACTTACCTCAAATGCTTATGGCCACTTTGCAAATTGATAGCATTCTCCTATGTGTATATTCAAGAGTGAGATCTTAGTGCTCCAAGCCAAATCGTCCTCCTCCTACAAGACAAGATCAAGTGAAACAAACCAAGTAAGAAAATTATGAAAATGATGAAGAGATGTAATAGAAAGCATCAACTATGTCACAAATATACAATAATGATACTCCCTGTCACAAAGATCAATCCAAGAGAGACTATGTGGATCCCTCCAACAATAACCCTCTTCAAATCGTCCTCCTCTACACCAATTTGGTCTCCTTGCAAGAAAACAAAGTGTAGCCCCAAAATCCACAATGATACTGTTATCACCTAAACTGTAGTTACCCCTATGGATGGATCCAGTCATGGATGGCAATAGGGAAGGGCAACTCAAAAGGTGCAACCACGATCACCTCGACCTCCAATATATATGGTTGTCACGCCAGTCGAGGCAACCTTCGCTTTATGTTATCTAGCCCAGACAACAAAGGGGGAGACCCGATCTACTCCCGACAGGAGAGATCAAAACCAAGACACCAAATCAGGGTATTTCCAAGTGAAGTTAGGTGTATGGTTTATCCTAGACCTAAAGATGAAGTCACAAGTCAAGTGAGGGGTTCAATAGATGTAGCTTTGGTTCATAGTTGATGTGAGAGTGACTTACAATGTTTAAAATGAGATCTAGGGTTAGTGTACTAGGTCAATGTCAAAAGATCCACTGCCTTGGGAACCGTATCCAATGCAGGGTTGTTTAGGGGTCATATGGGGCTAACTAGTACATGAGACAATCTTGACCATGGTTCATGATGTCTTCAAAGGTATAGTTCACCATGCAAAAGTCAAACCACAAGTCAATCCAACAATCTAGGAGAGTGGGTTGTCTTGGAGATAAACCAGTGCCTTGGGAATTGGGAAGTGGAGTCAAAGTAGGTTTGACTTTTATGGTTTAGGACTCCTACAACATGAGATAAGTAGACAGTATGGGCCTTGATGGTTAAATGTGTCTAGATCTAGGTTTGACCCAAGTGGACCACAATCCCTTAAAACAAGGAATGCAGTCCCCAAGGCAAGATTTGACAGAATGACAGTCTAGACCTAGGTTTTGAATTATTCTGATTCCGGATCTGCAAAAATCTCAAGTACCCAGTTCCTCGAAGTGAGTGAACTCACTTCTCCAAGGTGGTGCGACTTTCCCTAAGGAGGCTTCAATTTGGGTTTAGGTAGGTCAAATCATGTCGGATGGCATCCAAACTTTAGATCCTGGTAGATCAGTCAAGTAGGGGTATGGATCTATAATTTCGTGGCAATCCACCGGTTAGATCTTTGTAGATCTGAGTTTAAGTATTCTAAATGGTCCAAAATGGGGATTAAATCCCTTAAAATGTGGAATGGGACCCACAAGGTGAATTTCAAGAAAGGGACAACCTGGGTGTATGTTATTTGATGTGTAGATGTCAAATCAAGTGAAATCTCAAACACCCATCAACCGGATATAGGTCAACTTGCTCAAATGGTGAAGTGCGCCTTCCTTGGGAGAAGCTAAGTTGGCTTGGGAGAGGGGTCAAACGGAAGCCAATCCACACCAAACTATAGATCCGGGATGCCTTGGATGCTATAGAGGTGGGTTTTCAATATCATGCCCGACAACCCACTAGATCTAAGTAGATCTGAGAAAATGTAAAATGAGGGTTTTGAAATATTTAGGGTTTTAACAATTTATGAGTTATGTCAATGGATTGGATAGAGGAAAGAGAAACAAACCTGTGGATCTTACCTGGATAACCTTGTAGATGCCTTGATGATGATGATCTATGCAATCCCGATCAATTTGGAAGCTTTGAGGTAGTTTCTATGCAAATCGATTATGTCCAAGAAGCCAATGCGCCCTCTCTCCTGCACAACAAACGTCAACAATATCAGATTTGATGCATCAAGAGATAAGACTAATGCCACAAAAGAAGTAACAGAAAGATAGCATAGATCACAATGATACTAATGATAACCCCCTGATACAAGCGAATGCCAAGAAAGTCGATTTGAAGAAGCCTTGCAAAATCGCCCTTGTTGAAGTCGCCCTCCTGTAGACAAACAATGATTTCCAAAAAAAGATAGATCTTACCACAATTTCCAAATGCTAGGTTGCAATAGACTTTCCAATCACCATCTAAGAACACCAGATGCAAAGGAGACCACAAGAATTTCCACAAGAATATTTTTCTATACCAATAATCCAAGAGCCAAAGACCCTTTACAATGAGAGGCTCTCTCCTTTAAATAGGAAGGAGAGGCACCAAAACCCTAACCACTTTTTGAATGAGTGGCTAAGATTATAAGATACAAAAGTCTAATCAATGGTTGAGATGAGCTCAACAATATAATACATGGATCACACATAAAATATAACATAAGTGGACAAAGTCGCCCTAGGAGAGGGGAATCCCACCAAATCATGATGACAAAATATCATAGGAGGCTCATGGTGGGTCCAAGGGGTAATTTTATCCCTCCTTGGTCAATCCCCATGGCACAATAACCAATAAATAATCATGATAGTACCAAATCGTGCCTCCAAGGTGAAGTCGTGGTCCCCAAAAGACCCCAAAAATCCACAGAAAGTGCCATAAGTGATGGATGCGAGCCCCGATGAAGCTGAAACTGCTGGAGGAGGTGTGGAAGGTCCCGATCTATCATCACTGATCATCCCATGCCATATCTTTGCCTCAGTAGCCCAAATCGATTTCCTCAATAGCCATTTCTACCAATCCTGAAATGCCTCGGGAAACGTGAAACTGCCCAAACTGCCTCCTGGAGTGATGGCGCTGTCAAGGTGAGGGTACCAATGTGTCCGGGAGGGGGGTAATATGGTAAAAACAAGTGGCTGGACCACCCCCTCCATCATCAGCGCCCTAGGTCAACCGGATAAAAGTCATCTCTGCTCCGACAGGGCCTCCAATAGACCAAAACTCCACTGGGACAACCTACTGAGGCTAAATCATCACTGTAAGTGCCCGGAACTGAAAACAAACTGTCCCATTGGACTCAGAAGGTCCAAATCCATCCAAGATGTGTACTCATACACCATATGAATCTCTGCATGATCAAAATAAATATCCAATGTACCGGAACAAGGCCAATAATAATGATCTGTAAATGACCAAACACTGCTGTATCCCAAGAATCATCATCATAACCCTGTAGCTGCTGCATAGAATCATCCTGTATGTGTACATGGACCATATATCATCTATCCATATCATCATAAGGTCCAACATCTCATGTCCCATGGTCCTCCATGGTCAAACTAGGTCTAACCAAGACCAAATACAACTCAGACTATCATCCATAGCTGCTGCAAGGTGTCAAGGTTAATACATGCTTTACAATTTATTCAAATAGCTACTATAACACAAAGTAATCATGACTGGCGATCTAAATCCAAATATATAGTGTTGTTAATTATTATTATTACTCAAACTAGACTTTCAGGACCATACTCACTTCATAGTTGTGATCAATTTGCTAGTGAAGGGTGAAGGCTGAAATAACTGGCTAGGCTAAGGGATGACTTGACTGACTTGACTTTGTGACACTTTGGCAAGGGAAAGGGAATACACACCATAGTATATACTGAATGAGCACTAACACAGGGAATGGCGGTGTCTCACAAATGGATGAGTTGTTTAAAGAGGGTTTATTCACCTTCACAGATGCGCACAATCCATAATACAAATAAGGCCAGCAATTGTTTAGATATAACATTTAAGTTCCATTGCTTTTTGGGCCTGAGGTTTCCATAGCCTTGATCTATGTGTGTTTACAAACACATTGCATAGATTTACATTTATTTTTAGGCTTTCTGCTGCAGGTGTGTTTTTAAGGCACTTGTTTACCTAGGTATTTATTTTTCCAAAAGATATAACATTTTATTTTTCATGGCCATTTTCATTTGGCATTTCTTTCATATACAAGATATAGCATTTGATTTTTCCAGATTTTGTATTGATGGCAGCACTAAAAGTTTCAGGTTTAGCCAACACAACTTTAGTGACTAGGGGGAATTCTCAAGGAACTCCAACTCACCATAGGTAAGTTTTGTCACCAACTCAGAGCCGAGACACAATAAACAGGGAAGCTCATCCAATACAGAGGCTACAGTGGGGAAAGGTCCTCCATGCCACTAGTCAAGTAGTAAGTCAGGGTGATAATCTAAAAGGTAGGCCATGGATGGATGAAGACAATGAAAAGATGAAGCCAACACTAGCAAGCCAAGGTATGGTTGAATGATCACCTCTATTCTCCCTAAGGAGGGTATGTACCAATGAGTATGAATAGTGAACTTCTAAGTCTGAGTAGGGACAGTAATATATATATAATAGGTCAACCAGGTCCAAATATCTATATGATCGCCAGATCATGACACTAAGTGCTAAGACATGCTATAAGAATAAGTATAAAAGCAATCTAACCATAATACCATGATATACCTGCTGAGTCATATACCTGAAAGCTCATCAACCTGTACCATCATCTGTCCTCTGAGACTGCTGCTGTAACTCTGGGCACTACTGTCTGCTCTGTACCAATGGCATAATGGCTATAACGGGCATCTCTCTGAGTGTCCTGAAACTCAGTCATGGCATGGGGAATATAACTGCTGTCCACAATCTGATAGTGATCCAATATAAATGCTCATCTCGGCATCTCAAATGCAAGGGAACTGGCTGAATAGTGTACTGGAATGAGAAAAATAATGTATGGTAGCCCGGCTACTATATATGTGATAACATCTGGCTCCGGCTGGGACAAGTGCTCTGCTGAAATGAGCGCTTGAGAACCTCAGAATCTCTGGTCCTCGAACTCTGCTACTCGAATCCACGATCCAGCACTCTACCATTTTATTTCCAGCTTTTATTCTTGCAACCTATTTTCTGCATTCACAAACATCTAAACAAAATACCTCATGCCGCATGTGTGGGAAAAATATAAAACCAACTGAAATAAAATCTACTCTATGTCAGAAATATAAACGCATAAGGTATAAATGCAGAAAGTAAATTAAACTACTAACATAATTTGCAAAATTTGAAATTTATTGTGCAGGAAAAGAAAAAGTGACAGGTACTCAGTTAAACTAGGAGCTTACAAAGGAGCTCAGAGACCTAAAAGGTGCCAGACTCAATGGCTGAAAAGACTAACTACTGCCTAAGTAGGCTTATTTGGTTTCCTACCTACCCTACTCTACCAGGCAATGCAAGCAGAAAGATCCCAACTATGTGGGATCAGGGATGTGATCCCTCAAGTCCCTCTGATGGACAGGATATAAAATACGTCGTCCACTACCAGTGGTCAGAAAGCACATGCCATCAATGCATCTTTCTACTGTGAAAGGTCCAACCCATAAGTCATCAGCTTGCCCCGATCTTATATGCAGTAAATGGTTGGGGATAATGGCTTGACTTCCTGTAGGAAACCTATTTCTATTGACTGACTCAGGGATAACTCCAATGTTACGAATAGGCATGGGGTGGATTTCGGCAGGGTTTTGCGGTTGAGGTGTGACAATCCTAGAGTTTCTCCTAGAAGAAACTGCATCAGTTCTGGGTGGACCACCATCTAAGGAAATAGCAATTGTGCCAATAAGGATTTCCCTAACTTCCCTTCTTGTTTCTTGGATTACCTCATCTGGCTCTTCCCCATGGGGAGACACAACTCTTTTAACAATTTCACCTACGGTCAAGAAGTTCCTATGTTCTTCCAATGGAGGTGGCTCTCTGGATATGACAGTATTATGACTAGAACCTTCCCCTGAAGGAACTGGAACAACCATGTTTTCCAATCTGGGAGAAACTGACTCGGGATGAAATGTAGAGGAAGTAGGAATGTGAGAAAGATCATGAGTATGATGACTAGAAGACTCAGATGGTAGGAGGAAACTAGGAATATGCGGATACGTAGATAAAGCACGGCTTTGAGGCTCTGAAGGAGTTTGAAAAATAGCAAGGTTATTTAGATTATAGTCTCCTTCAGGTGCATCATTTATTAGGGCATCCTCTTCCCAACCTAGAGAGTTATCATGGACTTGAATAAGGCTACCGTCTTCTAGAGATAAATGAGATAAAGAATCTTCTGTATCGGAATAATAAGTGGCTTCAGGCTCTTCATTTGTTTCAACCCTAGTAGATGTTGCAAGATTGTTTTCCCATGGGTAGATAGGTGCAAGCCCTTGGCTTTCTCTCTCTCTATTGTGATCAGTCAAGGCAAACCACTCCCTAACAGTGAAAGGAATTCTTTCTCCCCTCCTAATATCATCAAACTCATCTTCATGTATTGGGTTTTCAATATTCTCCTCATTATTTATTTGCTCATGAAGGTTTTCTATTAGGGGAGTTTGTTCCATGCTTTGATCATCAAGTAAATTCTCATCTCCAACTCTTATGCCATCCTCAACCCCTTCAAGTGTGTGATCTTCTATAGAAGGTTCTTGAAAAGTTTCATTGTTTTGTTCATGGTCTTGGGGCTGATTTTCATATCCTCTCAATTCATCTATTTCCTCAACAAATTCATTTCCAACTGTTCTTGTTATTTCAATCATTTGCTTGTCTTCCCAAAAAGAATCAGAATCTTCCATGACCATACACATATTTTGATCAACCTCATATAACTCATCCTCATCTTCAACAAGGTTAGTTTTGGCATTATTTAATAATTCATCCCCATATGTGTTTTTCAACCCTTCATCAAAAGATTCAACATGCTCATTATAACAAGGTTCTCTGTTAACCCGAATCAAAGCTCCATCAGGGTTGGGAACACAAATAAATGATAAATCCATCATAAGGTATCCACCTAGACCAGCTGCCCATTTTCTAGATAAAAGCATTCCATATGCTGGGGGTAAGTCAATGACAACTACATCCATCATAGTAGAAATGTCTGAACATGCGAAAAGATCAGCCCTAAGGTTTTTAATCAAGTCATAGGACGGTACTCGTCGGGAATCTATACCACAAACATTTCCATAAGGCCTAGTCACTTCAAGTCCCATTTCCTTCATGACTTGTAAAGGCATAACATTCATTACTGCTCCAGAATCCAACATACAGTTATGAAGGAGCATGTTTTGAATATGCAAGGTAAGGTAAAAGGGAGAGTGACCACCGCTCTTTCTTTCATAAATGGCTGACTGGATGTTTATCGGCGGATCCTTTTCTGTTTCACTAGGTTGTGTTCCACTAAGCTTTTGGATATGACATGATTCAAGGACCGGTTCAGGAGTTTTCTCTTGGCCAATACCATCGAAAAATTCCTCTACTTGGCATCTAACAGAGGGGACCTTCATTAACTCAGTGACAGGGATGTTACACATTATCTTGCTTAGCTCTTTCTTCATATCAATCTTAAGATCATAATCGTCTATGGCAAGATCTTCTTCTTCCTTTTTATCTTCATCAATCTTTCTATGTTTATCAAGGAAAGAAGGCTGGGAAGTACTTCCTCGTTTGTAGATTTGATACTTTGGTTGCTCTTTAGGTTTTGGGAGTTCTAAGGCACAACATGTGGAGCTAGGTTCTTCAACTATATCATCTTCTTGCTCCCATGGCTCTTCTTCTAAAAGGATTCTTCCAAAGTCTTCGTCATAAGATAAGTCATTTATGAAGTTGATGTTTTCTGGTTGGTCATCATGGTCAATGGTGTCAGAGGGTATCTCTTCTTCTTCATCACACCAATTGACTTCCTTCTTTTCAGAGTTTTCTGGATACTCAGGTCGTCGTCTATCCCTATCCCCATCGGGCCTTCTATTATTATTCCAGTAAGGTTTAGGGCCATAAGGATTCCTATGTCTCTCAGGGTCATTCAAACTTGCCACATTCTTAGTTAGGACAGTTAATTGTTTCATCATTTCTTGCATGACTTCTAAAGTGTCCTTGGATTCCTTTGGCACACTTACAGGTTCCTTTGGTTTTCGGAGTCTAGGGTCAGATCTGGAAGTGGATGGGGTAAATTGATCGAAAAAGTTTTGTTTCCCCATGGATGCTACATTTTGCTCGGCCATCTTAGCATTTGATTGAGCGATCTTTAAGTCATTTGGGTTTTTATCCTTTAGCTGATAACCAACCCATCCCTCAAAAGCATTTAAGTAGTGAATCACAACTGCTTGGTCTTTTGGTCTAATTTCTTCAGGGATAACAGCTACAGTCTTGTCAAATCTTATGTTAAATTCATGGACTGTTTCATTTTCTCTCTTCTTAATGTCAAAAAGTTGGTGCAAGAGAAATTTTCCATCTAACTTTCGGGACCACTAACTGTTTAGCTTGTTGACAAAATTGTCATACCCATCAATGGATGAGGCAGGCAACCTGTCAAACCACTTCCCAACATCTCCTTCCAAGGATGCCAGGAGACCCCTCATGAAAACATCTTCCTCAGATGCTCCATATGCTTCCATGTGTTCCCAAACTTTATCAATGTGGTCTTCAATTGATATAGCGGATACTCCATCAAATCTGGGAACCTTTTCAAAATACTTTTCAGGCATGTCATGGGGTGCACCCTGGATTTGGGAAAAGTCTAAAGGAGATGGTTTTGCCTTTCTTCCAAAAATCCTAGGAGCTTGTGGTGGAGGAACATTCTGGTTTCCCGGGTTTGTTCCGGCCATTGGATTTGGTAAGTTTGTGTTTAGGTTTGAACTAGGAGATGAAGGAGGAACCGACTTGATCAAAGGGGATCCTGAAGCTCTGTTTGGAGAATCGTTAACCAATTTCCAAAGGAAGTTAGATGGTTGTGCTTTAGGGTCTCTTTTACGATATGTAATTGGGGTTCCTTCAACTTGATCTAAGTTTACTTTACTTCTCGTGTTGTAAGGATGTAAATGAGCTCGCTCCTCAGCGGAGTCACGATTGGGAGTCGCCAGGTAGATTTAACTCTTCTACCAAGATATGTGTCGTTTGTATATGCGGGAAGGACTAGGGCAAGCTATTGCCTCCCCGGCAACGGCGCCAAAATGTTATCACCTAAACTGTAGTTACCCCTATGGATGGATCCAGTCATGGATGGCAATAGGGAAGGGCAACTCAAAAGGTGCAACCACGATCACCTCGACCTCCAATATATATGGTTGTGACGCCAGTCGAGGCAACCTTCGCTTTATGTTATCTAGCCCAGACAACAAAGGGGGAGACCCGATCTACTCCCGACAGGAGAGATCAAAACCAAGATAGGGCCAAAGAGACCATCCGGAATTATTATGTGGGCAAGGGTACCCCGGGGCACGAGAGGCACATGTTGTTATGGGAGTTGATTGACAGTCGATGGACCAGGATGCTTCATAGACCCATTCATGCAGCAGCACTCTTCCTCAACCCTGCATTTTCCTACAAATGCAAATTTGATTTTGATGGTGAGGTGTTGGAGGGGCTCTTCACTTGTATTCAGAGGATGGTACCTGATTATGAGACTCGCAATGCAATCAATCGCAAGTTAGAGGTGTATCAGGATGGTACTGGAGTATTTAGCTTTGCTGATGCTGTTCGTGACAGGACCAATTTAATGCCAGGCAAGTTATTAAAGTGTTTAACTTTTATTTGCAAGTTGAAATTTGAAATTTTGAATTATGATTTATTTATTTCCTTATTTGTTGTAGCTACTTGGTGGCGAACCTATGGTGTAAGGACACCAAATTTACGGAAATTTGCCATCAAGATTCTTAGCCAAACATGTACCACTTCAGGATGTGAGCGGAATTGGAGTGTGTTTGAAAAAGTACACGCAAAGAGACGCAGAAGGTTAGAGTCTTGGACTTTAAATTTTCAACAAATCAATTTCATTTAATATAATTTGCTATATTGCATGGGTACCCGTACCGGGGGGTCGGGTACACGTACCCGTACCGGGTACGCGTACCGGGTACTTGGGTACTTCAATGGTACGTTCCCAGCCGTACCCAAATTCAAACTCGCGTACCGGGTACTTCACTTATGAAAACAGGGTACTTGCATGGATTTTGGTACGCCGTACCGCATGTTTGGGTACTCGGGAGGTACGGCCGTTGGGAAATTTACCTTAGCTTGCCGTCGAGGAGGGTCAATTTGCAATGTTTGATGTTTAAAATTTTAAAAATTAAAAAATAAAACATTGAAACACATGTTATGTGGGCACTTACCCCTTACCTAAACCTGCGCGGCACTCCATTTCTCACTGCTAGTGCTCCGTGCTTACTACTCCAACGATGCCTATCTAGAGAGCTTCCTGACAGAGGACCTTAGTGATGCTGATGACATTGATCCCGAGGACGCTGATGACATGGCTTGAGGAAGCCAAATCAACTATCTTGTTCATTGTTCAATGTTTACTGTTTTGAACTTTCTTTTTCATGTCTGGAAATGCCATTCAGTCTTCCAGTCTTCCACTTGATATCTACTATGAGTCTATGTCATATGATTTATCAAATTTATTATTTTATGTTTCAAATTTTCAATGTGAATGTTCATATGAATCATTGAATTTAGAAATATCAAATATACATGTATGATGTGATGTGACATGTTTTATTTTTATAAATTTTAATATATATATATATACAGTACCCCTGACGTACCCAAGTACCCTGTTTCAAAAAGTGGCGTCCCCGTCCCCGTCCCCGTACCAGTACCCGTCCCCGTACCCACGTTTCCTGGCAACTTAGATAATTTGTGAATCTATCATCCTCACATATTATAATTATATTTCATTAATTTTTTAAACTTGAACCTCTAGACTCATACAAAAAAATTATTTTCCTCTTGCAGGATGGAGTTCACACGTCTCAATGATTTGGTCTATGTCCATTATAATCTCCGCTTATGGATGACACAGATAAATAAAACACCAAATGCTGATGCCAAGGCCTTAGACAATATTGATATTTTGTCTGATTGGAGGGTGGAGATTGAGACTCCTATCACGGAGGAGGAACCTACATGGCTAGAGGGAGAGGAAGGGCAGGAGGAGGAGGAGGAGGAGGAGGAGGAGGAGGTCAGAACCACCACGGAGGGTGATGTGCTAGCATCGCCACCACCGCCTACACCGATTGATACATCTAGTCCTCCATCCGTCACTCATCGTCCGATGTTAGATGCAGGGCAGGGTCTTCTACTGCTACTTCTAGTGCTAGGGGCAGGCCTGACAAACGGCCCATGACCTTTTCCCGTAAAAGGGGAAGAGGGCATTGATATTAGATAGATAGCTACTAGTTTTCCTGAGATACATTTATATATGTGATGTCATTTTGTATTGGTTATCTACTTTTGAGTTTTGAGTCCTTGATTGGACAACTATGGTGTTTCAAACTTTCAGACTTTCAAGATTCAGTATCGACTTTGATGTATCATTTTATATTTGACATGACTACATGATGATGATATATATTATATATCAGTGCTTTCTCCATATTTATGTTCCAATGTGTTTATCTGATGTTATTGTTGCTTTATATGTCTAAAATTCTGAAAAAATGAATGTATTTTGTATTTTTTAATGTTTGCCGACTTTTTCCGACTTTTCCCGATTTTTTCGCCGATGTTGCCGAGAAATTGTTTTCGGGACCCTTGCCGACTTTTTGCCGAGTCTGACTTTTTCAACGTTGATCTTAGCCACTCATTCAAAAAGTGGTTAGGATTATGGCCTCTCTCCATCCTATTTAAAGGAGAGAGCTTCTCATTGTAAAGGGTCTTTGGCTCTTGGAATCTTGATATAGAAAAACTTTTCTGTGGAAATTCTTTTGGTCTCCTTTGATCTGGTGTTCTTAGATGGTGATTGGAAAGTCTATTGTATCCTAGCATTTGGGCATTTGTTGGAAGATCTTTTTTTCGTGGAAACTTTGTCTTGTCTACAGGAGGGCGAATTCATCTTGGGCATTTTTGCAGGGCTTCCTCAACTCGCTTGCCTTGGCATTCGCTTGTATCAGGGGGTTATCATTAGTATCATTGTGATCTATGATTTTCTCTTGCTACTTCTTCTGTAGCAGTAGTCTTTATCTCTTGATGCATTAAATCTGATATTGTTGAGGTTTATTGTGCAGGAGAGAGGGCGCATTGGCTTCCTTGGGAAAATCGATTTCATAGAAAACTACTTCAAATCGCTGCAAATTGATCGGGATTGCATAGATCATCATCATCAAGGCATCTACAAGGTTATCCAGGTAAGATCCACAGGTTTGTTCTTCTTGTCTTGGTTCCAATCCATTAACATAGTTACTTCATTGTTAAAACCCTCATATTTCAAACCCTCTTTTTTACAATTTCTCAGATCTAGCAAGATCTACTTAGCTTTTGGGTAAAATATTTAAAACCCACCTCTATAGCATCCACGGCAATTCGGATCTATAGTTTGGTGTGGATTGGCCTTTATTCGACCCATTTCCCAAGGCAAATTAGCCTCTTCAAGGGAGGTCGCACTTCCTAGTTGGGTGAGTTTGCTAAGATCTAGCACCTGGGTAGGTGAGATCCCACTTGATCCTTAATTTACACAATTGATAACCTACCCCTTGTGTGTCACTTTAGTGATTTTCACCTTGTGAGCCGCATTCCTCATTTTGAGGGTTGAGCCCCACTTCGGTCACTTGGTGATACATTTCAATCTCAGATCTACTGAGATCTAGCCATTGGATGATCCTAATTTTCAAGATCCACCTAGCTTGACACCTCAACATCCCTGATCTACAATTTGGTGGACATCCAACTCCATTTGGCCCATTTCCCAAGGCACTGATCTTCTCCAAGCCAATTCGACTTTCTTGGGTTGTTGAGTTAGCTTGTGGTTTGATCTTTGTCTTGCATGCTTGAACACTTAAACACTGTCATAGACTCATATCCACTCATCAAGCTCATCTTTGGTACTGGTCAGCCCCAATTTGGTCCCTAACTACCCTACATTGGACACGATTCCCAAGGCAGTGGATTTTCTCATCTTTGACTAGTACCCTAATCCTGGATCTTGTATCAAACCTCATAAGTCACTCACATAACCATGTTGGACCAAATCTACACTGTTTAAACCTCTTGATCCAACCTATCACTCATCTTGTGACTTCATCCATAGATTTAGCGTTTACCATACACCTTGCGTACTTCATCCATACTTGATTTGATCTGGTGTCTTGGTCTGATCTCTCCTATCGGGAGTAGATCTGGGTCTCCCCCTTTGTTGTCTTGGGCTAGATAACATAAAGTGAAGATTGGCTCGATTGGCGTGACAACCATCCATTGGGAGTCGAGGCTATCCTGGTTGCACCTCTTTGGTTGCCCATCCCCTCTACCATCCATCTTGGATTCATCTCTAGGGGAAACTACAAGTTTGGTGATAACATTTTGGCGTCGTTGCTGGGGAAGGTAGAGGCCTACCCTGGTTCGACATATATTTTCAAGCTCTACTCCCGTTCTCTTTGCCAACATTTTGGCGCCATTGTCGGGGAGGTAGATGCTTACCTTCGGTGTCTGCAAGTGTCTATGCGTTAACTCTTATCTTATTGCATCCAGTATTTTTTCTTGGTGATTGTATTTTAAATTTCATAATTATCCCAATCACCATTTTAATCTCACCTCTCCTAGGACATTTTTCATTTCGGTGAATTACTTGCGTGGTTCACCTGGCAACTCCACCCCGCGCCTCTACTGAGGAACAAACCCAATGTATAAATCTTAAATTCTTAAATCGTGACTCTGTTGGGAAGCGAACCCATGTATACACTCCACCAAAAATCCTAATAATTCATAATGGACCACTTGGAACACTTAAACTCAGATCTACTAAGATCTAACCGGTGGATTGCCACAAAATTATAGATCCATACCCCTACTTGACTGATCTACCCGGATCTAAAATTTGGATGCCATCCGACTTGATTTGACCCACCTAACCCCACTTTTAGGCCTCCTTGGGCAAAGTCGCACCACCTTGGAGAAGTGAGTTCACTCACTTCGAGGAACTGGGTACTTGAGATTTTTGGAGATCTGAAACCGGAATAATTCAAAACCTAGGTCTAGACTGTCACTTTGTCAAATTTTGCCTTGGGGATTGCATTCCCTGTTTTAAGGGATTGTGGTCCACTTGGGTCAAACCTAGATCTAGACCCATTCATCCATCAAGACCTCTATTGCCCACTTGTCCCAAGTGCTAGGAGTCCTAAACCACAAGTCAACTTTACTTTGACTCCACTTCCCAATTCCCAAGGCACTGGTCTCTCTCCAAGGTAGTTTAACCTTCCTAGATTGTTGGATTGACTTGTGGATTGACCTATGCATGGTGAACTAAACCTTTGAAGCAATCATGTATCATGGTCAAGCTTGTCATCTGTACTAGTTAGCCCCAATACAACCCTTAACTACCCTGCATTGGACACGGTCCCCAAGGCAGTGGATCTTTTGACATTGAACTAGTACACTAGCCCTAGATCTCATTACAAACATCATAAGTCACTCTTACATTCAACTATGAACTATACCTATTGAACCCCTCACTTGGCTTGTGACTTCATCCTTAGGTCTAGGATAAACCATACACCTAACTTCACTTAGAAATACCCTGATTTGGTGTCTTGGTTTTGATCTCTCCTATCGGGAGTAGATCGGGTCTCCCCCTTTGTTGTCTGGGCTAGATAACATAAAGCGAAGGTTGCCTCGACTGGCATGACAACCATACATATTGGAGGTCGAGGTGATCGTGGTTGCACCTTTCGAGTTGCCCTTCCCTATTGCCATCCATGACTGGATCCATCCATAGGGGTAACTACAACTTAGGTGATAACAAGTCCCATTAAACTACTTCTGTGGTCATTCATTGGACATTAATAAAATTATCTTATCCTATCTTTATATAAAGTGTAGCCCTTCCTCATTCATTTTCATCATTGGATTTTTTGAGTTTTCTCTCCTTGGAGCTTAATGGATAAATCTTTCTTGGTGCATATGTGAAGTGTAAGGGTTTTCTCCTATCAATGTGTGGCTTATTCTTCTAATGCATTATATTGTTGCACATGATTGTAGAGTTTCTAGAACTTGCTATTGTTTGGCCATTGGTAATGTTGAAAAGTTATCTAGGAAGTGTTGTTCACCTTGTGTTGCCTTATGGTGGACAAGAACACTTTAAAAGGTGACCCCTAGTCAATTATATAATAAAGTGAGAAGTACTTTATTTTTATAAAGTCACTTTATTAAATTTTAAGTCATGGTTTATATCCTAGGTTCATTTAAGTGATAAATTCAAGTGAGTGATAAATTAAAAGCTCTCACGTAATTAAATGACATGAGTGCACTAAATGTCATTTAATTATTATTTATTGAGCATTTATTGAGAGTCTTTGATCTAATCTAATCTTGGCCATTGGATGAAGAGGAGGAAGTTGCCATGAACAAAAAGGCTTGGGGAAGGCAAACCTAATTCAATTGTTCACATTCCAAGAGAGAAATTTTGGAGAGGAGGAACAAGAGAAAAGGGTTTGAGAGATTCAACCTACAGGAGAGAGACAAAATTTGCACAGAAATGGAGGAGATTGAGGAAGGGCACGAATTCCAAGAGAGCGGGCACAGATTTCTGGAGAAGGCCGTAGAGGTCTGTACAACGGGAATCCGTACAGTAGCACAAATTTCGAGGAAAACAACAACACGGTTTTCGAGGTTCGTACAGCAGTAAATGCAGTCCGTATAGGCACGATTTTCAAGGTAGTCGTACAGAATTTATTGTTGATAAATCTGGCACAGAAAACGAGGAAAACAGCAGCACAGAAATCGAGAAAACAAGTTCGTCCAGTCCACACGTGCGAGTCTGTACAGTCTGACTTTGGCATTGTTTTCAAGGCAATAGTATAGTTCTGTCAATGAGACATTGGCACGAAATTCGAGGCAACGGGGAGATAAGTACAGTTGTTGTAAAAATTTGGAATTTATCTTTTAAAGAATAAAATCCCTCTCAAACACGTTTTCCCTTAGGGGTTTTATCCTGGACCAATTTGGTAAAAAATACTGTGTTAATTTTTATGTGTGAATGGCTGATATAAATTTTTGAGTTCGAAATTTTAGGCTAAAAATTAAAATTTATGAGTTATTCATTTGAAAAGAATTTTATGTGTTTCAAGAAAATCAATTTTATTTGAGAAAAATACATGCATGTTGGGGTTTGGGCATTAAACTACATGCAAAGAAGTTGAAAAACTTGAAACCGGGTTGGGGTTCTTAAACTTTCATGATATCAAAGCGGTGGTAAAAATCAAATTTAAAATACTCAAAAATATTTCAGATTTGAGAAAGAAGAGGGTTTGTGAATAACAGGTTCTTGAACAATTTCTTTGAGAAGAACATGTACAGGTTGTAATCATGGTGACTGGACTTAGATTAGAGGCAGATTGGATGGGGCTACAATTTTAGTCCATGGAAGGCTAGGATTATGTTAGTACTTGAGGAGAATGAACTATGGGAAATAGTTAATAGTACAACAACAAATCCTATCACTGTTCCTACCGATGCTACAGATAGGGCAGCCTTTATGAAAAAGGATGTGAAGACAAGAAGGATCATTCTTGATGCCGTGAAGGATCATGTGATCCCACATATTTCAGCGAAGGCACATGCTTTTCAGGTGTGGACAACTTTGACTAGTCTTCACCAAAGTTCGAATGAAAACAAGAAGATGGTGTTGAGGGAAAAGTTGAAGGATGTTCACATGGGTAAAGGTGAAGGCATGGCTTCCTACCTTACCAAGATTACACAGGTGACGGATGAACTTGCAGCTGTTCAGGAGGTTGTACAAGGCAGTGAGTTGGTGAGAGCAGCCTTAAATGGCGTGACACATCCATGGGGTGTGTTCGTACAGACTGTGGTTGCTCATGAGAACATGCCTTCATGGGATCGCCTTTGGGACGACTTCATATAGGAGGAGACTTGGAGAGGATATATATAGGGAAGTTCATCACATAACAGAGAAGATGAGGACAATGTGGCATTGGAAGCTAAAGGTAAGAAGAAGAAGTTCAAGAAGGATCCTAAGGGTGGGGCCAACCAGCACACTAGTGAGCAAAAGAAAGACTTGAGCAAAGTCAAATGCTTTGCTTGCCAGAAGTTTGGACACTGCTATCACCAATCCTATAGTTGCCCCTACAAATGGATCCAAGGTGGATGCTAGAGGGGACAGGCAACTAGAGTGGTGAACCAAGAGAGCCCTAGTTCCCAAAAGGATGGTTGTCACGCCAACCAAGGCACTTTTCGCTTTAGCAATCAAAGCCAAGATAGCAAGGGGGAGACCCAGATCTACTCCCGATAGGAGAGATCAACCCAATCACCAGATCAAATCAATCAGATGAAGTACGTAGGGGGACAGGTAGAGAACCCTAGAATTAAGGATGTAGGATCACGGTGGAGGCTTAGGAAAGGTGTGAAATGATAGGGAAAGATAACACACAATGAATCTATAATTATGTATGATTCCAGGATTCAAAGCTAGTTCAAAATGGTCAAAATCAATTGCCTTGGGAAACGTGACCCTTAAAACAGGGAAAGTGTCCCAAAACGTAGATCTGATAGTTAGGGATTTCTAGCTATGCTTGAAGAAGGGATATGACAATGTCTAAGTGTGCAAGCAAACAAACAGGGATCAACCCAACAGGAAATTGGACAACCCAGGAAAGTCGCGAGGGCTTGGAGAGATCAGTGCCTTGGGGTTTGGGCCTATGGAGTCACCCAAGTAAGACGTTTTTGAGAACCTACTTCACAATATGCCCGATCTACAATACTCAGAAAGGATTTGCCAATTGACCAAGGGATTTGATCAATAGAATTTTTCTTATAATTTTAGTTGATTTTAAATGAGGGTTTTGAATGACTTAGAAAAATGGATAGGTCAATGGAATGAGAAACTTACCTTGAGATCATACCTGAGTGATGGATGAGGTTGCCATGTTGTTGAGGAATGTTCCCGCAGAGATCAAATGAGAGATCTTTGATTTTTCTTGCCCCGATATGACACCCTAGTCCACACATGCGCCCTCGTCTTCCTGTCAAACCAAGGAAAGTCGATTCAATCAGTGAGATCAAGAAGGGAGGAAATACAAGCAAATAGCAATAGCAACATGAAGTAGAAGGTACTAAGACAGTAATACTCCCTGTTACCGACGAAGAGACCCCAAAGAAGAGGCAGGGAGAGTCTCCCCTACCAACGCAACCTCCTTGAAGCAAATCGGCCTCCACCTGTAGATGAAAAATACATGGAACAAAATGATAGCAAGATAATCTCCAATATCCTAGTGCAAAGGAAGAACAAACAGTCGAACTCCAAAAGCATTCACCACAACACAACAAGTAAATGCAATAATAATTTTCTATTCCAATAATCCAGAGCCAAAAGTCCCTTTACAATGAAGAGCTCTCTCCTTTAAATAGGATGGAGAGACACCAAAACCCTAACAACCTTTTGAATGGATGGCTAAAATTAAAAGATCAAAGTGATCTAATCAATGGTTGAGATGAGCTCAACATAAACGTACATGGATCAATAATAAAATAATACGTCAATGGACCGAATCGACCTAGGAGAGGGGGTCCCACCAAATGTCAATGAATAAACATAAGATCTAGCTCATGGTGGGTCCAAGGGGCAATATCTAGCACCCTTGGTCAATCCCCATGGCACAATATCATCAAAATAATAATCTAAGCACCAAATCGTGCCTCTCTGGAAAAGTCGTGAGCCTTAGGAGGCTCCAGAAATCCATAAAAATGTCGGAGTGATGAGTGTTGGCCCCACTGAAAGCTGAAACTGCTGGAGAAGGTGAGGAAGACATCCCACTCATCATCAAACATCATCCCATGCCAATCTCTTGCCTCAGTAGCCCAAATCGAATCCTTCAGTAGCCATTTTTAACTGCCTCGGGAAATGTGAACATGCCCAAACTGCCTCCTGGAGTGCCTGTGTTGTCAAGGTGAGCCCACCAGGCTCTATGGGACGAGTGTAATATTGTAATAACAAGTCGTTGGACCACCCCCTCCATGCACAGCGCCCTAGGTGAACCAATCAAGACCAACCTTTGCTCTAGCAGGCCATCTGACAAGCCAGAACTGCACTAGGATGCCCAACTGAGGCTAATCATCACTGTAACAGCCTGGAACTGAAAACAGTTTGTCTCATTGGACTCAGAGGACCCAAAACAATCTCAGATGTTTACTCATACACCATATGGATCTCTGCATGATCCTATAAAATATCCAATATACCCGATAGACCAAATAATAATAATCTGTAAAAGTGCTGAAAAACACAAATCATCATCATAAGCCTGAAACCGCTGCATAGAACCACCTGGTGACCTGTAACAGACCATATATCATATCTCTGCATCATCTGAGATCTGTCCACCTCATGTCCTGTGCTTGACTTTGGTCAAACCAGGTTTGACCAAGTCAAAATGACCAATAATATAGCTTAGGCTATCATCAAAACTGTTGCAAGTGCCAAAGGTTACAGCATGCTCTACAATTCATTCAAGTAACCATTATAACAAGAAGTAATCATTTACTGGCGATCTAAAACCAAATATATAAGGTTTTTAATTTTTATTATGACTCAGACCACACTTTCAAGACCATACTCACTTCATAGCTGTGATCAGTTTGCTAGTGAAGGGTGAAGGCTAAAAATTAAAAGGCTAGGCTAAGGGTTGACTAGTGACTTGGCATTGTGACACTTTGGAAATGGAAAGGGAAAACACACTCCAACATATGTTGGACAAGCAGTAACACGAGGGATGGCATTGTCTCACAAATGGATAAGTTGTTTAAAGAGTGTTTATTCAACTTAGGCACCATGTCTACTTTTAAAGATTATCCAAGTTCATTAGGATCCATTGATTTCACTTTATGGCCTTTTTGGCCTATATAACCCTTCGGATCTCAGGTGTGCTAAGAAGCACAACTAATTGCAGCTTGCATCCAAGGCATGTTTATACATATACATAACGTCAGCAATCTTTTAGATATAGAGTTTAAGAACCATTGCTTTTTAGACCTTTCTTATACTCTTCAAGGAGTATTTATAGCATTTCATTGCTCTTGCCCTTAAATCACGTGTTTTGAGAAACACATTCTAGAGTTTACAATTTCCATTGGCGAATTTACATAAGTTTCCATAAGTAGTACATAAGCTTTCAGTTTTAGCCAACACATCTTAAGTGACTAGGGGGACTTCGTACCAATGCCAAACATCGAGACAAACGACCAGAATGATTTAGGACTACAATCCAACTCACCAAAGGTAAGTTTTGTCACCAACTCAGAGCCGAGACACAAATAAACAGGGAAGCTTATCCAACACAGAGGCTAAAGCGGGGAAAGGTCCTCCATGCCACTAGTCAAGTAGTAAGTCAGGGTAATAACAAACTGGGAGGTAATGGATGGATGAAGACAGTGAATAGTGAGACCAACACTAGCAAGCCAAAGTATGGTGGGAATGATCACCTCTATTCTCCCGAAGGAGGGTAAAACCAATGGGTATGGATAGTGAACTTCTAAGTCTGAGTGGGGACAATATAATATATATAAAGATACAACCAGGTCCACATATCTATATGATCGCCAGATCCTGATACTAAATGCTAAGACATGCTACAAGAATGAATATAAAAGCAATATAACTATAACACCAGAATATACCTGCTAAGTCATATACCTGAATGCACATAATCTGAACCAACATCTGTCCTCTGAAACTACTGCTGTAACTCTGGGAAATACTGACTACTCTGTATAAATGGCTAAATGGCTACATCGGTCATCTCTTTGAGTGTCCAGAAACTCAGTCATGGCATGGGGAACAAAACTATTCTCCGTAATATAATCATGATCCATAATAGATGCTCATCTCAACATCTCAATGTAAGGGAACTGGCTGAAAAGTGTACTGGAATCAAAAAAATAGTGTATGGTAGCCCGGCTACTATATATGTGATAACATCTGGCTCCAGCTGGGACAAGTGCTATGCTAAAAGAGGGCTTGAGAACCTCAGAATCTCTGGTCCTCGCACTCTGCTACTCGTATCCTCAATCCAGCACTCTCGCTCTGCAACTGCTACCAGCATATCACCTGCTATCTACAAAATGGCCAGAGCTATACCAACCTCACAGACCGGATGTCAGAACAATGCATGTATATACATAAATCTCAAAATAACAATACTGAAACTGAAATGCATGAAATATAAATGCAGAAAATAAATCTAATCTACTAACATAACTTGAAAAGTTTTATTTTATTATGCAAGAAAAGAAAAAAGGCAAGTACTCAGGACTACACTACGAGCTTCAAAAGTGAGCTTAGAAAAATACAACAAGGTGCCAGACTCAATGGTTGAAAAGACTAACTACTACCCAAGCAGGCTTATTTAGTTCCTACCTACTCTCTTCTACCAGGCAAGGCACGGCAAGCACAGAAGACCACTAAGTGAGGTCAGGGATATAATCCCTTAACTCCCTTTGGTTGACAGGAAGTAATATACGTCGTCCACTACCAGTAGTCAAGAAACACATATCACCAAAGCACTGCTCTACCGTGAATGGTCCAACCAAAAGATCATCAGCCTATCCAGATCTGATATGCAATAAATGGTTCAGAATAACAACTTGACTTCCGGTAGGAAATCTATTCCTGTTGACAGACTCAGGAATAACTCCAATGTTCTGTATAGGCATAGGATGGATTTCAGCAAGGTTTCGCGGTTGCGTGGTGAAAATTTTTGAGTTCCTCCTAGGAGGGACTGCATTAACTCTGGGTAGACCACCATCAATAGAAATTGCTATCCTACCAACAAGGACTTCTCGAATCTCCCTTCTCGTCTCTTGGACTCTTTCACTTGGCTCATCCTCGTGAGGAGACACAACATTTTTGACAACTTCTCCTACAGTCCAGAAATCTCTGTGTTCTTCCAAGGGAGGTGGCTCATGGGATGTGACAATATTACGACTAGAGCCTTCCCCTGAAGGAACTGGAATGTGCATATTTTCCAACCCGATGGAAACTAACTCAGAATAAGATGCCGAAGAACTAGGAATGTGAGAAAGATCGTGACTTGTTGAAATGTTACCTAGCAAAGTGATTGTTCACCTGGTATCGCCTTGGGGTGGACAAGGTCACTTAAAAAGGTTGGACCCCTTGTCATTAATGATTAATAAAGTGAGATGTACTTTATGTTCTTAAAGTGACTTTATTTAATCATTAATGTGTCATAAAGTGAGAAGTACTTTATATTCTTAAAGTGACTTTGTGATAAAGTTAAGTTGTGGTTATATCCTAAGTTTCACTTTAATGAAAAGTTAAGTGGGTTTTAATTAATGAGGGTCTCTCATAAAGTTAAATTTAATGAATGACTTAAGTGCACTTAATGTCATTTATTAAATCATAATGGAGCATTAAATGAAAGCCATTGATCTAAATTCATCTTCGCCATTGATTTGGAAAAGTGATTACCATGAACAAAAAGGGCAAGGGCAAGGCAAATGGAATCATTATTCACTTCACTCATTGAGATTTTGAGGAGAGGAGAAGAGAGAGCAAGAGGAGGGCGATTTTCCCCAAGGAAGCTTCAAAACCCTTGTTAAATTTCTGAGAGAGAATTTGACTGGAAGAGGGCACGATTCCCAAGGAAGATCACAGCCATTAAATACAGTACAGTACAGCAGCATTTGGCACGCATTCCAAGGCAGGTTGCTGGTGCATTAATTGCAGGGTCGTACTGTTCAGTTTGGGCGAGTTTTTCAAGGTGACAGACCAGCAATAAATGCAGGCCGTACAGCATTTAATGGCACAGTTTCCTAGGACTGTTTCAGCATCTAAACAAGTCGTACTTCAGCTTTAATTGAGGCAGTACAGAAGCTGATTGGGCACACATTTCGAGGCAGATTTGTGGGCACACTTTCCGAGAGGGAAAGTAAAGATAAGTACTGCTATTTGTAATTAAATTTCTGAAGTTGAATAAGAAGATTCCTCTTGCACAGGTTTTCCTCGGAGGTTGGGGTTTTGCCTGGACCATTGGTCATTTCTGTGTGTTAATTTTCCTGTGCATGTCATTTAATTTTCTGAGTTTAAATGAATGGCTGAAAATCAGTTTTTCTGAGTTGGTTGAGAAATTGGGAAAAGAATTTTTTAACTCCATGTGTTTCATGTCAGTCAAATTTTTATTTAAAATTTGTGCATTCTGGGTTGGGCATTAAACTGAATGCAGAGAAGCCAAAAGGCTTGAGACCGGGTGGGGTTAAAAACAGTGGCGTGAAATTTGCCGAAAAATAACATGACTATGACGACTAGATGACTCAGGTGGTAGAAGAAAATCAAGGACATGAGGGTAATGCAGATAAAACATTGTTTTGAGAATCTGAAGGAGTTTGAAAAATAGCAAGGTTGTTTAAGTTAAAATCTCCTTCAGGGGCATCATTAATTAAGGCATCCTCTTCCCAACTTAAAGAATTATCATGAATTCGATTTAAATTACCATCTTCTAAGGATAATTGAGATAAGGAATCATTCACATCAGAATAGTGGGATACCTCGGATTCCTCATTGGCTTCAACCACCGCAGCTGCTGCGGGACGGTTTTCCCATGGATAAATAGGTGCAAGCCCTTGGCTTTCCCTTTCTCTATTATGATCAGTTAAGGCAAACCATTCCCTAACAGTGAAAGGAATTCTCTCACCACGCCTAATGTCATCAAACTCATCTACTACAGGAATAGGATCCTCAATATTATTTTCTTCAACATTTGTTTGCTCAGAATGATTTTCCCATGGGAGGATGGGATCCAAACCTTGATTCTACCTTAATATATTATTATCAATAAGCGCATTGAATTCTCTAACTGATCTGGGCAAACGTTCACCTCTTCTTATATCATCGAAACCATCATCATCTTCCTCAGGTGTTTGGTTTTCAATAACTTGTTCTTGATTTATTACATTATTTTGTTCCTGAACCTGAGGTTGATTCTCATTTCTTCTCAATTCATCTATTTCTTCAGCAAACTCATTTCTAAGTAAATCCAAATTTATCCTTCTAGCAAGTTCAACTATCTGCTCTTCTTCAAAAGAAGAGTCAGAATCTTCCATCACCATCAACATATTTTCTATTTGATCATCTTCCCAAAGTCCATTTTCATTTTCAACAATGTTAGCTTTAGCATTATTCAACAATTCATCCCCATATGTGTTTTTAATCCCCTCATCAAAAGTTTCTAAATGCTTGTCATAGCAAGGTTCTCTATTAACCCTAATTAAAGCTCCATCAGAGTTGGGAACACAAATATATGAAAGATCCATCATGAGGTATCCACCTAAACCAACTGCCCACTTCCTAGATAAAAGCATTCCATATGCTGGGGGAAAATCAATCACTACTACATCCATCATAGTGGAGATGTCTGAACATGCAAAAAGATCAGCTCTAAGGTTTTTGATCAAACCATAGGACTGTACTCGTCGGGAATCTATACCACAGACATTTCCATACTGTCTAGTCACTTCCAATCCCATTTCCTTCATGACATGTAAAGGCATGAAATTCATAGCTACTCCTGAATCCAACATGCAGTTGTGGAGGAGCATATTCTGAATGTGCAAAGTGAGGTAAAAGGGAGGGTGACCACCGTTCTTTCTATCATAAATGGCAGAATGGATGTTTATTGCTAGATCCTTTTCAACTTTGCTAGGTTGTGTTCCACTAAGAATCTGAATATGACAGGATTCTAATACAACCTCAGGAGTCTTTTCTTGGCCAATGCCATCAAAGAACTCCTCTACATGGCTTCGAACAGGAGGCACTTTCATTAACTCAGTCACAAGGATATTACACATTATTTTGCCTAACTCTTTCTTCATATCAATTTTTAGATCATAATCATTAGTGGCAAAATCTTCTTCTTCCTCTTTATCTTCATTAATCTTTTTGCGTTTGTCAAGGAAAGAAGGTTGGGAATTACTTCCTCGTCGATAAATTTGAAACTTTGGTTGTTCCTTAGGCTCAGTAAGATTTATGGCACAACATGAGGAGCTAGCTTCATCATTTATTTATTCTTCTTGCTCCCATGGCTCTTCCTCTAGAAGGATTCTTCCAAAATCATCATCAAAAGATAAGTCATTAATAAAGTTGATGTTATCAGGTTGGTCATCAGGGCAATTGGTGTTAGAAGGCTCTCCCTCTGATTCATCACACCAATTTACATTCTTTCTCTCCGAATTTTTCGGATATTCAGGTCATCATCTATTGTTATCCCCCTCAGGCCTTCTATTGTTGTTCCAATAAGGTTCAGGGCCATAAGGGTTCCTATGTCTCCTAGGATCATTTAAACTTGCAACGCTCTTAGTCAAGACAGTTAGTTGCCTCATCATCTCTTGCATGGTCTCTAACGTGTCCTTCAATTCCTTTGGCTCACTCAAAGGTTCTTTGGGTTTTCAGAGCTTAGGGTCAGATCTAGACGTGGATGGGGTAAAGTGTTCGAAAAAATTAAGTTTTCCCATAGATGCTGCATTTTGCTCAGCCATTTTAGCATTAAATTGGGAAGTCTTTAAATCACTGGGATTTTTATCCTTCAGATGATAACCAAGCCATCCTTCGAAGGCATTCAAATAATGAATAACAATCGCTTGATCTTTTGGTTTAATTTCCTTGGAAATATTGGCTACAGTCTTATCAAATCTTATGTTAAATTCATGGACTGTTTCATTTTCTCTTTTCTTAATGTCAAACAATTGATGTAAGAGAAACTTCCCATCTAACTTTCGGGACCACTCACTATTGAGTTTTGTGACAAAATTGTAATACCCATTTATAGATGCAGCAGGCAATCTATCAAACCACTTCCGAACTGTTCATTAGGTTGTCATTGATGCCAACAGTGTCTGGTCATTGATGCCAACAGTTAAGTCTTGGTGCCCCTTGTGGAGCCCCTAAGGGTTAGTGTTTGGTTTGTGGTTGTCTGTGTCAGAGGAGACCTTTTGACTTTGTCCAAGCCCAAGCTTGAAGCCCTTGGAGGCCTTGGGACAATGCCAAAAGCCCTGGCTAACCATTAACTTGGTTGAGTGACCCTAAGTTGTATCTTGGTCCCAGTTGAGTCCATTGTTGTATCCCCTGCTCCTAGTTGTCTTTTGGTTGATGGTTTCTATGCTGCTTGTACTTGTTGTGGTCTCTTGATTGGTTGTTGAATGAATGTTATGGTAGTTTGGTCTTTGGAGCCCTCAAATAGTTGACAAGGTCCTTGTACCCACAAGGATGGATCTTGGAGCCACCACCTTGTTGGCGAAGCTGAAGACCCTGGAGATAGTGTTGAAGCCCCTGTAGATGATGGAGAAGCCCTAAATGGGTAGGAGAAGCATTAATGACCCATTATGTGGTCATTCATGCTCAGATGGGGTCATGGTACCCTAGGAGAACGTTTGGCAACCCCACAGGTGATGTCATTATGGATCCTGACCCTTGGAGGTCTCCTGGTGTGGTTGATATGGTTGAAGAAGCCTTGAAGAAGCCCTTTGACCCACACTTAATGGTTTAATGGTCCTTGAACCCTTGAAGGTGATGATGTGGTCATTGATGACTTGATGAAGACTTGGAACCTGTTATCACATATATAGTAGCCGGGCTACCATACATTATTTTTCTCATTCCAGTACATTATTCAGCCAGTTCCCTTACATTTGAGATGCTGAGATGAGCATCTAGATTGGATCACTATCAGATTGTGGACAGCAGTTGTATTCCCCATGCCATGACTGAGTCTCAGGACACTCAGAGAGATGACCGATATAGCCATTATACCATTTGTACAGAGCAGTCAGTAGTGTTCATAGTTGCAGCAGCAGTTCCAGAGGACAGGTGATGGTACAGGTTGATGAGCTTTCAGGTATATGACTCAGCAGGTATATCATGGTGTTATGGTTAGATTGCTTTTATACTTATTCTTATAGCATGTCTTAGCACTCAGGGTCATGATCTGGCGATCATATAGATATTTGGACCTGGTCGATCTATTATATATATTACATTGTCCCTACTCAGACTTAGAAGTTCACTATTCATACTCATTGGTTTTACCCTCCTTAGGGAGAATAGAGGTGATCATTCAACCATACCTTGGCTTGCTAGTGTTGGCTCCATTATTCATTGTCTTCATCCATCCATGGCCTACCTTTTAGATTATCACCCTGACTTACTACTTGACTAGTGGCATGGAGGACTTTTCCCCACTGTAGCCTTTGTATTGGATGAGCTTCCCTGTTTATTGTGTCTCGGCTATGAGTTGGTGACAAAACTTACCTATGGTGAGTTGGAGTTCCTTGTGAATTCCCCCTAGTCACTAAAGTTGTGTTGGCTAAACCTGAAACTTTTAGTGCTGCCATGAATACAAAATCTGGAAAAATGAAATGCTATATCTTGTATGAAAAGCCCATTCATGCAATGTGTTTCTAAACACACATAAATGAGAGGCATGCCAAATGAACATGGCAATGAAAATAAAATGTTATATCTTTTGGAAAATAAATACCTAGGTAAACAAGCTGTCCATGACACACCTAGAAGTGCTCAGGTAAACAAGTGCCTTAAAAACACACCTGCAGCAGAAAGCCTAAAGAAAAAATGTAAATCTATGCAATGTGTTTATAAACACACATAGATCAAGGCTATGGAAACTTCAAGCCCAAAAGCAATAGAACTTAAATGCTATATCTAAACAATTGCTGGCCTTATTTGTATTATGGATTGTGCGCATCTGTGAAGGTGAATAAACCCTCTTTAAACAACTCATCCATTTGTGAGACACCGCCATTCCCTGTGTTATTGCTCATTCAGTATATACTATGGTGTATATTCCCTTTCCCTTGCCAAAGTGTCACAAAGTTAAGTCAGTCAAGTCATCCCTTAGCCTAGCCAATTATTTCAGCCTTCACCCTTCACTAGCAAATTGATCACAGCTATGAAGTGAGTATGATCCTGAAAGTCTAGTCTGAGTAATAATAATAATTAACGACACTATATATTTGGATTTAGATCGCCAGTCATGATTACTCTGTGTTATAATTGTTATTTAATAAGTTATAGAGCATATATATTAACCTTGACACTTTGCAGCAGCTATTGATGATGATCTGAGTTATATTTGGTCTTGGTTAGACCTAGTTTGACCATGGAGGACCATGGGACATGAGATGTTGGACCTTATGATGATATGGATAGATGATATATGGTCTATGTATACATACATGATGACTCTATGCAGCAGTTACAGGGTTATGATGATGATTCTGGGGTTACAGCAGTGTTTCTATATGTACAGCGCATTATTATTGGCCTTGATCTGGTATATTGGATATTTATTTTGATCATGCAGAGATTCATATGGTGTATGAGTACACATCTTGGATGGATTTGGACCTTCTGAGTCCAATGGGACAGTTTGTTTTCAGTTCCGGGCACTTACAGTGATGATTTAGCCTCAGTAGGATGTCCTAGTGCAGTTTTGGCTTGTCGGAGGCCCTGTCGGAGCAGATGTGATTTTTATCCGGTTGACCTAGGGCGCTGATGATGGAGGGGGTGGTCCAGCCACTTGTTTTTACCATATTACCCCCCTTCCAGACACATTGGTGCCCTCACCTTGACAGCGCCAGCACTCCAGGAGGCTGTTTGGGGCAGTTTCACGCTTCCCGAGGCATTTCAGGATTGGTAGAAATGGCTATTGAGGAAATCGATTTGGGCTACTAAGGCAAAGTTATGGCATGGGATGATCAGTGATGATAGATCGGGACCTTCCACACCTTCTCCAGCAGTTTCAGCTTCATCGGGGCCCGCATCCATCACTTATGGCACTTTCTGTGGATTTTTTGAGGTCTTTTGAGGACCACAACTTCACTATGGAGGCACGATTTGGTACATTCATGATTATTTTTTGGTTATTGTACTATGGGGATTGACCAAGGAGGGATAAAATTACCCCTTGGACCCACCATAAGCCTCTTATGATATTTTGTCATCATGATTTGGTGGGATTCCCCTCTTATAGGGCGATTTTGTCCACTTACATTATATTTTATTAGTGATCCATGTATTTTATTGTTGAGCTCATCTCAACCATTGATTAGACATTTGTATCTTTTAATCTTAGCCACTCATTCAAAAAGTGGTTAGGGTTTTGGTGCCTCTCCTTCCTATTTAAAGGAGAGAGCCTCTCATTGTAAAGGGACTTTTGGCTCTGGATTATTGGAATAGAAAATTATTATTGCATCTATCTCCAGTGTTGTGGTGAATGTTTTTGGTGTTCGTTCGTTGGTTCTTCCTTTGCACTGAGTTATTGAAGATCTTGTTTGCCATATCTTTGTACCACGATTTTTGCATCTACAGGTGGAGGCCGATTTGCTTGGAGGAGGAGGTATTGGTAGGGGAAGACTCTCCCTACTTCTTCTTTGGAGCTCTTCGTTGGTAACAGGGAGTATTACTGTCCCAGGACCTTCTATTTCATGTTACTATTTGCATTTCTCTTGTATTTCTTCCATACTTGATCTTACTGATTAAATCTTCATTCCTTGGTTTGACAGGTAGAGGAAGGCGCACTTGTGGGCTAGGGCATCAAATCGGCAAGCAAATCAACAATCTCTCATTTGATCTCTGCGGGAATCTTCCTCAACATCAAGGCATCTCATCCACATCACTCAGGTATGATCTCAAGGTAAGTTCTATCTCCATGATCTATCCAATTGTCAAAAACACTTAAAACCCTAATTAATCAAAACCCCATTTTTACATTTTCTTAGATCTACTTAGATCTAGTGGGTTATTGGGCATAATATTGAAAACCCACCTCTATAGCATCCACGGCATCCCGGATCTATAGTTTGGTGAGGATTGGCTTCCGTTTGACCCCTCTCCCATGCCAACTTAGCTTCTCCCAAGCAAGGCGCACTTCACTAGTTGAGCAAGTTGACCTAGATCTAGGTGATGGGTGTTTGAGATTCCACTTGATTCGTCATCTACACATCCAATAACGTACACCCAGGTTGTTACTTTTCTGAAATTCACCTTGTGGGCCCCATTCCACATTTTAAGGGATTTAATCCCCATTTTGGACCACTTGAAACCCTCAAACTCAGATTTACTAAGATCTAACCGTTGGATTACCACGAAAATACAGATCCATACTCCTACCTGACCGATCTACCTGGATCTAAAGTTTGGATGCCATCCGACTTGTTTTGACCCACCTAACCCCACTTTTAGGCTTCCTTGGGCAAAGTCGCACCACCTTGGAGAAGTGAGTTGACTCACTTCCAGGAACTGGGTACTTGAGATTTTTTGAGATTTAGAACCGGAATAATTCAAAACCTAGGTCTAGACTATCACTTTGTCAAATCTTGCCTTGGGGATTGCATTCCTTGTTTTAAGGGATTGTGGTCCACTTTGGTCAAACCTAGATCTAGATACATTCATCCATCAAGACCTCTATTGTCCACCTGTCCCAAGTACTAGGAGTCCTAAACCTCAAGTCAACCCTACTTTGACTCCACTTCCCAATTCCCAAGGCACTGGTTTCTCTCCAAGTTAATTCAACTTTCCTAGATTGTTGGATTGACTTGTGGTTTGACCTATGCATGGTGAACTAAACCTTTGAAGCTGTCATGTATCATGGTCAAGCTTGTCATTTGTACTAGTTAGCCCCAATACAACCCTTAAATAACCCTGCACTGGACACGGTTCCCAAGGCAGTGAGTCTTCTGACATTGTACTAGTACACTAGCCCTAGATCTCACTTCAAACATTATAAGTCACTCTCACATCAACCATGAACCAAAGCTATACCTATTGAACCCCTCACTTGGCTTGTGACTTCAACCTATAAGGTCTAGGATAAACCATACACCTAACTTCGCTTAGAAATACCCTGATTTGGTGTTTTGGTTTTGATCTCTCCTGTCGGGAGTAGATCGGGTCTCCCCCTTTGTTGTCTGGGCTAGATAACATAAAGCGAAGGTTGCCTCGACTGGCGTGACAACCATATACTGGAGGTCGAGGTGATCGTGGTTGCACCTTTTGAGTTGCCCTTCCCTATTGCCATCCATGACTGGATACATCCATAGGGGTAACTACAGCTTAGGTGATAACAGAACCCTCGAAGATGGTCCTTAAACCCACAAGTCAGTCCATAAGACAACAAGTTTGTTGAAGAAATCTTGATTGACATAATGAAGCCCTTGGAGCCCACGGTGGTTAACGTGGCAGCACGCACACAAAACTTGCATGATGGTCAGCCCTCCAAAAGGTGTGAAGACATTCATTTCTAAAATTTGAGGTGTCTTCATGATGTGCCCTAACTTACACAAGGTATTACCAGCACTTAACGTTGTACTTAGAAAGCATTCCCTTATGGTCTAACCCCAATAAAAATAAGGATGTTGTACATCCATGAAGCCAAGGAGAGTAAAGGTATCAAAGCCTTAAAGCATTGAATAAATAAAATTCAAATTCAAATAAAAACAAAATAATAAATTGTTTATTGTTACAAGTCGGCTCCAAAAATAAAATTAAAATTTGAGATATGTCGGCTCAAAATAGTATTGAAAAAGTGTATAAATACCCTATCAACGCCCTCATTTAAAGAATAATAAAAAATTCGGATCTGTTCTGAGATTTTTCGGCAGGTGACTGAGGTAAATGCAGCAGCAGCAGATGAATTTTTCACAGTTCAAGTTTTGAGCAGCAGTTAAATTTTTATTTTTATTTTTTTTGTTGATGACAGTCCAATCTTGGACTGGTCTTGGGGTTGTACCAGCATTCCCGAATTTTCCTTTGTTTTTGCAAGTGAAAAACAGTCCGTATTTGCAAACTGTGGAAATTCGGTGGGTTTTTGAAGGTGCCCTAATTTGCTGACTGAGCAGTGATTTTTGGTGGGAGCAGGCATCCTTTTTGAAGATTTTTTTTATCTCTCTTGGGGAATATAACAGCAGCAGTTCTTCACTTTCTTTTGGTGTTGGATGATGGTCATCTACAACACAGTTCCAAGCTTATTGAAGGTCATCCACAGTACATTCATACAGTACTCTTCTTCAGTCTGAGGTCTTTCCTAAAATCCCTTACACAGTCCGAGGTTGTGGTAATTAGAGTGATGGTTATTGCTGCAATGGTTTATAATAAGACCAAACCATATCTTCTTCCATAAACAGTCTGAAGTTCTTCACAGTCATACTTCTACAGCAGATATACAGTTGTGTATGTATGTGCTGTATTGAATCATTGATGATGAAGTATGCCATGATGATGTTTATGAGTGTTGACTTGCACTACTAAGAATGAGGGATGATGTAAATAAACGAGTGATAACAATTTGACAGAGATGAGCAGTAGTTTGTGCAGTGGTGTATGAACAATACAGTGAAGTATACAGTAGTGCATGTACAATGATACATACAGTAAAGTATACAGTGGTGTGAAATGTGAAGCAGTGATCTGCATGCTATGACATGATACACTCAATGATATAATGCATGATGTACACATACAGTGGTAGCGGTTTTGGGCATAAGCAGACTGCTTGTTTTGAACGTTTTAAGGCAGCAGCAGTAAGAGGATACAGAACAAGTCTTACAGCAAAGAGTCAAAGGTCTTCTACAGTGATTGATGATACAAGTGATATGCTCAGCACTATCTACACAGTGAAATATGATGATGCTCAGAAAAGATTAGACAGTGATATGATGTGTTAGTAACGTAATGATACTCAGTAATGTATGATACATGATGTTATATGCTCAGTGATGTACACTGGATTATACTCAGTAATGTATGCAATGACGAGTACAGTCAAACAGGTTTCATGAGCAGAATCCTTAACTCAGATTGGCTGAGTTGTATGAGTAGTTGGTTTGACTCAGGAGGACCGAGTCTGGTATACAAGTGGTTGAACTTAAATTTACTGAATCAGATGATATGAACAACAACTTGATTGGTACAGCTGGATTGCACATGTTGAAGAGCAGTGTTGCACAGTTATGGTGCAGTGGTCAGTGGACAGTTGATGAACAGTGGTCAGTTGATGAGCAGTGACAGTGGTTTTGCAGTGTGGTACAGGTTGTGCAGTGTGGTTCAGATTGTGCAGTGTGGTACAGGTGTTGGATAGTAGGTCCGCAGGATCAGTGCAGTTTGTGGTTCAGTAGTTCAGTATCTATCTTCATATCAGGGTGGAAGGACGGGGCAAGGAAATCTAGGGAGCTAAGGCTTCCTTTAGGTTGTAGCCTATAAACCAGGGGGTTGTAGCCTCCTTCCAGTTGTAGCTGGAGAATTGAAGTCTTTGTAACAAAGGGGGTTGTTGCCTCCTTCCAGTTGTTGCTGATAAATTATTATTATAAAGGCTTCCGTGGTTTTTCCCCCAGGACTTGGGTTTCCACGTAAAAATCCTGTGTACTGTGTTTTTCTATGTTTCCTATGTGATGATGATATGATGAGATATGATGATGAGCTATAATTGTTAATAATGCTGATGATATAATGATAATGTGATAATGCATTAATGAATAATGTACTCTGGATAAGATTGAACAAGTTGTTGTTGATTGTTAAAGTTGAAAAAGTAATAAAAGCTATACACACTGTTCACCCCCCCCTCTCAGTGTGCTCGGTGTGTCCAACACGAACATCTCCTTCCAAAGATGCCAGAAGGCCCTTCATGAAGACATCTTCATCAGATGCCCCATATGCTTCCATGTGTTCCCAGACTTTATCAATGTGATCTTCAATGGAGATAGCAGACACTCCATCAAACTTGGGAACCTTTTCAAAATATTTTTCAAGCATGTCATGGGGGCTTAGGCTTCCTTCCAAAAATCCTAGGCTTTTGTGGAGGAGGAGGAACATTCTGGTTTCCGCCAGAGGTTGTTCCGGCCATTGGACTAGTTGAGGTTGAAGGAGATCCTAAAGAATGATTCGGAGAAGAAGAATGATTATAGATCTTCCAAAGGAAATTGGAAGAGCTCTCTTTGATTGGTCTTCGGTTCCGAATATAAGTTATAGGGGTTCCTTCAAGATTAAGACGTTCTATGAACTTAGGATTTATACGTTGGGTTCGGTCCTAAGTAGAGTCACGGGGTGGAGTCGCCAGGTGAACCACCCAGGTAATTCACCGAAATGAAATATGTCATAGGAGAGGTGAGATGAGTGAATTAAAATGGTGATTGAAGTAATTATGAAATTAAAAATGCAATCACCAAGGCAAAATATCGGATGCGATAAGATATGGATTAACGCACGGACACTTGCGGACACCGAAGGTAAGCCTCTACCTCCCCGGCAACGGTGCCAAAATGCTATCACCAATCTTCTAGTTGCCCCTACAGATAGATCCAAGGTGGATGGTAGAGGGGACAGGCAACTAAAGTGGTGAACCAAGAGAGCCCTAGTTCCCAAAAGGATGGTTGTCACACCAACCAAGGCACTCTTCGCTTTAGTTATCGAAGCCAAGATAGCAAGGGGGAGACCCAGATCTACTCCCGATAGGAGAGATCAACCCAATCACCAGATCAAATCAATCAGATGAAGTAGGTAGGGTGACAAGTAGGGAACCCTAGAATTAAGGAAGTAGGACCACTGTGGAGGCTTAGGAAAGGTGTGAAATGATAGGGAAAGATAACACACAGTGAATCTATAATTATGTATGATTCCAGGATTCAAAGCTAGTTCAAAATGGTCAAAATCAACTGCCTTGGGAAACGTGACCCTTAAAACAGGGAAAGTGTCCCAAAACATAGATCTGACAGTTAGGGCTTTCTAGCTATGCTTGATGAAGGGATATGACAATGTCTAAGTGTGCAAGCAACCAAACAGGGATCAACCCACAGGGAAATTGGACAACCCAGGAAAGTCATGAGGGCTTGGAGAGATCAGTGCCTTGGGGTTTGGCCCTACGGAGTCACCCAAGTAAGACGTTTTTGAGAACCCACTTCACAATATGCCTGATCTACAATACCCAGAAAGGATTTGCCAATTGACCAAGGGGTTTGATCAATATAATTTTTCTTAGAATTTTAGTTGATTTGAAATGAGGGTTTTGAATGACTTAGACAAATGGATAGATCAATGGAATGAGAAACTTACCTTGAGATCATACCTGAGTGATGGATGAGGTTGCCATGTTGTTGAGGAATGTTCCCGCAGAGATCAAATGAGAGATCTTTGATTTTTCTTGCCCCGATATGTTGCTCTAGTCCACACGTGCGTCCTCCTCTTCCTGTCAAACCAACGAAAGTGGATTCAATAAGTGAGATCAAGAAGGGAGGAAATACAAGCACATAGCAATAGCAACATGAAATAGAAGGTACTAAGACAGTAATACTCCCTGTTACCGACAAAGAGACCCCAAAGAAGAGGCAGGGAGAGTCTCCCCTACCAATGCGACCTCCTTGAAGCAAATCGGCCTCCACCTGTAGATGAAAAATACATGGAACAAAATGATAGCAAGATAATCTCCAATCATCTAGTGCAAAGGAAGAACAAACAGTCGAACTCAAAAATCATTCACCACAACACAACAAGTACATGCAATAATAATTTTTTATTCCAATAATCCAGAGCCAAAAGTCCCTTTACAATGAGGAGCTCTCTCCTTTAAATAGGATGGAGAGACACCAAAACCCTAACCACCTTTTGAATGGATGGCTAAGATTAAAAGATCAAAGTGATCTAATCAATGGTTGAGATGAGCTCAACATAAAAGTACATGGATCAATAATAAAATAATACATCAATGGACCAAATCGCCCTAGGAGAGGGGATTCCACCAAATGTCAATGAATAAACATAAGATCTAGCTCATGGTGGGTCCAAGAGGCAATATCTAGCACCCTTGGTCAATCCCCATGGCACAATATCATCAAAATAATAATCTAAGCACCAAATCGTGCCTCTCTGGAAAAGTCGTGAGCCTTAGGAGGCTCCAGAAAGCCATAAAAATGACGGAGTGATGAGTGTAGACCCCACTGAAAGCTGAAACTATTGGAGAAGGTGTGGAAGACATCCCACTCATCATCAAACATCATCCCATGCCAATCCCTTGCCTCAGTATCCCAAATCGAATCCTTCAATAGCCATTTTTACCATTTTTTAACTGCCTCGGGAAATGTGAACATGCCCAAACTGCCTCCTAGAGTGCCTGCGCTGTCAAGGTGAGTCCAACAGGCTCTCTGGGAGGAGGGTAATATGGTAATAACAAGTGGCTGGACCACCCCCTCCATGCACAGAGCCCTAGGTGAACCAATCAAGACCAACCTTTGCTCTGACAGGCAATCTAACAAGCCAAAACTGCACTAGGATGCCCAACTAAGGCTAATCATCACTGTAACAACCCGGAACTGAAAACAGACTATCTCATTGGACTCAGAAAGGCCGAAATCCATCTAAGACGTGTACTCATAAACCATATCGATCTCTGCATGATCATATAAAATATCCAATATACCCGACAGACCAAATAATAATAATTTGTAAAAGTGCTGAAAAACACAAATCATCATCATAAGCCTGAAACCACTGCATAGAACCACCTGGTGACCTGTGTTGCCGCTTGGTTCCACACCTGGGAAAACGCAGCAGAAGTCTTCAAGCTGCTGGTGTGGCCTTGGGGGCAAGTCAGAGTCAAGTGCTGTCACTTGGGACTCGACTCCTCCGTCTAGGCTTTCCTAGCGAAGCCAAGTGGGGTGGACCCTAAAAATAAAAAACTAAGGTGTCTAATCTAGGAGTTAGAAAAAATATTTTTTGATAACCAAGATAAAAGTAGCATATACTTATATAAAGCAAAACGATCATTCATCAATACATCATTTGCTCCCATTCACTATTATCATCATTCATTTCCAACATTTGTCAATAACATGAAATAATATCAATATAGACCAGTGCCTTATAATGGAGTCGAAATAGATGCATGAGCAGAAAAGTAAATGTTGTGCCAGTGTTCTTGGTGTATTTTAAGATTAATGTGAAAGTGATCCTTTTATTATGGCAGGTGGGTTCCCAAAATACGCAAGGTACGGGGGAACATGTCCGTAATTTTGATGTGTGGCTTCCCTCTCAGGCTTGGGCTGAATTGGAGTCTCAAGGAGGTGTTCAGATGTTGTACCAACGAGGGCAAGCCTAACGGTTTCCAAGAGGTCACTACTCAGTTTTGTCCCAAGCCTTCTGAGAAATTTCCCCACGACAACAAAATGTTCGCGATGTGACGGATTTTCACATAAAGGTTTTTTTAATCGGGGCGATGTTAGATCCTATTACTAGTCATCTCCCCCTTTCTCATGTGTACCAACTGGATCAGACTGAGCTGCAAGTCGGCCACAGAGCATACGGGAGAAGACCTTGGTATTTTTTAGAAAAAATTTATGAACCAAAATTTATCTTTTTTAAACCCCGAGAGTCTCTTTTCAGGCACGTACTCGGGCAAGCCCTTGTACAGAAACCCTACTTCAGGAAAGCAAGGGGGACGTTTTGAGTTTGTAAAAAAAAATGATAAAACTATGTTTTGAGTGAACTTGTGGCCCGCCAGTGGAACGGACCCACAAGGTTGATTTTAAGACTAGTTTGATTTTATTAAGTGCGGAAATTAAATCTAAACTAAAAAAATTGCAAACCACGAAAATTGAGTCGACACAGTTTTCCTCCCTGGGGGGATGGGGTGTGGGCGCTTGATTAGCCCACTTGCTCTCGTTTGCTACTTTAGTTACAATGCGAAAGAAATGCTCCAGTATTAAATTGACTTAGTGGCTTACAATATAGGAGAGAAAAAGTAACCGGTTCATAAAATTTAAAATCTAGGTGATCCTCGAAAATTGGACAGCATTTCTCTCTACCTGTTCGTCAAATGCTGCAAATCAGCAAGCAAACATCAGTAAAAGATGCCCAAAAACACTTTAAGAGTGTATTTGGGACACCTGCCTAAAACCCAGAAAAATCTAAGTTAAAATTCTAAGTTAAAATGACGGAAATTAACCAAGCAGAACAAGCTATGGGGCTTGTCTACTTGGGATCTTTGCTAGCTTTTAATGGCTGCAAATTTCAAGCTCTAGGACAGCCAGGTAATACTTTGAAATCAGATCTAACACTACTTCAGAAAAACTTGAAATTTTTTTACGATTTAAACCATTTTCAAAAGAAAGTGTTGAATAAACAAGAAGCTTTAACCAACTGAAATATAAACTCTTTGAAAATAACAGATTAAAACTTCTTGATAGCAGATTCTGATCTATTTAAAATATAAGACTCAGTATATAGATCAGAAATATGAGTAACCAGTTAACCAAAGAGAAAATTTAAACTTTATGAGAGAAAGAGATAGAGAGGAAATGACTCTTAGGGATTGAAAACTTTGGAGTTCCGATTTTATATGGTACCGAGGGACTACACCTACAAAACAAAGATTAGAAAAAAAAGAGAAGCAAACAAGATCACTCCTTCTTCCAGCTTAAGACCACCTGCACATTACAAACTTCACTAACACAGATCAAATGTAGATAAACACTCACAAGAAATCGCTAATGCATTTTCATAAACAAATGAGAAATACTATAATGATCTCTTGACAAGCATGTACCAATAAACTATTTCAATAAACAAATTGGAATAGCCTATCTCACAAATCAGTACCGATCTTTCCAATGAGTACAAAAATCTATGAAAAATTGAAGCCTATGCACAAGTTACCTTGACATTCAATAAGGTGGTACATCCACTCATCAATGGCACAACACAAATGACCTCCAAAGTCTTCTTTTATTAACTTCAAAATATAGCAGCGATACAATAGCAATTCCTTCTCCCAACTCCAACTAGAGAAGAAATGAGAGAGCACCTCAATTTATAGGAAAAATAGCCAAGTGAGGAAGGGCGCACTTGCTAAAAGAGAGTGGGAGTGGTGGCATAGATGAAGGAGAGGATGGGGCTGTATATTCCCTGTATCTAGCTACCCTAAACGCAGCAGCAAACAGCTAACAATCAGCTCGTGTGACAGCCCATGTATTGGGCTGCCATATCCCTCAAAACGTGGGCATCTCCATCAAACAAATGCGCCCATCCTTTAAGAGTGCACCCAGCTCAAAAGAGGGGAATAAAAACCATGTAATAGGCTGCCCACTTGTCATATAATTCAGCCCAAAATGCTCCTAGATTGATGCTGATCCAATCTAGTCATCAAAACATTCCAAAACATTTTTTACTTTTTCAAGTCATTTTCCAATTTTTTTATTTTTTCATGACTTTTTTGGCCATAAGTGGAAAAATAATCACCCAAACCTTAGGAAAAGTGGGTTTAGGGGTTAAGGGGGTGCTATGAGTTAGAAAACGAGCACCCCTAAGGAAAAAAAGACCTCCAGACACCAATTCTAGGCCAATTACAAAAAAAATAATTGAACCATTAAAAAATGGCCCAATTTACAGAAAAAAATAAACCCTGCCGAAAATTAAAAAACTACCTAGGGGGACCTAGCACATGTCCATATGGCTCAAAAATAACGCCTAGCATGTTCATATACATTGACCCATAGACTTTAACAACCTCCTAAGGCCCGTCAGCCTCCCAAGGCATTCCAGCTTTGGAGGAGCAGGAGAAAAACCCAAAAATTATGTTATGCAATAACGCAAGACATAATTCATAGGTGAAAAAACTTCTTGGAATACCTGACTTAGCCGAAAAGTCCTAGGGAACCAAGTCTTTTACAAAAAACACCATGCTAGTACATTTTATTACAAACCCCGCACGGCCATGGACATGTGGAAAAAAAATTTAAAAATGGGGCCTTTAAAAGGCCTACTGGACATCAAATCATCAAAAATGAACATCAACATGTTCAACTTTGCCCGCTCGCTTGATAATCCAACCAAGAACAACTTAGTTGGCAACAACCTGTACCAAACCATTTATCATATCTCTACATCATTTGAGGTTTGTCCACCTCATGTCTTGTGCTTGACTTTGGTCAAACTAGGTTTGACCAAGTCAAAATGACCAATAATATAATTCAGGCTATCATCAAAACTGTTGCAAGTGCCAAAGGTTACAGCATGCTCTACAATTCATTCAAGTAACAATTATAACAAGAAGTAATCATTTACTGGCGATCTAAAACCAAATATATAAGGTTTTTAATTATTATTATGACTCAAACCGGACTTTCAAGACCATACTCACTTCATAGCTATGATCAGTTTGCTAGTGAAGGGTGAAGGATAAAAATTAAAAGGCTAGGCTAAGGGTTGACTACTGATTTGACATTGTGACACTTTGGAAATGGAAAGGGAAAACACAGTCCAACATATGCTGGACAAGCAGTAACACAAGGGATGGCATTGTCTCACAAATGGGTAAGTTGTTTAAAGAGTGTTTATTCAAATTAGGCACCATGTCTACTTTTAAAAGATGATCCAAGTTCATTAGGATCCATTGATTTCACTTTATGGCCTTTTTGGCCTACATAACCCTTCGGATCTCAGGTGTGCTAAGAAGCACAACCAATTGTAGCTTGCATCCAGGGCATGTTTATACATATACATAAGGTCGGCAATCTTTCAGATATAGAGTTTAAGAACCATTGTTTTTTAGACCTTTCTTATACTCTTCAAGGAGTATTTATAGCGTTTCATTGCTCTTGCCCTTTACTCAGGTGTGTTGAGAAACACATTCTAGAGTTTACAATTTCCATGGGCGAATTTACATAAGTAGTACATAAGCTTTCAGTTTTAGCCAACACATCTTAAGTGACTAGGGGGGCTTCGTACCAGTGCCAAACATCGGGACAACCGACCAGAATGATTTAGGACTACAATCCAACTTACCAAAGGTAAGTTTTGTCACCAACTCAGAGTTAAGACACAAATAAACAGGGAAGCTTATCCAACACAGAGGCTAAAGCGGGGAAAGGTCCTCCATGCCACTAGTCAAGTAGTAAGTCGGGGTAATAACAAACTGGGAGGTAATGGATGGATGAAGACAGTGAATAGTGAGACCAACACTAGCAAGCAAAAGTATGGTGGGAATGATCACCTCTATTCTCCCGAAGGAGGGTAAAACCAAAGAGTATGAATAGTGAACTTCTAAGTCTGAGTGGGGACAATATAATATATATAAAGATACAACCAGGTCCACATATCTATATGATCGCCAGATCATGATACTAAATGCTAAGACATGCTACAAGAATGAATATAAAAGCAATATAACCATAACACCAGAATATACCTGCTAAGTCATATACCTGAATGCACATAATCTGAACCAACATCTGTCCTCTGAAACTGCTGCTGTAACTTTGGGCAATACTGACTGCTCTGTATAAATGGCTAAATGGCTACATCGGTCATCTCTCTGAGTGTTCTGAAACTCAGTCATGGCATGGGGAACAAAACTGTTGTCCATAATATAATCATGATCCATAATAGATGCTCATCTCAGCATCTCAATGTAAGGGAACTGGCTGAAAAGTGTACTGGAATCAGAAAAATAGTGTATGGTAGCCCGGCTACATTATATGTGATAACAGACACTATGCTAGACAGTGTCCAAACAAGAAGAAGAAAGGAAAGCAGACGGCAGCAACAACAGATATGGATGAGTTTGCTTCACGTTTTGAGGGAGAGTTTTCTCTCTATGTTGGGTGTACAGAGAGGACATCTATCACCAACAGCGATATGGAGATGGAGAGTGATATGGAGGATCAGGTTCAGTGTCCTTTATTGGTTGGCCATTCTTTGAGTGCTTCCACCACTACTTCCACTTGGTACATTGATAGTGGGGCTTCGAGCCATATGACAGGTGTTCGAGATGTGTTCACCGAGATAACTAAGACAGTCTTGAGTCTTGAGGTAGTGTTGGGTGATGATATAGTTGTGAAAGTAGTTTGGCGAGGGACTGTTACCTTTCAGAGGGAGTCCATGCAGTCCATGACATTGAGGGATGTCTTTGTTATCACACCATAGTAGCAGGGCTACTATTCTTGCTTAGTAGATATTTGCACTTTTCAGAGCTTGGATTATTCAGAGCTTGGCTATGATGAGTTTATATTTTGAGATCACTCGTGATTAGAGCAGTGTATTTTATCAAACTTATGTTAGACCTTGTGCCAAGGCTGAGCCTTGGGAGGTCAGATTTGAGGACCAATGTGACCCTTTATTCCATATAGTTTCAGTTCAGTGCCTAGAGATGTTATTGCAGCAGTGTTTCATTTGGTTTATGATGATTATTATTATGATGAGATATAGCCTATGGATTTCTGATCATTGAATATGGATTATTATCGTGTTGCTTTAGTCATGTTCACAGCATTAGCTTGGTATATGATTCATAATGTGGCAAACCTTGTAAAATGAAAATGAACTATTTTGATGATGTGATAAACTATAAATTGGACATACTACTTGCACATTTAGGTTGCTTGACAAAACTCATCGGTTTATCACCCTCCTTGCATAGATATGGTCTTTCTTGACATTATTTGTCTGCTAGCTTAGGCACCACATTCATTTGACTCCATCCATCCATGACCTTCCTGATTTGGCTTTCACCTTTTATTTGTCTTTCCTGACTCTTTGATACTGAGGACTTCGCTATTACTACCTCTGTGTTGGATCGCATCCATATTTGTTTAGTGTCTCAGCTCTGAGTTGGTGACAGAACTTGCCTTTGGTGAGTTGGATTGTAGGCCTAAATCATTATGGTCGGTTGTCCTGATGTTTGGCACTGGCTCGAACTCCCCCTAGTCACTTGAGATGTTGTTGGCTAAAACTAAAAGCTCATGTACTACTTACAGAAACTTTTGTAAATTCGCCCATGGAAACTATAAACTCTAGAATGTATTTCTTAACACACGTGAGAAAAGGGCAAGAACAACGAAACACTATAAGTACTCCTCGAAAAGTATAAGAAAGGTCCAAAAAGCAATGGTTCTTAAACTCTATATCTAAACAATTGCTGACCTTATGTATATACAAACATGCCCTGAATGCAAGCCGCAATTAGTTGTGCTTCTTAGTGCACCTAAGATCCGAAGCGTTATGTAGGCCAAAAAGGCCATGAAATGAAATTGAATGATCCTAATGAACTTGGATCAACTTGATGTAGACATGATGCCTAAGTTGAATAAGCACTCTCTAAACAACTTACCCATTTGTGAGGCACAGCCCTTCCCCGTGTTATTTGTCCAGCACAGAGTGTAGCTTCCCCCTCTCCCAGTCCAAAGTGTCTTTTAGTTAGGTTTAGACAAGTCACCCCTTTGCCCAGCCTTGTTCCTAGCCTTCATCCTTAGCTAGCAATTAGAACATGTCCAATGGGTGAGCCTGTAATTTAAGCTATTGTGCAAGTAATTATAAATAACAATGGAATATGCAAACATGATAAATGCCACTGAATGATGTTTATACTTTAAGTTAACCTGTGAGTATGATTAGAGGACCATGTCTTAGTCTATTGATATGATTTATCCTTGGTTGTATATTGACCTAGTCAAACCTAGTTTGACTATGGTCATTCTTGGGATCCGTGATGATGTGGGCCATATATACTTATTGAGGATGATTGATGGTCCCACATACTCTTGATGATGATACCATATGGTGGACATATGATTCAGATGGTGATTGATGTAGTTCAGCAGGTTTTATTATTATTCCAGATCATCAGATTATGCACTGTCCGGATATGGTGGACCTTATTGTTGACCCCCCATGTCAACCCATGGTGTATGAGTACACATTCTTAGTAGTTTTGGGTCTTCTAGATCCAATGAGACACCTATCATTCAGTTCAGGCACATCTGACAGTGATAGATGCAGTTTTCCACTTGTTGACCAGATTTGGGGTTGTTTTCTCAGCCTGACTAGTAGGGGCCATGAGAGGCCAGTTCACCTAGGGCGATGTATTAGGGGGTGGTCCAACCACTTGATATTACCATTTTACCCCCCTTCTGGAGAGCCTAGTGGGCTCAGTTTGACAGCGCAGGTGCCCTAGGTGGCAGTTTTAACAACTTCACAGTTACCGAGGCAGGTTAAAAATGGAGTAAAAGGGTCACTGAGCAATTCAATTTAGGAAATTGAGGCAAGGTTTTGGCACTTGGTCTTCCAGGGTGAACCCCCCATCTTCCAGCCAGTTTTCATCAATCGGTGGGGTCCACAGAGGCCACAGGAGGCCTTTTACTGCATGTCTCTCACAGATTTTGAGGACAGATTTTGATCATTTGTATTATTTGGACATATTATTTTATATTATTGTGCCATGGGGATGAGCTAGCAAGGATTGATGCCTCCTAGCCCCACCATGAGCTTTATGAGTCATGTCCATGTTATATGAGGTGGGCCCATGTACTTTTGCCCCCTCTAGAGGATGATGTCACCCTCACTTAGCCTCTCCCAGCTATGACGTCACCTTATGTTGAGTGATCCATGTGATATATTGTTAGGCTCATCTTAACCATTGATTTGATTATGAGATCTTTTAATCTCAACCACTCATCTTCATGTATTGTAAAGTGGTTTTGAGATCTAGGGTTTTGGTCTTTATTATCCTATATAAGGAGGAGACCCCTTATTGTATAGCTCACCTTTGGAGCTCTTGAATATTGGAATAGAATACTACTTTGTGGAGCAAACTTCTCTTGTCTCGTGGATTCTTTTGCACTTTGAATATACAGTATCTCTTCTATGTATCATTGTGGATCTTGGGGCTACACGTTTTCTTGCAGGGAGGCCGAATTGGTGGAGAGGAGGACGATTTGAAGAGGGTTATTGTTGGAGGGATCCACATATTCTCTCTTGAGTTGATCTTGGTGACAAGGAGTATCATTATTCTATCTTTGTGACATAGTTGATGCTTTCTATTACATCTTTCCATCATTTTCATAATTTTCTTACTTGGCTTGTTTCACTTGATCTTGTCTTGTAGGAGGAGGACAATTTGGCTTCAATGGAGGAGAACGTTTGGCTTGGAGCACTTGGATCTCACTCTTGAATATACACATAGGGGAATGCTATCAATTTGCAAAGTGGCCACAAGCAATTGAGGTAAGTTCTACAAGGTATGTACCTAGATCCATCCATTCTTCTCCATTGGTCATCAAACCCTTAAAATTCAAAACCCTCATTTTTGTTTTTCTTAGATCTACTTGGATCTAGCTTGGCTTTTGGAAAGATATTGAAAACCCACCTCTATAGTATCCACATCAATTCAGATCTATAGTTTGGTGGTGATTGGGTCCCATTTGACACACTTTCCAAGGCACTTAGCCTTCCTTAGATGAGGTTGCACTCCTTAAGAGGGTGAGTTTTGCTATTTCCAAGACATGGGTAGGTGAGATCCCACTTGATTTGAACTCCTCTCACTTGATAACCTACTCCTAGTGCTTCACTTCTTTGATTTTTGCCTTGTGGGCCCCATTCCTCATTTTGAGGGTTGTGCTCCACTTGGGTCATTGGATGATGCATTTTCCACCTTAGATCTATGGAGATCTAGCCTACCTTGGGGCATGCCATTTAAAACCCACTTTGATATTTTCCTTAACTACCCCAATCTACAATTTGGCATAATTTGGACTCTATTTGCCCTTCCATCTAAAGGCACTAGTCTCCTTGGGTTAATTCGCACTCCTTGGGGATTGTGTCTTCTGCTAGATCCCATATGTGGGTTTGTCTAAATCTACCTTAGATCCATAGATCTACATATTCAAACACCCCTTAGTGCGATTTCACCCCTAACTTCACCTTGTGGGTCCCATTTGGGTCATTTCCATACTTTAAGGAAGTGGGCCCCACTTGTGCATTTCATGGTACTAGATCTATCTCTTTGGTCTTCCTAGGTGGCCTAACTCATACATTGGTTGAAACACTTGTCATTTAATAAGCCTCTTCAACCACATCTTAAACCCTTGGGCCCACCTAAGCTTGCATTGGTTTCCGTAACTCAACTTTCACATCTCCCTAGGAACCTTTTCTTTGGCTAATCTCCTTTTATTGGCTATAGAGTCTCCCCCTTGGTCTTGTCTTGTCTAGATCTAAAGCAAAGAGTGTCTCGGTTGTCGTGACTCCCAGCTTACATTGGGAACTGTGGCATTTGTTGGGTCACCTCTTTAGTTTTCCATCTCCTCTACCATCCCGGATGGGATACCATTAGGGACAACTACAAGTTGTGTGATAACAGTCTTGTATGTCCCCGGGCTGAAGAAGAACCTTGTTTCAGTTTCCACTATTGAGGACAGGGGTTTTGGAGTATGTGTCCTAAGATGGGAAAGTGTATATTTTTCCCAGAGCAGCAGGACCATCTACTTCATATGCCATTGGAGTTAGATGTGGGAAATTGTACAAGCTTCTCTTCCAGCCTCATCATGCATCGTCCCATACTAGCAGTAGCATTGAGATGTGTGAGTTATGGCACAGGAGGATGGGCCACCTTCATCATTCAGCTTTAAGATTGTTGAGGGAGATGTCTAAAGGTTTACTGCAGTTCAGCACAAAGCAGGGTGGTGTGTGCAGAGGATGTGCTTTGGGAAAGTACACCAAGACTGCTTTTCCGAGCAGTGACACTAGATCAGGTGGAGTACTAGACTTGATTCATTATGATTTATGTAGACCTATGTCTTCAGCTTCGTTGACAGGATTGAGTATTATATTAGTTTCATTGATGACCACTCCAAGAAGACCTGGATCTACTTTATGAGAAGTAAACAATCTCAGGAGGTCTTGAAGAGGTTCCAAGAGTTCAAAGCTCTTGTGGAGAACCAAACAGGGACGAAGATTCTGGCACTCAGGTCAGACAATGGGGGTGAGTATACCTCCAAGGAGTTTGATGATTTTTGTAGATAGGAGGGCATCAGGAGGCAGTTGACAGTTCCATATACTCCACAGCAGAATGGAGTTGCTGAAAGGAAGAATAGAGATATAATGGGAACAACTAGAGCCATGTTGCATGATCAGAGTCTTCCTTTCTTTCTATGGGTTGAGGCTTGTAGTACTGCTGTTTATGTGCAGAACAGGAGTCCACACCGTGCATTGGGGTGTAAAACTCCTGAGGAGATGTTCACCGAGAAGAGACCTGTTATCACACAACTTGTAGTTGCCCCTAGAGGTATCCCATCCGGGACGGTAGAGGAGTTAGGCAACTAAAGAGGTGACCCAAGAGATGCCACGGTTCCCAATGCAGGTGGGAGTCACGTCAACCGTGGCACTCTTCGCTTTAGGTCAAGGTATAACTAGACCAAGGGGGAGACCCTATACCCCAATCACAGTTGATTGGGTCCAAACAAAGGTTTCTAAGGGATATGTTATCACCTAAGCTGTAGTTACCCCTATGGATGGATCCAGTCATGGATGGCAATAGGAAAGGGCAACTCAAAAGGTGCAACCACGATCATCTCGACCTCCAAATATGTATGGTTGTCACGCCAGTCGAGGCAACCTTCGCTTTATGTTATCTAGCCCAGACAACAAAGGGGGAGACCCGATCTACTCCCGACAGGAGAGATCAAAACCAAGACACCAAATCAGGGTATTTCTAAGTGAAGTTAGGTGTATGGTTTATCCTAGACCTAAGGATGAAGTCACAAGCCAAGTGGGGGTTCAATAGGTATGGCTTTGGTTCATAGATGATGTAAAAGTGACTTATCATGTTTGAAGTGAGATCTAGGGCTAGTGTACTAGTTCAATGTCAAAAGATCCACTGCCTTGGGAACCGTGTCCAATGCAGGATAGTTTTGAGGGATGTATTGGGGCTAACTCATACATAAGACAAGTTTGACCATGATACATGATAGCTTCAAGGGTTTGGTTCACCATGCATAGGTCAATCCACAAGTCAATCTAACAATCTAGGAAAGTCGAATTAACTTGGAGAGAAACCAGTGCCTTGGGAATTGGGAAGTGGAGTCAAAGTAGGGTTGACTTGTGGTTTAGGACTCCTAGTACTTGGGACAAGTGGGCAATAGAGGTCTTGATGGATGAATGAGTCTAGATCTAGGTTTGACCCAAGTGGACCACAATCCCTTAAAACAAGGAATGCAATCCCCAAGGCAAGATTTGACAAAGTGACAGTCTAGACCTAGGTTTTGAATTATTCCGGTTTCAGATCTCCAAAAATCTCAAGTACCCAGTTCCTGGAAGTGAGTCAACTCACTTCTCCAAGGTGGTGCGACTTTGCCCAAGGAGGCTAAAAAGTGGGGTTAGGTGGGTCAAATCAAGTCGGATGGCATCCAAACTTTAGATCCGGGTAGATCGGTCAGGTAGGAGTATGGATCTGTAATTTCGTGGTAATCCAACGGTTAGATCTTAGTAGATCTGAGTTTAAGTGTTCCAAGTGGTCCAAAATGGGGATTAAATCCCTTAAAATGTGGAATGGGGCCCACAAGGTGAATTTCAGAAAAGTGACAACCTGGGTGTATGTTATTTGATGTGTAGATGTCAAATCAAGTGGAATCTCACACACCCATCACCTAGATCTAGGTCAACCGGCTCAATCAGTGAAGTGCGCCTTGCTTGGGAGAAGCCAAGTTGGTATGGGAGAGGGGTCAAACGGAAGCCAATCCTCACCAAACTATAGATCCGGGATGCCGTGGATGCTATAGAGGTGGGTTTTCAATATTATGCCCAATAACCCACTAGATCTAAGTAGATCTGAGAAAATGTAAAAATGGGGTTTTGATTAATTAGGGTTTTAAGTGTTTTTGACAATTGGATAGATCATGGAGATAGAACTTACCTTGAGATCATACCTGAGTGATGTGATGAGATGCCTTGATGTTGAGGAAGATTCCCGCAGAGATCAAATGAGAGATTGTTGATTTTGCTTGCCGAAATGATGCCCTAGCCCACAAGTGCGCCTTCCTCTACCTGTCAAACCAAGGAATGAAAATTCAATCAGTAAGATCAAGTATGGAAGAAATACAAGAGAAATGCAAATAGTAACATGAAATAGAAGGTCCTGGGACAGTAATACTCCCTGTTACCAACGAAGAGCTCCAAAGAAGAAGTAGGGAGAGTCTTCCCCTGCCAATACCTCCTCCTCCAAGCAAATCGGCCTCCACCTGTAGATGCAAAATCGTGGTACAAAATATATGGCAAACAATATCTTCAATAACTCAGTGCAAAGGAAGAACCAACGAACGAACACCAAAAACATTCACCACAACACTGGAGATAGATGCAATAATAATTTTCTATTCCAATAATCCAGAGCCAAAAGTCCCTTTACAATGAGAGGCTCTCTCCTTTAAATAGGAAGGAGAGGCACCAAAACCCTAACCACTTTTTGAATGAGTGGCTAAGATTATAAGATACCAAAGTCTAATCAATGGTTGAGATGAGCTCAACAATATAATACATGGATCACACATAAAATATAACATAAGTGGACAAAATCGCCCTAGAAGAGGGGAATCCCACCAAATCATGATGATGAAATATCATAAGAGGCTTATGGTGGGTCCAAGGGGTAATTTTATCCCTCCTTGGTCAATCCCCATAGCACAATAACCAATAAATAATCATGAATGTACCAAATCGTGCCTCCATAGTGAAGTCGTGGTCCTCAAAAGACCTCAAAAATCCACAGAAAGTGCCATAAGTGATGGATGCGGGCCCCGATGAAGCTGAAACTGCTGGAGAAGGTGTGGAAGGTCCCGATCTATCATCACTAATCATCCCATGCCATAACTTTGCCTCAGTAGCCCAAATCGATTTCCTCAATAGCCATTTCTACCAATCCTGAAATGCCTCGGGAAGCGTGAAACTGCCCCAAACAGCCTCCTGGAGTGCTAGCGCTGTCAAGGTGAGGGCACCAATGTGTTCGGGAGGGGGGTAATATGGTAAAAACAAGTGGCTGGACCACCCCCTCCATCATCAGCGCCCTAGGTCAACCGGATAAAAGTCATCTCTGCTCCGACAGGGCCTCCAACAGACCAAAACTGCACTGGGACAGCCTACTGAGGCTCAATCATCACTGTAAGTGCCCGGAACTGAAAACCAACTGTCCCATTGGACTCAGAAGGTCCAAATCTATCCAAGATGTGTACTCATACACCATATGAGTCTCTGCATGATCAAAATAAATATCCAATATACCGGAACAAGGCCAATAATAATGCTCTGTAAATGATCAAACACTGCTGTACCCCAAGAATCATCATCATAACCCTGCAGCTGCTGCATAGAATCATCATGTATGTGTACATAGACCATATATCATATATCCATATCATCATAAGGTCTACCATCTCATGTCCCATGGTCCTCCATGGTCAAACTAGGTCCAACCAAGACCAAATATAACTCAGTCCATCATCCAAGGCTGCTGAAAAGTATCAAGGTTAATACATGCTTTACAATTTATTCAAATAGCAATTATAACACAGAGTAATCATGACTGGCGATCTAAATCCAAATATATAGTGTCGTTAATTATTATTATTACTCAGACTAGACTTTCAGGATCATACTCACTTCATAGTTGTGATCAATTTGCTAGTGAAGGGTGAAGGCTTGAATTAACTGGCTAGGCCAAGGGATGACTTAACTGCCTTGACTTTGTGACACTTTGGCAAGGGAAAGGGAATACACCATAGTATATACTGAATGAGCAATAACACGGGGAATGGCGGTGCCTCACAAATGGATGAGTTGTTTAAAGAGGGTTTATTCACCTTCACAGATGCGCACAATCCATAATACAAATAAGGCCAGCAATTGTTTAGATACAGCATTTAAGTTCCATTGCTTTTTGGGCCTGAAGTTTCCATAGCCTTGATCTATGTGTGTTTACAAACACATTGCATAGATTTACATTTTTCTTTTAGGCTTTCTGCTGCAGGTGTGTTTTTAAGGCACTTGTTTACGTGAGCACTTCTAGGTGTGTCATGGATAGCTTGTTTACCTAGGTATTTATTTTCCAAAAGATACAACATTTTATTTTCATTGCCATGTTCATTTGGCATGCCTCTCATTCATGTGTGTTTAGAAACACATTGCATGAATGGGCTTTTCATACAAGATATAGCATTTTATTTTCCAGATTTTGTATTGATGGCAGCACTAAAAGTTTCAGGTTTAGCCAACACAACTTTAGTGACTAGGGGGAATTCACAAGGAACTCCAACTCACCATAGGTAAGTTTTGTCACCAACTCAGAGCCGAGACACAATAAACAGGGAAGCTCATCCAATACAGAGGCTACAGTGGGGAAAAGTCCTCCATGCCACTAGTTAAGTAGTAAGTCGAGGTGATAATCTAAAAGGTAGGCCATGGATGGATGAAGACAATGAAATGATGGAGCCAACACTAGCAAGCCAAAGTATGGTGTAATGATCACCTCTATTCTCCCTAAGGAGGGTATGTACCAATGAGTATGAATAGTGAACTTCTAAGTCTGAGTAGGGACAATATAATATAAATAATAGGTCAACCAGGTCCATGTATCTATATGATCGCCAGATCATGACACTAAGTGCTATGACATGCTATAAGAATAAGTATAAAAGCAATCTAACCATAACACCGTAATATACCTGCTGAGTCATATACCTGAATGCACATCAACCTGTACCATCATCTATCCTCTGGAACTGCTGCTGTAACTCTGGGCACTACTGACTGCTCTGTACCAATGGTATAATGGCTACATCGGTCATCTCTCTGAGTGTCCTGAAACTCAGTCATGGCATGGGGAATGCAACTGCTGTCCACAATCTGATAGTGATCCAATATAGATGCTCATCTCGGCATCTCAAATGTAAGGGAACTGGCTGAATAGTGTACTGGAATGAGAAAAATAATGTATGGTAGCCCGGCTACTATATATGTGATAACGGGATATAAATGATGAGTTACGGAAACCAATGCAAGGCTAAGTGGACCTAAGGGTTAAGGAATGGTTGAAGGTGGTGTAATGGATAATAAGTGTTTCAACCTATGTATGGTTTAGGCCACATGATGGGGTATGATTACTAGGTATAGTACCATGTGTTTACACAAGTGGGTCTTGTTGTCTTGGGAAGTGTGAAATGGTTCTAGGTGGACCCACAAGGTGAAGTTAGGTGTGAGGATGGTACTATAGGTTAGATCTAGGCTAGATCTATAAGTTGGAGTTGGTTCTAGGATTACCCATGTACTAGATCTAGGGTTTGACACTAATCCCAAGGAGTGCGCCTTGCTTGGAGAAGGACTAGTGCCTTGTTGGATGGGCTAATGGAGTCAAGAAGGATGTCAAAGTGTAGATCGGGACACCTAGAAGCCAAGTCAAGTGGATTGGATGAGCTCCAATGGTTGGATCTTATTAGATCTAGGTTTTTAAAAGATGACCAAAAAGTGGACCAAAATCCCTTAAAACAAGGAATGCAATCCCCAAGGCGGATCTTGACGAAAGGATAGTATAGACCTAGGTTTCAAGGCATGGGCATTCCAAATCCACGAAAATCTCCAACACCCACTTCCTAGAAGTGGACCAACTCAAAACTTCAAGGGGGTGCGACTTGCTCAAGGAAGGGCAAAAGATGGGTTTGGTGGACCAAATCAAGTCCAATGGCCGCCAAACTGTAGATCCAAGTTGCTTGTACCCCGATCTATGTATCTTCAAAATTTCAAGTGAACCCAATGGCTAGATCTTAGTAGATCTGAGTTTTAAGATGCCAAGAGAATAAAAGGGGGTTTTAACCCCTTAAAACGTGGAGAGATGTCCACAAGGTAGTTTTCACCAAAGTAAGGATATGGGTATAGGTTATCAAGTGTCTAGATGTCAAATCAAGTGGGATCTCACCTACCCATGTGCTAGATCTAACCCAACAAGCTTCTCTTAGGAAAATCGATTTAGGTTCAAGAAGGCCTTTTTGCATTGAAAAGTGTGTCAATTTTTAGCCAATCACCACCAAACTATAGATCCAACTAGGGGTGGATCCTATAGAGGTGGGTTTTTAATATCTTTTCAATTGCAAGGCTAGATCTAAGTAGATCTGAAAAATACCAAAAACAAGGGTTTTAATTTGATTAGGGTTTTTGTGATCTAGAAATTATGGAAGATTCAAGGAAGAGAAGATCATACCTCTTGGAACATACTTGGATGAAGAGATGAATGCTAGTTGAGACGAGGATTACTTTGCCAAAGATCAAATGGAGAATTGTTGAAGCCCTCTTGCCAAATCGATTTTTCCAAGCCACATGTGATTCCTTCTAACCTGTCAAGCCAAGGAGCAAAGCATCAATCAGTTTAACAAATTGAAGGTAGATACAAGCAAGAGAGAGAGAAACATAGAATAGTTGACACAAAGGCAAAACTACTCCCTGTCAAATCCAAAACGACTTCTTCCAAGCTTGAAGGGCAAGCCTCCCCACCAATTCGCACTTGTCAAAATCGCCCTCTTAACCTGCAAATAAAATATGGCAAATATGCAAGATAGCTACAAAAGATCCTCCAGTGCAATGGACAATAGCATTTACAATCGAAACAACCAACATCCACTCCAATCCAAGCATGTACTCCAAAAGATAGAAATTTTATTCCAAGAGCCAAGAGCCAAAAATCTCTAGATGAATTTTACAATGAGGGGGTCTCCTCCTTATATAGGATAATAAAGACCAAAACCCTAGATCTCAAAACCACTTTTTGAAATGAGTGGTTGAGATTAAAAGATCTCACGACATAATCAATGGCTAATAATAAATCATAACCATATATCACATGGATCACCCACATAATGATAGCGCCCCCACTAAAAAGGTACAATGAGGGGTGACGTCATCCACAAGAGAAACTATAAGCATCAAAATCCACCTCATGGTGACTAGGACATAACAATATAAGCTCATGGTGGGGCTAGGAGGTTTTAATCCTTACTAGCTCATCCCCAAGGCACAATAAAAATAATAAAATATGTCCAATATAATAAAAATGACCAAAACTGTCCTCAGAATCCATGACAGTCAAGCAGTAAATGTCCTCCTGTGATCAATCTGGGCATACCCACATGGTGAAAACTGACTGGAAGGTAGTGATGCCGCCCCGGAAGACCTCTGTGAAAACCAAATGCCAAAACCTTGCCTCAATTGCCCAAATCGATTTCCTCAGTGACCATCTTTTCCCATTTTTTAACTGCCTCGGGAACTGTGAAAGTGCCAAAACTGCCTCCTAGGGTGCTAGCGCTGTCAATCTGAGCCCACCAGGCTCTCCGGAAGGGGGGGTAAATGGTAATAACAAGTGGCTGGATCACCCCTTCCCTCATCAGCGCCCTAGGTGAACTGGCCTCTCGGGGCCCCTGCTGCTCAGGCTGGGAAATCAGCCCCAAATCTGGTCAACAAGTGTAAAACTGCATCAATCACTGTCAGAAGTGCCCGGAACTGAAATATAAGTGTCTCAATGGATCCAGAAGACCCAAATCCACTAGGAATGAGTACTCATACATCATGGGTTTCCCTAATAGACCAGCTGTAGGGTCCACCATATATGGACAATGTATAATCTGCTGACCTGAGATAATAATAAACCTGCTGAACTGGATCAAACATCATCTGCATCATATGTCCATCATATGATATCATCATCAAACATGTGGGACCATAAATCATCATCAATAATCATCCATACATGGCCCACATCATCACGGATCCCAAGAATATATAATCAAGGATAAATCACATCAGTAGACTAAGACAATGTTTCTCTAATCATTCCCACAGCTAAGCTCAAAGTATAAATTCCATTCAGTGGCATTAATCAAGTTAACATATTCCGTGATTATATAAAATTACTTGCACAATAGTTCAAATGACAAACTCACCCATTGGACATGGTCAAACTGCTAGTGAAGGATGAAGGCTAGGAGCAAGGTTGGGCCAAGGGTTTGACTTGTCTAACTTAACTCAAAAATACTTTGGACTGGGAAAAAGGGGGAAGCTACAAACTCTGTGCTGGACAAAAGAACACGGGGGATGGCTGTGCCTCACAAATGGATAAGTTGTTTAGAGAGTGCTTATTCAACTTAGGCATCATGTCTACATCAAGTTGATCCAGGTTCATTAGGATCATTCAATTTTATTTCCATGGCCTTTTTGGCCTACATAACCCTTCGGATTTCAGATGTGCTGAGAAGCACAACTAGTTGCAGCTTGCATCCAGGGCATGTTTTTCACATATTTATAAGGTCAGCAATTGATTAGATATAACTTTTAAGAACCATTGCTTTTTGGACCTTTCTTATACTCTTCGAGGAGTATTTTTAGCTTTTCATCGCTCTTGCCCTTTTTTTTTGTTTCCATGGGCGAATTTATTAAGTTTCCATAGGTAGAACATGAGCTTTCAGTTTTAGCCAACAACATCTCAAGTGACTAGGGGGAGTTCGAGCCAATGCCAAACATCGGGACAACCGACCAGAATGATTTAGGCCTACAATCCAACTCACCAAAGGCAAGTTCTGTCACCAACTCAGAGCCGAGACACTGAATAACAGGGATGCGGTCCAAACACAGAGGTAGAAAAAATGGGGAAGTCCTCGGTATCAGAAAGTCAAATGAGACAAATCAGGGTTTAAAGTCAAACAGGAAGGTCATGTATGGATGGAGACAAGTGAATATGGAGCCTACACTAGCAGACAACCAGTGTCGGGAAAGACCATGTCTATGTAAGGTGAAATACCAGTAAGTTTTGTTAAATGACCTAAAAGTGCAAGCAATTGTCCATTTTATGATTTACAGTTCATTTTAAATAGTTTGCCACATCAGGAATAATATACCAAGCACATGCCATGATCATGACTAAATCAACGAGATAATAATCCACAGTCAGTGAGAACATATCCATAACATCATCATAATAATCATCATCATGCATCATCTGAAACACTGCTGAAATACATCTCTAGGCACTGAACTGAAACTGTAATGGGATAAGTGGTCACATCAGTCATCAAATCTGAACTCTCAAGGCTCAGCCTTGACACAAGGTCATATACAAAAATCTGAATAATATACTGCTCTGATCATGAGTGATCCATCATGTATAGCCATGCTCTGGAAAAATGTAGGCTCTGGAATGTGCAGATATCTGCTGTACAAGAATAGTAGCCCTGCTACTATGGTGTGATAACAAGACCTGAGATAGGTCACTTCCGTATATTTTGATGCCTTACATATTCTCATGTCCCTTCTGAGAAGAGGACAAATTTAGAGCCCACAGCAGAGAAAGGCATCTTTGTTGGTTATGATGAGACTTAGAAGGCTTTTCCCTTATACCGTCTTGCACAAAGGAAAGTTGTGGTGAGGAGGGACGTGAGATTTGAGGAGAAGGCCTTCAAGAAGTCTTATGTTTTAGAGATGGTGGAGCAGCAGGTTGTGTCTCCACAGGTGACAGTATCACAGAGTTCAACAAGTCAGGGTACAAGGTCACAAGTTTCAGGAGTGACTGGGTCACAGGTTACAGGTTCATCAGTTTCAGGTACTCAATCTACAAGGACTTCTGGTACAGGGACAGGTTCACGAGTCACAAGTTCACAGGTTTCACCTTCATGTGATTCAGGTGGTAAAGGTTCAGGATCACCAGGTACAAGATCTCAGGCCACAGGTACTTCTTCAGGGAGACAGTTGCCAGATGAGGAGGTTCAGGAGGAGGGCCTACCACAGGAAGCTACTTCCAAGAAGCGTAAGCCAAGTTGGCTTAAGGAGCTTGTGAAGGAAGCTGAGGATTCCGTGGGACCACCCAGGAGGGAGGTCAGAGAGAGCAAGGCACCAGAGAGATTTTCTAATTATATGTCGACGGTGACTAGCTTGAGTGAGTCTGAGCCTACTACTTTTGAGGAGGCTACCCCACATCAGGTTTGGAGAGATGCCATGATGGAAGAATACAATTCCATCATGAATAATGGTGTGTGGGAGATTGTTTCGAGACCGGAGGGGAAGTCAGTAGTGACTTCCAAGTGGCTCTATAAAATCAAGCATGTTGCAGATGGTAGCATCGAGAAATACAAAGCTCGTTTTGTGGCATGAGGGTTCTCACAAGTAGAGGGAGTTGATTACTATGAGACCTTAGCACCGGTTGTTAGATTTTCGATCAGAGCAGTGATCTCCATTGTTGCAGAGATGGGTTGGAGGATTCATCAAATGGATGTGAAAACCACTTTTATGAACGGTTTTCTACCGGAGGTAGATTCATGGGAGAGATTCTCATGTGTGTAGGCTAAAAAAGGCCTTGTATGGTCTGAAGCAAGCCCCTCAGGCTTGGTACCCAAGGATTGATTCTTATTTGCTTTCGATTGAGTTCCAGAAGAGTGAGGCTGATCCCAACCTATACTTCATTGTGGTTGGAGGTGATCAGCTCATTCTTCTGCTGTATGTTGATGATTTGTTCATTATAGGAGGAGAGCACCTAATTGAAGCATGTAAGAAAGATCTTGCTTCAGAGTTTGAGATGACAGACCTTGGGCTGATGCATTACTATTTGGTGATGGAGATTTGGCAGGAGGATGGACATGTTTTCCTGGGGCAAGGAAAATATGCTGCAGATGTTCTGAAGAGATTTTGGATGGAGGAGTGCAGACCCATGTCCACACCCATGACCACCAACTGGACGAAGCTTCATGCTTTTGAGGGAAAGTTGGTGGATCCTACTTTGTATGGTCAACTTATTGGTTCTTTGATGTATTTGATCAATACCAGACCAGACCTGAGTTTTGTGGTGAACACTCTCAGTTACTTCATGGTGGAGCCTCGGAGAGTGCATTGGACTGCCGCAAAAGACATACTAAGATATCTTGTAGGGACATTAGATTATGGTTTGGACTACAGGAGATCTGATGGAGTGGGTTTGTTTGTTTTACAGAATCAGATTGGGCAGGCAGTGTTTCGGACCGGAAGAGCACTTCCGGTTGTTGCTTCAATTTGGGATCAGCAGTTGTGTCGTGGTTCAGTCGGAAGCAAAAGTCCGTTGCTTTGAGTTCTGCAGAGGCTGAGTACATGGCAGCCAGTCAGGCTTGTTGCGAGGCATTGTGGCTTCGCAAGTTGATGGTAGACTTATTTGGTCAGAAGCTGAGACCTACAGTTATACATTGTGATAATCAGAGTTGCATCATGCTCTTTGAGAATCCGGTATTTCATGACAGGTCAAAGCATATTGAGATCAGATATCACTTCATCAGAGACTATGTTCAGAGAGGAGCTGTTGAGTTGCAGTACATTTCTACTGATGAGCAGGTGGCAGACATTCTCACAAAGTCTTTGGGTAGAGGGAAGCATGTTTACTTTAGAGACAAGTTGGGAGTGGTGAAGAACACCGTCCTTGATAAGAGGGAGTGTTGAAAAGTTATCTAGGAAGTGTTGTTCACCTTGTGTTGCCTTCGGGTGGACAAGAACACTTTAAAGGTGACCCCTAGTCAATTAATTAATAAAGTGAGAAGTACTTTATTTTTATAAAGTCACTTTATTAAATTTTAAGTCATGGTTCATATCCTAAGTTCATTTAAATGATAAATTCAAGTAAGTGATAAATTAAAAGCTCTCACGTAATTAAATGATATGAGTGCACTAAATGTCATTTAATTATTATTTATTGAGCATTTATTGAGAGCCTTTGATCTAATCTAATCTTGGCCATTGGATGAAGAGGAGGAAGTTGCCATGAACAAAAAGGCTTGGGGAAGGCAAACCTAATTCAATTGTTCACATGCCAAGAGAGAAATTTTGGAGAGGAGGAACAAGAGAGAAGGGTTTTGAGAGATTCGACCTAGAGGAGAGAGAGCCAAAATTTGCACAGAAATCGAGGAGATTGAGGAAGGGCATGAATTCCAAGAGAGCAGGCACATATTTCTGGAGAAGGCCGTACAGGTCCGTACAGCAGCACGCATTTCGAGGAAAAACAACATGGTTTTCGAGGTCCGTAAAGCAGTAAATGCAATCCGTACAGGCATGATTTTCAAGGCAGCCATACATAATTTATTGCTGATGAATCTGGCACAGAAACGAAGAAAACAACAGCACAGAAATCGAGAAAACAAGTCCATACAGTCCACACATGCGAGTCCGTACAGTCTGATTTTGGCATTGTTTTCAAGGCAGCCCTACAGTTCTGTCAGTGAGACATTGACACAAAATTCGAGGCAACAGGGAGATAAGTATTGCTGTTGTAAAAATTTGGAATTTGTCTTTTAAAGAATAAACTCTCTCTCGAACAGGTTTTTCCTTGGGGGTTTTATCCTAGACCAATTTGGTCAAAAACACTGTGTTAATTTTCATGTGTGAATGGCTGATATAAATTTCTGAGTTTGAAATTTTAGGCTGAAAATTAAAATTTCTGAGTTATTCATTTGAAAAGAATTTCACGTGTTTCAAGCAAAACAATTTTATTTGAGAAAATTACATGCATGTTGGGGTTTGGGCATTAAACTACATGCAGAGAAATTGCAAAACTTGAAACTGGATTGGGGTTCTAAAACTTTCAGGTAAAAGATACATCTATCTTATTGGAAGGGTTTGTGTGAGAGGTTTATCCTTTCCTATCCCTTTGTTGTCTTATTTATGGAATAATCTCTTACATATAACATTTACATGTCTGATTTTTATCATAATATTCCATGGAAGGCACACCATCATTAGCAAAGTTTTAAGGTGGTGCTATTAAAGACCCTCCTAGTATTCTTTGTTTCATTTTCAGTAATGTTAAGTTCTACTTGAGGCATGCATATTGTAGCCCTTGTAGTCTTAACCCTTTATTGAATTTCCCTCTTGGATTAGGCCCATGAGTCCATTTTCCCTTGTTTGGATTGACACTAGTCTCTTGATCCTCTCATCACTTTCTTATACTACGAAAGACAAAAATAAATTGCTAAATCTACTTTCCCATATTACCTTATGCATTGTCTATCTTGAGTAATCCTATTTCCTAGGAATATCCCACATGAAATGGAGGAGAGCCAACCTAAAGTTGGAGAGGGCTTTAATTTCACATGCTAGTTTGTGTAGTAACACGAGGTAATACAGTATACTTTATAAAAAGCCAACGAACTTGTAATCCAGCAATTAGTATAATGCTATGCCCTATTCTGAAATTTCATTAGTTTTGTGTCAAGTAGATTTTTGGATCAAACTAAGAAAATGACTAACATAAATCTTTATACTTTCCATAATATGTTTCTTGATGATTGTCTAACCTAGAGAGTGAAAAAATGACTTAAAATATAAAAGATAATCAGTTATTACAGAATTTTTAAAAATAAAATTGGGATTTGCATGTCTCGAAAATGAGTATTTATACCAGTAGATGCCAATTATTGTGGCTTTCAATTTTCTTCCATATGCAATATAAGGATTCAGGAATGGGGAAGATGCATGTACCTGATTATTTTCTACTTGAAGGAGAAGAGCATAAGCCAAAATAACTTCCTTGAACTGCTTATTGAGAGAGATAAATACAAGATAACAAAGATTAACATTTAGTATAGTAGGAGTTGACCATAGCCTTCATGCTCGAGATAGATAAATGAACATTTAAAACAAGAGAGAAAATCCTATTTTCATTTTGAAAATACACATCTAGTGCATGGATTAGATCAAGGAAAAAGAAACATTCTACTTACCTCCTGTTGTTCAGAGGCATCCACAAGAAAATGAATTGTGCCAAAACCACTAGCTAATGTTTTCTCATACAGTGTCCTGTTAACAAGAAGCTATAGACACAAATGAATGAAAAATGTATAGGCCAGTTATTTGTAATGCAATATATTGATCATGTTACTAAAAGCAACATCTTCAATAATTATATAACAAGAACAAATTTCTAACTAAGGCTACCATTGATTTGGAAAACTAAGGAAGCATTGACTTTGAAATCAAGTGCTTATGACCGTTCAAAAGATTATTGAGAATCTGAGATGCCATAATTAAATCTTAAAATTAAACAAAGCTTTTTCCCTTACTCATTACATTTGCAATAATATAAAAAATGTTCTTGTCATAGCCAAAATGGGTATGATGTTGTTACAAACCAGGAAGTTCCCTACATGTATAGGTATTAACCTACATGTAGAGATATTGGCTCACATGCAAATCCCAGGAGTTGTTTCAAATTCTCTATTGTTTGACTTTCAACTATGATTAAGTGCAATGAAGCAGGAATGAGGCTTTGTATTTATTTTATCGCAGCCTGGTCCAATCTAAGGAGACCCTTTTCAAATGATAGTGAGGACCATGACTTCTAGTCTCTCATATTATAATCCCTAAAGGTCACCCCACACAAAGAGTCTCGTCTTTTCCAAACATTTACCATAGGAATCTCTCTATATGAGAGATTGCAGTACTTTGCTACTCCCAAGAGCAATTAGTTCAGCTAGCAGCATCATAGCCCCTCATGTAACCCAAAGCCTACCAGCAAAGACAACATGTTAGCTTCTTACAAGCTTCCCAAATTCTCTTGAAAATAGGGGAACCTGAAATCTTGAAATCTGTTGGAGTTCTAAGCATATCATATATTTGAACAGGATCATGCAATATTGCAATATACTTGGTGTTGCCGCCTAATACACACCTAGGGGAACGCGGCAGGAAACCTTCAAGCCGCTCAGTGTGTCCTTGGGGGCAAGTCAGAGTCAAGTGCTTTCACCTGAATACTCGACTCCTCCGTCTACGCTTACTCCTAGCGAAGCCAAGGGGGGTGGTCCCTATGAAAAATAATCTAAGGCTTTTAACTATAAAACAAGGAAAAAAGCTAATCTAGGAGTTAAAGTGATGAGATGGAAAAATAATACAATCAAGCATCATTTGCAAATTTAAACAATTAATTAACACGACACATGATAGATATGCATTCACGACATTTTATAATTGAAACTTAAAACATGGAAAATTAAAGACCAGTGCCAAGAATGTGAAATGTGATCGCTGTGTTTGTGTCGTGAAAGTATTGCAAGAGGCTTGTTGTATATTTTAAAATTATTAATGGGTATTATGGGAGTGGGTAAATTCTTGGTTTGGCCCAAAGAAATCTAACCTCTTGAACTGAGTGCTATAGCGGCTTAACCAAGTGTCCAACAAGGCGAGGATGAACCTGCTTAGACTAGCCTTCTGACTCTATGGTGTGCACCCACGCAACCTCCCGAGTTCGTAAAGTTATATTTGATTGGATTTTCCTATTTAAAACTAGTTGTTCTATTCATTTTTCTGATTGACCCAACTGTTCAGACTAGGCTGCAGCGGTCAAGAGCATACTTCAGGCTTTGAGCGTTGGTAAATTTTATTAAAAGTGTGAAGTGGATTGTTAAAACTACACTACGAGCCAAGAGTCTCTTTTCCACACACCACATAATGGTGCAGTACTTCGAGAGAGCAAGGGGAAAATTTATTAAGTAAATTTTAGGATCAATTGTAGTTGTTGAAACACATAAGCATAAAAAGATAAATAGATTGAAAATGGTCCTTTGAGGACGTTTGTGTGCTTTAGTGTTGTTGTTTAATTACTATGAACTTAAATGAAACTAATCTAAACAAGAAAAATAAAAAAAATGACGTGAATCCCCCCTGGGGGGATGGGGGCAGGCACTGCAATAGCCTGTTGAGCTCCTTTTATTTTTTATTGCAATCAAGATATTTGGGGAACTACTGCTTGCCCTTTATAATTAGGGAACAAGACAGTTTACAATAAAATATAGAAAGTGAAGGTACTTGAAGGGGGTTCTCCAAATGGTCCTGGAAGCTCCAAATCCAAATTTTTTATACTTGTATTTTTCAAACCTGCTAAGCATGCAAAACAGACCAGCGAGCTTAGTTTATCAAAAAAGATAGCCAAAAACACTTTAAAAGTGCTTTTGGCAATACTACAAATTGCCTGAAAAAAATTGTAAATGAACTAGTATGTAAAGATAGCTTTCTGGATGATCTCGGAAACTTCTAAATCAATTTTTTATTAATTTTAAATTGCAAACCTGCTAAGCATGCAAAAAATTCCAGCGAGCTCTTTTTGTCATGAAATGGCCAAAAACACTCAAAAAGTGATTTGGCCACACTTGCAAAATATGCCCAAAAATTTCTATGATAAACTAGTTAAAACAAATGAAGCAAATAACTAAGTAAGGCAAGCTAGAAAGCTTTCCTTCTTACGATATATACTTGCCTCTTTAAGAGATGGCAAGTAAATGTCCAAGCACTAAACTTGCTTGATAAAAACTTTAAACTCAACAAATCTAAGTAAGGCAAGCTAGAAAGCTTTCCTTCTTAGGATATATACTTGCCTCTTAAGAGATGGCAAGTAAATGTCCAAGCACTAAACTTGCTTGATAAAAACTTTAAACTCAACAAATCTCTTCTTTTTGCTCTTTCAGATCTATGCTTTGAAACTTGCAAAAATTGAGAAAAAAGGAATCTAGATCTAGAATATTGAATGAATCTTTTATAATTTTTAGATTGCAAACATTTAGATCTATTTAAAAATTAACTCTGAATCTAGATCTAAATGGGAGAGAGAACCAGTGACCAGAATAGATATGAGAAGTAGGATCGAGAAGTTGTGAACCCAAGGGGGTTGAGCTCTGAAGATGGGCTATGGAGTCTGCTTTCCGATGCACTGGTGGGATTGACCTCTTTGTTTTGGATCTGCTGAATGTGAAAAAGAGCTAGCATGCTCATCCTCTCCTCCAGCTTAGGTTACCTGCAAAATGAATACAACACTAGCAAAGGGGATTAAACGTATTTGTGTAAATAATCAAAAGAAACATGAGGAATAACATATTCAAGTAAGAAATCTTACTAACTCTAGCATTCTGATATCATTTACAATAGCAAATACTCTATAAAGTAATACTTACTATCCTTATGAAAAATACTTTCCCTTCAAAGACAAATAAATCCCAACATTTACTGATGTGCAACACACGATACAGATTACCTCATATTTAGCAAAGCATTGGACAATACACACCACAGACAACACTAGGGTAGCCTCCAAAGTCTTCGTATTAACTCAGTACAAAAAATATTACAATTGCAAGCAGAGGTTCGACCTTCTGATGCGAATAAAGGAGCAAAGCTCTCTCTTAAATAGATGAATATATGCAGAAGAGGGCGCAACTACCAAGAGAGGGCGACTTCTGTACAGGGAGAGTTAACCTGGAGTTTAATTGGATCCTGATTGCAAGTTGATTGAAAGCCAGATGAAGGAGAAAGCACCACCTCTGGAGATGGTTGGTATCCTCTACCTCGTGATCATCACAACCAACACGAGCTTGCCAAGTGTGAAAGTCGCCCATGCAGTGAGAGGGCGCATTTCATGATGGGGAGTTAACTAATACTTGATCAGCTTGATGGAATCTGTCTATTTCGGAGCTCAGTTAACTTGGTCTAAACTATCCAGTCACTTTAGTTTAACTCTGGACAAACTCCGAACCAATCCCACTGTTTTAGGAACTTGTCCTTTTTTATTAAATATGTCTTTTTTGACATTTATTTTGTCTTTTTTGGAGTATTTGAGTAAATATCATTTTTTTAGATAAATACTTACTCAAAACTTAGGAAAAGTGGGTTTATGGGTTAAACGAGTGTTATGTCTTAGAAAACGAGCATCCATTTATCAAATTCCACCCACAAACCACTTAATTATTACATTTTGAATTTGTTCAATTAAACCATATGAAAAATGGTTTAATTAATTGAAAAAATTAATTTTTTAATATAACCAAAAAATTGGTCCATGCCTGCGAAAATAAAAATAAAAAACAAAAAAAAAAGGTTAAAAATAACCACCTAGGGACCTAGTACATCACCATATGACTTTATTTTAGTGTCTAGCATGTTTATATATGTTAGAAAATGGACTCTAATAAACCCCTAAGGCCTAACCACCAAATTGGGGAATTCCAGCTTTGGGGGTGTAGAAGAAAAATACATCGATTATACTCGGCTAAAGGCAAAGCATAATTGACAAGGGAAAAAACTCCTTGGAATACCTTCTTTGGTTGTCAAGTCTTAGGGAACCGAGTCACTCAAAGACCACCATGCTAGCACACTTTATTACAAACCCCGTGGGGCATGGTCATGTATCACAAAAAATTAAAAGGAGGCCCTGAAAGGCCTGAATTGGAACTTCTGAACACTAATATGCAAAACTATTTGTGCAACATTGGCGGCTCTCTGGAAGTCCAACTGAAGTGCAACTCAGTTGGTAACACTTGGCATGTTCTATTCTAAACATGAAGTCACTTCCAAGGCTTCTCACTATTATCAAGCAACTTGTAGTTGCCCCAAAATATGATCCTATACAGGACAGCGGAGGAGATAGGCAACTAAAGAGGTGACCTAGGAGGGCCTCGATCCCCAAGATGGATTGGTTGTCATGCCAACCGAGGCACACTTCGGTTCTTGCTACCCAACCCCAAATAGCAAAGGGGGGGACCTGTTATCACATATATAGTAGCTGGGCTACCATACATTATTTTTCTGATTCCAATACACTATTCAGCCAATTCCCTTGCATTGAGATGTTGAGATGAGCATCTACATTGGATCACTGTTAGATTTTGGATAGCAGTTTTATTCCCCATGCCATCACTGAGTCTCAGGACACTCAGAGAGACGGCCGATGTAGCTATTTAGCCATTTGTACAAAGCAGTCAATAGTGCCCGGAATTACAGCAGCAGTTTCAGAGGACAGATGATAGTTCTGATGATGAGCATTCAAGTATATGACTCAGCAGGTATATTATGGTGTTGTGGTTATATTGCTTTTATTTCCATTTTCTTAGCATGTCTTAGCATTTAGTATCATGATCTGGCGATCATATAGATATGTGGACCTGGTTGTACTATATATATATATATATATCATATTTGTCCCTACTCGGACTTAGAAGTTCTTGGCCTATACTCATTGGTTTTACCCTCCCTAGGGAGAATATAGGTGATCATTCCCGTCATATTTTGGCTTGCTAGTGTTGGTTTCATTATTCACTATCTTCATCCATCCATGACTTACCCAGTTTGTTCATTACCCTGACTTACTACTTGACAAGTGGCATGGAGGACCTTCCCCCACTGTAGCCTCTATATTGGATAAGCTTCCCTGTTTATTGTGTCTCGGCTCTGAGTTGGTGACAAAACTTGCCTATGGTGAGTTGGTGTTCCTTGTGAATTCCCCCTAGTCACTAAAGATGTTGTTGGCTAAACCTGAAACTTTTAGTGCTGCCATGAATACAAAATATGGAAATGAAATGTTATATCTTGTATGAAAAGAAAGCCAAATGAAAATGGCTATGAAAATATCAAATGCTATATCTATTGTGAAATGTAAATACCTAGGTAAATAAGCTGTCTGTGACACACCTAGAAGTGCTCAGGTAAACAAGTGCCTTAAAAACACACCTGCAACCAAAAATCCTAAATTAAATGTAAATCTATGCAATGTATTTATTAACACACATAGATCAAAGGCTATGGAAACTCTAGGCCCAAAAAGTAAGGGAACTTAAACTCTATATCAAAAAGATTGCTGGCCTCATTTGTATTATGGATTGTGTGCATTAGTGTAAGGTGAATAAACACTCTTTGAACAACTTATCCATTCATGAGACACCGCCATTCCCTGTGTTGTTGCTTGTCCACTATATGCTATGGTGTGTATTCCCTTTTCCATTTCCAAAGTATCACAGTGTTAAGTCAGTAAGTCATCCTTTAACCTAGCCATGTTATTTTTAGCCTTCACCCTTCACTAGCAAACTGATCACAACTATGAAGTGAGTATGACTTTGAAAGTCTTGTCTGAGTAATAAATAATAATTAATGACATATTATATTTGGATTTAGATCGCCAGTAATGATTGTTACTTGTTATAATTGCTATGTGAATGGATTGTAAAGCATGTTTTAACCTTTGACACCTTGCAGCAGCTTGATGACAGTTTGAGTCATATTTTGGTCATGTTGACTTGGTCAAACCTCAGTTTGACCAAAAGTCAACCACAGGACATGTGGTGGCAGACCTTAGATGTTACAGATAGATGATATATGGTCTGGTACAGATCACCATGGTGGGCTTATGCAGTGGTTTCAGGCTTATGATGATGATTTGTGCTTTTCAGCACTTTTATAGATTATTATTATTTGGTTTGCCGGATATGATGAGTATTTATTTTGGACCATGCAAAGGTTTATCTGGTGTATGAGTACACATCTTAGATGGATTTGGACCTTCTGAGACCAATCAGACAATCTGTTTTCAGTTCCGGGCAGTTACAATGATGATTGAGCCTCAATTGGCTATCCTAGTGCAGTTTTGGCTTGTCGGAGGCCCTGGCAGAGCAGAGCAGAGATATGATTGGTTCACCTAGAGCGCTATTTTTGGAGGGGGTGGTCCAACCACTTGTTATTACCATATTACCCACTTCCCAGACAATTTGGTGATTTTTATTTTTGGAGCCAGGCACTCCAAGTGGCAGTTTGGGTAGTTTCACACTTCTTAAGGCAGTCCAGAAATTGTAAAAATGGCTACAAAGGAATTCGATTTGGACTACTGAGGCAATGTTATGAAATGGGATGATCAGTGATGATGAGTGGGATGTCTTCCACACCTTCTCCAACAGTTTCAGCTTCATCGGGACCCACATCCATCACTTATGGCATTTTTTGATGATTTATGGAGCCTCCTAAGGCTCACGACTTTCCCAGAGAGGCACTATTTGGTGTCTATCATGATTATTTTTGGATATTGTGCCATGGGGATTGACCAAGGGTGTTAGAAATTACCCCTTGGACCCACCATGTGCTATTTCTTATGTTTTATCATTTTGATTTGGTGGGATCCCCTCTCCTAGGGTGAATTTGTCCACTTATTGTTATATTTTATTATTGATCCATGTATTGTATTGTTGAGCTCATCTCAACCATTGCTTAGATCTTTTGATCTTTTAATCTTAGCCACTCATTCAAAAAGTGGTTAGGATTGTGGCCTCTCTCCAATCTATTTAAAGGAGAGAGCTTCTCATTGTAAAGGGAACTTTTGGCTCTGGATTATTGGAATAGAGAATTATTATTGCATCTATCTGTTGTGTTGTGGTGAATGCTTTTGGAGTTCGTTCGTTGATTCTTCCTTTGCACTGAGTTCTTGGAGATTTTGTCGTGTTATATTTTTGTACCACGTTTTTGCATCTACAGGTGGAGGCCGAATTCATTTGAGGAGGACGTATTGGTAGGGGAGGACCTGTTATCACCTAAGCTGTAGTTACCCCTATGGATGTATCCAGTCATGGATGGCAATAGGGAAGGGCAACTCAAAAGGTGCAACCACGATCACCTCGACCTCCAGTATATGGTTGTCACGCCAGTCGAGGCAACCTTCACTTTATGTTATCTAGCCCAGACAACAAAGGGGGAGACCCGATCTACTCCCGATAGGAGAGATCAAAACCAAGACACCAAATCAGGGTATTTCGAAGTGAAGTTAGGTGTATGGTTTATCCTAGACCTTATAGGTTGAAGTCACAAGCCAAGTGAGGGGTTCAATAGGTATAGCTTTGGTTCATGGTTGATGTAAGAGTGACTTATAATGTTTGAAGTGAGATCTAGGGCTAGTGTACTAGTTCAATGTCAGAAGATCCACTGCCTTGGGAACCGTGTCCAATGCAGGATAGTTTAAGGGTTGAATTGGGGCTAACTAGTACATGTGACAAGCTTGACCATGATACATGATAGCTTCAAGGGTTTTAGTTTGCCATACAAAAGTCAAACCACAAGTCAATCCAACAATCTAGGAAAGTTGAATTAACTTGGAGAGAAACCAGTGCCTTGGGAATTGGGAAGTGGAGTCAAAGTAGGGTTGACTTGTGGTTTCGGAATCCTAGTACTTGGGACAAGTGGGCAATAAAGGTCTTGATGGATGAATGTGTCTAGATCTATGTTTGACCCAAGTGGACAACAATCCCTTAAAACAAGGAATGCTATCCCTAAGGCAAGATTTGACAAAGTGATAGTCTAGACCTAGGTTTTGAATTATTCCGGTTTCAATTCTCCAAAAATCTCAAGTACCCACGTCCTAGAAGTGAGTCAACTCACTTCTCCAAGGTGGTATGACTTTGCCCAAGGAGGCTAAAAATGGGGGTTAGGTAGGTCAAGACAAGTCGGATGGCATCCAAACTTTAGATCCGGGTAGGTTGGTCAAGTAGGAATATGGATCTATAATTTCGTGGCAATCCAACGGCTAGATCTTAGTAGATCTGAGTTTAAGTGTTCCAAGTGGTCCAAAATGGGGATTAAATCCCTTAAAATGTGGAATAGGGCCCACAAGGTGAATTTCAGGAAAGTAACAACCTGGGTGTATGTTATTGGATGTGTAGATGACTAATCAAGTGGAATCTCAAACACCCACCACCTAGATCTAGGTCAACTTGCTCAAACTAGGAAGTGCGCTTTGCTTGGGAGGAGCTAAGTTGGCATGGGAGGGGGGTCAAATGGAAGCCAATCCTCACCAAACTACAGATCCAGGATGCCGTGGATGCTATAGAGGTGGGTTTTCAATATTATGCCCAACAACCCACTAGATCTAAGTAGATCTGAAAAAATGTAAAATGGGGTTTTCATTAATTTAGGGTTTTAAAATATTTTAGACAATTGGATAGATCATGGAGATAGAACTTACCTTGAGATCATACCTGAGTGATGTGGATGAGATGCCTTGATGTTGAGGAAGATTCCCGCAGAGATCAAATGAGAGATTGTTGATTTTGCTTGCCGAAATGATGCCCTAGTCCACACGTGCGACCTCCTCTACCTGTCAAACCAAGGAATAGCGATTCAATCAGTAAGATCAAGCATGGAGGAAATACAAGAGAAATGAAATAGTAACATGAAATAGAAGGTCCTGGGACAGTAATACTCCCTGTTACCAACGAAGAGCTTCAAAGAAGAAGTAGGGAGAGTCTTCCCCTACCAATACCTCCTCCTCCAAGCAAATCGGCCTCCACCTGTAGATGCAAAATCGTGGTACAAAAGATATGGCAAACAAGATCTCCAATAACTCAGTGCAAAGGAAGAACCAACGAACGAACACCAAAAACATTCACCACAACACTGGAGATAGATGCAATAATAATTTTCTATTCCAATAATCCAGAGCCAAAAGTCCCCTTTACAATGAGAGGCTCTCTCCTTTAAATAGGAAGGAGAGGCACCAAAACCCTAACCACTTTTTGAATGAGTGGCTAAGATTAAAAGATACAAATGTCTAATCAATGGTTGAGATGAGCTCAACAATAAAATACATGGATCACTAATAAAATATAATGTAAGTGGACAAAATCGCCCTATAAGAGGGGAATCCCACCAAATCATGATGATAAAATATCATAAGAGGCTTATGGTGGGTCCAAGGGGTAATTTTATCCCTCCTTGGTCAATCCCCATAGCACAATAACCAATAAATAATCATGAATGTACCAAATCGTGCCTCCATAGTCAAGTCGTGGTCCTCAAAAGACCTCAGAAATCCACTGAAAGTGCCATAAGTGATGGATGCGGGCCCCGATGAAGCTGAAACTGCTGGAGAAGGTGTGGAGGACCCCGATCTATCATCACTGATCATCCCATGCCATAACTTTGCCTCAGTAGCCCAAATCGATTTCCTCAATAGCCATTTCTACCAATCCTAAAATGCCTCGGGAAGCGTGAAACTGCCCCAAACAGCCTCCTGGAGTGCCTGCGCTGTCAAGGAGAGGGCACCAGTGTGTCCGGGAGGGGGGTAATATGGTAAAAACAAGTGGCTGGACCACCCCCTCCATCATCAGTGCCCTAGGTCAACCGGATAAAAATCACATCTGCTCCGACAGGGCCTCCGACAGACCAAAACTGCACTGGGACAGCCTACTGAGGCTCAATCATCACTGTAAGTGCCCGGAACTGAAAACAAACTATCCCATTGGACTCAGAAGATCCAAATCTATCCAAGATGTGTACTCATACACCTTATGAGTCTCTGCATGATCAAAATAAATATCCGATATACCGGAACAAGGCCAATAATAATGATCTGTAAATGATCAAACACTGCTGTAACCCAAGAATCATCATCATAACCCTGTAGCTGCTGCATAGAATCATCATGTATGTGTACATAGACCATATATCATCTATCCATATCATCATAAGGTCTAACATCTCATGTCCCATGGTCCTCCATGGTCAAACTAGGTCTAACCAAGACCAAATATAACTCAGACCATCATCCAAGGCTGCTGCAATGTGTCAAGGTTAATACATGCTCTACAACTTATTCAAATAGCAATTATAACACAGAGGAATCATAACTGGCGATCTAAATCCAAATGTATAGTGTCGTTAATTATTATTATTACTCAGACTAGACTTTCAGGATCATACTCACTTCATAGTTGTGATCAATTTGCTAGTGAAGGGTGAAGGCTAAATTAACTGGCTAGGCTAAGGGATGACTTGACTGACTTGACTTTGTGACACTTTGGCAAGGGAAAGGGAATACACACCATAGTATATACTGAATGAGCAATAACACAGGGAATGGCGGTGTCTCACAAATGGATGAGTTGTTTAAAGAGGGTTTATTCACCTTCACAGATGCGCACAATCCATAATACAAATAAGGCCAGCAATTGTTTAGATATAGCATTTAAGTTCCATTGCTTTTTGGGCCTGAAGTTTCCATAGCCTTGATCTATGTGTGTTTACAAACACATTGCATAGATTTACATTTTTTCTTTAGGCTTTCTGCTGCAGGTGTGTTTTTAAGGCACTTGTTTACCTGAGCACTTCTAGGTGTGTCATGGACAGCTTGTTTACCTAGGTATTTATTTTTCCAAAAGATATAACATTTTATTTTCATGGCCATTTTCATTTGGCATGCCTTTCATTCATGTGTGTTTAGAAACACATTGCATGAATGGGCTTTTCATACAAGATATAGCATTTCAGTTTTTCCAGATTTTGTATTCATGGCAGCACTAAAAGTTTCAGGTTTAGCCAACACAACTTTAGTGACTAGGGGGAATTCCAAGGAACTCCAACTCACCATAGGTAAGCTTTGTCACCAACTCAGAGCCGAGACACAATAAACAGGGAAGCTCATCCAATACAGAGGCTACAGTGGGGAAAAGTCCTCCATGCCACTAGTCAAGTTGTAAGTCAGGGTGATAATCTAAAAGGTAGGCCATGGATGGATGAAGACAATGAATAATGGAGCCAACACTAGCAAGCCAAGGTATGGTGGAATGATCACCTCTATTCTCCCTAAGGAGGGTACATACCAATGAGTATGAATAGTGAACTTCTAAGTCTGAGTAGGGACAATATAATATATATAATAGATCAACCAGGTCCAAATATCTATATGATCGCCAGATCATGACACTAAGTGCTAAGACATGCTATAAGAATAAGTATAAAAGCAATCTAACCACATCACCATGATATACCTGCTGAGTCATATACCTGAAAGCTCATCAACCTGTACCATCACCTGTCCTCTGGAACTGTTGCTGCAACTCTGAGCACTACTGACTGCTCTATACTAATGGTATAATGGCTATATCGGTCATCTCTCTGAGTGTCCTAAAACTCAGTTATGGCATGGGGAATACAACTGTTGTCCACAATCTGATAGTGATCCAATATAGATGCTCATCTCAGCATCTCAAATATAAGGGAACTGGCTGAATAGTGTACTGGAATGAGAAAAATAATGTATGGTAGCCCGGCTACTATATATGTGATAACAGGACCCTCCCTACTTCTTCCTTGGCTTTGTTCGTTGGTAACAGGGAGTATTACTGTCCCAGGACCTTCTATTTCATGTTATCATTGCATTGTGCTTGTATTTCCTCCATACTTGATCTGACTGATTGAATCGACTTTCCTTGGTTTGACAGGTAGAGGAGGTCACACTTGTGGGCTAGGGCATCATTTTGGCAAGCAAATTCAACAAGTTCTCATTTGATCTTTGCGGGAGTCTTCCTTTACAACAAGGCATCTCATTCCAACACTCAGGTATGATCTCAAGGTAATTTCTCTCTCCATGATCTATCCATTTGTCTAAATGCTTCAAACCCTCATAATTTCAAAACCCTCATTTTACATTTTCTCAAATCTAGCAAGATCTACTTGGCTTTTAGGTATAATATTCGAAACCCACCTCTATAGCATCCACGGCAATTCGGATCTATAGTTTGGTGTGGATTGGCCCTCATTTGACCGACTTCCCAAGGAAAAGAAGCTTCTCCAAGGGAGGTCGCACTTCCTAGGGGGGGTGATTTTGCTTGATCTAGCACCTGGGTAGGTGAGATCCCACTTGATCCATCATCTCCTTAATCAATAACCTACCCCTAGTGTGTCACTTTAGTGATTTTCACCTTGTGGGCCCCATTCCTCATTTTGAGGGTTGAGCTCCACTTGGGTCACTTTGTGGCACATTTCAATCTCAGATCTACTGAGATCTAGCGATTGGATGACATTAATTTTCAAGATCCACCTACCTCAATACCTCAACTATCCAGATCTACAATTTGGTGGACATCCGACTCCATTTGGCCCAATTCCCAAGGCACTAATCTTCCCTAAGATAATTCGACTTTCTTGGATTGTTGAGTTATCTTGTGGCTTGATCTTTGTCTTGTTGCTTGAAACACCTTGAAACTATCATATCCTTTCATCAAGCATAGCTAGAAAGCCTTAACTGTCAGATCTCTGATTTGGGACACTTTCCCTGTTTTAAGGGTCACGTTTCCCAAGGCAGTTGATTTTGACCTTTTGAAACTAGCTTTGAATCCTTGAATCATACTTGATCATTGAATCACTGTGCATTATCTATCAGTGTTATACTATACCTTTCCCAAGCCTCCACAATGGTCTTAATTCCTTATTTCTAGGATTCCATACCTGTCACCTTACGTACCTCATTTGATTGATTTGATCTGGTGATTGGGTTGATCTCTCCTGTCGAGAGTATATCTGGGTCTCCCCCTTGCTATCTTGGCTTTGATAGCTAAAGCGAAGAGTGCCTTGGTTGGCGTGACAACCATCCATTTGGGAACAAGGCCCTCTTGGTTCACCACTTTAGTTTCCTATCCCCTCTACCGTCCACATTAGATCCACTTGTAGGGGCAACTACAAGATTGGTGATAACAGGACCCTGATCTACTCCCAATAAGAGAGATCTAACCCAATTACCAGATCAAGCTATGAAAATAGGGTACATAAGGTAATGGGTGAAGAACCCTATATCTAAGGAATGAAATCACTGTGGAGGCTTAGGATGGAACATGCCAAGTAAACCTGGGGGGAATGCGGCAAAAAACCTTCAAGCCACTTGGTGTGTCCTTGGGGGCAAGTTAGAGTCAAGTGTTGTCACCTAATTACTTGACTCCTCTGTCTAGGCTACTCCTAGTGAAGCCAAGGGGGTGGTCCCTATTGCCGCCTAATACACACCCGGGGGGGACGCAGGAGGAAACCTTCAAGTCGCTCGGTGTGTCCTTGCGGGAAAGTGAGAGTAAAGTGCTGTCACCTGATTACTCGAATCCTCCGTCTAGGCTTACTCCTAGCGAAGCCAAGGGGGGTGGTCCCTATGAAAAATAAACTAAGGTTTTTAATCTACAATAAAAGATAAAATTCTATTCTAGGAGTTAAAAGATAACGAGAATGGAAAAATAACAACTAAGCACTAGCTGCTAATTAAATCAACCAATCGAACTCTCCATCCAACGTGGCAGGGAAACATCCAGAGCTCGCTTTCTACCTTCACGTGAACGATTTCAACTCGGCATTTTCCATCTTGAGCTGATTTTCGCCAATAGGGAGTGCGCCCACCTCTCTTGAGGTGGCGCATCTCCATTTGCTATCAGCTACCTTGCTCTACAATCAAGTAGGATCCTCTCCTCAAGGTTTTGCGCCCTAGCTAGCTTACCCGTTGTTATACATTGAGCAGCTTGGGTCCATTGTTAAGGATCTAAAGGTGGAACCTCTGCTCTTGTATATTGTAATATTATTTTTGGGTTATTGAGTAATAAAAGGCTTTGGAGGCTACCCTGGTGTTGTCTGCGGTGTGTATTGTCATGTTCTTTGATCATCAATGAGGTAATATGTATCGTGGTTCATGCTAGTATATGTTGGATGTTTGCCTTTGTAAAGAAATTACTTTTTCATAAGGATAGTAAGTATTGCTTTATAGAATTCTGACTATTGTGAGTGATGTTAGAATGCTAGAGGTAATGATATTTCTTGTTTGAGTATGTTATTCATTCTTATTTCTTTCAATTGTTCACACAAATCTCTTAATCCCCTTTGCTAGTGTTGACTCCATTTTGCAGCTAGCTCAGGTTGAAGGAGCGGATGAACATGTTAACTCTTCCTCATACTCAATAGGTCCAAAACAAGGAAGCCAATACTACTCGTGCATCAGCAAGCAGACTCCATAGCCCTTTTAGACGCTCATCCCCCAAGAGTTCAAGCTTCAAGATCCAAACCCTTCTAAAACTAAATCGGTTACCTTCTTTCAACTTCTTAGTTAAAAGTTATTTTAAGATCCAAAAAATTTGCCCAAAACAAAGTTTTCTACATACTAGTTGCATTAGTTTTCAATTTGGCAATTTGGAGTATTGTCAAAAAAGTCTTAAAGAGTGTTCTAATTGTCATTTCTAATCAAATTTAGCTCGCTGGTCTGTTTTATGTTCTTAGCAGGTTGGAGTTTAAAAACTCACAGAAAAGTCATCATGAAGCTCCCAGAACCACCTTGTGAATCAACGGTTCAAGCGTTGTTTCACTTTGACATTAATTTGTAAACTGTCTTGTTCCCTAATCATAAAGGGCAAGCAGTAATTCTCCAAATTTCTTAATTGTAATCGAAAGAATAAAAAGAGCATAGCAAGCAATTCCAGCGCCTGACCCCAATACCCACAGGGGGGATTCGCACTTTTTCCTTCTTTTATTTCGCAACTTTTTTCTAACTTTTTCGATTTAAGTTAGTTTTATTTGAGCAGTAGTAATTAAACAACTCACTCAAGCACACAACGTCCTCCGATGACTCATTTATCATTTTGTTATATGCTTATGTGTTTTATTCAATCATACAACTATTCTTAAAATCTAACTCTAAAATTAACCCCTTGCTCTACCGAAGTACTCCATCACTTTGTGTTGCGAGGAAAAGATATTCTTGGGTTGTAGTTTAGTTAATCATCCACTCACACCTTTTTTAATAAAACGAACCCGCCAAAAGCCCAAAGTATGTTGTTGGCCGCTGCAGCTTAGTCGGAACAGCTAGACCAATCAGAAACGGGTGCAAGGTATTTAGTTTAAAAGGAAAATCCAATCTAATCTTTCTTGGCGGATTCAGGAGGTTGCATGGGTGTATACCATAGAGTAAGCAAACTACTTTAAGCAGGTTTATCCTCGCCTGGTTGGACACTCGGTTAAGCCGCTAAAGCACTCAGTCCAAAGAGTTAGATCTGGTTGGGCCAAACCAAGAAATAACCCATTCCTTAATCCACTCATTTAATAATCTTAAAATTTACCAACTCAGACACTACAATACTTTCACTGAGACCACAAAAGCAACCCTAAACAGCAACAATCGCACGCATTTCACATTCTCAGCACTGCTCATTAATTTTCCTTGGCTACCATTTGAAAGATAAAGACCCTAACAACCTAAAAGTGGCACAAGGCAATGCTAAAAGGGTTGAGGCAAATGCTACTTCCATGGAAAAGAAAAAAAAATTCTTTGACCTAATTAGTTCCTCATCTTCTAGATCTGAACCAAAGTTCAAAAAGGGGAAAGAGCCTAGCAAAGATCCTGTTATCACATATATAGTAGCCGGGCTACCATACATTATTTTTCAGATTCCAGAGCACATTTCAGCCAGTTCCTTTACTTTGAGATGATGAGATGAGCAGCTATCTATGGATCGCTATCAGATTTTGGACAGCATATGTATTCCCCATGCCATGACTGAGCCTCAGGACACTCAGAGAGATGACCGATGTAGCCATTATACCATTTATGCAGAGCAGTCAGTGGTGCCCAGAGTTACAGTAGCAGTTTCAGAGGACAGATGATGGTTCAGAGGATGAGCATTCAAGTATATGACTCAGCAGGTATATCATGGTGTTATGGTTATATTGCTTTTATATTCATTCTTATGGCATGTCTTAGCACTTAGTGTCATGATCTGGCGATCATATAGATATGTGGACTTGATTGATCTTATTATATATATATTCTACTGTCCTTACTCAGACCTAGAAGTTCACTACTCATACTCATTGGTTTCACCCTCCCTAGGGAGAATAGGGGTGATCATTCCACCATACCTTGGCTTGCTAGTGTTGGCTCCATTACTCATTGTCTTCATCCATCCATTACCTACCTTTTAGTTTATCACCCTAACTTACTACTTGACTAGTGGCATGGAGGATCTTTTCCCCAGTGTAGCCTCTGTATTGGATGAGCTTCCCTGTTTATTGTGTCTAGGCTCTGAGTTGGTGACAAAACTTACCTCTGGTGAGTTGGATTGTAGGCCTAAATCATTCTGGTCGGTTGTCCCGATGTTTGGCATTGGCTCGAACTCCCCCTAGTCACTTGAGATGTTGTTGGCTAAAACTGAAAGCTCATGTACTACTTGTGGAAACTTCTAAATTCGCCCATGGAAACTAAAAAGGGCAAGAGCGATGAACTGCTGAAAAATACTCCTCGAAGAGAATAAGAAAGGTCCAAAAAGTAATGATTCTTAAAAGCTATATCTAAACAATTGCTGACCTTATATATGTATGAAAAACATGCCCTAGATGCAAGCTGCAACTAGTTGTGCTTATCAGCACACCTGAAATCCGAAGGGTTATGTAGGCCAAAAAGGCCATGAAATGAAATTGAATGATCCTAATGAACCTGGATCAACTTGATGTAGACATGATGCCTAAGTTGAATAAGCACACTCTGAACAACTTATCCATTTGTGAGACACCGCCATTCCCTGTGTTGTTGCTCATTCAGTATATACTATGGTGTGTATTCCCTTTCCCATATCCAAAGTGTCACAATGTTAAGTCAGTGAGTCACCCTTTAGCCTAGCCAATTTATTTGAGCCTTCACCCTTCACTAGCAAATTGATCACAACTATGAAGTGAGTATGGTCCTGAAAGTCTAGTCTGAGTCATATAAATAATTAATGACAATATATATTTGGATTTAGATCGCCAGTAATGATTACTTTGTGTTATAATTGCTATTTGAATGAGTTGTAGAGCATGCATTAACCTTTGACACTTTGCAGCAGCTTCAGATAGTAGTCTGAGTTATATTTGGTCAGTATTGACCTGGTCAAACCTAGTTTGACCAAGGCCAATCACAAGACATGAGATTATTGGACCTTATGATGACACAGGTAGATGATATATGGTCTATGTACATGTACATGATGGTTCTATGCATCAGATACAGGTTTATGATGATGATCTATGGTTTTCAGCATTATTTGATCATTTACAGATTACTATTATTTCACCTGTTCCGGTATATTGGGTATATTATATGATCATGCAGAGAGCTATATGGTGTATGAGTACACATCTTGGATAGTTTTGGACCTTCTAAGTCCAATGAGACAATCTATTTTCAGTTTCGGGCAGTTACAGTGATGATTTAGCCTCAGCAGGCTGTCCTAGTGCAGTTTTGGTCTGTCGGAGACCCTAGTAGAGCAGATATGATTTTTATTTGGTTCACCTAGGGCATTGATGATGGAGGGGGTGGTCCAGCCACTTGTTTTTACCATATTACCCCCCTTCCGGACACACTAGTGCCCTCAACTTGACAGCGCAGGCACTCTAGGAGGCAGTTTGGGACAGGTACACGCTTCCCGAGGCAGTTTTGGATTGGTAGAAATGGCTACAGAGGAATTCGATTTGGGCTATTGAGGCAAAGTTTTGGCATGGGATGATCAACGATGATGAGTGGGATGTCTTCCACACCTTCTCCAGCAGTTTCAGCTTCGTCGGGGCCCACATCCATCACTTATGGCACTTTCTGATGATTTCTGAGGTCTTTGGAGGCCTACGATTTGTCCATAGAGGCACGATTTGGTATATTGATGACTATTTTGTTATTATTGTGCTATGGGGATTGACCAAGGGTGGGTAAAATTACCCCTTGGACCCACCATAAGCTTATTTTTATATTTTGTCATCATGATTTGGTGGGATCCCCTCTCCTAGGGCGATTTTATCCACTTATTATTATATTTTATGGTTGATCCATGTATTTTATTGTTGAGCTCATCTCAACCATTGATTAGATCTTTTGATCTTTTAATCTTAGCCACTCATGTAAAAAGTTGTTAGGATTATGCTCTCTCCCCATCCTATTTAAGGAGGGAGCCTCTCATTGTAAAATCATCTAGAGATTTTTGGCTTTTGGCTCTTGGAATAAAATTTCTATCTTTTGGAGTACATGCTTGGGTTGGAGTGGATGTTGGTTGTTTTTATTGTAAATGCTTTTGTCCATTGCACTGGAGGATCTATTGTAGCTATCTTGCATATTTGCCATATCTTTTTTACAGGTTGAGAAGACTTCTTCAACAAGTGCGAATTGGTGGGGAGGCTTGCCCTTCAAGCTTGGAGGAGGACGTTTTGGGTTAAACAGGGAGTGGTTTTGTCTTTGCACCAACTATTCTTTGCTTATCTCTTTATTGCTTGTATCTACCTTCAACATGTTAAACTGATTGATGCTTTGCTCCTTGGTTTTGACAGGTTAGAGGGACACATATGTGGCTTGGAAAAATCGATTTGGCAAGAGGGCTTCAAAAATTCTCCATTTGATCTTTGGCAAAAGTAATCCTCATCTCAACTAGCATTCATCTCTTCATCCAAGTATGCTCCAAAGGTATGATCTTCTTCTTCCTTGAATCATCCATAATTTCTAGATCATAAAAACCCTAATTGATCAAAACCCTCATTTTGGTTTTTCTTAGATCAACTTAGATCTAGCCTTGCTTTTGAAGAGATATTAAAAACCCACCTCTATAGCATCCACCCCTAGTGGGATCTATAGTTTGGTGGTGATTGGGTTAAAATTGACACACTTTTCAAGGCAATAAAGCCCTCTTGAGCCAAATCGCACTTCCTTGGAGAGGCTTGTTTGGTTAGATCTAGCACATGGGTAGGTGAGATCCCACTTGATTTGCAATCTACACACTTGATAACCTACCCCCAGACTTTTACTTTGGTGATTTCTACCTTGTGGGCATCATTCCACATTTTAAGGGATTAAAACCCCCCTTTTGAACTACTTGGCATCTTAAAACTCAGATCTAGTAAGATCTAACCCTTGGATTGACTTAATTTTCTAGATCCACATAGATCGGTGCATAAGCTACTTGGATCTACAGTTTTGTGGCTATTGGACTTGATTTGGCCCACCTTATCCATCTTTTAGCCCTCCTTGAGCAAGGTCGCACTCCCTTGAGTGAGTGAGTTTGCCCACTTTGAGAACGTTGGTGGTTGAGATTTTTGTGGATTTGGAACGGGCATACCTCGAAACCTAGGTCTAGAGTATCATTTTGTGACGATCTGCCTTGGGGGTAGCATTCCTTGTTTTAAGGGATTGTGGTCCACTTGGGTCATTTCATGAAAACCTAGATCTAGCAAGATCCAACCATTCCATCTCAATTAGCCCACTTGACTTGACCTCTAGGTGTCCCGATCTACACTTTGACATACCTTTTGACTCCATTAGCCCATCCAACAAGGCACTAGTCCTCCTCAAAGCAAGTCGCACTCCTTGGGAATTGTGTCAAACCTTAGATCCGGTACATGGGTACTCCTAAATTCAACTTAGATCCATAGATCTACTCATTACATATCCTCTAGTGCCAATTGCATCCCTTAACTTCACCTTGTGGGTCCACTTTAAGCCATTTCACATATCCCAAGAAAGTAGGACCCACTTGTGTAGCACATGGTACTATACCTTGTCATTATACCTAATTATGTGGCCTAAATCATACATTGGTTGAAACACTAACCATCTCTCAAACCACCTTCAACCATACTTTAACTTCTAGGTCCACTCAACCTTGCATTGGTTTCCGTAACTCATCATTTACTTATCCTTAGGAACCTTTGTTTGGGTCCAATCATCTATGATTGGTTATAGGGTCTCCCCCTAGGTCTTGTTTCACCTTGATCTAAAGCGAAGAGTGCCTCGGTTGATGTGACTCCCACCTTGCATTGGGAACCGTGGCATCTCTTGGGTCACCTCTTTAGTTGCCTATCTCCTCTACCGTCCCGGATGGGATACCACTAGGGGCAACTACAAGTTGTGTGATAACATATCCAAATGACATGATGGAGAGCATGCATGAAATAGAGAAGAACCTAACTTTCGTGACTAGGGATTTAGCTAAGAGCAAAGAATCTGAAAGGTATAGACAGCCTTATGGTCCAAAACCTTACTAGAACCAACAAAAGAAACCTAATGAAGGTGATAGAAGAAACCCTGTGAGTCAAACGTCACCTAAGCCTCCTCTTATTAACTGGTCAGAAGAGCAAAAGATGGATAACCCTGAGTATCCCACTCATGGTGATGATACTCCTGATTCTCCAAAGAACATTAATTGGGTTGATAACTTAGATTTTGACAAGGACTTTGGAAGAATTTTGATTAATCATGAAGAAGAGTCTATAGAAGAACCCAGTCCTAGCTTTCCCATTTATGCCACTGAACAATCTAGTAGTAGTGGCCAAGCTCCTTTTAGAACCTATCAACGAAGAAAGTGTTATCACACCATAGTAGCAGGGCTACTATTCTTGTACAGCAGATATCTGCACATTCCAGAGCTTCCATTATTCCAGAGCATGGCTATATATTTTGGATCACTCATGATCAGAGCAGTGCATTATTCAGATTTATGTATGACTTTGTGTCAAGGCTGAGCCTTGACAGTTCAGATTTGATGACTGATGTGACTACTTATCCCATTACAATTTCAGTTCAGTGCCTAGAGATGTATTACAGCAGTGTTTCAGATGATACTTGATGATTATTATTATGATGATGTTGTATGATCTATGGATATGTTCTCACCGACTGTGGATTATTATCTTGTTGATTTAGTCATGATCATAGCAAGTGCTTGGTATATTATTCCTGATGTGGCAACTTATTTAAAATGAACTGTAAATCATAAAATGGACAATTGCTTTCACATGTAGGTCATTTAACAAACTTACTGGTTTTTCACCTTACATAGATATGGTCTTTCCCGACACCAGTTGTCTGCTAGTGTAGGCTCCATATTCACTTGTCTCCATCCATACATGACCTTCCTATTTGACTTTAAGCCCTGACTTGTCTCATTTGACTTTCTGATACCGAGGAATTCCCCATTTTTCTACCTCTGTGTTTGGACCTCATCCCTGTTTATCCAGTGTCTCGGCTCTGAGTTGGTGACAGAACTTACCTTTGGTGAGTTGGATTGTAGGCCTAAATCATTCTGGTCGGTTGTCCCGATGTTTGGCATTGGCTCGAACTCCCCCTAGTCACTTGAGATGTTGTTGGCTAAAACTGAAAGCTCATGTTCTACCTATGGAAACTAAAAAATTCGCCCATGGAAACAAAAAAAGGGCAAGAGCAATGAAAAGCTAAAAATACTCCTCGAAGAGTATAAGAAAGGTCCAAAAAGCAATGGTTCTTAAAAGTTATATTTAAACAATTGTTGACCTTATAAATATGTGAAAAACATGCCCTGGATGCAAGCTGCAACTAGTTGTGCTTCTCAGCACATCTGAAATCCGAAGGGTTATGTAGGCCAAAAAGGCCATGGAATAAAATTGAATGATCCTAATGAACCTGGATCAACTTGATGTAGACATGATGCCTAAGTTGAATAAGCACTCTCTAAACAACTTATCCATTTGTGAGACACAGCCATCCCCCGTGTTCTTTTTGTCCAGCACAGAGTTTGTAGCTTCCCCCTTCTCCCAGTCCAAAGTATTTTTGAGTTAAGTTAGACAAGTCAAACCCTTGGCCCAACCTTGCTCCTAGCCTTCATCCTTCACTAGCAGTTTGACCATGTCCAATGGGTGAGTTTGTCATTTGAACTATTGTGCAAGTAATTTTATATAACAACGGAATATGTTAACTTGATTAATGCCACTGAATGGAATTTATACTTTGAGCTTAGCTGTGGGAATGATTAGAGAAGCATTGTCTTAGTCTACTGATGTGATTTATCCTTGATTATATATTCTTGGGATCCGTGATGATGTGGACCATGTATGGATGATTATTGATGATGATTTATGGGCCCACATGTTTGATAATGATATCATATGATGGACATATGATGCAGATGATGTTTGATCCAGTTCAGCAGGTTTATTATTACTTCAGATCAGCAGATTATACATTGTCCATATATGGTGGACCCTACAGCAGGCCCATTAGGGCAACCCAGGGTGTATGAGTACTCATTCCTAGTGGATTTGGGTCTTCTGCATCCATTGAGACACTTATCTTTCAGTTCCGGGCACTTCTGACAGTGATTGATGCAGTTTTACACTTGTTGACCAGATTGGGGGCTGATTTCCCAGCCTGAGCAGCAGGGGCCCCGAGAGGCCAGTTCACCTAGGGCGCTGATGATGGAGGGGGTGGTCCAGCCACTTGTTATTACCATTTACCCCCCCTTCCGGAGAGCCTGGTGGGCTCAGATGGACAGCGCTAGCACCCTAGGAGGCAGTTTTGGCACTTTCACAGTTCCCGAGGCAGTTAAAAAATGGGATAAAGTGGTCACTGAGGAAATCGATTTGGGCAATTGAGGCAAGGTTTTGGCATTTGGTCTTCACAGAGGTCTTCCAGGGTGGCATCACTATCTTCCAGTCAGTTTTCACCATGTGGGTATGCCCGGATTGATCACAGGAGGACATTTACTGCTTGACTGTCATGGATTCTGAGGACAGTTTTGGTCATTTCTATTATATTGGACATATTTTATTATTTTATTGTGCCTTGGGGATGAGCTAGTAAGGATTGATGCCTCCTAGCCCCACCATGTGCTTATTTTATCATGTCCTAGTCATCATGAGGTGGATCATTGTACTTTTTACCCCTCTAGTGGGATGACGTCACCCTCCATTGTACCATTTAGTGAGGGCGCTTTTGTTATATTGGGTGATCCAAGTGATATTATGTTATGGTTCATCCTAGCCATTGATTGTATGATGAGATCTTATAATCTCAACCACTCATTTGATGTAGTATTGTAGAGTGGTATAGGGTTTTGGTCTTTATTATCCTATATAAGGAGGAGACCCCCCATTGTAAAGCTCACCTTTGGAGCTCTGGAATATTGGAATAGAAGATTTTTTGTGGAGCACATCTCTCTTGCATTATGGATTCTCTTGCATATTGAATATACAGTATCTCTTCTATGTATCATTGTGGATTTTGGTGCTTTTGCTAACCTTTTGACAGGAAAGTCGAATTGGAGAGAGGAGGGCGACTTCATGAGGGTTATTGTTGGAGGGATCCACATATTCTCTCTTGGGTTGATCTTGTGACAGGGAGTATCATTATTGTATCTTCGTGACATAGTTGATGCTTTCTTTTACATCTTTCTACCATTTTCATAATCATCTTGCTTGACTTGTTTCTTTGATCTTGTCTTGTAGGAAGAGGACGATTTGGCTATCTTGGAGATGGGCGATTTGGTTGGAGCACTTGGATCTCACTCTTGAATATAAACATAGGAGAATGCTATCAACTTGCAAGGTGGCCATAAGCAATTGAGGTAAGATCTACAAGGTATGTGCCTCTTTCATCCATTCTATCTTCATTGGTCATAAAACCCTAATTAAATCAAAACCCCAAATTTGGTATTTCTTAGATCTATTTAAATCTACTCTTGCAATTGAAAAGATATTAAGAACCCACCTCTATAGGATCCACCCCTAGTTGGATCTATAGTTTGGTGGTGATTGGGTAAAAATTGACACACCTTTAAATGCAAAAAGCCTTCTTGAACCTAAATCGATTTTCCTAAGAGAAGCTTGTTGGGTAAGATCTAGCACATGGGTAGGTGAGATCCCACTTGATTTGACATCTAGACACTTGATAACCTATACCCATGTCTTTACTTTGGTGAAAACTACCTTGTGGACATCTCTCCATGTTTTAAGGGGTTGAAACCCCCTTTTGACCTTCTTGGCACCTTAAAACTTAGATCTACTAAGATCTAGCCCTTGGATTCACTTGAAACTTTGAACATGCATATATCGGGGTACTAGCATCCCGGATCTACATTTTGGTGGCCATTGGACTTGATTTAGTCCACCAAAAACCACTTTTGGACCTTCCTTGAGCAAATCGCACCCCCTTGATTTTTTGAGTTGGTCCACTTCTAGGAAGTGGGTGTTGGAGATTTTCGTGGATTTGGAATGCCCATGCCTTGAAACCTAGGTCTATACTGTCCTTTCGTCAAGATCCGCCTTGGGGATTGCATTCCTTGTTTTAAGGGATTGTGGTCCACTTTTGGTCATCACTTAAAAACCTAGATCTAATAAGATCCAACCATTGGATCTCATTCAACCCACTTTACTTGGCTTCTAGGTGTCCCGATCTACAATTTGACATACTTTTTGACCCCATTAGCCCACTTAACAAGGCACTAGTCCATCACCAAGCAAGTCGCACTCCTTGGGATTGGTGTCAAATCCTAGATCTAGTACATGGGTATCCTTAAAACCAACTTGAACTCATAGATCTAGCCTACATCTAACCTATAGTATCTACTTCACACCTAATTTCACCTTGTGGGCCTACCTAGAATCATTTCACACTTCCCAAGAAAACTAGACCCACTTGTGTAAACACATGGTACTATACTTTGTCATCATACCCCATCATGTGGCCTAAACCATACATAGGTTGAAACATTAATAATCTTTTACAACTCCCTCAACCATACCTTAACCCTTAGGTCCACTTAGCCTTGCATTGGTTTCCGTAACTCATCACTTACCTACCCTTAGAAACCCTTGTTTGGATCCAATCAACTGTGATTGGGGTATAGGGTCTCCCCCTTGGTCTAGTTACACCTTGACCTAAAGCGAAGAGTGCCTCGGTTGACGTGACTCCCACCTGCATTGGGAACCGTGGCATCTCTTGGGTCACCTCTTTAGTTGCCTAGCTCCTCTACCGTCCCGGATGGGATACCACTAGGGGCAACTACAAGTTGTGTGATAACAGAAAGGATGGCCAAAAGCCTACCCCTTTCATTGAAAAGAGGAGTGAGTTGCCTAGTCCAGTGAGTGAGCCAATCCCTCTTCCTGAGTATGACTTAGATATCAACATTGAAAGGGAATTGGATAAAGTTATGCACAACATCCCACTCACTAAGTTAATGAAAATCCAATCAATAAAAGAGCAAGTGGTAGAGTTTTTCGAGAGCATCCCTGAAACTACCACAAGTAATGGTGAAGATCCATCTCCTCTAAACTCAACACCTAGTGCTATGGTTGAAGATGAGGATCCTCCCATTAAGATCCAGCCTGCTTTATACGAGAGAAAAAATGGTGGTCATTGTTATCACATATATAGTAGTCGGGCTACCATACACTATTTTTCTGATTCCAGTACACTTTTCAGCCAGTTCCCTTACATTGAGATGCTGAGATGAGCATCTGTTATGGATCATGATTATTATATGAACAGCAGTTTGTTCCCCATACCATGACTGAGTTTCAGGACACTCAGAGAGATGACCAATGTAGCCATTTAGCCATATATACAAAGCAGTCAGTATTGCCCAGAGTTACCGCAGCAGTTTCAGAGGACAGATGTTGGTTCAGATTATGTGCACTCAGGTATATTCTGGTGTTATGGTTATATTGCGTTTATATTCATTCTTGTAGCATGTCTTAGCATTTAGTATCATGATCTGGCGATCATATAGATATGTGGACCTGGTTGCATCTTTATATATATTATATTTGTCCCCACTCAGACTTAGAAGTTCACTACCCATACTCATTGGTTTTACCCTCCCTAGCGAGAATAGGGGTGATCATTCCACCATACTTTGGCTTGCTAGTGTTGGTCTCATTACTCATTGTCTTCACCCATCCATTACCTACCAGTTTGTTTATTACCCTGACTTAATACTTGACTATAGTAGCATGGAGGACCTTTCCCCGCTTTAGCCTCTGTGTTGGATGAGCTTCCCTGTTTCTTGTGGCTCGGCTCTGAGTTGGTGACAAAACTTACTGTTATCACACCATAGTAGCAGGACTACTATTCCTGCTTAGCAGATACCTGCACATTTCAGAGCTTGGATTATTCAGAGCTTGGCTATGATGAGTTTATATTTTGAGATCACTCATGATCAGAGCAGTGTATTTTATCAGACTTATGTTAGACCTGTGCCAAGGCAGAGCCTTGAGAGTTCAGATTTGATGACCGATGTGACCCTTTATTCCATACAGTTTCAGTTCAGTGCTCAGAGATGTATTGCAGCAGTGTTTTAGATGATTTATGATGATTATTCTTATGAGGATGTTCTATGACCTATGGATGTTTGATCATTGACTTTGGACTATTATCTTGTTGCTTTAGTCATGTTCACAGCATTAGCTTGGTATATGATTCATGAGGTGGCAAATTTTGTAAAATGAAAATGAATTATCTTAATGAATTATACAATGGACATTTTACTTGCACATTTAGGTTGCTTAACAAGACTCACTGCTTTACGACCTTGCATAGATATGGTCTTTCTTCACACCATTTGTCTGCTAGCTTAGGGTCCACTTTCACTTGACTCCATCCATATATGACCTTCCTTATTTGGCTTCTACCCTTGACTTGTCTTGCTTGACTTTCTGATATTGAGGACTTCCCTTTTTACTACCTCTGTGTTTGGATCGCATCCCTGTTTGTTTATTGTCTCGGCTCTGAGTTGGTGACAGAACTTGCCTCTGGTAAATTGGATTGTAGGCCTAAATCATTATGGTCAGTTGTCCCGATGTTTGGCACTGGCACGAACTCCCCCTAGTCACTTGAGATGTTGTTGGCTAAAACTGGAAGCTCATGTACTACTTATGGAAACTTGTGTAAATTCGCCCATGGAAACTAAAAACTCTAGAATGTGTTTTTTAACACACGTGAGTAAAGAGCAAGAACGATGAACTACTAAAATACTCCTCGAAGAGTATAAGAAAGGTCCAAAAAGCAATGGTTCTTAAACTCTATATCTAAACGATTGCAGACCTTATATATATATATAAACATGCCCTGGATGCAAGCTGCAATTAGTTGTGCTTTTTAGCGCACCTGAGATCCGAAGGGTTATGTAGGCCAAAAAGGCCATGAAATGAAATTGAATGATCCTAATGGACTTGGATCAACTTGATGTAGACATGATGCCTAAGTTGAATAAGCACTCTCTAAACAACTTACCCATTTGTGAGGCACAGCCCTTCCCCGTGTTATTTGTCCAGCACAGAGTTTGTAGCTTCCCCCTTTTCCCAGTCCAAAGTGTCTTTTAATTGAGTTTACACCAGTCACCCCTTTGCCCAGCCTTGTTCCTAGCCTTCATTCTTAGCTAGCAGTTAGACCATGTCCAATGCGTGACTCTCTCATTTAAGCTATTGTGCAAGTAATTATAAATAACAATGGAATATGCAAACATGATTAATGCCATTAAATGATGTTGTACTTTAAGTTAAGCTATGAGTACGATTAGAGGAACATGTCTTAGTCTATTGATATCATTTATCCTTGGTTGTATTTTGACCTAGTCAAACTCTGTTTGACTATGGTCATTCCTTGGGATCCGTGATGATGTAGGCCATGTATGCTTATTGGTGACGATTGATGGTCCCACATACTCTTGATCATGATGCTATATGATGGACATATGATCCAGATGGTGATTGATGCAGTTCGGCAAGTTTTATTATTACTTCATATCATCAGATTATGCACTATCCATATATGGTGGAACTTACAGTTAGCCCATCAGGCCAACCCATGGTGTATGAGTACACATTCTTAGTAGATTTGGGTCTTCTGGATCCAATGAGACACTTATCTTTCAGTTCCGGGCATTTCTGACACTAAATAGATGCAGTTTTCCACTTGTTGACCAGATTTGGGGCTGATTTCCCAACCTGACCAGCAGGGGCCATGAGAGGCCAGTTCACGTAAGGCACTGTATGAGGAGGGGGTGGTCCAGCCACTTGATATTACCATTTACCCCCCCTTCTGGAGAGCCTGGGAGGCTCAGTTTGAAAGCGCAGATAGACATGACTTTCAGGAGGTGGAGGACACCGTTCTTGATGGTCAGTGTTACCACCTAAAGTTGCACTTTAGTTGGACTTCAGTGAGCCGCCAGTGTTGCACAATCACTTGTGCTTTTCAGTGTTCAAAAGTTCCAAGCTTGGCTTATTCAAGGCCCTTTTTTTTAATGTTTTGTAGTACATGACCGTGCCCCACGGGGTTTGTAATAAGCGTACTAGCATGGTGGTCTTTGAGTGACTCGGTCTAGGACTTGACAACCAAAGAAGGTATTCCAAGAAGTTTTTTCCCTTGTCAATTATGCTTTATCTTTAGCCGAGTATAATCGGTGATATTTTCCCCTGCACCTCCAAAGTTGGAATGCCCAAAGTGGGGGTTAGGCCTTAGGGGATTATTAAAGCCCATTTTGTAACGTTTATAAACATGCTAGATGCTAAAATTTTATCGTTTTGTCATGTACTAGGTTCCCCTGAAGTTTCAGTCAATTCCGAGAAAAAATATTTTTTTCGTTTTTTTAAGCCATTTTTAATGGTTTAATTAAAAAATTTCAAAAGGTGATAAAGTGTGATCTCGAGTCAGAATTTGGCGCAGTGATGCTCGTTTTCAAGCTCAGAGCATCCTCTTTACCTCGGTACCCAGTTTTACTACATTTCAGGCGACCGGGAACCCCCGTGGAGCAGGTTTGTCTTTCAGAGCTACATAAGGGCACTTTAATGCTAAAAGAGCATCAAATTGCACCTTGGTCAAAAGTCAAATTTATTAAAAAATTAAAAAAGGAACATGCCAAATGACATGGCATGACATCACTTAAGGTGAGCGATTACATCAAAAGAGAAAGCATGTATTAAAATCAATTTTTAAGAGGTTATGAGCAAATAACAATCCGTACGGATTCCTTCATGTGGGGCCATCCTTCTCCACTTGGCCGTGAGCATTTGGTGGGCGTTTGAAATTTAAGAAATGACTTGGAACCTTATGTCATAAAATTTTATGGTGGGCGACCTTGCCAAAGAGTCAAAGCATATTTTAAAGATGAGTTTAAAAATCAAAATGTAATATATCAAAGTGAGGATGCGCTAAACCTTCACGTGGGGCCAACCAACCTCTCCTCACAGTCGTACGGAGTTGATGGTGGGTAATCTCATGGTGGGGGCATCGCCTTAATTGTGAGGTGGAAACCATTTAGTTTGGACCTTATTTAAAATGCAGTCAACGTGGCATGAAAGTTGTCAAACTCATATTCACTATCATCCTTCACGTGGGCCGATTTCTCACATGGCCAATTTCGTTTTTGATTGAGGATGAGTTCGAAAAGGGTGGGAGCCTACCTCTTGAGGTGGCATTGAACCACATGGTTTCTAAATTAGAGCATCCAACCAACCCCCACGCGAAAGCATGAACGTGGAAGGAAAAATCACGATTAGCTTTCCTCACACAGATGGCTCTTTCACCATTCGGCGGTTTCCATGCTTTGAACTGATTTTTTTCCAAATGAAGTGGTGTTTCTCCATTGGTTATGGGTTTTTGCTTGCTCTACAATTCAGCTGCCTTGCTCTACAATCTAGGAGGATGCCCTCCTTAGGGTTTTGCGCCCTAGCTAGCATTCATTTTTCTATAAATTGAGGAGCTTGGCTCCATTGTAATGATCTAAAGGTGGAACCTTTGCTCGTTCATTGTAATATTTTTCTGAGTTTAATAAAGAAGGCTTTGGAGGCTAGTCTAGTGATTGTCTTTGGTTGGATTTTCATGCTTGTTACATTTGAGGTAAACTGTATCGTGTTGCATAGTTAGTATTGTCGGGATTGTATGTCTTTTTAAAGGGAAGTTATCTTTCATAAGGAATAGTGAGTAATGCTTTATAGGTTGCTTACTTTTGTGGATGATATTAGAATGCTAGAAGTAGTATGATTTCTTGTTTGAATCTATTATTTCTCAAGCTTTTTGTTGTTCATTTACACATATGCTCTTATCCCCTTGCTAGTTGTTTGCAGCTGTTTACAGGTAGCCTAAGCTGAAGAGATCCACGAACATGTTAGATCGTATCTTCATTTAGTAAATTCGAACAAAGTCTTGGTCCTACCGGTGCATCAGGGAGCTTGAGTCCATTGCCCTTTCTTCAAAACGCTCAACCCCCAAGGGTTTCATTCTTCTGATCCAATCTTCTTTAACTATCTTCGGTTACTGTTACTTATGTTAGATCATAGTTCTTTCAAAGCATAAATTTCTGAAAGTAGATCTAAGTTTACAAGTTTTCCTTTTCAAGCTTGTTTTATTCGTAAAATCTAGAGTTCTTGATAGGAAAATCTTGTCTTGGTTGAAAAGTATATTTGGCATTTAAGTGCTTTGGTTCGTTTAGCTTTTCCAAAAACAAGCAAAAGATCCTAAGGAAAGTAGCTTTCTAGCTCACTTTCCTTAGTCATTTGATTTCATTTTTGTAGTAGTTAAGTTAGAAAAAAATTCCATTTTTTGCATCTAAACCGAACATACTCTTAAAGTGTGTTTCGGTAGTTTTCAGTAAACTTTTGTTCGCTGGAATTTGTACAATTTTATGACAGTCCTACATTTAAAAGTTAACTAAAACTCAGTTAAAGACTAAGAAAATTGCCAATAAACTAGTCTTTCACATACTTGTTTAAGCTAGTTTCAGTCTTGCACTTTGTAGTATTATCAGAACACTCTTAAAGTGTTTTGATTGACATTTCTAATCAACTTTAGCTCGCTGGTCTGTTTCATGTTCTTAGCAGGTTGGAGTTAAAAAACTCACAGAAAAGACACTTCGAAACTCCCAAAATCACCCTGAGAACTAGCCATCAAAGCAATGCATTGTTTACACATCTTATTGTAAATTGTCTTGTTCCCTAATGATAAAGGGAAAGCAGTAGTTCTCATCATTTCTTGATTGTAATCAAAAGAATAAAAAGAGCACAACAGGCAATTCCAGCGCCTGACCCCAATCCCCCCAGGGGGGATTTCGCACTTTTCTTTTTTCGCGACATTTTCTAACTTTTTTTGTTTTAGATTAGTTTCATTTGAGCAGTAGTAATTAAACAACTCACTCAAGCACACAAGGTCCTTCGAGGACCTGTTTATCAGTTTGTTATATGCTTTTGTGTTTTATTCAATCATTACTTCTGTTCTTAAAATTTAATCCTAAAATTAACCCCCCTTGCTGTATATTCTTGGGGTTTAGTGTAGATTAATCATTTACTCACACATTTTAATAAAACGAACTACGCCCCAAACCCGGAGTATGCTCTTGACTACTGCAGCTTAGTCGAAACAGTTGGCTCAATCAGAAACGGGTGCAAGGTACTTAGTTTTAATAGGACAATCCATTAGAATCGAATCCTAAGAACTTGAGAGGCTGCATGGACTGAATCCACATTTTGGCACCTACAAGTTTGGTGATAACATTTTGGCGCCGTTGTCGGGGAGGGCAGAAGCCTACCTAGGTTTGACATACTGTTCACATACTCTCTCCCCTGCTTTTTTAAACGACATACATCTTGGTAGAAGAATTTAAAGACTACCTGGCGACTCCGAAGTGTGACTCTGCTGAGGAGCAAACTCATTTGCATCCTTGCAATGCTTTTCATTTCGGTGAATTGCTTGTGTGGTTCACCTAGCGACTCCACCCCGCGACTCTACTAAGAAGCGTACCCATGTATATAATCCACTAAGAATCTTAATAATTCATAATGGAACAGGATCTTCTTCAAGATCTTAAAGAACAATTAAAAATTATAACATAGATTAATGATAGGAACTTGAAATTTATGTATGAGGATAGTTATCAAAATAATTATGGGTATGAACCTGGATATCAAGATTCTTATGATAACCATCATTCACCTCATCCATCTAATAATTTTTCCCAAAATATTCCAAGTGAACCAATTAGAAAATATCACACTCAGCCGAGGCTTTTGGTAAATGATCCTCGCCCAGCTCAAGCAACTAGAACTTTTAGGAAACCCAAGCCATCTCCTTTTGATTTTTCAGAAATATATGGGGCTCCTCATTTTATGCCAAATGGATACATCAGGGGGTTGCCTCATTTTGATGGGAAGTAATGGAGCATCTATTGAAAGTCATTTGGATGCCCTCTGGGACCATATGGAATTTCTGGGTGCTGATGGTGAGGATGTCTATATGCGAGCCCTTGGTGCTTCCCTAGAAGGGGATGCTCGACTATGGTTTAATCATTTAGCCCCAGGATCCATCACTGGGTATGACATGTTCATGGATTTGTTAATAAGTGAGTGGGGAGAAAATATTAATGAAACTATGGAAGAACAGTCGGAAAATGAGTCTCTTAATGAAAATCAACTTGACGAAGACGATCAAGATACCGATAATGAATTAACTAATGATTGTAATTCCTCTTTCCCTGAGCTAAGTGAGCCTATGAATGAAAGTGAGCAAATCTCAATCCCTCGAGATTATTGCCTTGATTTTGACATAAGAAGGGAACTTATGAGAGTCTTGTCATCATTACCTAAAGAAATCTCAGATGAAGAGAGTGATTTCCATCAAGAAGAATTCATGGTTGAGTCTTCCATTAGTGAGATCCCTTTTCATAATCCTTGTGTAATTAACAATTTTTCTGATCATGACATTGAGAAAGAAGAAAATAGGGACAACAACCAAATTTCTTTAGAAACCAATGGTCATCCTGTTTTTAGAGATAAATTTTATGAAAATGATCAAATGGTTGTTAATCAGTTTGTCGATGCAATTCCTGATAAATTATCATCATATGAATTTAGTGACAAATCAATTAATGAGAAATCTCATGATGAGGATGGGTTTGTGAATCAAGCTAATCAAGAGTTTTCCTTAATGAAATCCTCAAACCAATATCTTAAGGATTATGGGAAGCTCGGAAATAATCCTTCACTTAACTCATTCAATTTTTATAATTTTTCCAATTCAATTTTTTATCAGGATTAATCTTTGGGGTTGGTTGCTTGCAATAAGTTCTTTCCTTTTTGGCAAAATTCAAGGTCAATAAATCTTCAATCCACCCTCCCATCCCAGCTTTTTGAATCTTCTTTGAGTTTGTGGTCTAGTCAATCTTTTTCTTTTGGGATTTTCAATCAAGAGTCTATATATTGTCGCATGAATGGAGATAACGTGCTTCATTTCCCCTTTCAGTCATCTTTGATAAATAACATTCTTAAATCCTCTTGGTGGCTGGAAGGGGTATATAAAGATCAATTTCATCGTTTCTTCATCCTTAAACAACAAGTGGGGCTAATCTTGATCTTAATTTTATTTCACAATTTATCCCTACTTGGTTTGTGCATCACTCCTGGAGTTGTCAGAATTGAGTGTCCTAGTCAGGTAGATGAGGAAAGTAATTTGAAAAAAAGGGAGTTGAATTTGTTATCACATCTTTTCCCTCCATACATGTTGAATAATAACTTGCATAATTTTTATGATCCGATTAATATTCTGATGGAGGATGTTTACATTAATCAAGCTCCCCCTTTGCATGTTTTCATCTTGCACCATTCCAATGCTTTCTCAAATTTTGAACAAGTCAGGAATGTAATGATTTTCAATTCACTAAGCTTTAATCTAATCTTGACTTATTCTATTAAAAAAAATCAAGGAAGAATCATTAGTCAAATCGATGAATGGTTGCACTGGATTTATGCTTTTACCTAGCATTTGTGCTGACTAGTTAGAGTAGGGCAGGTAGGACTTGAATAAGCCTACTTGGGCAGTAGTTAGTTTTTCAACCATTGAGTCTGGCGCCTTTTGTTTGTCTTTTTCTAAGCTCCTCTTGAAGCTCCTAGTTTAACTGAGTACTTGTCGTTTTTTCTTTTCCTGCACAATAAATTTCAAACTTTGCAAGTTATGTTAGTAGTTTAAATTTACTTTCTGCATTTATATTTCATGTATTTATATTTCTGTCATAGAATAGATTTTATTTCATTTGGATTTTATATTTTTCCCATACATGCTGCATGAGGTATTTTGATGTTTGTGAATGCAGAAATAGGTGCAAAATAAAATAAACAGTTGAAAGCAAAATGGTAGAGTATTGGATCGAGGATTCGAGTAGCAGAGTTCGAGGACCAGAGATTCTGAGGTTCTCAAGCGCTCATTTCAGCAGAGCACTTGTCCCAGCCGGAGCCAGATGTTATCACATATATAGTAGCCGGGTTACCATACATTATTTTTCTGATTCCAGTACACTATTCAGCCAGTTCCCTTGCATTGAGATGCTGAGATGAGCATCTATATTGGATCACTATCAACTTTTAGACAGTATATATTCCCCATGCCATGACTGACTCTCAGGACACTCAGAGAGATGACCGATATAGCTATTATACCATTTGTACAGAGCAGTCAGTAGTTCCCAGAGTTACAGCAGCAGTTTCAGAGGACAGATGATGGCTCAGAGGATGAGCATTCAGGTATATGACTCAGCAGGTATATCATGGTGTTCTGGTTATATTGCTTTTATCTTCATTCTTATGGCATGTCTTAGCATTTAGTGTCATGATCTGGCGATCATATAGATATGTGGACCTGGTTAATCTTGTTATATATATTATATTGTCCCTACTCAGACTTAGAAGTTCACTATTCATACTCATTGGTTTTACCCTCCTTAGGGAGAATAGAGGTGATCATTCCACCATACCTTGGCTTGCTAGTGTTGGCTCCATTATTAATTGTCTTCATCCATCCATTACCTACCTTTTAGTTTATCACCCTGACTTACTACTTGACTAGTGGCATGGAGGACGTTTCCCCACTGTAGCCTCTGTGTTGGATGAGCTTCCCTATTTATTGTGTCTCGGCTCTGAGTTGGTGACAAAACTTACCTATGGTGAGTTGGATTTCCTTGAGAAATCCCCCTAGTCATTAAAGTTGTGTTGGCTAAACCTGAAACTTTTAGTGCTGCCATGAATACAAAGTATGAGAAATTAAATGTTATATCTTGTATGAAAAGCCCATTCATGCAATGTGTTTCTAAACAAACATGAATGAAAGGCAAGTCAAATGAAAATGGCTATGAAATAAAATGTTATATCTTTTGTGAAATGTAAATACCTAAGTAAACAAGCTGTCTGTGACACACCTAGAAGTGCTCAAGTAAACAAGTGCCTTAAAAACACACCTGCAGCAAAAAGCCTAAATAAATGTAAATCTATGCAATGTGTTTATAAACACACATAGATCAAAGGCTGTGGAAACTTTAGGCCCAAAAAGCAATGAAACTCAAATGCTATATCAAAATGATTGCTGCCCTCATTTGTATTATGGATTGTGCGCATCTGTTAAAGGTGAATAAATACTCTTTGAACAACTTATCCATTTGTGAGACACCGCCATTCCCTGTGTTGTTGCTCATTCAATATATGCTATGGTGTGTATTCCCTTTCCCATATCCAAAGTGTCACAATGTTGAGTCAGTAAGTCATCCTTTGGCCTAGCCAGTTTATTTTAAGCCTTCACCCTTCACTAGCAAATTGATCACAACTATGAAGTGAGCATGGTCTTGAAAGTCTAGTCTGAGTAATAATAATAATTAATGACATTATATATTTGTTGGTAGATCGCCAGTAATGACTGCTACTTGTTATAATTGCTATTTGAATGAATTGTAGAGCATGCATTAACCTCTGACACTTTGCAGCAGCTTCCGATGATATTTTGAGTTATATTTGGTCATGTTGACTTGGTCAAACCCAGTTTGACCAAGGTCAGCCATCGGACATGAGATGGTTAGACCTTATGATGACACGGATAGATGATATATGGTCTATGTACATGTACATGATGGTTCTATGCATCAGATGCAGGGTTATGATGATGATTTATGGTTTTCAGCATTATTTGATCATTTACATATTATTATTATTTCACTTGTTCGGGCATATTGGATATATTATATGACCATGCAGAGATCCATATGGTGTATGAGTACACATCTTGGATAGATTTGGACCTTCTGAGTCCAATGAGACAGTCTGTTTCCAGTTCTGGGCAGTTACAGTGATGTTTGAGCCTCAATTGGCTATCCTAGTGCAGTTTTGCCCTGTCGGAGCAGTGTTGGTTTTTATTTGGTTCACCTAGGGTGCCGTGCATGGAGGGGGTGGTCCAGCCACTTGTTTTTACCATATTACCCCCCTCCCAGACACACTGGTGCCCTCACCTTGACAGCGCAGACACTCCAGGAGGCAGTTTGGGCAGTTTCATGCTTCCCGAGGCAGTTCAGAATTAGTAGAAATGGCTACAAAGGAATTCGATTTGGGCTACTGAAGGAATGTTATGGCATGGGATGATCAGTGATGATGAGTGGAATGTCTTCCACACCTTCTCCAGCAGTTTCAGCTTCATCGGAACCCACATCCATCACTTATGGCATTTTCTGATGATTTTTGGAGCCTCCTAAGGCTCACAATTTGTCCATTGAGGCACGATTTGGTACTTTGATGACTATTTTATTATTATTGTGCTATGGGTATTGACCAAGGGTGTCTAGAATTACCTCTTGGACCCACCATGAGCTAGTTGTTATATTTTATCATCATGATTTGGTGGATCCCCTCTTCTAGGGCGATTTTGTCCACTTATTGTATTATTTTATTGGTGATCCATGTATTTTATTGTTGAGCTCATCTCAACCATTGATTAGATCTTTTGATCTTTTAATCTTAGCCACTCATTCAAAAAGTGGTTAGATTGTGGACTCTCTCCCTCCTATTTAAAGGAGAGAGCTTCTCATTGTAAGGGGACTCTTGGCTCTGGATTATTGGAATAGAAAATTATTATTGCATCTATCTCCAGTGTTGTGGTGAATGTTTTTTGGAGTTCGTTCGTTGATTCTTCCTTTGCACTGGGTTATTGGAGATATTGTCTTGCCATATTTTTTGTACCATTCTTTGCATCTACAGGTGGAGGCTGAATTCATTCAAGGAGGATGTATTGGTAGGGGAGGACCCTCCCTACTTCTTCTTTGGGTTTCTTCGTTGGTAACAGGGAGTATTACTGTCCCAGGACCTTCTATTTCATGTTACTTTTGCATTTCACTTGTATTTCCTCCATACTTGACCTTTCTGATTGAAATCGCTTTCCTTAGATTGACAGGTAGAGGAGGTCGCACTTGTGGGCTAGGGCATCATTTCGGCAAGCAAATTCAACAAACTCTCATTTGATCTCTGCAGGAGTCTTCCTCAACAACAAAGCATCTCTCTTCATCACTCAGATATAATCTCAAAGTAATTTCTCTTTCCATGATCTATCCATTTGTCTAAAAGCTTTAAACCCTAATAATTCAAAACCCCCATTTTACATTTTTTCAGATCTAGCAAGATCCCCTTGGCTTCTGGGTATAAAATTTAAAACCCACCTCTACAGTATCCACGACAATTCGGATATGTAGTTTGGTGAGGATTGGCCCTCATTTGACCCATTTTCCAAGGCAAAGGAGCTTCTCCAAGGGAGGTCGCACTCTTTGGGAGAAGTGAGTTTGCTGGGATCTAGCACCTGGGTAGGTGAGATTCCACTTGATCCTTAACTACACACCTAATAACCTACCCCCAGTGTGTCACTTCAGTGATTTCTGCCTTGTGGGCCCCATTCCTCATTTTGAGGGTTGTGCCCCACTTGGGTCACTTTGTGGCATACTTCAATCTCAGATCTACTGAGATCCAGCCATTGGATTGCCCTAATCTTTTAGATCCACCTACCTCTATACCTCAACATTCCAGATCTAGAATTTGGTGGACATCTGACTCCATTTGGCCCATTTCCAAAGGAACTGATCTTTCTCCAAGCCCATTCGACTTTCCTGGATTGTTGGGTTGGCTTGTGTTTTGATCATTATTTTGATTGCTTGAATCCCTTGACATTGTCATATCACTTCATCAAGCTCACATTTGGTACTAGTTAGCCCCAATTTGAATCTTAAATACCCTGCATTGGACACGGTTCCCAAGGCAGTAGATTTTCTCACAATTGACTGGTACCCTAATCCTTGATCTCATTATAAACTTCATAAGTCACTCACTTAAACATGTTGGACCAAATCTACACTGTTTAAACCCCTTGATCCAACTTACAGTTTACCTTGTGCCTTCATCCATAGATCTAGGGTTTGCCATACACCTTACGTACTTCACCTATACTTGATTTGATCTGGTGTTTTGGTTTGATCTCTCCTGTCGGGAGTAGATCTGGGTCTCCCCCTTTGTTGTCTTGGGCTAGATAACATAAAGTGAAGATTGCCTCGATTAGCGTGACAACCATCCATCGGGAATCGAGGCTATCTTGGTTGCACCTCTTTGGTTGCCCCTCCCTTCTGCCATCCATCTAGGATCTATCTCTAGGGGCACCTACAAGTTTGGTGATAACATAACCCACTCCTCAATCCACTCATTTAATAATCATAAAATTTACCAATTGAAACACTCCAATACTTTCACTGAGACTACACAAGCAACCCTACACAGTAGCAATTGCAAGCATTTTTACATTCTCGACACTGGTCTTTAATTTTCCATGTTTTAAGTTTCAATCATAAATGTCGTGAATGCTTATATATCTTGTGTTGGGTTAATCAATTGATTTAATTTGCAAGCAGTGCTTAGTTGTTAATTTTATCATCTCGTCATCTTTTAACTCCTAGAACAGACTTTTTCTTTGTTATAGATTAGAAGCCTTAGTTTATTTTTCATAGGGACCACCCCCCTTGGCTTCTTTAGGAGTAAGCCTAGACGGGGGAGTCGAGTAATCAGGTGACAGCACTTGACTCTCACTTTCCCCCAAGGACACACCGAGCGGCTTGAAGGTTTCCTGCTACGTCCCCCCTAGGTGTGTATTAGGCGGCAACAGTCAATTCTAGTCACAGGTTAAGTATGTTCTGCAGTTCACCAAGCCAGTTTATAACATGATTCGTTTTGCAGATACAGATCAGTCGGTGATTGGGGAGGTATATGAGCAGATGGATAGCATGCTTGGTCAAATCAAAGACATTATTGAGCAAAGAGATGCAATCTTGTATGACCATATTCATAAACATGTGGTCAAAAGGTGGGATAATCTAAATGTTCCACTCCATGCCCTTGCATATGTCCTTACCCCAAAATACTATTCTCCAATTTGGTTGGCCCAACTTGCACCTGGGGGTGGAGCTAGGAAAAAACCACACACAGATCCAGAGGTGCAAAATGGGTATATGGTTGCATTAGACAAGTTGGTCCCTGATGAGGATGAGTGTGCTCAAGTACGGAGTGAATTGAACGAATACATCAGTGAGCATGGAGTCTTTGGTACCCTGCGTGCAACCAAAGATCGAGATAGATTGGATCCTATCCGTTGGTGGAACATGTATGGCTCTAGAGCCTCATATTTGCATAAATTGGTGGTGAGGGTGCTTTAAAAGTATTATTTGAAGCATTTTCCTAACTTTCTAATTCTGGATTTCTCTGCATTTTTAGATCAATTCCAGATTTTAATTTCCTTGCTTATATAATATAAAACACTCATTATACATATAAGAGGAAATTAAAAGTGGTTTTAACCACTAGCCCTTCAAGTTTAAGAGGAAATAGGGATTTTTTTATGTTGCATTTTTTTAATGTTTTGTTAGTTTAAAGGTATGTCATTTTTTCTATTAGATATATTCTAATAATGAAACCTCTCCAATATAATTATTTGGAAAAAGGAAACAAATTTATTTTAAGATTTCCAATCAAAACGGATAGAAAATTTCAATAATCCATTATTATGATATATTACATTTATATGGCACATTAGTATAAACAACAAAAAAATGATATTGTGTCTTACTTCGTATCGATCCCACGTTTGCTTGTAGCCAAGAACCACTCTTGTTATAAATACAATAAGTGCACCAAATGCAATCACATCAAGCATAAACGCTGATCTGCATAAAAATTGGAATTTGTTAGCATGCTTAGAAACAAAATTATTCAATCAATTAATTTTCACTCATTTGGCTACCTTAATGTGTACTTTAGTGATGGTACAAAAATTAAGGAGGTGGATAAATTAAGATAGTGCAAACTCCCTATATGGATTATCACATAAATACATTTTTTTACCCTTTACCTAGAATTTAGAATTAATTTTACAATGGAAAACATACCATGGGGTGCTCACATGCTTAATATCACACCAAGAATAAATGCATACTAACAATCACATGTAGGTATCCTAGATCGAATTGCAACAAAGTAGCAAAAATGTTCTCTAAAATTTAACCATATGGTGTTTTTCAACTTCTTTGTATAAAAATGAACAAAGAGGCATGTATCTTGGATATAAGTCAGCAAGCATAGATGGCACATACAAAATCCCAAAGGGTTAATATTACATGTCCTGGATGTTATTTTTTCCCTGTTGCTCCGACCCATTTTTCAATAACCATCAATTTCTCCCATTCCTTATTTATAGGATTTTTATTTTTTAGTACTTTTGTTTATAGACTAAAATTGATTGGTTGACTAGTTATTAGTCATCAATAAGTAACTTTCATTTAAATAATGAATTGAATGTTTTCCTTGTGTCGACTGTGTCTATCTAATCTTGGCATATGTGGGTGCGTTACTTGAGGAGTTAAGTACAAGAGTTTGTGCTGGCATTATTACCCCTCATATTGAATAGAGATGCAAGTGATTTTTTGTCACACATTTCAGACATTTGCAAGATGGTAACATAGTGAGGATGGTACTTCCATTAGGTTGCTTAAGTACTTTGGATTGGAGGAGACTCATTTCTCCTTTATGACTTGTTATACCAGATTGTATATGGGGATTTTAGCCTCATTTTTGCTTCATAGATTATGGTTGAGATTCAGTTGTCAGACAGATATGTCATGTTGTGCTGAGATGCTATCAGTAGCTGCCATGTTTTTCCTTTGATGATGCATGCTATATGTATTATATTGTCAGTTTCATGCTCGGAGGATAGATGTATTATGGATTTATGGTTTTCAATGATGATGATACTAAATGTCATTCATGTTACTTACACTAGTTGATTCTGATAAGCATGGTTAGTAGAAGTGTCCCATTGTCCTGTCTCTTTCCGGATGATCACCTAAAGGACAACTTATTAGCCTATTCAATCCCCGTAGGCTATAGTCGACAAAAAGGGAATTAATAAATTATTAATGTCACATGAGCCAAAAAGTACAATATAAAGTGACATTGAATAATTAATTCATAAAGTGACTTTATAAAAAGTCGCTTAAGTTAAAAATGGCGAAAAAAATTAAAATTGGGCCAAACGGGTCAAAATGAAGATAAAAAGGGGAAAGGGCTCTCTCTCAATCCATTCATGTTATTCTCATTTTCGAAAAGTTTTGGAAAGCTTTTGAGCTTCACTCTCTTGGATGAAACCCTAAGGGAGAATGATAATTTCGGTGTTGAAACCATCCACCCTAGCTATTCTCAGGGATGAGATCACTCAGATTTCTTCATTGATCTTCATTGCCATCAAATATTCGCAAGCAGCCATCTCAAGTCTGAAGTTTCCAGTGGTTGTATGTAAGGGGGCGCACTTGCTCGAGGAGAAACCATTTTTGTGTGGAAGCGCACTTGTTGTGGGCATATTTTCCTGAGTTGGAGCATTTTCTTGAGTTTGTGGAGGAGGCGCACTAGCAGAAGGGCCTCAATAACATCTCTGCCATTCTTATCTATGTTGCCAAGCCAGTGGGGCGGGCGCATGACATTTCTTAGGCTGTTTGGAAGAGGGCACATCAATGGAAGTCCTTGGCTGTGCTAAGAAGGGCGCACTTTGTTGAGGCTTCAAGGAAGAAAGTCGTGGGCTGCCATATCTTTGTCGGTGTATGTTACTTGCTATTACACAGAGGGAAAGCCATAGTCGAGAGGAGAAGGACTGAGAGTTATTTCAGTCACCTACAGGAAGTTGTGGAGCCATTCAAGACTCATCTCATCACCATACTCATCTTATCACCCTACAATGTTGTCATAACATTCTTCTGTTGCTTATGGTCTGAGGAAGGCGCACTGGGCAGCCTAGACATCTCTGTGGGAGTCTGAAACGATCACATCTTTACCTTAGCCAGTTCGTGGGTCAAGTGGAGTATTCTCAGCCTCAAGAAGCACTATTGGTTTTCATGTAACTCTAGGTCAGACTTTGTATTAGATATCAGACCTGAACTGTATAAAAGAGAGTACGGTTCAGCCCCTTATTATTGTTAAAATTCTCATATCTGTCGCTGTAATAATTAGTATGAACTGCTGTTGATTATTTTGATAATTTCTGAGTTGATTTATAAAAGATCTATGCTGGTTTGTATGTTGGGTTTAGTATATGGGCAAATATCAAGTGTATTAACTCTCAAATAAAGCGTTGGCAACAAATTTACACATGCCTACAAACCCGGAACTCTTCAAAAAGACCACCTACAGTAAATAACAGCAGTATGAACAAATGTTTGACGAAAGTCACCTTCCAATTAGCATCTACAGCTAGCCATAAAATCATTGTGCTAAGTTGGGTTGTTATAGTGAAGTTAAGGGTGCACAGGGAAATTGTTTACGGAATTAAGGAAACCTGGGATTTACACAGTCAACCCAAAACTTAGTTTGAGTTTAACCAACCGACTTTACAGTCGTATTAGAGTTGGAGTTCCTATCAACCTGCCAGTTGTATGCCATTTTATGAATACATAGGGCAGTGAACCAGTACCTTACAGAAGAAGGCAGAAGAGAGAGCCTACTAGAATTTTTCTATCAGAGTTCAGGGAAGAGGGACAGGTAGAGTCAGAGGAAGAGGAGTCGTTAGAAGTAGAAGAAGAAGAGCAGCTAGAGACAAAAGGAGAAGAAGAAATGGGGGACAGAACTGAGCTATTTGGGGGCAGTAGGAGTGACACAAACCGAGAGGATCCATGTGAGGGTAGAACCATGAATATTATAAATGATCTGGTGAGGGGACAACAGCAATTAGTTCAGCTCATGACTCAGCTCATTGTGAATACTCAGGCAAACCAGAATAATGGGAACAACAATGGTTCAAGGGGTACCAAAGGGCATAACGGGAATCATGCAGAGGGAAGCAACACTAATGTTTCATCCCAGACAACCACACGGACCACCAATAATAGAACATCGAGGCCATTTTTTCCCCAATTTGTGACAGAGCAACCAGTTGGCAATCTAAGGCAAACTATACTAGGTGACACTTTTACAAATTACTTGAGAGAGTATTAGGACCTTGGTGATGAGTTTCATGCTGCAATGTCCTTTTGATGGGTCCTACAAGTGCACAACGAGAGCATGGGTTCAGAAGTTGGACACATACTTCCAACACAATCCCATGAAAGAGACAGAGGCAATCAGATATGCCACCCTGCATTTACAGGGAGAGGCACATGAGCGGTGGTACCATGGATTGGTTACATTCGGGCATGCCAGTATTACTTCCTACTTGGATTTCATACAGAGGTTGATCGATAGGTTTGACAAAAAGGATCCAGAGTTGCACTTCTGAGAGCTGGCACAACTCAAACAGACCGATACAGCGGACGCATACATCACAAAGTTTCAAAGGCTAACAGTCATGGTGACAGATATTTCAGAATCTAAACTTATTACGTTGGTCATGGAGGGATCATCCAAGCCATTGCATGGTTGGGTTAAGGCCTTCAAATCGAGTACATTATAGGATGGCATCATTCGCACACTGGACATGGAGGACGCAGTCTCGAAGAACAAGATGGATAAGGAGACAGGGAATGAGCTGAGGAGGAAGAAATTGTGCTTCGGGTGCAAAGAACCTTGGGAAGCGGGACACTAATGCATGGGTAAAGGAAAGATTCATTTCATAAAAGTACACCCAGATAGCGATGAGAACGAGGAGGAAGTGGAAGAGTAGGCTCAGCATGAGGAGCAGCCACAGGTACGACACCCACAGGTACAGACACAAAGTGGATACATTGCTTCCTTGTCGGGAGTTCCTAGATTCAACACTTTCTAGGTCAGGGGAGTTATATAGGGGCAGGGAGTCACGATCTTGATAGATGGTGGGGCAACCCACAATTTCATAGACTCAGCATTAGTGATCAGAAGAAGCATCCCTACAGAAGAGTTTGAGTGATTTGACGTGGAGGTAGCTGGTGGACGCATATTTCCTTGCGTAGGGAAGGCCCTGCAGTTGACAGTGACAATGGGGTATTACAATATGACTGATGACTTCTACGTGGTTGATCTGGCCAAGACCAATATAGTTTTGGGTGTCCAGCAGCTTAGCACATTGGGTACTCTTTCACAGACCAATCAGACCATGGAATTGGGGTTAAATGCAGCAGATGGTAGGAAGATAGTTCTGAGGGATATGTCCAATGGAGGCCCAAGAGTGGTGTCCGCAAAGAAAATGGGAGCACTATTCAGGCATGGTGATATAGCCTATGCAACAGAATGCATGATTACGACACAAAAACCATCACAGGACCATCAACATTATCATGTAGATATACAGGAGGTGCTTGGAAAGCATGACAAAGTGTTTGGGCCACTACCCATAGGGAGGGCACCTGACAAGGGGTTTGAGCATGTCATCGAATTAGAGGCGGGAGCAAAGCTCGTGATTACCACACCATGCAGGCATCCAAAGAAGTTTAAGGATGAGATAGAGAAAGCCATACAAGAGTTATTGGATATGGGGTTCATCAAGCCTACCTCTAGTCCTTTTGCTTCTTCTGTGGTACTGGTGAAAAAGGATGGCACAATGAGGATATGCATCGACTACAGGGCCTTAAATAAGAAGACCATCAAGAACCGGTACCCAATACCCAGGATCGATGAGATGATAAATGAGTTACATGGGGTACTATACTTCTCGAAGGTTGAGCTTCGATCGGGGTACCATCAAATCCGGGTTAGAGAAGAGGACATCCACAAGACAACATTCAAATGTCACTACAAGCACTATGAGTTCTTAGTCATGCCCTTCGCGTTGACTAATGCACCAGCCACCTTTTAGTAATGCATGAACCATATCTTCAACAAACAGTTGAGGAAGTTCTTACAAGTGTTCTTTGATGATTTGTTGATCTACAGTAGGACTTGGGAGGAGCATTTGAGGCACGTTGATGAGATTCTCAGCATCATGGACGAGCAGTCACTGTTTGCCAAGGAGGCAAACTGTGAGTTTGGGTTGAAAGAGATTCTCTATTTGGGGCATGCGATTAATGCTTAGGGGGTACAGGTACACCAGGAGAAGATTCAGGCAATTATGGATTGGCTCACACCTAGATCACTTACAGAGCTAAGTTACCGGAAACGTCCTATTAGCCTTGGTGAAACGCCGTTCCCCGTTTCGGATCCTGAAACGGAGGGGATACGGCCCTGAAACGTCATTGAAACGTATCATAGTGGTACAGATACGTTTCAAGGGTTTTGGATACGTTTCAGGGGAATTCTGAAACGTATCAGAGAGAGAGGGCCACGTTTCTAACGGTTTTTTATTTCTGAAGTCAAATTTTTAATTGTTTCCCTGGTCTACATGGAAACCCTGAAGGACCCACTACCTCTCCATGGAAGCTATAAAGGATATCAAATGGTAATATTAAATTCTTAAAGTAAAAGTGACATTCTCCTTATATTTCATTTTCTATCCTTTTACTTAAATTTTTAACATTACCATTAATTGTTTCAGGATGTTTGAGAGTGGTTCCAACCTCATCGGACTGCATATGCAAAAAGTAGAATTTTTAATCCCATTCAAAATTCAACAGACTTAACAGTTTTCAGGATTTCAGGATTGCAACGTTGCCACTGGATTCAATCAAGCACATCAACCCCTCTATGTATCTTGATGTTGGTGGTGTTGATTGTTGAACTCCTCTGTCTTAAATGGACTTCGACCCACTTCCATAGCTCGAGAATATGAACAGAGTGCCTTCAAGCCCAGGGGAATCAAACCAGGTTCAGGATCCCTATTTTCGGTCTACTTTTGTTGAGGACATAGATGATGACTCTCACTCTGAGCATGAGGATTCAGATGATATTAGTTAAAAGTTTTCATAGTATCATGTTACATGTATGATTAATGATATTTGATAGTAGTCTTAGGTGATGATGATGTTGTACAATGATAATATTATAATGGTTATGATGACAATGATAATATTTATGATGATGGCGATATATATATGCCGTTTCCCCGCCGTATCGTATCTGGATTTTTTGAAAATTTGTCGTATCCGTGTCCCCCCCCGTTTCCGTATCCGCTTCAGTGCAACTTAGTTACAGAGGTGTGGGGGTTTCTAGGATTATACAGCTATTACAGGTGATTTGTTAGAGGATTTTCACAAGGTAACGCGCCATTGACAGATCTCACCAAGAAAGCTTTCAGATGGTCCGAGGAGGTGCAGGGAGCATTTGACAGGATGAAGAGGGTTATGAGTACTTGCCTAGTATTAACACTACCATATTTCTCACAACCATTTGTGTTGGAGTGTGATGCATTCGGAGAGGGGACAAGTGTGGTGCTGATGCACAATCAACATCCCAAAGTTTTCGAGAGTAGGCATCTGATGGAGTCAAAGAGGCTCTACCCCATCTATGATAAGGAGATGTTGGTCATCATGCATGCATTGCACAAGTTTAGACAGTACTTGGTGGGAGGATGCTTCGTGGTGAGAATTGACCAAAACAGCTTGAGGTATTTTTTGGAGCAGAGAGACTTAAGCAAGAGACAACAAAAATGAGTAAGTAAGGTGCAAGCATACGACTTTGACATAGAGTATGTGAAGGGTAAGAATAATGTAGTTGTTAATGCCCTCTCCCGGAGGCCTGCATCCTTCCCGATGTCAGAGATTTCAGCAAACTGAAAATCCATTCTCTTGGTGGAATACTCCAAGAATACGTTCTCCTATGAGATTATGGATGGCATCATACAGGATGACAGGCACAGAGTAGTGGATGGCATCATCTACTACAAGGATAGGATCTACCTTGTTCCAGAGTCCACACTTAAGTATAGGATCCTGAGAGCGGTTCATAACGCACGACCAGTTGGGCATTCGGGATACCTCAAAACATATCGCCAGATCAAGGAGAGGTTCACTTCGAAGGGCATCAAGGATGATGTATTGAGGCATGTGAGAGAATGCACGGTTTACCATAAGAACAAGTCAAATGAAACCATCTGACAAGATTACTACCGCCATTTCCCATACTAGCACAGAAGTGGGAAAGTATCTCGATGGACTTTATCACTAGACTACCGAAAGTACAGGGCCAAGATTGTATTTATGCTATGGTGGATCAATTGAAAAAGTTCACACACATCTTCGCGATCTCCTCAGCAACACAGGTGGCAGAACTGTTCTTCAAGGAAGTATTTCGACTACACGGGTTGCTTAAAAACATTGTCAGTGACCGGGATAGCAAGTTTCTAGAGGCATTTTGGCAGAAGGTTTTCATATTGGTGGGCACAGAGTTGACTCCCAACACTAGTTATCACCCCTAGGAAGATGGATAGACGGAGATTGTGAATAAATAGGTCGAGGGGTATCTACGAAATTATGTGTCGAGACAACAGAGAGCTTGGCTCAAGTGCTTACACTTAGGCGACCATTGTTACAAAACCACTTACCAAATGTCTATCGGTGTGTCCTCATTTCGAGCTTTATATGGCTAGGATGCCCCATCATTTGTGGACATGGCACTAGGGGCTAGCAGGGTACCCAAGGCAAAAGATTGGATGAAGGAAAGTCAAGACATCCTTAGAGCTCTTAAGGAAAATTTATAGGTGGCTTAAAATCAACAAAAGGTGTACGCGGACAGCAATAGGACAGAGTACAGTTTCGATGTGGGGGAACTAATCTTCCTGACATTACAGCCATATCGCCAATTCTCCCTAAAGAAAAGCGGCACCAAGAAGTTGAAGCCCCTTTTCCACGGGCCTTACAGAGTTATCCAGAGGATTGGAGAGGTAGTGTACAAGCTGGAGCTCGCAAAAGGAAGCAAGATTCAAAACATATACCATGTGTCATGCCTCAAGAAGGCACTAGGATAGTAGGTCACAGTTTCAACAGAGTTACCTCCGTTGGATGAGGAGGGGCAATTGGTATTGAACTTGTTATCACCTAAACTGTAGTTACCCCTATGGATGTATCCATTGATGGATGGCAATAGGGAAGGACAAATCAAAAGGTGCAACCACGATCACCTCGACCTCCAATAGATGGTTGTCACGCCAGTCGAGGCAACCTTCGCTTTATGTTATCTAGCCCAGACAACAAAGGGGGAGACCCGATCTACTCCCGACAGGAGAGATCAAAACCAAGACACCAAATCAAGTTAATTCTAAGTGAAGTAAGGTGTATGGTTTATCCTAGACCTTAAGATGAAGTCACAAGACAAGTGAGGGGTTCAATGACTATAGCTTTGGTTCATTGTTGATGTGAGAGTGACTTATAATATTTAAAGATAAGATTTGGGATTATAGTACTAGTCAATGTGAGAAAATCCACTGCCTTGGGAACCGTGTCCAATGCAAGGTAGTTTAGGGGTTGAATTGGGGCTAACTAGTACAAGTGACAAGCTTGATCATGATATATGATGACATCAAAGGGTTTAGTTCACCACACAAGGGTCAAACCACAAGTTAATCCAACAATCTAGGAAAGTCTAATTGACTTGGAGAGAGACCAGTGCCTTGGGAATTGGGACAATGGAGTCAAAGTGAAGATAACTTGTGGTTGATGACTCCTATTGCATAAGACAAGTGGGCAATTAAAGTCTTGATGGATGAATAGGTCTAGATCTAGAGATTCAAGGTTTGACCTAGGTGGACCACAATCCCTTAAAACAAGGAATGCTATCCCCAAGGCAAGATTTGATGAAGTGACACACTAGACCTGGGTTTTGAATTATGCTCGTTCCAAATCCACCAAAATCTCAAGTACCCATGTCCTAGAAGTGGACCAACTCACTTCTCCAAGGTGGTGCGACTTTACCCAAGGAGGCTAAAAAGTGGGATAAATGAATCAAGACAAGTCCAATGGCATCCAAACTTTAGATCCAAGTAGTTTAAGCAAGTGAGAGTATGGATCTATAATTTCATGGCAATCCAATGGCTAGATCTTACTAGATCTGAGTTTAAAGATACCAAGTGGTCCAAAATGGGGATTAAATCCCTTAAAATGTGGAATAGGGCCCACAAGGTAGAAATCAGAAAAGTGACAATCCGGGGGTAGGTTATTGGATGTGTAGATCATGAAACAAATGGGATCTCAACTACCCATCAACTGGATCTAGGGTAACTCACCTTCCCCAAGGAGTGCGACCTCACTTGGAGAGGCTAAGTTGGCCTGGGAAGGGGGTCAAATGGAGGCCAACTCTCACCAAACTATAGATTCGGGATGCCGTGGATACTATAGAGGTGGGTTTTCAATACTATACCCAACAACCCCCTAGGTCTTAGTAGATCTGAGAAAATATAACAATGAGCGTTTGAAATAATAAGGGTTTTATCAATTTATGAGCTATGTCAATGGATTGGATCAAGATAAGAGAAACAAACCTGTGGATCTTACCTGGGTAACCTTATAGATGCCTTGATGATGTTGATCTATGCAAACCCGATCAATTTGAGAAGCTTTGAGGTAGTTTTCTATGAAGTCGATTTAGTCCAAGAAGCTAATGCGCCCTCTCTCCTGCACAACAAACGTCAACAATATCAGATTTGATGCAATCAAGAGATAAGACTAATGCCACAAGAGAAGTAACAGAAAGATAGCATAGATCACAATGATACTAATGATAACCACCTAATACAAGCAAATGCCAAGAAAGTCGATTTGAAGAAGCCTTGCAAAATCGCCCTTGTTGAAGTCGCCCTCCTGTAGACAAGACAATGATTTCCAAAAAAGATAGATCTTACCACAAATTCCAAATGCTAGGTTGCAATAGACTTTCCAATCACCATCTAAGAACACCAGATGCAAAGGAGACCACAAGAATTTCCATAAGAAAGTTTTTCTATACCAATAATCCAAGAGCCAAAGACCCCTTACAATGAGAAGCTCTCTCCTTTAAATAGGAAGGAGAGGCATCAAAATCCTAACCACTTTTTGAATGAGTGGCTAAGATTAAAAGATTCAAATGTCTAATCAATGGTTGAGATAAGCTCAACAATAAAATACATGGATCACTCATAAAATATAACAGAAGTGGACAAAATCGCCCTAGAGGAGGGGAATCCCACCAAATCATGATGACAAAATATAATAAGAAGCTTATGGTGGGTCCAAGGGGTAATTTTAACCACCCTTGGTCAATCCCCATAGCACAATAATAATAAAATAGTCATCAGTATACCAAATCGTGCCTCTATGGACAAATCGTAGGCCAAAAGACCTCAGAAATCATCAGAAAGTGCCATAAGTGATGGATGCAGATCCCGATGAAGCTGAAACTGCTGGAGGAGTTGTGGAAGACATCAATCCATCATCACTGATCATCCCATGCCAAGACATTGCCTCAGTAGCCCAAATCGAATTCCTCAATAGCCATTTCTACCAATCCTGAAATGCCTCAGGAAGCGTGAAACTGCCCCAAACTGCCTCCTGGAGTACCTGCGCTGTCAAGGTGAGGGCACCAGTGTGTCCGAGAGGGGGGTAATATGGTAAAAACAAGTGGCTGGACCACCCCTTCCAAGCACAGCGCCCTAGGTCAACCAGATAAAAATCACATCTGCTCTGACAGGGTCTCCGACAAACCAAAACTGCACTGGCATAGCCAACTAAGGCTCAATCATCACTGTAATCGCCCGGAACTAAAAACAAACTGTCTCATTGGACTCAGAAGGTCCAAATCCATCAAAGATGTGTACTCATACACCATATGAGTCTCTGCATGATCATAAAATATGTCCAATATACCGGAACAGGTGAAATAATAATAATCTGTAAATGATCAAATAATGTTGTAAACAATGAATCATCATCATAACCGTGTATCTGCTGCATAGAATCATCATGTACATGTACATAGACCATATATCATCTATCCACATCATCACAAGGTCCAACCATCTCATGTCCTATGGTTGACCTTGGTCAAACTAGGTTTTGACCAAGTCAACATGACCAAAGATAACTCAGACCATCATCAAAAGCTGCTGCAAAGTGTCAAAGGTTAATGCATGCTCTACAACTTATTCAAATAACAATTATAACACAAAGTAATCATTACTCGCGATCTAAATCCAAATATATAATGTCATTAATTATTATTATTACTCAGACTAGACTTTCAAGATCATACTCACTTCATAGTTGTGATCAATTTGCTAGTGAAGGGTGAAGGCTAAAATAACTGGCTAGGCTAAGGGATGACTTGACTGACTTAACTTTGTGACACTTTGGCAAAGGAAAAGGGAATACACACCCTAGTATATACTGAGTGAGCAACAACACAGGGAATGGCGGTGTCTCACAAATGGATGAGTTGTTCAAAGAGGGTTTATTCACCTTTAACAGATGCGCACAATCCATAATACAAATGAGGTCAGCAATAATTTAGATATAGCATTTAAGTTCCATTGCTTTTTGGGCCTGAAGTTTCCATAGCCTTGATCTATGTGTGTTTATAAACACATTGCATAGATTTATATTTATTTTGGGCTTTCTGCTGCAGGTGTGTTTTTAAGGCACTTGTTTACCTGAGCACTTCTAGGTGTGTCACAAACAGCTTGTTTACCTAGGTATTTACATTTCCAAAAGATATAACATTTTATTTTCATGGCCATTTTCATTTGGCATGCCTTTCATTCATGTGTGTATAGAAACACATTGCATGAATGGGCTTTTCATACAAGATATAACATTTCATTTTTCCAGATTTTGTATTCATGGCAGCACTAAAAGTTTCAGGTTTAGCCAACACAACTTTAGTGACTAGGGGGAATTCACAAGGAACTCCAACACACCATAGGTAAGTTTTGTCACCAACTCAGAGCGGAGACACAATAAACAGGGAAGCTCATCCAATACAGAGGCTACAGTGGGGAAAAGATCCTCCATGTCACTAGTCAAGTAGCAAGTCAGGGTGATAAACTAAAAGGTAGGCAATGGATGGATGAAGACAATGAATAATGGAGCCAACACTAACAAGCCAAGGTATGGTGGAATGATCACCTCTATTCTCCATAAGGAGGGTAAAACCAATGAGTATGAATAGTGAACTTCTAAGTCTGAGTAGGGACAATATAATATATATAATAAGATCAACCAGGTCCACATATCTATATGATCGCCAGATCATGACACTAAGTGCTAAGACATGCTATAAGAATAAGTATAAAAGCAATATAACCATAACACAATGATATACCTGCTGAGTCATATACCTGAATGCTCATCACCTGAACCATCATCTGTCCTCTGAAACTGCTACTGTAACTCTGGGCACTACTGACTGCTCTGTACAAATGGTATAATGGCTACATCGGTCATCTCTTTGAGTGTCCTGAGACTCAGTCATGGCATGGGGAATATATACTGCTGTCCAAAATCTGATAGTGATCCAATATAGATGCTCATCTCAGCATCTCAATGTAAGGGAACTGGCTGAATAGTGTACTGGAATCAGAAAAATAATGTATGGTAGCCCGGCTACTATATATGTGATAACATCTAGCTCCGGCTGGGACAAGTGCTCTGCTGAAATGAGCACTTGAGAACCTTAGAATCTCTGGTCCTCGAACTCTGCTACTCGAATCCTCGATCCAGCACTCCACCATTTTGCTTCCAGCTTTTATTTTGCACCTATTTCTGCATTCACAAACATCAAAAATACCTCATGCCGCATGTATGGAAAAAATATAAAATCCAACTGAAATAAAATCTATCCTATGTCAGAAATATAAATGCATGAAATATAAATGCAGAAAGTAAATTAAACTACTAACCTAACTTGCAAAGTTTGAGATTTATTGTGCAGGAAAAAGAAAAATAACAGGTACTCAATTAAACTAGGAGCTTACAAAGGAGCTTAGAAACAAACAAAAAGGTGCCAGACTCAATGGCCGAAGAGACTAACTACTGTCCAAGTAGGCTTATTCAGTTTCCTACCTACTCTAATCTACCAGGCAAGGCAATGCACAGTTTACTCGATAGGTGGGAAATAATGTTTCAACAAGAGTCCATTTACAGGGAGTTCGAGTTCATCCCCATCTAGAGTTTCTAAAAACACTGATCCTTTTCCAGCTATCCTTGATACTCGATATGGGCCCATCTAGATTTTTTCAAATTTTCCATGGTTCCCAGGCTTTGCTTTGTGTTTGTCCCATAGCAAAACTATGTCTCCTATTCCGAATTTTACATTCCTAGTTCTTTGATCAAAAGTTCCTTTAACTCTTTCCTGTTCCATAATAGTTTTGTCAAATGCCATCCTTCTCATGTCATCAAGTTCTACTAGTTTATCAATTTTTACTTGGAAGGCTTCTTCATCTGAAGTGCATTGTTGTAATAGCTCATATACATGAATTTGTAAATTTATTGGGAGTCTACAATCTTGCCCATATACCAACTTAAAAGGGGATTTCCCAGTAATCCTTTTAAGCGTAGTCCTGTCAGCCCACAAGGCATATTTCAACTTTGTGTCCCAACTCCTCTTATTAGTACCAACCATTCTCTTTAGCAGTCTTATCAAATTCTTATTGCTAGATTCAACGAGACCGTTTCCTTGAGGATAATAGTTTGAAGAATGTGAGAGAGTGATTCCGTGATTCATGCAACAGGTTGACATTTCTAATTTACTGAAAGCGGGATCGTTATCAGTCGTTATTTTTAAAGGACAACCATATCTGGACACAATGTTTTCTTCCAAAAATTTCACAACTACCTTGGCTGTAGCTTTCTTGGTTGGGATGGCCTCTACCCATCGAGTAAAGTAATCAGTACAAGTTAGCATATACTTATGTCCCTTGCTTGAGTTTTCACTAAAAGGTCCAACAAAATCCATACCCCACTGCTGAAAAGGAGCTTCTACTACCACAGGATTTAAAGGTAAGGCGGGGCAATCTTGGCTTTCCTGAAAATAGTTGACATTCTTGGCAAACTCTAACATAGGAATGCACATCCTTGAAAAGTGTCGGCCAATAATAACCGGCCCTCATGATTTTTGCAGCGGTTGTTCTTGGGGCATAATGTCCACCACATAGTCCAGAATGCATTTCTTTTATGATGGTTTGTGATTCCTCGGGGCTAACACATTTCAGAAGTATTCCATCAGGATTTCTCCATCCTAACCCGTCTTGAGTTATAACATACTTCTCAGCTTTTAATCTCAATGCTCTTCTTTGATGATCTACAAGGTGATCAGGGCACGACAAGTTTCTCAAAAAATACATAATATCTTTGTACCATTCATGCTCATCATCAATATTTAGAATACCAGGGTTTCTTTCACTTACCAGATTTACCATGTTATCTCCCTTTTCAGTCAAAAGTTGAACTAACCCTTGTCCTTTAACAATCTTGATAGGCTTGATTTCTAGATCATACTCTTGTATGCGTGAAATCCAATTTCCTCTAACACCTATACCATTTGCTTGTCACAAAACATCCTTTACCGCCTGATACGGTACATATGCCTTGATTTTGGAATATCCCACATATGTTCTAAAATGTTTCAAGGCTTTAACTAAAGCGTAAGCTTGTTTTTCAGTTGTGGTATACTTCAGTTCCGCATCTCTCAAATTTTTACTCATAAAGGCTATAGGTTGTTCATGGTTTTCATCATTCTTTTGTAATAACACACCAGCAATAGTATCTTCCAAAGCATACGAGTAAATCATGAACTCTTTATTGTAATTAAGACAAGCTAACACAGGGGAGGTTGAAATGGCTTTTTTAAGCTTGGTGAAAGATGATTCACACTCTTTATCCCAGACAAACTTCACATCCTTTTTAAGAAGGGCATTTAATGGTTTGGCCAATTCTGCTAAGTTTGGAATGAATCTTCGGACAAAATATATTTTACCAAAGAAAGACTGCAAGGTGGCCACATTATGGGGTGCAACAATAGCATTGATGGCTTCGACCCGTTCTGGGTCGATTTTGATACCTTCTTTTGATACAATATGTCCTAATAGCTTACCCTCATCTACTCCAAAAGTTGACTTTTTGGGATTCAAAGATATGCCAAACTTTCTGCAACGCTCAAAAACTCTTCTCAAATGTTCTATATGGTCTCCCCGTTTCTTTGAAAACACTGTTAAATCATCCTGATAAATGGCAATGATTTTCCCAATCAAATCACTAAATGCCTGATCCATAGCTCTTTGAAAAGTAGAACCGGCATTTAATAACCCAAAAGGCATTCTTATATATTGGAAAGTTCCCCATGGAGTGGTAAAGGTTGTTTTATCTCTGTCCTCCTTTCTAATACGTACCTGATTATACCCTGAAAAACCATCCAACATTGACAACATACCTGCCCCAGTGACACTCTGCAACAAATTTTCCATATTTGGCAAAGGGTAATTGTCCTTAAGGGATGCTTGGTTTAGGTTTCTGAAATCAATACATACCTTGATTTCACCACTTTTCTTTCTTACAATCACCGGGTTAGAAACCCAAGTAGTGTGTCGAACAGGTTGGATAATTCCAGCTGCCAACATTTTCTCAAGCTCTTTCTTAATCAAGGGAGCAAGTTTAGGATTGACATTTCTTAACTTTTTCCTATAAGGTAACTTTAGCTTATTCATGCAAAGGGATAGTATGCTCAATAATTTCAGGATCAAAAGTTCTGAGTTCTGTTGTCCGTTGAGATGCACACCAGCAGCAGAAATCTTTCGAAAGCTGTCTCTTCACTACAAGTGAGAGAGGTGTGGCCTTGGGGGCAAGCAATGAGCCAGGTACTGTCACCTAAATCCCAGCTCCTCCGTTTAGGCTAACTCCTAACGAAGCCAAGGGGGGTAGTCCCTAGAAAAGAGTTTCAGTAAGGCTCTTGTGTTTTAAGTGTTTTTTTGTGTGGGGTAATGCGGATGAGTGTTGTTTAGGAGTTTTTGTATAATGATGAGAACACAATTAAACACGCAATCCACGTTGCAAATTCCACAAGATACAATTTAGAAGATGAACAATATACTTTGACTTAAAATTAAAACAAAGCATCCACAAGATAAAGATCAAACAAATGACAAGGACATATGGTCCAGATTCAGAAGATACATAAGAGTTTTTAAAGACCAGTGCCAAATGGAGTCAAAAGAAATGCTTGTGATGCTGGAAAATGTAAGTCAAAAGTAGTTGTTTGTGAGATCGTTTTGAAATTGTTCTTGGTAAATTTTAAGTGTTTTAGGTGTTCTTGATTATTATGGCTAAAACCAAAGATATCAAAAGAGTGTCCGGAAAGACATTCTAAACAACTCCTTTAAGAGACATGTCGGACCTGTCTAGAATCACAGCGAGGCGCGCAATGCTAACCAGCCACTGTGTCGCAGATTGGGCAACCCGGCGCCTCCCCTGAGAACTGCTTTGAATACTTTTTGAACAACGCCGGTTCGTTGGTTATGGGGGTGAAAGTTTTAATTAATCATCACTTATGACCTTATCAAGTCCTTCACCTTTCCGAGTACTGGTCCAACCGTTTCCGGTTGGCAGAGCATACGGGTGTTGGACAAACGACCAAAATAAATTAATTAAGGGGGAATGTGGATTGAAATGTTTTATTAATAAGAGCACTTGTTCAACTCTCCGACAGAGAGTGCTCTTGACTTAGTCTTAAGACCACATTTCAAAAGACTTCCTACTTTAAAATGCCTAATGCAAGGGGGAAGTGCAAATCTATATGCTCTCCGACAGAGAGTGCTCTTGACTTGGATTTGGCCAAGTTCAAGAGGCTTTGTTCGTTTTATTGCAAGAAATGAAGCGATTGTGAAACTTAAAGAAGTAAATGAAACTGAAAATGACTGATAATATAAGGATAACCACAAAGAAAGACTTTGAAGATAACAGAAAACAAAATCTAGTGTTCTACCAAGCAGATTTATTCTAAAGTGGGATCAACCTCCGAACAAGGCTAATCGCTAGAACCGTCAGTCCTGGAAACCTTCCATGTAGCTGGATGTCCACAAGATGCTAACAGGGGAACGAGTAGCTACCACAAAACTATGTGGCCTTTGGGACACAATCCCAAAGTTAGCTTACTCTGGTCAAAACTTGAAAGAGAGGCGACAAGATGAAAATAAAATATTGAACAGAAAATAAAGTCTAATCTACCCAAGAATCTCTTTCAGGTCAAAGACCGTACTCGGGAGAGCATGGGGGTAAGTAAATCGGAAATAAGAACATCTCTCCGATAGAGAGCACTCTTGATCCACTATCGGCGAGATTCAAGAGATTTCTACTTTAAACAGTTTATTGAAATGGAAACTAATCTAAGAGCATATCAAATATCTAAGCTAGAAAATCAAACCCACTCAAAAAACACTACAAGACTTCCCCAAATGGGGAAGTTGGGGGTGGGGGATTAAAGATCCCACTAAACAGAGATTTTATTAAACAAGTACAATGTTTTGGATTTTCAACCTTAGAGAAAAAATGAAAAGGTAAAGGTAAAACTTGAGAGCTCTTAAGAGCTTTTACAATCGAAAAAGGAGAGTGTTTATGTCATGGTTTCAAGGTTTGTTTTCAAGCTCCTTCTTGGTTTTGCAATTTTTCTTCTCTTACTTGATTTTGCTCTTCTTCTACTTCAAGCTCTCTTTTGGATTTAGCTTTTTCTCACACCTACACACAACAAAGATTCAAGCTACAAGTACCCTTTAGCATTAGTTGAAAAAATTAAGACTTGAAGCTACTTGAACCTGGAATTGAAAAATGAGGCCCTAAATGCAATGTGCATGAGATTTTGAATTAAATTGCAATTTAAATCAAACGGACCAGCAAGCTAAAGTGCTCCAAAAAATGATGGGAATGAGGTTGGAACCACAAGTTTTTTGAACTAGCTTGTATGCAAACTTTCCTATCTTTAAATGAGACTACAAAACTTAAAACAAAAGATTAAAATGCAAGCCCTAAATGATTTTTTAAGATGCCTAAACTTAACTTTTCAAAAATAAAACCACTAACTATTTCAAACCTCTTTTTGTTTGCCTTGCTTCTTTTGTAGGATGGATGGAAGGAAGATGGAAGGGAAAGGGCAAAAGACAAAGGGAAAAAAGAGGCCAAAAGGGCAAAAACAAATGCATGAGGGGAAGAAGAATGAGTGGAAAGATGGAAAAATCAAGTGGAACACTTGATGGTTTAAAACACTACTCAAGAAATCCTTCCAGCTAGCTGGATGATACGCAAGCCGTAGTGTTGAAGAGAGCACGAGGGAACAAATCCCAAGTTATTCCCCAAGGTTGAAGGAACTTCAACCTTATGGCAAACTAATCTAGGTTTTAAAAGTAAAGAACTTCAACTTTGGATTTAGATCTAGAAAGGGGTTTCCACAAGAAGAAGATGGGTCCAAGTAACAAGTAACCAAGATGAGAGAAATTGTGTTGATGGAAGAGGAAACTCTCTCTTGCTTTGATGCCAATCTTGAGATCTTGCTCTTTGGAAGTATCCTGCAAACACACTATTAGCAAAAGCTTTTTGTTGGTGGAGAAGAGGGAGATACAACCGAGTTCATCTCATCTCAACCGTTTTGAAGATCTGCAAATGCACAAAAACTTACACAAACAAAGCTTGATCAAATATAGAGAGTTAGACAAAAACGCATAAAGAGGCAAGGTAGTAAAACTGATTACAATTTGCACTCTTTATACTATTCAAGCCTAAGCCTAGCAAACAAATTGGGACCATCAAATGCTTGCCCTACGCTCTTAAGAAAGAGATCTAAGCATGTATTTAAATCAAACTTTGAAATTGCATAAATCAAGAACACATTACACATATTACCTCAAAGTAAATTAGTAACTCATGAACCAATAGAAGTGTACACAAATTGCCTCCAAAGCCAACTTTATTTCCAATGAGAGCCAATAGCTATTACAATCTCCGCAGAGTAAGTTTACAAATATTCTCCATAAGAGAATGGCCAAAATGCAATCTCTTTATAGCAAAGACAAGCTATCTAATACCTAATTCGAATTGGCATTTGAGAAGAGAGCCAAAAGCACTAAACAAAATCGAATCTCCAGTCATAATCCCAATCAACACCGAGTTGAGAGCCAATCTTCACCAAACAGCTCGAATTCTATTGGTTGGGAGTGGGGAGGTGACCTCCACCTAGGCAAGGCGCCCCCCACTCTTCATAGGAAATTTCACCAAGCAAATCAATGAATGCCATGTGGGAACTCGAGCTCCAAGTTGAGGTTGACGTGAGCTACCTAAGAGGGCGTGAATACCACATGTCTCAAGCTTGGAGGGAGTTGGGTGGGTGTAACACAAGTCATGAAGGGAGCCAAGGTTTTGTGATTCCACAAATCATAGATGGCGCCTACCATAACTATTAGATGTAACCACCAACCCAATAAACAAGTGCCAACACATCAAATCAATTTTTATGGTGAAGGAGGGCGAATTGCTTGGTGAGGATGAGCTTGTGCTAATTGTACACTAAACTGAATGATGACTGAGATGATTGGGATCTTCATTAATGTCCAGTGCCATGTCAATTGGCCTTTTACTTTATTCCATTTGGATTATTTTGGAGAGATTTGGATTATCTCCAAAATAATCACTTTTATTATTTTAATTAATAATTTCTCTGTAACTGGGTTTTTTGAGAAATTATTAATTATGAGGCCCAATTAACATTTGAAACTTAGGATAAACCGGACCGGGGATCATGAATGATTTTTGGCTTAAGGTTAGAGCCTTCAATCACTGAATTCGGATCCCGGATGACTGACATATTACAAATTATTATTTCTCTATTTAAACTATAGAGAAATTTATTAAATTTAAAAAATAATTAAAAACCCAAATTCGACGGACCCCATAAAAATATTTCGAAATTTTTTCTGAGGGTCCTTGGGACTTGGGACATGACCAAAACCTATTCTAATAGTGTCTAGTAAGCTTATATACATTAGTTGGACTCTAATAACCCCCCATGGCCAAAATTTTCAAAATCGGGCATTCCAGCTTTGGAGGAAGTGGGAGAAAACCTCATCGATTATAGCTTGGCTGTAGGCAAAGTATAATTGACAAGGGAAAAAACTCCCTGGAATACCTTAGTTGCTTAATCAAGTCATGGGGAACCGAGACACTCAGATCCTACTAGCACACTTTATTACAAACCCCCATGGGGCCATGGTCATGCTGACTCAAAAAACAAAACTGGCTAGTCACAAATGTTGGATCATCTGATACACTGGAGTACAAACATTCATCATGTTTGTCAAATGGCGGCTCTTCAGATAATCCAACTATGGTACAAAAAAATTGGTAACAAGTTCATCATATGCCCAGGCAAAAATATCTCTATATTTCCTAATTAGATTTACAATTGCCTTTCTTTCTTCTGGGGAGGCATTCTTTCCTATCCTAATCATTCTGGGAGAAACTGAGGTTCCAATATTTATCTCTATAACCTCATCTACCGGTTCAGCTCTTTTACCTTTGTATTCATCATGCCTGTTGAAATTTTTCTCCAGAGGTATTGCTAATTTCATAACATCAAAATTTTGAATAGAAGAACCATTTAATTTATCTTCCAAATTCACATTGCAATTCTGAAAGTTTTCAGTGTTTTGCAAGAATGCAATGATCTGTGCATCATTATCAAAGATTTATCAATGATCTTGATTATCAGGAACCGATGGTCTAAATATTACTTCAACCTTACACTCTTTATCCCTGAGATGATCTGGAGTTTCAAAGGTACATGCTATTACTAATAATGCATCGGCCAGGGTATTCTCTTCTCTTGGGACTACTCGTATTGCAAAGGCATCAAACATTACTATGGTATCCCAAACAGCATTTTGGTAATCCCTAAGCCTATTATTTTTGGCTGCAAACTGGTTCTTCACTTGGGACACAATCAAATCAGAGTCTCCTGTTACATTTAGACATTTAATCTTTTGTTCGCGGCAAATCTCTAACCCTAGAAGCAATGCCTCATACTCAGCTACATTGTTTGTGCACTCAAATTCAAGACAATATGCAAATAATTTGTCTTCCCCAGAAGGAGATGTAAGGACAATTCCAGCTCCAGCACCATGCCTAGATTTAGCCCCATCAAAATGCATTTTCCAAACTTGACTAGGAGGAAAAGGATGTTACCGGGGCTCTTCCCAAAAGTTGGCCATCACCATATAATTTCCAACCTCCTCAAGGGGACGCATAGCCTCTTCAAACAAATAGTCGGGTGTTTCTACATGCTCTGTCATAGGTTTTTCATTAATCAATCTATAAGAAGCTTTTCCCCCAATAGGAATGGTTGCATAGGATAAATCCATTTGGATACTTCCTCCTAGTTTGGCAGCCCATTCCCCTGATAACAACATTCCCCATGCGTCAGGAATATCCAAAACCAGAACATTCATACTTATTTCAATTGCAGGATAAGCAGCCAGTTTCATCTTGAGATTCTCAATCATACCTTCTGACTTAACAGGCCTAGAATCCATCCCACACACATTTCTATACTCTCTGGATGGTTTTAGCTCCAATTGTTCCATGACCTTAAGAGGCATAACATTTACTTCTGCTCCTGAGTCTAACATACAGTTATGCAATATCAATTGATTGATCTCCAAAGCAATATAAAAAGGGGGGTGACCCCTACCCTTATCAACTACACTTTGAATCATAACGGGGGGATCTTCTTCAGTTGTTAATTTCACAGGATTCTTGACTTTAGGCTCGATTCCTAAAAATTTAGTTGCCTGATTAAAGTATGAAGGGATTTTCAAAAGTTCCTCCAAAGGCACAGGGATATTGGGTTTGGATAAGAAATTACTCAAATCAATCTTTAAGTTGCAAGCCTTTTCTTGATCCTTGGTATTCATTTTTAGACCCAATAAATGCATTACCTGTGCTCTAACAGAAGGGATACCTACCAAGTCTTTCAAAGATATCATGACAGAGGATCCAGAGAGTTTTCCCAATATATTTGAATTCAGCTTTTCTTGTGTTTAGGGGAAACCTCTTTGCTAGGAATATTCACTTGCTTTCTTTGCACTGGCTCCTTAGCCTGGGGTTTAGCAGGGCTCGAACTTGTTACCTTCTTGGTGACTTGAGGAGACAACCTTCTGGGCTGATCATTTTTCTTTAGAATTCCTTTAGGAAAAATGTTTGGAGTTTGAGTGGGAACCCTACGAGTGATATTCCATTGGTCAAGGAAATTTTCTTTCACAGTAGTTTTGCTATTATCTATATTTTTCGAGTTATTCTTTGTTTGAGACCTAGTTACTACTCGACCATCAGAAGCTTTGCTTGTAGGCCTAGTTTGAAAATATTCATTGGTGTACACATTCTCAGAGGTTTTATAGAAAGGTTCATAACGTTTGATATTCTCACTTTGTTTTTTGAGAACTACCCCATTCAAGTTTCGAATTAAACCACTCATTTCAGTCATCATTTTCAAAATCATATCGTTCTCTGAATCAGTGACACAAGGCATAGTTCTAGGTGTTGTAAGGATGTAAATGAGCTCGCTCCTCGGCGGAGTCATGGTTGGGAGTCGCCAGGTAGATTTAAACTCTACTACCAAGATATGTGTCGTTGTATATGGAGGAGAGAGTGAATAATGACTAAGGCTTGAGAAATATATGTCAAACCAGAGTAAGCCTATGCCCTCCTCGGCAACGGCACCAAAATGTTATCACCTAAACTGTAGTTACCCCTATGGATGTATCCATTGATGGATGGCAATAGGGAAGGGAAACTCAAAAGGTGCATCCACGATCACCTCGACCTCCAATAGATGGTTGTCACGACAGTCGAGGCAACCTTCGCTTTATGTTATCTAGCCCAGACAACAAAGGGGGAGACCCGATCTACTCCCGACAGGAGAGATCAAAACCAAGACACCAAATCAAGTTAATTCCAAGTGAAGTAAGGTGTATGGTTTATCCTAGACCTTAAGATGAAGTCACAAGACAATTGAGGGGTTCAATGACTATAGCTTTGGTTCATTGTTGATGTGAGAGTGACTTATAATATTTAAAGATAAGATCCGGTATTATAGTACTAGTCAATGTGAGAAAATCCACTGCCTTGGGAACGGTGTCCAATGCAGGGTAGTTTAGGGGTTGAATTGGGGCTAACTAGTACAAGTGAAAAGCTTGATCATGATATATGATGACATCAAAGAGTTTAGTTCACCACACAAGGGTCAAACCACAAGTTAATCCAACAATCTAGGAAAGTCGAATTGACTTGGAGAGAGACCGGTGCCTTGGGAATTGGGACAATGGAGTCAAGGTGAAGCTAACTTGTGGTTGATGACTCCTATTGCATAAGACAAGTGGGCAATTAAAGTCTTGATGGATGAATAGCTCTAGATCTAGAGATTCAAGGTTTGACCTAAGTGGACCACAATCCCTTAAAACAAGGAATGCTATCCCCAAGCCAAGATTTGACAAGGTGACCTACTAGACCTAGGTTTTCAATTATGCCCATTCCAAATCCACAAAGATCTCATGTACCTGTTATCACACAACTTGTAGTTGCCCATGGTATCCCATCCGAGACAGTAGAGGAGATGGACAACTAAAGAGGTGACCCAAGAGATGCCACGGTTCCCAATGCAAGGTGGGAGTCACGTCAACCGAAGCACTCTTCACTTTAGATCTAGATGAATCAAAACATAGGGGGAGACCCTATAACCAATCAAAGATGATTGGACCCAAACAAAGGTTCCTAGGGATGAGTAAATGGTAAGTTACAGAAACGAATGCAAGGTAAAGTGGACCTAGAAATTAAAGTATGGTTGAAGGTGGTTTGAGGAATGATTAGTGTTTCAACCAATGTATGATTTAGGCCACATGATTAGTTATAATGATAAGATATGGTACCATGTGTTACACAAGTGGGTCCTACTTTCTTGGGATATGTGAAATGGCTTAATGTGGACCCACAAGGTGAAATTAAGGGATGCAAATGGCACTTACGGATATGCAATGATTAGATCTATGGATCTAAGTTTAAATTAGGAGTACCCATATATTGGATCTAAGGTTTGACACAATTCCCAAGGAGTGCGACTTGCTTAAGGAGGACTAGTGCCTTGTTGGATGGGTTAATGGAGTCAAAAGATATGTCAAAGTGTAGATCGGGACACCTAGAGGTCAAGTCAAATGGGTTAATTGAGATAAAGTGGTTGGATCTTGCTAGATCTAGGATTTCATGAAATGATCCAAGTGGACCACAATCCCTTAACACAAGGAATGCTACCCCCAAGGCAGATCGTCACAAAATGATACTCTAGTCCTAGGTTTCAAGGTATGCCCATTCCAAATCAACAAAAATCTCAACTACCCACGTCCTCAAAGTGGGCAAACTCAGTCACCCAAGGAAGTGCGACCTTGCTCAAGGAGGGATAAAAGGTGGATAAGATGTGTCAAATCAAGTCCAATGGCCACCAAATTGTAGATCCAAGTAGCTTAGGCAATGATCTATGTGGACCTAGAAAATCAAGTCAATCCAAGGGTTAGATCTTACTAGATCTGAGTTATAAGGTGCCAAGTAGTTCAAAAGGGGGTTTTAATCCCTTAAAATGTGGAATGATGCCCACAAGGTAGAAATCACCCAAGTAAAACTCTAGGGGTAGGTTATCAAGTGTGTAGATTGCAAATCAACTGGGATCTCACCTACCCACATGCTAGATCTAACCCAATAAGCCTCTCCAAGGAAGTGCGATTTGGTTCAAGAGGGCCATATTGCCTTGAAAAGTGTGTCAATTTTAACCCAATCACCACCAAACTATAGATCCAACTAGGGGTGGATGCTATAGAGGTGGGTTCTTAAGATCTTTTCAAAAGCAAGGCTAGATCTAAGTAGATCTAAGAAAAACCAAAATGAGGATTTTGATTAATTAGGGTTTTTATGATCTAGAAATTATGGATGATTCAAAGAAGAAGAAGATCATACCTTTGGAGCATACCTGGATGAAGAGATGAATGTTAGTTGAGATGAGGATTACTTTTGCCAAAGATCAAATGGAGAATTTTTGGAGCCCTCTTGCCAAATCGATTTTTCCAAGCCAATTATGTGTCCCTCTAACCTGTCAAAACCAAGGAGCAAAGCATCAATCAGTTTAACATGTTGAAGGTAGATACAAGCAAGAAAGAGATAAGCAAAGAATAGTTGGTGCAAAGACAAAACCACTCCTTGTTTAACAAAAAACGTCCTCCTCCAAGCTTGAAGGGCAAGCCCCCCCACCAATTCGCACTTGTTGAATAAGTCTTCTCCACCTGTAAAAAGATATGGCAAATATGCAAGATAGATACAATAGATCCTCCAGTGCAATGGACGAAAACATTTACAATCAAAACACTTCAGAGGGATTATGAATCAGAGTTCAGTGACAGAGTCAGTGATTGATCGAGGGGCTTCTTCTGGAGCCACACTTATGGAGGTTGATCAAGGTTCTTCAGGTCAGAGGGCAGCAGTGACAGGCAGGAAAGTTGGGCAGTGCCAGCAGCAGGGAACTTGATGGATCCAGGCATCAGTGGTAGGAATTCCCTCGTTAAGAGGGAGTGTTAGTTTTTATGGTATCTCGGGATGTCCTCCATGATTCAAATGCCTTGCCTGGAGGTACAGCAGCAGTATAGGCATCAGGATGGAGTAGAGGGTGAGATACACTCTACTCAGCGGCATGAGTCCATGGGTGGCTACATGCAAACCTTCCGGGGTATTTTGCCCTTTGCACACATTAGATTTGCATGACCTGTCAGTGATTAAAAGATGCAAGCAAAAGTGACTTTTTGCATGCACCGAGATTAGGTTTTTGGTAAACCTAATTCATCAGTGAGATTATATATAGAGGCAGGGGGTCCCCGAATGAGGTTACTCAGCTGGCTTATCAAAGATTGATAGATCAATAGTGAGGAGGGCGCACCAGTGCATGCAGGGCGACTTTCTGAGAGAGAGAGGAGCTGCTGCAGGAGGGAGAGTGGTCAGATCTGAGTTGGATCAGTGACCACAAGCTCCAGAGAGGAGGACGTCTTCTAGAGGAGGAGGGGTGCATTACCTGAGGAGAGAGGAGCTCATTCAGAGTCCGATCGACCGATTCAGAGTCTGAGACATTCAGGGTAGCCTTGACTCAGTGTTTGAGGAAGGTTTGTGACGATCAGAGCTCAGATCTGTTGAGATCTAGCCCAGTATGAGCATCAGACATCTAGAGGGGAGGGCGCACGTTTCCATGCAGAGGAAGGGCGCATTCTTCAATTGAGCAGTTGGTTGTCTTCAGTTGCAGAGCAGATCAGAGCAGAGGGTTGAGAGAGGCAGTACAGTCAGGACTACCTGCAGACAGTCTCAGATACAGATTGACAGTTAGGGCACATTCTCCCAGTGCATGCATTAACTGATGCATGCAGATCTAGGGTTTGACCCGTTCAGGGATTGAGTTACATCTGAGGTAACTTTGTTGTATTTGCTTATTTTATATACATGCTCTGGGCTGGAGAGAGAAGATAGCCCCACCGGATTGCTAGTTTTCCCCATTTGGGGTTTCCAGGGTATATGCAGTGTTATATGTGTGATTGCATGTGTTTAATGTTGTAAAGAGATCTAGTTGTTGATTTTTATGTCATTATGAGCATTATTGATATACGAGACTCAAACTGCTTGAGATCTCAGGGCTATCCAGAAGGAGTAGTGATCTCTGGATTAAAATTTACAAAAAACACTCGATGAAAGGACTTCCCTAATGAAAAATTTCTAGGCAACTAAGTTTTACAAAAATATGACCATCATACTGACATATCCTTACAAAATTCCTCGTAGGGGTGCAGAATTTCATGGAAAAGAAGAAGAGAAGAAAGGGGCAATATTGCCCTACTAAGTCTTCTGGAGTTTGAAAATTTTGCTAGGTACACTTTGCTTGTCTTCATGGTACATGGTTTCCCACCTAGCTGGCTTGGTGGTCAACAAGGTGGAGACATATGCCAGTTTTAGTTCAGAGATAAATCAACTTTCTCTTGGGCAGATGACAAGGATCTCAAGGACCAATTGACTGCTCCTATAACAGCTCGATCCTATTCTAAATAATCTTTCCACTTCGTATCAATTCTGAGCAAATTTGGTGGAGTTGCAAGTGAAATCGATTTTCCCCAATAGAGCTAGTGTGCCCCTCTTCCCACAAACACAAAACAACAAATGATAGATTTGAATTACAAGCGGAAAGAACTATGGATGCAAGACAAACCAAAGGGCATAGCAATGATCACAGATGCAATTGAAAACTGCCTGATTGTATACCATTTTCGAGAGAAGAGAGTTGAAGAGCTCTCACAAACTCGCCTACCCTGCAATACCACACGGCCTCCACAAAATATAGCATGAAACCACAACAAATTTACTCGAATGCCTCAGAGAATTGATTTACAATCAAGTACAAGAACAATCTCACAAAGAAGACACAAGATCTCTGCAAAATATCTCTCCGCCAAATATCCAAGAGCCAAAAGTCCAATACAATGAATGAGTTCTCAAATAAATAGAACTCTAAATGCAAGATCCCTAGCTCCAAAAAGATGGAGGGCTAGGATCAAAATCTAACCAACTAATCGATGGTGGAGAAATTCTCTCTACATCAACATCAAGCTATCATCAAAGGGGGTCGATTTCCCTAGTGCGCCCAAGCTAACAACATAGCATATGATATAACATTAAAATATGAGATGGGGGCTCACCTAGGGGTCTAAGTCTTCCTAAGGCACCCCCATATATAATAACATAACAATACAATATGATAACGATGAAGATCCCATCATCAAGTGCACCCCCCATGGAGAAAATGTCCTCCCTAAGTGAGGAAAATAATATGTGTCCCAATCAAATGATATAAGCATGAAATATGGCCCCTTAGGCCTCAATACATCATCACAAGTCATTTCTTTGCCCCTCACTAGCCAAATCGATTTCTTGGCTAGGCTATGGTCATTTAATTATTGAATTAATTTGCAAATAATGTTGTTGAGTGAATAAACTTCCCATAGCATGTCTTTCCTTTGCATGGATCATCAATCTGAATGCATAAATGAGATCAGAGACCTCAACTACACTATAGGTGACTACTAGCACCCCCAGGATCCACCTGTTGAACAATCTATAAGCTCATCCATGACCAGTATATAAAATATGGCCCAATATAACTGGTAGTCTGGTAATAATAAAATAACCACAAACCATAACATATAATGACCAACTTAAGCATAGGACATTGTAGTGGATGCCCATAGGTGTCAAAAACACAAAATTGAACCATTGGATCCAAAGTCACCCAGGACCACCTGTTGACCATGGTCAAACTAGGTCACCCAAGTCAAAATTAGTCAAAATAATGACTGAGTTGAGAAACAACTAATCCTGGAAGCATAAGGGGTTAATAATGCTCTCTTATCTATATTAATAGCCTAACTTAAGCATAAATTACACATATAGAGATGATTATGAACAATAAAAGTTAGACTTGTACTAGAAAAGCCTCATAATCCATCATTAAGTCCTAGGTATATTCTAACTTACAAAACTGATAATCCTGCTAGGCTGGGTGAGGAGGATACAACAAGGCTAGATTTAGTGAGATTGACTTATTTGACTTTGACCATATGATCTCTCAGAGAAAGGGGACACAGAAAATCACAGTGACATATGCATGATAGAGAACACTAGGGGAGGGAGGTGTCTCACATATGGGTAGAATGTTTGAGTTGCCTCCATAGACTCTATACAAGCATCGTTTTCATTCAATTGATTTTACTTTCATTGCATCTCACATTTAATACATAAGATAAGCTTTCTTTCACCAGCCAGCCTCCAAGGGCAGGTACCCTGGATAGCCTTGTGGACCCCAAATAATGACTCGATCTTACCTACATTTCCCGCCACCATCCATAGGTGCGATGCAGTGACCACCCTGCTTCCCTGTGGGGGAAAATGGCCTTACATCATACAAAGGATGAGTGCTCATCCCTTGGCCATTGACTAGATACAGAAAGGTTTAATTGATTTCACTTAGGTCTAGTGTTTAAAAACACAACTTATCGCAAATGGCCTTTTTGCAGTCATTTAGATTTAGCATTTGTTCCACATCTGCATTTAGAGAATACTTGGTTTTAAGACTAAAGGAGACAACCCAATGACAAGGCTACTTCAACAATGCACCCAATCCACAACGCATCATACAAGTAGAAGGGGATGAACGGGATCCATAACCAAGCCACACAATCCAGAGCCGAGACACAAGCAAACATGGAGTCCATCATGCAGAGAGGTCAAAGTGGGGGAAGGCTCGTCAATCTCACAAGTCTAGGTCATAAGTCGGGGATAAAACATCAAAGATGGAAGTAGGATGGATGAATGGAGGGACTGAAAGATGGTACCAGACAGAGCAAGGATAAGGATTAGGTTTGTACAAGGTAGGCAATACTAGTGAGCATATACTAAATCCTTAAAACCAAGACAACTTAGCTACCCATGATTACAAGTCTACAATAAACACCCAAAGCAATATAAAATCACCACTATCAATCACTAAATGCCAAGTCAAAGCTACTAATATAGACAAAAGAGACAAATGATAGTACCCAAATGCAAGAAATATACCTGCTCAATCATATACATATCTCTGAAACAATCCTGAAGTACAACTCTGACTGCATGTGGGCAAAGGAAAATGTATCAACTGTTGCTCTGCTCAGTGAACCATAACCAAACCAATACATCTCAATGGGGTCATGAAGGGCTCAGTCATGACTCATGACTAGGGGCACTGGATAAACGCTCTGAATAGCTCGGAAATATAGCTCCACCAGTGCTGAGAAATGCTCCAACTCATTTAATAAGGACTAGCTCATGCCTCTGACAGGCAAATCTACACCATGGTAGCCCTGCTACTATGGATGTGACAACAGGAAGCACCAAGAAGTCCCTTCTCTCACACCCAACTTCGGTGACAAGTGTGGACTCCTATTTGTGACAAACTTGCAAGATAGAGATGCAAACATCAATATACTACCACTACAAATCTGCAAACAAGGTTAGCTTGTTAAAGCTAAAGAAAGACCAACAATATAGATAAAATGAGAGAAGCAAACAACAATATATTCATTCACCTACAGTGTAAATCTAGTGGGAAGCTACAACAGTCCATGCTATGGGTTTACTCTAGGAAATAACAAAAATATAACAATGAAATTACCTAAGCATCGTGTTAATGTATTTGTAACTTTGGAAGATATTCACTTGTATATTTTATATTGTATTCATATGTTATTGTACTTTCGACGGAGAGGTTGTATTCCTTCGATCGGGAAAGTTATTATTGTATTTGATAGGGTTATTAGACTCCCCTAGAGGGGTCGGCCCAGAGTTAAGTTGTAAGGGGTTATTAGACTCTCCTAGGAGAAGTCGGCCCAGTTAGGGTAAAAGTCAAGTGAAAGTAAAGTATAAATAGAGAGGGTGCTCCTCTCTATTTATACATTCACTCACTCACTCAATTCGCATAAGTGAGAGAGAGAGAGAGAAGTTCGCACAAGTGGAGGAGGAGGAAGCTGCTGAAGACCATCTCTTTGTTTTGGGGTTCTGTATTGTTGCTCATTCTACCTCTGAGGAAGTTGCGGGGTTTTCTCCTTTATGGTTTCCCCGATGAAATGCTTTGTGTCTCTCGTCTCTTGTGTTTGATTTGCTGTGCATGTTATTCTCTCGAATAAGATCCTAGATCATATTGAATTAAATTATGAAAAACTAACATGGTATCAGAGCTAACCTGAGAAGAAGACATTGTGCAGCTGCGGAAGCTAGGGCTTCTTAATTTTTGGGTCTCTTTCCACAGATCATCAAGGGCAGGAGGCTAGGCTATCTCTCCTAAGGAAGGCGCATATTTATGTCGAAACAGAAATTGATTCTGAGCATTTTCAATTTTCGACCTGTCACTACTACGGGAAATTAGGGCTTTTGACAGAAGTGGAATTTTGGAGTGCTCTCAGAACAGGATTGTTCTCTTCATCAAAATCGAAATTTAGAGACCAAGATCGAAGTTTTTGGTTGGGTAGAACCCCGGGATACGTCAAACCCTAGTTTGACTTTTGGACCAGAAAAACCAGAAAACCAGAAAGGACCAGAAACTGTAGATCCGAAATTCGCAAGTCACTTTTGAGGGGTCAATTTTTGGAATTTTCAAAAACCAAGTGGACCAGCATACTCGCCTCATCCAGGAGAATCTTCCTGAGAAAGCAGAATTCAATTCCAAGAATTTTCATTTTTGGCCCGTCACCACTGCCGGAGGAAAACTAGGGCATCAGATATTTTGGGTTTCTGTTCACTGATTTATGGAAGTGAGTACATTGGACAACTCTCCTTGAGGACGCACATCTATCTGTCCAATCAGAAGTTCCAAATTCCAACTTTGGAAAATTAGGGTTTCTCTAACAAACCCTAGGCCAGCCAGCTCTAGGTCCAGTTTCAGCAAATCAAGTGGATTAGGCTTGTCCTAGAAGAGAATGTAATGGGCACCTATGTGAATGAAGAGGTTCCAGTTCCAGAGGGAGATGAGGCTAAAGCCTTACACAAGAAGAACCTGGTTAAGGCTAAGAAAATCATTGCAGATTCTATTAAGGACCATCTCATACCACATGTGTCATCTCTGAAGACACCTAAAGAGATGTTTGATGCCTTGAACACCTTATTTGAAGGGAGGAATATAAATAGGAAGATGACATTGAGGAACCAATTGAAGAATGTCAAGATACAAAATGCAGAGACCATGCAGTCCTACTTTACAAGGGTCTCCCAGATAAAAGAACAACTTGAAGCTGAGGGATAAGACATAGAGAATGGAGAAATAGTACCTTGAATGGTGTCCCTAGGTCATGGGATTCCTTTGATCATCTATTTGTGCAAGAAAAAAGTTGATCACCTTCAATAGGCTGTGGGAGGAGTGCTCACAGGAAGAAGCTCGAATTTTAGCTCGAGAAGAAAAGATGGGTAATGAAGACCAAGCTCTCACAACACATACCAGGAAGAACAACAACAAGAGGGAGCATCCTCATCACAAGAAGGGTAAACACCACCACCAGAATTAGAGGGAGAACCTTGGAGGATCCAGGAGAGACCTTTCTCACATTCGATGTTATACTTGTAATGAGAAGGGGCACTATTCCAAAGATTGTCCCAGGAACAAAAGCAGCTCCCACGAGAAGAACAACAAGAAAAGACAGCATGCTCACATTGCAGAGGATGATGACCCTCCAATGAAGAGAACCAAAGAAGACAGTGAAGATTCTTCAAGTGATGAAGAATATGTATAATAATGAAGGTAACCAGCTATAGGGGTTTATTTAGAAGGTTCCACCTCATAAGGTGAAGCTAGAGATGACTTTCAGTATTACATGAAAGGAGTAGAAGAAGCTACTGCAGAGTCGGACTTCGGAAAACAAATAAAGATCAATAATCTATAGAAGAACCTCTCATCCATTTTCAGCATTGGTTAAGGTGCACACTATCAGAAACTCCAGTAGTTCCTGCAAGGAAGCAAAGATTGAGAGGGAGTCCACCCAACAACCAAACAAAGATAAGTATTTGAATTGTCATTTCTTGTATATCTAATTACTTAAATGATGTTGTTCAGTCATGTACATACTTATGTTCCTATATTTAGGATGTATATTATACATGTTGAAAATTTGCATTAATGAACAAGATACTACTAATATGCAAGTAATGGGTAAGTGGCCTATGGTATGGTACAACACTCCATTGCTACTTATCTAGATTGAAACCTCTTTGCTACCATGTTGGGAGTAATGCACACTCTTAACAATGTTCTGGTAGAGATGGAAGGCATCTAGAAAGTTACGGGATATGGATGAATGTTGTATTGAAGCATTGGCTAAGATAATTGCATGACTGTATGAACTATGTCTTTATGCATAAGAATTTGTTCTGAAAACTATGAGATGTTTCTAATCATGCAATTGAACTTGACTTGTAGGAAAGATCGTCTACCATCACCTACAAGCGAGACTTGTTTCGAAGAACAAGCGAAGAAGACTCAACATACATCAGAAAACTACCTATTGAAGATATTGAAGAACCAAAAGTACCCAGGATCCGAGATACAACAATGAATGAAGCAAATCTAGAATATCATGAAGAATGCTAGATAGAAGACCCACAGGAACCTGTAGATCCACCATGTGAGAAGAACTCTCACAAGAGGAAACCAGCATGGGTACGAGAGGCAATTCAAGATGCAGAGAGATATGGCGCTCCAGAAGGAAGGAACAGAGAAAGCAAGAGACCGAGGCCATACTCCAGTTATGTAGCCCTGCTTTGTGACATCATTGACAAAGAGCCTTCCAACTATGAGGAAGCAATTGAGAAGAAAGAATGGAAGGATGCCATGATCGAGGAGTACCAGTCGATCATGAAGATGATTTCTAGGATGTGGTCCCGAGACCAAAAGGGAAGTCTATTGTGACTTCCAAGTGGATCTACAAGATCAAGCATGATGTAGATGGCAGCATAGAGAAACACAAGACGAGATTTGTGGCACGTGGCTTCTCCCAGAAGGAAGGTATAGACTATGAGGAGACATTTGCACCTGTAGCCAGATACACTTCCATTAGATCAATACTTGCTCTGGTTGCAGTGATGAAGTGGAAGGTACACCAGATGGATGACAAGACAGCATTCTTGAATGGTGTAGTAGAGGACGAAGTATATGTGGAGCAGCCACTCGGATTTAAGACACATGACAGGGAGACTCATGTGTGCAAATTGAAGAAAGCCTTGTACGGATTGAAACAGGCACCCAGGACGTGGTACGGCAGGATTGATAGCTTCTTGACTAGTTTGGGCTTTACCAAGAGTAAAGCGGATTCCAACCTTTACTACAAGGTTGAGGAAGGGAACCCAGTGATACTCCTACTTTATGTAGATGACCTATTCCAACCTTAATTTTCTAGGCATGGAGGTGTGGCAGAGTGCAGATGGAATCTTCCTTGGACAAGGGAAGTATGCAATAGAGATCCTGAAGAGGTTCGGGATGATGGACTGCAAGGCCATGGCCACACCTATGGCATCGAACCTGAAGCTATTGAGTGATGCTTCATCAGAGTCGGTTGATGCCACGATGTATCGTCAGATGATTGGATCTTTGATGTACCTAACGAATACGAGACCAGATATTTGATTTGCTGTGAACACATTGAGCCAGTTCCTGACGGATCCGAGAAATGTTCACATGATTGCTGCAAAGCATATTTTGAGGTACCTGCAGGGTACGGTGGATTATGGGCTCAAGTATGATGCAAATCAGAAGATTAACTTGGATGGTTATGTTGATTCGGATTGGGCAGGCAGTGCCATTGATAGGAAGAGCACTTCGGGGTGTTGCTTTAGTATGGGATCAGGTGTGATCTCTTGGTTTAGCAGGAAGCAGTCCTACGTGGCACTGAGTACAGCCGAAGCAGAGTATGTCGCAGCTTGTTCGGCTAGTTGTGAGGCAGTATGGCTACGGAAGCTACTGTCTAATTTGTTTGATCTCCTGTTGGACGCGACTTGTATATATTGCAACAACCAGAGTTTTGTGAAGTTGTCTGAGAACCCAGTGTTCCATGGCAAGTCGAAGCACATTGAGATCAAGTATCACTCTATCAGGGATATGGTGCAGAGAGGAGCAGTGAAGCTCCAGTATGTTGCGACGGACGAGCAGATAGCCGACGTATTGACCAAGCCGCCGAACAGAGTGAAGTTTGAATACTTCAGAGAGAAGCTTGGTGTACTTCAGATCGAGGTTCCTTCAAAGGGGAAGTGATGAGTCCAAAAGACACAGATGCACATGGGCTTTTCCGACATGGTGGTAGGTTGGTCCTCCCATGGTCGTTGATGTAATTGTTGAGCTTTTCCGACATGGTGGTAGGTTGGTCCTCCCATGGTCGTTGATGTAATTGCTAAGCCTTTCCCGAATGGTGGTAGGTTGGTCCTCCCATGCCGGTTGATGTAAGTGTTGTGTGATGTGCATCTGGCCTGTGCTCCATTGACGATGAGAAGATCTGAAGATGATGAGGTGACAATAGGGTACACAGGTTTTGCAAGGCATGTAATCAGTCCTGGGATGCTCTTTCAGGTTTTGCAGAGGCATATAATCAGTCCTAGGAGATCCTGCAGGTTTTGCAGAGGCATATAATCAGTGCTGGGATGCTCCTTCAGGTTTTGCAGAGGCATATAATCAGTCCTGGGAGATCTTGCAGGTTTTGCAGTGGCATATAATAAGTCTTGAGATGTACCTACTTGATGGCTTGCTCGCAGAGATGATGAAGACCTACATGGAGGCTAGGCCTACATCCATAATGAAAAAGGGTTGCCTCTGTAGAACTTCCTATGACGAGTAGATTGGAGACTGATGGTCGAGATAGCAGTAGCAGTGACGATGATGATCCAGCTTTGATCATGATCCAGTGACGAAGACTTGTGCTGATGAACTGTGTCAAGAGAATACCTTCCTAGTTAAGAGGGAGTGTTAATGTATTTGTAACTTCGGAAGATATTCACTTGTATATTTTATATTGTATTCATATGTTATTGTACTTCCGACGGAGAGGTTTTATTCTCCGATCAGGAAAGTTATTATTGTATTTGATAGAGTTATTAGACTCCCCTAGAGGGGTCGGCCCTGAGTTAAGTTGTAAGGGGTTATTAGACTCTCCTAGGAGAAGTCGGCCCAGTTAGGGTAAAAGTCAAGTGAAAGTAAAGTATAAATAGAGAGGGTGCTCCTCTCTATTTATACATTCACTCACTCACTCAATTCGCATAAGTGAGAGAGAGAGAAGTTTGCACAAGTGGAGGAGGAGGAAGCTGCTGAAGACCATCTCTTTGTTTTGGGGTTTTGTATTGTTGCTCATTCTATCTCTGAGGAAGTTGTGGGGTTTTCTCCTTTATGGTTTCCCCGGTGAAATGCTTTGTGTCTCTTGTCTCTTGTGTTTGATTTGTTGTGCATGTTATTCTCTCAGATAAGATCCTAGATCATATTGAATTAAATTGTGAAAAGCTAACACATCGAAGTAAAGATCACATCCATTCACTATGATAACTGAGAAAACTAAGCAATGCACCATCCCCGGTGAGCAAGACACAAGAAGATGAGGAGCAGGAATTCTATTAGCAAAATATCGCAACTCTTCAACCCCTTACAGTGGACGACATCTCTTCCTTTTATAGATCAAGGAGAGCCTCAAAACCATGGATAAATACCATGGACAACAAAAATACCAGTTTCTATTTTTACAAAACCATGGGCTTAGCTCAGCTGGTGCACCCCACTTGGCTGAGTTGGCCCCTCTAGAGTTTTCCCCTCTCAATTGTGGGCCACAAAACTACTGAAATGGACGCGAAGTATTGTGAAAAGGAAGACCCTACTAAACCAAATAGCTGAAGTGGAATGTTGGGTCATGCTATGAGCGAAAGAGGGCACCCCACTTGGACAAGTGTGCCCCCCACAATTTCCAGATTTCATTTTTGCTAAAATAAATGTCAATTGTGGGGTCCAATTACCTTGTAAATGTTGATTAGATGCCTCATCACCTAGCTGAATTGCTGAAGTGGAATGAAGTGGTCCCTTGTTGAAGTTTCCCGCCAAGCAAGTTGTCCCTTTTTGGCCAAGTGCACCCCCCTCAAACTGAGTTGTTCATGTGGGACATCAAAAATGAGCTAAGTGATCACCCATTGGCCAATAAAGTTGTATGTGCAATAAATTGAATGTCATCTCCACCATCAAAAGGGGCAATAGGCTTATGCCAACATCAAGGCCAGGCCCTATTCGGTTCTTATCTTCAATATTGCAGTGGAGGCATCCATGCATGGAGATGTGCCAAAGATTGATGTTAAGAGCTGACTCGGAGATGTTCTTTAAAACTCCAAAATAGCCAAGAGCAGCTCTGTTATGTGGCTATAGAGAAGGCAAGGATACAATGCAGAAGAATACAAAGAGTTGAGTTGAAACTTTTGGATAATAAAAGCCTGTGAATGGGGAGGTGTGATCCCAAATGGATCTATATTAATCTTTCTTCCAAACTTTGTAAAACAGTATCCTTGGTAAAGTTTGAAGTCAGCAATCAACTTGAAGACTATAGGCCAAAGGCCACAAGAAATGGAAATGAATCATTTGATGGTTGTCACTCCAAAGCAACATTATAATAAAGAATGCTTGCTTGATGCAAAAACAACCAACGAAAGATGGAAAAAAATGGAGCTTGGGAAGAAGAATGGGCAGTAGCAAAAGAATGAGGACTTGGACTGAAGTCTGCTCAAAGATCAGAGGATGCAGGGGATTCTAAACCTGTCCACAAAGAGCGAAGATTGTCTCTGAGCCATAGCAATTTGCAAAATACGACCAATGAGTAAAAATACATGATTTTGAAAATGCATAGCTCATACTTTGTAAACATTTCCTCAGCATTAACAGCATCCTTCTTTGTTGATTTCCCATTTGGGTTTCTCAAGTAATCTTTGTTAAAAGTATACCCAGATGACATTCCTAGTTCCACTAATTATCGTCGTAAGTATTTTTCAATGTTGCTTCCAGAAAATTTCCATTTTCAGCATCAAAATAATTGACGATATTTGTTGCTTATTGTTCAGTTCTCAATCTGGCTCATTTTAACCTTGTATGATGCTGTTTGCTTAAAGATTTCTTCCTTTTTAATGACTTTCCCCAATAATATTTATCCTGGGTTGGTTTTATGACTTATATATAAGTAATCTGACATCTTAAGTGAGTTGTTTTACCATGCTATAGATATTGTTGTATTACCTGAAAGAGAAAAGGTTTTATGGTTGTAAGAGGCGTAACACATTCTAAGGCTGCTTCACTGCCTTTATTCTATGTTGCACGGGAACGGTTCCCGCCTTTTGAGAAACCCGTTCCGGAGGTTCCCACGTTCCAGGGAACTTCGGAACTGGAACGAAACGTCCCTGATTGACCGGGAATGGTTTCTGGAACTTCGAAACGATTTGGGAACTTTGACGGGAAAAAATGGGAACTCGGGAACTGCAAATTAGACGTTCCAAAACATTTCGGTGAATTCTTAAGCCTGATTTGTGGTTATAAATCTCTTCATTAACACGCAGAAGTGGATTGAGCTCTTCACTTCAGTTGTTGGCATTGTGAAGGCCGTGACTGAGTGTCGAATGGCTGACGGGAGTGTTGAATCCGTTATTTAATTTATTTAATGGCTGATGGGAGCTACCAAAATGATCATTGTCATTTTTATATTTTATAAATTGTAAGCTACTCTTCAATATTCCAACTTGATTGTCCAGGTTGGTGTAATTATGAGCGCAAGTCATTTTTCGACGGGACTATATGCACGGGAGTATATTAACAAATAATGCACTATCGACGGGAGTATATTTATTATTTTAATTGTATATTTAATATTGCTTGTGATTTTATTGGTTAGTAAATTAAAATTTATGTTATTTAATTTGTTAATAAATTAAAATTTAAAGTCTTGTGAATGGCAACTCCGGGCTGAGTTAAGATTTAAATTTTAAAATTATTTGTTAACACATGCTTTAATATGTTTTTAATATGTTAATAATATTAACTTTGTTAATATTAATGATGTATTGTTATTTATTTTTGGGTTAGTAATTATTACTCGACTCTTAAAATGGATGTGTAAGGATTAATTTAAACTACAAAACAATATTTAAAACATTAAATAGTATATATCATTATATGTAAGATTTAATACTAGTTTTTTTAATATTTTTAATTTTTTAATATATTTTATTGCCGTTCCCAATCTGCCGTTTCCTGCAAATTTCGGGGAAACCTCTAGCCGTATCCGACACTTGTTCCCACGTTCCGGAAACTTGTGCAACATAGCCTTTATTAGAGTTCTGTGGAATGCTCTCAAGGAGAATGTTTTTAGCATAGAAACCAACCATCATGAGAGGTTGCACAACAATCAACACAATAGCAATTTGTTTTACATCCAAAGAATGTTTACATAGTGCATGAGTACATAAAATCAAGAACCAATAGAATCTAGATTATTATTCCATTCTTTCATCCTTATAGGGATATGTCAACAATCAAAACTCACCTGGTTAATGGCAGTATAAAAATTAGGGCCAAATGTGAAGGAAAATTGATAATTTCTTCCATAACCATTTATGCTAGTGAAATATCTCAGGATTTCAAAATTTGACCTTGTGTTTTTTCTAGAATTTACAACAAAGAGTGCGACCTTGTGCTTTTCCTAGAACTTACAACAAAGACTGCACCAAAATTAGCCCTTTCACAAATAAAGCAATGGAACATATGTAAACAAACGAAGGAACCTTCTTTATGCATTTCAAATACAAGGTTTTGGGGTTCCTAATATATGTAAACACTCTCTCTCCCTTAACTATGTGCAACATTAAAGTATTGAAATGAATCACAAGGAAGTTGTTTCAAAGATTGGCATCACAAGGAAGATCTTTCTGCAACTCAATGTATTTTGACTCTGAAAAGGTTACAAATATTTAAAAAAATCAATTCACTTGTAACTATCATCAAATTATTTTGGGATGTATCACGCCACATTATTATACATGTTCTTAAATATTTTTATGTATGAGCTATAATAAACACTAAAAAGGAATTTACATGTTTCAACTCAATAAGGAACTCGTCATGCTGAAAACTGTTTAGAAGGGTCTTACGGGGAGATTAAAAAGTCCTCAAATCTGTGATTAATGAAAAATGCCAGCAGCCCCAAGATAGTGGCAATGTCCAAGCGTACCTACAAAATAATATAGAAGGAATATTGTAACCATTTATTTAATTTCTTATTATGCAAATATATCTCGAATTTTAATGGATAATTTCAAAATCGCAATAAGATTATCTAATGGAGTATGAAAGATGAAAATTTGACGTTTCCCTAACTGAATGGTGTTCAGTGAACAATTCAATTATATACAAACAAGTAAATGGAAATTATATATTTACAACCAGGCATACAATATGCAATCCAATTCTAATTGCTACAGGATTACATGAAAATATGGAGCTAGATCATACTCATGTATAAATATTACAAATAAAAATGAATTTCAGATTGGTGACACAATTCTGCTTTTGGACAAAAGAAAGGACAAACCGGGCAAGCACGGAAAGTTTGACAGCTTATGGACGGGCCCTTATCTCATCCACGAAGTGGATGGCACAAATTCTTTCTTCCTCAGCGATATGGATGGAGAAAAGTGTACCCTCCCAGACAACGGGGGGCTTCTGAAACTATTTTACAGCGAAAATATCTTATGCCCATGGGGGAATCTTTGTATCATGGATTCCTAAACCTTTCTCCTGCATTTTATTTCCTTAGTTAGATTTACTTTTCTGTATATTATTTTTTTGTATACTAACTTCAATTTTTGTATATTAGTTTAAATTTCCTTTTGTACATTAGTTTAATTTTAGTATAATAATAATGTTGCAACTCAAAGTTTCATTTGGTTATTTTTATATACATGTGACTCGTACACTTCAGTTTTGTACAGGAACAAGAGATGCAGGAGTTCTCAAATGATCTCCTTTCCTAGAGTTCAAGATCAATCACACATCCCACAGTTGGAGCTAGATGTTACCAATTGAGTTGCACACAGTTGGACTTCAAGAGAGCTGCCAGAGTTTCCACAAGTACTTGTGCATTTTAGTGTTCGGAAGTTCAAATCAGGCATTTTCAAGGCCCCCTTTTTACCTTTTTCCACATGTTCATGCCCCACAGGGTTTGTAATAAAGTGTGCTAGCATGGTGGTTATGTAAAGAACTTGGCTTCCTAGGACTTAGCTCGACAGGTACTTCTACATTGAGAGTGTAGAAGGGGCTAAGTATAACTCTCTAAACAGTCTCGCAATAGTGTCTTTTGCAATACTTTATGATCAATGCTATTGGAGGGACCATGGTATTATGTGTCCCATGGTATTGACATAAAGTGAAAGTTATAAAAGGAGTCTGAGCAGAGTGTTCTAGGCACCACAATAGCGGGAGTGAGTCATATCTCTTGTGGTGGCCACAACACAATTGCAAGAGAAGGGTTTCCTCTTGTAGTGAGCAGTCCAGATCTCAATTTGAGATCACAGTTTTTCCAAAGGAGAGTTACTTCTCTGTTGTCTATTGGATTCATGGTGGATCTAGGGTTTGCCTATCTAGTTTGCAGAAAGGATTTGGAGCATAGTTGCAGTGAGGTTTGCAGAGGTCTTTCTGAGGAGTTTTGGTCCAGATCTGGAGGGTTTATCCAGAGGATTGCTGTAGTGTTGTTGTAAACAAATCTTGTAAAAAGAAGAAGACAAACGTTTATTAGTTTTCCCCAAAGGACTGGGGTTTACAAGGTACATGTTGTGTTCGGTTTTCTCTGTGATCTATTGGTTAGCATAGCAGTGTGTTTCAATATTTTATTTTTTGAGGTGCAATAAGAAAATTAAATTTGAAGTGAATAATAAAATTGAAGCTGTAACTAGATCTACTAAGGGTTATTAAAATTTCACATGGTATCAAAGCGGGTCTGATGAAACCTGCACAGGAGAACTGTACAGCCACGGTACAGGTCGTACAGCCTCTGATCGTACATCATACGAATCTACGACAGGCTTCATGTATAATAGTGGTTGAGCACGACGTGGGATCCTCTGTGTGTGCTGGATCGGGTTGCATACAGCCTCATCATACACTGGCTCGATCTGGGCTTAGCGTAGCAACCATCAATCAAAAGAATCGCCCAGCAAATCGCGGCGACTCAGTAAGGACGACTCAGGAGCTGTCGGCAGGGGGGCAGCAATAGTCGCAGAGCAAAGAAGGCTGCAATGGTAGCTTGCAAGGAGCAACGCTGTTGGGAGCAGGAGCAAAGCGGGGAGCGAGGAGAGGGAGCGGGAGCGAAAAGCGAAATTTTCAAAAGCTTCCGTTTCGGGAGCGTTTCGGGAGCGTTTTTTATATAATATATATTTTAATATAGTTTGATGCATATAAATTAAAAAAAACATGTATTATGCCAAATTAGCTACAGAAAACATCAAAACATAGAATTTAGATATTCATATAACCATTTAGTACACATTAATCATCTCGTCTTCTAGATTCTAGGAGCTATAACTTATAACATTGTCGTTAAATGATCATCATCAAATCATCAATCATCAATCATCAATCATCAACAACATCAACCTTGAAATTTCAACATATAATATTTGCCATCAAACTAGGCCATAATGTTTACAAAATAGGCCAACCGCCAAAATAAACATGAAAATGAAATACAAACTACAAAGTACTATGAATCTACTAAGCTTTCCGCTTGCCACGAGTAACTTCCAATTTCTTTTCTCGTGTTCTAGGTGGAATAGGTGCTGGTGGAAGTGATCATGGAACATGAGAAGAAGATGAATGGCCCCCGCAGGCTGAAATTGGACGTTGTGAAGCTAAAGGCAAAACTCCTGCATCCGGAAAGCTACTTCTGCTTGGGGGTGGCATCTCTGTATGGGTAGTCTGAATTGGATCATCATGATCACCCAATAGTTCAGCCTCCAAGCGCTCTAATGTTATGGCTCCATCCTCCACATTAGCCTCCTCTGGATTGTTGTCCCAAGTCAAATATGTTCTATCATTCTTGGCTGCCTCACAATAATGGGACAACAACCTCAAGTTGTAGTGCACATAAACCAAGCTTTCTACGCGATCTACATTCAGACTGTTTCTCTTTACACTGTGGATGAAGTTGTAGGTGCTCCAACCCCTGTCTGCATAAGAGCTATTAACAACCTGTGATAGCACCCTCAGCGCCAATTTATGCAAATATGTGGCTCCAGAGCCATGCATGTTCCACCAATGGATAGGATCCAATCTGTCTCGATCTTTGGTTGCAAACAGGGAACCAAAGCGTCCATGCTCACTTATGTATATGCTCAATTCACTCCGTACTTGAGCACACTCTTCCTCATCAGGGACCAACTTCTCTAATGCAGGGATATACCCAGCAGCAACCTCTAGATCTGTGTGGGATTTTTTCCTGACTCCGCCCCCAGGTGCAGGTTGGGCCAACCAAATTGGAGAATAGTATTTTGGGGTGAGGACATATGCAAGGGCATGGAGTGGAACATTTAGATTATCCCACCTTTTGACCACAAGTTATGAATATGGTCGTACAAGACGTCATCTCTTTGCTCAACAATGTCTTTGATTTGACCAAGCATGCTATCCATCTGCTCATATACCTCCCCAATCACCGGCTGATCTGTATCTGCAAAACAAATCATGTTATAAACTGGCTTGGTGAACAGCAAAACATACCTAACTGTAAGTTTTAAACCTTAACAGTGAAGTACAAACATATATCGATTCTTAAGCATTTACAGACAATACACAATGGCACACACATTACACAGAGATTTTCACCTGGAAACCCTTAACCGGGAAAAACCAGCAAAACTTAGAGCCGCATAGCTCCTTTTTCATTATATGTTTATTTTACATGTACAATACAATAAATGGTATTCTGCAGCATCTAAAACCCTAATTCGTTTACCCGAATTAGGTTACAACCCTAATTCCTTTTACCGGAATTAGATAGAGTACAATGGGTCGAAAATCGCGAAAAAAGCAAAAAGCAACCCAAAACAAAATTGCGCTCCGCGCGGACTCCGGGGGCCTAACGGCCCCCTCCGTGTCGTTTCGGAACCTAACGGTCCGAAACGAAGGGGGTGGGCCCTGTCGGGCTACCCCCCCCCTCCGGACGCGCCCGGCGCAGGCGAATCGAAGGTGCCGTAGGGATCGTGTTGTACACGCAGCGACCATGTGAAGAGATATAACATACCCAACATTCTCCCACTTGTTGTTCTCTTCACATACAGGTGAAATTTATGACTTCAACAATTCAGGGCAACAATGCCCATGTTCTCTTTGCACCAAGAGAACTTCTGAGTACTCACAGACTTTGTCAAAGAGTCTGCAACATTTACCAAAGTGTCAACCTTTTCCAGCAACACTTTGTTTTGTTCAACCATGTCTCTGACGAAATGGTACTGCACATCAATGTGCTTTGTCCTCGAGTGATAAGCAGGGTTCTTTGCCAGAAATATTGCACTTGAGCTATCACAACCAATTTTTACTGCATTCTGAACAAAACCAATACCTGAACACAATCTTTGCAACCATACAGCTTCCTTACTTGCATGGGTAGCTGCCATGTATTCAGCTTCTGTAGTTGAGAGTGCAACTACAGCTTGTCTTCTACTCATCCAACTGATTGCTCCTCCAAATAGATTAAAAACGTAGCCACTTGTAGATCTTCTGTGATCAAGATCTCCAGCCCAGTCAGCATCAGCAAATCCTTGTATATCTATCTCTCTGTTTAGACCGGGTCTTCCTTGGTAGCAGATTGCAGAATCTGTAGTGCCACGCAAATACCTGAAGACCCTTTTTACTGCAGTCCAATGTTCCTTTCCTGGTTTTGACATGTATCTACTCAAAACTCCCACTGCATGGGCTATATCTGGTCTAGTACAGACCATGGCATACATCAGACTGCCAACTGCACTAGCATATGGAACATGAGACATGTCCTCTACCTCTTCTTGTGTAGTGGGACATTGTTCTGCAGATAACCTTACACCTACAGGAATGGGCACCTTCACTGGTTTGCTTTCCTGCATATTAAATCTCTTCAATATCGTTTCAACATATTTCCTCTGATTTAACCAGAGTTTCCTGTTTTCACGATCTCTTTTTATTTCCATGCCCAAAATGAAATTTGCAGCACCAAGATCTTTCATGTCAAATTCAGATGACAGCTGATTCTTGACATCCTTGATGATTTCTTTGTTGTTTCCAATTAGCAACATATCATCAACATACAATATTACATAAATAAAATGATCACCAATTGGCTTAAAATAAACACAGTGATCAGCTTTGCTTCTTGAGAAACCAAGTCCCAGTATATAAGTATCAAATTTTTGATACCACATTCTGGGAGATTGTTTCAAACCGTAGAGAGACTTTTTCAGCTTACAGACAAGCTCCTTTCTTCCTTTCACCACAAACCGTTCTGGTTGCTTCATATAGATCTCTTCATTAAGATTTCCATGTAGGAAAGCCGTCTTTACATCCATCTGTTCTACTTCAAGATCAAAAGCAGCAGAAATAGATAAAAGAAATCTAATAGAAGTCAATTTTGCAACAGGTGAAAAAATCTCACCAAAATCGATGCCCTCAATTTGGGAGTAACCTTTCGCAACTAGTCGAGCCTTGTACTTCTCCACTTTACCTGCTGCATTTAACTTCTTCTTGAATACCCATTTGCTTCCAATAGGCTTTCTTCCTTCTGGCAACTCAACCAGATCCCATGCCTCATTTTTGTCCAAGGCATCCATTTCTTCTATCATGGCCTTCTTCCATAGTTTACTATCTTCTGAATCCATTGCCTCTTTAGCAGTTCTAGGATCATCATCAGTAATAGATAACACAAAATTAGAACGAAAATCAGGGGGACTGTACCTTTCAACTTGCCTTCTTTCTCGGTCAGATCTCCTCAATACCGGAGTCTGTGGATCCGCCTCTTCATCTGATTCAGACGATTCTGCCTCCTCATCTGATTCAGACGAATCTGGTTCCTCAAAAGAGTCACCTCTTTCATCCTTGATATCAAAGTGTAGCTTCTCTGAATCCTTTTCCTTTGGTACATCCTCAATCCTGGAAGTGCTTTCAACTTCTCTGAAGATCACATCTCGACTGTAAACTGTTTGCCTTTTTACTGGGTTCCACAGCTTGTAACCTTTCATTCCATCCTTGTAACCAATGAAGATACATTTTTCTGCTTTATTATCCAACTTGCTCCTTTTCTCCTTTGGAACATGTACAAAAGCATCACACCCAAACACTCTGAGATGAGAGAGAGAGGGTTTCTTACCAGTCCAAACCTCATGAGGTGTCTTGTCAACCAACGCTGATGTGGGTGTCCTATTCACTAGGTAACACGCAGTGTCAACAGCTTCTGCCCAGAATTGTTGTGCTAGCCCTGCACCACTGAGCATACTCCTTGCCTTTTCCATCAATGTCCTGTTCATCCTTTCTGCAACCCCATTCTGTTGAGGTGTGTATGGAGTAGTCTTTTGCCTTGCTATTCCACACATTTTACAGAACTCCTCAAATTCACTTTCACAGAATTCTCCACCGTTATCTGTTCTGAGTACTTTTATTTTCTTCTCAGTTTGATTCTCTACAAGAGCCTTAAATTCTTTGAATCTATTAAAAACCTCAGATTTCTTACGCAGGAAATAAATCCAAGTTTTTCTTGAGAAATCATCTATGAATGAAACATAATACACAGATTTACCTAGTGATGGAACAGGCACAGGTCCAAAAACATCACTGTGTATTAATTCTAAGATTCCTTTAGCTCTTACAACACCAGATGAGAATCGTACCCGATTCTGTTTACCATATAAGCAATGTTCACAGAAATCGAAATCTAATGTGAAGTCAGACGTGCCTTCAGCCATACTTTTACCTTGTAATAGTCGAAGACCCTTTTCTCCAATATGTCCCAGCCTTCGATGCCATAGCGATGTCTTCTCACTAGAGACAGTAAGGACTCTGTCTCCTTCATTTTTACCCTCAGAAACAATAGTGCTGTTACATCCATTTTTGAAGGTGCTTCCCAACAACTTGTATAGAGTTCCAATCCGAACTCCCCTCATCAGCACCAATGACTCTCGAACCATCTTGCATGTGTTCTTTTCAAATAAAGTTTTCACACCTGCATCATCCATTTTACTTACAGATATAAGGTTTCTAGCCAACTTTGGAATGTGCAGAACCCCGGGAAGAGTTTTAACCCTTCCATCTTTGAGCAGTAGCTTGACCTTTCCTCGACCTATGATTTTCGCTACCGAGTTGTCTCCCAGAAATACATCTCCTCCATCATACTTTTCGTATTCAGAAAACCACTCCCTGTGAGGAGTCATATGATAAGACGCACCTGAGTCAATCAACCACGAATCATGCTCTGCATGTGTACTTGAAGATGCCAGATACACATCTCCTCCTTCCTCTGTAGATTCTTTCCCATCTGCGGATGGAGCGTCATTAGGTCCTCTACTTTTATCAGTAATTTTCGATTTACAATCCTTCTTGTAATGCCCAGCTTTTCCGCACTTCCAGCATTTTCTTACAGAAGGTCCTGGAGATTTAGATCTCCCTCTAGATTTAGATCTACCACCTGAAGACTTATTTTTAGATCTGTCTCCAGGGCGACCTCTTACAAATAAGGCATCCTTGGCTGAACTGTCTATGGATCTCCGCCTCATTTCCTCCGATAGTAGGGATGCAACCACATTCTCGAAGTTTAGCGTGGTTGCATTACTCCCAATAGCTATGACCAGATTATCCCATGAATCTGGCAAAGAGCACAACAGACTAATACACTTTTCATCATCATCAAGTGCAATACCAACAGATGTCAACTGACTTACCAGAGTATTGAAGGCGTTTAGATGCTCTGATACAGAGTCTCCATCAGTCATCCTCAGAAGGTACAATTTCTTTCGCAGAAATAACTTATTTACCAGGGACTTTGACTGATACAGATTTCCCAGTTTGTCCCATAGCTTCTTTGCACTGTCTTCTCCAGATACGTTCACCAATACCGAATCTGCGAGGCAAAGACGAATGGTGCTCCTTGCTTTTCTTTCCAGCTTTTCCCATTCTTCTTTTACCATACCAGAGGGCATGGTACCTGGATCTACTGCGATCCACTGTTCTCTATCTACCAGAAGATCTTCCATCTTGAGCTTCCATAGCTCAAAGCTCTGACCATTAAATTTCTCAATCTCGAATCTAGAACTGCTCGCCATTCTTTAAGGAAAAATAAATCACCGCTGCAAAGCTCCCACTGAAACCAGGTTTATCACAAATCCAAGATCGAGCCAAACCCTTGGAAACAAAGGCGTCCCTCTGAACCCAAAAATGCTCTGATACCAAATGTAAGTTTTAAACCTTAACAGTGAAGTACAAACATATATCGATTCTTAAGCATTTACAGACAATACACAATGGCACACACATTACACAGAGATTTTCACCTGGAAACCCTTAACCGGGAAAAACCAGCAAAACTTAGAGCCGCATAGCTCCTTTTTCATTATATGTTTATTTTACATGTACAATACAATAAATGGTATTCTGCAGCATCTAAAACCCTAATTCGTTTACCCGAATTAGGTTACAACCCTAATTCCTTTTACCGGAATTAGATAGAGTACAATGGGTCGAAAATCGCGAAAAAGCAAAAAGCAACCCAAAAAAAAATTGCGCTCCGCGCGGACTCCGGGGGCCTAACGGCCCCCTCCGTGTCGTTTCGGAACCTAACGGTCCGAAACGAAGGGGGTAGGCCCTGTCGGGCTACCCCCCCCTCCGGACGCGCCCGGCGCAGGCGAATCGAAGGTGCCGTAGGGATCGTGTTGTACACGCAGCGACCATGTGAAGAGATATAACATACCCAACACTAACCTGTGACCAAAAATGACCTTCAAGAACGGTGTCCTCCACCTCCTGAAAGTCACTTCTATCTGATGCACTTGCAACTCTGTCTTTCAATTCCTGCCATGGATCACTTGAGACCATACTAGCCAATGCCTCTCTTACCTTGAAAAGCCTCCTGAAGGTGAGGTAGTAGCTAGCAAATCTAGTCTTTGCAATCTTCAATAGCTCCAACTTAGAGTGATTGCGAAAAATGTGGTGGGCCATGCTATGATTGGTAATAAATTTGATCATTTTCTTACCTCTCTTGTACAAGGCACCAATCCATCGGTAATTATTGTCCTTCATCTTAACAATATCACGCATCAAAAGGTTCAATGTGTGAACCAAACACCCTGACCAAAATACGTTGGGATACTTATCCATAATGATTGCTCCTGCTGCCTTACAATTAGCAGCATTATCAGTGATGACTTGAATGACATTGTATGGCCCAATCTCCTGAATGGTTTTAAGTAAAGGTTGTGCAATATTAATAGCGGTCTTGTAGCGATCTGAGTAGTCATGGGATGAAAGGAAGACCGCACCGCTAGCAGAAACGCCAAGATTATTTATCAACGGCTTGCCTTTAACATTTGTCCACCCATCAGATACAATGGATACCCCATAGTTGGACCAATCATTTGTGAACTTTCCAAGAGCACTATTGATTTTGGCTCTTTCCCTGTCAAGTCCCACGATTCTAGCTTTGTCATACCCAGGGCCTCTATATCCTTGAGGGCCACCATTGATGGCTTGTACCATTTCATGCCAATAGGGTGAGCGAAGAACATTGAATGGCACACCACATGCATAGAGAAACCTATAAACTTTTGAATCCACATCATCTCTACAACCTTGGTCAAGGAAATCGGATAATGTTCTTCGTATAGGTGAGACTCCATGGGGAGATGAGGCTCCCGATCGAGCCGATGATGATCCAGCAGCAACTCCACTACCAAACATTCTCTGTGGGGATTCAGAATCAACCCTCGATCTCTTGGAGTTGTTTTGAGCGACCTCTTCTTCCATCTTGTATTTGCTTCTCTCTTTAGCTCCCACTTTGTCACAAGTTTTGACTCCATGAGACTTACCTACATCGCATGGCATAACCCCACACAAATGCTTTCTCACCCAGGTATATGAACCTGTGTATGTTTTCCTACAATGGGGGCATCCAAACTTTGTGGTTCCACCCCCTCTCCCTCCTCCTTGCCTTGTCACATACTTCCACAAAGGTGTTGTGTCTTTTTGTTTTTGCCCCACATCACCCTCATCCTCATCATCATCACCCTCTTCCCCTTCCTCCTCTTCTCCTTGGTATGCATCAATCTCTACCTCTTCCCCCTCATCACTACCACCACCACATCTACTTCCCAACACCATCATAATGAGAAGAAGTGGAATGAAAAACCAAAACCACATACCCATCATGTTTCTTGATTCAAGATGAGAGTCACTTGTTCCCTACAATAGAATGATCGAGAAGAAGCAATTGGAAAGAGTAGGAGAAGAGAACATTGCAAGTTTTCCATTTTTTAACATAGTGAAAAAAAATTGCAAAAACAAACAAAGATGACTTTTTAGAGCCTACCTTTTAGCTCTTCAATGGTGGTTGAATGTCTCTATGGAAGCTTCAATCTCCCTTGCAAGCTCTCCCCTTCAATCTCCCCTTCAATCTCCCACTCAATGCTCAAAGCTCTCAAACAACTAGCAAACTCACTCCAAGCTCAAACTCTTCCCAATCAAGCAAATGAGTAATGGAATGAGTCCAAATGGACTCATTCACCCTTTATTGGCCCAAAGTGACCTATCCCAGCAAAAAAAACCCAAGAAAAAATTTCAAAAATCCGCCCTGTCTGCGGAATCGATCTCGGAATCGATTTAGGGTTCGATTTTATTGCTCGAGTTCGATGCAGATTTGATTCGGGATCGACCCGGAAGCTACGATTCCGAGTCGAATTACCAAATGGCAGGGATCGTTTTTTTTCCAACCAATTCGCGAATTGCCAAATCAATTCCGAACGGAATCGATGAGGAATCACGATTCCAAAATAGATCCCTCATCGATTCCGTCCGGAGCGCGATTTGGGATCGATTCGAGGGGGGGGGGTCGATTCCCAGCAGCGTAGGCAAGGAGTGCGGCCCAATCAAATCACGGGGGCGTAGAGCAATGTGAAGTGATCGTCGAAAGGAAGCACAACCGCGTGAGGCTAAGGGTATTGGAGCTAGCCACCGAGAATAAGAAGTGTCGAGCGCATAGAGGACATGGCTGGACGCAGCAGAAGGAGGCCGTCGTGGGTGGAGATCAGTCGGGACGTGGGCTAAGTGCTCAGCAAAGCCACGCGGAGACTAACATCAGCATGAGGAACAGTCGAGGCACGGGGCACAAGTGCACAGCTAGCTACAAGAGCGAAGGTGTGGCAAGCAAAGCCACGGGCTGCTACAAGGTCGAGTGCTGAGTGAGGGTAGCAGCTGGATAGTCACAGCTGAGCAATCAACCTGATCGCGCAACACGAGAGAACGTGGAGCACCGAGTGCAGAGGCATCGGGCCAACCAGAAGCAGCGGCAGAGCACAGTGAGATCGAGATGCGGGAGAGTGAGTAGTTCGGTGTGGAGGTGTTGTGGATCTGTGCAAGCAAATCCATGGGCGGAAGGCATAATGCTAGTGGCAGAGATTGGGAGTTGGAGCCGTGAAGAGAGCATGCGAGAAGGCCCCGCATGTGATGTGCTAGGCAGACAGCGTGACGTCTGTAGAAAGAGTCACAGCGACGTGGAGCAGGTGACCTAGCTGCAAAGGAGGAGTCATCTCGAAGACGTGGACCATGGGCTAGATCTGCAAGATGGTGGAGTAGAGCTCGACGCCGACAACAAGAGACGGCACAAGGCACGATTGATGTAACTCCCGCAAGCTGGGCGACTTGTGGTCACTGAGAGGAGAATCGACAAAGAAACGAAGGCGTCGACAGCAGGGAAAGCGGTCAACAAGAGGTAGTTGTCGAACAAGGAAGTCTCACGTGAGAAGTGAAGGCCAATTGTTGACGAGTTGTTAAGAGCCAGCAACAAAAGGCAGATCCACAGCACGAGGAACTATTGTTATGGGTCAGCAGACGCAGAGGCAGAGGAGAACGTGCAACCATGAGTGAAATAAGCTAGGAGGGTTGACGGCAGGGTAGGCTAAGAAAGCGGTCGTTGGGAGGAAAAAGTCGGCTAGCAGCCGCTAAGCTGACAAAGAGAAGTCTAACAGTCACTGGGCCACTGGGTATTCCCAGGCAAGGGGCAGAGGTTCCTAGGAAATTTTTCAGGCAGGGCAGCAGGCCCAGGAAAAGCTTTGGGCAAGGGCTGAAAATTCTAGCAACAATGCCCAAAACATCTACAAAAGTTTTGGGCAACTTCGGCCAGAGGGAAAAAGTGCCCAAAAAAGGCTACAAGTTGTCCAAGAATTTTCGGGCAACCCTTGGGCAGATGTAGAACTATCTGAGCAGCAGGTTCCGGCAGTGCCTAGAAAACCCCTGGTAGCAACAGAATGCTACAGGGCATGTTGTACATGTTGTTGGGACAGCTTATGGTCAGCTTCAAAGGGAGTCTAGAGCCTAGATTAGTGTCAAAGGGAGAGCATACTTGGTATGAGATGACACTAATGGATGAGCGTAGATCTTCATATCAAAGTGCAGCAGATGCAGTCGAGAAATCTTCTAGTTTAGAGAGAGCAGCTGCAGCAGCAGAGGATGTGTTTGATCCTTGTGGATTCTTCTCCGGAAGTACCTTCCTCACTACGAGGGAGTGTTAGTTTTTGGTATCTCGATAGGTACTTCTACATTGGGAGTGTCTAACAACGCAGAAGGGGCTAAGTGAAACTTTCTAGATAGTCTTGCAATAGTGTCTTTTGTAATACTTAATGATCAACGGTATCGGAGGGACCATGGTATTATGTGTCCTATGGCACTTGGGTGTCCCATGGTATTGACATAAAGTGAAAGTTATAAAAGGAGTCTAAGGAGAGTGTTCTAGGCACCACAGTGGCGGGAGTGAGTCATGTCTCTTGTGGTGGCCACATCAAAGTTGCAAGAGAAGGGTCTCCTCTTGTAGTGAGCAGTCTAGATCTCAGTTTGAGATCACAATTTTTCCAGGGGAGACTTACTTCTCTATTGTCTATTGGATCCAGGGTGGATCTAGGGTTTGTCTATCTAGTTTGCAGAAAGGATTTGGAGCACACTTACAGTGAGGTTTGCAAAGGTCTTTCCAAGGCGTTTTGGTCCAGATCCAAAGGGTTTATCCGGAGGACTGCTGTAGTGTTGTTGTAAACAAATCCTGTAATAAGAAGAAGACAAACATTTGTTGTATTTCCCCGAATGACTGGGGTTTCCAAGGTACATCTTGTGTTCGGTTTTCTCTGTGATCTATTGGTTAGCATAGCAGTGTGTTTCAATATTTTATTTTCAAAGGTGCAATAAGAAAATTTGCTAAGTAAATTTGAAGTGAACATTAAAAATTTTGTAACCAGATCTACTAAGGGTTATTAAAATTCACACACACTTCTCTACTAGGGGGCGCACTTAGTAATTTCGAGCCAAATCTTTTGCATCCAAGTCATAAAGATCAACACTTAGATCAGTAATGGGGCCTACTCAAGCATCTACCTCAGCAATCCATGCAATATTTCATCATTCTTTGTCTTCTCATGTGTCTATTATCATGCAACTTGTAGCCCCTACAAGATGATCCTAACAAGGATGGTAGAGGAGCTAGGCAACTAAAGAGGTGACCTAAGTGGGCCTTGATCCCCAGATAGATTGGTTGTCACGCCAACCGAGGCACTCTTCACTTTATGCTACCAAAAGCCCTAGGTAGCAAAGGGGGAAACCCTGATCTACTCCCGACAGGACAGATCTAACCCAATCACCAGATCAGACTTATACAACAAAATACGTAAGGTGACAGGTATATGGAACACTAGATCTAAGGATGAAGTCACGAGATAGATTATGTTTGGATTGAGACTCGAGACGCTTAGGAGAGGTAAAATATCAAACCAATGTGAGTAATGCAAGTGACTATATGTTTAAATAACAGATCTAGGACCAAGGTACCAGCAAAAGAGAGTGATTCTTGCTTCCTTGGGAAACGTGACCCAAGGTAGAAGGTTAGGGTTAAGATGAGGCTTTCTAGCACCTTTGGGATGAAGCTTGATGAGTGATTTGACAATGGCTTAGCACACAAGCAAAAAATTGGATCTCACAACAACCAAAATGATGGCCAAATCAAGGAGGGCATAAGGCATAAGAGATCAGTGCCTAGAAAATGGGTAGATGGGGTCCACTGAGGGTGACGCCCTAGGGAACCCACCTAGGGCTAGACCTAAAGGTGAAAACCCAAAAATGTTTCGCCAAGATTCCAAGTTACTAGAGCCAGAGAATTTTATAGGTTTTAGCAGTTAGGGTTTAGCAGTAAATGTAGATGTAGACTAATGGAATAGATCATTAAGCACAAGAAAATCAATGGGACTTACCTCTTGTGGCTTGTAGATACCAAGTGAAATGATGCTCCAACCCCAAAAAGCAATTCCAAGCCGAAATGATGAGCTCCAGGATGAAATCGATTTGCCCTCTTGAACTAGTGCGCCCTCCTTCCTGCAAAAGACAAGCTCAATGAGACTTGATTCACAAAAATGGAAAGTAAATGATGCAAGAAGAATCAAAAAGCATAAACATTGATCAAAGATACAATGCAAACTACTCCCTGATTATTTTACTCATCCAATGGATAGATCCGGAGAACCCCCACGAAATCCCTCAATGAAATCGCACCCCTACAGAGCACACACTAATCTAACATGTGTAGCATGGAAACATCATCAAATAACATGGACGTCGTAGGTTATCATATCATTAATCAAGGACGACAACATTCTTTTGCAAAGACACAAGATTTTTTCCCAAAAATATTTATTTATTGCCAAAAGTCGTCCTACAATGAGGGGGTCCTCTCTCTTAAATAGAATCGAGAGACCAAAACCCTAACCATTTTTTGAATGAGTGGTTGAGATTAAAAGATAAATATAGATCATAAACAGCTATTAAGTGTCGGATACAATATACATTGATCACTCAAAAAGAGGGGGACGCATTCCCTCAGTGACGCCCTAGGGAGGGCGTATAACATGACATGACACTAGAACCATATAACATCATGGTGGGGGGGTTAGGAGGTATGAAACATCTTCACTAGCCAACCCCATATACATCATGATCATAAGACATAACATAAGTGCCAAAAGACACTAGAACATGTGCCCCAATACATAAGAAGACGCCCCCAAGAGATGACTAGCAAGACTTGTGGACCCCACTAATGATGGAGACTATGCCAGAGGAAGTAGGAAGCATCAATATCAAGTCTCGGACTAATCTCATGCTGTTTCCATGCCTCACTGAGGCAAATCGATTTCCTTGCTAGCCATTCTTCCATTTTTCTGTTGCCGGAACATCACCTCAAAAAGATAAAAATGCCTGTAACTCATTGCCACATGCTCCAGGCACCTATCTAATTGCACCAATGAGTCCGGGGACATGGGAATATGGTAATAACAAGTGGTTGTACCCCATATCTCCTCTGTAGCGCCCAAGGAGAAAGATAATGATCTCTGTGAGTCCTGTACAGGCAATTTTTACATGGCAATCTAGTGCTAAGTGATGAACTAACCATAGCCTCAACTGTATGTACCCGGAACTGAAAATTGAGTGTGCCAATGGACTTAGAATGTCCAAATCAAGTAGGAATGAGTACTCATGCACCATGTGTCCATCAAGATAATCATTTGTAAGCTCATCCATGCTGGGATAATAAAAATAATGGCCTGTAACTACTGATAATAATAAAAATATCACAAACCATCATATGAAACCACTGTCTGAAGAATGAAACAATCTAATGGGCACCAAAGGACCCTGAATAATCAATATCGAACATCATCGGCCAAACTCATCCCAGAGCCTAATGTTGACTTGGTCAAACTGGTTTGACTAGGTCAAGAATGATCAAAATAATGACCCAGACTGAAAATAACTGATGTTGCGAGTACAATGGATAAGATATGCTCCCTTATTGATATTGGCAGCAATACTAAAGCATAAGTGGCATTTAACTGGCGATTACACATATAAAGTATCAGTAATAAGTCTAGATCAAAGTAACCAATCACTTCAAACAAGAACCTCAAGTGTATACTCATTTACAGACTTGGCCATTTTGCTAGTTACGGATGAAGGTGGAAGAAGCAAGGTTAGGCCTAGGGGTTTGATTTCACAACCTCAACACTGTAACATCTCGGATGAAGGAGAAAGGGGAAACCACCTATATGTTGGATTTTGTGCAACTTTGGAAGATATTATTTATTGTATTTCATTGTACTTGATTGTACCTGTTATCACCTAAGATGTAGTTACCCCTATGGATGGATCCAGTCATGAATGGCAATAGGGAAGGGTAACTCAAAAGGTGCAACCACGATCACCTCGACCTCCAATATATGGTTGTCACGCCAGTCGAGGCAACCTTCACTTTATGTTATCTAGCCCAGACAACAAAGGGGGAGACCCGATCTACTCCCGACAGGAGAGATCAAAACCAAGACACCAAATCAGGGTATTTCTAAGTGAAGTTAGGTGTATGGTTTATCCTAGACCTAAGGATGAAGTCACAAGCCAAGTGGGGGTTCAATGGGTATGGTTTTGGTTCATATTTGATGTGAGAGTGACTTATAATGTTTGTAGTGAGATCTAGGATGAGTGTACTAGGTCAATGTCAAAGATCCACTGCCTTGGGAACTGTGTCCAATGCAGGATAGTTTTGAGGGATGTATTGGGGCTAACTAGTACATAAGACAAGCTTGACCATGATTCATGATAGCTTTAAGGGTATAGTTCACCATGCAAAAGTCAAACCACAAGTCAATCCAACAATCTAGGAAAGTTGGGTTGTCTTGGAGATAAACCAGTGCCTTAGGAATTGGGAAGTGGAGTCAAAGTGGGGTTGACTTATGGTTTAGGACTCCTACAACATGAGATAAGTGGACAGTATAAGTCTTGATGGTTGAATGTATCTAGATCTAGGTTTAACCCAAGTGGACCACAATCCCTTAAAACAAGGAATGCAGTCCCCAAGGCAAGATTTGACAAAGTGATAGTCTAGACCTAGGTTTTGAATTATTCCGGTTTCAGATCTGCAATAATCTCAAGTACCCAGTTCCTAGAAGTGAGTGAACTCACTTCTCCAAGGTGGTCCGACTTTACCCAAGAAGGCTTAAATCGGGGTTTAGGTGGGTCAAATCAAGTCGGATGGCATCCAAACTTTAGATCCGGGTAGATCGGTCAGGTAGGAGTATGGATCTGTAATTTCGTGGCAATCCACCGGTTAGATCTTAGTAGATCTGAGTTTAAGTGTTCCAAGTGGTCCAAAATGGGGATTAAATCCCTTAAAATATGGAATAGGGCCCACAAGGTGAATTTCAGAAAAGTGACAACCTGGGTGTATGTTATTTGATGTGTAGATGTCAAATCAAGTGGAATCTCAAACACCCATCGCTTAGATCTAGGTCAACCTGCTCAAACTAGGAAGTGCGCCTTGCTTGGGAGAGGCTAAGTTGGCCTGGGAAGGGGGTCAAATGGAAGTCAATCCTCACCAAACTATAGATCCGGGATGCCGTGGATGCTATAGAGGTGGGTTCTTAATGTTACGCCCAACAACCCAATAGATCTAAGTAGATCTGAGAAAATGCAAAATTGGGGTTTTAATTAATTAGGGTTTTAAATGTTTTTGACAATTGGATAGATCATGGAGATAGAACTTACCTTGAGATCATACCTGAATGATGTGGATGAGATGCCTTGATGTTGAGGAAGATTCCCGCAGAGATCAAATGAGAGATTGTTGATTTGCTTGCCAATTTGATGCCCTAGTCCACAAGTGCGCCTTCCTCTACCTGTCAAACCAAGGAATGAAAATTCAATCAGTAAGAGCAAGTATGGAAGAAATACAAGAGCAAGGTCCTGGGACAGTAATACTCCCTGTTACCAACGAAGAGCTCCAAAGAAGAAGTAGGGAGAGTCTTCCCCTACCAATACCTCCTCCTCCAAGCAAATCGGCCTCCACCTGTAGATGCAAAATCGTGGTACAAAAGATATGGCAAACAAGATCTCCAATAACTCAGTGCAAAGGAAGAACCAACGAACGAACACCAAAAACATTCACCACAACATTGGAGATAGATGCAATAATAATTTTCTATTCCAATAATCCAGAGCCAAAAGTCCCTTTACAATGAGAGGCTCTCTCCTTTAAATAGGAAGGAGAGGCACCAAAACCCTAACCACTTTTTGAATGAGTGGCTAAGATTATAAGATACAAAAGTCTAATCAATGGTTGAGATGAGCTCAACAATATAATACATGGATCACACATAAAATATAACATAAGTGGACAAAGTCGCCCTAGGAGAGGGGAATCCCACCAAATCATGATGATGAAATATCATAAGAGGCTCATGGTGGGTCCAAGGGGTAATTTTATCCCTCCTTGGTCAATCCCCATGGCACAATAACCAATAAATAATCATGAAAGTACCAAATCGTGCCTCCATAGTGAAGTCGTGGTCCTCAAAAGACCTCAAAAATCCACAGAAAGTGCCATAAGTGATGGATGCGGGCCCCGATGAAGCTGAAACTGCTGGAGAAGGTGTGGAAGGTCCCGATCTATCATCACTAATCATCCCATGCCATAACTTTGCCTCAGTAACCCAAATCGATTTCCTCAATAGCCATTTCTACCAATCCTGAAATGCCTCGGGAAGCGTGAAACTGCCCCAAACAGCCTCCTGGAGGGCTAGCGCTGTCAAGGTGAGGGCACCAATGTGTCCGGGAGGGGGGTAATATGGTAAAAACAAGTGGCTGGACCACCCCCTCCATCATCAGCGCCCTAGGTCAACTGGATAAAAGTCATCTCTGCTCCGACAGGGCCTCCAACAGACCAAAACTGCACTGGGATAGCCTACTGAGGCTCAATCATCACTGTAAGTGCCCGGAACTGAAAACAAACTGTCCCATTGGACTCAGAAGGTCCAAATCTATCCAAGATGTGTACTCATACACCATATGAGTCTCTGCATGATCAAAATAAATATCCAATATACCGGAACAAGGCCAATAATAATGCTCTGTAAATGATCAAACACTGCTGTACCCCAAGAATCATCATCATAACCCTGTAGCTGCTGCATAGAATCATCATGTATGTGTACATAGACCATATATCATCTATCCATATCATCATAAGGTCTAACATCTCATGTCCCATGGTCCTCCATGGTCAAACTAGGTCTAACCAAGACCAAATATAACTCAGACCATCATCCAAGGCTGCTGAAAAGTATCAAGGTTAATACATGCTTTACAACTTATTCAAATAACAATTATAACACATAATGATCATAACTGGCGATCTACATCCAAATATATAACGTCGTTAATTATTATTATTACTCAGACTAGACTTTCAGGATCATACTCACTTCATAGTTGTGATCAATTTGCTAGTGAAGGGTGAAGGCTAAATTAAATGGCTAGGCTAAGGGATGACTCAACTGTCTTGACTTTGTGACACTTTGGCAAGGGAAAGGGAATACACCATAGTATATACTGAATGAGCAATAACATAGGGAATGGCGGTGTCTCACAAATGGATGAGTTGTTTAAAGAGGGTTTATTCACCTTCACAGATGCGCACAATCCATAATACAAATAAGGCCAGCAATTGTTTAGATATAGCATTTAAGTTTCATTGCTTTTTGGGCCTGAAGTTTCCATAGCCTTGATCTATGTGTGTTTACAAACACATTGCATAGATTTACATTTTTCTTTAGGCTTTCTGCTGCAGGTGTGTTTTTAAGGCACTTGTTTACCTGAGCACTTCTAGGTGTGTCATGGACAGCTTGTTTACCTAGGTATTTGTTTTCCAAAAGATACAACATTTTATTTTTATTGCCATGTTCATTTGGCATGCCTCTCATTCATGTGTGTTTAGAAACACATTGCATGAATGGGCTTTTCATACAAGATATAACATTTCATTTTCCAGATTTTGTATTGATGGCAGCACTATAAGTTTCAGGTTTAGCCAACACAACTTTAGTGACTAGGGGGAATTCACAAGGAACTCCAACTCACCATAGGTAAGTTTTGTCACCAACTCAGAGCCGAGACACAATAAACAGGGAAGCTCATCCAATACAGAGGCTACAGTGGGGAAAAGTCCTCCATGCCACTAGTCAAGTAGTAAGTCAAGGTGATAATTTAAAAGGTAGGCCACGGATGGATGAAGACAATGAAATGATGGAGCCAACACTAGCAAGCCAGAGTATGGTGTAATGATCACCTCTATTCTCCCTAAGGAGGGTATGTACCAATGAGTATGAATAGTGAACTTCTAAGTCTGAGTAGGGACAGTATAATATATATAATAGATCAACCAGGTCCATATATCTATATGATCGCCAGATCATGACACTAAGTGCTAAGACATGCTATAAGAATAAGTATAAAAGCAATCTAACCATAACACCGTGATATACCTGCTGAGTCATATACCTGAAAGCTCATCAACCTGTACCATCATCTGTCCTCTGAAACTGCTGCTGTAACTCTGGGCACTACTGTCTGCTCTGTACCAATGGTATAATGGCTACATCGATCACCTCTCTGAGTGTCCTGAAACTCAGTCATGGCATGGGGAATGCAACTGCTGTCCACAATCTGATAGTGATCCAATATAGATGCTCATCTCGGCATCTCAAAATGCAAGGGAACTGGCTGTATAGTGTACTGGAATGAGAAAAATAATGTATGGTAGCCCGGCTACTATATATGTGATAACATCTGGCTCCGGCTGGGACAAGTGCTCTGCTGAAATGAGCGCTTGAGAACCTCAGAATCTCTGGTCCTCGAACTCTGCTACTCGAATCCACGATCCAGCACTCTACCATTTTACTTCCAGCTTTTATTCTTGCAACCTATTTTCTGCATTCACAAACATCTAAAAAAAATACCTCATGCCGCATGTGTGGGAAAAATATAAAATCAACCGAAATAAAATCTACTCTATGTCAGAAATATAAATGCATAAAGTATAAATGCAAAAAGTAAATTAAACTACTAACATAATTTGCAAAATTTGAAATTTATTGTGGAGGGAAAAGAAAAGTGACAGGTACTCAGTTAAACTAGGAGCTTACAAAGGAGCTTAGAGACTAAGAAGGTGCCAGACTCAATGGCTGAAAAGACTAACTACTGCCTAAGTAGGCTTATTTGGTTTCCTACCTACCCTAATCTACCAGGCGATGCAAGCGGAGAGATCCCAACTATGTGGGATCAGGGATGTGATCCCTCAAGTCCCTCTGATGGACAGGATATAAAATACGTCGTCCACTACCAGTGGTCAGAAAGCACATGCCATCAATGCATCGCTCTACTGTGAAAGGTCCAACCCATAAGTCATCAGCTTGTCCCGATCTTATATGTAATAAATGGTTGGGAATGATGACTTGACTTCCTGTAGGAAAATTATTTCTATTGACTGACTCAGGAATAACTCCAATATTACGAATAGGCATGGGATGGATTTCAGCAGGGTTTTGCGGTTGAGGTGTGACAATCCTCGAGTTTCTCCTAGAAGGAACTGCATCAATTCTGGGTGGACCACCATCTAAGGAAATAGCAACTGTGCCAACAAGGATTTCCCTAACTTCCCTTCTTGTTTCTTGGACTACCTCATTTGACTCTTCCTCCTGGGGAGATACTACTCTTTTAACAACCTCACCTACAGTCCAGAAATCTCTATGTTCCTCTGAGGGAGATGGCTCATGAGATATGACAATGTTATGACTAGAACCTTCCCCTGAAGGAACCGGAACAACCATGTTTTCCAATCTGGGAGAAACTGACTCAGGATGAAATGTAGAGGAAGTAGGAATGTGAGAAGGATCATAAGTGTGATGACTAGGTGACTCGGATGGTAAGAGGAAACTAGGGATATGTGGATAGGCAGATAAAGCATAGCTTTGAGGTTCTGAAGGAGTTTGAAAAATAGCAAGGTTATTTAGATTATAGTCTCCTTCGGGTGCAACATTAATTAGGGCATCTTCTTCCCAACTTAGAGAGTTATCATGGACTTGAATTAGATTATCGTCTTCTAGAGATAAATGAGATAAAGAATCTTCTGTATCGGAATAATAAGTGGCTTCAGGCTCTTCATTTGTTTCAACCCTAGTAGATGTTGCGAGATTGTTTTCCCATGGGTAGATAGGTGCAAGCCCTTGGCTTTCTCTCTCTCTGTTGTGATCAGTCAAGGCAAACCACTCCCTAACAGTGAAAGGAATTCTTTCTCCTCTCCTAATGTCATCAAACTCATCTTCATGTATTGGGTTTTCAATGTTCTCCTCATTGTGTGTTTGCTCATGAAGGTTTTCTATTGGGGGAGTTTGTTCCATGCTAAGCAAACTCTCATCTCTTCCTATATTTCTTATGCCATCCTCAACCCCTTCAAGTGTGTGATCTTCTAGAGAAGGTTCTTGAATGTTTTCATTGTTTTGTTCGTGATGTTGGGGTTGATTTTCATGTCCTCTCAATTCATCTATTTCCTCAACAAATTCATTTCCAATTGTTCTTGTTATTTCAATCATTTGCTTGTCTTCCCAAAAAGAATCAGAATCTTCCATGACCATACACATATTTTGATCAACCTCATATAACTCATCCTCATCTTCAACCAGGTTAGTTTTGGCATTATTTAATAATTCATCCCCATATGTGTTTTTCAACCCTTCATCAAAAGATTCAACGTGCTCATTATAACAAGGCTCTCTGTTAACCCGAATCAAAGCTCCATCAGGGTTGGGAACACAAATAAATGATAAATCCATCATAAGGTATCCACCTAGACCAGCTGCCCATTTTCTAGATAAAAGCATTCCATATGCTGGGGGTAAGTCAATGACAACTACATCCATCATAGTAGAAATGTCTGAACATGCGAAAAGATCAGCCCTAAGGTTTTTAATCAAGCCATAAGACGGTACTCGTCGGGAATCTATACCACAGACATTTCCATAAGGCCTAGTCACTTCAAGTCCCATTTCCTTCATAACTTGTAAAGGCATAATGTTCATTGCTGCTCCAGAATCTAACATACAGTTATGAAGGAGCATGTTTTGAATATGCAGGGTAAGGTAAAAGGGAGAGTGACCACCGCTCTTTCTTTCATAAATGGCTGAATGGATATTTATTGGTGGATCCTTTTCTGTTTCACTAGGTTGTGTTCCACTAAGCTTTTGGATGTGACATGATTCTAGGATAGGTTCAGGAGTTTTCTCTTGGCCAATACCATTGAAAAACTCCTCTACTTGGCATCTAACAGAGGGCACCTTCATTAACTCAGTGACAGGGATGTTACACATTATCTTGCTTAGTTCTTTCTTCATATCAATCTTCAGATCATAATCACCTATGGCAAGGTCTTCTTCTTCCTTTTTATCTTCATCAATCTTTTTATGTTTATCAAGGAAAGAAGGCTGGGAGGTACTTCCTCGTTTGTAGATTTGATACTTTGGTTGCTCTTTAGGTTTTGGGAGTTCTAAGGCACAACATGTGGAGCTAGGTTCTTCAACTATATCATCTTCTTGCTCCCATGGCTCTTCTTCTAAAAGGATTCTTCCAAAGTCTTCATCATAAGATAAGTTATTTATAAAGTTGATGTTTTCTGGTTGGTCATCATGGTCAATGGTGTCAGAGGGTATTTCTTCTTCTTCATCACACCAATTGACTTCCTTCTTTTCAGAGTTTTCTGGATACTCAGGTCGTCGCCTATCCCTATCCCCATCAGGCCTTCTATTATTATTCCAGTAAGGTTTAGGGCCATAAGGATTTCTATGTCTCTCAGGGTCATTCAAACTCGCCACATTCTTAGTTAGGACAGTTAATTGTTTCATCATTTCTTGCATGACTTCTAAAGTGTCCTTGGATTCCTTTAGCACACTCACAGGTTCCTTTGGTTTTCGGAGTCTAGGGTCAGATCTGGAAGTGGATGGGGTAAATTGATCGAAAAAGTTTTGTTTCCCCATGGATGCTACATTTTGTTCAGCCATTTTAGCATTTGATTGGGCGGTCTTTAAGTCATTTGGGTTTTTATCCTTTAGCTGATAACCAACCCATCCCTCAAAAGCATTCAAGTAGTGAATGACAACTGCTTGATCTTTTGGTCTAATTTCTTCAGGGATAACAGCTACAGTCTTGTCAAATCTTATGTTGAACTCATGGACTGTTTCATTTTCTCTTTTCTTGATGTCAAAAAGTTGGTGTAAAAGAAATTTCCCATCTAACTTTCGGGACCACTCACTGTTTAGCTTGTTGACAAAGTTATCATACCCATCAATGGATGAGGCAGGCAACCTGTCAAACCACTTCCTAACATCTCCTTCCAAGGATGCCAGGAGACCCCTCATGAACACATCTTCCTCAGATGCTCCATATGCTTCCATATGTTCCCATACTTTATCAATGTGGTCTTCAATTGATATAGCAGATACTCCATCAAATCTGGGAACTTTTTCAAAATACTTTTCAGGCATGTCATGGGGTGCACCCTGGATTTGGGAAAAGTCTAAAGGAGATGGTTTTGCCTTTCTTCCAAAAATCCTAGGAGCTTGTGGTGGAGGAACATTCTGGTTTCCCGGGTTTGTTCCGGCCATTGGATTTGGTAAGTTTATGTTTAAGTTTGAACTAGGAGATGAGGGAGGAACCGAATTAATCAAAGGGGATCCTGAAGCTCTGTTTGGAGAATCGTTAACCAATTTCCAAAGGAAGTTAGATGGTTGCGCTTTAGGATCTCTTTTACGATATGTAATTGGGGTTCCTTCAACTTGATCTAAGTTTACTTTACTTCTTGTGTTGTAAGGATGTAAATGAGCTCGCTCCTCAGCGGAGTCACGATTGGGAGTCGCCAGGTAGATTTAACTCTTCTACCAAGATATGTGTCGTTGTATATGCGGGAAGGACTAGGGCAAGCTATTGCCTCCCCGGCAACGGCGCCAAAATGTTATCACCTAAGATGTAGTTACCCCTATGGATGGATCTAGTCATGGATGGCAATAGGGAAGGGTAACTCAAAAGGTGCAACCACGATCACCTCGACCTCCAATATATGGTTGTCACGCCAGTCGAGGCAACCTTCACTTTATGTTATCTAGCCCAGACAACAAAGGGGGAGACCCGATCTACTCCCGACAGGAGAGATCAAAACCAAGACACCAAATCAGGGTATTTCTAAGTGAAGTTAGGTGTATGGTTTATCCTAGACCTAAGGATGAAGTCACAAGCCAAGTGGGGGTTCAATGGGTATGGTTTTGGTTCATATTTGATGTGAGAGTGACTTATAATGTTTGTAGTGAGATCTAGGATGAGTGTACTAGGTCAATGTCAAAGATCCACTGCCTTGGGAACTGTGTCCAATGCAGGATAGTTTTGAGGGATGTATTGGGGCTAACTAGTACATAAGACAAGCTTGACCATGATTCATGATAGCTTTAAGGGTATAGTTCACCATGCAAAAGTCAAACCACAAGTCAATCCAACAATCTAGGAAAGTTGGGTTGTCTTGGAGATAAACCAGTGCCTTGGGAATTGGGAAGTGGAGTCAAAGTGGGGTTGACTTATGGTTTAGGACTCCTACAACATGAGATAAGTGGACAGTATAAGTCTTGATGGTTGAATGTATCTAGATCTAGGTTTAACCCAAGTGGACCACAATCCCTTAAAACAAGGAATGCAGTCCCCAAGGCAAGATTTGACAAAGTGATAGTCTAGACCTAGGTTTTGAATTATTCCGGTTTCAGATCTGCAATAATCTCAAGTACCCAGTTCCTAGAAGTGAGTGAACTCACTTCTCCAAGGTGGTGCGACTTTACCCAAGGAGGCTTAAATCGGGGTTTAGGTGGGTCAAATCAAGTCGGATGGCATCCAAACTTTAGATCCGGGTAGATCGGTCAGGTAGGAGTATGGATCTGTAATTTCGTGGCAATCCACCGGTTAGATCTTAGTAGATCTGAGTTTAAGTGTTCCAAGTGGTCCAAAATGGGGATTAAATCCCTTAAAATATGGAATAGGGCCCACAAGGTGAATTTCAGAAAAGTGACAACCTGGGTGTATGTTATTTGATGTGTAGATGTCAAATCAAGTGGAATCTCAAACACCCATCGCTTAGATCTAGGTCAACCTGCTCAAACTAGGAAGTGCACCTTGCTTGGGAGAGGCTAAGTTGGCCTGGGAAGGGGGTCAAATGGAAGTCAATCCTCACCAAACTATAGATCCGGGATGCCGTGGATGCTATAGAGATGGGTTCTTAATGTTACGCCCAACAACCCAATAGATCTAAGTAGATCTGAGAAAATGCAAAATTGGGGTTTTAATTAATTAGGGTTTTAAATGTTTTTAATTAATGGGGGTGAGCAATACATGCTTCAATGACTAATGGGGAACACCCGGTGAGGCTACACAATCCTAACTGCATTGCAACATTAGGGGCAACTGACAGGAGCAAATCCCAGGTTTGAGAGTGCATCTCACACACTAAAGAGCCGAGGCACAAAAGACAGGGAATCATGGCATACTTAGAGATCAGTGGGGAAAGGGATCCTCGAGGTCACAAACCGGAATCCAAGTCGGGAAAGAATATCATGTATGAGTCGGATGGATGGAGAAGGTGAAGGTGGATCCAAAGTCAGCTGCCTAGGGGGACTAAATGACCAAGTCTATACCAAGAGTAGGGGTGTACCCCGGTGTGCTGACATCACCAAGGGCCCAATCACATATCATAAAAATAGCTAGATCACCAAATCAATCATCATATGTAGAGTTAGTGTACTATCATGTATAAACAAGTCTAAGCAACAATCATGAGCAATATACATCAAATGCAATACTTGCCGCACCATATACCTGCTGCTGACGCTGTCTCTGAACTGGATTTCTACTGAATCCGGGCACAAATAGTAAACCAGCAATACTCTGTGATAGTCTCAATCAGAACAAGACTAGGCAACTGTCTTAATGGGCCCATATCAAAGCCTGGCATGGAAGGGTGACCCTGTGGCAAATGCTAAGTAGCATGTCTGTACCATTGTACAACTATCTGTCCCCTCTGATACATCTGCTCGAGACAATCTGAACAAAACTATGTGCCTCCTCTGAAGGCATCGGATCTCTGATCTGGAAAAAAAGTACTGTGCGGTCCTCGGCCGCACAGTCTGCAGTATGGTAGCTCCAGCTAACATAGATGTGATAACAGAACCATAACAATATATCACATGGATAACTCAAAATAGTGATGATGTCATAGCTAGAAAGTACTCATGGAGGGTGACGTCATCCTCTAGAGGGGGCAAAAGTACATGGGCCCACCTCATATGACTAGGACATGACACATGAAGCACATGGTGGGGCTAGGAGGTATCAATCCTTGCTAGCTCATCCTCGTGGCACAATAAAATAATATAATATGTCAAAAATAATACAAATGATCAAATTTGTCCTCAAAATCTGTGAGAGACATGCAGTAAAAGGCCTCATGTGGCCTCTGTGGACCCCATTGACTCATGAAAACTGGCTGGAAGATGAGGGGTTCACCCTGGAAGACCTCTGTGAAGACCAAGTGCCACAACCGTGCCTCAATTTCCCAAATCGAATTCCCCAGTGACCCTTTTATTCCATTTTTAACCTGCCTCGGTAACTGTGAAAGTGCTGAAACTGCCTCCCCGGGCATCTGCGCTGTCAAACTGATCCCACCAAGCTCTCCAGAAGGGGGGGTAAATGGTAATATCAAGTGGCTTGACCACCCCCTCCTCATACAACGCCCTAGGTGAACTGGCCTCTCCTGGCCCATGTTGGTCAGGCTGGGAAATCAGCCCCAAATCTGGTCAACAAGTGGAAAACTGCATCCATCACTGTCAGAAGTGCCCGGAACTGAATGATAAGTGTCTCATTGGATCCAGAAGACCCAAAACTACTAAGAATGTGTACTCATACACCATGGGTTGCCCTGATGGGCTAGCTGTAGGGTCCACCATATATGGACAGTGTATAATCTAATGATCTGGAGTAATAATAAAACCTGTTGAACTGCATCAATCACCATCTGAATCATATGTCCATCATATAGCATCATCATCAAGAGTATGTGGGCCCATACATCATCATCAATAAGCATACATGGCCCACATCATCACGGATCCCAAGAAATGACCATAGTCAAACCGGGTTTGACTAGGCCAATATATAACCAGGATAAATCATATCAATAGACTAAGACATGTTCCTCTAATCATACTCACAGCTTATCTTAAAGTATAACATCATTTAGTGGCATTAATAATATTTGCACATTTCGTTGTTATTTATATTTACTTGCACAATAGCTTAGATGACAGACTCACCCATTGGACATGGTCTAACTGCTAGCTAAGGATGAAGGCTAGGAACAAGGATGGGCAAAGGGGTGACTTGCCTAAACTCAACTAAAAGACACTTTGGAGTGGGAAAAGGGGGAAGCTACAAACTCTGTGCAGGACAAAAACACGGGGAAGGGTTGTGCCTCACAAATGGGTAAGTTGTTTAGAGAGTGCTTATTCAACTTAGGCATCATGTCTACTTTCATAAAAGATGATCCAGTTTCATTAGGATCCATTGATTTCATTTCATGGCCTTTTTGTCCTACATAACCCTTCGGATCGCAGGTGTGCTGATAAGCACAACTAATTGCAGCTTGCATCCAAGGCATGTTTATATATATAAGGTCAGCAATCGTTTAGATATAGAATTTAAGAACCATTGCTTTTTGGACCTTTCTTATACTCTTCGAGGAGTATTTTTAGCAGTTCATCGCTCTTGCCCTTTACTCACGTGTGTTGATAAACACATTCTAGAGTTTTTTTTAGTTTCCATGGGCGAATTTACATAAGTTTATATAAGTAATACATGATCTTTCAGTTTTAGCCAACATCTCAACTAACTAGGGGGAGTTCGTGCCAATGCCAAACATCAGGACAACCGACCAGAATGATTTAGGCCTACAATCCAACTTACCAAAGGCAAGTTTGGTCACCAACTCAAATCCGAGACACTAAACAAACAAGGATGCGATCCAAACACGGAGGTAGTAGAAAGGGAAGTCCTCAATATCAAAAAGTCAAGTAAGACAAGTCAAGGGTTAAAGCCAAATAAGAAAAGTCATGGATGGATGAAGTCAAGTGAAAGTGGAGCCTAAGCTAGCAGACAATTGGTGTCAAAAAAGACCATATCTATGCAAGGTAGTAAACCAGTGAGTTTTGTCAAACAACCTCAATGTGCAAGTAAAATGTCCATTTTATAATTCATCATCAAGATAGTCCATTTTAAGTTTACAAAGTTTGCCACATCATGAATCATATACCAAGCTAATGCTGTGAACATGACTAAAGCAACAAGATAATAATCCACAATCAATGATAAGAAATCCATAGGTCATACAACATCATCATAAGAATAATCATCTTATATCATCTGAAACACTGCTGCAATACATCTCTAGCCACTGAACTGAAACTGTATGGAATAAGGGTCACATCGGTCATCAAATCTGAACTCTCAAGGCTCAACCTTGACACAAGGCCTAACATAAGTCTGAAGGATACACTGCTCTGATCATGAGTGATCTCAAAATATAAAGTCATCATAGCCAAGCGTTGAATAATCTAAGCTCTGGAATGTGCAGATATCTGCTAAGCAAGAATAGTAGCCCTGCTACTATGGTGTGATAACAGGTTTTATGACCAATGAAGAAGAATGAATGGATCGAGGTACATACCTTGTAGAACATACCTCAATTGCTTGTGGCCACTTTGCAAATTGATAGCATTCCCCCTATGTGTATATTCAAGAGTGAGATCTAGTGCTCCAAGCCAAAATGTCCTCCTCCAAGGATAGCCAAATCATCCTCCTCCTACAAGACAAGATCAAGTTAGAAACGAGCCAAGTAAAAGAATTATAAAAATGATGAAGAGATGTAATAGAAAGCATCACTATGTCACAAAGATACAATAATGATACTCCCTGTCACAAAAATAAACCCAAGAGAAGATATGTGGGTCCCCCCAACAATAGCCTCATTCAAATCGTCCTCCTCCTCATCAATTCGGCCTCCCTGTAGAAAAACAACTAGTAGTCCACGATCCACAAATGATACATAGAGAAAATACTGTATATTCAACTTGCAAAAGAATCCATCAAGACAAGAGAAGTAGATCCACAAAATAGTATTCTATTCCAATCTTCAAGAGCTCCGAAGATGCCTTTACAATAGGGGGGTCTACTCCTTTTATAGGATAATAAAGACCAAAATCCTAAACCACAAACCATTTTTTAAAACTAGTGGTTGACATCAAAAGATATAACAATCTAATCAACGGCTAAGATGAGCCAATATAATATATCACATGGACCACTCACTAAGTGATGACGTCATAGCCTAAAGTGACTCAATGAGGGTGACATCATACATGAGGGGTGGCTAGAAACACATGTGCCACACAATAAGACCAAGACAAGTCACTAGGAGCTCATGGTGGGGCTAGGAGGTATTAATCCCCTTCACTAGCATGTCCCCATGGCACAATAATATAAAATATAAGTCTATGACATGTCAAATATACAACTGATCAAATCCTGTCTCCAAAATCTGAGAGACATGCAGTAAAAGACCTCCTGTGACCACTGTGGACCCCATTGACTGATGTCAACTGATCTGGAAGATGGGGGGTTCACCATGGATGACCTCAAAGCAGACCAAGTGCCAAAACCTTGCCTCAGTTGCCCAAATCGAATTCCTCAATGACCTTTATATTCCATTTTTTTATCTTCCTGAAAACCCTAAAAGTGCTAGAAACTGCCTCTAGGGTGCCCGCGCTGTCAAACTGAAGGTGCCATCATGTCCAGAAGGGGGGTATAATGGTAGAAACAAGTGGTTAGACCACCCCCTTCCTCTATAGCGCACTAGGCAACGACTTTCCTCCAATGTTGCTGCTAGACAAGCTGGATCAGCATGCCCAAACTGGTCAATAGGTGGATAGCTGCAACTATCATGCCCAGAGGTTCCCGGAACTAAGAGATAAGTGTCTCAATAGATCCAGAAGACCCAAATCCACTAGAGACGAGTACTCATACACCCTATGATAACCTGTGGGGTCATCTGTAGGGTCCACCATACCCGGACAGTGTAAAATATGATGATCTGGAAATAATAATAAAACTGACCAACTGCATCAATCATCATCTGAAGTATATGTCCAACATATGGAATCATCAATAAGTGTATGCGTGACCAATAGATCAACATCCATAAGCACAAGTGGTACATCTCATCACGGATCCCAAGGATGACCATGGTCAAACTATAATCATATTCACAGCTTAACTTAAAGTATAAACATCATTTAGTGGCAGTTAATACATATATATTTCAACATTGTTTATATTTTACTTGCACAAAAGCTTTAAAGACATACTCATCCAATGGACATGGCCTAACTGTTAGCAAAGGGCAAAGGCTAAGAAGAAGGCTAGGCAAAAGGGATGACTTGGTCAACTCAACTAAGTGACACTTTGGACGAGGAAAGGGGAAGCTACACTCTGTGCTAGACAAAATAACAAAGGGAATGGCAGTGCCTCACAAATGCATAAGTTGTTTAGAGTGTGCTTATTCAACTTAGGCATCATGTCTACATCAAGTTGATCCAGGTTCATTAGGATCATTCATTTCATTTCCATAGCCTTTTTGGCCTATATGACCCCTCTAGGATTTCACATGCGCTAAGAAGCACAACTAATCGTAGCTTGCATCCGGGGCATATTTAATTTATGAGGTCAGCAATATTTAGATATAGCATTTGTTTAACCATTGCTTTTTAGACCTCTCTATACCCTTCGTGGGGTATTTTAGCAGTTCATTGCTTTAACCTTTTTTCACGTGTGTTGAAAAACACATTCTAGAATTTTAAGTTCACAGGATTTCATAATAGATTTCTAGTATAAGTAGTACATGAGCTTTCAGTTTTAGCCAACAACAACTCATGTGACTAGAGGGAATTCCACGCTAAGCCAAACATCGAGGCAACCGACTAGTGATCTAGGCATAAAATCCAACTCACCAAAGAGCAAGTTCTGTCACCAACTCAGAGCCGAGACACAAAACAAACGTGGATGCGGTCCAACACAGAGGTAGAAATGGGGAAGTCCTCCCTATCAAGCAGTCAAGAAGGCAAGTCAAGGTGAAATCCAAATAAGGAAGGTCATGGATGGATGGAGTCAAGTGACTGTGGTACCTAGGCTAGCAGACAAAAATATCAGGAAAAACCATGTCCATACTCACAGGAGGGTAATGAAACCAACGAGTATTGTCAGAAAACCTTAGAGTGCAAGTAATACATCCAATTTTATATTTTATAAAATCATCCAAGATATTTCATTTAATTATTTAGATAGTACGGCCACATCATGAGTTGGATACCAAGTCAATGCTATGAAGATGACTAAAACAACAAGATAATAATCCATGATAACAATCACAAGTCCATAGGTCACATCATATCATATCAATAATCATCGTCCATAACCCACTGAAACACTGTTGCAATAATAACATCTGGAACTCTAGGCACTGAACTGAAACTGTATGAAACAAAAGGTCACATCAGTCATCAAATCTAAGCTCTCAAGGCTTAGCCTTGGCACAAGGTCTACTCAATGTCTGATATATATAATACTCTGATCTATGAGTGATCCCAAATAACACTGCTCATCATAACTGATCTCTGCAAAAGCAAAGCTCTGGAAAATGCAGATATCTGCTCAGCAAGAATAGTAGCCCAACTACTATGGTCTGATAACATGACCATTTACCCTTTTCTAATTACACGTTTCCCAAGGCGGTTGATTTTGACCATTTACCCTAGCATTCAAATCTTGGATCCTTCTCCAATCTATAAATCACTGTGTTTGATATACTTTAAGTCAGATCTCATCCATCCTAAGCCTCCATAGTGATTTCATCCCTTAGATCTAGGGTTCCTCACCCATTACCTTACGTACCCTATTTTTATAGCTTGATCTGGTAATTGGGTTAGATCTCTCTTATCGGGAGTAGATCAGGGTCTCCCCCTTTGCTATTTGGGGCTTGGATAGCAAGAAGCGAAAGAGTACCTCGATTAGCGTGACAACCAGTCCATCTTGGGGATCGAGGTCCTCTTAGGTCACCTCTTTAGTTGCCCATCACCTCTACTGTCCTGAATAGGATCATCCTTAGGGGGAACTACAAGTTGTGTGATAACACCTCCTAGTTACTCTTCCTTGCTTAAGGGGGCATTTTAAAATCATTAAACTCAAACCCTTTAGCATACACCCCACGGTTCCATATTTGACCTCTTTTTGTTAAATCTTCTAGGCAGTTTGTCTCATAAAAATCGGTTTTGTGAGTACTATGGGAAATCTAGTCTTCACTACCAAGTACCTGAAAAAAATTGACTGGGTCCACCTCCCGTGGTTAGTCCAAGTCTACCATGGTGGATCTAGGAAACCTAAAGAGAGAGAACCTTACCTATGTGACACATAGGGGCATTGTCCTGAGGTTCCACCAGGGTAGCAACCGATTTGTCCTTCCAATCATAGGGCTGCTAAGTTGTACGACAATAGTGTTCAATAAGCTATTCGCATTATCAGAAGTTGTTGCTATTCTTCACTTTATATGGATGACATTTTATCAAGGTTACACAAACAGTGGGTGCGATCAGAATAGGTTGAAGAATCCGATACGGGTGCGACACTCATCCCAAAAATAGGAATCAGGGTTTCGGAACCCTAACCCTAATTATCCTACATAAACAGCTTTAGATTAGTCCAAACGAGGTGGAAGAATCCGAGAATCCGATTCTGAAGAATCCGATTCGGGTGCAATTAGGCCTAGGGCCGAATCCAGTAACTATGCATTTTATTGATGCTTTGATTCATGTTTAGCTATTGATGTATCTTGATTATTTCCATTGCACGATACTTGCTTAAGATTGCAATTTGGAGCATTATAATTTATCTTTGTGTTAAAGAGCATATATGGCTAAGAGGATTATGGCACTAGTGACTAGGGATTATTGGGTAGAAAATGTCTTTCGACGTCTATAAATAACCTCAAGAGCTATCGTTGAATGGGTAAACCTATGGTTGAAGGGATCATGCTATGTAGTGACTACTATTGGGACACGTGTCCTTACATCCTCTTTCGGTGTAAGATGTTGGACATCCCCTTTGACTCCGATCTAGTACCCCTTCTTCGTGTAGTATTACATTAGACAGCACTGAATACGGACTTGGACCCCACGTACCTTGAGCATATTGAGGACCCTCTTAGGTATCCTGAAACCATCCTATCAGTCGTCCTCTCACTGTAGTGCACCGAAAACAGCATTCGGGAAGATTACCCTTCACATACATGGGTAGTCGAGTGGTGTGGCCAAGGGTGCGGTATATCCTCCTTGGTTAGTGCCCTGAGATATTGGGTCAAGCATCATTGTTGGACCCCACACGTAGATCAAAGAGCTATAGTGACTTGACACACCCTGTGACTTGAAGCCAATTTGGGGTTGGGGGGTCTTGCTATTCAAGAAGAATCATTGTTCATTGTTAATGTAATGCTCATATTTTAGTTGTGGTATAATGTATTTCATCTTCATCGTCATTTCTATCACATCAATGAAGTGTTAAACTAGAGTGTGTCTTGAGTTTAACTAATCACCTATAGATAGTCACCTCTTCCTCAAAAATAGAGCTAGGCAAGTATCCTAGGTTAGCTTGATCATTCATAGTTGGGCTTAGAGAAAGCTTGGCTAGGATCACTCCCTTGGTTAGCCTTGGCTTGTTCACTACTCGGTCTAGGAAACCTAAAAGAGGAGCTTCCTCCGTTAGTGACACGTTGGGGGGAAGGTCCATAGTTGGGTCGGGTGAGCGGTTGATTCCTTGCTAATCCATTGACCGCTAGGTTGTGCATAAACAAGTCCAATTAACACTAGTGGTTAATAGTGGATTTAAATAAATATTTCATCTCATTTTATTTTATTTCCTTGAAACAAATATTGTTGGGCTAGAATTGCAAAGCCAACCATCCAGTGTTATTTAGAGTGTATATATATTATAAGCATGGTTATATTAACAGTATAAAGAGTTCAAAATATAGTGTTTTTTTATTATAAAATAAATTCCCTTTCCAAATAAGGAAGAGTAAACTGTTTAAATGTGAACTGACTCTTTCAAACAATTGTGTCTCTTTAGATAAGATCCAGTGACTTGCATAAATATTGCTGACAAATGAAAAGAATAATGTAAAGAATTTGATCTCCATACGTACAGTATCAAGGATTCGAAAAGAGAGCTTCTTATTTGGAAATATCACCTGAAAAAATAAATTCATAAATAACAAGTGACTTTGTTTAGATTCTTGTTCAATATAGAAATTCATAATTGAAATTCAAAAGCATAACAGTAAATTGTTTTACAGAATAGTTCACGTTCATGAACGGAAGAGAAATAACAGAAAAATCCAAGGCAAGATATGTGATGTCTTAAAATACTCACTTTAAGATCTGGTATTGGAATCATCTTATATATTTTCAATTGTAGGGTTGGAAGACTATAACTCTTTTCATTTCCTTTCTCGTCCACAGGTGCAGTATACAATAAAACTAATTCTTTGAATGCTGGCTCCTGAAAACACATCACCATCAAGAATCAGTGGCACGCTACAAAAACATTTAATGTTGTGCAACTTGTGCTTTACTGCTTTAAGTAATGGGATAATACGTCTCTTGTTCATATTTACACAGGTGGTTCTATGGCTTGGCCAACAGATCATGCTCGTATAATGCAGAAAGATCTACATTTAGAGTGATTCCGCATCTTACAGTTCAATTTAACCATAGCTGTGGAATCTGGATCAGTATGAATTACTTGGTGTGGTAAAATTCAGACATCTGGATTCCAAACTCGAACAATTTCAAGACTTCTCTTGTTTTTCACTGTAATGAATGCCCCCATACAACCATTAAAAAAAGGCAATCCATGATAGTAATGGTCAAGGAACAAGTACCTGCAAAGTTGACCGTGAAAAAAGAACTGAGAATGCAGCTCGGAGTTGTCTCCAAACATCATTTTCACAAATTTCCTTTGTTGCAGGTTTCCAGATATCCTTCAGTGAGACTCTTGATAGGAAATTTGTCCTGATTCAGATGTTCATCTCAGTATTATAAGCATGAAAGATCAGATATACACAATGAATGACTAAACTTTGCTGTAAATATGCCTATCTATGCACCATAAGACATAAGGAAGATATCTTTAGTTTGCTTGTAGATATAAGAGTGCATTACACAATGTCAGACCATGAAGAATAAGAAAGCATTCACATGCTGAACATCAAAGCTAAGGCAAAAGATGTACTATAACAAGCTGCTTGTGTTTTGTGTTTTCATTATTTCATAATGCATTAATACACTGTCTAAATTACTTATCCAGTACAGAATATATTTTTAGCATAAACAAAAGGGAAATAACTCTGTAGGCATACTTTGTGGTCACAGATTATGATTTAGAAAAGCAAGTCTACTAAACAAGAGGATGGGTCAATAAAAGTAAAAATGTTAACTACACATACTTCAGAGTACAGAGAAAACTGAGAACAAGGTAGTAAGGATCGTATGAAAGAACAACCAAAATATCTTATTGATAATTGGAAGCATCAACAAGTCATACAACTTGGAGCACTGCAATTCAACTTGGCTAAAAGAGGAGGGACAAAAATGACTCAGAACACTTTTTCTATCACAATGCCATTAAATCCAAGATTCTATTTTATAAATAGGGAGGCTAGCCTTCATATTATTCATTGGAATGGAAGCAATCAAAAGTCAGAATTAGGTCCAACCTCAAATATGGGTCTGAAGATGAACCATTACTGTCAATAATGGTAGATGCTGGTGGTTCTGATGGAAGAAGACCCATCCAAACGAGTAATTTTCTTAGAAGCCTCCCACGAGAGCCTGCAGAAGATAAAAACTTTTCATACCGAGGGACTGCTTCCTGTGCGGCCAGCCAAATCGGTGGGTCATTTTCTGCTTCCAAATTTGCCGGAGATTGTTCGTGGAACTCATTCATATGCTTGGGAAGACTTATTGATTGTTGTTTTGTGTTTGGCCACAAGGGCTCCTCAAGCCAACGCTTAATTCCTTCAGTCCAGGTCTTTGCTTGTTCATTTTCTCCAAGGCTTTTCCATTTCTGCCAGGTATCAATGAACAAAGTGTTACTAAATATCACAAGAAACGAATATAATGTGATGAAATGGCTTAATAGGACACTGACAGTGTAAAAAAATCCCCCCGACTCTCTCTCTCTCTCACAGTGTTGCTAGGGGAACCACATTTAAGTTGACTGGCTGTTTCAAGCAACAGTGTTTAAGAATCAGAAGTGAATAACTGTTTCAGGTCACTTGAAGAGCTGGACATTGAAACCATAATTAGGAGAATTATAACTGAAATAAAATAATTGGATTAGTTAGGTGGTTGGGAAAGACCTTTCCAACTCCAACAGACACAGCCCGTTGAAATACAAACTTAAAAGGGGAGCAGCCGAGCATTGCCCAACTGCCACCCACAATATTTTGCATAAATCCTTTCATTAATTAATAGAAATTATAGCTCCTCTCCCTCATATGAATGGAAACAATTACAAGTATTGTGGAAATACACTTCACAACAAGACAAGTTGGACAGGCTTCACAATGAAAAGTCTGTGGGAAACTTGAAATGTTACAAATTAGGAAAACAAGATAAACTGGTGTTAAGGAAAGAAAGTTCAAAACTTCAAAACATCTATCACGACATAAAAAAGAGCACAAGACACCATTATAGATGATCACCCTCAAGGACCAACATGACCTCACAAAACGAGACTAGCTAAAAGGCTAATAACTATTGTATGAGCCACACCTGTGAGCTGTAAAAAATTAAAATGGCAGTCCCAGCACAAAAGAAAGACACAGAGTTCAAAATAAATTGAAGTCTATTACAAGGAAAAGAATAAAAATCACATGATATGAGACCAACATTACATTTATATGAATTTATTTGTAACTCATGACCCATGACTATTTGAATCCCATGACTCTTGACAATCGTAACTCAACACACCTCTAAGTAGCTTGTTATTTCATACACATTTGTACAGTCTATTTGTGGACACAAATAAACAGACATTTAGATTAATGTGTTAGATTTTTGGGTTACTCCAAAAGTACTTACACCATGTTTGTGGGTGGATTATGAGATTTGGGGTACATGGTGTATGCTCGGCCCCTGGATGGTCTGAGATGGATTGCAGCAGGAGAGATGGTCTGTGATGGAGATAGCTTGCATAGTGACTGCTTGACCTCAATTGATTGTTAGCTTGGTGTTCTTCCCTTGGGTTTGGTCTCCTTATCGGCAAGTTATGGTGAGGGAAATTAACACAGCTCCTCGAGGGTTCAAGGGGCCTAGGCTCTAGCTATGAAAAATCAAAACCGATCTCAAAAAGGAGAAAGATCTAGGCATAAACCATTCATCAATATCATTGCTGCTTCACCAAAAGGAGCAATATTTTTGAAGGCCAAAGACTGTTCAAGAGAGGTAAAATATGCACAATTCATTGCTGATATTTTAATCAAATCTATTGAGAAAATAGGGCCTGCTAACATGGTGCAAGTTACCATGGATAATGCACCAGTTTGCAAAGCTACAGAGTTGATTGTTGACAGCAGGTATGATCACATTTTTTGTACTCCTTGCATTGTCCATAATTTAAATCTGATCTTACAAGAGACTTGTTGTACCAGATTGTATATGGGGATGTTTACCCTAGATTCTGAGCAAAGACGAGTGGATGTTCCCACTCACTTTGAATCTCTGCGTGAAGCAACCACAGTTTTATTGTGGAATATGAAAACTTGAGTTTCTGGCAAGCTGTGATTAGAGCTGTCAACCCAAGTTCATTCCTGGACTAGCATACATCCCTGGACACGTTGATTTATTTCCCTTTCAAAATAAAATAATACAAACAACCACTTCAAAAGAGTTGAACCTTGAACTTCTCACCAATCAATGGCGTGCCTTAGTGAATCCCACAGCCAACTTTTATATATTCACCATTTTGTTCTTTGCAAAGCTATTAGGAAGCCCAATACAAAGTAAAAGATGAAAAATCATAAATTTCTGCCATTTATAAGTGATAGGTTTGGACATGGTGAGCAATCGATCCCTTCTTCAGCTAATCAACAGTCATGATTGTTGTGGATCTTAGACACCAATGTATATCTCATGCCTCAAAAATAACTTGGCTCTTGATTGAAGAAACTTTAAACATCATTTTTCTTCAACCGATATATCCAGCTAAAAATATAAATTACAATGAGAAACCTGACCATAAGAAACAATACAAGGTGTAATGAATGCAAGATTTAGTTTACCATAAAAGGTTAGACTGAGTCATTTATATTCTTGTCTATTTTACACAACTTTGAATTATGAAACAAAAGAATACTTTAACCAAAAAATTGAAGAAAACATATATTTTGCAAGGCAAGTGAAATAACCTTATTTATCCACATGCCAGTCTTTAAAAGAGGTTGTGACAAGCTACTGAATGTTTTCTGCAAGAGTCTAGATTGCAAATAATCAAACTTCTCTCCAATAAGTAACCCCTCTTGTATTTCGGTAGTGTATCCACGTCTTCATTTGATAGCATATACACCCAAACAATTAAATTAAATCAGAATAACCACTTGCACATAGTCTTGAATAAAGTCGGAAAGTTAACATGATATAATATTGCAGAAAAAAATTGTGCTAACTTCAATAAAAATATAGATTAACATAAGCATAAGCATAACCATAGGCAAGCTACCTAGAAACAATTCAAAATAAATTGCATATATAACTTGTCTCACTATTTAGAGTATCCTAGTTGACAGAACATTCTAGCTTAATCAATTTTAATGTTGAACACAACATACAAGTCATGGTTACATTAGGCCCTTATATCGACATTTTATAGTTTTATTCTAAACTTTTTTGTTGTAGTTGTACTTCATTCCATATGGTTGTTTTACTCATCATTGATTGAAAACTGGATGGCATACAATAACAATGTTTACTTCTGTCAAAAATATAGTGACAACTTACATTAAACGATCATGTATGTGGAACCTGAAGTAGGAAAACTTATGTGTGGTAAAGAGGTATAGAATGCACACAAAATGATATAGTTGCAAAACCATATGCGTTCATATTGAGATTGAGATTCTGTACTCATTTCATTTTATACATCTCTTTCTTTCTAGGACAAGTTTCTTAGCTTTACGTGGCTTTGTCCTTAGATCTTAGATCTTTTCTTCTTGTTGTTAGCTTAGATATAAATGTCTCTTTTGCACTACCACTTGGTATTACAATGATTGTCCTTATTTAGTCCCATTGGCCTACATTTTTTGGTCATTTGATGAACATTAATAAAATTATACTATGTACTAATATTCAATGTTTTAAAAGTCAGATGTCGACTAAGAACTGTTGAGATTTTACTTAAACAGTTATGTTGAGTTTAGACTTTAATTCAATTTAATATCATATCATAATAATTGCATGCATAAGGATCAGTGAAAGAAAAACATTCACAGCATACACAAAGATTTATCCTAGGAAACCCTCTTGGGGAAGAAAACCCAACAAAACTTCTTCAGTATAGATTCATCAACAAATTACAATGTCAATACAAAGAAAAGCTAAAGCTCTCTCATACAAAGATACCCCAATATACAAAGATAAGATAAAACCCAAAATATTAGTCTTCCTCCAACTGCTGCTTCTCTCTCTTGCGCACTTGTCTCACTAACTTGATGCAAACTCGCTTGATGTTCAAAGGAGGTAGGCACCCTTCTTACTTATACCTTCATTTTCTATTTCCATGCCTTCCGGGGATTTCTAGAACTTTCCGGAGGTTTCTGTTATCACACAACTTGTAGTTGTCTATAAAGGTTATCCTATCCAGGACGGTAGAGGTGTAGACAACTAAAGAGGTGACCCAAGAGATGCCACAGTTCCCAATGCAAGTTGGATGTCACGTTAACCGAGGCACTCTTCACTTTAGATCAAGCCTAAGCAAGACCAAGGGGGAGACCCTAGCTTAGCCAATGAAGGCTAGTGAACCCAATCAAGACCTCCTAGGGAAATCTGATGATGATAAAGTAGGAGACCAAGATGAGATTAGATCTAGATCTAGAATGGATAAGTGGACCCAATGAGATAGGGCTTGGTTGAAGAGGATTAACGAAGGACAAATTTTCAACCAAGGATAAATGAAGGTCACTTATAGGGTTAAAGTAGTAGATCTAGAAAGATCTAATGCCAAGTAAAAATACCCAAGTGGGGCACACCCTTAAAATGAGGAAAATGGTCCAAATGGGGCCCACAAGGTAAAAATTGAAGTGATGTGGCACTAGGGGGTTTGCTATGATGAGGATCTATGGATTTATGAAAGAACAAGCAATACCCACATGTGGGATCTAGCAAATGGCCACTTACCCAAGGAGTGCGACTTCCTCAAGATAGGACTAGTGCCTTAGATCAAGGGGCAAATGGAGTCGGATATCCACCAAATTATAGATCAGGAATGTTGAGATGATTATTAAGGTGGGTTTTAATTATTAAGCCCAAATATTTGCTAGATCTCCATAGATCTGAAAAATAAAATAAAAATGCAAGGGTTTTGAGTTTTAGGGTTTTAATGACCAATGGATGAAAATGGATGGAACTAGATACATACCTTGTAGAACATACCTCAAAAGCTTGTGGCCACTTTGCAAATTGATCATTTTCCCCCTATGTGTATATTCAAGAGTGAGATCCAAAGCTCCAAGTGAAATCGCACTTCCTCCAAGATGGCTAGTTTGCCCTCCTCCTGCAAGAAAAGATCTATATGAGAATCATTATAGCAAAAGAATGACAATAATGATGAAAAGATGAAAGAGAAAGCATCAACTAGGTCACTAAGATACAATAATGATACTCCCTGGGACAAAAGGCTAATCCAAAGGTAAGATATGGGGTTTCCCCACAATAGCGTCCCTCAAGATCGTCCTCCTCTTCACCAATTCGGCCTCCCTACAGAAAAGTGTTTGAAACCCCAAGATCCACAAATGATACACAGAGAAAAGATTGTATATTCAACTTGGAAAAGAATCCATCAAGAGAAGAGAAGCAGATCTACAAAATAGTATTTTTATTCCAAGTTTGAAGAGCTCCAAAGGTGCCTTTACAATAGGGGGGTCTCCTCCTTAAATAGGATGAGGAAGACCAAAACCCTAAACCACTTTTGAAAACTAGTGGTTGAGATCAACAGATATAACAATATAATCAATGGCTAAGATGAGCCGATACAAAATATGACATGGATCACTCACATGAGGGAGTGTGACCTCACTAAAGGAGAGACCAAGAGGGGTGCGCACTACATGGGGGTGGTTGAAATACAAGTGTGCCACAATAAATGACTAGGACAAGTGACTAGGAGCACATGGTGGGGCTAGGAGGTATTACTTCCCTTCACTAGCATGACCCCATGGCACAATAATATAACATATGACTCAATAACATGTCCAAGTACACAAATGATCAAATCCTAGCCCCATCAATAGAGAGAAGAATACATCAAAACACATCCTGATGATTGTGTGGACCCCACTGAATGCTGCAAACTGATCTTGAAGGAGTGGGATATACCATAGATGACCTCATATCAGACCTCATGCCAAAACCTTGCCTCAATTGCCCAAATCGAATTCCTAAATGACCTTTTTATTCCATTTTTATTTCTCCTGAAAAACCACCAAACACAACTCAAGCAACTAGGGGGAATTCCGCACAAAACCACACATCGGGGCAACCGACTAGAATGATAAAGGCATAAAATCCAACTCACCAAAGGTAAGTTTTGTTGCCAACTCAGAGCCGAGACACAATACTAACATGGATGCAGTCCAACACAGAGGCAGAAGCAGGGAGGTCCTCCATATCACAAGTCAAGGTGTAAGTCAGGGTAAAGATCAATAACGAGGAAGGATAAATGGATGGATGGAGACAAGTGGAAATGGTGCCAAAGCTAGCAAGTCAAAAGGACAATAGGGATCATGTCGACATTCCTAGGAAGGTAAAGACCAACGAGTATAAAACAAGAGTTTCCATATGTCAGTAATAAAATCATGCATATAATCCATAACAACCAATTTCATTTTAACATTAATATTCTGCCAAATCATAATTACTATATGCCAAGTCAGTGCTATCAAAATGACTTAAATAGCAAGATAATAACATCAAATGCACATCATATATATACTGGGTCATATATCAATATCTGTAATCTGGACCAACTAACACCACTGAGAACACTACATCTGAAACATTGAACACTGCCTTGTATGGAATAAAAGGTCATATCGGTCATCAAGTTTGAGGTATTAAGGCTCAACCTTGGCATAAGGTCTACTGAATGTCTGATATAAAGATGCTCTGATGTGTGAGTGATAACAAATAATACTGCTCATCATAGCTGATCTCACTGAAAAATGTGCAAAGGCAAAGCTCAGAAAATTGCAGATATCAACTCTGCAAACATGGTAGCCCAGCTACTATGGTGCGATAACAGTTTCCTTTCTAGAACTTTTCGGGGGGGTTCATGGCCGACATAAGAATATCTTCCAAAGCTACATAAAATATCAACACTCCCTCATAGCAAAGAAGGTATTCTTCTTACGCAATCTTCAATATTGCTTCCGCTGACACGTACTTGACCATTTACTTGTTGATCTTCTGCGAATCTATCCATCACTAGAAGTTCTATACGAGCAAGCCATCATCTACATCATGTATCCGAGGCCTCAACATCATACATAGCATCTCACTAGTGGGTACAGCCTCATCGCCCTTTCGGACCTTATGGTTCTCGACATCCTTTTGGACCTTATGTCATTACGGGACTTCATCTAGTTCACACAGAACAAGGCATCTAGCTCACAAAGAATCTAGGCATCCAACTCACACAGAATCTGGGTAACAATCCAGCTCACACAAAACTGGATAACTGGCCTGAAGGCTATCCCTTCTGGTTGGCACCACCAAGCATCCAGTCCAAAATGACTGGGCATCTAACCACAAGGGTTAGGTGATCTAGTGTGCACACACTAGTCATCTAGCCCAAGGCTAGGAATCCTCGAACCACACAAGTTGGCCCTCCAACCTGAAAGCTTGGCATCCACCAACCCACCTGCCCTGGTCTTCCAACCCCGAAGACTGGGTATCTTGACCCCGTGCGAGGTCAAGCCGACTTGTGCCTCTGTAGGTAACGTGCCCATGAATGATTACCCATTGTTGCCACACTCTATATGCTACTGCCCCTGGAATCGCATCTGTAACTCAACACTCCCTCTCAACAAAGGAATTTATTCTGCACCACGCCAAGCTTGTCACTAAAATACTCAAACTTTATCTTTGACAGAGGCTTGGTCAACACGTCGCCTATATACTAGTCTATCGCAATATACTGGAGCTTTACAACTCCCTTCTGCACCATGTCTCAGATATAATGGTACTTGATCTCGATATGTTTTGCTTTGTCATGAAACTCAGCGTTCTCGGACAACTTTACACAACTCTGGTTGTCACGGAAAATACAAATCACCTCCAACTTGAGATCAAACAATCTTGCAAGCAGGTTTCAAAGCCACACAACTTCGTTACTAGCTGAACATGTTGCTATATACTCTGCCTTGGCCATACTGAGTGCCATCCTAGTCTGCTTCCTGCTGAGCCACGAGATCATAGTTGATCCCAAACTGAAGCAACATACTAATGTACTCTTCCGATCTATGACACTAACGACACAATCTGAATCAGTATAGCCTTGCAATCTTATCTGACGATCTGAAACATAACTGAGTCCATAGTCCACTATACCTTTCAGGTACCCCATGACATGCTTTAACACAATCAAGTGAACATGTTTCTGCTCAACCATATACTAACTCAACGTGTTCACAGCAAAGCATATATCTGGCCTCATGTTCGTCAAATACATCAACGAACCAATCATCTGTCTATAAATGGTGGCATCCACTGTCTCTGAAGAAGTATCACTCAATAACTTCAGGTTCGTTACCATCGGTGTAGGCATGGGTTTACAATCCATCATCCCAAATCTCTTCAGTATTTCTACAGCTTATTTTCCTTGGTTAAGGAAAATCTCATCCCGTCTCTGCCACACCTCTAGACCCAAGAAATAGTGCATCATACCAAGGTCTTTCATCTCAAACTCTGCAGTGAGCTCCTTCTTGCACCATGCAATGAGCTTCTCGTCCCCTATTAGAAACAAGTCATCCACATATAATAGTAATATCACTGGTCCACCATTCACAACCTTGTAGTAAAGGTTGGAATCTGCTTTACTCTTAGTAAAGCCCAAGCTCATCAGAAAACTGTCAATTCTGCCATACCACATCCTGGGTGCTTGCTTCAATCCATACAAAGCCTTCTTCAATCTGCACAAATGTGTATGCCTGTCATGTGTCTCAAATCCTTGTGGTTGTTCCACGTACACTTCCTCATCCACTACACCATTCAGAAAAGTTGTCTTTACGTCCATCTAATGTAGCTTCCATTTCATCACTGCAGCTATTGCAAGTATAGCTCTAATCCAAGTGTATCTCGCCACATGAGCAAATGTCTCCTCATAATCTATTCCTTCTTTCTGGGAGAAACCACGAGCCACGAACCTTTCCTTGTACTTCTCGACACTACCATCTGCTCCATGCTTTGTCTTGTAGAACCATTTGGAAGTCACCACCGACTTCCCTATCGGTCTCGGAACCACATCGCAAACATCATTCTTCATAATGGACCGGTATTCCTCGATCATGGCATCCTTCCATACTTTCTTATCAGTTTCTTCTTCATAACTGGAAGGCTCTACATTAATGATGTCACATAATAATGCCACGTAGCTGGAATATGGTCGATGTCTCTTGCTCTCTCTGAAAGACCCATCTGGAGCACCATATTTCTCTGCATCCTGAATAATCTCCCGAGCCCAAGTTGGTCTTCTCTTATGTGTAATCACTTATCGGGGTGAATCTACAGGTCTCTGCAGTTCTGCCATATCATGAACCTCCAGAACATGCTCTTCTAGTACAACATCATCTTCTATACCAGTACATGTGACTCTAGGAGCTTCAGGCTCCTCATCATGGACCTCATTTGTATGAGTCTACCTCGATCTGCTAAAAGTTGCATCCTCATCAAAGGTGACATCTTTGCTAGTCTCAATCTGCTTGTAACCAGGAATGTAGACTCTATATGCCTTTGATGACTCACTGTATCCAACAAATATACCCTTCTTTCCTAAAGGATCCAACTTCGTTCTCTTATCCTTGGTAACATGTACATATATAGGACAGCCAAATATCCTCAAGTGGCTGACCTCTAGCTTCTCTCCTGTAAACATCTCTTTTGGCATCTTGTTCCCAAGTACACGGTGAGGAGTTCTATTCTGCACATATACAGCGGTTCCATCCATCCATCAATTATCTTTCGTTTTTGGATTGATACTGACTTGTACTTTAACTAGTGAGATCGAGGACTCGCCCCCACATATGCCTCTATGTTGGATATACTCCATGTTTAATTTGTGTCTCGGCTATGGAGTGTGTGGCCTAGTCCCTTCTCCTCTGCTTGTATGATGCCAGGTCGATCGATTGTGTGACTAGTGTCACCGGAATGTTCTCCCTTTGTCCTCGAAAGCAAGTACTCCCACAAAAGCATCAGAATGCATAAACGCTATATCTAAATGGATGCAAAAAGGTCAACAACAAAAGTGTTTTTAAACACTAAGCAAACAAATAAAAAATCTTTTGTACCTAGTCAGTGGCCAAGGGACGAGCACTCATCCCTTCTACGATGTAAGGTCGTTTTCCCCTACAGCGCAACAAGGTGGTAACTCCATCGCACCTATGGACGGTGGCAGGAAATGGTGGTAAGACCGAGTCATTATCTAAGGCTCGCAAGGCTATTCAGGGCACCTGTTCTTGGAGGTTGGCTAGTGAAAGTTGATCAAAATATTAAATGTTAAATTCCAAATGTGCAAAAAGCTGGCAATGAATCAAATGCAATAAAGGATGCTTGTCTAGAGTCTATTGGAAACCTTCTAAGCACTCTACCCATTTGTGAGGCACTGCCATTCCCTAGTGTCTTCTATCTGGCATATGTATAAGTAGTTTTCCCTTTTCCCTCATGTCCGAGAGATAACATTGTTGCGGTTGTCAAGTCAAATCCCCTTAGCTTAGCCTTCTTTCATCCACCTCAACCATAGCTAGCAAAATGGTGAAGTCTGTAAATTAGTATACACTTGAGGCTTTTACTTGGAGTGATGTATTGCTTTGATCTAGACTTATTGTTGATGATTTTCATTTATGATCACCATTATAATGCCACTTAATACTTTAGTCTTGCTACTAATATAAGTAAGGGAGAATATTTCATCCATTTGTACATGCAGGATCATTTATTCTCAGTCTGGGTCATTATTTTGATCATTTGTGACCTGGTTAAACCAGTTTGACCAAGTCAACAGCAGTGTTCGGGATAAGTTTGGCCGACATAGTTCGATTTTGGTTATTCAATGCCCTTTGATGTTCATTAGATGGTTCCATGCTCCAGACAGTGATTTTTCATGGTGGCTTGCACTATTTTTATTATTATTAGCATTTACAGGCCATATTTTTATTATTTTGGCATGGATGAGCTTCCAGATCTATTTCTTGATGGATATATGGTGTATGAGTACTCATTCCTAGTAGATTTGGACATTCTGAGTCCATTGGTGCATTTACATATCAATTCTGGGCATAGGTACTTAATGATATGGCCAGTTTATTTTCTAGCATCAAAGTACCATGGAAAAATTGCATTAAAAAGGTGAACATCCCTTTACACCTCAACATCCCTGATCTACATTCTGGTGGACATCCGACTCCATTTGGCCCACTTCCCAAGGCACTGATCTTTCTCCAAGCCCTCACGACTTTTCTGGTTGGTTGAGTTTGCTTGTGGTTTGGTCTCTGTCTTACTGCTTGAACACCTAAACATTGTCATATCCATTCATCAAGCTTATCTTTGGTACTAGTTAGCCCCAATTTGGTCCCTAACTACCCTACATCGGACACGGTTCCCAAGGCAGTGGATTTTCTCATCTTTGAAAAGTACCCTGATCCTGGATCTTGTTTCAAATCTCACAAGTCACTCACATAACCAAGTTGGACCAAATCTACATTGTTTAAACTTCTTGATCCAACCTATTATTCATCTTGTGACTTCATCCATAGATCTAGGGTTTACCATACACCTTAAGTACTTCATCCATACTTGATTTGATCTGGTGTCTTGGTCTGATCTCTCCTATCGAGAGTAGATCTGGGTCTCCCCCTTTGTTGTCTCGGGCTAGATAACATAAAGTGAAGATTGCCTCGATTGGCGTGACAACCATCCATTGGGAGTCGAGGCTATCTTGGTTGCACCTCTTTAGTTGCCCATCCCTCTGCCATCCATCTTGGATCCATCTTTAGGGGCAACTACAAGTTTGGTGATAACATTTTGGCGCTGTTACCAGGGAGGTAGAGGCTTACCTTCGGTGTCTGCGAGTGTCCGTGAGTTAACCCTTATCTTATCGCATCCGGTATTTTTCCTTGGTGATTGTATTTTAAATTTCATAACTATCCCAATCACCATTTTAATTAACACTCATCTCACCTCTCCTATGACATATTTCATTTCGGTGAATTACTTGTGTGGTTCACCTAGCGACTCCACCCCGCGACTCTACTGAGGCCCGAACCCAACATATAAATCTTAAAATCTTAAATCGTGACTCTGCTGGGAAGCGAACCCATGTATTTACTCCACTAAGAATCCTAACAATTCATAATGGACCTGGATCTTCTTCAAGATCTTAAACAAAAATTAAAAATTATAACAAAGATTAATGAAAGAAATTTGAAATTTAGGTATGAGGATGATTATCAAAATAATTATCGGTATGAACCTCCATATCAAGATTTTTATGATACCCATCATTCACCTCATCCATCTAATAGTTTTTCCCCAAATATCCCGTATGAACCAATTAGAAATTACCAAACCCAGCTAAGGATTTCGGTAAATAATTCTCACCCAAATCAAGCAACTAGAACCTTTAGGAAACCCAAGCCATCTCCTTTTGACTTTTCAGAAATATATGGGGCACCTCATCTTATTCCAAATGGATACATCAGGGGGTTGCCTCATTTTGATGGAAGTAATGGAACATCTGTTGAAAGTCATTTGGATGCCCTCTGGGACCATATGGAATTTCTGGGTGCTGATGGTGAGGATGTCTATATGAGAGCCCTTGGTGCTTCCCCAGAAGGGGATTCCCAACTGTGGTTTGATCATTTAGCCCCAGGATCCATCACTGGGTATGACATGTTCATGGATTTGTTAATAAGTGAGTGGGGAGAAAACATTAATGAAACTATGGAAGAACAATCAGAAAATGAGCGTCTGGATGAAAATCAACTTGATGAAGATAATCAAAACACTGATAATGAATTAACTAATGATTGTCCTTATCAAATTGATTCCTATTTTCCTGAGCCAATTGAGTCTTGTGAAAAGGTAATGAATGACAGTGAGCAAATTTCAATCCCTCAGGATTATTGCCTTAATATCGATATAAGAGGGAAACTTATGAGAGTTTTGTCATCATTACCTGAAGAAGTCTCAGATGAAGAGCATGATTCAAATGATTTCCATCAAGAAGCATCCATGGTTGGGCCTTCCATTAGTGAGCCTTTTGAAAATATTTTTGAAATCCTTGTTCATAATCCTTGTGTAATTAGTGACTTTTCTGATCATGATATTGAAGAAGAAGAAAATAGGGACAACAACCAAGTTTTCTTAGAAACCGATGATCATTTTGTTTTTAGAGATCAATATTATGAAAATGATCAAGTGGTTGTTAATCAGTTTGTCGATGCAATTCCTGATAAATTATCATCATCTGAAATTAATGATAAATCAATGGGAGAAAAATCTCATGATGAGGATGGGTTGGTGAATCAAACTAATCAAGAGCTTTCCTTAGTAGAATCCTCAAACCAATATCTTAATGTTTATGAGAAGCTCGGAAACAATCCTTCCCTTAACTCATCTAAATTTGAAATTTTTGATCAGGATAACCTTTTTCAATTCTTGGGGTTGGGTGTTCACATTGAGTCTTTTCCCTTTTGTCAAATTTCAATCAATCTAAGCGATCTGGGAGAAACTATACGTTTTCAATCCACCCTCCCATCCCAGTTTTTTAAGTCTTCTTTGAGTTTGTGGTCTAGTCAATCTTTTACTTTTGAGATTTTCAATCAAGAGTCTAAATATTGTCGCATGAATGGAGATAAAGTGTTTCATTTTCCCTTTCAGTCATCTTTGAGAAATAGCATTCTTAAATCTTCTTGGTGGCTGGAAGGGGTATATAAAGATCAATTTCATCGTTTCTCCATCCTTAAACAACAAGTGGGGCTAATCTCGATCTTTACATTATTTCACAATCTATCCCTACTTGGTTTGTGCATCATTCCTGGAGTAGTCAGAATTGAGTGTCCTAGTCAGGTCGATGAGGAAAGTAATTTGAAACAAGGGGAGTTGAATTTGTAATGAGCTAGATTTATTGTTTTATCATTCATATTTGGTGTGACCCCCTCTCCTAGGGCGATTTGGTCCATTTGATGTATTATTTTATTAGTGGTCCATGTATTGTATTGTTGAGCTCATCTCAACCATTGATTAGATCTTTTGATCTTTTAATCTTAGCCACTCATTCAAAAAGTGGTTAGGGTTATGGCCTCTCTCCATCCTATTTAAAGGAGAGAGCTTCTCATTGTAAAGGGTCTTTGGCTCTTGGAATCTTGATATAGAAAAACTTTTCTGTGGAAATTCTTGTGGTCTCCTTTGCATCTGGTGTTCTTAGATGGTGATTGGAAAGTCTATTGTATCCTAGCATTTGGGCATTTGTTGGAAGATCTATTTTTCGTGGAAACTTTGTCTTCTCTACAGGAGGGCGAATTCATCTTGGGCGTTTTTGCAGGGCTTCCTCAACTCGCTTGGCTTTGCATTCGCTTGTATCAGGGGGCTATCATTAGTATCATTGTGATCTATGCTATTCTCTTGTTATTTCTTCTGTAGCATTAGTCTTTATCTCTTGATGCAGTGTATCTGATATTGTTGACGTTTATTGTGCAGGAGGGAGGGCGCATTGGCTTCCTTGGGAAAATCGATTTCATAGAAAACTACTTCAAATCGCTCCAAATTGATCAAGTTTGCATAGATCATCATCATCAAGGAATCTACAAGGTTATCCAGGTAAGATCCACACGTTTATTCTTCTTGTCTTGGTTCCAATCCATTGGCATAGCTACTTCATTGTTAAAACCCTCATATTTCAAACCCTCGTTTTACAATTTCTCAGATCTAGCAAGATCTACTTGGCTTTTGGGTTAAATATTTAAAACCCACCTCAATAGCATCCACGGCGATTCAGATCTATAGTTTGGTGTGGATTGGCCTTCATTCGACCCATTTTCCAAGGCAAATTAGCCTCTCCAAGTGAGGTCGCACTTCTTGGACAGGTGAGTTTGGTATGATCTAGCACCTGGGTAGGTGAGATCCCACTTGATCCTTAATCTCCACTGCTGATAACCTACCCCTAGTGTGTCACTTTAGTGATTTTCACCTTGCGGGCCCCATTCCTCATTTTGAGGGTTGAGCCCCACTTGGGTCACTTAGTGATTCATCTAAGATCTCAGATCTACTGAGATCTAGCCATTGGATGATCCTGATTTTCAAGACCCACCTAGCTTTACACCTCAACATCCCTGCTCTACATTCTGGTGGACATCCGACTCCATTTGGCCCACTTCCCAAGGCACTATCTTTCTCCAAGCCCTCGCGACTTTTCTGGTTGGTTGAGTTTGCTTGTGGTTTTGTCTCTGTCTTACTGCTTGAACACCTAGACATTGTCATATCCATTCATCAAGCTTATCTTTGGTACTAGTTAGCCCCAATTTGGTCCCTAACTACCCTACATCGGACACGGTTCCCAAGGCAGTGGATTTTCTCATCTTTGACTAGTACCCTGATCCTGGATCTTGTTTCAAATCTCATAAGTCACTCACATAACCAAGTTGGACCAAATCTACAATGTTTAAACCTCTTGATCCAACCTATTATTCATCTTGTGACTTCATCCATAGATCTAGGGTTTACCATACACCTTACGTACTTCATCCATACTTGATTTGATTTGGTGTCTTGGTCTGATCTCTCCTATCGGGAGTAGATCTGGGTCTCCCCCTTTGTTGTCTTGGGCTAGATAACATAAAGTGAAGATTGCCTCGATTGGCATGACAACCATCCATTGGGAGTCGAGGCTATCTTGGTTGAACCTCTTTAGTTGCCCATCCCTCTGCCATCCATCTTGGATCCATCTTTGGGGGCAACTACAAGCTTGGTGATAACAGTTGGCTCTTCAACCTCTTCTTCAACATATTTTTCCAAATCATTCTCTTCTAGAATGAGAAGCACATTATACTTCCATGCTCGGAAGTTATCAGCCCCTTCAAGCTTCTCATCAAGCTTGGTGTTGTTTGTCATTTTCTCCAAGCTTAAAAATATGACAGAGATGAAAGTTTTCAAAGATGGAATTTGGACTTACTAGTCAATGCGCTATGCCAAGGTGATCTCCACGAGCCAAAATTAGTTCGAATGTCAACCTGAAAACTGCTTAACATCCATCCTAGGGTTTTATGAGGAAACCCTAATTTTTCAAACATTGAATCTAGAGAATCTAATCTAGGGAGAAGATGCACCCTCCCAGGGCGAGTTGAGCAAACCTTCTTTTCTTCCAGATCTGCAGTCATAACAGTCCAAAACTGGAAACCCTAATTTCTACAGTTTCTGCAGAATTGAGGTCGAAATTGAAAATTCTCAGATCCAAGATCTGACTCCACAGATAGATGCGCCCTCCTAGGGAAAGTTCAAGGATGCTAATATTGAGCTTGATCTGTGGATGGAAAGGCTTAAAATTGGAATCCCTAATTTCCAACTTTCGACAGTTGCAGTTGTTGCAATGACTTCTTTCAGCACTGCTCTGATACCATGTTGAGATTTAACTTAAGCAGTTATGTTATTCATAATTCTTTAGACTTTAATTCAATTTATATCATATCATTATAACTGCATGCATAAGGATCACTAAAAGAAAGACATTCATAGCATACACAAAGATTTATCCCGGGAAACCCTCTTGGGGAAGAAAACCCAGCAAAACTTCATCAGTATAGATTCATCAACAAAGTACAATGTCAATATAATGAAGAGCTAAAGCTCTCTCATAAAAAGATACCCCAGATTCAAAGATAAGATAAAACCCGAGATATTAGTCTTCCTCCAGATGTTGCTTCTCTCTCTTGTGCACTTGTCTCACTGACTTGATGCGAACTTGCTTGATGTACAAATGAGGAAGACTATGGGTTCGACTTCACTTAGGTGACTGGGCCGACTTTCCTGGGGCAGTTTTACCCTAGGGTCGACTTGTCTAGTTTCACTGGGTCGACTTGTCTAAGTAACAATATAATATCATTTTATTTATTATTCTTGTGGAATCTTCTTGGGCCGACATAAGAATTTCTTCCGAAGCTACATAAAATATCAACATGATCAAGGTATCTGAAGAAGCTAGTAAGGGTCTAGGTCCCTCTTAATAGGCAATGGAACCTCCCTTTGATCTCGTAGCAGATGGGGGAGCGGAAGATGAAGTGCTCCTCAGTATCAACCTCCTAGAGGTGGCATAGCTAGTAGGTCCTATCAATATCGGTCAACTTGATGGTCTCTCTACCCAAAGTCTATGAGAGCCCACTATAAATTGTCCTAAGGTAATGTGAAGAGCATGCATCCAATGGCGGAGAGTATATTGAGGTCGAACAATGAGTCTGTCCCTCAGCTCCAAGAATTCCTCAGCATAGAAGGCCATCTTTGGGCGTAAAATATCTAAGGTTAACCCAAGTGATCTGAATAAACTGTATGTAGATGTCATCCCTGATGATCATGTTCAAGTGATGTCTAAGAGGTAGAAGGTGGCCAAGTGCATCTAAGGAATATCTGAACGAAGGGAGTCAATCCATCTGAATGCCCACTAACTCCAAAAGATCCGAGACCCCCACAAACCATCCTCAAGCCCGGCCGAAGGGGTTAGATGAGGCTAAAGTCTCTGAAGAACAATATGCCAAGTATGGGTATCAGTCCCACCCATTCGTCGAGTCGGAAAAACTCCGAATGAGATGTAGATAAGAGACCATACTGAACACCGTGTCAAGTCGGAAGGTTTGAGCTCCAAACTTTGCTAGGATGATGTGTTGAGGAACCATTTGCTTGCATTGGATGATGCATCGAAGGAGAAGGATCTGAACTCTCTCAGCTGAGGCCCAATCAAACTCAAGCAAACCAGGTCCCCAAATCTCAAAGCCATAGAGAACAGTGGGCCAGATAAGGGAGTCCATGAGGGACATCTTGGATGACATGTCCTGAAAATGGCGTCTGAACCACTATCTCTCGAGGAGGGCTAAGGATCCGCAACCCTTGTTGACGCAAGGTTGAAGGGCCTATCGCAGACTGAACCAAGGTCTTGAGAATTGCATCCCCAAGTATGTGTAGGTGCCGGTGATCTCAATCTCCTCCCCTCTAAAGAAGAAATGATGGTCCGAGGAAGTCTTCTTCTTCTCATTGAAGATTATAAAGGAGGAGAGAGGCCCTAGAGACCAAGAGAGAAAGAGAGGTATGCCAAAAGCTATGCTAATTGAAAAGAATCATTATGTTGCTCATTCCATCTAATGCAGTCTAGAGGATCTAACAACGTTGATGACAGCAAGGATGCACTCCAAGGATATTAATGAATGTTTGGGCCAAAACTCTCTCCTAAGATTTAAGAATATGTTGTTTTCTATTAGATTGTGAATTAATTATAGTTGAGTTTTGCTTAGTACTAATTGGTGAATGATTTGCAAAAACAATATTTCCATGAATATGATTCTTCATCTCTTTGAAAACATGAACTGAATTACATCCCATACCTTCTTTGGCATTCTGGTTTGTCTTAGTATGGTCTCGAAAACATGAAGGCAAGCTTTGAGATTAAACAAGTCCAGCTTTTCGTAGAGGGATACCAAACTGTTGTTATGTCATGAGTGTATTCAAGTAGAACAATTTTTATAAGTGATTATCGAGATTCTAGTCAGGCTTTGATTTGATTTTTAATCTTCACTTCTACTTCCCTCTTCTATGTTTAATGCAGAAAATAAGATAAAAATTAGAAGATATGAAAAATGAAATATAATGCAATTGCTTTATTTGGTTTTAATACTTAGTTTACTATTCTTTCATTTCTGCACTTTGTTTTTCTTTCAATGCATAGCTTAAAACAAGAAAAGCTTATAACAATAAAATCCCAAAAAATCTAAATATAACAAAACAGTTAGAAGGTTGAACTATTCTAAGCTTAATAAAGAAGCCTCCTTCTTACTATATTCTCATATTGTACTGTTCATAAGGAAAACAAAAGGGATAAAGAGGACCGGTAAGGGATATAGAGTGTTCCCGCCTTCTCCTCAACTTAGCCTCACGAGAATGTTGAGATGTTGATTGTGTAATTACCATTTTTACAATCAATACTTCACATGATTATGAAACTAGTAAAGGACAAAGAAAACAACTATCACAGATTCAACATTCAGACTTCAAGATCTTGCATTCTTGAGAGCTTAACTTGCACTCATATCCAATCATTTCAAATATAACTTTTTTATATATGGTGTTAAAAACTTTCATGTGATATTTTCACGTTTTTATTTTAAAATAAAGTAAAATAACATTAACATAAATGTCATGATGAATATAATTGTTAATAAACTATATTTTGCAAAGCTTACCTGAAGATTATTGCATTTGATGAAGATGCACGCTTCCAGTCAACATCAACTGGTAGAGTTAGCAAGTAGTCAGTGTTCAAAGCTGAACTCAATTGTAAATCTTGGGTTGATAGTTCTTGAAATTCAGCATTTCGTAAAAGCTGCATGAAGTTCCGTTGGAATCGAGTTGCAAAATTAACTCTACACACAATAAACTAATTTTTATGGCCTAATACAAAAGTAAAGATATGGAAAACTGAATTTAAGTTATTAGTTGATCAACTAATTAATCATGTGACGATCAATTAAAAATTAAGTCGATTTTATGAAATTTTGGTATGATGCTTTTGTCTAATACATCAGTGCCGTAGTTAAAGTCACTGGTTAGTTCAAACATTTCATGTGAATAAGAAGTTAAATTCTTATAACAGGAACGATATGCACACAACAACAAGAATTCGAAATACTCACAAAAGAAAGGAAATGAAAGAGCAAGTATACAAGCATAGGAGGGTATTATCAAACTGTACACATCTTGTACACTATTTTTTTATTAGATTATAAGAGTACAAATTGAAGAAGAGTAATCATATTTGACCAAGTCTTCAAAAGGTACATTAAAGTATAAGTTACACAAGTGGTCCATAATACATATAGACCAAGTTACCATAAATGACAAAGAATAAAATGTAATAAAGTGCAAGAGAGAAAATGCAATTATGATACATGTGTAAACACAACCACTAGACTATGTAACATCAAGGGAATAGATCAAGGGTTTTGTTATTACCAGATTTACCTTCGTAAATACGAGTGTTAGTTTCCAGCATGTGTTCATGGATATCATTCAGGGTGAGTAAATGTTTCAGATTTCACCATTCTACATCGACGGTTCTTAAGTACCTTTGTTATATGGGTACTATTGTCATGCAAATTACCAGCATTGAGATTGCAAGGATTAATCGGCTGTTAAACTGGTGGAAATACAGAACAATACCCCTAAGTGTCACACGGGTAAAGTCCTCTCTCTTTAGGTTTCCCAGATCCAACAACGTAGAGCTGGACTAACCACGGGATGTGGCCCCAGTCAAGCTTTTCCGAGACCAATTTCTACGAAACAAGGTGCCTTTGAAAATTAACAAAGGGGTGAAAATGTGGCACCCTGTGGGTGAATGCTAAAGGGATTTGAGTTTAATGGATTGAAGTGGCCCCTTAAACGGAATGAGTAACTAGAAAGATATGGAAACACAAGGTACAAGCTACTCACAAGGATATTGACACAGGAAATAACTAGGCCACAATGGTAAATGGTTGTCTTAGGGTTTTAGATAGCAAGAAATAGTAGTTTATGACAGTTGAGTTATGACTTATGAGTGTGCCTAGGAAATTTAAGCATATGTATCACTAATAGGCTTTAGGGTCAAAGCTAAGTCACCTGACACGAGGACACGGGACATGGAGGACACGGGAATACGAGTGTCTGACACGGACACGGCGACCCCCGGAATTAGGACACGGAGGACATGTTGTGTATATATATATAGACATTCAGATCCAATTTTTTGTAGAAACTAGAAAATTTACTAATATTCAATAGAAATTTCAATCAATAAACATTACATGTTCACAAATCACAATGCATATGTCAATGATAGACCTAATTGAAACCCCCATTAGCGAAAAGGGATAGGCCTCATTCCACTATTGAAACAAGGGAAAAAGACTAGTGATTGGCTTCCCCCGCCCCCACTATTGGATGCCCACGAGAGGCATAAGAAAGCCAACCAAAATAGGACTATTTATATTTGATTAGATTACATGGATGGGGGGCACACCCTATTATTATCTTTTCCCGTTACTAAACACCCTTTATATTTTAGATTATACCACTCACAATGATGATGCCACTTAAAGATTGAATGTCATGGGTAGGAATAGAAATAAGGGGTAACCTCCCCTAGGTGAAATGAATCCCCTGTGATGTTGTTTGTGGAATATGTCCCCACAGAATACTTATTGGTGTGCGCCTTGACTTGATTTCAGAGGCTAAGAGCCAAACAATGTAATATCTAAATGTACATGGAAGAATAATAAAATACATCGCAACTAAGAACCAAACAATGTAATATGTAAATGTATAAGAAAGAATAATAAAAACAAATCACAAACTGCAGACAGAGAAGGATGACAAGCATGGGGGGCTATAATTCCATCGGTGCAGTGGGTTCTCACAGATTCATAAAATTTCTCATTAAGTTATCAAAATCAAAATGTTCTATTATATAGATGTCGGAATCATATTTCTCATCAAGTCATCAAAATCAAAATGTATTACATACATGTCGGAATGCCACTGGCAAATACAAAAAGGGGTAGATCAAGATGGAAAACCTTCTAATGCTCTTCACCTACAAAAGAAACCCCTCTTAGAGCTCAAGCCTCACTGAATAATGTGAATGGATGAGGGTAAAATTGTTTCTATATAGTTTTTTTGGGTTAGAAGTGTCCTGTTTTTGGGACACTGTGTCCTATTGTTGGGACATGTCCTGACACGGTGTCGGACACGTTTTTTGGACGTGTCCTAAAACAAGACACGTCCAAAACACATGTCCAACACCGTGTTAGGACGTGTCCGTGTCCGACACGATGACACAGGACACGGTGGCCTATATGGACGTGTTCGGTATCATAGGTGCTAAGTTTTAATTAGTGTTACAGGACTCGCAAGTCAAATCGAAAAACTCGTGAGTTTGACTCGGCTCGGCAACAAAATGATCTGATCCGACTCGGGGTGAGTTTAACTCAGGCTGACCGATTTTGTCATCATTTTCGATCTCTCTCCTCTCCGGATTGACTGTGGTTGACAGCGGATGGTGGTCGTTTTTTAGTTCCCTCCTCTACCTTGGATTAATTGTGGTCAATTTCGAGCTATCTCCTCTATCCCCGTAACAGCAGAGACATCTGTTATCCTCCTCTCCTTTATCCGTACGATGACAGACACAGTGAATGGCGATCAATGGCTGTGGGTGGACAGGGAAGGGTGATCGACGACAGATTTCAACTTTCTATATATATATATATATGTGTGTGTGTGTGTGTTATAAATTAGGTTACATTATTTATTATATATATTATTAGTTATTTTTATTATATGTAAAATATATTGAATATAATTTTTTATATATAATATATAATTATGTATGATATGTTAATCTATAATAAAATATAATTTATATTTTAATAATATTAATATTAACAAATCTAATGTTGAATCTCATTACAAATTTCGAATTCAAATTGAATTGATATATTTTGGGCATCTATTGATATCATTTGGACACCTATTAATATCTTGCAGTATATGGACATGGCTATTTTGAATATCTATGAAAAATGTTTTTTTTAATTCAAAATATGTGTATATATTTAATTTTTTGTACTTGCTGTTTTTTTCCGATTTTTTCCTGATCCGATTCAAACTCTTCGCTCTTTTGTCTCACCGATTTATTGCCGATTCCGAGTATAGTACCATTGGTTTGAATAGTTACCAGCATTTATTTAAGTTCAGATTTTTGTTATAAGTGAGTTTAGAGCCTGGATCTGAAATCTATGAGCAAAATATGGATGTTGGTATAACTTATAGATGTCTCAACACACAAATAGCTTGTTGGTTTTAAGATATCATTCTGGAAATGCATAACAGCAAGCAAAAATCTTGCACTAAGTCATCCCATGTAATTTCTACCTTCCAAGAAAAAGTCATGGTCAAATTACCATAACTTGTGGTTTTTGCCCTATTTCAGGAGTGCGAACATGTATGGACTACCACTTAGTCAATATTTCCTTAAAAAGTCTGTTCAATGCCAGCAATGGCATTGAATCTGGAGCTTGCAGTCTTCCAATATGACCATTTTACTGAAACCACTTGTTTAATCCTAGTTTGAGGACCAGACAAAAATCCTAACTTGTACAGCCTATAATTCTAAAAATATGGTCAACTAGATTCTAAAATTTTTAACTCATGTACCTCACTCTTTCCTCAATCAACCCTGAAATTTCCAGACAATTTCAATTATCCAAAAAAAAGTTAGAGTGATAATGTTAAAGTGATTCATTGGAAGGAGCCAAACCAAGGATTATTTGCCCCCAATACCAAATGTTATGGACCAAATAAACAAACAAGCATAAAAAAGACCCAATTAAGTAATGACATGCCTAAATCAAGTGAAAGAGAGAATGAATAAGAAGCCTCTTGGAGTGAGCAACCTATTAGCTTTTGGGGTTACTCCAAAAGTGTTTTCACCTTGTTAAGAGAGCACTATGTCTCTCCTAGCACCTTGGTGATGCTTCACGGACATATGGATAGCTTAGTTTGTGTGGATGCTTGACCATGGTTAGAGTGTTGGCATCTCACCGTTACCTAGGAGGTTGTCACCGTGATTGGCATGATGACTAATCCATTGGATGCACACAATGAAGGAGTTGGTTGCTTGAATAGGGGAGGTACCTACGTAGGAGGAGGAGTGGCACTTGGAGGAGGGCCCTGTTCTCACCAATCTTTGTTAAGATTCAATATTCTAAGACAGAAAATATCAGCATTACATTCCATTTCACAACAATAGCATATACAGGATCACTGAAAGAACAACAAGCACAGCATAAACACAAGAGACACAGATTTATCCTGGGAAACCCTCGTGGGGTAGAAAACCCAACAAAGCTTCCTCAATATAGATAACCAGAAAATACAAAGATGTAAACCATAGACATGAGCTCCTTCTCCTTCATAGCAGATCTCTCCCTCACCTATGCGCTATTCACAAGTGAGTGTAGTGTGTGTTAAATGAGGAACACACCTCTATTTATACACATCTCCGACTTGTCTTTTATATTAACTAGGTCGGCCCCAACTTAACCACTGGATTAAACACCCCATTACAATTGACTGGGCCGACCCCTCTAGGGTGGTCTAATAACCCTTTGACCCACATAACACATACAGGGCCGGCCCCCACTAGGGAAGTCTAATAACCCAAGTTACCACATTCCGACGAAGGAATAAACATCTCCGGATATACAATAAGGTCTTCACGGAGGAATGAAACATCTCCGGAATAATAAAGTACAAATATAATATTCTTAGAAGTTGCAATATTTCAACACTCCCCCTTAACGAGAAGGATATTATAACAACATCTGCAGGAGGAAAGAGTCATCAACATCATACATGATACATCTATAAATCATTGGAAGCTTTCTCAACATCATCAGTAACTCAAGCAGTTACTGGAACATCGACATCTTCAGTACTGAGTCTTCATCTTCTGCAGCACTTGAACAGCTACAGCAACATCAACATCAACATCTGGATCCTCACGATCATCAGTATCATCATCACTCGATCATCAGCATCGTCATCACACGATCATCAGCATCTGGATCACCTCGATCTACAGCATCTGGATCATCTCAATCTACAACATCTGGATCATCAACTGGATCCTCTCGATCGACAGCATCGTCATAGCAGCATACTCTGTAATACACAAGATCCTATTACGGGATGATCAATCCCTCTCACTTTAGGACATAGGTCCATGGATGATACAATCCAGATCAAGTTCCAGGATGATCAATCCTTATCACTTTAGGACATGAGTCCAAGGATGATGCAATCCTATCATGTACATTTTGAACCAAATGTCCAGGGACAATGCAGTCCTATCATCAATTTTCGGAGACAAATGTCTACGGATCAATTCTGGGACCGAAGTCCGGGGAAGATACAATCCCCACTCGTCCGCTAAGGACCCATTCTCGGAGACATCTGTCTACGGATCAATTTTGGGACCGAAGTCCGGGGAAGATACAATCCCCACTCGTCCGCTAAGGACCCATTCTCGGAGACATCTATCTACGGATCAATTCTGAGACCGAAGTCCGGGGAAGATACAATCCCCACTCGTCTGCTAAGGACCCATTCTCGGAGACATCTGTCTACGGATCAATTCTAGGACCGAAGTCCGGGGAAGATACAATCCCCAATTCTGGGACCGAAGTCCGGGGAAGATACAATCCCCAATTCTGGGACCGAAGCCCGGGGAAGATGCAATCCCCACCTGTCCACTAAGGACTTCATTCTCGGAGACATCTGTCTACGGATCAATTCTGGGACCGAAGTCCGGGGAAGATGCAATCCCCACTTGTCCACTAAGGACTTCATTCTCGGAGACATCTGTCTACGGATCAATTCTGGGACCAAAGTCCGGGGAAGATGCAATCCCCACTTGTCCACTAAGGACTTCATTCTCGGAGACATCTGTCTACGGATCAATTCTGGGACCGAAGTCCGGGGAAGATACAATCCCCACCTGTCCACTAAGGACTTCATTCTCGGAGACATCTGTCTACGGATCCTTTTAGAACATGTGTTCAAGGATGATGCAATCCCTCTTCTTTCTCGGAGACATATGTCTACGGATCCTTTTAGAACATGTGTTCAAGGATGATGCAATCCCCTCGTCAACTTAGACCCTATCTAAGGACCATTCACCAACCTCACTGTCGGCATCACCAATATAGGTATCCACATCATCGACCTCACTGTCGATGCAAGCAATCTCATCATCAGCGACCATATCACTCCCCCTTTCGAGAAGGGGCCTTCTGAACTACACCAAGCTTGTCTCGGAAATACTCAAACTTTACTCGAGACAGAGGTTTGGTCAATATATCAGCAACTTGTTCGTCAGTGCTTACATACTCAAGCTTGATAGCTCCTTTCTACACCATATCCCGTATATAGAAATATCGGATCTCTATGTGCTTTGACTTATCATGGAACACTGGATTTGCTGTCATCTTGATACAACTCTGGTTGTCACACAGGGTCTCAGTGGGTTCCATCTCTAAGTCAAATAAACTAGATAATAACTTCTGAAGCCATATCACTTCGCAATTAGCAACGCAAGCAACTATATATTCTGCTTCGGTTGTGCTGAGAGCCACACTAGACTGCTTCCTGCTAAACCACGAGATCATGGCAGATCCAAGACAATAACATCCACCTGATGTACTCTTCCTGTCTGAGACACTTCCTGCCCAATCAGCATCTGAGTAGCCATGTAATCTGAAGTCATGATCTCCAAGATAATATAGACCAAAATCTATCGTACCCTTTAGATACCTCATCACATGCTTTGCAGCTATTAAGTGAACTCTTCTAGGTTCCACTAGATACTGACTCAAGGTATTTATGGCAAAGCATATGTCTGATCTAGTATTTGTCAAATACATCAATGACTCAATAATCTGTCTGTATAGAGTCACATCCACTAACTCTGATGAGTCATCAGCTAACAGCTTCAAGTCGGAACCCATGAGAGTGGCCATGGTTGTACATTCCAATATATCAAATCTTCTCAAGATTTCCACAGCATACTTTCCCAGGTTGAGAAAGATTCCTTCTGGGCCTTGCCATACTTCCAGACCTAGGAAGTAATGCATCAATCTGAGATCTTTCATCTCAAATTTTGTAGCCATCTTCTTCTTGCTTTCCATGATCTGTTTCTCATTCCCTGTCAGAAAGAGATCATCCTCATACAATAATAGTATGACACGTTCATCATCCATAACCTTAAGGTAAAGGTTAGGATCAGCTTTACTTCTGGTAAATCCCAAGCTTTGTCAAGAAGCTGTCAATTCTCCCTCTGTGACTGAACATCATTCACACTCTGCATTGAGTGATCTTCTACATATCTATCTGTGCCACATCTCGTCTGATGGGCCTACTGATATGAGCCTCAATATCATTCGAAGACCTCTGTGAAGACCAAGTGCCAAAACCTTGCCTCAATTGCCCAAATCGAATTCCTCGGTGACCCTTTTATTCCATTTTTAACCTGCCTCGGTAACTATGAAAGTGCCACCTAGGGCACCTGCGCTGTCAAACTGAGCCCACCAGGCTCTCCAGAAGGGGGGTAAAATGGTAGTATCAAGTGGCTGGACCACCCCCTCCTCATACAGCGCCCTAGGTGAACTGACCTCTCATGGCCCCTGCTGGTCAAGCTGGGAAAACAGCCCCAAATATGGTCAACAAGTGAAAAACTGCATCTATCACTTTCAAAAGTGCCCGGAACTGAATGACAGGTGTCTCATTGGATCCGAAAGACCCAAAACTACTAAGAATGTGTACTCATACACCATGGGTTGACCTGAGGGATCAACAATAAGGTCCACCATATCCGAACAGTGCATAATCTGATGATCTGGAATAATAACAAAACCTGCTGAACTGCATCAATCATCATCTGAATCATATGTCCACCATATGGTATCATCATCAAGAGTATGTGGGACCATCAATCATCATCAATAAGTATACATGGCCAGCATCATCACGGATCCCAAGAATGACCATAGTCAAACTAGGTTTGACTAGGTCAATATACAACCAAGGATAAATCATATCAATAGACTAAGACATGTTCCTCTAATCATACTCACAACTTAACTTAAAGTATAAACATCATTTAGTGGCATTTATCATGTTTGCATATTCCATTGCTATTTATAATTACTTGCACAATAGCTTAAATGACAGACTCACCCATTCGACATGGTCTAACTGCTAGCTAAGGATGAAGGCTAGGAACAAGGCTGGGCAAAGGGGTGACTTGTCTAAACCTGACTAAAAGACACTTTGGACTGGGAGAGGGGGAAGCTACACTCTGTGCTGGACAAATAACATGGGGAAGGGTTGTGCCTCACAAATGGGTAAGTTGTTTAGAGAGTGTTTATTCAACTTAGGCATCATGTCTACATCAAGTTGATCTAGGTTCATTAGGATCATTCAATTTCATTTCATGGCCTTTTTGGCCTACATAACCCTTCGAATCTCAGGTGCGCTAAGAAGCACAACTAATTGCAGCTTGCATCCAGGGCATGTTTGTATATACATAAGGTCAACAATCGTTTAAATATAGAGTTTAAGAAACATTGCTTTTTGGACCTTTCTTATACTCTTCGAGGAGTATTTATAGTGTTTCATTGCTCTTGCCCTTTTCTCACGTGTGTTAAGAAACACATTCTAGAGTTTATAGTTTCCATGGGCGAATTTACACAAGTTTCCATAAGTAGTACATGAGCTTTCAGTTTTAGCCACCAACATCTCAAGTGACTAGGGGGAGTTCGTGCCAGTGCCAAACATCGGGACAACCGACCAGAATGATTTAGGCCTACAATCCAACTCACCAAAGGCAAGTTTTGTCACCAACTCAGAGCCAAGACACTAAACAAACATGGATGCGATCCAACACAGAGGTAGTAAATGGGGAAGTCCTCAATATCAAAGAGTCAAGAAAGACCAGTCAAAGGTAAAGCCAATATAGGAAGGTCATGGATGGATGGAGTCAAGTGAAAATGGTGCCTAAGCTAGCAGACAAGTAATGTCAAGAAAGACCATATCTATGCAAGGTAGTAAACCAATGAGTTCTGCCGAACAACCTAAATGTGCAAGTAAAATGTCCATTTTATAATTTATCATCAAGATAGTTCATTTTAAGTTTACAAAGTTTGCCACGTCATGAATCATATACCAAGCTAATGCTGTGATGATAACTAAAACAACAAGATAATAATCCATAATCAATGATCAGAAATCCATAGGTCATATAATCACATTCAGTCAAGGGTATTTCCAGGTTATAACATGTGCATAAAAGAATTTTAAAGTACAGAAAATGGGCTGAATCACTCCTAGAAAAATATATTCCTCTATCAAGGTTTGAATGAGTACACAAGTTTCATCCTTCAGGCATCAAAATCTCAAATGCTCTATCATCTTGTTCATTGTTAAGAATCAACCAAACAATTGTCCTCGTTAAATCAATCTTCCTTGTTGAGAATCAACAAAACAATTGTCCTCATTAAATCAACAACAATTGTTTATTTGCTGCTAATTTGAAGAAATTAATTGCATATTTGAAGAAAACAGCGAAGTTTGTTGCAGGTTTGAACCACTCTTTCCCCAAGTACTTAAAGTCGAGCTTCAAATCCTTGAGGGATACCTTCCTTGGGTTGGTGTCAACCAATAAAGAAATGAGGAATGTAATTTGTGACAGGGACACAGCCACTAGTGGTTATCCTGACAACCTTTTAATCACATTTAGTCAAGGGTATTTCCAGGTTATAACATGTGCATAAAAGAATTTTAAGTACAGAAAATGGGCTGAATCACTCCTAGAAAAATATATTCCTCTATCAAGATTTGAATGAGTACACAAGTTTCAGGCATCAAAATCTCAAATGCTCTATCATCTAGTTCATTGTTAAGAATCAACCAAACAATTGTCCTCATTAAATCGATCCACTATTTCCATGTCAAATAGAAACTTTTCCATATATTCAGGAAAATATAACATTTGGATTTACCTGGCATCTCCATTTGGAATCTGAAGAAAATCTATAATAGACGCACTGGATTCATTTCCCATATTTCTACCAGCCCTGTACTGAGATGCTATCTTGTACCGACTCATTTTCTTTCCGGGTGCCTCATCTGTTTTTCCTTTGTGAAGCAAAGATTCAATTTCATTATCTTGGCTGCAGGGTGTTTCTTCATTTTCTATGCTCAAGGATGAACCATGGACATCATCCTCTAAGTATTGATTTCCAATGTCAACGTGTGCATATGTAAGACTGTAATCAAGGCGCATCTCTTCAAGAATACTTTTGTATTCAGCATGAAGAATGCTGTCCAAATATCTGCAAGTGAATAAAACATTTTACCTCGCACTTTTATGAAACAATACAGTTGAGTAAGATGTGTAACATAAAATTGCAGAATATGATGTTGCATAGAAACTAGATTGCTGTCCAAACATCTGTGAGTGAAGAAAACATTTTACTTCGCACTTATTATGAAACAATACAGTTGAGTAAGATGTGTAAAATAGAATTACAGAAGATGATGTTGCATAGAAATTCAACTGATTACAAATTTACAATATCATATGTTGCCAAAAGACCATTATTCTGGCCATACTGAAACACAAACTTTCTGGAGTGGAATATATATGTTATGACTCAACTTATACTTCAAATGGACCTTATCCTCCCAGCAAAAGTAGCAGGTGTGTAGCATTACAAGTTAAGGAACTGTCAAATGTACTTTCCACATTCAAAAGCAAACCCTACCACTGAGTGTGCAAATGCTTGTAATCTATTGATTAAAATCACAGTAACAAAAAACAGTCCATGGCCAAAGAAAGGCTGTTTAAATTTCAGACAATGGTGCTGAAATTGAATGAATTCTCACAGATTTCAAAAGAAATGGAGACATGATGGACACTGGAACACTTGGCTTTGGCATGGCTGTTCAAGGAAGAAAGACTGGAACGCCAGGTAAGCTCAACTTTGTTTCAAATTTTAATGTATTTTCTTTCTATCATATTTGCTACTGTATGGAAATATAATTTAATTCTTTTTTTATTCATTGTAGATGCTTGGTAGACAACCTATGGTAGAAGAGTAGCAAATTTCAGAGACATGTCATTTGGGTGCTTAGCCAAACTTGTAGCTTTTCAGGATGTGAGCGCAACTACAGTGTGTTTGAACCGATACACACCAAGAAGCACAACAGGTTAGAAAGTTTTGAATATACAGATTTCCGCAGTTAATCATAATTGTAGTAAAAAACATTTGATATGAATTGTGTTAAAATTTAGAAACATTCCCAACGTTTCAAGTGGACACACTCCACCTATCATTAGGGAATCCAATTATAGCTTTTGTAAGATAGAAAGGAGTGAGCCCTTGGAATGAATAAATAGGTTATGAAGTAGGTAGCCGTTAGAAAGTTAATAATAAAATGTTAGCATTACATAGATGGTTAGAGTAGAGCTACAAATATAGGATAAATAAGTAAATGAATAAGATAATAGTAAAATAATTTAATGAACACAAAAAGATGTAAGAGCTACAAGACAGTCAAAGAGTGGAGTAATTTCATGATAAATATGAATAACATATTTATCAATAATTATTAGAAAAAATAATGGCATATAGGATGTAAGGTCAAATAAATGAAATAATATGATGATTATAAAGTACAGCAACAGTCATAAAGCTTACAGGTTGATTGATGTGGAAATCAATCAGTTGAGCTGTAGTAGAGATGTCGTAGTCGATGAGGAAGTTGGACCCGTTGATGTACAAAGTTACAAACTAACAGCCCAAGAAGATGGACAAGCTGACCAGCTGCTAACCTGACACAACTATGAACTCTCAAGTTTCAACCCAACGTGTCACTAACGGAAGGGAGTTTGTCACTTTTGGCTTCCTAGACCTAGCAGTAAACAAGTCTAGACAATCCAAGGGGGTAGACCTTGGCCAAGCTTTTGCTTAAGGCTGTCCTAGGACTTTCCTCAAGTATACACCTAGCATTGATTTATAGCGAGGTGTCTAAGGGATGAAAGGATGATGAATAGACACAGTCTTAATTAAAGATAATTTGATATTATTAATGTTCAAGTACAAATACATTCACCATTAACCATAACATTTATAATGACATCAATTACAACTACAAAAGTAATAAAGTGAATTCATATAAATATTGTTGATTTTTGTACCTAGGAAGTATTTTCCCTAGTGACTTTTGCCTAAGTCACTTAAAGGGGGAAAAAAGTGACCCTTGCATTAAATGACTTGTGAAAAGCATTTAATGTGACTTTATGACATAAAGTCACTTTTGATCAAATTTAAGTGAGTGAATTTAATTTTTTTTAAATATTAAAGGCGAGCATTTAATCTCACCCATTCATCTTGGCTAATCTCAGCAATTGATTTGAATGGGCCCTCACTCACCTAGGGTTTTGATCAAAAAGGAAAAGGGAGGCAAAGTGTTACTCACTTTTGAGACGAGGGAAGAGAAGTGAAGAGCTGAGAGAGGGGCATGAATTTCGAGCAGGGTTCAGCATTAATGACCAGCACTGAAATCGAGGCAGCAGCATTTATTTCAGCACATTTCCCAAGGACCGTACAGCAGTGAGTGGCACGATTTTCGAGGACTGTACAGCAGGAGGTTGGCACTGTTTTCGAGGACCATACAGGGCTCAGTTTTCGAGACACCGTACAGCAGCAGGTTGGCACGTTTTTCGAAGTCCATACAGCAGCGTTATTGCTGTACCGTACAGCACTGTTTTTGAGGAGGATTCCGGGCACAGTTTTCGAGGTTGTGGGCACAGTTATCAAGGAAAGTACAGCAGTCACTTATTGCTGCTAATCCGTACAGCTGACTGGGCACGAATTTCGAGGCAAACTTGGCACAGAAATCGAGACAGTGTTGGCACAAAAATCGAAGCAGTGATTGAACAGATTTTGAGGCTGGGATTTTCGGGTTGAGATAAGTAGTTTTTTGACTGAAAATTATTGTACTGAAATATTGCTGAAGAAATAAAAATCTCTCTCTGACTGGTTTTCCCCGTGGGGGTTTTTCCAGGGCCATTGGCTAAATTTCTAAGGCTGAAATATTTTACTCTGTGTGCATTTATTTTTATTTTCTGCTGAAAGAATGAGTTACAGCAGTGTTTTATGTTGTTAGAAAAATGTTGTGATAATTTCCAGCCATATAAACTTGAGCTGAAACAGTAAACTGAAAACATTGACACTAAAACCAGCAAGCTGAAAATTCTTAAAAATCTACATGGTATCAGAGCTTGGGGGCAGAAAACATTAAAATTTGCAGACAGTCAAAAATTTCCGGAATTCAGTATTTTCTTCTATTAGTGAACAGCACCTTGTTGGGTTGACACTGAGATGGCTACAGGACTTAGGTTGGAGGATAGGCTAGATGGGACAGGAAACTTTGTGCCATGGAAGGCTAGGATTTTGCTGATTTTAGAGGAAAATGAACTGTGGGAGGAGGTGGTAAGAAACACTACAGCAAACCCTGTTCAGATTCCCGCTGCTACAGATGCAGCAGCATTATCAGCCTTCAACAAGATGGACTGTAAGGCTAGAAAAATAATTCTTGATGCAGTTAAAGACCATATCATTTCTCACATTTCAGGTAAAGCTAGGGCACATTTGATGTGGAGTGCTTTAACCAATTTATACGAGAGTACTAATGAGAACCGGAAGATGGTTCTCAAGGAGAAACTGAAAAGTATAAAGATGAATGGTGGAGAGGGAGTGACATCTTACCTTACCAGGATATCTGTAGTTAGAGATGAGCTAGCAGCAGTTGGGGAGGTGGTCACTGCTACTGAGCTTGTACGGACAGCAGTGAATGGAGCTTCCAATCCCTAGGGTGCATTTGTACAGGCTATAGTGGGCAGAGAGAACTTACCTTCATGGGAGAGACTGTGGGATGATTTTGTGCAGGAGGAGACCAGGAGAAGTCTTGTACAGGGCAGTTCTTCACAGGGTAGGGAAGATGAGGAGAATGTGGCTTTGACAAGAAAGGGCAAGAAGAAGAAGAAGGGCCCCAAGCAGGGTGGGGCCAAGCAGCAGCAGCAGCAGCAGCAGGGTGGGCAGAAGAAGGACTTGAGTAAAATCAAGTGTTATGGTTGTCAGACATTTGGGCACTATGCTTCACAGTGTCCAAGCAAGAAGAAGAAGAGACAGCAGACTGCAGCTTCAGCGGAGGTTGATGACTTCGGAGATAGATTTCAGAGAGAGTTTTCTCTGTGTGCTGGACAGATTGAGAGAGAGAGAGAGCCTCTATAGTTACCAGCACTGATGTGGATATGGAGATGGAATATTCCTTATTGACAGGCCATCAGATGAGTGCATCCACCACTGGCACTTGGTATATTAACAGCGGAGCTTCGAGCCACATGATAGGTGCTCAAGAGATGTTCTCCAAGCTTTCACAGACAGGTACAGATGTGGAGGTTGTACTAGGCGATGACACCATTGTCAGAGCAGTTGGTCGTGGGACCATTACATTTCAGAGGGAGTCTATAAGTCCTATGACTCTAAGGGATGTGTTATTTGTCCCTGGGATGAAGAAGAACCTTGTATCAGTTTCCACCATTGAGGACAGGGGCCTTGGGGTTTGTTTCTTGGATGGACGAGTACAGGTATTCCCCGAGACTACAGGATTATCTACCTCCATGGACATTGGGGTTAGATGTGGAAAACTATACAAGCTCTTGTTTCAACCGCAGCACGCTCTGGCACACAGCAGCAGCAGTGAGCTTTGTGAGTTATGGCATCGGAGGATGGCCCACTTGCATCACCCAGCTTTGAGATTGTTGAGGAGCATGGTTATAGGGTTACCAGAGTTCAGCACAGAGTAGAGTGATGTTTGCAGGGGGTGTGCTTTGGGAAAGTACACCAAGACTGCTTTTCTAAGCAGTGACAGCAGAGCAGCAGGAGTACTTGATTTGATCCATACTGATATATGTGGTCTTATGTCATCAGTTTCTTTGACTGAATTTGAGTACTATATCTCTTTATCGATGATTACTCCAAGAAGACCTAGATCTACTTCTTGAGGAGCAAGAAGTCACCCTTAGTATTGAGAGTCTTCCAAGGGTTCAAAGCCTTTGTGGAGAATCAGACAGGGAGGAGAATTCAAGTGTTGAGATCAGACAATGGGGGTGAGTATACCTCCAAGGAGTTCGATGGGTTTTGCATTCAGGAGGGCATTCAGAGACAGCTGACAGTTCCATACACTCCTGAGCAGAATGGAGTTGCAGAGAGGAAGAACAGGTCGATTGTGGGAGCAGTGAAAACAATGCTTCATGATCAGAGTTTACTGTTTTTTCTTTGGACAGAGGCATGCAGTACTGCAGTTTATCTAAAGAACACGAGTCCCCATTGTGCCTTGGGGAGGAAGACTCCTGAGGAGATGTTCACAGGCAAGAAGCCTGAGGTTGGCCATTTTCGCATATTTGGTAGCTTGACTTACTCTCATGTCCCTTCTGAGAAGAGGACAAAGTTGGATCCCACTGCAGAGAGAGGCATCTTTGTGGGATATGATGAGACTTCGAAGGCTTACCGGATTTACCTTCCTGGCCAGAAGAAGGTTGTTGTGAGGCAGAAAGTGAAGTTTGGTGAGGAGAGAGCCTTCAGGAAGTCCAGAGAGTTGGAGCATGGGGAGCCACCGGCTTCCACACCTTAGGTGACTCCAGCTTCTTCAGTACAGATCACAGGTCCACAGGTTTCCGGAGTGACGGGGTCACAGATGACAGGCACAGGTTCTTCAGGATCAGTGGTTCAGTCAGCAGGTACTCCAGGGACAGGTTCTAGTTCTCAGGTTACAGGTTCTTCAGTGACTGGTTCACGGACTACTGGTCCACAGGTTACTAGGCCATCTGCTTCTGGGAGTTCTTGAGATGAGGATAGACCAGTATGGGAGGAGCCTTCAAGGAAGAGGAAGCCTAAATGGCTTCGTGATACCTTGGAGGAGGCAAAGGCATTTGGTAGGCCCCGGGAGGAGGTCAGGACAGTAGTGATGCCGGATAGATTGGGTATGGCTCTTGTTGCGAGTCTTCATGATTCAGAGCCTTCCACATTTGAAGAGGCCTCTCAGCATCAGGTTTTGAGAGATGCCATGATGGACGAGTACCATTCCATCATGAAGAATGATGCATGGGAGATAGTACCGAGACCCGAGAGGAAGTCTGCTGTGACTTCCAAGTGGATCTACAAGGTGAAGCATGTTGCGGATGGTAGTGTGGAGAAGTACAAGGCTCGGTTTGTGGCACAAGGATTTTCACAAGTTGAGGGAGTTGATTATGATGAGACCTTTGCGCCAATTGCTCGTTATTCTTCCATCAGAACAGTGATTTCTATAGCAGCAGAGATGGGTTGGAAGATCCACCAGATGGATGTGAAGACCGCATTTCTCAATGGTATTCTGCAGGAGGAGGTTTACTTACAGCAGCCACAGGGATTTGAGATTCATGGGAGAGATTCTCATGTGTGCAGGCTGAGGAAAGCCTTGTATGGACTGAAGCAAGCTCCTAGAGCTTGGTACTCCAGGATTGATACGTATTTGACATCGATGGGTTTTCAGAAGAGTGAGATTGATCCCAACCTTTACTACATTGTGGTTGGTGGAGATCCTCTCATTCTTTTGTTATATGTTGATGACTTGTTTATCACTGGAGAGGAGCGTGTCATTGCACATTGCAAAAGAGACCTTGCTACAGAGTACGAGATGACTGACATTGGGTTGATGCATTATTATCTAGGGATGGAGGTTTGGCAGGAGCTTGGTCATATTTTCCTGGGACAGGAGAAGTATGCAGTTGATATTCTGAGGAGATTTCGGATGGAGGATTGCAGGCCGATGTCCACACCTATGATCACCAACTGGAAGCGGCTTCATGCTTCTGAGGGTAAGTTGGCGGATCCTACACTTTACCGTCAGCTCATTGGGTCGTTGATGTATCTGGTCAACACCAGGCCAGACTTGTGTTTTGCGGTGAACACTCTTAGCCAGTTCATGGTGGAGCCTAGGAGTGTACACTGGACTACCGCAAAACATGTGCTGAGATACCTTGCAGGTACAGTGGACTATGGATTGGACTACAGGGGTTCGGGTGGAGTCAGTTTAGTTGGTTTCACAGATTCAGACTGGGCAGGCAGCGTGAGGGATCGGAAGAGCACTTCCGGTTGTTGTTTCAGTTTGGGCTCGGCAACAGTGTCGTGGTTCAGTCGGAAACAGAAGTCCGTTGCATTGAGTTCTGCCGACGCTAAGTATATGGCAACCAATCAAGCTACTTGCGAAGCACCGTGGCTTCATAAGTTATTGGTAGATTTGTTTGATCAGGATCTTAGACCTACAGTGATTTACTGTGACAATCAGAGTTGCATCCAGCTCTCTGGAATCCAGTTTTCCATGACGGGTCCAAGCACATAGAGATCAGGTACCATTTCATCCGTGACTACGTTCAGAGAGGAGCCGTGGAGTTGCAGTATATTTCCACTGATGAGCAGGTAGCAAATATCTTGACGAAATCTTTGGGGAAGGGCAAGTTTGTCTCCTTCAGAGACAAGTTGGGAGTGGTGCAGAATACCTTCCTCGGTAAGAGGGAGTGTTAATTTTTGTACCTAGGAAGTATTTTCCCTAGTGACTTTTGCCTAAGTCACTTAAAGGGGGAAAAAAGTGACCCTTGCATTAAATGACTTGTGAAAAACATTTAATGTGACTTTATAACATAAAGTCACTTTTGATCAAATTTAAGTGAGTGAATTAATTCTTTTTAAATATTAAATGTGAGCATTTAATCTCACCCATTCATCTTGGCTAATCTCAGCCATTGATTTGAATGGGCCCTCACTCACCTAGGGTTTTGATCAAAAAGGAAAAGGGAGGCAAAGTGTTACTCACTTTTGAGACAAGAGTGAAGAGAAGTGAAGAGCTGAGAGAGGGCACGAATTTCGAGAAGCAGGGTTCAGCATTAATGACCAGCACTGAAATCGAGGCAACAGCATTTATTTCAGCACATTTCCCAAGGACCGTACAGAAGTGAGTGGGCACAATTTTCGAGGACCGTACAGCAGGAGGTTGGCACTGTTTTCGAGGACCGTACAAGGCTCAGTTTTCGAGACACCATACAGCAGCAGGTTGGCACGTTTTTCGAAGTCCGTACAGCAGCATTATTGCTGTACCGTACAGCACTATTTTCGAGGAGGATTTCGGGCACAGTTTTCGAGGTTGTGGGCACGGTTATCAAGGAAAGTACAGTAGTCATTTATTGCTGCCAAACCGTACAGCTGACTGGGCACGAATTTCGAGGCAAACTTGGCACAGAAATCAAGACAGTGTTGGCACAGAAATCGAGGCAGTGATTGCACAGATTTTGAGGCTGGGATTTTCAGGTTGAGATAAGTAGTTTTTTACTGAAAATTATTGTACTGAATATTGCTGAAGAAATAAAAATCTCTCTCTCTGATTGGTTTTCCCCGTGGGGGTTTTTCCAGGGCCATTGGCTAAATTTCCGAGTCTGAAATATTTTACTGTGTGTGCATTTATTTTTATTTTCTGCTGAAAGAATGAGTTACAACAGTGTTTTATGTTGTTAGAAAAATGTTGTGATAGTTTCCAGCCATATAAACTTGAGCTGAAACAGTAAACTGTAAACATTGACACTAAAACCAGCAAGCTGAAAACTCTTAAAAATCTACAAATATAAGCAATAACATGATATATTGAACTAAATAACCATATAGCACACATACACCCGTAAATGAGATTTAACAACCATAAACTAGAGTAGCACTTTTGTTTTCCCCCAACGCAAGCTTGATACAGACAGGTTTCAGGATTCCTAATGGTTTCCCTGATATACTCAAAGGTACGTGGGGTCCAACTCCATGCTCAAAGTTCGTCTAATGCAACACTACTCGCTGGGTACCAGAGTGAGTAACAGTGGTGGCCAACACGGGATCCAGCTGTCCAAAAAACATCCATCTGCACTTTCAGCACAAAAGGCTATCGAACCAACGTTTTCAAATGGGTAGCTTTCCCATCCGCAGATTTACAGGCTAACTGACTTATCTTTGTTGTTATTTATAGATGCCAGATACACATCTTCTACCCAAATGTCGAAATCTCAACGATGTATCTCAATAAGCATTTATCAAATATACCATGTCATTCATATAGTATCCAATAATTGTACTTTGAAGCAATGTAATGTCATCAACATGAAATGTACTTGCAAGGAAGTACCTAATCAATATGGCATTAGCAACTTGATTCCTGAGATGTCAAAGATAAGTAGTATCAATGGTACAAGATAGTGTAAATTAAAACAACATCCCACCATAGAAAAACCATCCACATGTCATTATTATCATTACAAGGGACTTCAAAAAAATTAATGTGTGGATTACTTAAGTGTTTGGAGGAGATGATGCTTCTCTTAATGTTTAGGATTATTAAGATAATTATCATTCAATATAAACCATGAAACACTCATACACTATAAGAGAACTTAGTGTACCATTAGGGTGCCAGTGATGACAATCACTCTAGCAACCACTAAAGCCACTTAGGAATAAGAAGAGTAGTGCCCAAAATGAACAATTAACACATGCCAAGCCAAAATAACAACCCAAGAGCACAGTACCAATGATTATAATCACTCTAACAATGTGCAAGGGGAAAGATTCAAATGTTGAAAAAGTACCAAGGAAGTGTTTTTTCCACCTTGTGATGCCTAGAGGTGGATAAAACATTAAAAGTGCCCCTAGTCTCGTTATTAAAGTGAGAAGCACTTTATAATTTTAAAGTCACTTTATAAAGTTTGCTCATGGTCCAATTTTAAATTGACATTATGAGAAATAAAGTGGGTGAAGAATTAAAAGGTTCATTAATGTACTTAAGTGAAAAGTGCATTAAATTCATTTATTAAATTATTAATGAGCCTTTTATGTGAGTCTTAGATCTCATTGAGCCAAGATCTAATCTTGGCCATTGAATCTCAAGAAGAAATTACCATGAACAAAAAGGAGAGAAACTAGGGATTGAGGCATTCATTCATTCATTGTGATCTAAGAGATTTGGAGAGCAAGAGGAGAGCAAGAGGAGAAAAGGAAAAGAGAAAACTAAGGTTTGAAGTGATTTCAACCTAGAGAAGAAGAAGACAAAAGCTGGCTTGATTCCCAAGGAAGAGAAGCAAGGCACAAGTTCCAAGATAAAGGCACAGATTTCGAGGCATGTTGCAGCAGCAATTAAATGCACAGAAATTGAGATAAAACCGTACAGCAGGCACAGAATTCGAGGAAGAGAAGCACGGGTTTCGAGGTCCATACAGCAATTAATGAGGGCCGTACAGGCACGAATTCCTATGCAGAATTCTGACAGTCCGTACAGCAATTAATTCTGACTGTACAGCAGCAATCTGGGAGTGAATTTTGAGACAGAAAGTTAGCACAGATTTTGAGGTCCGTACAGTCTGTTTTGGCACGTTTTCCAAGGCTGTGCAGCAGAAATAAATGTTGGCACGTGTGGGTTAAATCATTGTCAGTGAAGTTCAGAATTTTTGCTGGGTTTGACACGCTTTTCGAGATGAAAGGCTGAGATAAGTACTGCTGTTCTGTTTTGTATAATTTGTCTGAAAGAATAAAATTTTCCCTCTCCTATCAGGTTTTTCCTGAGCCTATTTGACTAAAATTCTGAATTTTGAATTTTATGTGTTTGGCTGTTATAAATTTTCTGAGTGTGAAAAAGTGAAAAGAAATTCCATGTGTTTCAAGAAAAGTTAAATTTTTATGCATTGAAGTTAATATGCAGTCATGGGGTTCGGGCATTAAACTCTATGTGAAAAATAAAACTTGAAACCGGGTTGGGGTTCCAAAATTTTCATCAAAGAACCTTCTAAGGTATAGCAATGATTAATCCAATCAAGGACAAGTAAGTATCATGCAGATATTGTCACTTAGTTTTAAGACAAAGTGACTTTAGTCCTTGGAGCACTTGGAATTATTATGTATCAATTGACGGGAATTTATCTCAGATCTGCTCTTGAATGTAATAAATGGAAAGACAATCAAACCAATATAAACTCTATTTTCAATTACCACTAGTATTATGTCAAAGAGAAGGTATCCAATGTCACGAACAAGAAATACAAGATAACCTGTGGTAAGTAAGGCAAAACAGAGTATCGGTAACAGTATGGTATGATGCCAAATGAAATTTGTGATTTTGAATAAATCAGAGCTAGAGAAATGAGCCAATATATAAACAATAGGACAGCAGAATGATGATCTCCCAAAGGCTGATTTGGATCCCTTGTAAAAGTCTTTTAAGAGGACTTCAATGAAGCCTAAAGTGTTCACTGTAAGGCAGTCCTTTTTTCTGTAGCAATTGCAAATTAGATCAGTGATATAATAAGTCAAGTTCTGATGTAGTCAAAGGTCACAACTTTATCAGCATTATAAAAAATAAAGGGCAGCAGTATGGAGTCAATGATTTCAAGACTAAAACAATGGTACTGTCACAAAACAACATAGGGTGCTAAATTTATGAGTAGTTTGTGGCCACCAACAGAGAACTAAAAGGCAGAGCTATGATACTGTGAGTTTGTAAGAACCAACATACATCACAACAGGCTTTAGCATTCAAAGATAGTGAAAGTATTTTGAATCATTTTCAAATGTTTTTTTATTTCAGAAATTATATCAAGACATCATGAATTTCACCACTGGAACCAAAAGGTTGAAATGGTGACAGTATACTCAGCGAATCAGTACACTAAGAAGCAGATCTGAGCTTATTTTAAAGATCCTGGAAGATGCCAAGTTTAAGTTCTGTATACTCAGTCTTGTGAGGGCTGATTTCAAGGTTGAATGATAATTTAAGATGAGGCCGAATAGGCCTTTCTGGGCAGTCAACAAGTAAGGCCGGGCTTATCTTGCTTATGGGAATCTTTACTTATGATTTCAGTCTCAAAGAGAAAGTTATAATAACGTGAATACCCTGAGGGACTGGTTTATGATGTCCTTATGACAGCAACAAGATTGATGAAAAGGTTAATGAGTTTACAAACCCCTAATAGCACAGTTCATAAATTCTGATACACAATGAATGTTAAATTTCATACATTCATAGCATAATATTATAAATGCATAACCAAGATCACTAGAAGAAAGACAAAGCACAAAACAACAACACAGAGTTTACCCTGGGAAACCCAATTGGGAAAAACCCAGCAACCTTCGTATAGAGATGATAATCCCGAGATCAGAGTACATGTGAAAATGTCTTCCACAAGTAGAAACCCCAAATCTGCTTCCTTCTCCAGCTTGTGCGAAATTCTGCTCTCTCCCAAGTGATGTGCAATTGTCAAGTGAGTGAATGAGATAATGAGGTGCACTAACCTCTTATTTATACAAGTGCAAACATGAAAAGTCCCTAACTGGGCCGACATCACTTGGGGGCAATTAATAAATTTAATTTTAATATTTTTCTTTTGTTTCTTTGCACCCAAAGGTTTACATTGATTCTTTCATGTGTTTACATAAGTGATTACATAAAGTTCATCTCCCTTACGAGGTACAAACAAGTACAATGAAAGTACAATAAAATACAATGAATAATATCTTCCGAAGTTGCAGAAAATCCAACACTCCCTCTCAACGAGGAAGGTATTCTTCGATCTTCATCTGCATCATGATCATCTGGGTTTCATCTTGTACATCCATGTTGTCTCCATCATCTCTATACATACTGAAGGTTGTCCACACAGTCTCAGTGCATCATCTTCACCAGTCCTTCGGTGAGTCCAGGAGAATCACTCAATCCTGGATCCAGGAGAATCACTCGATCCTGGATATCTGAGATTATCAGTTGTACCATCTCTGCTATACAATTTGCTACCTGTCTGTCTCATCTGCCGATGGGGTCCTCCCATACCTGGCTGAGATCTCAGACGAGCAAAAGGGCACGACCATCTACTGACTGTCCGACTCATCTGCCTATGCGATTTCTCCCATATCTCGCTGAGTACCTGGATTGTAGAGGCACCTGTGCAACCACACGGCCAACTGTTGACTGTCCTACTCATCTGCCTATGGGATTTCTCCCATATCTGGCTAATTAACTGGACTGCAGAGGCACCTGTGTGAACCCGACCAACTGCTGACTATCCTACTCATCTGCCTATGGGATTTCTCCCATATCTGGATGAGTAACTGGACTGCAGAAGGTACCTGGGTAATCCTGGCCAACTGCTGACTGTCCTACTCATCTGCCTATGGGATTTCTCCCATATCTGGCTGAGTAACTGGACTGCAGAGCCACCTGGGCAAAGGAGGGCAAGCATCTCAATATCATCTTTCCCTCTCAGGGAGGGACACGTTCTCTTCTACTCCAAGTCTTCCACAAAAGTATTCGAACTTCACCCTGGGAAGAGCCTTGGTGAGAACATCTACAATCTGGTCGTCTGTCGGCACGTACTGTAACTCGACCGCACCTTTCTGCACCATATCACGAATGAAGTGATATCGAATCTCGATATGCTTCGACTTGTTGTGAAATACAGGATTCACTGACATCTGCACACAGCTCTGGTTATCACAGTGAATCACGGTCGGCTCTAGAATCTGACCGAACAATCCTGCCAGGAGTTTACGAAGCCAAACTGCTTCTCGAGTTGTTGTGCTAGCAGCCATGTACTCGGCCTCTGCAGTACGGAGTGCTACCGAGTTCTGCTTCTTGTTGCACCAGGAAATAACTGCAGAACCCAAACTGAAGCAACATCCGGAAGTACTCTTCCGATCTGCAACACATCCGGCCCAATCTGAGTCTGTAAACCCCTGCAATCTCAGGTCACCATCTGAAGCATACTTCAATCCATATCCCACAGTGCCACGTAAGTATCTGAGCACATGTTTTGCAGCAATCCAATGAATCTGCCTCGGTTCGCACATGAACTGACTGAGGGCATTCATAGCAAAACATATATTTGGTCTGGTGTTGGTCAGATACATCAATGATCCAATCAACTGGCGATAAATGGGGGGATCAATCAAATCAGAATCTGAAGTAGAATCTCTCAACTTCTTCCAATTTGCATCCATCGGAGTAGCCATGGACTTGCAGTCCAACATCCCGAATCTCTTCAATATATCAATGGTGTATTTTCCTTGTCCTAGGAAAATCTCTTTCTGCCTCTGCCATACTTCTAATCCCAAGAAGTAATGCATCAATCCAAGATCTTTCATTTCGAACTCAGAGGCGAGATTCTTCTTATACCATAAAATAAGTTTCTCATTTCCTGTGAGAAACAAATCATCAACATATAATACCAAAATCAGTGGCTCATTATCTACAACCTTGTAGTAAAGGTTGGGGTCTGCATCACTCTTGGAAAATCCCAAGCTCACCAGAAATCCGTCTATCCGTCCATACCAAGCACGGGGTCCTTGCTTGAGTCCATACAGTGTCTTTTTCAATCTGCATACATGAGACTCCTTTCCTTGGACAATAAACCCATCTGGTTGTTCGATGTAAACTTATTCCTCAATAACACCATTGAGAAAGGTTGTCTTCACATCCATCTGATGCAACTTCCATCCCAAAGCTGAAGCAATCGCAATAATGGATCTGATGGAAGTATATCGGACCACAGGAGCAAATGTCTCATCATAATCGACTCCCTCTTTCTGAGAGAATCCTCTAGCTACAAATTTGGCCTTGTATTTCTCAACACTGCCATCTACTCCATGCTTGATCGTGTATAGCCATTTAGAAGTCGCTACTGACTTCTCCTCAGGTTTCGGCACAACCTCCCACACATCATTCTTCGTGATGGATTGATATTCTTCCATCATGGCATCCTTCCAAACTTGATGTTTGGATGCTTCTTCGTAAGTGGTGGGTTTTGAATCAATAATGTTGCTCATCAGTGCCACATAGCTAGAAAACCTCTAAGGTCTTTTGCTTTCTCTGAAAGCGCCATGTGGAGCATCATGCCCCTCTGCATCCTGCAGTGTTTATTGTGCCCATCTAGGTCTTTTCCAACCTGCCACATCTCTGGGGATATCAACTGGATCTATGGGATCGATAGGTTCATCCTTTTATGCTGACTCCCTCTGAACTGGAGGGGGAGATGATCTCATCTCCTTTGGTTCTAGCATTGCTTCATCATCGATCTCCATATCTGATCCTCTGCCTTTCCTGACAACCATCTCTTCTTCAAAGGTCACTGTTATCACACAACTTGTAGTCGTCCCTAAAGGTATCCCATCCGAGATGGTAGAGGAAATGGACCACTAAAGAGGTGACCCAAGAGGTGCCACGGTTCCCAATGCAAGCTGGGAGTCACGTCAACCGAGGCACTCTTCGCTTTAGATCGAGATGAATCAAGACCTAGGAGGAGACCCTATAACCAATCAAAGATGATTGGACCCAAACAAAGGTTCCTAGGGATATGTAAAAGACAAGTTACGGAAACCAATGCAAGGTTAGGTGGACCTAGAAGTTTAAGTATGGTTGAAGGAGGCTTAAGGAATGACTACTGTTTCAACCAATGAATGATTTAGGCCACATGATAAGATAAGATGACAAGATCTAGTAGCATGACATACACATGTGGGACCCACTTCCTTGGGATATGGAAATGGCTCAAATGGGACCCACAAGGTGAAGTTAGGGGTGCAAATGGTACTAAGGGGTATGTGAAGAGTAGATCTATAGATCTAAGGTGAAAATAGAGATACCCACATATGGGATCTAGTAATTGACACACATCCCAAGGAGTGCGAATTGCCCTAGGTGGACTAGTGCCTTGATGGATGGGCTAATGGAGTCAAAAGAGATGTGGAAATCTAGATCAGGACACCTAGGATGCAAATCAAGTGGGCTATTCACGATGTGATGGTTGGATCTTAGTAGATCTAATATTTCACTATGTGACCCAAGTGGACAACAATCCCCAAAATGAGGAATGATACCCCCAAGGCAGAACTTCACAAAGTGAAATACTAGGTAGGGGTTTCAAGGTATGCTCTTTTCAAATCAAGCGGGATCACAACCACCCATGTCCTAGAAGTGGGCAAACTCAAACACCCAAGGAGTGCGACTTTGCCCAAGGAGGGTTAAAAGCATGGTAAGGTGTGTCAAATCAAGTCCAATGGCCACCAAACTTTAGATCCAAGTAGTTTAGACAAGTATCAATGAGGATCTTGAAAATCAAGGGCATCCAATGGCTAGATCTCCATAGATCTGAGATTGAAAATGCATCACCAAATTGACCCAAGTGGGGCACAACCCTCAAAATGAGGAATGGGGCCCACAAGGCAAAAATCAACAAGGTGAAGCAAAAGGGGTAGGTTATCAAGTGAGGAGAGTGTGAATCAAGTGGGATCTCACCTACCCATGTGTTAGATCTAACCCAACTAGCTTCTCCCAAGGGGTGCGATTTGCCTCAAGAGGGCTATTTTGCCTTGAAAAGTGTGTCAAATGGAACCCAATCACCACCAAACTATAGATCCGAATTGCCGTGGATACTATAGAGGTGGGTTTTCAATATCTTTTCAAAAGCAAGGCTAGATCCAAGTAGATCTAAGAAAAACAAAAATGAGGGTTTTGATTTTAATGTAATTTTGACCAATGGGATGGATAGCAAGCGAAATCAATACGTACCTTGTAGATCTTACCTCAAAAGCTTGCAGCCTCTTAGCATATGGAGAATTCTTGCCCTAGTTACAATTCCAAGCTTGATCCAAGTGTCTTCAACCAATAGCATTCAAACCCTAGGGGAAATATGTCTCATGCAAACCTGCAAATCAAACTACATTGAGTTAGATTTGATCTACAAATACATAAGATCTAAGCATGTCATGTCAAGAAAGCAATCAATGGACAAAGCACAATTGAAAAACTCCCTCTCTATGAAGTCGATTTGCCCATGGGGGATGTGAGCAACCCCTACAATCTTCCCACAAAGCAATTCGATGAGCTAGCTTGAGCAATTCGGCCTCCCTCTCTTGAAGTCGATTTCACCTGAAAAGCAAACAATGTCTAGAAGCAAGATATCCAAGAACATATGCAAGAGTAACCCAATCAAAGCCAAAAAATAGATCTCCAAAATATTCTTTTCATTCCAAGTTTTCCAAAGCCCAAAGGTGAGCTATACAATAGAGGGTCTCCTCCTTATATAGGAAAATAAAGACCAAAACCCTAGATCTCAAAACCACTTTACAAAAGATGAGTGATTGAGATTAAAAGATCTCAATACATAATCAATGGCTAATAATGAACCATAACAATATATCACATGGATCACTCAAAAGGTGATGACGTCATAGCTAAATGGTATAAAGTGAGGGTGACGTCATCCTCTAAAGGGAGCAAAATACAATGGGCCCACCTCATATGACTAGGACATGACTCATAAAGCACATGGTGGGGCTAGGAGGCATCAATCCTTGCTAGCTCATCCCCATGGCACAATAAAATAATATAAAATGTCCAAAATAAATACAAATGATCAAATTTGTCCTCAAAATCTGTGACAGACAAGCAGTAAAAGGCCTCCTGTGGCCTCTGTGGACCCACCCAAGTGATGAAAACTGGCTGGAAGATAGGGGGTTCACCCTAGAAGACCTCTGTGAAAACCAAGTGCCAAAACCTTGCCTCAATTGCCCAAATCGAATTCCTCAGTGACCCTTTTATCCCATTTCTGGACTGCCTCGGTAACTGTGAAAGTGCTGGAACTGCCTCCTAGGGCACCTGCGCTGTCAAACTGAGGCCACCAGGCTCTCCAGAAGGGGGGATAAATGGTAATAACAAGTGGCTGGACCACCCCCTCCTCAGCCCCAAATCTGGTCAACAAGTGTAAAACTGCATCTATCACTGTCAGAAGTGCCCGAAACTGAAAGATAAGTGTCTCATTGGATCCAGAAGACCCAAATCTACAAAGGATGTGTACTCATACACCATGGGTTGCCCTGATGGGCTAACTGTAGGGTCCACCATATATGGACAGTGCATAATCTAATGATCTGAAGTAATAATAAAACCTACTAAACTGCATCAATCATCACATGAATCATATGTCCATCATATAGCATCATCATCAAGAGTATGTGGGACCATCCATCATCATCATCATCAATAGGTATATATATGGCCCACATCATCGCGGATCCCAAGAAATTACCATAGTCAAACTGGGTTTGACTAGGTCAACATACAACCAAGGATAAATCATATCAGTAGACTAAGACATGTTCCTCTAATCATACTCACAGCTTAACTTAAAGTATAACATCATTTAGTGGCATTTAAACATGTTTGTTTATTCCATTGTTATTTATAATTACTTGCACAATAGCTTAAATGACAAACTCACCCATTGGACATGGTCTAACTGTTAGCTAAGGATGAAGGCTAGGAACAAGTTTGGGCAAAGGGGTGACTTGTCTAAACTCAATTGAAAGATACTTTGGACTGGGAGAAAGGGGAAACTACAAACTCTGTGCTGGACAAAATAACACGGGGAATGGTTGTGCCTCACAAATGTGTGAGTTGTTTAGAGAATGCTTATTCAACTTAGGCATCATGTCTACATCAAGTTGATCCAAGTTCATTAGGATCATTCCATTTCATTTCATGGCTTTTTTGGCCTACATAACCCTTCGGATCTCAGGTGTGCTGATAAGCACAACTAATTGCAGCTTGCATCCAGGGCATGTTTTCATATACATATAAGGTCAGCAATTGTTTAGATATAGCATTTAAGAACTGTTATCACACAATCTCTAGCTGTTTGTGGTGGATATCCCAATAGGGACGGTAGAGGATACAACTAGGAGGGTGTAACCGGCAATAGCCAGGTCCTCCGCTCAAATGAACGGAAGTCACGCCGGACAAGGCTACTGTCACTTTAGACGAGGCACTTGGCCAAGTCAAGGGGGAGACCCTGCTCAACCAGTGATGGTTGAGAGACAACAAATACACCCAAACACAGAAAGATAAGAGATGAAAGCAAGGGATGAGTGTAAATGAGCTCCTATGTTTGATTCCAGCCAATGAGTGGACACAAGCAGTAAAATAAGAGTGATGAGATAAGTGACCAACAATCGGAAATAGTTAAATACTACGATTATAACAAGAGATTATACGACTGAAATGTCTAAAGGCGCTGCAATGAAGTAGAAGTGATGTGCTATAATGAATTGCCCAGGGAAATGGTTAGATAATGAGTCAAATGGACCTAGAGCAGCAAGAAAATGATGTTTATGATCACTTCTAGAAGATGGTACTTGATTTCCTAAGGTAAAATGACAATAGAAATCCAAATCAGAAGTACCCAGAACCCCAAATCAACCCAATTAAGCAGCAAGAGAAAAACGCCCAAGTGGGGCGTTTTTGCCAGGTGGAACAGTGCTAAAATTATGGGCAAATGGAGTCTAAATGATTTGAAACTTGATTCCCCAAGGTAAAATGGCGTTCTAAGCTGGAATCAAGGCTACCCACAACCCATAGATTAACTCAACAGTGAGATTGGCTGAAATGCCCAAGGAGGGCAAATTCAACAGGTGACCAGCTCCTAATTCTAAGGGTAAACGGGGTCGGATTCGAATGAAACTTGAGATATGTAAGTTTAAGCATATATCATTACTGGGTTTTTTATTAAAACAAGTTCCTACGGTGAGATCCTAAGTTATCAATTTTTTAGGGTTTTTTTAAATGGTTGCAGCTTAGCATCAAACAGTGAAAGAGAGATAATAAGAAAGGAGAAAAGATCAGTACCCAGATAATGGAGAAGGTATTCCCGTGCTTAAGGCACACCCCGAAGATCAAGTGCAGAGCTACAAAGCGTTTTCCCTTCAGCGTTTTTAGAGCAGCCAGTGAGCAGGGGCGTTTTTCTTGTACCTGCCAAGGAGAAGATAAAATCAGTTTCTATGGCAATATGACAATAATAAACAGCAAATGAGATGACAAATAATGAGAAAAGTGAATGATAATGAGAGTAAATTAACTTCCCTGTTGGAGAACCCAAAGAAAAACGCTAGCAAGGAGACCCTGTCTCAAGAGCTGCGTTTTCCCCTAGTGGCCAACTTCACCTGCAAATCGAAAATGCTCAAGGAGATATGGGAACACCCCAAATAGCTCAACAATGCATCAGAAATGTGATCTCAATCAACACAAGAAGAATCCAACTCCAAAATCACAAGTGACTCAGTAAGAATGTCTCTCTATAATCTTAATGTCAAGTCTCTATAATGCCAAGAAGAAGTAAAATGGAGTGAGTCCATTCTCTTATAGAGGTGGCTCCCTCTCAAGATAGGTTTCCCCCCAAAACGGAGGGTTGAGATCATCTCCCCATCCACAAAATCGAATGGTGGAGATGACTCAAGGAGGGGGGTGCGAATTGCCCCAAGGAGAAGCGCACTATGGAGAGAGAGGGGCCCATTGTGGGCCATACAACAAATGCCAATGGGTTGGGGGGTGTCTATATGGGGTTTTATCCCCCCAACCATATACAATAAGGGTCCCACCATTAATCAACAAGGAAATCGAATTCCCCACTAAGGAGAAAAACGCCCCTATGGGCCCAATCGAACTCAAGTGGTGAGTTGTCATATGGAGGGGCCCACAATGCCCAAATATTACCTCAAACATTACCAAAAATACCTTAGTAATTACCTTTACCACTGCCAACCTTTAATTTTGCCATTTACCTATAGTTGCCTTAGTCAAATTCTGATTTCCATGTATTTTCTGCTGGTTTATATGGCTGAAGATGAAAATTGGGCTTTTGACCCACTTTTATTGCCCGGATTGCCGAACCGTCTGCTGCAATGTGATCGTGGACCCCAAAAGTAGTAGGGATGACCACTCGAACGACCCCGATCCATCACTTTGGCATTATTTTCCCCAAATCCATGATTTTTAATTAAAACAGGTCAAAGTTGACCAATAATAATTAAAAATCTCTCAAATGGTTCAATGTTTTGCAATTCCGTCAGTTGCATGCTCATATGGAACCCCTGTAGATAATAAATGATCGAAATCGAAATTCCGATTGCAACATTTTTTCAGGCCCATTTTTGGCCTAGTCAACCCAATTTGACCAAGTCAAATCTGGTCAACTGTAATGCTAGCTGAAACCTGTATGCAAGCATGAAGTCACAAGGCTCAATTAAACAAGTTAGTACATTACTAAGCAATAAATGATAACATGGTGATCAAAAATTCATTAAATCTCAAAATAGTACAAGGCCCTGGTGAAGTGGGCCCACCACCTCCCAAAAGACTAGGATGCTATACACCTCCATAGAATTGACCACCTTGCTGACTCTAGGTGATGTGGAGAACAGGGTAAAAGATATGGGAAGACGAGGGTAAGGATCATGTGACCATTAGGACAACTCGGGAAAGCGGGGTCCACTGAGGTAAGTATGCCATGACACAGCACGGGGAAGGGCGGTGCCTCACAAATGGGTATAGTGCAGGGAAACCACCACTAGTCATCTAACAAGTATCCCACAACTCACATCCGTATCCGAAGACACCGTGAGGTTTTTTCTAGAGCCACCAAACTGGGTGTCTGGCAAACCGTAACTTGAGACTCTAGGGGGCAATCTTGAGCTTGTCCCTTGCTCCTTCTCACCTCCTTGTCCCACAGGACTAGGTGAGGAACAACCACTACAAATGCTGACATGTATAGCTGACCAGAATCCATGTGTGTTCATAAACACATTGCATGGATTTTACAATGAGTTTCATACTTAGCCCTTTTTTGGCTAGATTTTACATTTACAACATAGAGGCCTTTTTAGCTTGATTTACATTTGATTTCTTCATTTCTTCATGGCCCTCTTGGGCTACATACATATCTCAAAAGATATAAACATGGCGCTCATACTGCAAAGGTAATGGGGGTGGGTAATACAAGCTTCGACAACAAGTGGGGAGCACCCTGTGAGGCTCCACAATCCTAACTGCATTGCAACATCGAGAGCAACCGACAGGAACAAATCCCAGGTCTAACCGTGTATCTCACACACTAAAGAGCCGAGGCACAATAAACAGGGAGTCATGGCAAACTCAGAGATCAGTGGGAAAAGGGGGTCCTCGTGATCATAAATCAGAATCCAAGTCGGGGAAGAAGTGTCATGGATGAGTCGGATGGGTGGAGAAGGTGATAATGGTGTTAAAGTCAGCTATCGAGGGGCTAAGTGATCAAGTCTAAGCCAAGTATACAGGACATGACTCAGCGTGCAAAGTTAGTGTACTAGCAGATCACCAAATATATCATCTCATGCAAAGTTAGTGTACTAGCAAGTATAAGTGAGTCTAATCTACAACATGAGCAATAATCAACAATATAAGCAATACCTGCTGCTACTGAACTTGTATCTGAGCTGGATCTCTGCTGAATTCGGGCACATAATAAACCAGCACTGTACTGTGATAATCTCGATCAGAACAAGACTAGGCAATTGTCTCAAATGGGCTTATGTCAAAGCCTGGCAAGGAAAGGTAACCCTGTGGTAGATGGTAAGTCCAACTGCCTGTCCCCTCTGATATGTCTGCTAGGGGCAATCTGAACAAAAATGCCTCCTCTGAAGGCAGCTAATCTTTGATCTGGAAAAAAAAGTACTGTGCGGTCCTCGGCCGCACAGTCTGCAATGTGGAAGCTGCTCCCGACATAAAATGTGATAACATCTGGCTCCGTCTGGGACAAGTGCTCTAAGGGAGAGAGTGCTTGAGAACCATAGAATCTCTGGTCCGTAGCACCCCTCTCATCATCATCAACGTACATGCACCAGCATGCTCTCTGCATCATCATCAATATGTACCTAGTCCTGTAAAATGCAGACGCTATACCAATCTCTGCAGACCACACGTCAGGCCGCACAATATACATGTATAATAATCTAGCAAAAATAAACAAAATGACAATGCTGAAAATAATGATATATCAATAAAATTAACTCTACAGCATTTAATTTTATTAGGCCGACACAAGAGGTGTAATAAAAGAGGAAAAGGTAACTAAAAGGAAACTATGCTACAAAAGGGTGCCAAAATGTGAAGAGATATGAAGGGCGCAAAGTAATCGCGAGGTGAAAACAAAACAAAAAGGTCAACCAGTGATCAATCAAAGATAAGGTCAATCCAAGGCGAGGGATAACCGGCTGCTGCTCTCAAGAGCTTATTAGCTGCAAAAAAGGGGTAGGGGAGGCCCAAGGCTGGATCAAGGAATATCTCCCCGGGTGAACCCGGGGACATACTCCTGGAGCAAGTGACCACTCACAAGAACCGAGAAGTAGTGCCCGTCCTCGGTAGATAGGAAGTACAAGTCATCATGACGGACATCAATCCGGAAGGGGCCCACTAGTAGACCTGAGTGGTTGCCAACCATGTGGAAAAAGGCGTGGTGAGGCATGACAACCTGGTCACCTACTGCGAAAGTCCTCCTGTTGACCGATGTCGTGTCAACACCTATGTCCTGGAATACTGAAACTTCTTCGTTCCCATCCTGGCCGGGATGGAGATCTCTACGGCTAACATGTAAGACAAAACGGTGGGATTCCCCGTCGAGGGGAATCGCTACTTCTCCGATCAAAACTTCCCGAGGTGCCTCTCTCTCGGGGGAAGGGTCAGCTCGGGGACCAAGGGATGTAGGATGTGTCGTATGTATCTCTGTCTCACCGATGGTCCAAAAGTCAGGGGGATGGGCCGACAGGCTATGGGTGGACGGATGCGTGGAAGGCAAAGTGGAAGGTGTCGAGATGGCATGAGTGCTTGATCCCTCTCCAGATGGGACCAGGATCTCCGCAGGCAGAAGGAAGCTCGGGAACTGGAAAGGGCGCGGGGAGGGAGGTGGGGTACCCATGGGGGACGACTCGAACTCTCTCGTGATGTCCTCAGGAAGAGAGAATTCCTCCAGGAACACCTGATCAGATCCAACACTTCCAGCCTCACTCCTGGGGACAAAGGGAAGCGAAAAGAAACTCCAGTCAGACTCGTCACTCTCTTCCCCAGGGAGATCCTGGGTAGGAGGCCCCTCAACGAGGTAGTCTGGGGGAGATGCTCTGGCCTGTCTAGCAATGTCATTGTTGATCAGGGCCAGCATCTCGGGGATAGACTTAAAACTTCTTTCCTCCACCGGAGGGATACCCCTCGCTTCCCAATCCTCCAGGGGAGGGGGAGTGTCTTCACCACGCTCTTCCATCTCATGATCTTCCTCGTTATAAGCAGGGAAGTGGCGGGTGAATGCCCTTAACTCATCTGGCAACGAGAACTCCAACTCGTCAGCCTCAGTGGTAGCATAGTCATCTAGATATAGCAGAGCCAACTGCTGTCGAAGGCTCGGAGGATAAGAGTGATCCGTAGAGAATTCTTCTTCTATCCTCATAGGCTCAAGCTCTTCAGGAGCAGATGCCAACTCGCCCTCAGGAGCAGATGCCAACTCGCCCCCAGGGTGCTCATGGGTGAGTTCCTACATGTCCTCTCCATCAGAATCCTCCTATGGTGAGGGAGATGTGGGGGTAGGGATCCATCGGTCAAGTGCATGTCCCAAGTCTGCCTCATCATGTATGTCCTTTCTGTCATCACCGAAAGCCATGAACATCCCTTCCTGGCTTGGTTCACAACCCCCGTAAGTTCTTCGTAAGGCATCCTCCATGCCCTCAAGGTGCCCCTCATAGAAGGGCTCCCGGTACACTCTCACTAAGACCCCATTAGGGTCAGGGATCGAGGCGTAAGATAAGTCCATTTGGAGGTGCCCTCCTAATCCGGAGGCCCATTTCCTGGACAGGAGCATGCCGTAGACAGGGGGAAGGTCAATCACCACTACGTCCATCAAGGTGGAGATGTCTAAACACGCGAAAAGATCTGCTCTCAAGTTCTTGATCAACCCATGGGCTGGAACTTGTTTGGAGTCTATTCCACATACATTTCCATAGGGACGAGTGACCTCCAGGCCCATGGCTTTCATAACCTGCAGAGGCATAACATTCATGGAGGCCCCCGAGTCTAACATATAGTTGTGCAACAACGTGCCTTGTATACGGAGAGTCAGGTAGAAAGGCTGGTGCCCTCCATTCTTCCTCTCGTAAATGGCAGTGTGAATGGATATTGGGGGGTCCTCTGTGCCAGCCTCCTCCTCGTGAGTAATAGCTAAAGAACAAGAGGTGTCTGCAGGGGTATCCGATGGGCTCCTCTCTACAGGGATGTTGTCCAGGAAATCAGTGATCTGACTCCAGACCGAGGGAAGCTTGGCTAGCTCAATCAAGGGGATGCTTTGCGTTATTTTGGCTAGCTCCTTTTCAAGCTCTATGGTTTGCCCGAAAGGCTCGTGAGATGGGTGAGGGCTGATACCGAGGTCCGGATGAGGAACCTGGTGCCTCTCTGTGAAGGGCGTGGGCCTAGGTTCATCCCTATGTCTCTTATAGATCTTAATCTGCTAAGAGTCATTGACACAAGGGTGAACGGGTAGACAAGAGGGGCCTACAGTTTGAACGTTCTCTTCTTCTTCTTCCTCCTCAATGAGGATCCTATCAAAGTCTAAGTCAAAATCTACGTCATCAACGAAGTTGATGTTTTCTGTTAGTTCCTCAGGCTCAACATGGGTACACTCGGCCTCTGGGTCTTTGTCTTGGCATTTCTCACACCAGTGGATGGTCGTAGTGTCAGGGATCTCGGGAGACACAGGAGGTCTCTTGTTATCCTCAGCGATGGGTCTCCTATTTTGGTTCCAATATGGCTTGGGGCCATATGGAGCTTTATACCTATCTAAGTCCCTACTTTTGGCTAGGTCCCTCGTCAGAAGGGTGAGGGTTTTGATCATCTCCTTCATGTCATCCGTGTTTGTTGATTCTACGTTTTCCTTTAGAGGCTCTTTGCCCTTGCGGGCTCGGGAGTCAGTCCGAGATGATGAAGGAGCGTGGGTGTCGAAGAAGTTTTGTTTCCCCATGGATGCCGCATTAGCCTCGGCCTTGCAGGCGTTGTCTTGGGCAATCTTAAGGGTTGTAGGCTCTTTGTCTTTAAGATGGTATCCTAGCCATCCTTCGAATGAATCCAAGTAATGTATTAGGATGGCAGGATCCGTCGGGCGGATAATTTCAGGTATCTGAGCTACCACTTTGTCGAACCTGATATTGAACTCATGAGTGGTTTCGTTTTCTTTCTTCTTTATCCCTGCTAGCTGGCTGAGTAGATACTTGCCATCTAGTTTGACTGACCACTGACCGTTGAGTTTAGTTACGAAATCATCATAACCAGTGACTGATCTGGCGGCTAGTTGGTCAAACCACTTGCGGGCATCGACCTCAAGTGACATAAAGAGGCCTCTCATGAATACATCTTCATCAGTGGCCCCGTAGGCCTCCATGTGTTGCCACACGGATTCAATGTGATCCTCTACAATGATAGCAGTGCTCCCACTAAATTTAGGAATCTTCTCAAAGTATTATCAGGCATATCGTGGGGAGCACCCTGAATCTGGGCAAAGTCAAAAGGTGAGGCTCTGGCCATACGGCCGAAAGCACGTGGGCCTGGGTTGACGTTGGCCATTTGGTTGCGGTTTTGCGAAGGGTTGGAAGGTATGGAAGGGGGTGGCACTACTACAGAAGGTGAGGCTGCAAAACTGACTGCCTGCCAAAACGAGCTGGGTGAGTGCTCACCAAGGTTTCGTCTGACGTATGTGATGGGTGTGCTATGTGATGCGTCAGAACGCTCGAGGCTACGAAGGTTATATGGATGGGTTCGGCCTCCAGTGGAGCCGCGAGGTGGAGTCGCCAGGTGAGCGGGGTACCTTGCTCACCGAAGGTGGAATGTCGTGAGGGGAGAAGTGGTGAGTGAACAAAATGTGTTGACTGTAAAAATTAAGCAAAACAAAATCAGCCAACTGAGTTTTAAGTTCTGATGCGGTTATAGAGGCAAAAGGCAAGCAAAACTCAAACTCAAACACAGACATGGGTAGGCCTCTACCTCCCCGGCAGCGGCGCCAAAATGTTATCACACAATCTCTAGCTGTTTGTGGTGGATATCCCAATAGGGCCGATAGAGGATACAACTAGGAGGGTGTAACCGACAATAGCCAGATCCTCTGCTCAAATGAACGGAAGTCACGCCGGACAAGGCTACTGTCACTTTAGACGAGGCACTTGGCCAAGTCAAGGGGGAGACCCTGCTCAACCAGTGATGGTTGAGAGACAACAAATACACCCAAACACAGAAAGATGAGAGATGAAAGCAAGGGATGAGTGTAAATGAGCTCCTATATTTGATTCCAGCCAATGAGTGGACACAAGCAGTAAAATAAGAGTGATGAGATAAGTGACCAGCAATCGGAAATAGTTAAATACTACGATTATAACAAGAGATTATATGGCTGAAATGTCTAAGGAAGCTGCAATGAAGTAGAAGTGATGTGTTATAATGAACTACCCAGGGAAATGGTTAGATAATGAGTCAAATGGACCTAGGGCAGCAAGAAAATGATGTTTATGATCACTTCTAGAAGATGGTACTTGATTTCCTAAGGTAAAATGACAATAGAAATCCAAATCAGAAGTACCCAGAACCCCAAATCAACCCAATTAAGCAGCAAGAGAAAAACGTCCAAGTGGGGCGTTTTTGCCAAGTGGACCAGTGCTAAAATTACGGGCAAATGGAGTCTAAATGATTTGAAACTTGATTCCCTATGGTAAAATGGCGTTCTAAGCTGGAATCAAGGCTACCCACAACCCAAAGATTAACCCAACAGTGAGATTGGCTGAAATGCCCAAGGAGGGCGAATTCAACAGGTGACCAGCTCCTAGTTCTAAGGGTAAACGGGGTCGGATTCGAATGAAACTTGAGATATGTAAGTTTAAGCATATATCATTACTGGGTTTTTTATTAGAACAAGTTCCTACGGTGAGATCCTAAGTTATCAATTTTTTAGGGTTTTTTTAAATGGTTGCAGCTTAGCATCAAACAGTGAAAGAGAGATCATAAGAAAGGAGAAAATATCAGTACCCAGATAATGGAGAAGGTATTCCCGTGCTAAAGACACACCCCGAAGATCAAGTGCAGAGCTACACAGCGTTTTCCCTTCAGTGTTTTTAGAGCAGCCAGTGAGCAGGGGCGTTTTTCTTGTACCTGCCAAGGAGAAGATAAAATCAGTTTCTATGGCAATATGACAATAATAAACAGCAAATGAGATGACAAATAATGAGAAAAGTGAATGACAATGAGAGTAAATTCACTTCCCTGTTGGAGAACCCAAAGAAAAACGCTAGCAAGGAGACCCTGTCTCAAGAGCTGCGTTTTCCCTTAGTGGCCAGCTTCACCTGCAAATTGAAAATGCTCAAGGAGATATGGGAACACCCCAAATAGCTCAACAATGCATCAAAAACGTGATCTCAATCAACACAAGAAGAATCCAACTCCAAAATCACAAGTGACTCAGTAAGAATGTCTCTCTATAATCTTAATGTCAAGTCTCTATAATGCCAAGAAGAAGTAAAATGGAGTGAGTCCATTCTCTTATAGAGATGGCTCCCTCTCAAGATAAGTTTCCCCCCAAAACGGAGGGTTGAGATCATCTCCCCATCCACAAAATCGAATGGTGGAGATGACTCAAGGAGGGGGGTGCGAATTGCCCCAAGCAGAAGCACACTATGGAGAGAGAGGGGCCAATTGTGGGCCATACAACAAATGCCAATGGGTTGGGGGGTGTCTATATGGGGTTTTATCCCCCCAACCATATACAATAAGGGTCCCACCATTAATCAACAAGGAAATCGAATTCCCCACTAAGGAGAAAAACGCCCCTATGAGCCAAATCGAACTCAAGTGGTGAGCTATCATATGGAGTGGCCCACAATGCCCAAATATTACCTCAAACATTACCAAAAATACCTTAGTAATTACCTTTACCACTGCCAACCTTTAATTTTGCCATTTACCTATAGTTGCCTTAGTCAAATTCTGATTTCCATGTATTTTCTACTGGTTTATATGGCTGAAGATGAAAATTGGGCTTTTGACCCACTTTTATTTCCCGGATTGCCGAACCGTCTGCTGCAATGTGATCGTGGACCCTAAAAGTAGTAGGGATGACCACTCGAACGACCCCGATCCATCACTTTGGCATTATTTGCCCCAAATCCATGATTTTTAATTAAAATAGGTCAAAGTTGACCAATAATAATTAAAAATCTCTCAAATAGTTCAATGTTTTGTAATTCCGTCAGTTGCATGCTCATATGTAACCCTTGTAGATAATAAATGATCGAAATCAAAATTCCGATTGCAACATTTTTTCGGGCCCATTTTTGGCCTAGTCAACCCAGTTTGACCAAGTCAAGTCTGGTCAACTGTAGTGCTAGCTGAAACCTGTATGCAAGCATGAAGTGACAAAGCTCAATTAAACAAGTTAGTACATTACTAAGCAATAAATGATAACAGGGTGATCAAAAATTCATTAAATCTCAAAATAGTACAAGGCCCTGGTCAAGTGGGCCCACCACCTCCCAAAAGACTAGGATGCTATACACCTCCATAGAATCGACCACCTTGCTGACTCTAGGTGATGTGGAGAACAGGGTAAAAAATATGGGAAGAAGAGGATAAGGATCATGTGACCATTAGGACAACTCGGGAAAGCGGGGTCCACTAAGGTAAGTATGCCATGACACAGCACGGGGAAGGGCGGTGCCTCACAAATGGGTATAGTGCAAGGAAACCACCACTAGTCATCTAACAAGTATCCCACAACTCACATTCGTATTCGAAGACTCCGTGAGGTTTTTTCTAGAGCCACCAAACTGGGTGTTCGGCAAACCGTAACTTGAGACTCTAGGGGGCAATCTTGAGCTTGTCCCTTGCTCCTTCTCACCTCCTTGTCCCACAGGACTAGGTGAGGAATAACCACTACAAATGCTGACATGTATAGCTGATCAGAATCCATGTGTGTTCATAAACACATTGCATGGATTTTACAATGAGTTTCATACTTAGCCCTTTTTTGGCTAGATTTTACATTTACAACATAGAGGCCTTTTTAGCCTGATTTACATTTGATTTCTTCATTTCTTCATGGCCCTCTTGGGCTACATACATATCTCAAAAAATATAAACACGGCGCTCATACTGCAAAGGTAATGGGGGTGGGTAATACAAGCTTCGACGACAAGTGGGGAGCACCCGGTGATGCTACACAATCCTAACTGCATTGCAACATCGGGGGCAACCGACAGGAGCAAATCCCAGGTCTAACCGTGTATCTCACACACTAAAGAGCCGAGGCACAATAAACAGGGAGTCATGGCAAACTCAGAGATCAGTGAGGAAAGGGGGTCCTTGTGATCACAAATCAGAATCCAAGTCGGGGAAGAAGTGTCATGGATGAGTCGGATGGGTGGAGAAGGTGATAATGGTGCTAAAGCCAGCTATCGAGGGGCTAAGTGATCAAGTCTAAGCCAAGTGTACAGGACATGACTCAGCGTGCATATGCATAAGTCTAACCGGAGGGGTGGACTGACATCACCAAAGGCCTAAACACATCATATCATAAGCAGATCACCAAATATATCATCTCATGCAAAGTTAGTGTACTAGCAAGTATAAGTGAGTCTAATCTACAACATGAGCAATAATCAACAATATTGGCAATACCTGCTGCACCATATACCTGTTGCTACTGAACCTGTATCTGAGCTGGATCTCTGCTGAATCCGGGCACATAATAAACCAGCATTGTACTGTGATAATCTCGATCAGAACAAGACTAGGCAACTGTCTCAAATGGGCTTGTGTCAAAGCCTGGCAAGGAAAGGTAACCCTGTGGTAGATGGTAAGTCCAACTGCATCTCCCCTTTGATATGTCTGCTAGGGGCAATCTGAACAAAAATGTCTCCTCTGAAGGCAGCTGATCTCTAATCTGGAAAAAAAAGTACTGTGCGGTCCTCGGCCGCACAGTCTGCAGTGTGGAAGTTGCTCCCGACATAAAATGTGATAAAAAGAACCATTGCTTTTTGGACCTTTCTTATACTCTTCGAGGAGTATTTTTAGCAGTTCATCGCTCTTGCTCTTTTTTAGTTTCGATGGGCGAATCTATATAAGTTTCCATAAGTAGTACATGAGCTTTCAGTTTTAGCCAACAACATCTCAAGTGACTAGGGGGAGTTCGAGCCAGTGCCAAACATCGGGACAACCGACTAGAATGATTTAGGCCTACAATCCAACTTACCAAAGGCAAGTTTTGTCACCAACTCAGAGCCGAGACACTAAACATACAGGGATGCGGTCCAAACACAGAGGTAGAAAAAGGGGAAGTCCTCAATACCAGAAAGTCAAGTAAGACAAGTCAAGGGTTAAAGCCAAATAGGGAAAGTCATGGATGGATGGAGTCAAGTGAAGGTGGAGCCTAAGCTAGCAAACAGGAAATGTCAAGGAAGACCATATCTATGTAAGGTGATAAACCAGTGAGTTTTGTCAAACAACCTAAATGTGCAAGTAACTGTCCATTTTATAGTTCATCAAGATAGTTCATTTTAAGTTTTACAAAGTTTGCCACATCATGAATGATATACCAAGCTAATGCTATGAACATAACTAAAGCAACAAGATAATAATCCACAGTCAATGATCAAACATCCATAGGGCATACAACATCATCACAATAATAATCATCATATACCATCTGAAACACTGTTGCAATACATCTCTAGGCACTGAATAGAAACTGTATGGAATAAAGGGTCAAATCGGTCATCAAATCTGAACTCTCAAGGCTCAGCCTTGACACAAGGTCTAACATAAGTCTAAAAATACACTGCTCTGATCATGAGTGATCTCAAAATATAAAGTCATCATAGCCAAGCTCTGAATAATGTAAGCTCTGGAATGTGTAGATATCTGCTAAGCAAGAATAGTAGCCCTGCTACTATGGTGTGATAACAGTCACATCCCTACTGACTTCAATCTGTCTGGATCCTGGAATGTAAATTCTGTAAGCCTTTGAAGGCTCATTGTATCCCACAAAGGTTCCCTTCTTGCCTGAAGGTTCTAATTTTGATCTTTTCTCCTGAGGCACATGTATGTAGACTGGCCTCCAAGGCAAAGAAATTTTCCTCTTTGGCCTCCAATATCTTGAGCAACAATGGAACACAAGAGCAAACCACCATGGAACACAAAGAAACGCCAGCTTTCCTCCAAAGATTTTTATTAGAGAGCCAAAATGGCCGAAAATTACAATGGCAGAGTAAAATGAGAGCAAAACGAGAGCAAGAGAGTGAGAGAGTCAAGAGATTGTAACTCAAATGAGGAGGAGAGGCCTCCATTTATACAAAAAGAGAGGGGAGAGCCCTTTTGCATGAGTGACATTTGTCACTTGAAGAGAAAGGGGGCCATGAAGGGGGGCACACTTCCATGGGTTAAAAATCCAAACAATGGGGGGAACAAAACCCCCCTCCCATATTTTATAATCGATTGCTAGGCCAAGGGGAGGGAATCATGAAGGTGGGACCCCCCCTTTGGCTTATTTCATTTTTTCTCATTTCTCATGGTGAGAGAGGGTGCCCCCTTAGGGAGACAACTTCAAACTCCTGAAACTTTACATGGGGGGGGGCATTTTTGCCTTTGAATTTCCTCTTGGTATATAATATGACTTTAGGAAACATAATTTCCCCCTTCCAAGTGACTTTAGACACTTTACAAAAATTTGTCATTTTAATTAATGGCAATTTTTCCTGATTTTTTTACTGACTTTGACAAATAGTGGTCTAGACTCAAAATGATCCACTATTATGACCCCAAACTTGGTCCAAGGGTGTAGGGGGTTCCATGCCATTTATTTTGAGTACCCATACCCCTATTTATGGGCACTAGGACCCACTTATCCCTCTTTTACAACACAACAATTTATGCTGAGGAACTGAGGAACATTTTTTAATTACAAAAAATTAAAAAATACTTGGCAAAACTTAACGAAATTCCGCGAGACTCTGGATAATGTCTAGCATGGTAATATACAACACTCCTAGACCTTAATCACCCCATGGGCGCGATTATTAGAACGCATTTCACCACTTAGGAGGAATTTTAAGTGAAAAACTCAAATAATTAAAATTGCTAAAGAGCAAATTTAATTATCCAAGGAAAAAAACACTCGATGAAAGGACTTCCCTAATGGTAAAGTCCTAGGAAACCAAATTTTACAAAAATTTGACCATCGTGCTGACATATCCTTACAAAACTCCCCGCAAGGGTGCGGCAATTTCATGAAGAAGAAGAAGATAAGAAAGGAGCAATATTGCCCTACTGAGGCTTTTGGTGCTTGAAAATTTTGTAAGGTACACTTCATTTATCTTCATGGTACAATGTTGCCCACCTAGCTGGCTTGGTGGTCAAGACAGTCCCATTGACCTACTTTTGTGGTCATTTGTTGGACATTAATAAAATTATCTTATCTTATATATGATGATTTTTATCTTACCTTCACAGAAACAATGATGATTCTCTTCGCTTTGGCCATCTTCTTCTTGTGATCGACCAAATGAATGGCATCAATAGGCTCTATAAACTTGTTCTCCACAAAAATCCACAAATCTACTTCCTCCAAGGGCATCTACAATTTGCACTTCCACGGTACAAAGTTGGAAGCACCCTCCAACATGTGACACTCTCAGAGACCAAAACTAGTACTACTCATCATTGTAGCTATACAAACAAAATTCAAACAATAGATCAAACCACAATGAATCAGATATGCAACCTCTCACAAGTGTGGAACGCCTTTCTTAGGCACAAAAATAACACTCCAATCCTTGGAGCAATTAGGGCATATCACCCCACAACCCTTCACAATTCTATATGCCAATCACTAGCATAGATCTTCTTCTATCACTGAAGCTCAGGCATCACACCCACTAAAACCCTTCGACAACTCCCACTCATAGGTAACTAATCTCTCCATACACAAAATCTTGTAGATTTTAGAACATGTGCTTTGGTACCATGTTAATTTTTAGACCACGGAATGTAGATTCTGCATCCATAAACTCAACCCTAAATCCTAGGTACATCACAACTTTTAAAACCTAATCAAAACAATTGATCTAAACTACTTTAATCTACTAACACACACTGCTGAAAATAAGAACAATGGAAATATGCTAGATAAAACCACTCAAAACTGCAACTGTATTATTTTACTACAAAGAAGAAATACATAGCACATAAGCTCAAAAACAGAAATTTGCTAACCAACATAGTGGTGTGTCCCTGCATCTCCTTTATAGAATAGGAAAAGGGAAGATACAATGCATCTGGTCACATGCATGAAGTGCCCAAGGTGACTTATGTTGAATTTTTCTCATATAGCAGTAGAAATACAATTTTCAGGTCATGATAATTATTTCCTAATAATTTCAAACATTCATTTCATCCCACTGTTTTCATTGAATAATTATACACTGAAAATTTCAACTTTAAATTGCAGCGGAAACAAAAGATCATAGAAGGACAGCCATGCACAATAGACACAAAGATTTTACCCTGGGAAACCCAATCTTGGGAGAAAACCCAGCCAACTTTTCTTAGAAGAAACCAGTCCTATAATTCAAGTACATCACATGAAGAGAAACCCTAGCACATAAGAAGTGTGCTCTTACTCACAAGAACCCAAGACAAGATAGCGAACCTCCTTAGCAATGATGAGGACCTTCAAAAATGCTCCTTTTGACCTTCACTAGGCCTCCTTGGAAAAGTGCGCACAAGTGGAGAAGAGAAGATGTTGTGTGAAGATGATGAAAATGAAAAGTGTGAGCACTTTATTTATACACTTTAAATGACCTTTAATTTCACTATGGGGCTGACTTGTACAATTGATGAGGCTGACTTGTTGTTTCAACTTTCTGCTAGGACCGACTTGTACAATTGATGAGGCTGACTTGTTGTACTTGTTTCTGCTAGGGCCGACTTGTCTTCTTGTCTTCAATCTTCCTCGGGGCTTCTTCAATGCTATCTGGGACTTCTTCAATGGTTGACTTGTCTTCTTGGTTATTTCTTCTTGCTAGAAAAGTTCTCCATGTTGATGATCATCTCCTCACATGCACGTCTACTCACAAATAGAGCTCTAATGTTGAATAGACCCACTAAGAAGTCACGGACACTTCTTAGTATGTCAATTTAACATTAGAATGGACTTGTATATTCCACAAGGGGATGAAAGCCCCTATCAAATAAACTAGTCAAATCTCTAATATAGAGTAGATCACTCCATCACGGAGCAGGCAATGTGAGAGCACCTTGGGGCCAATCTCCCCACACCATATAATGGGAGATTGGTTGCCCCTGCCTGGGCCATTCACCTCTAGCCATATGACTCAAGCTTTGAAGGTGAATGTATCAATCTTCCTTGATCAAATCAACATGACCAATTGGGAAGAATGTTTGCCCGATGTTGCAACCTAGAGAAACATCAACAGCTTAGTCAAATCCTAACCCTAGTCACATAGACTGAGTCAAACCCTAACCCTAGTCACATAGACTAGTGCACCCTCCTTTCTTGGATAAATGGGCCAAGTGAAGTATGTCTCTACTGAAAGATGAATTGGGGCATGCAAGGATGCAACCCCTCCTTGAGATTTATGCCGTCCACCTAAACTAGAAACTTACCATGCATGAGCACCCCGAATGTCTAGGGAATTATAACCTCCTAACAATAGATCATGCATGCTAAGACTAACAAAAGCATACTCTGAAAATAGGAAAACTCTATCTAAAACTAAAATTGCTAAATCTGAAACAACATCTAAAGTGGAACTAAGTGAAGGTGGTGCATAAATGACTTCAGCATGCATGCGCCCTCTACCAAACATCATTCGTTATCACTGTCACCTACACCCTCATTCAACCTGTTCATAACTGCTATAAGGAAACGCTGAAGGCCTCGTCACTGGGAGAATCACTAGCTAAGCAACAGGTACAAAATCTAACAGGAGACGTATGAGATTTTCTAAAATTTTAAAAAAAATTGTATGTTTTTTTTTACATATTAATGTGATATATCTGAATTGGATTTTTCTCATACAATTCCTTTTCAAATTGTACCAAATCCGAATTCTTATATGGTAACTAGGGTTTATATCAGTGTATTTGAATAAGTATTTAATTAAGGAAATGTTATAGCATTTACAAAGGGCAAGTCACAAAACTCATAAGGACAGCTCCTATAAAATAAGAGTCTCAATCACCACCTTGCTCCCTTCAACTAGATAAGGAAGCCTCAAAGTCTGCATAACCACATTGAGGGTTGAACTTCTATGTTTTTATCAGCATAATAAATATGGGTTTGTGCTGGTTTTTAAATAAAATGGCATGTATGTTTAATGGAGGGGTTTAGAGATAGTGCTTACGAGTATATAGCCAGAAAATGCTCTCGGGCATCCTTATCATTGTCGAAGAGTGAGAGAAGAGCGTGGAGGAGGTCAAATTTAGAAATGGGAATATATCTTTGCCTCGGCACTGGAATTCCTGAGATGCTTTCCTCTTCTTCTTCCTCGGTAGCTGCCTGCATCTCCATCTCCACATCATCATCTTCTTGACCTATGTTTTGCTTGGGCTCTGCTATTTCCATCAACGAGTTATTAATTCCATCTCTCGTGCCCACCACCTCCAAATTTCTGACTGCTTTGCACATGACACTTTTAACATTCTTGAGGCCGCCTGCGGACGGCCCGAAGGAGCAATTAGTGGCAGTGGTGAGGTTACAGAAATTATCATTGTTACGAATAAATCGATAATGGAGAGGTAGAGCAACCGTTGAATTGCAGAAGCAGTGAATTAACTCCATAGAATTATTGGGGGATGGAGAGTGGTTTGGAGCTCATCATACACGGACGCCGAATGATGAATCCCATAAACATACATTACATTTACATTTTTAACGACGCAATTGTGTGGCTATCAACGTAATCGGGCAGTTGATAACAAAGAAAAAAGGTGAGGTTTAAGTTGATAGTATCTTGGCTATAACAACTCGAAATTGGTTTTGGGTGTAAAATGTGAGGTAAAGGTGGATTTTAAGATGGTATTATTTAATTGTGTTGAAGTTTAGAAATATAGAGTTAAGAATCGGTTCAAAATTTTAGAAGAGTTGTTGGAATTGCAATATATAAGTTGTTGAGATTGCACAGTCATGGTGCAATAGAGGTATTTGAGGGTGTTGAATCGTAATAATCATAATAAAGGATTAAATTAATCGAATCTAATATTTATAATTTGAATTCTAATTAATCTAGATTCATCTTAAATTGTATATATAAAATATTGAGAGATATTGGAAGGGGTGTAAGGGAGGCTAACTGGTTGCGAATTTGTTGGCCATATGACACACCCACAGCCAAGTGATAACCTAGAGGAAGTACAACTCCATTATGTCGAGGACAATCCTCTAGAAAATTCGCATGTGGGACAGAAATGTGCATGGGATGGACGTTAAGTTGCAATTTCAATGGAAGGTGGCCACTCTATACCCTGCTTGTTTGATGACGACTAGGAGCATAGGCACTCATACTAGCAAGTAGATTTTGAGTGTGAGGGAGAAGATTGATAAGACTTAGTGGAGGCACTACCAAAATGCAAGACAATGTGATGGGTTAGAATTGTTCAAGTAAGAGGCCAAATCGATTACTTGTTATTATTCTTCAATGGTTGGTGCATAAAATTTGGGGACAGCTCAACCAGCGAAGGAAGGTCTCCCTCAGCCTAGAAATTCTCCAAACGTCATCCCTTTATGGAATTGGTGGATTGACTATCACAATGTTAGGGTTCTTGTTTCATGGCAATTTGGTCGAATTGAAGCTTTCCTCCTTGGTGATGGTTCCATGTACTTGATTGTCCAAAATGTGATGGTAGATCGAGGCAGAGGTCGTAAGCCACAAAGGGGACGAAGCAACTCCTCCTAGTCTCGGGTGTGTCAGGAAGTGGAGGAAGCCTGCTCTGTTTACATGGAGCAAATCTCGGGAGATGTGAAGGACTGGCTCTCCAAGGCCGAAGTTTGGGTCAAGTCTGAGAATGGAGACATTGGTGATGAGCGTATTATTAAGGAAATGAAATCGTAGGTAAGGGACTCTAGTAACTAGTTACAACGGGACTAGGGAGACTAAATATTATAAAACCCTCACCTTTTATTGGCAAATCAAATCCTTGCTCGATAAGGTTTTGTTGGAAAATCGAGAGGAACGAAATGAAATGCTACTCCAAATGGACAAAATTCAAGATCATACAAGACAAGTGATGGATAGGCATAACATAATTATTAAAGCCATTACTGGATTAGATTCGCTATAACAGGCACCACCTCAACTCTTGGTTTAGGCCTTTCTCGAGTCCTCTCAAGGGAAAGAGGTACCCCATATTGTTATCTCTGATGATGAAGTTGAAGATTAGTTTAGGTTTTTTGAAGTGTATTCTTTGGTTTAGTAGCTACCACAAGTATGTTATAGGCATAGTAGATACCTTCAGATATAGTACCAGATATATTATAGTCATAGTGCGTCTTTTCAGTTACTGTTTGAAACATGGTATAGCTATCTAGACAACAAATGACAAGTCACTATTTTATCTTTGGTCGGGAAGACCCAAATTGTTATTTTCTATATATATTTTTTGAAGTAATATAATTTATTAAAGCTTACAAAAAAAAGGTGCAAATTTTTTTACACTAAAAAGACTCCCTAATTTAAGGCATTTAGGGAAGGTTGCCAAAGTTGAGAAAATAAGCTAATAAGCCTTGGTTCACTTTGTGAAGTCAAAGAGGTATTAAGTTGCTCACTTAAGGCTTATTCTTGTTGTAGTTTGTTCCACTCAAATAACATATTAAAAGAGGATGATAGTTGTGATAAAAAATAGAGTAAGCTCATCTTATAGAAAAGGGACCTTATTTTTAGGCATAAATTGAAGTTGAATCTAGTCAAAATTTGCAAGCATGACTAGAGTTCCACTAAAGTTCAAATGTCCATGCCTGGTGGAACTCCGCCCCTAGGGATTTTGCCTCGTTCTAAATCGGCCAAGATATTTGAAAAGCAATCAAGGTAATAAATTAATCAAAACTTTGGTTTTCTTAAGTCATTAAATTCCGGTATGGGGGGAGATTGCTACATGATTAAACTACTTCATAAAAAATGATCTAAGCGACACTATGCATGAATTTTTGTACTCAAATAATGGTTTACCTTGGGGATTTTAACCAATCAATTTGTACTCATATAATGGTTTATATTGGGGGATTTAAACCTACCAATATGTATTGAGATAGAGGCCATAGGAAAAAGCAAATGGAGCATAAAAAAATTACTTTGAAATTCTTGTGGAATGTAATATATGTGGACTTCATTAGCAAGGAGAATAGAGGTTTACTTGGTTTATCCAATGTTAAGGCAATAAATTTATCATAATCAAGTTAGATGCACTTTATTTGTATAATGGCATGCTTCACGATTTTGAGACATTTGTGTATAGAGTTATTATATTTGGTTCTATATCTAATCATTGTCTAGTGCTTTTGGAGACTAAACCTTTAGATATGGATGTGTCACGAGCCAATACGCCAATCAAATTCAATACTCAATTATGTAAGATCAAGCCAAACCACAAGTGGTAATTTGCTAGATTGGCTTCCCTTCGCCACAAGAGATGTGTCAAAGAATGGTGAAAATCTTATAGAACAAAATCAAATCTTACTCAATTATTAATTGGGTTGTTGATATGCAAATGTATAAAGATTCCTTCTTGTTTTAACTCTTAAGGATAAGCCATATGGTTAAATAAGGTTGAACGATACTAATTTAAAATCAATCTAGCACCAAACAATGATGAAATTGTATCAATAGCTTTAATGTACTTAGAAGGTTCCACCAACCACTAGTTTATATGGTGAGCCAACAAAACCAAGGACTTACATCTAAACTAGTAAATGTTTAAATGGAACTTCATCAAAACATTCTATGTTGAAGAAAAACAAGACTTTCATCGAACTCCCTCACCTTTAACAAATAAGATCAATGGAAAAATATACTAAACAATGAGAAATTTTGGCTACTCAAATCTTTAAGATGCTAAAAAATTATGTTGCAAGTTTAAAAAGAGAACTATCGAATGAAGTATAGATGTGAAACATATCCTCTATCGAAAAAGCCAAAACAAAGGCTAAGGTAATAGAAAGAATCCCTTTAATAGCAAGGAGACAATGATCAAGAGAACCTACAATGGAGAGAGAGAGAGAGAGAGAGAGAGAGAGAGAGGTAAGTCTAGTCAGCATAGCATGGAACACACCCACATGGATCCTTCCCCCATTTTCCACAAGTAGATGATCTTGTCTTTCATCAAGTCGGATCACAAACCTATTGTATGAGAGGATCTTACTCTTGGTGGAGCAAGTCTAAAAACCACAACTTGATCAAGGATTTGATACCCCATGTGATGACGATACTAAGAAGTGTGTGGTATAATGTTTGAATGGGCATTTGGCTTTACATGCTCGCCCATTTTCCTTGTGATCCAAACTCTAGTTCAAAGGTATACCCCTATTTTTGTTGTTAATGTTGTCTTTTTTGCTTTTTAGATCCCAATCTTGAGCTAAATCCATTAGACGGTGGTTCCTCATGTGACCCTTTGAATGCAAGTGTTCTACAACATGCAACAGTTCAACCCAGTCACCAACCCTCTAATTCTAAGGCGGTGTTTTCACAACAACCCATGACACCTCTCATCACATGAAACCCTGTAACTTAGCCCATGGTTGAGAACCACTCTAACCCATCTAAAGAGTATTTTAATTGTTTTGTGATAGTAACAAGGAATACAAGTAGGAGCAACATAAGTTTAAGCACATAAGAGTCATTCCATATAAAGTACTAATTTTAGTCATGCGACTATTAGTAGTTTATTGCTAGTCACTTATAACATGACTAAATTTATGACTAAAAAATTTAGTCATTTATTGGTTGTTCATCTAATTTGTCAACTTGGTAGTATATTTAGTAGTTTTCTTAGTCATTGATTGTTGGTAATTGATAGTTTGTTTAGTTGTTGTAGTTTGTTGTTAACTGATAGTTTGTTTAGTTGTTGTAGTCATTGTCAGTTCATTCGTTTATTTAGTCGTTGCATTCATTGATTGTCATCAACTGGTAGTTTATTTAGTTGTTGTAGTCATTGATTGTCGTCAATTGGTAATATATTTAGTCATTGTAATTATTAATTGTTGTCAACTGGTAGTATATTTAATCATTTTATTCACTATTTTCCGTCAATTGGTGGTATATTTAGAAAATACATTGCAATATCATTTATTAATTTATGGTAGGGCATGGAGGAATCGAACCACCAACCTCCTGCCTATAAGACAGGTGCTCTTCTATTGAGCTATCACCCTTTAGTAATTGGAGAGAGGACCAATATTAACACCCAGATTTCATCATTTGTAATTCTAGCTGCCAATTCCAACATTCAAACTTGCACTTTATAGTTTGCAGCAATGAGATAAATGTTCCAAGCCAAGTCAATTCTTGTCCACTTTCTCAGCTCCTATAGTTACACTATCGAAAGCAGATAAAGAACCAAGCAGTAGTTAAATGATTAGCATAGATTTTAATGAGCTTTGGTTTCCACAATGCAGGTGTGCTATGCAATTTTTCCAAGGGCAATTCCTAGCAAGCTTATACTTCTAAAATGTATGGAATACTTGCATAGTGAGAATCAACCAGTACAGTTCTCTCCATTAAAAAATGTTCAAGTTGGTTGAACTATCAAAATTATTAGTAAATATCTAGTAATGGATCTTATAAATACATAAGATGTCACAATGTAGCCAAAACAAGTCAACACGATTAAAATGAAAGCAAAAAGGAAAATTAGTTAACATCTGAGTTAATTAGGGCAACCAATTTGACTCAACTTTCTAGTTAACTATTACCTTTAGTACCCTCTAAATCCACCCCATAACTATTAGGTTTTATCTTTGGTAGTATTTTTTTTCACATAATTCATAATCTGCTAATGAACTCAAAACTTATAAATTAGTATCTCTCTTCAAAATGGACAAAAACGCCATGTTCAACTAGGCTTTCCACGTGCTCTCTTCTTCTGTCACTCTGTTGCAAGTAGCATACTGTGGATTTTTTAAGAATATAGTACATATTTGGTCTACCAAGGAAATGATGTCAAACTGAGTGCTGCAAACCATAAGTGTAATACCCCAGTTGTTAAGCCCTAAACTTATTATAATGATTTGCTTAGGTGACTATGATTTGTTTAATTAATGGTGTGATGACATGACTATATGATTATTGTTTGATTATGGTTTATAATTAATTGTTTAGTTGACATGAATGTGATTATATGTTCATGTGACTGTGACATGTTTGGTTATCTGATGATGGATGACTTGGTTGATTATTTGATTATGTGACTATGACATGTTTGATGATGTGACTATGGACGATGGACTTAGATGTTTATGTTATTATTGATGTTTCTCTTAAATAAATAAACAGCTAGCTCAACGGGAAACTAAAAGGGTATGGGAGGCCGTGATTTCACAAGTGAGGGGGATGGTTGATTGTTTCCTAGTGCTTGATTGGAAACCCAAACCTTGTACTTGGACTATCCTGGACCTTGTTTATGTTATTTGAGTTATTTTGGACCCTTTTTAAACTATTTCGGGACTTTGGAATAGTTAATTGTGATGTTTTAAGACTAAAAGAGTTACTAGTGCACCCTCGTGGAGATATTGTGGACTCCACTCGGTGAATGCACCCTCTTTGCAAGAGATTCTCTTATAGTTATGTGCTTTTGTTCATTTATGAACTCTCTTCCTAGTTTTTAGGGGCTACAAGCTATTTTCTAGCTTCCACTCTTACACGATGCATTAATGACCCTATTTTTGTGCTTTCACTTAATAATTTGTCGTAACTCCTCCTCGTGAAGCTATTTTGGGTTAAGTAACCCCCCACATGAGCCTCCACTCTCCTAATTCGAATTTGGGAGTGGGCCCCACCTTATCCAACCCCTCCTTATGCAAAATTGAGTTGCTCATCACCTCCAAACTCTAATTTAACCTCCAAAACATTTAGTAGATCGTCATTCTACACACCAACAAACTCATGGGAAGTAGAGAATTCGAAACTCTCTTCAACCTCTAGAGTAGTAACTGACATATCTTGCTCATAATTTGAAATAGAAGACATTGAGAACATGAGTGAGGAATGGATAATCTCTCCAAAAGGATCAACTTCATTAGTTGTATCACTTTCATCTGCATCAGCTACACGGAAGGGGACAATTCGAAATTGTCTTCAACTTCTATAGCAACAGAGGAAGGAATGTCTTCAACAATAACTTTTTGTGTTGAATCTGCAACTTCTTCTTCATCTTGAACAAATTCATCATGAGAGATACTTAAGGCCGAGACATAATTACAGAGAACACTTAAGGAGGTATCAATGGGATTGTTCTCCAAATGATTTGCACCAATCTCTTCATTCTGCTTTCCAAATGCTTTGTCCAGTTGGGCCCATACTTGGATATTCGGCAGTTTCCATGAGGTAGTGCATACTAGGAGACATAGCAATACACAATGCTCCGAAGGCTCCGTCACATTCATTTAGCCAATCATTCTCCTCTTCATAGGAAGCAAAATATCTCATAACACCAATACACATATCAAAAAGGCCCTGTCTCTTCAGATATGCTATCATCTTTGGTTTCCACTCATCGTAGTTGAATGGAGAGAGAGGAGGAATTGCTTTCAGATTCATGGAAGTTGCTGTAGAATACCTGCACAAAAAAGATCTGAAAAACTCTTCTGAAAGATTAATTTGCTCAGCAAAGCTCTGATACCATGTGAGATTTTGTGAGATTCTCACAGATATCTAGAGACAAAGATAAAATTCACACTAAGTCTAACAGAGATCAAAAGAATTGAGCAGGAAAAACAGAGAAGGAAAAATTGTGTTACAACACAAGAGAATGAAGAACAATTGGAAAAATTCATTTACATCTTTATTCAGTAAAATGTGTACATAAATAATACATCTCCAAAGGAGAAATTCGTGAGCCCAAAGAGGTAGTTGGAATCCACACAAGTGGCGGGCTTAGTTTACTTTGGAACCATCTCTCGATAAGGTCCAGTGGCCACCGATGATGAATGGCTAGTCAACTGAGGTGGACTGGTGCATGACTGAGTCATTGGGGCTAGAAATTAGGGGATGAGACTCCAAGGAGGCGCAATACTAACTTGTAGTGGTCAAAATAGGCACTCTTACACTCAATAGCAGTGAAACTAGGTGTAACAGTTAGTTAACTGAGTAATCAAGGGGACAAGGCGCCCTAAATCATGGAATTGACTATACCGACTCCTAAAATCATGCATGAGGGCGCCTTTGGACTTTAGTGATGTAACCAAGGCTCTCTGATTGGATAAGAGGGATAATGATGACCAAAGTTAAGCTCTAGGGGGCCTAAATTAAGGACTAGGTGCTAGGAGACTCAACTACCAATGCATGGATGCAAGGAGTGTTGCATGGAATGCATGCAAAACCAAGATGCTAGGTATGGGAGGATCCCATCGACAGTAGAGATGGACATTAGTAGATTTTTTTTTGGTGGTGTTTTATGGTCAAAGACCCTAGTAAAATCAGAGAAATTTTGAAATGTGGATGAGTTTGGCCAAAAGCAAAGTTTCAAAGAAACTTTGAAAGATTGGTGTGGCTAAAGGCCAAGATCAATATTCGCTCTGATACCAAATGAGATGAACAAAGTTCATTTCTAAAGAAACTTCCAATGTAGATAGGACAAATACTCCATAAATGGAAAATTAAATAATAAATAGTATAATGAATAAGATATATGATATGATATGTTTACAGTGAGAATCAGGGCCTATATAAATACCCACGCAGGGGTGCCCTTTAATGAAGAGACGCGACCTTTCAACAAGAAGGTGTCTTTCCTTTACATATTAGTTATTGATTTATTATTAACATTTATTTATATATTATATATTTTGTTTATTACAAAAATTTTAAAAACAGATTTTCAACCCAAAACCCTAACGTTAGTTCACTTGTATTAAGGTAAAAATTTGACCAAAAGAGGTGAGGGAAAACATGACCAATAAAAAACAGAAAGAGGAAGAATGGTTTTGTTCAACAATTAACAAGCATTGGTAGGAATAAACAATGGCAAGGCACCTTGTTGTATGCGCATTTTGCACATAAAACCCTAGATATTATTCACATTGAAGAAATTTGTGAAACCTGAATAAACAATAAGTATTATAGGGTGGTAATTTATAAAAAATATTATTCATATTCTACAACATGATTAATAACTTAGCATGAGTCCCCCTTGAACTTGAACATCACAAGGCTTGACCAATGAAAATACACCAAATGAAGGAAAGGCTTTAAAGCATACAACATTTATGCACATTCACATTATTGTTTAAATTCATCCCTTCCTCTGTCACAAGTTCAAAATTGAGCTAAAATATATCAAAACATATCACTATATTTAAGATAATATAATTTTATTAATTTCCAACAAATGACCACATAAGTAGGCCAATGGGACTACAAAGTAAATCCAATAACAAGTACAATGTGAGAGTGTCAAAGCAACTATATTATCTTAACTCTCAGATGTCTTCAGCACATAAGCAGATGAAATCATTTTCATTTTGGCTACTATTTGATTATTATATCATGAATCTTGGTAGTTGGCAATCATGTTAGGAGGACCAATGGTGTAGGTTAAGTTATTGCCACATAGATAGTACAGAAAAATATGGGCACTACAGTTGTGAAACAAGACCCACGTGACTAGCGTAATGTTAGCATGTCAAGTAATCATTCAGACTTGAGGATTTCTTAATTTTTCTCTGTAATGATGTCATGTCCCAAATTGGCATTGGGTCACAATGGCCTAAGCACATTGGAAATATTCATTAGAGTTTGTCAAATTGATGCTAAGGGTCAAATAATTGCCAAGGAGGAAAATTACTAGTTTCCTAGGTTTGGGGTGGAAGCTTTGGGGTTTGGAATAAGGGGAATAATAAATGATGTTTGAACATTAGAATGGCATAAATATTTAATAAAGGAGATAAATAAATATATACAAGTGAAAATAAAAGTGGCATTTTATCATGAAGACACATGGAGGAAGGGGGACCCACATATGGCTAGATTTTCCCACTACACTTGGCATCATTCTCTCACCAATTCGAATTCAAGGTGAATGGTAACATACTTGGGGGAGTTCAAAAGGTATTATTCATTGCATGACTCATCCAAGGTCGAAATGTAGAGGAAGAGTAACTCCCATGGAAGAGGAAGAGGCAATTTGGAGCTAGTGAGACACTTGGGCTAGATTCCCTAGCTCTATGACAATAATGATGAAGAAGCTATGACACCTATGACACAAATAAGACCTGAAGGCTGACATATGACATATATGACATGTCAGGGCTAAAAATAGCCTCCAAGAGGGCGATCAAGAGAGTTAGAGCAGCTAAGAAGCTTCCACATGTGATTTGGTGGAAGTGGGAGACTAGGAATTGTTGTACAAGTGGCGTTCTTTGGAATCTCTTCCCAACTTGAGTTGGCATGAGTCTCTTGGAAGGAATTCGACCCATAGAGGACATTAAAAGTTTATAAATGTCAATAACAAAGCATGAAACCAGCTTTTGATCATTTGAGAAATTTGCAATTGCATTTGTGAAGAGGGAGAGCTAGTGGATGACTAGTTTCTTGCCTTGGCCAATTTCAAGGGTGAAAGATTCCCATCCAAGTTGGTAATTGGAAAGGCCGTTCAGACCTTTCATTTGGAGCTTAAATGGATTCATTTGTTGCAGGTGTAAGCTATAGGGCAGATCATGGTTTCTTCTAATGCATCACATTCTCTCAACCATTTCCAGTTTTGAAGGCATATTCTTGCTGCTTGAGGGAGGGCGTTTTTGGTGAACTAGTGTACTCTTTGGGGGAGCTTCTAATGCTCCATTTCTTTTGTAATATGAATTAAATACTCTGTTCTTCATCTCCAAAAAATTTCAGGTCGAAATTCCAAGTATAAATGTATAAATCTCATTTTTAATGAAAGAACAGTGCAATTTCCCCACTACCTTGTTGTGAACCAATGTAATGTTGATGGATTCGAATGGATAAGTAAAATACCGATGGTTTATTGATGAATGGAATGTTATTTATGTATTATACAAGTTTCATGTTCAGTATTCAAGCATTTGAAGTCATTTTACTCAGTTTATTTACATTTGGAGAAGATTTGGTGCCATTTCCCCAAGGGTCGAACTAGTGATTTTTGCTGTTGTTTGGGAGAAGGTTAGAATAGACTTAATAACTGATTAATGGTGCACATGAGACCTAAATAATTTAATTTAGACATCCCCTACCTCTGTTCATAATTTCGAGTGGGTTTGGAGGCATTTGGGAAGCCATTTTCAGTACTTACCCCAGGGGGATTTGAACCCCAAATTACTAGTAAAATTGCATACTTGGCCCATAATCTTAAGAGAGTTTGAAGAAGTATTTTGATGGTCATAAATCATCCCTGAACATCATAATCAAGTAAAAATATCATTCATACACCTTTCTTGAATATTTGAAGGCATTTAGAGCCCATTTGAGACCTAGAGACCAATACTAGTCAAAGGGAAATTACTAGTAAAGTTCCCTGCATTGGCCAGAATTGAAAGAGGATTTGCAGAAGTATTTTAAAGGGTCCAAAAGCATCCATGAAACACATATTTATGTTCTAACATCATCCATATACCTTCTCAGAAGATTTGGGAGTATTTGGGGCAAATTGGAGACCTAGGCATCAAAACTAGTCAAAGGTCGAATTTGGGGAAAAAGTGAAAAATTGGTCCTTTTAATAAAATTCCTAACAAGGGACATTACAGTGGTATCAAAGCATGATCTTGGCACCTGACGTGGTCTGATATTCATGAGGACAAGAAGTCAGGGACCACCATTAGATATTGAAACCAAAAGTGTTTTTGTTGAAGAGAAAAAAGTGAGGAAAATAAGCCAATCGGTGAGCATATTTTCTCAAGCACAGGACCCCATAATAGAGAAAATGAATTTCAGAGAACACCAAGTCCTACTATACCAAAATTTCTTGAAGCCAAATATGTGGAAGAAATTCATCTCGAATGGAAAATTTTGAGTGAAGGTTTCAGAAACACTATACCATTTTATGAATACCTCATTATAAAAAACAAGCTCAAGATGAAGGAAGGTAATAAGAATCCATTCCAAAATAGAGAGTCCAAAGATATTGATGCTAAGGAAAACAAGGGGCAAAATGCATCAGCTTTCTTGAAGGAGCAAAAGGAAGAGACATCACCAGAGCATGAAGAAGATTCTCTTGAAAATATGGAAGATCATTTCGAGACACCTTCTAGCTTAGACATGAACCAAAGAGCATCTATTGATGGATGCTTAAACTATGAAGGAGTACCTACTGATGGGTGCTCACACCTCTATGTTGATGACATAGAGATCACTTTTGAAAGTGTTGCTGCAAGCCCAAGTTCCATTAAGCATGATAATGAAGACCTTGTAACAGTTGAAGAAGAACCAAGATCAACTTCCCCATCACCACTTGAGCTTTATGAAGTTGGTCCAAGAAAAAATGAAGAAGATGAGGAGGTTCATTTGCAAGAGCCTCATTTTATTGAAGGGTCCTTAAAGATGAATGAAAAGAAGATCCAAGAGTCCCTCAGCATTCTCCCTGACACTCAAGCATTGGTGTCAAATTCTTGTTGGAGAGCTACTTCCTTGGAGGAAACATCCTTCCTTAAAGACATGGAGAAGATTCAAAGAGCAATGTGCCACATCAAAGGTAATTTCATGTCTTTGCTTTTTTATAGAAACCATTTGTTTGAGCTTAATGAATTGTTACATGATGCATACTTGAAGAATAATTAGGATATTCATAAGCTCACAATTCGAAATGAGCAACTTCTTGAAAAGTTGCAAGATACTTGTTTTTCCTCCTATGTTTCAGATTGTCAAATGGTAGATTGTTTGGAGGATTCTCATGACATGGTGGATCATGAGAAATGTGGGAATTTGAATGTGCTTAATGTGTTTGAAGATGAACTTGAAGAGATCCAAACACTTGATGTGGTGGAAGAGGAACTTGAATTGTCTCCTGATGAAGGTTATGCAATTTTTAAAGAAGAGCATGATTCTTCTACATTGGAACCAATCTATGACAAAGGTTTCACACTTTTGAAGGAGCTGCATGATACTACCCATATTGATCCTTCCCATAATGAAACTTCTACATTTTTTTATTAATTGGGTGATTTAGTTCATTCTCCTACATCCTACAATTCCATGTTTTGCAGCATTAGTCTCAAGTAAGTATGGGTGAAATGATTCTTTTTTATGGTGCCACATGAGGAGTATGGAACTCCTAGATTTTCTTTTTATGATGACATGGTTGGAGCACATTCTTATTCACATTTGCAGCAGCATCCTTTGTTACTTTATGATGATGCACATCTACATGGATGCACCTATGATATGCATTTGAGTCACTTGAAGACTCATGGTTTTTCTTGTTCAACACTTGGTTCATTTGATGTTGGAGGAACTTCATCCAACACTTGGGGTGAATAAATTTATGATTGGAGAAAAATTTTGTTGGCAGCCGCATACTTTGATATATCTTTATTATTCTCACATTCATGAATGTATGGGTGAGACTTCTTTGAGTCCTTTGAAGTCTCCTTGTTTTTTCTGCTCATTATTTGGTTCAGATTTTAGTGGAGATTCTTCATTCACTTCTTGGATGAAAGAACACATGGATGAATATTTTGATGCATATCACATTCTTTGGAGCAGCATTATAGGACATGGGATCCTCACCTATGTCATTGGAGCATATTTGATGGGTCACTTGAAGATTGCATGCACTTGGAAAATGGTGGTCTACTTGCTTGGAGGTATAAGCACTTTCATGACTCTTTGATGAAGCATGTCCTTGATGTACATTTTCATTATGTTGTTATGTACTTTGATGATATATATTTTGTACTCGTGATGATTGGAAGAATGCACAGAAGAAAATGGGATCCAAGAATCCTCTTATCTGATGGTATGGGTTGGAGAGCACTCCTAATTGTTGGGGTGCAGTACAAGCAATGGGACCCTGGAATAATTTTTGTCTCATTGGTTTCAAATTTTTGGGGGAAACAAGCAGTATGGGAGATGGATTTCCCACTTAATAAGGTGATTTTTATCAGAGTAGTGCAGTAACAAGCATGGTGGTTCCTCTCTAAAATCTTCATGGAATCTCAAAGACTCAAGGTTGGGCAATTCAATGGCAACTTCAAAGAATTATACAGAAAGCAGGTTCTTCAACACCCACGTTTGAAATTGCTTGAGGACAAGCAATATTGGAAAGGGAGGATTTGTCATGTCCCAAATTGGAATTGGGTCACAATGACCTAATCACATTGGAAATATTCATTAGAGTTTGTCAAATTGATGCTAAGGGTCAAATAATTGCCAAGGAGGAAAATTACTAGTTTCCTAGGTTTGGGGTGGAAGCTGTAGGATTTGGAATAAGGGGAATAATAAATGATGTTTGAACATTAGAATGGCATACAGATTTAATAAAGGAGATAAATAAATATATACAAGTGAAAATAAAAGTGGCATTTTATCATGAAGACACACGGAGGAAGGGGGACCCACATATGGCTAGATTTCCCCACTACACTTGGCATCATTCTCTCACCAATTCGAATTCAAGGTGAATGGTAACATACTTGGGGGAGTTTAAAAGTTATTATTCATTGCATGACTCATCCGAGGTCAAAATGTAGAGGAAGAGTAACTCCCATGGAAGAGGAAGAGGCAATTTGGAGCTAGTGAGACACTTGGGCTAGATTCCCTAGCTCTATGACAACAATGATGAAGATGCTATGACACCTATGACACAAATAAGACCTGAAGGCTGACATATGACATATATGACTTGTCAGTGCTAAAATAAGCCTCTAAGAGGGCACTCAAGGGATTTAGGGAAGCTAAGAAGCTTCCACATGTGATTTGGTGGAAGTGGGAGACCAAGAATTGTTGTACAAGTGGCGTTCTTTGGAATCTCTTCCCAACTTGAGTTGGCATGAGTCTCTTGGAAGGAATTTGACCCATATAGGACATTAGAAGTTTATAAATTTCAATAACAAAGAATGACACCATCTTTTGATCATTAGAGAAATTTGCAATTGCATTTGTGAAGAGGAAGAGCTAGTGGATGACTAGTTTCTTACCTTAGCCAATTTCGAGGGTGAAAGATTCCCATCCAAGTTGGTAATTGGAAAGGCCATTCAGACCTTTCATTTGGAGCTTTAATGGAGTCATTTTTTTCAGGTGTAAGCTACAGGGTAGATCATGGTTTCTTCTAATGCATCACATTCTCTCAACCATTTCCAGTTTTGAAGGCATATTCTTGCTCCTTGAGGGAGGGCGTTTTTGGTGAGCTATTGTACTCTTTGGGGGAGCTTCTAATGCCCCATTTATTTTGTAATATGAAGTAAATACTCTATTCTTCATCTCCAAAAAATTTCAGGTCTAAATTCCAAGTAGAAATGTATAAATCTCATTTTTAATGAAAGAACATGTCACATACCCCAATTTTGCAAAAATAATGTAATTATTTTATTTTATTCCTGAGACATTATGTTAAACTTTATGCTAAGTAGGAATTGATGACTCAGCAGAGTCACCAGAAATGGAATGTAAATTCTGAATATTTTATTATTAATAAATAAATTATCGAGACAACAGCATGGGAGAGCTGTTAAAAGAGGTTACTGGTCTAACTGGTGGAAGGAACTAGGTGGAAAGGCAAAAGACAAGTGGCAGCATCCTCAAACACTTCCTAAGTTGCAGGTGGCAACTTCCCTATATTTTGGGGTCATGATTCCCCAAGAAAGTGGAATCTGAGCAGGTGGCTCATTAATGACAGTTAACCCATTAAGACCTAGGCAATCTTTTAAATAATACTCAATGAACTGAGCTGGGGGTTCAGCATTGTTCTGGAGGGAGAATACATTCAGGTGAATGATATTCAGGAGTCCCATTGAGGAAGAGGGAAAAACAGTAAGGAAGTGTTTGAGATAGGAAGCTGCAGTAACTTGGTTCCAGTGTAGCTGTTTTGGCTGAGTGAATTATTTGCTGTACCTAGTTCCAGCCAGTTGGACCAGAGCAAGCTCGGGGGTCCTGAGAAGTGCTGTCTGGGCACTCTCCATGAGTTGGTAGGGAGGAACAGCCTCCCATCGCTGTTGTTGTCCATTGCTTGAAACAGGTTCTGCCACTCATTCCTGTTTAATTATTAAAGCGTAAATGAATGCATGTTAAGTTTATCGTCATTATGACTGCGTATTATTTAATTCAGTAAGATATTCGCAATCCCTGAATATCAGTAGTAGATTTAATGATAGTTACTGTGTTAAGATTTCCTTATATTATTTTTATCTTATGGATAAAATATTTACAATGCATAATAAACAGCAGTAGAACTGTAAGTACTAGCAATGGTTGTAACTGTTAAACTTAGTTTATTTATTACCGACAGAACATATGAAAGGACTGGCAGAACTTTTATTTAACTCAACCTTGAAATAGAAATAACAGTACAGAAATGTTGTTCACCTGTTTAAAATATTTTGACAGAATTCTGACTAAAACAAATTGATTAGTTAATTAAAACACAAGATTTGTGACCGTAGAGTTTGTTTAGAATCTATCTTTTCTGTTTTTCTACAACAAGAAACCTTCGGTAGATTTTGACCTAATTTTTTTTAAACTTTAAAAAGAATCAGACAAATTCAGAACGATAATAAACCGAGTAGTATTTTATTTCCAGTCTTATTCTTTTTATCAGCACTATAGTTTTGTTCACCATCGAGCTCAAAATCTTTATGTGAATGAACAGTCCAAACAGAGACCTATCTCTACAATATAATAAATTATCAAATTTAGAAATCGTTCCTATCGAGATAGCTTTTGAACCAAACCATGGTTTCCATTTTGAAATCAAAACCCTGCTACTCTATTTATTTAACCATAAGAAAAATTATCACCAGTATTTCACATTGAAAATTGGGACAACAAATCTACTACGGCCGCAGCCAGACTTCAAAGTTTAGACAATTTTAAAACATAAATTCGAAATGCCCTACATATCAGTTCGAAACCTACAGGAGACAATAGGCGTAGCATCCTAACAACTAAATTCATACAATAATTTTAGCTACAGCCATATTCATTTCATTTACAAAAACTTACAACATAAATCATCGGACCTGGAACACACTCACCATGCATTGACTCTATCATACAGAATGATTGTAATAAATCATTTTTCTTTATAAGTTTCAAATCATACAAGAAAACGCAGGAGCAAAACTTGATATTATATTATCCAATCTACAGCGGAGTTCTCCATCCATTTTTAAACAATGATTCAGTTATTATCATATAGAACACTGAAATTCCAAAAACAACACAGACATAGAGTAGGCTTTTATACATTACGCATGCTATATTAAGATAAATACCGAAACCCGGGGGATAAACCCAAAACAAAGTACGAGTATAGCATCAAAAACCTTGAGGCCGTAATCCAGTCATACTAAGCAGGCTCATAGCCTTTATTTACACATTACTAAACCCTAACACCTCTAGCAACAAAATTTAATTACAATTAACCATAGTCAGTTTCAGGACCAAACAGCACAGCGCTAGTCACAAGGATGGCTCTTCGTACAAGACCACACCACAACCAACAAGGAGTAATGCCATGGTAAAAGACCAGCCTTACCCGGTTAAGCGACTAACAGTCGAAGCTGGAGTCATGCACCTCTCGAATTGAGCCGGGGCCTGCCAGTAACAGAGTGCCATTAGTCACCTCTTAAATATTTTGTTAAAATATATATAAAACAAAATTTTGTATAGAATACGAATAGAAACCTGAAACTCACCGGAAATTCCACATACAGAAGATGGACTGGTAGCCGCGAAATGAAGAAGGGTAATCTCGAACATCTGCACCAGGGTTTGGGATATTAGAAGCGACGGGCTATCATACCTCCGAGAAACTTCAACAACCAACTTTAAAGAACATTGCAGACAATGGAGACCGAGCCAGGGTAACATGGGTAGAAAAGGATTGAACCCTAGGTCTTAACAACCTAACAAGATGCCAAATAGCAAAAACAACGACTCTCAGACTCTGCCAGGAACCAATACGAAGGATTGAAACTGTATGCGAGCTACTAAACAATGTAACCACCTTGAAACAGTGTTAAACAAATGCCACGAACTGGCAGAATACCAACAGCCACTACATTGAAAACTCCAGCCGGATCTAGTGGGGAGTAATGGCAATTACAACAACAGGGATAATCGTTGACAAGAAGGGATAAAAACCCTGCGATTTTCCCCAACTATCTTTGCCACTACGAAAACACTTTGCTTCTTTTGTAAAGAGTCAAACAAGCACGAAGAAATTCAAGTTGCAGAAGAGCTGAGCTCTCGACATCCCTGTAGGGTTAGGGTTCGGACAAGGAGGTTTCTACAGGAGGACAAAGCCCGAAGGCAATGGAAAAATGCCGAAGTCTAGGGTTGAGACAACACTCTTATACCTTAAACACTTGGCGGAGGAAGATACACGTAGCCTTTTAATCTTTGCATGCTGTGGGTCGAAGTTCTATAGTCAAATCGTGTTTCCAATCATTTCTTTGTTCAATTAAAATTCGCAGTGGAGGAACTACAATCATAGTGTGGGTGCCCTTTTTAAAAGTCGTGATACCACCCTATAATTGCTATCATTTACATAATGAATACCACGCTTAAGAATCCGCATATTGTATGATAATGCCTGTCATATAAACGTAATAATCATACGTAAGTCATGGATACCAAAGATTTCAATGGATTACCCATTGTTAGGTCAATCAAATATTAAAACATGAGTAAGAGAATTACTTGCATGGAATCAATAAACGTTGGACTTGGCATAGTTCCTAGGTCATCCTTTAAACAAACAATACCTTAGATACAAGCTTTGAGTCTCTATTTTTCTTGGTAGAATAAACCTTGACTCATTAATTTATACAGCATGGGTGTTGATCGAAACTTAGACTCATATTTTTCTAGACATAGAAGGAGTGCATAACCATATAATGGTTATTGTGAGTAGATAAGTAAGGTAAGTTGGAAATAGCGTAAGATAGTGTAACGATAATTACGTCTTAAGCCTAGCCCCATAAGAAGCGGCAAGGGTACAATCAAAACCTTTGAACCTACAAAATACTTAATTTAATTGAAGGTCTTGATTATTATTAATCTAGAAATTAAGAAGATAGGAACTGACCTATTATTATACCGTGCAGGTAATAAGTTAATTATACATTACCAATTTCTAGATCCTTGTAAGTATAATCATAAAGCACAAAGAATTGACAGATAAGCAAAATGGTGTGATTTCCATAACTTCCCGTGACATTACATAATGATAGATAACTGATATTATTACAACACAATAATGATATCAAAGAACAGTACTCCATGGTGGAAATTAAGACAGTCTGATAAAGAGCACAATCTATCATATACTCCTGCAAAATGGTCAATTCTCTAACAGTAGGGACGTGTGAATCTTACAGGAATGAAACTTCTACCTTTTACCCTTGACAACCTGTCTCGCATGATTAAACTTGTACTGGACGTTATGGTACAATTAAAGAAAACATAATGCTTTAAAAAGTAATTGCAGCGACCCGTACTTTACCTGTATACCTGTAAATAAAAGACAATTGGATGCATTAGCTCGGAAGCTAAGTAAGCCAGTCTACGTTGACATTTTCCCCATGTGGTTGCAAATAGAAAAACATTCAGTAACGATAAATAAGACACACATTGGAAATTTAAGTACAGAGACAGACATAGCTGTGATCTCCTTAACTAAATCAACAAATCAAGGAATGCATTTAGTAGCATTTATTGCTATCTTAAAAAATTTTAAATTTTTCGAAAATTATCGGGTTTTTACATGTGGTATCAGAGCATGGTTCAGACACTAGGCCTTCATATGGCTCCACTAGTTTCCGCAGGATAGTGCAAATGACAATAAAATTTTATATATATGTTATGTACTAACTTATACTTTCTGTTTCATAAAGATAGAGCAGAAAAATTTCCTTTTTCTGAAAATAATAGGCAAGTATGGAAAAGCTAGGAGAATATGCTGAGAAAGAATCTCTAAACACTGCGACAAGACAGATGTCGAGAGAACCTGAGACAGAGGAGGTAATTGCTCACTCCACTGAACTGATGCAGACCATAAAAGGTTTAAAGACAGAGATAGAAACAGTCAAGAAGGATAATGAAAGGATTCTGAAAACTCAAGAGCAGCTAAATCAGCTATTGATAGAAAAATTTCAGACAGAAGGAAGGAGCAAACGAGCTGACTCAGAAGAAGCTAGTCATCAAAGAGGGTCTAAAAGGATGAAACCAGCTAAATCTGACAGCAGTTCATCATCTGAAGAAAGAAGGGAACAACACAGTTATCGTACTACTAGTGACAGCAGTGAAACTGAGCTGCACAACAGAAGGAAAAAGTACAAGCCTTATGAAGAGATTTCTGGGGAGTTTAAGAAAATAAAACCCCCAACTTTCAACGGAGAATCTGAAACAGGAGAAGAGGCAGAATCCTGGTTATCTGGAATGAGAAAATATTTCCAGATTTATAACTATTCAAATCAGCTGAAGGCACGAATGGCCATCTACAACCTTTCTGGAAAGGCGGACATATGGTGGCAAGACCTGAAAAGGGTCAAGGGGATTAAAGAAAAGGAAGTTAATTGGAGTACCTTTAAAAGATACTTCAAGAAGAAATTTCTGTCTGAACAGTACTATGAAGAAAGGGCAAGGAATTTTATGAACTGAAGCTAGGATCTATGACGATGAAGGACTTAAACAGTAAGTTCTTAAGTCTGTTAAGGTATGTACCGTATTTTGTCGAAGAGAAACCAAAAATACAGCGGTTTCTTAGCTGTCTGCCATATCATATCAAGGACAGAATTGAATATGACAACCCCAAGACACTGGAAGAAGCTATGCGAAAGGCTAATTTCTGTTATGAACAGAATAAAAAGAAAGAAGGGATGGCCAGCTGGAAAGCCAAGAAAAACAGTAATCAGCTTGATTACAGGAAAAAGGAGTTTGTTCCCCATAAAAGTTTCAAGAATAACAAGAACGGAAACCATTTCAATGGTAAAAGCTTCCAGGGAAACAAAAATGGAGCTGCTAGTCATTCCAACAATTTCAAAAGCAGCAAGGAGGCTCCTAACAATCATGGAAACTACACTAAGAATTTTGAGCGAAAGGAACCTGTTAAGTGCTGGGAGTGTAATGGCCCACATTATGCTTCAGTTTGCCCAAATAGAAAGAAACAAATCAGCAATATTCATACTGTTCAAGATGAAATGACTGTTGGAGACTTTGCAGGGACTATGCCCCGAATCAATGCAGCGTTGGAAAACCGCCAAGCTGACTATCAAACTTCCATGGTGGAAGTAGGAGGTATGATTAACAAAACCCTTGTAACTATTTTAATAGATCCGGGTGCTAGTCTTAGTTATATTTCACCCCAGCTAGTAGAAAAATGTAATTTGACTGTTGAAAGATTTGATAATTCTTGGTCTGTACAACTAGCTACTGGGGCAAAAAGGAAAGTAAACTGTTATGTTAAGGAATGTATCTTAGATATGAATGATTTTAAGACTACAGTTAAATTAAATGTCTTGCCACTTGGATCTTATGACATACTTATCGGAATGGACTGGTTGGAACAGCATAGGGTAGTTTTAAACTGTTTTGACAAAACTTTTAGATGTGTAAACAGTAATGGACAGCCTGTAACTGTTAGGGGTATTCCTAGGAAAACAGTAGTCAGGCAGATTTCAGCTTTACAACTTAAAAGGGCAGTCAGAAAAGGATGTAAAGCCTATGCTGTAACTATTACCGATGAGACAGATAAGTCTGAAGGCAGTAAGATAACAGTAGAGGACATCCCTGTAGTAAATGAATTCATTGATGTTTTTCCGGAGGAAATCCTAGAATTACCTCCCAAAAGAGAATTGGACTTTACAATTGAACTTGTACCAGGTGCTGTACCCAGTTCAAAGGCCCCGTATTGTATGAATATTTTGGAGCTTAACGAATTGAAAACTCAGTTAAAGGAGTTAATAGACAAAAATTACATTCGACCCAGTGTATCCCCTTGGGGAGCACCAGTAATTTTTGTTAAAAAGAAGGACGGAACTATGCGACTTTGCATAGATTACCGTCAACTGAACAAGATGACGATTAAAAACAGATATCCGTTGCCTCGCATAGATGATCTGTTTGATCAGCTACGTGGAGCTACGGTGTTCTCTAAGATAGACCTGAGATCGGGTTATCATCAGGTGAGGATTAAAGAAGAAGACATTTTCAAAACAGCTTTTAGAACAAGGTACGGACATTACGAATTTGTCGTAATGCCATTCGGACTTACTAATCCCCCAGCTGTCTTTATGTGCCTGATGAATAACATAATGCACAAGTACTTGGATAAATTTGTTGTCGTATTCATCGATGACATTTTAATTTATTCTAAGAATGAGGAGGAACATCAAGAACATTTACGGATAGTCTTACAAGAACTACGAGAGCAACAACTCTTTGCAAAGTTCAGTAAATGTGACTTCTTCAAGGATGAAATCCAGTACTTAGGACATGTAGTCACCAAGGAAGGAATTTCAGTTGATCCTGAAAAGATTCGGGCAATTGAAGAGTGGCCGGTACCAAAAGATGTAACAGATGTTAGATCCTTCATGGGAATTACCGGTTACTACCGGAGATTTATTGAAAGTTTTTCAAAAATAGCCAACCCAATCACTTCCTTGCCAACTAGGATTTTTCATGGGGACTGGGGGCCAACTAGGATTATTCAACACCGGGTCATTGGTTAACTTTGTTAAGTCATGCATATTTAATATTGCCAAGGGTAACTTGGTTGGGTTCCAACTTCCTGGGGCATTAACTACCCATTGATTTGGGTTAACGAAAGATTTCCCTAGTATGCAAGGCCTATCAAGTATCACAAAAGGATTGTTCTAATTTACAGGGATCTGATTATAACTAGGCTGCATTTGAACTTACGGTGTGGAACCTCCAGTAGATACGTTTCCAAATAAAGGGAAAGTCATGCTCCCTTGGGTAACAATGAAGCTTGAATAAGATCCATTACTTGTGCCCCCCATTCCAGAGAAAGGCAAGCTTCCTTGAGGCATGATAAATCATGTATATGCTCCTGCTTCCATGGAATAAATTGACATAGGTATGTGTCAACCCCCAAATGGAAATACATTGAAGGGGATGGAAATTCTGACACCATATGTAGTGAAACTTGATGCTACAGGGGGTATTGATTTGGCGGGCATAGATGGAAATCCACTAGATGTTATTCCAAACGAAAATGGGTAAGTACCCTGCAATATAGATGTCAAACTTCCTATTCCACTCATAGGAGCAATAATCAATGTAATTGATCCTCTAATTGTACCCCTGATGACAGTGGAGACCAGGAAAACTTAAATGTTGAAAACATGGTCAGGTTAATACTTCCTACTAGGTTTGAAGTGATAGGAGGGGGAATGCCCCCAGTTGAAGGAATCCCTCTTGTGACATCCATGTCAGTTGATTAAAATGTGTTATGAAATTATGAGTGTCGAACTTATGGGTTTGCATGAATACCGAACTCTAAGGTGGATTTAATCCCTTGTTTGGGTATGTAAGATCCTCAAACTCAATTGGACCTAAGTATACTTGAATGCGAGGGGATGTACCTCTCCCAGATCTATTAAATTAATAGTCTAAACCACTAAGGTATCCTTCTTCAGACAATCTCTCAGATTTTCTAGATCTAGATTCTCCTCCTTCTTCCATGAGATTGCCTCCATCTCTTGGGTTTTCTTCCTCTGCACCCTGGGGGGGTGGATCAATACGATCCAGTCTACACCTCTTGATGGGTAACTCTAACTGTTTAGGTGAAAATCCTTGGATTCTTATGGACCGACGAAAAGATTGATTGGATAATTTGGCTTAAACAAACTCGAGGAAAGAAACATTGACAACTTGTTTACAATAAGTCCACACTCACTATAAACTTCCCGAAATATTTGAAACAAACAATCATACCCTTCTAAAGATAAGCATAGGGTGATTAAGGCATGTTACCAATCAATGAATATCCACACAAGGGCCTTCCGGAGGTTAGCTTGGGATGATTAGGGCCCAACTCCAACCAATGAACGTTCGAGAAGCAGTTACAATAACTCTCCTACAACAATCACTACAAGGAAAAAACCTTCTAGCGGAGGGTTTTGCGGAGGCTCCTCTAAAAAGAGCTAAAATATCCATTTATAGCAGAGGTCGCTCGCAAAGGCGCGCAGATGGAGGTTTTAGTGGATGATTTAATTTGGTGTTCCCTTAGTATATATGCACCAGTGTGTACAAAAACAAATTGCACTGATATTGAAATTCCCGTTAAGAGAAGAGACACACAAAATCTTATTTATTTCTCAAAACCAACAAAGATCAGAGCGTTTAAACTATGAGGATGCACCAATGCGATCACATAAATGATGCATGCTACCCTCCTACCTGGAAAATATGTTTTAAAAAGAAAAAGAAAAAGGAATTACAGTGCGTTTATATATTTGAACAACACTGGTGCAATGTGTAATTGGAAGCACTGACGCAAGGTGTAGCTAAAAGAAAACCGGATGCTAAAACTTTTTAATATTTTTATATTCATTGACGGTACATTTACCTCTGGTAAACGCACCAATGTTTTGTATCATATATGCATTGGTGTATGGTAAAATTTAAAAAAAAAATTGTAGGACAAAAACTATTTTTATATTGTTATATTCATTAGCAGTGTGTTGTTATCTTAAAAACGCCCCGGTGTGCCCTATCATTTAGAGCAACGAAGTAGGGTAAATGAAAAAATTCGGACATAAAAATGTTTTTAGAATTTTATATTTGTGGACTGTGCTACAAATATAGGAAGCACACCAGTTCCATAATGGAGCACACCGGATTAGGGTAAAATAAAAAAAAATGTGGGATGGACCTTTTTTCATTCTTTTATATTCATTATTGGTGTTGTCATTCTCTACAACAGCACCGGTGTGTCCGATTGTCAGGCGCACCAAAATAGGGTAAAATAAAGTTATTGGACAAAAAAACCATATTTACCATCATACAATGTTGTAGACCACCTAAGCACCGGTGCTTTAGTTGCCTCCTTGAGACTTCCTGCCACCGGTGCTCCACGTGGTTGAATTGCTCCCTTCCATTGCTTGTTTGGTGGCTTTTGAATTTTCCAAACGGTGGGCAAATTTAAATTTTGAGCTACTTCGCAACCATGCCTCCCCGACGCGCAAGTGCCTAGGTAATATCTTTGTTACCTTCTAATTCAAACTTTTAACGGATAGAAATTTAAAATTCACCTTAAATTTGTTGTTTTTTTCAAACAAATATAAAAATTCTATGCAGTGCATTCGAGCTATTCGGCTCGCATCGTGATAGATGGTGCACCTTGTAAATTTATAATCTTTGCCAATAACAATGCGTTATGAAACTATAATGCACCGCATTAACGGTGCACTATAATTTTCATGATGCACTACTAAAAATTAATAAAGAAAATTTCACATCTTTGGTTTTCGGTGTGTTTCACAAATCATAGAGCACCGTTAGCGATGTGGTTAAATATAATAATGAGCCAGTGCTAGTAATCACCTAGAGAATCGTCTAACCAGTGCTTTGTCTATTTAAGATGCACCACTGCAATAACGAAAAAAATAATCAAAATATTCTCCACATACACCGATGTGTCGATTTAATACATATGCACCACCTTGACAGTGCACTTATGTTTAACATGCACATCGTATCAACCATTGAAAAAACAGCTTTTGACCCATTTCCCTGGAACTTTCTCACAAAGTTACACCGATTACGGTGCACTCTAAACACGTGTGTACATGATTTACGATATGCTAATGTGTCGTAGTGCACTGGTGCTCCCTAATGAGGGATGCATTGATATCAAAGTTTTGATAAAAAAAAGGTAGTGCATTTAAGTATCACACGCGCACTGTCTATGATGCTTGTTTGTCTCAAATAGAACTAGTGTGGTAAATTTTAAAAGTGCACTGTTTTTACTTTTCTCAAATGAAAGTTCGACACGTGGTGCGCCAAGATCAACATAGCACACCATTCACAATGCTTATGTCGTGTTTAATGCATTGGGTGTCGATGTTGTTTTAATGTTGGTTTATTTGATTTGCGTATTCGGTGCATTGATATTATTGTAGTACACCGTCGACAATGTGCTTCTATTACAAAGAGCACCGTGAGCAGTGCTTGATTGTTATATAGGTGCACCACTTGTTAAATTCATTTATTATGAGAAAAAAATATTGTTTGATATTAATAAATAAAATGATCATTTAATGAAATCTTTAATGGTTTTTATATACATGTATGTGTCTGTTTATGAGACTGATGGAAGTTATATGTGAATTAGAGACGTCAGTGGCGAGAGCTGCAATAGGAGCACCAGGAATGACTAGACTTGTACAACATTGTACGGGAGTGGGAGGCCAAATAAAGCGAGAGAGACTTGTACCCTCGACCTATTACAACATAGACACGAGAGCTCTTGAGGGTTGTATCCATCGTTGGGATCAACATAGACAGACCTTTCGGTTTGGTCCTGATATGTGGTTTCAACCCATAGAGGAGGACATATACTTCATCACCGGGCTATCGGAAAAGAGAGGAGAGGATTTTCCCCAATTCCTTGATGTCCCACTTGGTGTAAAAGTAGAGGTTCAACTTGCTTACTCTCATAGATATATCAGTGACTAGGTCACTGACATTGCTCTTTTTTAGTTTTTTGGAGGACAACCACATATTGCTTATTTCATTGCAGGGGAGGTTAGGTTCCTCTCTCTTTTGGTTGCGATGGTGGCACACTTCACTACTTATGGGAAACACATTAGTTTCCCTCTAATATTATGTAGATTCTTTGGTGCAGAGACCTAAATGCATTATGTGGCCTACCATTTTTTACTGCAATTTTGTTTTGCTCTAGATCTATGTTGTGCATAGTTTGGGGGGAGGGTCAACTTCCTTTTTGCTTCGGATTTATTTTGTTTATTTTTTGAAAGGTTTCTGGTCATGAGGCCATCATTTGACTGCCACACTCCTACGGAAATGATCGAAGGGCGCATGCATATGTGGGGACAAATGTTTCCCAAGAGGGGCTAGCCAGAGTTCCCAGTGAGGATCACCTCAGAGGTACTCGAGTTACTAGTCGACGAGCATGAACATACTTTGGATCTTGTGTCGTATCCTTATGCGAGGTTGGACTGGCGAGGATGTCATAACATATTTTTCACCTGGGATGAGCCACCAGATGACAGAGGTAATATTAGCATTATGTTTAAATTAATCTAGTTGCATTTTATTGTCTTACTTAATAAAAATGAAATTTATTCTAACGTTTTCTTTAAATTGTTTAATGAAATTGTCTAATTATTGTTGTGTATTATATATTTTGCAGATATTGGCATCTATGATGGGGAGGGGCTTCCACTGGTGGCAAATGAGGATATGGATGAGCCTAAGTTGCCTGAGTTTCCCGAACCTAGCCCGTGACATTGGCCAAATGCTAGATTTCAGGAAGACATGGCAGACAGGTTATCCACACTATTGGTTCGACAGGGAGTCCACCCTGTACGGGTTTAGGATAACCTGCGATATCCAGAGCTAGTAGAGAAATGGAGGATTATTCCTCGTGATATGAGGGGTTTGATGCATCCTATTGTAGGTGTATCCAACCTTCTAGTTACTAGGAGGGATGGCAATGGTATTCAATCTTCCTCTACATCTGATGAGGGCAGCGATCCTCCCCCTTCTCCTCCTCCACCACCTCCTCCTCCTCCTCACTGTGACGACCAACCACTATTTCCTCCTCCTCACCATGACGACCGACCACTATTTCCTCCTCCACCCCCAATCCACCACCATATAGGGCTCATCCACAAGTTGAGCGACCACCCTCTCTTCCTCAACAAGCTGACCATCCACCATCTCGTACTCCACTTGTCTCACTTCTAGATAGGATGGTCACAATGGGTGAGATACATCTTTAGGGAGGTATCTATGATGCTCTCTAGTCTACTTTTTTCCTAGCAGAGGTACTAATGCCCCGGGCTCTGCTAGTGGAGGTGTCAATGCCTCTGGTTCCAGATGTGGACCAACTATCTCATATCATTTATTGGACTTGATATGTATATTTGGCATGTATCACGAGTTTGATATTTTTGTTCACACACACACACATATACTGCATTTTTCATGTTGATGTTGATGTTGATGCATATTTATATGTTGATGGTGATGTATATGTTAGGTCATGTTGGATATATTTTCTAGATGTGCTTGATAGATGTGTATGTTAAATGATGTTTGTTAGATGTGTGCGATGGTTATGATATACAATACATCTTGTGTTTTGTTAGATGTTATTATTAAATTTGTGTGTTAGATGATGTTTAAATGTATTAGATGTATATGTTAGATGATGTTAGGTAATGCTTACATGTCTATGTTAGGTGATATTTGATGTGTATGTTAGATTATGTTACCTATTTTTTTTGTGTATGTAAGATGGTGCTTATGTTTGATAGGTGATGATAGATTTGTATGTTAGATGATGTTTGTCAGATGTGTGTGATGGTTATGTTAGATGATGTTTATGTTTGTAAGGTGTTGATGGTGATGGTGGTGGCACGTTAGATGATGTTAGGTGATTTTAGATGTAATTACTAGATGTTTATCTGAGATGATGTGTGGTGATATTAGATGCGAATGTTCGTGTTTGCTAGATGTGTATTAAAAAAAAATTCCTCCAATTTTATATTGTGTATAGACATCATGCATATTAAATTGTGAAAACATCATGCATATTTATTTTGAAAAATTGTGAGAGGTGTTTATTAAAAAACATTTAATGATAACTTCTTCCTTACAATGCAGTTATTGTCATATTGTTACAATTAATGTAAACAAATTTGTGAACTTATATTATAAAATAAAATAGAGAAAGATTTGATATCTAATATCTTAATTAATTTTAGAAATGATTTTAATAATACAATGCATTTCGTTTCCCTATAACAAATATTTGTTTATACTAATTTATCATGAATTTCTAATTTACATTTGCATCTAAATTTTACATGTAATTAAGCGAAAATCATAGTTAATTATGAAAATGGATTATTATTATTACAACCTTGAACACATGTTTTAATTAAATAATTATTAATTATTAATAATAACATCACTTATATAACAATAAAACAACACAACAAAATGCTATTACAGTGCAAAATAAAAACGACTAAAACAATGATAAACATGATACACTTTGACTTATATTTTTTCAATATAATCCCTATAAACCATAAACCCCTACCTATAAAATCTATAACCCATAACAATTAATAACTCTTAATCCCTTGCCATTATATATCATAATACAACCCATAATCCGTATAATACTTATAAAATATTATCCTTATGACCCTAACCCCTAACTATTATTAATTATAATCACAACCACTTAAAACCCTTAACCCATACAATCCTTAATGTTAACACCCCCTAATCCCTATAAAACACAATTCCTATTTGATAGCTATCATTTTGAGTGCACATAATCTAAAATTAAATATTGTTTTAAAATATTAAGAATCATATATCACTTACGTGCTATTGATATTGAAAACTTATGTATAATTATAATTCAAAAATGGCAAAGTTGTAGTTTTGAGTGCATATGATCTCAAAATAAACTATGTTTTCTTTACCCATATTAAGAACCATTTATTATTTATATATAATATAAACTTTATTGGTACACAACCCGGTGGGTTAGCTCGAGTGGATGAGAGTTGTTTCCTACGAGCAGGAGGTCTCGTGGTCAAATCCCTAGGTGGCTATGTATAGATTGTATGAGGGCCTCACTCAAAGTCCCCACAGGATTAGGCTCGATAATCAAGGCCAATGGGTTTACCTGTAGAAATATGTGGCTTCCCCATGTTCTTCGGATTTCGGGGGGGGGGGGGTTTCCGTGGATGTAGCGAGGAACTGATACTCCGGAGCCATGAACCACATGAAAACAATTATTGGTACACTTTTATACTCGTTAATGTCAATTGATTTGAAAATTTATATTAATTAAAATTTATTAATGATAATTTTTTTAGTTAAAATATCTTTGACTTGCGGGAGTGGCCTTTGGTCTAAGAAACCATGATACATGGGCATCTAATCCATCAAAATCACCCAGGGATCGCACCCAGTCTGGGCCACACCAACCCTCAATTGGTTGGATTTTGGGTGTCTCCTCCCAACTAACTCACCCCTAAGGGGAATTGAACTCGAGTTGCCCTGTTAACGAGACTCACACCTTAATTTAATGAGCTAGCGAGAATTGACTTAATGATAAAATTATTTACATTTTTTTTGTAAGTAAGATGTGAAACCTTCTATTACTAAAAAATAAGGAACATAGTTGTACAATATCAGTTGGTAATCCCATATTGGGCCAACCAGAAGATGACTCTCCTTGACAACTTCTTAATTAAACTAACTTAAAACACTCTGACATTCCCTTCCAAGAGGGTTTTATCCATGCAATGACAATTTGGGATCTTTTTTCTTTTTCCTGACACCAATCCATCCTGATGACTGATCAAGAGCCGACAGGATGGGAGTTATGGTTAGTTGATGCTGGGAGCATTCAGGGTTACCTCGAGAGCGAGGTAATTCCACTTATTTGTCACTATCTGAGTTATCAGATTCATGTGGGCGCTTCTAGCCACCAGTGGAGGATACTCCGACTAGGGCCATATCCATAGTCTCCTCAAGAGTAGGAGGTTCTTCGTGGCCCCCCCGAGGCATTTCCGAATCACCGGCTTGTTGATGTGTTGCATGTGGCGGGTTCGACACAGGAGCCGAGGAGGGTGGATCTCTGGGCGAGCCGTCTTGTGTGTCTGAGGAAGGTTGCTTCCTTTGATTCTTTCCTTCATGCCATCCATGTTGTCTCCTTTTCGTGGAGTGAACTGGAGAAGTAGGGCAGGCTTCTTGCAAGTGCCCTGGTTGCTGACAGGATCTGCATCTTAAGGTTGTGTTTTCGTAATCAAGGGGTTGAACGCAGACATAATACTCACACCAAACGATTTTAATCTTTTCGGGAAGTCCCTTGCTCAGATCCAGCTCCACACAAATGCCTGCAAAGGTGGCTAACCCATTTGATGTTTTGTCTGTGTCCTCTTTGATGAACTTCCCTAAGGAGTCACCAATGGTTTCAAAGGATTATGGATACCAAAATTGTAAGGGGAGGTTCCGGAGTCTTACCCATACTAGAGTAGTCATTGTTGTAGCTGTTAAGGGGTTAAAATCCGGTACCATTTCCTCATAAACAACCCCGAGTTCCCCCAGAACCAAGGTCCTCCAGCCATGATTTGGTTGCGGTGAATCTATGTTTCAAAATGGACAATGAAGTATCCTTTGGAGCACAGGAAGAGCTCCAGATTCATCCCCCACATTTGCTCGATCCAATCTCTCGGATTTATGGATGAGGGCCATAGTCCATTGAACTTGCAGATGATGGTTGTATTAGCTAACTCGCCACACTTTCACGCCGAGGTTAGGCCCAACGTGGATGAAGGAGTCTCCTCTTGATGCCCCACAATGAAAGTCAGGCCAGAGAAAACCCTTGGATTTGGTTTGGAGGTTCCATAATCATTGGCTTTCACTGCTTTTGTAAATGTAGGTCTCTTTGCCGAGGAGGGTTCAACTGCACCTGGTGGTCTCCCATCTCCTCCCCGAAGCCTTGACCCAATGTAGATCGACGCATCCCTATTGATGTCGCATTCCTCTAGCCAACCATCCAGCGGCAAGAGGTGTCCCTTGAAGCTGAGATAGTGGGTGTTCCTGTTAATACCCTCCCATTCGCTCAGCTTATCCAAGATGAGGTCCACCGGGTTCATTGGATTCAGGAGAAGGCACCTCGAAGATTCGGACAGAAGCTTGACAAAAATTGGGAAGCATTGGCCCCTTGCGCTACTATTCTTTTTCATCATGATCCTTCGAGGGTCTCCACAGGGTAGGTCTCTATTCACTTGGATCACAGCTTCTAGAAGAGCTCGTTGAGGGGTGAAATCGGATGCATCCTCGTTCAGGATCTCTAGTCATGGATGTTTCACTTGCGGGAGGGGCAACATCATCTTTGCTTTGAAAAGTTGCTCTAGGGTTCTGTGATGCACTTGCAACAATTAATTAATAAGAATATGCGAAATAGCAGAAATGACAGAACTCAGAATCACTTTTATATTGATCACAGGCCACTTCGAGGGGGCAACCTCCTTTGAGCAAGCTCAATACAATTAACTTCACGGTGCCTTCATAGGTCTCAACACACACTTATATACTAATTCTAGGCGCCAATACTATGGGTCAAAACCATGGGCCGTTACAAACTATGGATCAACAATACTACGGGCGACTTAAAAAGCATATGCGTCAACAACAATAACATAAACTATTGATCAACAAATACTACGGGACGACTTACAAAGCATATGCGTCCAACAACAACATACTAACAAAGTAAAGACATGGGTTCCTAACATCCCCTCCCCCTTAAAAAAAGCTTTGTCCTCAAAGCTTTAGATGTGGAAATTGTTGCTGAATCTGAAGGAATGGTTCCCATGTAGCATCCTCTGGTTGCATGCCATGCCACTGAATTAAGACCTCTGTGATAGAGCGAGAGCGAAGCTGACGCGTGCACCGATTGAGGATGGCCTCTGGCTCAAAAAGGATGGATCCTTCATTATCCAGTTCGGGTAAAATCGTTTGTCCACTAAAAGACTGGATGAATGCGGGAAGAAGGAGGAAGTTCCAATTTATAAGCAATGGACCCAATCTTCTGAAGAATCCGATATGGCCCATAGAACTTTGGAGCGAGCTTATGACGCCCTTTGAGTTTCAAGGATGATTGTTTGTACGGCTGGAGACGAAGAAAAACCATATCGCCGACTTGAAAAGTGCGCTCAGAACGGTGTTGATCAGCTTGTTGCTTCATGCGATTTCTTTCCATGTGAAGATTGTCCCACAAAATGCGAAGAATCTGATCGCGGTTTCGAAGGACCGTGTCAACTTCCTGAACTGGTGAACTGGTGGGGGTGTATGGAAGAAGAGCTGGAGGTGCCTGACCATAGACTGCTTCATATGGGGTCATTTTAGAGGCAGTGTGGTAAGAGGTATTGTACCACCATTCAGCGAGAGGGAGCCATTTTTCCCACTGATGTTGTTGTTCCGAGGTGAAGCAACGAAGATAAGTTTCCAAGCATTTATTGACAATTTCAGTCTGACCATCTGTTTGTGGGTGATACCCTGAACTCATCTTCAGTTTGGTGCCAGTGTGGCGAAATAGTTATGTCCAAAAATGACTGGTGAAAGTCGCATCACGATCCGAGACAATGGAAGAAGGGATGCCATGAAGATGAAAGATCTGGTCCAGAAAAATTTGAGCGACGGAGGAGGCTATATAGGGATGGCTGAGAGCACAAAAATGACTATATTTGGAGAGGCGATCAACCACAACGAGAATCACTGTCTTCTCGCCAGATTTAGGGAGCCCTTCAATGAAATCCATAGAAATATCTGTCCAAATCCGGGTAGGTATGGGCAAGGGTTCAAGCAATCCTGGAAGGAGTGTTGTTTCACCCTTATTGCGCTGGCAGGTATCCCATTCGGCCACCATCTGTTGAATTGTCCTTTTCATGCCCTGCCAAAAGAAGTTACGCCGTGCTCGTTCATACGTTTTGAGGAACCCAGAGTGCCCTGCCGATGGAGAAGCATGGAGTTCATAGAAGACATCCTGTTGAAGATCTGTGCTTTGGGGAAGCACCAGACGACCCTTGTATCGCAGAGAAGCACCATCCCAAGAGTAATGTGGTACAGCAGAAGGGTTTTTGGTCAAGCGTTGGATGATTTGAGATAAGGAGGAGTCATTGACATAACCCTGTTGAACAGTTTGCAACCAATTTGGAACAGGCATAGAAATAGCTGAAAGAGAACCTTGGGCCTCAAATGTGCGAGAAAGAGCATCTGCCACAATATTGTCTTTACCCTTCTTGTAAGTGATCTCATAGTCATAACCCATGAGTTTGCTAACCCATTTCTGTTGTGTCGAGGAGGAGACACGCTGGTCCAAGAAATATTTCAGACTCTGGTGACCAGTCTTGATGCAGAAATGATTCCCTAATAGGTATGGGCGCCACTTCTGTACTGCATGAGAAATAGCCATCATTTCCTTCTCATAGGTAGAGGCAGCTAGATTCTTACCTGAAAGGGCTTTGCTGGTGAACGCAATGGGGTGTTCATCTTGAAGGAGAACAGCACCAAGTCCATTGCCGCAAGCATCACTCTCAATAGTGAAGGGCTTGGAAAAATCAGGCATAGCTAGCACAGGTGTAGTACACATAGCTTGTTTTAGTTTGTCAAATGCACACTGAGCAGCAGGTGTCCATGTGAAGGCATCCTTTTTCAATAGAGCAGTTAATGGAGCTGCAATCTTCCCATAATCCTTGACAAACTTGCGGTAGTAGCCAGTCAACCCCAAAAAACCACGAAGGCTCTTGAGTGTCTGAGGATGCGGCCAATTGGTCATGGCATCGATTTTGGCAGGATCCACGCGAACCCCTGGTGCTGAGATAATGTGCCCGAGATACTCAACTTCCTTCTGTCCAAAAACACATTTAGACTGCTTGGCATGGAGATGATGGTCAGATAAAAGTTGCATGACAAGATCCAAATGCTGGAGATGTTCATCCCATGTTTTACTGTAGATGAGGATATCATCAAAGAATACCAGAATGAATTTCCGCAAGTAGGGTCGAAATATTTTATTCATTAAGGCCTGGAATGTGGAAGGAGCATTAGTGAGGCCAAAGGGCATGACCAAAAACTCATAATGGCCATCATGTGTGCGGAAAGCTGTTTTAGGGATATCATCCTCATGAACCCGAATTTGATGATACCCAGAACGAAGATCCAACTTGGAGAAAAAGTGAGCCCCATGAAGCTCATCAAGAAGCTCATCAACAACAGGAATTGGAAACTTATCCTTGATGGTGAGGTGATTAAGTGCTCGGAAGTCAATGCAGAGGCGCCATGACCCATCTTTTTTGCGGACAAGAATAACTGGAGAAGAAAAGGAACTAGTGCTTGGGCGAATAATACCTTGCTTCAATAAGTCCCGAACGAGCATTTCAATCTCTGTTTTTTGGTGAAATGGGTAGCGATAGGGCCTGATGTTGGGAGGAATGCTGCCAGGAAGGAGCTGAATACGATGGTCTTCTGGCCTGGAAGGTGGCAATCCCACTGGTTCAGCAAAGACACATGTATATCGATCCAGAATTTGTTGTAGATCCAAGGGAGTAGTGGAGACCGCTGATGGTTGCATCTGGATGGAATGGATCTGAGCGATGACACCATGTGAATTCTTCTTGAGGAGTTTTTCCATGCGATGTGAACTGATGATGCTGAGAGAACCTGGTTGTAATCCTGTCAATGTGTGTTTGTGTCCATTGAGGGAAAACTGCATCCAAAGTTCAGCAAAATCCCATAAGATAGGGCCAAGTGTGCGTAGCCATTGAGCGCCCAAAACCACATCACATCCGCCTAAGGGCAAGGCAAACATGTCAGAGCGCAAGGTATAATCTCCCATAGAGATACGCACATTTCGACACTTCCCTTTGCAAGGTAAGGTGCCCCCATTGGCAACCATGACTTCAAAGTTGGAGCAAGGATGGATAAAACAATCAGCTTGTTTGGCGATCCGAGGGTCAATGAAATTATGAGTGCTACCAGAATCAATGAGTATTGTAAGAGGAAGCTTCTTGAAGTAACCCCTGACCCGCATTGTTTGGGGGGTGGTGATTCCAGCTAAAGCATGGAGAGATATCTCTGGCTGGTCATCCTGAGACGGAGGGTCAATAGGCGGTGCCTGAATGTCGACGGGAGCATCCAGTGTTTCTGGATCTTTGTCACCAATTTCAGAGGCAGGCGGAGACTCCACATCCAAGAGATAGAGCTTTTTCTGAACACATCTATGTCCTCGAGTGAATTTCTCATCAAAATTATAGCAAAGCCCCTTTTCTCTGCGTGCTTGCATCTCTGTTTCAGACAAACGCTTGATAGGAGTCGGTCGAGGAGCCTGCGGTATAGGTGGTCGCTGAGAACCCATATTTCGGAAGGGAACAAAAGTGGGCTTGGAGCGTTGTTGGGCTGCAATCTTGTCTTCTGCCAACTTAGCCAACCCTAGTGCTTCCATCATTGTGTTGGGACAGAACATTTTGACCTCAGAGCGGATGGCATCCTTTAGACCACTGATAAAACAACTCCGGTAAAAGTCATCAGACAATCCTTCGGTGTGGTTGGCTAGATTCTCAAATTCGGTTTGATACTCTCTCACAGTGCCAGTTTGGCGAAGTTTAGTGAGGGCTCCTGTGAAGTCATCAAAAGCACTAGGACCAAATCGTTGCAAAAGGAGCTGGCAAAAGTCTGGCCATTTGGGCTCTGGATGAGCCTTGATGTACCAACGGTACCATTGAAGAGCTTCCTGTTCCAAATGAAAGGATTCCAACCGAACTTTGTTGACATCAAAAGTATTATGCAGACTGAAATACTATTCTGCACGATAGATCCATCCAGTTGGATCGGTACCATTGAAGCGAGGAAAATCAAGCTTCGGACCACGAAAATTGCTGGAAGAAGAGAACCCATTGTCTGCTGAAGACTCGGACTGCCGTTTGTTGTTCATAGCTGAATGTTCAAGATGGAGACTAAGAAATTTTTCATCCAGATCCTGGAGTTTGGCTTGGATGGCTGCAAGTGCGTCCTCCATTGTTTTTGCTTCTGCACGGGTGACAACCATAACCAGGATTTTTATTTTTATTTTTTATTTTCCAGACTGGAGCGGCTACGGCTCGAAAGGGATCTGGAACAACGCCGAATGGATTGAAAACGGCTGAATCTGGACGGCTTGCAAAATGGATCTGAAACGGCGCAGCAGTGATCGACAATAGTTCAGATGAAAGTAGATATGGACCCCAGGTATGTGCGGCTTCCTAACAGTGCAGGGGTTTCACTCGGCCACCAATGCTGTCTGACGGCTTGCGTATTGGGGCAGTACCCCTCACTCCACGACTCAGGTAAAACTGAAAACCGCTTTGCCACAAACGACAGCTCTTGGCTTACCTCACGGGTGGGAACTAGTCAATCAGGTAGGGGTCGTTGCCCTTTTCGCTAGCAGGTCCTCTCAATGGGCCAGCTACTTCGGGGTTCCTGTGGTACTCCTCACAATGAGTTTTAGGGCTTATGCCAAAGTACTTCCCATAGTTAAGCGGATAGGGATTATTCCCAAATCCGAACCTGCAACAGATGCGAAAAAAAAATTTGGCAGAAATTTCACCCAGCAAGCCCAAGAAAGTGCTCTGATACCAAATGTGATGCACCTGCAACAATTAATTAACAAGAATATGCGAAATAGCAGAAATGACAGAACTTCACTTTTATATTGATCACATGCCACTTTGAGGGGGCAACCTCCTTTGAGCAAGCTCAATACAATTAACTTCACGGTGCCTTCATAGGTCTCAACACACACTTATATACTAATTCTAGGCGCCAATACTATGGGTCAAAACCATGGGCCGTTACAAACTATGGATCAACAATACTACGGGCGACTTACAAAGCATATGCGCCAACAACAATAACATAAACTATTGATCAACAAATACTACGGGACGACTTACAAAGCATATGCGTCCAACAACAACATACTAACAAAGTAAAGACATGGGTTCCTAACAGGTTCCTCCACCTCTGCATATCGCAGATCTCCAAAGCCTGTCAAGAATAGGAAGGGGCGAGGACGCGTCAGGTTGGGGACTCATCGCTCATTCTCCAGAAAACCATTGTAGTCCCCATTGTGCAGCAAAACTCGGCGGGGAGATGGGGTCGGGAAGGGCTCCTCAAGAGGAGACGGTGACTTCCCTGTTGCAGACAGGTGACCATGAGGCCAAGCGGCGGCTCGATCAAGCGGTAGGGTTTTCGTGGAGCTCCTCATTCTCATTTCTTCCCCAATTGGAAACTTATGTTAATCATAATTCATCAATAATAAAGATGTCCTTTTAAGTGTAATTAATTTGTACATTAACTATACATTTCTAATTAATATCTATCTATCTATCTATCTATATATATATTACTAGTTAATATTAAAATTCATTTATTACTTATATAATTTGCTAATGTACATTTTAAGATTATTTACATATTTATGCACATATATTTTTTTATGCTCATTAGATATTCATATATTATCCAACTTTTAAAACTAGTCAATCTACATAATTAGTATAAAATTATCTTTTCCATTTTGTTAGAAATTCATATTAAATATCGACACACATATGATACACACCGACCAATATTTTTTCAATATCAACATACATATTGTACTATAATAATAATGCCACAATAATTCTAAAATTTTATACTAAATATGCAATGAGATATAAATACCTTCAACTATTTTTTTTTTCAATCAATCATTCCATACAATCACAAATTACTTGATAGACAAACACATTACGCATCAAATTGATTGTTCACCAACTAAAATTGTTTAAAAACATATGGTAATTAACTTTCCATTTCCATCGTCATAAGATGAAAATAAAATAATATAATTAGAGAATTAAAGATAACAATAATAAAATGATACAAATGATGAAATAAAACATGTACATATCACTCTTTATTGCCATCACCTTGATCATCTTCCCCGCTTGCCATGATAGTGTTGTTGTTCTCAAAAATATGTTTTGATTTAAGCTCGTGTCTTAATACTAACCACCAATCCTTATCCAACACATCCGAGTAAAAAAAAACACTCGGTTGCAGTGTTTTGGGAAAACATAAGACTCCTTAGTTTCATCCCACATCTTTCTAGAGTTGATACATATTGTCTCAATATCACACTCTTCCCTTACATTATTCCAGTCGAAGGTGTCCCGCCACTTGCAACTAAAAATAACACATTGGAAAGATGAGAAATCCACTTGAATGATCTCTTGTATATTTTCAATGTAACCTAACTTCCTCCCTATTAGGTTCTGATTGCAGTGGCTAGCACGACTATATTGGTCGAAGTCAACTTCCACTCCACAATCTTGTGTGGCATGTCCATCATTAGCATCCTCGGTGTGAAAATGATGCCCATATTCCCACATAGATGGGAACAAATGCACCTATAAAATAGTGAACAAATGACGATGCCATATGTCTAATAACCTGACCATTAATTTATAAAATATAGATGTTATAATTCAAACGTGCATTATAAAGTTAAAAATGTACATAAAGAGATTATTACTGAGTTTCTACATCTGATCCCTATGTTTAGTGCATCCTCTTTAGCAGGTGGGTAACGACCAACCGCACTGTATTTCTCTTTGACTTGGTTAGCAACCCAAGTGTTGGGACATATCATTGGCATATTTTCTTTTAAATGATCATGATAAGGCATTCTTCTATCGTTCAATCACCTGAATTATTTCCTATCAATGTCCCATTTCCTCCTCTTCTCTTCATGCAATGCAACCCATGGTTGTGTTTCCTCCACATTGTAAAGAATGAATTTATTGATGGCATCAATTTCTGAATTCGTTGTTGTATTCATGAAATCAAATCGACATATAATACATATAAGATCAAATATAGATTATGAAGTTTAGTGTGAATAGTTACTTTATAGAAAAGTGACGAAAGACAAGTGACTTACTCTTTATCATGTGTGTTTTTCCGTTCGTTTAAAGTGGCTCCCTTCCCTTTTTTCATCATCCCTTTGGTCATCCCAAATCATTGTGCCTAATGTGTGGTTGATTTGCTTGATGTACTCACTGGAATAATAGAATGACTCATATACTATGTACCCCTCTACCATAGACCCCTTGGGTTTTTCTCTTTGTTGAACAAATCCATTCAATTTTTTTCATGTACCTCTCCAAGAAGAACATCCAATGACATGACACCACCCCGACTAATTCAACCTCATCAACTAGGTGAATTAGAATATGAACCTACAAGTCCATGAAACTCGTTGACAATTCTTTCTCAAACATACAAACAATCTCAACTATCTCTTGACGCCACCATGGAATGCTAGCTATACGAATATCCTTTGATGTGATCCACCATAAAAATGCAAATAATTTAGATGTGGCACGCTGCAAGTCCTCGGAGAAATCATGGTTCACACACCCATGCGTGAGAAAAGGATAATGAAACTACAAAGTAAACACCTACAAATTTAATTGTGTTTTAAATTGTAAGGTAAAAAATAAAAACATGTTTTTGACATACGTACCCTTAGAAGGTTCATATGTTCATGTGATTTCAACCTCGACAAATGTTCTTCTACAATGAAGCAGTGCCATAGAGTAGACCCATATAAAGAAGGAACCTTCACACCCAATATAACTTCCTTTGACAAAGAACGATCATCTTTGTTCAAAACCCATGGGACATCACCTTCTTTAAAAGACTGAGATGGGCCAGCCTCTCCTCTATTTTCTTGTATTGACCAATGCTTCCTTTTAGTATTCGAAGAAATAATATCTCTCCTAATAGCCAATGTGTCATTGTGTTTTGATGAGATGTTCCTCCACAAAAAAGATGAAACATTTTTAAATACATGTGTGGGATCTAGTAAGTGGACAATATTAAGATGCTCCCAATATGGGAGCTCATAAAATATTGATTTCCTTTTCATCCGAATGGACATTTTATCAACATAGGTGTCGAAGAATTCAGGATCATCGAACATAGGTTCCCCGTTTGAATCAAACATTTTTGTAATTTCCTTCTCCTTCTCTCTGTCATATGCCCTAAGCCAATGAACCAATGCCATAATTTCAGGCCTTTGGGCACTCTTTGTTTTAGCATTGAAAGTAGATGTTACTCTTCTATAAGGGTGGCCTTTTGGGAGGAATACCATGGAGCAGTCATACACTAGATTTTGTAGGTGGATGGACCACCTAACCTTCATAGAAGGTACACAACATTTACATCCATGATACCCTTTTGTTACAAGGCCAAGAGCGTTATTGTATACATAGCACATTAGTGTTGAAGATTAATACAGTCACACCAAATTAACCATGCCAAAAAATATAGTTACGAATATAAACAAATAAATTAATGTGTTTACCAAAGCAAACTATGAAATTCTAAGTCACAACATATCTAAGAGCCGAGTATACCTCACAGAGAAAGAATGAGCAGAAAAGTTGAATAAGAGTGAAAACTACAGTAAAAAAGAGCAGAGAAATAATTATGCAACAGAACTCAGATAGGAGCATAATAATGTCACATGTTCCAATAATCAGTATAATGAACAATGATGTTGCAATGGAGAGAATTCGAATCACACAGGAGAATTCGAACCTCAGTTGGTCTAGCATAGGAATTGTCACCACTGTAGTGCTTTGGAAGACTCAAACTCAATTGAACTGAACCTAAACTCAGATAATTGAAGACACAATCAATCAACTGACTAAGGAGGGCGCAATAGTGGGTTTGTCATGCATGATAGTCATAAAAGGGCGCATGAGGCCACAATCAGTGGAATCCAGAGCTCTAATCCCCCACAAGAGTCAGCTAACTCAGGTGGACTGCACTGGAACACTCAGTAGGTTCTATAAAATAGGGAACTGACTGAAGTGGTCCTAAAATGATGCATACATGGATCATAAGGTGGTAGATGGATCCTGGATGACATCTGCATACCACTAGGGGGAAATGACATCATCAACTACTAGGAAAAATAAATAATGTTAGGTAGGACAAGGATGGAGTATTAAAATATCCTAACACAAACTACTAATCCCAGATAATCATGTGTGGTATATGCACATATGCCATACAACATAAAACTCTTCTCTATTAAGATGGGTCTTAATACATCGTATACTTGTATCCATTCCCATAATTCCTTCAATTCAACGATCAATGGTTGTAGGTAAACATTCATATTCTTCACTTGTCTTCTACCAAGGACTATAAGAGCCAGCATAAGATGTCCATTCTTCACTGACAACCATGGGGGGTATTTTTATTGATCGCTACTACAGACCAAACAAAATAGTTGGTGTTTTCGATGGAATATGGGTTGATGCCATCCATGGCTATACTCAATCGAAGGCCCCGTACTTCATCATTGAATTTATCGGGCCATGTATCCTCTATATGCTTCGTCGCTATTGAATATGTTGGGATTCTCATAACTCCTAATTCACGTTGGTGCAAGGCGTTCCGTCCCTACAACATAGCTAATTCTTTGCAACAAAAGAGCCTTTGAATCCTTGGGATTAAGAGGACAACCATGTGATTCACTCTTGTTTCTTGATTTATGGTACCTCTCCTACTCACATTTTGGACAAATCTCTTTGTTTGTATATTCGCCTCTACATAGAATACAATCATTCGGACACCAATGATATGATATTTATTAAACACAAAACATTTTCAACATTTGCTTTGCCTCTTTGCAGATGTTGAGCAAGACATTATCACTCAGAAATACCTTATCTTTGAATAACCTATAGTTAGTGGGCAATATGAATGTACAATGTCATTTAACGTTCATAAAATTGACCATTTTCAATGTTGATTGTGTGACAAGATTCCTCAAAATATAAGGGACTTGATGGTCAGTTACCTCAAAAGTGTCAAGAAACACACATTTGGCATGTCGTACATTGCTTTCAAGTTGTATAGTAACATTGTTGTCCCCATATGGGTAGAATTTGACTGGACAGGTCCAAAGAGAGGGGTGGTGGAAGCATATTTTAGGATTTTGAAGAAGGTATCAGTGATATGAGCATCATCCCCCAGCTCATCGTCCTATAATGCACCTAAAAACATTGCCTCCATGGCACATGTATCTCGTAAGAAGTCATCCATACCAACCTCTATTTCATTGCCTCCATTGCCAACATGTGAAGAACTAATGTTACTATAGAAATTCCTAATTGGTGAATCTAGAAGTAGTGGGAATTGAATAGGTGGTTGATTCAACCATGGTTGGTATGCTTCCTCATCAAGTTGTTGTCTTTTTGCATCCTTATCTCGATTTGAAATTGTAGTGGAGTGCAATGGAAGATGGTAGATAGGTCGCTCATCATTAGAATCCTGATTTCAAAAATATTGAACATTACATCGATGATATTAATAAGCACAATTCAACTGGTTTATTCCAACAATATACCAAACAATTATTATAGAAGCACGGGAATTTTTTCCAATAGTAAATGTCCTACTGCAAGCAATTTATGAAACAAAAGTTCAAATTGAGCAATACATTGACATTATTCCCATTGAAAATAATAAAATACAATTAATCAATGATTTTTGTCTTATGCCCCAAGGGGACATCTAAAGGTAGTCTCAATGAAAGGTGTCTTTGACGAGCGGTTGGTGGTCTACTAAAGTTATAGTCTATTAACAATTCGTCACCAGGAGACAAACTATGTATTGCATGCACATCAAAAAATCTAGACGCTTTCCTTTTCATAAAGAACACTTGGTCATTGGAGTATTCCTCAAATGAACAATTTGCAGAAAATAAAGAGCACTTAAAACTATTTATAAACCCTGCAATGTTCCCATAAGTGCGTGGACGACCATCGATATACAACAGGTTCTTCCTCTTAAAGTTTTCAAAAGCATAACCATTCATGCACATACTATAGATGGAAATGTTATGTTTGTATTTAACAATATTTAAGTAATCGGACCAACAATAAATAGGACTGCAAAATGGCATAAGTGCTATTGATTGTTTGGAAGGAACGAGTACATGTGAAAGGATAAATAACCCAAGATTTGTAGCATCTATATTAGACTTGGCAATCATAAAATTATTACAACAAAAGGAGAATTTGGTTCTAACATCAGGAACAAATAAAGAAGACGACAAAGCACCATACAAAGTGTGGTTGTAACAAGTTTGGTATTTACTTTGCAAATGCATGGGAAGAAAGAAGTCATCGCTACCCTTCAACGATTGGACCGACCTTGGTGTGTACTTGGACATTTTTTCTCTAAACTCATACAACGTTTTGGACCTTATAGTAGAGATGTTTTGGGTGGTATTGATATCATACTTTGGATCATTGGAATTTTCAGTTGACTGAACAGAAGCATGGGGGTTGGTCAATTTAGGATGAAAGATAGTTGTTTTGGCTTCCAACTTTTCAAAAAATGAGCATAAGGAAGTGTTCCTATGTGTCTTTTCGATATCACCTATTGGATATTTTTACTGCAGTAGGAGGTATTAGACCATCAACATTGGGTAGTCGATCATTAGTATAATGGGTGAGTGTGACATGTCGAGGGTTCTAATTCAACCCTTGAAATTTTGAACAACCACATACTATTGGGGTGTCATAAAAGAGATCAAACTTACAACAAATTACCGTCGATGACCCAGGATTGTGGCTAGAAGATGGCAAGTTACAATTGGTGGGGTAAAGCGGTTGTCCATTTTCATCTACCATCTACTTGTGGTATCTTCCTCTTGGTAAGAGCTTGCGACGTTTTTCAATTGGTGGAATATTTTATGCATCCGAACTCGATCCTGAATCATGATCTTGCAAAATTGAATACATTGTTATTTAGATTCACATGGATAATTAACATAAATTCAATTACATAATCAAAATATAAATAAAATATGAACTTACTAGAAATGGAAAGGGAGAACTCAATGAACATTGAACAATATGGAATGAGTTGGAATTTGAAGAATTGGCCACTTGATATCATAACTTTTTCTCCATGTATTTGGGCCAAATCAACAATTAATACATGTCTACAGTCATAACATAAATTTTGAGAATCATATCATAATCTAACTTCCAATATAGTTTTGAAACCATTTTTTAAGAATAAGGTGAGTTCAAGCATCATATGTATATTATGAAGTATTGTAATTCATGTGGTTGATTAAAATAACATTTGAGATTAATATACCATTTTAAGTTCAAACATACATTCATAGGCATTTAAATACTTTGGTGTGCCTTAATAATATAAATGCACCGGATGGAGAGGCAGGTGCGAGGGGGATTATTTTTTATCCGGTAGGAAATGTAGTATCAACCTTTGCATGTGGCCTAGGGAATGGCACTAATAACCAAGCAGAGCGCTATGCTCTATACCTATGATTGGAACAATTTGTCTCTCTCGAAATTCGATCTCTAGTGGTTATAGGAGATTCTCTACTAATCATCTCCCAAACTAGGCATTGATAAGAAATTATGGATCAAATTGTAGGAAGACTTCATAAATGTGTTATTGGTCTTCTCCTTCAAGTTCCAAACATTCAATTCCATCATGTTTGACGGTAGCATAGTGCTACAATGGATAAATTAGCAAATGAAGTGTCGCGCATACCTTAAGGGGGTATAAAAAAAATGGGGGTCAACTTTTATCTTGTTGGCTCCCCTAATGTTCTATTTGCAAGTTTTAATTCTCCCACTCATCAAGAATCAAGTCCTGTCATGCATTAATTACCAAAAACAATGGCAGGAAGGTTTAATGCATCCATTACTCCAACTGACCACGCAAAGGTTTCTAGGCTCTTCGATAAATGCATCTTCTCAAGCAATATAGGTTTGCACATGTGGGATTATCTTCCGGGTGCGTGGATGTACCTCTATGAAGTTTTGTTAGGAAACGTTTTTGTCTTTAGGGGACAACCTGTATCAGTATTTTCATTTTGTGAACAACGTTGGAGGGAGGTGGTGTGGTGTGAGCAACGATTTTTGAATGGTGGTGTGGAACTATGTGGATTATGACGCCTTCTCCTATGCACTAGGAGAGCAACTTCCTATTCTAATCAATGATGGTTGTGAAGAGCCCAATTTGAATGTAGTTTTCTGTTGGATTCGTTTGGATTCTTCTCTTTCTATGGTCTGGAAGGTTTGGGATTCAGGGATGTATCAGGAAACAACAATTTATCTTTATGCCTCATGCGATTTGTCTCTTGGTGTGGACTCTACAAAGCGTATTGTAGAATTTCTTTTGGTAATTTGTAGTGGACTGGATGCAAGGTCCGTCCTGCACATCAATTGGGGAGACCGGGCTATAGGACTTTCAAGGGAGGTGTGGGACTATGTTGTAGCAAAGCATGGAGCGGACGTGGAAAAAAATCTTGAGGACCTCTTCGAGATAATTCGAGACACCTGAGGTGATATTCATGATATTTGCAGTCAATTGAGATGGATGAAATCGCAAATGGAAGGTTTGATTGCAGCAATCAATCAACTAACTTCTCATGTGCCTATCTTGGACTCTGATCTGGATGAAGTAGAGAAAGCCACTAAACATATTTCAACCCATACATCTCGTCCAGACGTTCATCTTGATGAATTTGAAGGGATTGTTCATGTATGTGAAGCACAAGTGGAAGAAATTTCATCAACCTTTGCAAAGCATGAAGATCTTCTGGTTGGAAAGAATTCCGTGATTTATGATCATTTGGAAAGCAATAATATTGATGGACATTATGTTCGGCAACCCACCTGCGTTGATGTGAATATCTCGAGTTCAGGTGAGCATGCTGAAGAAGATCCAGGTGAAGATGTGAATACTTCTAGTTCAGACGGTCATGGCGATGAAGGACAAGCTAATCAGGTCATGGAAAGTGGAAATAGTTCCACTTAAATTTTAGTTTTATTTTTAATTTTTGCCAAAAACTACTAGGACAATTTGTCAAAATCTATAGTAGTATACTATTAGATAATCATTTTCAAATAGTTTTTAGACTCTGGATGACTATATATGGTATTAACAACTCTGTTAGATATGTTTTGAACTGTTAGAGTGTACTTTTTGTAGCAGTTTTTTTCAGTTGTTTATAATATAATCTATTTGTTCCAGTGAAAAATATATATATAAATGAACCGGTGTATCCCGAATAACCAAACACACCGGTGCAGCTAAAACAATTATGCATCGTGTTTAAACATTCACAAAAATGTCCGCAAAAGAAACTATCCACTATATTTGACTATGGATATTTAACTATATATTTTTCAATATTATTGACATCAGTGCACTTACTATATATAAGTGCATTGGTGCAATCATATTTTTCATATGCACAAGTGAATGGAAATTTTCTTTTTTTAATATTTCTCTATCGTATGCCAATACAATGCAATATAGAAAATATAGCACACCGATGCACTCATATCTTATTGGTGCATCAATTTTTCGAGAAAAGTTAAATGAAGGTATATGAGAACAATGTGTTGTATGTTACATCACATTAGTGTGCTTGTATATATAAGTGCACTGTCACCAATGTGCGAAAAATAAAAATAAAAATGCATGATTTTTTACCATGAGATGAAAAAGGAGCGGGAATTTCTTTTTGAAAAAACTAATTTCAAAAAGTGTTTAAAAAAACAAAACCTTATCGTTTTTTCATTATTTTGTTGAAATTTCGAGGGTAGAGTTTTGCAAGAGAGACTTACTCAGGAGGATTTTGGAGCAACTATAATTTTTTGAAGATCATAATTTGTAAGTTATGGTGAATCACACAAAACCGTGCACAATAGAAATTTCAAGTATTTAAATTCTTACTATTGACCTCAATGCATGATTTATTTATGTTCCTATTAAGATTTAAAATAAATTCATAAAAAATAAAATATTTCATAGTTACCTTCAACACTAGAACCCTTGCTCTCTTTGTGGTTCCTTTTGTTTTTTGTGGCTGCAAACTTTCACATTAGGGTTTAACTCCCTTTATTATTTCACAATTCGGGTTTTTCTTTTTAGGAATTTTAGATTTAATGGGTTTGTGGTTTTATATATAAGGCATTCAATGCAATGGGACCACTTATTGCATTGGATCCAAAACCCCGTCCCTATCAGTTTTTTTTCGTCTAAAAAATGCTTTCGCAGTTTTCGATGTGGTCCTTTTCGTATAATGCACCAATGCACTTGGAATAAAAGTGCACCATTCGACACTAGTGCTTTAGATTAAATATGTTGCATTGAAAAAGTCATGTCTTAAATTATTAATTTGTTTTTCATTAATGGTGCTTTCAACTATGATGGACCAATGCATACATTATGTAAATGCAACGAGGCGTTTGTATTCTTAAAATGCACCGGGATGACATACTACTTTTTTAGGTGGAAGTTATGTAATTTAATTGTATAATATATTTGAAAGCTTCTCTATTTAATGTGTTGGAATATTCTCACCATCATTTTTATATTTTGCATGCTTGCATGCATCCAGTCATCTGCATGCAATTGCATGCATATAGTCATCAGTATGGTAGTCTCCCAGCACCTAGTCCTTATTTTGCAGCCCCCAGGAGCCTGTTTCTGCTCAGTTTTATCCCTCCTAGCCACTGATGTGCCCTTGTTTTCATCATTGGAGTACAAGTGCACCCTCTTCCACCTATTTAGGAGTTACTTCAGTTAGTTCCATGATTAGTGGATATGTTCCTTGTTTTGGGGATTGATTGCTAGTTTAACTGACCGAACCACTTAGATAGACCTCGAGAGAGACTAGATCAACTATAGTGACTACTGATAGCTCCTCATGCGCTCACATTGGAGTCTCCTTACGTAGATCAGTGCCCATGCACTCAGTTAGACTCATTTGACTGACTATTTTACTATTGTGACTACTGCCACTAGTTTGGATGATGTCTCCAATGCTATCCAAGCCACACTTTGAGGAGAATTCGAATGACCTTAGTGGCATTCAAATGAATTTGATTGCATTCAATTATTATTCACTATTCAGAGTGTCAGCTTACAGTTGATGTATGATACAACAGTTTTTCTCCATTTTCTGTGTAATGAGTGATTATTGATTCAGCATTTCTTCTTCTTCTTTCTGCACTTCTTGAGTGAATTCTAGTGAGGTCTGCTACTGCTGAGTGATCCTAATCCTAAAATATCACATAATGGTCCAAGTTGTTTATTGATAGAGAATGGGTGATAAGAGCGGTGGCAGGTGCGGGGGGTGATTTTGACCCTTGAGAAAAAATGAAGCAACATTATTCTTGGCGATTGGGAGAAACTTCAGATAACCAAGCAAAAACCTTGGCTCTTTGATAAGGCCTCTTGCAAGCTACAAAAAACAACATAAGACAAATGATCGTAGTGGGTGACTCAGTGATAGTTATTCAGTATATAATCACCAAAAAAAATCCAACAGATGGCACTTTGACTAGAATAATAAAGAGAATGTTACAATTGTTGTCATACTTTGAATATGTTAAGGTATATCATGCCCTAAGAACTCTAGACATCCCAGCTGGTAGAAATGCAAACTGAGATTGTAACCTTGATCAAGGCAATTTGAGAATTTGCGGGGAAGAAGCAGGTTATTGTCAAGTTCCTTAACCTCAAAGGGCGAATCAATTCTATAACTTTTACTTTGGCTAAAAATTCAAAGAAGAAGCACTTTGGATCTCGAGCTTCAGACTCTAGGTGGCAGGTAAAGAGAACACAATTGACTACTAATTAATTCTTCTTATTAATGAATATTAGTTTTACCCATATCGACCTTGGATGCGGGTGTCTATACAACTGTCTGAAGGCATGTGGTCTCCATAGGGAAGGCCTACAACAATGCCACGACGGAAGCTATAACCTGGGCAGCTGTATGTACACACGGAGCATGTATGGGAGGCCGAGGACAAAGGAATTAATGAAGGACAGGACAAGAGACGCAACACATTTAAGTAGACGAATTCAGGTGAAGGCAATCCATTTTGGCTCGACGTTGGAGGTAGTTATGTATAGCGGAAGGTTGTACATCTAGTTTGTTTTTTTTTTTTTTTCCAGCAGACTGTACGTCTAGTTTGTTAGGAACTCAAGCGAAAATGAAGGCCGCAACATAGCAGTTAGGAATGGAAGCACAAGACATCAGGATGGAGTTAATTCTCCATGGGCCAACTTGAAGGGCCTCTTTAATGAGAATTTTAGGGAATGGCAGAGCATGAGTCTTTTTAAGAAGGAGTATCATCTTGTTATTGTCGTGGAACCTGGTTTGTATTGCAATTTGATGGGTGCAGACGGTAACGATACACCCACGCAGCGGTGCATTGGCCTCGTGCTAAAAAAAGTGAATTCACCGGGTTGGGTAATGGCCCCATGCCTCAGAGCTCGTATCCAAAGAGGTGGTAGAGGAAGGTCGGGGCGGAAGGTGGAAGGAGAAGAAGCTGGGGTGGAATTCATGGAAGGAATACCAAACCATTTAGACGAAGATATTACGAGGATGGAGAATGAGGAAGTCGCCCACAAAATTGAGGAAAGGGGGATGAAGGTGGACTTGAATCCCTACTGAATCCCAAGGAGAATCTTGGGCAAGGTGATGGTGGAGAGGGTGAGCTTAGGCTACCTAGTGGTTCATGTTGTCAACTCCGCGAAGGAGGACGTGACTCACAATATCCTGAATTTGTAAGGAGTGGTAGATTTAGCTCGCACTTCCTTCATGGCGCCCATAGAGTTCACTGGTTCTCCGTTGAGAGAGCCAACCCCGGTAGTGCCAGTCGGTTCGTGAGGAGGATGCTGAACGCCCACTGGAGCAGCAGGTGGCTAACATGGGAGATATCGCATGCACTGTAGTTATGGAGGAGCCCATGGCTCCGCCGATGGAAAACACTGAATAGTGACAGGATCAATGGGCATGCAATTTCTTTTTGCTAGTTGGATTCATCTTCTGAATTTGTGGAGTCCTATAGGCCACGTTGGCAATTTTTATGTCTGATTCATGTAAGCTTCTGGGTTTAAGACGACCTCGATTATGTATAAGGTAATACTTGGTCTTGTTTTGACTATATGCTAGTGAGTCTTGTCATTAGGGCTTTGAGGACTTTGGAAAACATGTGGATAGGCTACATGCATAGAGATCTTTGCAGCCTGTTTTTTGATGATCTTTGTATGTAACTGGGTTTTTCGGGGGATGGGGATGGATTTAAGGAACTTCTTTCTGTTGTGGTATGATGCATTGACATACCTTTTTTGTACCAATATGTATATTTTAACTTGGTTTTAATAGAAAGCTCTATCTTATTCACACAAAAAAAGGTTTACCCATATTGAAAGAAAGTTTGAGTGTGAGAATATATATGATCAATCTCTCACCCGCGTGAACTAGATAGGAAATTTGATGTCTTTGGTATAAGAAAATCAGTTTCAAATTACCGAGGAATTAATAGAAGACCTTAGACGCTTTATCATGCTCATCTCTCCAGGATATTTCAATGTATGGTATGTTTCATATTGGAATTGTTATTCTCTTCATAGGCATTGGTATACAAAGTTGGTGCACTGTGAAAGTGAGTTAAGGAGAGGTGTTTGCAATCATTATCCCTTTGTGAAGTTTGGTAATAGTGTTAATACCTTTTGGACAAGAAGCATAAAATATCAGTTGGGGATCGATGAACAAGAGGTAGGGGTTTTGTACCATGTCTTCGAGTTAATAGTTGAGTGCTTGAGTTGTTTGCTATGTGATTTATTTTGTGAAAAAGAATAATGTTGAATCTTAGACTAGTAAGACCATACCTTTTCTGTCAAATTTCTATACTTTTGAGATTGAGATCCATAACAATACCACTTACTAGAGTGCAGAGGCTGTGTGGAACGTTGAGGATAAGGTTTGTTGTCCTACTTGTTATTATAAGCTAGGGGCTATAATCAAATTATATAATACCAGAAGTGGTTGCTCACAAATCTTGTAGCTACCTGAAAAAGATATCCTATCCAGGATGGCATAGATATTAGGTAGCTTAAGTCGTGACCCTCAAGGATATTACTCTCAAAAAATGAGATGGTTGTCACATCAAGTAGGACACTTGTCACTTTAAGCTTATCCAAAACACTGGTGGGTGAAAAGGAATAGCTATGGGGGAGACCCAAGTATAACCTAGAGGGATAGATTATACAACAAGATACCAGAACCAGATAATAAAAAAATCAAAATGTGAGATACCTTGATTGAAACCCTAGATCTAGAGATGATATGAAATTAATTTTAGAAGATATAGGATAGGTAATACTAGGGCAAATGATTTCAGATTCGAACACACCCTGGACTTTATGAAGGCTTGCTAAAAGATTTGGCAATCACTACAAGCAAGACAAAATACACTTTGTGCAGAGATGGCTTTTAAATCCAAGGGTTGATTATCTTTGAATGAGATTAGTGCTTTTTCAATGGGAAATGGAGTTTATGGCCAATCAATATAACTAGGGAAAGATGGATTTAAATACTCATAATACTAATGGTGTCAATGATGCAATAGATTTCGACCTCAAACCCTATAGCAAATTGATTCGATTAGAAATTAATACTTTTGGTGAATGAATAAAGTCCATAAAAAATTGTCGATGATTCAAAAGTTAAACGATGATTCTCACACTAAAAGAAAAACACCTAGGACAAATTGACCTTTCCACATACAATAGCTATTTGATTTGTGAAGAAATTGTGCTTCAATTAAAAAAATCGATTTACCAAATAGAATTTTGTAAAATTGTGAAAATCCAATCTCAAACGTCTTTCACATTTGCTTTAAAATAAACAATAAAAGTCCCAAATGCAAGACGTTAAGATGAGATGGAAAATAAACTACCTCGAATTTTACAACGAATTGAATCAAGGTAGATAAAATCATTTGTATGATGTAATAATGCCCAAAACAAAATCGTGAGGCCACCACGCCCTTTCAGACCCCAAAATGTGATATGTTATGATGAATTTAGCTCTCAGACTTGTTATCACATCCATAGTAGCTGGGCTACCATGGTTGCAGAGCAGTTCATTGCATATGTTTGAGCTTGGCCTTTACACAGTTCTAATGAGATCAACTATGATGAGCAGTATTATTTATGACCAGTCACACATTAGAGCAGCCCCATATCAGACATTCCGTAGACCTTATGCCAAGGATGAGCCTCTTGACCTCATATTTGATGACTGAGATTACCTTTTATCCCATACAGAGCGGTGCAGTGCCCAGTGTTTCAACAGTGAGTGTTTCAATGGTTATTGATGATCTAGATAGCAGATATAGGTATATGACCCAGCAGGTATATGATGTGCATTGGTTTTATCATCTTGCTCTTTTGGTCATTTTGATAGCTTGACTTAGTATCTAGTGATCGTGATCTGGAAGTATATTTGTATGAAATGAATTTGGTTTTTATTGATTATCTAAATGGTTGCATTGTGTACATTTAGAAGCTCTTTTTTTATACTCGTTGGTTTCACCCTCCTAGGAGTGTGGACATGATCATTCCCACCTTTATGGCTTGCTATCTTAGGCATCACCTTCACTTTCCCCATCCATCCGTTATCTTTCTCGCTTTTGGTTTTTACCCTGACTTACACCTTAGCCTGTGACATGGAGGACCTCCCCACTTTTGCCTATATGTTGGATAACATCCCTGTTAGTTTGTGTCTCGGCTTTGAGTTGGCGACAAAACTTACCTTTGGTGAGTTGGATATGATACCTTGATCACTCTAGTCAGTTGCCCCGATGTTTGGTCTTGATTGTGGAAAGTCCCCATAGTTGCCTGAGTTGTGTTGGCTAAAACCTGAAGCAAATTGTACTACCATCATTGCATATGGAAATTATTGTTATATCTTTTATGAAAGCCCATGAGAATACTTTAAAAACTATGCTTCTCAGCATAATGAAAGAGGGCTGTGAAATTAAATGGAAACTTAAATGAAAAACACCCTGGATGAAAGCTTGAGTTGTTGTGCTTCTAAGCACACGCAAAATCCCCAAAAGGGTTATGAAATGAAATGAAATAGAAACTAAAAGCACACTAGATGAAAGCTTTAGTAGTTGTGCTTCTAAGCACATGCGAAATTCCCAAAAGGATTATATAGGCCTGAAGAAAGCATTGGTTAAATGAATGCTCAATCCAAATAGTGTTGGCCAAGGAAATGAAATGCAATGATTAATTCCTCACGGAGGCCATAGATTATGATGTGAGATGGAGTAAGGGACAACTAATTCTAAGTGTCCCCTAGAACCTTAATTTACGGTTAGCTGGGCACCCAGTCCATGGCGGTTCTAGAAAAGATCCTCACAGAGCTGACACAACTTGGATGTGAGTTGTATACTTTTTGCCAAGGTTGAATAAACACTCCTCTGAACAACTTATCCCATTTGTGAGACACTGCCATTCCCTATGTGTTTATTATCCGACATATGCTTAAGTGTCTATTCCCTTTCCCCTATCCAAAGTATCACAGTGTTGAGTCAATTAAGTCATCCCCTTTTCCTAGCCTTGCATTCTTCACCCTCACCCTTTGCTAGCAAAATGATCATGTCTACAGAATGAGTATATCCTTGAGGTTCTTTTGTAAGTAAATGATTATTTAAACTTATGCTTGATATAATTATCTATTAACTGCCAATAAATGATGCTTAATAATTTAAGTCTTGCTATGGGAATGATTAAAAGAGCATATATTAACCATTTGCACTTGCAACAACATGCTTTTCTAGCCTGGGTCATATTTTGATCAGTTTGACCGATCAAACCTAGTTTGACCAAGTCAACCTTGGGATCCGTGATGAGTTGGACCAATGATGTTGTATGATGATGATTTATGGTCCTTTGATACACCTTTGATGATTCAATACAGTGGACACAGGTTTCAGATGATGGTTGATGCACTTTTTTTATTGGTTACTATTATTTCCAGACCATTATATTATTATTGTCCAGGTATGACTGAGGCTACAAATGATCTTATAGGTTGCCACAAGGTGTATGGGTACTCATCTCTAGTAGATTTGGACCTTCTTAGTCCATTGGGACACTTAGTTACCAGTTGCAGGTACTCTCAGTAATGATATGGTCATATTTCCACCATTTGCCAATTTTGCCATGCAGAAATGGCATGTCCAACAGTAGCATTGAGATAGCACATTTACCTAGGGAGCTACAGAGGAGAGGGGTGGTCCAGACACTTGTTATTACCACATTACCCCATCTCCGGACATGTTGGTACAGTTAGATTTTGTGCTGAGGGACCAAACAGTGAGCTACAAGCAATTTAATGGTTTTTCAGGTGGAATAAAAATGGGATAAAAAGGTCATTGAGGAAATCGATTTGGCCTATCGAGGCAAGGTTTTGGCATGAGGTTTGTTTAGAGGTCACATGTAATGTATCCCACTCACTTCCATATCAGCTTGCAACATTTAGTGGGGTCCACACACTCCCTGGGTTATGATTTGATGTATTTTTCTCTCATTGAGGGGGGCCATGATTTGATCATTTAGTCACTTGGACATGTTATTGAGTCATAGTTTATATCATTGTTCCATGGGGTGATGCTAGTGAAGGATAATAAGACCTCCTATCCCCACCATGTGCTCCTATTCACTTATCCTAGTCACTTTATGTGATACACACTTGCATTAGTAATTTTTATGTGGTGCGCACCCCACTAGGGATTCTTTTAGTGAGTGCGCAACCCCTCTAGTGAGTTGATCCGTGTTATATTGTTTCATCTCATCTTAGCCGTTGATTGTATTGTATTTAGCTTTTTATCTCCACCACTCGTTTGAAAAGTGGTTAGGGTTTTGTTCTCTCTCCTCTTATTTAAGGAAGAGGCCCGCCTATTGTAAAGGCACCGCTGGGCTCTGGAAATACTGGAATAAAATACTATTTTTGAAAATCTGCTTCTCATGCTTTGATGAATGTTCTTGTACATGATTATACATCTCTTTCTTTAGGCATCGAGTTATTTACAAGTGATTTCAACAGCTACAGAGGGAGGTCGAATTCAACTACTGCAGGGGTGCGAATTGCTTGGAAGGAAGATCGTAGGGGTTTCTCACATCCCCCTCGGGCATGACGTTTTCATCTTGAAGGGAGTTTTTAAATTGTGCTTTGTCCATTGATTTACTTCTTTTGACATGCCATGCATAGATCTTATTTATCTGTGGATCAAATCTCACGTTATGTAGTTTGTTTTGCAGGTGAAGTAGGGCATTTTTCCTCCTTGGACTAGGACGATTTGATTGGAATCACTTGGATCTAAATTGTAATTGTAACTAAATGCAAGTATCATCGATCTACAAGGCATCCACAAGCATTTGAGGTAAGATTTACAAGGTACGTATCCACTCTCATGTGTTTCACCCATTGGTCACTTCAAACCCTTAAAATTAAAATCCTAGATTTTTAGATCTGATAGATATGTCGATTATTTGGGCTTGAAACATAGAACCCACTTCTAATAAAATTAAAGAACATCATTGCTAAATTTTGGTTTCCTTCTGACTCCATTTGGCCCCCGATCTAAGGCACTAGTCCTCTCTTGAGGGGGATGCACTTGTGGGTTTTATGCATCTTTCCAGATCTATCTCGTGGGTTGTGCTACTTTTGACTCAAATCATTAGATCTACTACTTATCCAACCACCTAGTGCCATTTAAACTTGATTTTCACCTTGTGGACCCCATTTTGACCATTTTTCATATTTTAAGGGTGGGCCCCACTTGGATCTTTCTAATTGGCATTATATCTATCTAGATCTACTATTTTTAACTCATAAGTGGCTTAATATTTCCTTGGTTGAACATTTATCCATCCTATAAGCCTCTTCAACCAAGCCCTAACTATTTGGGTCCACTTATCTTTCCTATATCTAGATCCATTCACTCTTGATCTGATCTTGAGTAGGTTCGCTAGCCTTCATAGGTTAGCTAGGGTATCCCCCTTGGTCTTGCTTAGGTTATATCTAAAGTGAATAGTGCCTCAATTAGCGTGACAACCATTTACCTTGGGAACCGTGGTATCTCTTGGGTCACCTCTTTAGTTGTCCAACACCTCTACCATCCTGGATAGGATAGCCTTTTGGGACAACTACAAGTTGTGTGATAACAATACTGATTCGTTTTACCACCGCGAATTGGATTATTATCGAAAGAAACTATTTGTCGTAAAAATGTGACCTAGATTAATGTATTTAATTTACAAGAGAAATGCAATTTCTCTCTCAATAGAATTCAACCCATAATACTTTCCAATCACGAGATGCAAACCCTGCAATATACTACGTTTCCATCTAGAATCAAATTAATTGTAGTGAATATACTTATGAGAAGCGACTTGATCTCTGATGAAAAAAAATTAAAACACTCGTTTGGCACTGAGAAAACTTGGCGGCTAGGGTAAATGATTTCAAGAGAAAGGCGGATGCGATTGGAATTTACAACCCCCAGAGTAAATTCGTGAGGGTTTCTAGATAACATCCGAGATAAAATTCGACCCTTTTTTTAGAGATGAAATCGTTTTCAAACAAGAACGTGAATTGTTTTGAAAGACTACGTCTGTGGTCAATTAAAGATTCCCACGCAAGTAAAACAATATTAAAAAAAAAAGAAATCAATCTTCTCAACACAAAATGATTTTTTGTTTCTTATTGGTAGACAAATAAATGAAGAAAATACACAATAAAAGTTTGTTTGGACTTACCTGGATCTAAGTGATGCCATGAATTGTTTCCCTGCCTTCAACATCTTCAATGTGGAGATCTGATTCCCATGCTTTGGCTAGCTCTAAAATGCCCTAGTGTACCCCATTGAAAATCCCAACAAAACACAGTTAGCAAAAACTAAACTTTTATCTTGATTGAAATCACAAGTTGACAAATGCATACAAAAGTAACGAAAGAGTACTAGGATCAAATGAAATAGCAATTTGCAAAATTAAACCTTCACACAAAAGTACTCCCTGTTAGTATAATTCACAGGAAAGAGAAAAGGTCTCCCCACACCAATTCACCCTCCTTTTGTGAGCAATAGAAATGCGATTTTATTGCCAAAGGATGAGAATGTAATGGAAATCTAGTGATGAAGGAATTCAGAAGCTACATAAATCTAGAACTTCACCAAGAGAACACAAGTTTTGCCCAAAAAAAAATTCTTTTGAATTTTCTCAAGAGCCAAAATCCTCTTACAATGAGGGGTCCTCTCTCTTATATAGTTTTGAGAGAGGCGAAATCCATAACCACTGTTTGAATGAGCGGTTGAGATTAAAAGATAAAAAATAGACAATCAACGATGGAGATTATATCTCACACTAACACATGGATCCATTAGACAATGAGGGGGGCGAATTACCTCTTATGCCCAATACAATGATATAACATGTCAATAACATAACATTAGTCTCCTAGGGGACTTAACTTGCCCATAATGACTTAACTTGCCCCTAGTGACTTTACAAACACTTATTACATGGTACAATGAAGAAACATAAGGTACATCAACATGAAAGTAGCCCTCCCTAGGAGAACTGCGCCCCCCTTGGGGGAGAATGCATCTTGTGATGCCAAATGAAGATAAGATATCATGCAAAAGTGTCTAGAAGATATATAGAGCCACATGAATAAAACCCAAGTCACCACTTTGTCATTCAATAGTCCCTTGTTCAACATGCCACGCCTTGGTCATTTTAATTAATTAATCAAATTTGTTGAAATGCTCTGTGCCCAAAAATTATTCTTCCTCTGCCCAAACTGAAAATATGACTGCACCGATAGACTCAGAAACATCAAAACCACTAGATATCACTACTCATACACCATGGAGAAATCTAGAATAACATCTATGAATAACTTTACATCCTTTTAATCAAACACTGGTTGGCTGACTTTATAAAAATATAGATAATGAGCCAATTTCGATCATACGAAGGATGGAATGGTCTAATTTTCCTCCAAAGGCACTAAGATGAGCATCCAAACACCTGTAGTGAAATCCAACTACGGGCCTTGCCCGTTGACCAAGTCAAGAGAGTTGAACGGGTCAAAACTAATAAAAAAACAAATTGAGCATCTATTTGAAGGTCTCTGCTTGAAAGAGGCATTAGTAATCTTATCTTATATGTATTGAAAGATGACTAGAAGCATTAGTAACATTTAACAATGACAATCGACTCAGAAACAAAGCATAATTAAAACTTTTCACTCAAAATAGTTACACAGCCAAGATGAGGCCCCCAGTACATACTTTAGTTCACATTAATTACAAATGTAGGTTATAGATCGATTCTCACTACCCTAGGTGAGATGGATAAACAATAAAGGCTAAGGTTAACATGAGGTTTGAATTTTGGAAAGACTTAACCCACCTTCGGATATTTGGGACAATAGGGTCACCAAAGTGACATTAGTTGAACAAGCAAACATTAGGGGATGGAGGTGTCTCACAAATGGATAAAGTGCTTGAAGGGCACCCCATTAACTCTAACAATCATCCTTTTAATTTTATTTCATTTGCACGTTGGCATTTGATTTGCATTTATTCACATTTGCATTTCCTTTAGATACAACATTTAAGCACATTCTTGCATTTGATTTCCTTTAGTTAGCTTCACGACCAAAAGGTGCTGGACTTGGAAATCCTTGTGAGCCCCATTACTGCCACAATGTTATTCTTCGCTGCTAGAAAGCGTCTATATCCCTGACAGAGTTACCACAGTAATGCCTTTTTACGGGAAAATAAGCCTTACATCATACAAGGGATGAGTGCTTATCCTTTTGGCCACTAACTAATTTCAAGGAGCTTTGAAATTTCATTCCACATTTAACAACAAAGAATACTTGCTTTGATTATAGGAGAGACAATTTCAGTGAAGTATGCCAACCTAAACTGCACTCAAACATCCAATGTGCAAGATGAGAGGGATCGCCAAGACTGTAGACATAGCCACACACTTTAGAGTCGAGACACAAGAAAATATGGAGGCTATCCAAACAAAGAGGTCACATTGGGGGAAGGTATTTAGGTTCATTATTCATATCCAAGTCAAGGGTGTTTTTGAAGCATAACAGAGCAATGGATGGATGTAATGTCCCCATCCCTCAATCCGGCCAGCAGGAGGGGACATTACCTAAATCGGGGCCTCAAAATTTCGCCCCATAGCCATAATTACGAATTTATACAGCTAAAATGCATGTGCATACATGTAAATAAAAACATACAATGGAAATAAATTTGATCCACACATATAACATGCAATTCCAAGCATGATTGTCACATGCATATAAATAAAAATCATTGCATATCAAATACATCAGAATACTTATCTTTAAACAAAGAAGATCCAAGCAACTAGTTGTGTGAGAGCGATTTTCCACCCAACCATAGGCACTATGTCCAGCATATACTCTTTTTGTTGAGAGGCCACCCCCAAGCTGGGCTATGAGGCCACCAGGGTGAAGGAAACACCTACAGGATTCTATCTTTAAACCCACAACCCACAACCCACTCTGCTCTCTATGCTTAGCCAAAAGCTCAACTAGAGTTCTACAGGGGTCTCACTAAGCCATCACAACCATGGCACTCCTTCCCAACTGGCCCACACAACACAAGGAAGGCATTTCCCTTCATTGATCCACAGTTCCCTCAAGAAATCCAACCCTTAAGGTGCTTACCAGTGTGTGCAGTAAGAGTCCAACTGCTGTATGCTAATGGAGAACCTCCTGCAACATTAATCCATGGCTTATCAAGTATCCAAAAGTAGCAGAACTCAATGGGTAAAGGTTCCTAGCTTGCCCAACCTCCATGCTCACCTACAACCATCTATTTTCCCTTCCAAAACTGCAGCTTTGTCTCCAAATTTGAATTTATGAGTTAAACACCGTCTGGTAATGGTCATGAATAGCGATGTAAAACTCTACGTAGTGTAGAAAACATGCATGAGAGAATGATCAAGACTCCAAGGATATGAGGTGAGGGTGAAAAGACAACCGACATAGCTTCTGACCATAGAATAAATAGGACTGCTGATAACTGACATAACTGTCACAACCCCCATTCTTCAATAACTACATGAAGTGACTTTTCCCACCAAACTCACATATGCATTCAATGATTGGGTTTAATAATCAAGAGAAGGTATTTGGCTCATTTAAGGCACATGGCAGATTTTGGATGAGTTCTAAGGTTGACACTTGGCAACATAGGATTTGGTTTCCCATAGGTCCCCTTCCTCTTCCCCTCTAATGGAATCATATCCCCTCTAGTGCTCTTTACACGGCCATCCTGGACCATTTTATTAATTTTCAACATAATATTTACATACATTTTGAATTGGCACAATAAGCCAACCATATGGTCCAAATAAAAATATATACATCATACATGCCTAGCCATTCACTAGTTGGGCCTTGGCCTTGAGCTCCATATTAGGAGTCGATACTAGAATATTTACATCATTTACATAATTTTGATTAAATACATTCCAAGTCAAAATTGGGGGTATTACAATGGATGGAAGTCAATGATCATGGAACCAAAAACATGGGAGACCAATCTATCACCTACATGAGGGTTAACCTAAAGGAAAGCATATACAGGTGACCTGACAAACATGACCACTTCACCATCTTAAATTCAATTCCTACTAAGGAAATCAAAATGACACATGATCACCCCAACAAATATCACTAAGCATAGTCAAATCTACCAATACAAGTAAGAAATCCACAAGTTCTATACCTCATGCCATATACTTGCTCAATTATCTGCAATTGATCCTGCAATCACTCTGATACTGCATGTCAAGGACGAATCATCATCAACTGACTGCTCCGCTAAAGTGAACCAAGGCATGAACAAGTATCCCAAAAGATGTCGTAAAGAGGACTCAGTAGTGACATGGGTGGCTCTACTGTTGATGCCCATGGTAGTCTAGTTGCCTCAATAAGTATCATCCATTGATCATCATCTCTGACAAAATCTCATCTCAATGTAAAGGATTGGATCGGCTATGACATCTGCTCTGGAAAATTATAGTAGCTACCAACTACTAAAAGTGTGATAATAGGTATCTATTGGTTTTTAACCCTAGAATAATTTTCTCTCAGAACTTTTGCGTAAGAGTCTTTCAGTTGTCAGGCCTTGTTTTAGAGTTTTTTTTCCAGTTTATAGCTACAATTTTACAAGCAATGGAATCGGAAATTAGCAGCAAGGATAATAATGAGAAAATGCCTAAGAATATTCAAGGGGACAAGAAGAAAAACAAAGATTTGCAAATTCAAAACTTAGTGAAAAAGCATAAAGCTAGGGAAGAACGTTATGTTAGGGACCAATTGTTTGCCAATATCAAGCATGATTATTCGGAGTCTCAAGTTAATCACTTGAGAATTAAACTGATAAATGCATAAATTAAGGTCAAATTTCGGAAAGGAAAACTCCATGCTTATGAACAAGATATCAAGGTGTTGCAGACCACAGGGTAGTATTTTGTTAAAGATCATATCTTCAATCCGTTGATAACAAATAATGCAGCATGTTCGACTTATATTGGAGCTATAGATGCTAATGAGAAGAATGAAGCTGAGGAAATATCTCATCCTCAATTCCCTCAGAAGTCATAATAACCTCCAATGTTTTCAAAAATCCAGGACTCACCCCTATTTTATGATGATCTATGAAGTGTAAATGCATTTTGTTATTTAGCACTTATATTAAATCCACACCAGTCAAGCTTGTAGTTATAGTTGGAATTTGAAAGAATGTAACTTTTTTGTGATAAGTTTTGATTACAGATTCATAGACACATATGAACTTCATTGCTCAGTCTATATGGAACATTTTTTTGTAACAATAGGTCTTTCAATTTGGCCGAGACCTATTTATTTTTTATAATATAAAAAAGTACCTGTTTCTATTAAAAAATAAAAAGTAAAATGTGTAATAAGAGTTCAAGGAGCAATAATTTTAATTGACATGATAGGAGCACATTAAAAAATGCGAAGAAGGCAAGTTCTTTGTAATTTTTGTATTAAATTAATATGTTTTAATTATATGTAAGTTTAACTAATATGTATTGGTTAATGTGTGTCATGCAAAGCCAAAAAATGAAGAAGATCAATAAGATTATTTACAATATAAATGAATAAGAGCATAAAACCTTGATGGAAAAGTTGCAGAGGGATGAATCAGGTGAATAAAAAAGTAATCAACATGAATTTTCAGTAACACTGTACTTAAGAATATCCCCTAACATGTTTTAAATAATCTATTTCGCATATAATCTATTTCACATATGCTGAATGTTTTGCAAGGACTTACATCAACAAAAGGGAATGCCATCATAAGAAAAAACAAATTATGGAAGGTGTAAATGATGGTGTAATGTCCCCATTCAAATAAATCTCAAGAAGATAAAATTCCACCAATCTACTAGTTTCCTAGGTTGGGGTGGAAACATTAAATTTGGAACAAGGAGACTAATAAACCCCAAATGGACTTTAGCTTGACATAAATATATTAAAAGGGATAAATAAATATTTATGATGAGGAAATAAGATGGCACTTGGTCATGGAGACACATTGGTGGTGTGGGACCCACACAAGCTAGATTCCCCATGCCACATGGAATTCCACTCTCACCCATTCGAATCCAAGGTGGAGTCCAATGTTCTTGGGGGAGTTGGAAGGGCATAATACTTGGCATGAATCAATGAGGTTGAAATGTAGAGGAAGAGTAACTCCCATGGAAGAGGAAGAGGCATTTTGGAGCTACTAGGACACTTGGGCTAGATTCCCTAGCTTTTGTGACATCAATGATGAAGATGCCTATGACACTTATGAAAAAATCAGACCCGGTGGCTGAAATCTGACATATATGACATGTCAGGGCTAAAAATACCCTCCAAGAGGGCGCACAAGGGAGTTAGGGCAACCAAAGAGTCACCCATTCGAATTGAGTGAAGGAGGGGGCTAGAATTGGAGGGACAAGTGGCATACATTAGAATCTCTTCCTAATTTGAGTTGGAATGAATATCATGGATGGAATTCGAGCTAAGGAGGTCCTTGGAAGTTTATAAAAGTCAAGAACAAAGAAGGAGAGTGGCTTTTCATCATTTTACATTTTGCATTTGGAGAGGAGAGCTAGTGGAGTGTTATTCTACTTGCCTTAGCACCAATTCCGAAGGTGAAAGATTCCCATCCTAATTGGAAATTGGAGAGGCCATTCAAAACTTTCATTTGGAGTTACAATGGAGTAATTTGTTGCAGGTTGAAGCTACAGGGAAGCTCGTGATCACATCTCCTTCAACTTGCTTCTACAACCATTCTTCCAATTCTTGTCATATTCTTGCTCCTTGAGGAGGGGCGCACTTGTTGAGGCGATGATCTATTTGGGATAGATATTGAGGCCCCATATTTCTATATTATGATATATATACTTTGTATTTGATGCTCAGAAGACTCTCAGGTAGAAATACCAAGTGGAACTATGTAAAAATACCAAACAATGCATAAATGGTGCCATTTTCCCTATATCTTGTTGTTGGAGCTTGAAGAGGCTTTGTTTCGATTTGTATCAGTCAATATCTGTGATTTTTTTGATGTATGGAGTGTCATTAATGTTCTGAAGAAGTTTCATTAATATTTCACAAGTCCTTGGAACCTAAATTTCGAATTTCATAACAAGTGGTGAATTTTACTATCACTCCCCCCTATGTGAAGACATGCATACAAACCTTTGAGTTATGGGAGTTTCAAAAGCCTATAGAAAATAATTGATGATGCATTGGGGATCCCATTGAAGTACTTTATCAGTACCATGTCTCTGTTATGAAATTTGGGAAGGTCTTATAGTGTTTGGGAATCCATCTTTGTCCCCTACCGTTGGGGGTTTCAACCTCGATTTGACTAGTAAAGTTCCCTATTTTTCCCTGATTATAAATGAATGTTGCATAAGTGTTTTGAGAGTGTCCAAGCATCCATCAGTCACAATTTTATGTCTTAATACCTTCCAAACACATTCAGAACCAATTTGGAAGCATTTGGGTCAATACTAGTCTAAGGGTCGAATTTGTTAGGATATTCCTATACTCCATCCTAGTCCTACTAGCTTTTCAATCATTTTCATTTTCAGTCTTTTAGGGTTTGCATGCATTCTAGGGTTTGCATGCATTTCCAGTCATCAGTCCCAACACCTAGCCCTCAGTTAGCTAGCCCCCGGAGCTTCTTCCTGATCAGTTTCAGCCCTCCTAGTGCCTAGTGTGCCCTCCTTTCACCTACTGCATGAGAGAGGCGCACTTCTTCACCTACCAGTCCAGTTATGTTTAGTTAACAAGAGTTCTCTCCTTGATTTTAGGCTTGACTCACTCTTTACTGACCTTATCACTCCGATGGACCTCCAGTGTGACTAGATAACCTGTTCTGACTCTAGTTAGCTCCATGAGCACCCTCCACTGAGCCTCCTTCACTAAATCAGTGCTTCCATGTGCCAGTTACACCTACCACATGTTCCAGTTACACCTACCACATTCAGTTAGACTCAGTTTGACTTCTGGTTGACTATTACTTGTGCATTGATGACTTCACTTATGATGAGTTGGACTCCTAGTTATGACTTGATGACACTCCATTGATTATGGATCTGTCCATGCAGGCTAATTCGAATTACACCTAGTGTATTTGAATCCTGAGCATTGTATATTTACCTGTTAACTATTCAGATTAATGTAACATGTGTAATTATTCTGCCTCTATCTGAGCTCCTTTGGATCTGTGTTCTTCTGCTCTATTCTTCTTCTGTCATTCCTAAATTCTTTCATTGTGAGGTTTACATCATCTCTTTGGATCTACTGTGAGCATCTTCACATGGTATCAGAGCCACTTGAGAGCATATTCTACCTCCATTCTTGAGAGTTTTTTGCAGGTATTTCGAAGTTCTAGCAGTTGCAGCAACAGTATCAGCAGTTTCTTTTTGCACTCGTTCCAGCAGTCAAGATGGGCAATTCGAATGCTCCTTCTTCTCCTATAATTGTCACTCCCTTCAATTACTTTGAATGGAAGGGTAAGATGATAGTACACTTGCAGTCGAGAGGGTTTTCTAGAATAGTTGAGGAAAAAGATTCCATACCACATACAGTTGTAGAGAGAACCAAGCATCTAAATAAAATGGATGAAGCCTTTGGATGCATATGCCTTCATATGTCTGAATATCTATTGTTTCATGTTGAAGGATTGAAGTCTCCAAATGAGTTATGGACAAAATTGAAGAGTCTTTTTGGAAAACAAGATGAACTAAGAGGCTACATTCTCGAAAATGAATTGGTTTCCCTACAACCTAACAATTTCAAAAGCATTCAAGAATTCTTCTCCAAATTTCAGAATTTTGTTTTACAATGCAAGCATTGTGGCATCACTAAAAGTGATGATCAATTGGTACTCTCTGTATTGAGCAAACTTGGATCTCAATTTTCTGTCTTTGTATCTACTTTCCATTCTGTTCTAATGTCAATCCCTGGATGGAAGTTTCCCACCTTAAAAGGCTTTCCTGAAGCTCTCATTCAAGAAGAGAACAAACTGATTCAAATGGGTGCCATCAAGGCCTCCAAAGATCTAGCTTTTCTAGCTGGAGAAGCAAGTGGAGCGAATGTAAAGGGGAGGCAAAAAGACAAGGACAAGAAGCCATCCAAATCCAGAAGTGACAAACACAAGAGACCTAATTGCTCCTACTGCAAGAGAGGAAACCATCCTGAGAAAGCTTGCATGCACAAGAAAATAGATCTACTAACCAAGCTTCTTGAACAAAACAAAATTGTTGTTCCAAAAGAAGCAAAGATGTCTGATTCTGGAAGTGGATCTGATGATTGCCATGCATTGATGGCTGGTTTTTCAAAGTCAAAATCCCTCCTCATAGATTCTGGAGCCTCCAACCACATGGTTGCCTTTGAAGAATCTTTCTCCTCTTTAGATCTCAAAGATGGGCCTACTATTCACATGGGAGACAACTCTCAGATTTCTGCCAAAGGATTGGGTACAGTACATATGGAGCATGGTAAGTTCAAAAATGTTTTATTTGTTCCTTCTCTAATAGTTAATTTGTTATCAGTATATCAGATGACTCATACAGGATCACCAAAGCAAGTAACTTTTGGTCCAAACACAGTAGAGATTACAGAGCTCTCCACTAGAAAGATTGTAGCGAATGGGGTTGCTAATCATGCCTCTAAGGCATATGAGTTCTCTCACTTCATGCCCTTCTCTCCAACTATTCCGTCAGATTCTGATCAAGATCAGAGTGACTCCTCTTTTGATGAAGAAGAAGATCAATATCTTGATGTTGAGATCATAGTTCAAGAAGATTCAGATCCAGAACCAACACATATTCTCAGTTCAAATTCAAGGTCAATATGGGCTCACACAGTCCTTGCTACTACTGAGAACACAATTGAGGATTCATCTGTTCACCGAACTACCAGACTTCATCATCATGCCAACCTTGCGTTATGCCATCTACCTCTCCATGAGAGAGGCAGCATGATGATGGGGTTCTCTCTTCCATCACATGGGAAGACCCCTCACGTTCCATTCGCTCCAGTTGTAGAAAGAATTCCTGAGAGACTTGCTTCATCCAATCCATCCTCTACACAGTGGAAGGCACATCAAAAGACTAGATCCACATCTAGCACTTGTTTTGGCATCCTATAGGGGATCAATTTGTCAAGTCTTTTGCAGAAGTTTTCACTGATGAAAGCTTCCTTCTTTTCTGCTTAGTATGATGGTTCCTTTAGTTATTTACTGTTCTTTTGAGGGGGGGTATTTTTCCCATGAGGTTTTCCCCATTTCCTCGGTTTATGGACAGTTCTTTATTTTTCTATCTTATTTGATTGTATGGGTGACCTTTGGTCCTAGTTACCAGGGCCCAGGATGGATTAAGGGGGGGTGTTAGGATATTCCTATACTCCATCCTAGTCCTACTAGTTTTTCAGTCATTTTCATTTTCAGTCTTTTAGGGTTTGCATTCACTTTTAGGGTTTGCATGCATTCTAGGGTTTGCATGCATTTCCAGTCATCAGTCCCAGCACCTAGCCCTCAATTAGCTAGCCCTCGGAGCTTCTTCCTGATCAGTTTCAGCCCTCCTAGTGCCTAGTGCGCCCTCCTTTCACCTACTGCATGAGAGAGGCACACTTCTTCACCTACTAGTCCAATTATGTTCAGTTAACAAGAGTTCTCTCCCTGATTTTAGGCTTGACTCACTCTTTACTGACCTTATCACTCCGATGGAGCTCCAGTGTGACTAGATAACCTGTTCTGACTCCAGTTAGATCCATGAGCGCCCTCCACTGAGCCTCCTTCACTATATCAGTGCTTCCATGTGCCAGTTACACCTATACATGTGCCAGTTACACCTACCACATTCAGTTAGACTCAGTTTGACTTCTGGTTGACTATTACTTGTGCATTGATGACTTCATTGATGATGAGTTGGAATCCTAGTTATGACTTGATGACACTCCACTGATTATGGATCTGTCCATGTAGGCTAATTCGAATTACACCTAGTGTATTCGAATCCTGAGCATTGTATATTTACCTGTTAACTATCCAGATTAATGTAACATGTGTAATTATTCTGCCTCTATCTGAGCTCCTTTGGATCTGTGTTCTTCTGCTCTATTCTTCTTCTGTCATTCCCAAATTCTTTCATTGTGAGGTTTACATCATCTCTTTGGATCTACTGTGAGCATCTTCACAGAATTGGCCAAAAATTGCAATTTTTCCTAGTTTTGACAAATTCTTAAAAAGGGACACTACAAGTGGTATCAGAGCATGGTCCTTGCACTTGATGTGGATGACCATTTATGAAGACAAGAAGCCAAAGAAATCAGCACCCACCCTTACAAACTGAAACTGAAAGTGCTTTTGGTGAAGAGGAAGAAGAAGGAGAAGAGGTGTATTCTATTGAAACTATGGCTAGGGATGAGAAAGGAACCTCGAAGGAGAATGAGGAGTTTATAAAATTCATGAAACCATTCTTTGAAGACATGAAAAATAGATAATGAAAGGATTCGAATTATTGGCTAGTCAACTTGGAAGCAAAGGGGCAATAGGAGGCAGCAGTAGTTCTTCTTTCGAGGAAAAGAAGGCAATGGGTGAAAATATTTTCTCAAAGATAGGACCTCATAATCGACTTAACGAATTTCAAAGTTCAGTAAGGCCTAATACACCTAAATTTCTTGAATCCAAAGAAGAACCTAACACCCAATATGATATGTAAGAAGTTATAACAGAATGACAAAAGTTGAGTGAAGATTGCAGAAGGACTCTACCATTTGATCAATACTTTAATGTCTCAAACAAACTCAAAATGAGGGATGGTAATAGGACTCCCTTTCAGAATAAGGAATTGAATTATACCATAGGTAAAATGCCTCTTCTTACTTTTGATGGCTCATCTCAAAGTTCTGCAAATACTTGGGTACAAAAACTAGATGTGTATTTTCAGCTGAATCCAATGGTTGAAGAGGATGCTCTAAAAATGGCTATTTTGCATCTCGAAGGGGAATCCAATGATTGGTGGTTCCATGGAATTAAAACCTTGGGACATGATTAGGTTACAACCTATGAAGAATTTGTTTACAATGTATTGGAAGGATTTGAGCAAAAAGACCCGGAAATGCCTTTCAAAGAACTAGCCCAATTGAAGCAAGTTGGAACCCCTACTGAGTATATGTTGGAATTCCAAAAATTATCAGTTAAGGTGGCTGATATATCTATGGTAAGGTTAGTATTTCTCTTTACTGAAGGCTTGGATGAACTGTGAAAATCTTCATAGCAGATCTAAGAGATGATGTGTACCTCACAAGAGTAATTATGATTAAGCAGGAAAATAGAAGAAGAGTGAACAATACAGTATAATAAGCAACAGAATAATATGGTATAGTAGAACTCAGATAGAAGCAATAATACTTCACACACACTAGATTATTAATCACAAATGGACATATAAATAATACAATGCATGAGGAATTCGAATGCCTAAGGTGGCAATTTGAATTAGCCTTCATGGAGTGATCAAAGGATCACTGGAGTGTCATCGGAGCACTACTAGTATCATCGGAGCACAAATGGAAGTCTTAATCATCATCAGTGGAGTCATCAATGCTCAAGTAACTATCAATCATCAGTCAAACTAACTCTGGTAGGTGTAACTGAGTGTAACTGACTGTAACTGAGTGTAAACTGAAGACAACTAGACTAGTAGGTGAAGAAGGGCGAGTTGCTCCCTAAAATCAAGGAAGAAGGGCGCATTAAGCAACTGGAGGGCTAAAACTAAATAGTGAGAAGCTCCTGGGGGCTGGATAACTGAGGGCTAGGTGTTGGACTAATGATTGGGATGCATGCAAACCCTAAAAGTGCATGCATGACTGAAAATGTAAATGATCAAAATACTGGTGGGACTAGGATGGAGTATAGGAATATCCTAACACCCCCCTTAATCCATCCTGGGCCCTGGTAACTAAGACCAAAGGTCACCCAATACAATGAATAATAACAATCAATAAACCAAGGAAGTGGGAAAATTCCATGGGAAACATACCCCCTCCTCAAAAAATAGACTTTAAGGCACACATAAAAATAAATACTCCAAACTCAAGCATGTGTGATGCTTGGTCATATGTCTGGAGGTATCTTCTTCTTGGGAAGAAGTGGATCATGCTCAAAAGGCATGTGCTTGTACTTGCTCTTCAGATCGAATGCGATGAGAACAAATCCAACAGTATGAGAATGATCCTTGAACCTGTGATTCGAATCAAATGAGGTAGGATCAAATCTGTGAAAGTGCATATAGTCTTTTGTCTTCTCCTTCGAACCACCATGGGTGAGATTATGCCAAAAATAACTATTACATGTTTGCTTGAAATCAAAATCAGATTTAAGACTTAAAAAACAGTTTCTTGAGATCTCCTTTGAACCAGCAGGGGTGAGATCAAAACTATAATATGCATGAGAAATTATCCCAAGTAGTAATTGCTCAGAATCCAAGTTAGATCCAAGACTTGAATCATGGTTTCTTGAGATCTCCTTTGAACCATGAGAGGTGAGATCAAAACCAGTAATTGCATGAGAATTTATCCCAAGCGAATGGCAATGGCCATAATCTTCAATAACCTTCTGAAAGCATGAATTTATGATCATATAGTAGTATAAAAGAGGAGATAGTTGGAGAGGAGCGAATGCATTACCTTCAGTAGCTGTTTTGACCTTTGAAATAATCATGTGATCATGATGCAAACCAACAGAATTTGGTGCAAGAGAGTATTTAGGACCTTTTGCAATATCTAGAGTGTGAGCTGGCACAGAATGAGAAGAAAGTTTGAGCATGAGTGGAGAATTTGCAAGTTCTTTGTCAACAATTTCAATATGAGATGATACTGGTTCATGATCTGAGAGACCATCAAGAGGAGCGAATGCATCACTTTGCTTGCTTTCGAATGGGTTAGGACCAAGTTCTTCATTCTTTCTGCCAAATTTTTCGTCCAGGTGAGCCCATATCTCTTTTGGAGTCCATAACTCCTTTGAAGTTTCAACACCATTACGGTATTTGAATTAGAATCTCTGGTGTGCAAACAAAGAAAACATTATTGCTGCAAAGTGCATGTCACTTTTATTTAACCAGTCAATCTTCTCTTCAGGGGATTCGAACTCTCTTTCAAAATAACAATAAAAAAGATCATGGATCTTCAAGTCTGCTATCATTCTTGGTTTCCATTCATCATAGTTGAGTGGATCAAGAGGAGTAATTCCTGATGAATACATTGAAGCTGTAGAGGACCTGCAAAAACAATATAGAATAACTGCAAGTGCTACTGCTACAAAATTGCAGAAACTGCTGCACTCGAAATCTTGGTAATAACCTGCAAAAAACTCTCAAGAATGGAGATAAACAATACTCTCAACATGCTCTGATACCATGTGAAAATCCTCACAGCAGATCTAAGAGATGATGTGTACCTCACAAGAGTAATTATGATTAAGCAGGAAAATAGAAGAAGAGTGAACAATACAGTATAATGAGAAACAGAATAATATGGTACAGTAGAACTCAGATAGAAGCAATAATACTTCACACACACTAGATTATTAATCACAAATGGACATATAAATAATACAAGGCATGAGGAATTCGAATGCCTAAGGTGGCAATTCGAATTAGCCTTCATGGAGTGATCAAAGGATCACTGGAGTGTCATCGGAGCACTACTAGTATCATCGGAGCACAACTGGAAGTCTTCATCATCATCAGTGGAGTCATCAATGCTCAAGTAACTATCAACCATCAGTCAAACTAACTCTGGTAGGTGTAACTGACTGTAACTGAGTGTAAACTGAAGACAACTGGACTGGTAGGTGAAGAAGGGCGAGTTGCTCCCTAAAATCAAGGAAGAAGGGCGCATTAAGCAACTGGAGGGCTAAAACTGAATAGTGAGAAGCTCCTGGGGGCTGGCTAACTGAGGGCTAGGTGTTGGACTGATGACTGGGATGCATGCAAACCCTAAAAGTGCATGCATGACTGAAAATGCAAATGATCAAAATACTGGTGGGACTAGGATGGAGTATAGGAATATCCTAACATGAACCTTTGAAGGGTTTGGTTAAGTCCCACAAATCTACTTCATTAAAAGATGCCATGAACTTGGCAAGAGATATTCAAACTGTGCTACCTAGGACAAGGTTTCCTCCGAAGCCCAACTTCCCTCCCAAGTTTAGATTTGAAAAGAAGCCATGGAAAAGAGATGCATCTGGAAAGGATAAGAAAGAGGGACCAGACAAGGAAGAACTCAGAAGAAATAAATTGTGTTACACATGCTTCCAACCATGGGTACCAGGGCATAAATGTGCTAAGGGGAAAGCACAATACATTGAAGTATTTTATGATAATGATGAGTATGAACGGGGTATGGAGGAAGAAGGACATATTTCAGACCAAGAAGAGGGATATGACACAACAGAAGAAGGGAAACAAGAAGAAAATCATCCTTCACTTGACAAAGGGAGTATGGCAGTGCTTTTAGCAGTGCCTCGTTTTCACACTATTCGACGCAAGGGAGTGTTACAAGGACAAAGGGTATCGGTATTGGTTGATGGAGGGGACACACATAATTTCATTGATGCAGACATGGTGGAGAGGAGGAAGCTACCTACTGAACCATTCGATGGGTTCACAGTCATCATTTTAGGTCACAACATTATGGAGTGCAAAACATGGATTCCAAAGCTCGAACTCACCATATGTAACTACACTTTTTCTGATAGATTTTATGTGGTTGATGTTGCTGATACTAATGTGGTATTGGGAGTGCAATGGTTTTACTCTATAGGGGAACATACAGTGAACAATCAAATTCTTGAAATGAGATTCAAAGATTTGGAAGGAAAACAAAGGGTTGTGAGAGGGCAACATACCTATCTGAATCAAGTAGTGACTTCCCACAGTATGGGGTCCATATTGAGGCATGGAGATATTGAATGGGATGTTGAATGTTACATCACTTCACCCAAACCAAAAATAAATATTTCAGAACATCCCAAGGAGATAAGGCAACTACTACACAAATATGAAAAGGTTTTTGGAGACCTCCCTCCTGGAAGGACACCCAATAGAGGAGTTGAGCACAACATTGTTTTGGAGGTGGGAACTTCACCTATACAAATCCCACCATATAGACACCCCAAAAAGTTCAGAGAGGAGATTGAAAAGGATATTCAAGAACCCTTGGAGTTGGGACTCATTAGACCAAGTTCTAGTCCCTATGCTTCTTCAGTTGTTTTGGTGAAGAAGAAAGATGGGACCTTGAGAATGTGCATTGATTTTAGAGCCCTAAACAAGAAGACAATCAAAAATAGATATCCCATCCCAAGAATAGATGAGCTCATGGATGAGCTACATGGAGCAAAATTATTCTAAAAAATTGATCTTAGATCTAGTTATCATCAAATTCAAATGAAGGAGGAGGATGTGCATAAAACAACTTTCAGATGTCACTATGGCCATTTTGAGTTCCTTGTCGTGCCTTTTGGTTTTACCAATGCGCCAGCCACATTTCAATCATGCATGAATTACATATTTTGCAAACAACTTCGTAATTTTGTTTTGGTTTTCTTTGATGACATTCTAATTTACAACAAAACATGGGAGGAACACTTGCACCATCTAGAAGTTGTCTTGAAAATTTTTCATGAACAATCTTTGTTTGCTAAGTTGTCCAAGTGTGAATTTGGGTTGAAAGAGGTTTTATATCTTGGGAACATCATTGGGCAAGATGGAGTGAAGGTGCACTTGCAAAAAAATAAGAGCTATTCTTGAGTGGCCACCACCCAAAAACATCATAGCATTGAGAGGCTTCATTGGGATATGTACTTACTATACAAAATTTGTGAAAGGGTTCTCTAAATTGACTACTCCATTTACTGATTTGACCAAGAAGGATGCTTTCAAGTGGGATGAAGAGGCTGAGAAGGCTTTCCAAAAAATGAAAGAGGTAATGAGTAGTTGTCTAGTACTTGCATTACCTGATTTTTCTAAACCATTTGTCTTGGAATGTGATGCATCAGGAGAAGGGATAGGGGCGGTCCTAAAGAAAAATCAACACCCCATAGCTTTTGAGAGCAGAAAATTGCACGCACGTGAGAAGTTTTGCTCTATTTATTTCAAAGAAATTTTAGCCATCATGCATGCCTTGGCCAAGTTTAGACAATACTTGGTGGGAAACAAGTTTGTGGTCAAAACTGATCATAATAGTTTGAAGCATTTTCTCACACAAAATGACCTCAATGAAAGGCAACAAAAGTGGGTAAGCAAAGTCCAAGCTTTTTATTTTGACATTGAATATGTTAAGGGGAAGAATAATATTGTAGTAGATGCATTATCTAGAAGACCATCATTTTCTCTTGTGGACATTTCAAAAGATTGGAAAAATATGCTAATAGTTGAATATGCCAAAGATAGTTTTGCTTGTGATGTGTTAGATGGAGTCAAAGGTGATGATAGGTACAAAGTTTTGGATGGTATCATCTACTATAAGGATAGAATATACTTGGTTCATGGTTTGAATATCAAGCACAATATTTTGAAGGAAGCTCGTGCCTCTCCTTTATCAGGCCATCCTGGTTTTTTCAAAACATATAGGCAACTAAGGGAAAGGTTCTTTTGGAAAGAGTCGAAAGAGGATGTTCTAAAATATGTAAATGAATGCAAGTCATGTCAGCAAAAAAAAATCTAAACATACACATCCTGGTGGTCTATTGCAACCATTTCCCATTCCACAACAAAAATGGGAAAGTGTCTCCATGGATTTCATCACAGGTTTGCCCAAGGTTTTGGGTGAGGATTCCATTTATGTTGTGGTGGATAGACTCACTAAATTTGCTCATTTGTTTTCTGTTACATCATCTTTTACTGCTACACAAGTGGCTGATCTATTCTTTAGAGAAATTTTCAGATTGCATGGACTTCCCAAGAACATTGTGAGTGATAGAGATAGCAGATTTATGAGTGCCTTTTGGAAATAAATTTTCAAGATGGTTGGAACTCAATTGAATCCAAGCACAAGCTATCATCCTCAAAATGATGGCCAAACAGAAAGAGTGAATCAATGGTTGGAAGGGTACTTGAGGAACTATGTTGGTGAGCAGCAGAAAACATGGGTGAAATGGCTACATTTAGGTGAGTTTTGCTACAACACTACTTTCCATATGTCCATTGGCATGTCTCCTTTCAAAGCACTTTATGGTTATGAAGAACTTACATTTTTTGAGCACATATTTGGTGATAGTAGAGCCCCAAAAGCCAAAGATTGGGTGGAAGAAAGTCGGGAGATTTTGAAACTCCTAAAAGACAATTTGCAGGTTGCCCAAAATAAGCAGAAAGAATATGTGGATCAACATAGAGTGGAAATAAATTTTCAAGTGAATGATTTGGTCTATTTGAGGCTACATCCATATAAACAAACATCCTTGAAATTGAAAGGATCAGAAAATCTCAAACCAAGATACTATGGTCCATATAAGATAGTTCGAAAAGTTGGAGAGGCGGCTTATGAGTTGGAACTTCTGGAAGGGAGCAAAATCCACAATGTATTTCATGTTTCATGCCTTAAGAAGGCTATTGGTCAGAAAATATTTGTTTGAGAAACCCTCCCTCCATTAGATGATGAAGGACAACTCATACTTATCCCAAAAAAAATTTGAAGGCAAGAGAAAGGAAACTGAGAAGAAGAACCATAAGGGAGTATTTGGTACAGTGGAAATGTTTGCCAAGTGAGGATGCCACATGGGAGGAGGAACAAATTTTGCAGCATCCTAATTTAGAATTGCTTGAGGACAAGAAATCTTGGGTGGGGGGGGGACTGTAATGTCCCCATTCAAATAAATCTCAAGAAGATAAAATTCCACCAATCTACTAGTTTCCTAGGTTGGGGTGGAAACATTAAATTTGGAATAAGGAGACTAATAAACCCCAAATGGAATTTATATTGACACAAATATATTAAAACGGGATAAATAAAGATTTACAATGAGGAAATAAGATGGCACTTGGTCATGGAGACACATTGGTGGTGTGGGACCCACACTAGCTAGATTCCCCATGCCACATGGCATTCCACTCTCACCCATTCGAATCCAAGGTGGAGTCCAATGTTCTTGGGGGAGTTGGAAGGGAATAATACTTGGCATGACTCAATGAGGTCGAAATCTAGATGAAGAGTAACTCCCATGGAAGAGGAAGAGGCATTTTGGAGCTAGTGGGACACTTGGGCTAGATTCCCTAGCTTCTATGACATAAATGATGAAGATGACTATAACAATTATGAAAAAATCAGACCTGATGGCTGACATATGACATATATGACATGTCAGGGCTAAAAATAGCCTCCAAGAGGGTGCAAAAGCGAGTTAGGGCATCCAAAGAGTCACCCATTAGAATTGAGTGAAGGAGGAGGCTAGAATTGGAGGGACAAGTGGCGTACATTGGAATCTCTTCCTAATTTGAGTTGGGATGAATCTCATGGATGGAATTCGAGCTAAGGAGGTCCTTTTTTTTGTGCTAGGGGAATCGACAACTAGAGACTGGGTTGGTACTCGTGTGACACGGGGTCCAGGGATCTAATCCCGCTACCACTATACCCCTAGGTTCTCCACACACCCTGCAAGCATGGGACACGGGTAAAGTTGGGTGTGATTTGAACTCATGAACTCCAATTTACAACATGTGACTTCATATCAAGTGAACCGCCAATGAGCCACACCCGTGCGGGCTTAAGGAGGTCCTTGGAAGTTTATAAAAGTCAAGAAAAAATAAGGATATTGGCTTTTTATCATTTTACATTTTGCATTTGGAGAGGAGAGCTAGTAGAGTGTTATTCTACTTGCCTTAGCACCAATTTCGAGGGTCGAAGATTCCCATCCTAATTGGAAATTGGAGAGGCCATTCAGACCTTTCATTTGGAGATACAATGGATTCATTTGTTGCATTTTGAAGCTACAGGGCAGCTCGTGATCGCATCTCCTTCAACTTGCTTCTACAACCATTCTTCCATTTCTTGTCATATTCTTGCTCCTTGAGGAGGGGCGCACTTGTTGAGGTGATGATATCTGTGGGATAGCTCTTGAGGCCCCATATTTATGTATTATGATATATATACTCTTTATTTGATGCTCAGAAGACTCTCAGGACGAAATACCAAGTGGAACTATGTAAAAATACCAAACAATGCATAAATGGTGTCATTTTCCCTATATCTTGTTTTTGGAGATTGAAGAGGATTTGTTTCGATTTGTATCAGTAAACATATATGATTTTGTTGACGTATAGAGTGTCATTAATGTTTTGAACAAGTTTCATTAACATTGCACAAGTCCTTGGAACCTAAATTTCGAATTTCATAACAAGTGGTGAATTTTACTATCATTTCCCCCTATGTGAAGACATGTATACAAAACTTTGATTATGGGAGTTGCAGAAGCCTATAGAAACTAATTGATGATGCATTGGGGAGACCATTGAAGTCCTTTATTAGTACCATGTCTTTGTTCTGAAATTTGGGAATGTCTTACAGTGTTTGGGAAACCATCTTTGTCCCTATTTTTCCCTGATTATAAATGAATGTTGCAGAAGCGTTTTGAGAGTGTCCAAGCATCCATCAATCACAATTTTATGTCTTAATACCTTCCAAACACATTCAGAACCAATTTGGAGGCATTTGGGTCAATACTAGTCTAAGGGTCAAATTGGCCAAAAATTGCAATTTTTCCTAGTTTTAACAAATTCTTAAAAAGGGACACTACAGATGGTGAATTGGTCCTTAGATCATCTGGAGTGGTGTTGGAATTTAATGAATGGGGAATTTTTTTTTATAAAACTATGAGCGATATAGTGGAAAGAACACATAGACATACTTTCCACTTACAGTACAAAAATCAATCCAATGATTCTAAGAATCAGGTTATATCTAAACTAAAGGAGGCATTTCTAGAGCAATGGTTAATGAGGCCTGTTAGACTCGCAATGGGAAAAACATACAACAACAAAAAAGAACGAGAGCCACCAGGTGGCAATGTCCTCGACATTGCACATAAGTTGACTGGTGATTTGCATTTGGTGGCAATTTTATTTGCTACGAGCAATGCTAATCGATTTGCTATTAACATTTAGTTTAGTTCAAACACTGTTCAACTATTTCATCGTTTATTGATTAAATTTGAAGTTTTATTTATTTAGTTTATTTTTATTATCTTTATTAACGTATCAGTGGATAGCTTCATAGCAGGATTTTTTGTCTCCATGTCAAAGCTATGTACATGTTCTAGAGTGCGAGAGATATCGAGCAACCCTGTCCTATACCTCTACAACGTTGATGTGTTTGGAACATAACGAAATTGGATGGTTCTCCAAGATGATATTCACTGTGAATTTGTGTGGATCCCATGTGCTTTTCCTCGTTTTACAATGGTCGATAAGATAAGGTTCACTACGCAAAGACTCTGGTGTTGATTTCTTGCTTAGGAACATTTTGCGTGTTGCATAGAGTAGATGCAAAGTGGACAATATTTTTATACAAAGGCTTGTTTCCCCTATAATTGATCATGGGTACGACCAAACACATTGTGTTGTGAGGTTGTTGTTCACTATGGATGGCTAGTAGCTTTGCTTAGCCAATATTTACATTTCAAATGATATCGATGAGAAGGCAACTTTCTATAATGGGTTGGCAGAAAAGCTTCTAGAAGTTGAGTGGATAATATGTGGGGATTTTAATAATGTGTAGTCCTAAGATAATAAGGAGTGAACCTTATTCGAATATGCCCATGCAAGCGATGGCCTCAAGGAAAAGACTGGCTTGCATGACCCCACTAATTTACAAAGGCATGACTCTATTGTGTTGTGGTTCACTTGGTTAGAGTTTCGGAAAGACAAAGACAAAAATTTGAAAAGTTTAAAGACATAGCCATCTTTTTTCTTTTATTGCAAAGGGAGTATACCCGTGGTGCAAATGTTTCGGTATTTTACCCTCCTCAATCATCATTCCATTATGTTCTTTCTTTCATGGGAAAATGGTTAGACGAGAATTCAAAAAACAAATCTTGTTAATGTATCTCATCCAAAGCACCTAGTTTGTGTCTAATCCATTAATAGGAATTGGAACTTGCTACCTACGGAAAGGGGATATGTTATATGGATGTCATGGTGGAATAATGTAATCAATTGAGTCATAGTCTTCATGTGTGGTTATGGAAAACACATATCCGCAGTGAGGTGCAATTCCTACAAGGTTGTTCTAAGAGGAGCTAAAAAAATGGTCTCAGACTCTTCAATTATCTCCGCATGATGAGACCCTATAGGCACAAGATGACAAGGTTAGGCATCTCCTATAAATGGATGATATTTGTTGAGCATGCAACACCCAAATTTGGGCATGTCTACATTGGCTCAACATTGGAGACATGCTATCTAAGGATTTTTTTGAAACCCTTGGCCGCAAAGGAGGCTATCAAATGTATTACAACTCTTAAAATGATGGAAGGATGTGTTACAAAGAAAGAGGATATATGGTGGGAATTTGTTAGCCATTACTGGCAATTTTCAATCTCACAGATTAATGGAGGAACATCAAGTGGACATGTAAACATCTATTAATATTGTGCCCAAATGATCTTCTCCTCAAGATGAAATATTATGTGACCGGGAGGTAACCCTAGAAGGAATGATAACATCTCCAAAGGTAATGGAAATTGATAAATCCACCAAAATTGTTGGGTATCCATGGGAGTTTAATAAGGCCACATGGAACTTTATCAGGTTGATTGTGCACAAGAAGCCATAGTCTCATTCAGGATAGCTTGCGGCTGAACGACTATACCTGCAGGATAGCCTATAGGGAAAGCAAGAATGAGTATTTCTTAAGGAGAAATAAAAAGGTTTTCCAAAGTATTTATAACTAAATTTGAAACAAGTATCGGAGCGGAGTAACACTGTCCATTGACACATACACGAGATTCCAGCCAAGATCAAGTCAATTTTAATGATTTGCAAATGCATTGTTGTAGAAGTTAAAGAAAAGCACCGAGAGGTATACCCCAATTACGGAAACACAAACCAGAAGAGCATCGCCTGGAGTATTGGTAGGTGATTGATGTGAACTCATCCTAAACTCGATAAACCCTAAAATATATTTCCTTGAGAATCCAATAAAACGTTTCTTTTATGTAAAAAATGCCAAATTTTGAAGGCATACCTTGTATCAATCAAAATTGGCATGAACTCTCGCAAAATTTCTGTCAAATAGACTAGTAAGACTTCCAAGCGATCAAGTCCCGCTTTAAAAAACTCTGTTTCCGTCAAACTGAAACTAATCCTTGAAGGATTTCTAAGAAGCGAACATTCCAATACCTATATATGAAATATATGATCAAATTTAATGAGATCTAAACCTAAATATTTGGCATTACGAAGGCTTACAAGTCTGAAATAACAAAGGAGCAAGAACTACATACCTTGATTTCTTGGTTCACGAATCTTTTTTGCAATCTTATGCAGTTGATCAATCTTCGAGAATAGTTCTTGAAAAATGAAATATGATCAGAATAATAATGAATGTTGACACATCCAATAATAGCACTGCACTGTTAAACATTTCAGAGATTATTTACGAGAACAATGACGACAGGTGCCAAGCTGTTAATAAATGATAAAGAAATTTAGTATTTTGTTGTTCTATTAATCAAGGTTTGGTGTGTCGGTGTAATGTGGTGTAATAGCCCATGACAGTACAATGTGGTTAGTGAAGTGGAAATCATGGTTAACAAATAAAAATACAAGTTATGATGATTTGTTTACAAATAAGAAGATTGTTGCTCATGTTCACTTAACAAAATAGACATTGTTGTATGTCTCAAATGGGGCATTTTATAATAACAAGAGCACACATACAAAACAACCTGAAGGCAGAAATACACATACACATACAAAATATGTCCCTATGTTTTAAAATTTGTGAAGTATTGCTATAACACCAAAACTATTGAAACCAAATACGTAAGAAGAAAAGCTTTTATGTAATTAAGGTCATAAACTTGAAATCAATTTCAATCTATTTTGGATTTTGTATTAATTACACTTTTCTTTCAATATATATAATTTCCATTTGTTCTGATTGTGCATATCATTGAGCTTAGACATGCCAATATGTTTTGCAAGGTTATTATCTAATCATGTTTCTACATAAACTTAAATGATAAATTTAGTATCTTAGTACCTAACTTGTTATCAAACTTGAGATGACATACATAAATGTTTTGAAATGTATAATGTTTATTAAAAATATAGTTATGAAAACCAATATTTAAAAATAAAATATTTTTTAAACATATTGTTTGTTATTAAGAACCTATATAATAAGATGCTGTGATTTTATTTATACTATTGTTAGAATAATAATAGTAATAATAATCTACTCATTTCAAAATTGTAAAAAGTTATATATAAATAAAATTAATTAAAATAATTTATTAACCAAAATTTTATATAATTATAAGTTTTTCACATACACTATGTATTAAATTGAAGAAAAAGACAAAAATACAGTTTTTCATTAATATTTATATATTTTCATGCCTATAATTTGCATACCTTAACTGGCCATATCAATGCGCACTTTTCCTTTATGATTATTAATATATTTTAAGTAAAAATATATATATCTTAAATAACCATATCAATAATCGTATTTCCTTTATAAATATTTATATTTTTAGGTTGAAAATATAATTTTATAAAAAATTTAAACTGTACATTGAAACATTGGGAAAGTCAATAAAAATGTGCAAAAAAGTGCAATTTCTCACTCATTGACAACAAAATATGCTTACATAATGTTTGTGATAGACCAAAACTAAAGATTATGGGTAAATTGTAGAAATGCTTACTTGATGTTTGTGATTGACCAAAACGAAAGATAGTGGGTAAATTGCAGAAACATTAGGCTTCACTTTATCGACATCTCAAATCTGTTGAGTATGTAGGGACTAGGAGAATATATTGTAGAATTAGTACGTACTCTTTGTCGCTTGAACGAAATGGAAATGGGGTGTTGTTTCGATACTTTTGGTCCACAATAAGTAATATTCAGTTAAGGCTTCAATGGGGAATCCCTTATTGGCATGAATGGAAAATTGAGTCATGAAGTAATTATTCCATGACTGCTTCTCCTGATCGGTTCCCCTACGAGTTATGGCAACAATTCGGCAATTCATTGGCTTTCCAAATTATGGCAATTTGGCACATACGTCTATAATAGAACGAGAAGATTCCCTTTGAAAGAAAGCCAGATTCTAATTATCAAAATGAGGATTAGAGAATCAATACGAGTCTTCGTGTTAGTATTTTCGACATCCATTGCCCAACTGGACCCAACCCAACGACCATCCCACCACCTGCATTGTTGATCAATGTTTACATACACCAACGTGGCACCTATGATTCCCTTTGAAAGAAAGCCAAATTCTAATGATCAAAATGAGGATTAGAGAATTAATATGAGTCCTCTTATTAGTATTTTCGGCATCCATTTACCACCGGGACCAAGCCCCACGACCATTCCACCACCTGCGTTGTTGATCAACTATGTTTACATACACCAACGTGGCACCAACTGCAACCTACACTATAGGTTTCATGCCCAGCTACATGTTGCATGATTAAAGGCAAGGACAGGTGCAAGGAAACATCAAGGGCCAACAACAATTGTCATCCTAACGGACACACACACAAATCATCACGAAATCGTGACAGTGGCGAAACCTGCAGTTCCATAGCAATAGGAAAGGACGTGAATACAACTTTTGCGAGTAAGTCTAGTATGCAGCCCTGGGTTACACCTTAGTCATATTTGCGGCAAAATTCCATAATATATTGAATTAATCTCAGTGGTTGGTTGGAAAGAGTTGGGACAATAAGTCTATCTGGTCAGGCAAAGGTATTGATGACCTTAATCTCTGTGGTTGGTTCTATGGTCATAACCTTTCCATTTAAAATAACAATTGATTTTTCTTTAGTTATTTTGTTGTACTTCTAATTTCTTCTTACTCTAGTGTAATGACCCTTTTTCAAAATTTTATGAAAATGCCCAATTTTCCAATTTTTCTCCAATTTCGACCTTTGACTAGTTTTGTTGTTTTGGCCTCCAAATTAACCCAAATGCTCCCAAATCTTCTGTAAGGGTATATGAATGAGATTTAGACTTGAATATTAGGTTCAGGGATGATTTATAACCCTCAAAAGACTTCTGCAAACTTGATTTATATTCCGTTCAATGTATGAGATTTTAACTAGTAATTTGTGCATCAAATCCCCCCTGGGTAACATTGAAAATGTCCTCCCAAATCCTTCCAAAATCCCTCGAATTTCTGAACAGAGGTAGGGAATGTATTAAGGATGTTATTAAGGTATCATGTGCACCATTAATTGATTATGATATCTGTTCCAACCCTCTCCCATTCAGCTGCAAAAATCACCCATTCAACCCTTGGGGAAATGACACTATTTCTTCTCCCAATGCAATTAAACTAAGTAAAAATAATTCAAATGCTCAAGTACAGTACATGAAACTTTTAAAATACATCCATGGCAGTCTATTAATCACAAATGTATCAGATAGTCATCCATTCATTCGAAATCATCAGCATTATAATGATATACATCAATGTAGTGGGGAAATGGACATTGTTTGCTCATTAATCAACATTTTTGCATACAATCAGTGGGTATTTTGACCTAAGACTTTCTGAATATAAATAAAAAATGATATGAAGCTATTACAATCAGAAATACATCATATGAAGCTTTCCCAATGAATACAAGAGCTCACCAAAAACGTCGTCCCTCAAGGAGCATGAATATGCCTTCAAAACTGGAAATGGTTGAGAGATGGTGCTACACTAAACAAAACCATGAGCTTCCCTGTAGGTAATAAATGCAAATAAAACTCCATTAAATATCCATGAAAGACCTGAGTGGCCTCTGCAAACACCAACTTGGATGGGAATCTTTCACCCTCGAAAATTGGCTAAGGCAAGAAACTGGTCATCCACTAGCTCTCTCTTCACAAATGCAATTTTTCTCAAATGATCAAAAGCCATTCTCATACTTGATTTCTAAATTTTATAATCAACATTAATTATAAGGTTCAAAATCCTCTCATTAGCTTCTAGATATTTCCACTTAGGAAATATTCCACATTTGCCACTTGCCTCCTAGTTTCCAACCTTCCATCTTCTCCCAAATTCGAGTAGGAGTCTCTTGGGCTTCTCCAACTCCATGAGCGCCTTCCTTCAGCCTATTTTTGGGGCTGACATGTCATAATGGTTAGATGTCAGAATTCATATCTTAATTTTGTCACAGATGTCATAGATGCTTCATCATTGTTGTCATAAGACTAGGGAATCTAGCCCAAGTGTCCACTAGCCTCCAATTTGACTCTTCCTATTCCATGGAGGTTACCATTCCATCCCATTTCGACCTAAGATGCTCCATTCCATGTGTATGCCTTACCAACTCACCCAATAATGTTTTCCTTCCCATGGATTCGAAATGGCAAGTGAGATTTGCCATGTGGTAGTGAAAAACCAAGCTAGTGTGGGTCCCACATCCTCCAAGTGTCCTCAAAACCATTTGCCACCTATAATTCCTCTTGGATTTATTTATTCAACTTATTTATTAAATATTTGGACTATTCTAATGTTTAAACATTATTCCTTTTCTCCCTTATTACAATTCCCAATGTACCCATTCAACCTAGGGAACTTGGTAGGATTGATGGGGATTGTCTGCTATACAATTATTTGAATGGGGACATTACAGCCCTCCCCACCCAAGATTGCTTGTCTTCAAGCAATTTCAAATTAGGATGCTGCAAAATCTTCTCCTATTCCCATGTGGCATCTTCATTTGGTAAGTCCTTCCATTGCACTAAATATTCTTTGATAATTCTACTTCTCAACCTCCTTTCTCGTGTCTTCAAAATCTTTTCCTGAACAAGTTTGAGCTGACCTTCATCATCCAAAGGAGGAAGTATTTATGAAGTGATGATTTTCTAACCAAGGGATTTCTTGAGACAAGAAACATGAAATACATTATGGATTTTACTCCCTTCCGGAAGTTCGAGTTCATATGCTACTTCTCCAACCTTCCGCACTACCTTGTATGGCCCATAGTACCTTGGTTTTAATTTTTTTTGCTCCATTCTTTTTGAGAGATGTTTGTTTATAGGGATGCAACCTTAAATATACTAAATCATTGACCTGAAAGGTTCTTTCTTCTCTATGTCTATCATCATATTGTTTTTGTTGATTTTGAGCAACTTGCAAATTGTCTTTCAAGAGCTTTAAAATTTCTTGGCTCTCTTCCACCCAATGTTTAGCCTTTGGGGCTCTACTATCACCAAATATAATTTTAGAAAATGTAAGTGAATCATAATCATATAATGCTTTGAAAGGAGACATCCCTATTGACATATGATAAGTGGTGTTGTAGCAAAATTCACCCAAGTGTAGCCATTTTGCCCATGCTTTTTGCTGCTCTCCCACATAGTTTCTTAGGTACCCTTCCAACCATTGATTCACCCTCTCTGTTTGTTCATCAGTTTGTGGGTGATAGCTGGTACTTGGAGTCAATTGAGTTCCCACCAATCTAAAAAGTTCTTGCCAAAAAGCACTCATGAATCTACTATCTCTATCACTAACAATGCTCTTGGGGAGCCCATGCAATCTGAAGATTTCTTTGAAAAAAATATCAGCCACTTGTGCAGCACTAAAAGATGATGTAAAAACAATGAAATGATCAAATTTTGTCAACCTGTCCACTACCACATAGATGCAATCCTTACGCAAATATTTAGGCAAACCGATGATGAAATCCATGGAGATACTGTCCCATTTTTGCTCCGGAATGGGCAAGGGTTGTAATAGACCAGCTGGACATGTAAGTTCTGATTTGTTTTGTTGACATACCTTACATTCATTGACATATTTATGAACATCTTCCTTCATCCCCTTCCAAAAAAACCTTTGCCTCAACTGTCTATAAGTTTTGAATATCCCTGGATGGCCCGCTAGTGGGGAATCAATTGCTTCTTGCAAAATTCGGTACTTGAGCTTTGAGTTCTGAACTAAATAAATTCTTCCCTTATAATATATCAGCCCATTCAAAATCATGTAGTTATCATCCCCTTTGATTCCATCCAACACATCACAAGCAAATTTGTCTTTAGCATATTCAACTAGTAGCATGTTTTTCCAATCCTTGGCAATGTCCATGAGAGAAAAAGAAGGTCTTCTTGACAAAGCATCTGCTACTATATTATTCTTTCCTTTGACATATTCAATATCAAAATCATAATCTTGAATCTTGCTTACCCACTTTTGTTGCCTTTCATTTAGATATTTTTGGGTGAGAAAGTGTCTTAGACTATTGTGGTCAGTTTTCACCACAAACTTGCTGCCCACTAAGTATTGTCTGAATTTGGCCAATGCATGCATAATGGCCAGAATTTCTTTATCATTGATGGAGTAAAGTTTTTCATGAGGCTGCAACTTTCTGCTCTCAAAGGCTATGTGGTGTTGGCCTTGCTTTAGGACAACCCCTATTCCTCCACCTGAAGCATCACATTCCACAACAAATGGTTTAGTAAAATCAAGAAGTGCAAGTATGGGACAACTACTCATTACCTCTTTCATTTTTTGGAAGGCCTTTTCAGCCTCTTCATCCCACTTAAAAGCATCCTTCTTAGTCAAATCAGTGAGTGGAGAAGTCAACTTGGAGAATCCTTTCACAAATTTTCTGTAGTAGGTGCATATGCCAATAAAGCCTCTCAATTCGGTACTATTCTTTGGTGATGGCCATTCTGAGATGGCTCTGATTTTTTCCATGTGTACCTTCACCCCTTCTTGGCCAATAATGTGCCCAAGATACAGTATTTCTTTCATCCCAAATTCATATTTTGATAACTTAGCAAATAAGGACTCTTCTTGCAAAATTCTCAACACAATCTCTAATTGCTCCAATTGCTCTTCCCATGTTTTACTGTAAATGAGAATGTCATCAAAGAAAACCAAAACAAACCTTCTTAGTTGCTTGCAAAAGATCCTTATCATGCATGCTTGAAATGTGGTTGGAGCATTAGTTAACCCAAAAGGCATGACAAGAAATTCAAAGTGGCCATAATGACATCGAAAAGCAGTCTTTTGCACATCTCCATCTTTCATTCGAATTTGATGATACCCTGATCTAAGGTCAATTTTGGAGAAGTATTTGAACCCATGTAGCTCATCCATGAGCTCATCAATCCTAGGAATATGATACCTATTCTTGATAGTCTTTTTGTTCAAGGCTCTAAAATCTATGCACATTCTCAATGTTCCATCTTTCTTCTTCACTAGCACTACTGAAGAAGCATAAGGGATAGAGCTTGGTCTAATGAGTCCCAACTCTAGGAGTTCTTGGATAGATTTTTCAATCTCATCTTTGAAATGTTTAGGATGTTTATAATGTGGTATCTGAATGGGTGAAGTTCCCTCCTCCAAAACAATGCTGTGCTCAACCCCGCTATCGGGTGGTCTACCATGTGGAAGGTCTCTAAAAACTTTTTCATATTTTTGCAAGAATCTCTCTATCTCCTTTGGGTGTTCCACAATCTTTATATTTGGCTTGGGAGATGTAATATGACATTCAACAGACCATTATATGTCCCCATTCCTCAATATAGATCTCATACTATTGCAAGTTACTACTTGATTGGGATAAGTATGATGCCCTCTCACCACTCTTAGTACTCCTTTGGAATCTTGGAATTTCATTTCTGGAATTTGATAATTTACTGTATGCTCTCCTATTGAATACAACCATTGCAATCCCAAAACCACGTTAGTATCAACAACATCAACCACATAAAAACTATCAACAAAAGTATAGTTCCCTACGGTGGCTTGCAGCTTTGGTACCCGTGTTTTGCATTGCACTGTGTTGTGACCGGGAATGACAACTGTGAAGCCATCAAATGGTTCAATAGGTATCTTTCTTTTCTCCACCATCTCTGCATCAATGAAGTTATGGGTGGCTCCTCCATCTACCAAAATTGAAGTTCTTTGCCCTAGTACCACACCCTTGCATCGGATAGTATGATAGCGAGGTACTGCTGAAAGTACTGCCATTCTTGCCTTGTCTGGTGAAGGCCGATTTTCTTCTTGTCTTTCCTCTTCTACTGCTGTCTCATATGCCTCCTCTTGATCTGAAATATGTCCATATTCATCCATGCCACCATCATACCCCTCATTATTAGAAAATACTTCTATGTATTGAGCCTTTCCTTTAGTACATTTGTGCCCTGGTGTCCATGGTTGAAAGCATGTGAAGCACAATTTCTTTTTTCGAAGTTCATCCCTGTTTAGTCCTTCCTTTTTATTCCTTTCAAATGACTCTTTTTTCCAAGGTTTCTTATCATATGCATCCCTTTGCCAAGGTTTCTTTTCAAATTTGAAGTTAGGCTTGGGAGGAGATCTCGTTCTAGGAAGCACATTTTGGAGATCCCTAGTCAAGCTCATTACATCTTTTAATGTAGTTGGCTTGTGGGCTTTGACCAAACCTTTTAAGGGTTCATCCAAACCTTCAGTGAAAATCAATACCAACCTTCCCATAGATACATTAGCCACCTTGACTGATAATTTTTGAAAGTCCAACATATATTCAATAGGGGTCCCAGTTTGCTTCAATTGAGCTAGTTCTTTGAAAGGCAATTCTAGATCTTTTTGTTCAAATCTTTCTAGTACCTTGTCAACAAATTATCCATATGTTTTAACCTGATCATGACCCAAGGTTGTTAGCCCATGAAACCACCATTCATTGGAATCTCCTTCCAAATGCAAAATGGCCATTTTTAATGCATCCTCTTCCAACATAGGATTCGGCTAAAAATACACATCCAATTTTTGCACCCAAGTGTTAGCAAAATTTTGAGAAGAACCATCAAAAGTAGGAAGTGACATTTTTCCAATATCACTATTTAATTATTTGTTTTGGAATGGACTCCTATTGTCTTCCCTCCTTTTCATTTTATGTATAGCATCAATATAGTCACTGAATGGTAAACCTCTTTTACACTCTTCGCTCAACCCATTCCAATCAGTTGCTAGTTTAATACTATCCACCTGAATGTCAGGCTCTTCTTTGGGTATGAGAAATTTAGGTGCGGTATGCCTTTGTGTGCTTTGAAATTCATCAGGTCTATTATTTGGCCCTGTGCTTGAAAAAATATACTCACTCCTTTTTATCTTTTCCCTTGAGTGTGAACCACTGTTATCTCCTATCACCCCTTTGCTTCCAAGTTGACTAACCAACAATTCCAATCCTTGCATCATTTTCTTACCCATTATTTCTATATTGGTGGAAATTTTAGAGAAACATGGTTCTAAGGTTGCAATAAGTTCCTCTTGATGTCTTAATTTTTCATCCTCCTCTCTACCCATGATTTTAGGAAAAAACTCTTTTTCTTCTACTACCTCTTCTTCAACAAAAACTTCTTCAATTACTGGTTCAAAGGGTGGTGGTTTATTTGTTTGGCTTCTTGTTAATACCATTAGGTTTCAAGACCATGCTTTGATACCACTTGTAATGACCCTTTTTCAAAATTTTATGAAAATGCCCAATTTTCCAATTTTTCTCCAATTTCGACCTTTGACTAGTTTTGTTGTTTTGGCCTCTTAATTAACCCAAATGCTCCCAAATATTCTGTAAGGGTATATGAATTATATTTATACTTGAATATTAGGTTCAAGGATGATTTATAACCCTCAAAAGACTTCTTCCAGCTTGATTTATATTCTGGTTAATGTATGGGATTTTAACTAGTAATTTGTGCATCCAATCCCCCCTGGGTAACACTGACAATGGCCTCCCAAATGCTTCCAAAATCCCTCAAATTTCTTAACAGAGGCAAGGAATGTATTCAGGATGTTATTAAGGTCTCATGTGTACCATTAATTAATTACTATATCTGTTCCAACCCTCTCCCATTCAGCTACAAAAATCACCCATTCAACCCTTGGGGAAATGGCACTATTTCTTCTCCCAATGAAATTAAACTGAGTAAAAATACTTCAAATGCTCAAGTACAGTACATGAAACTTGTAAAATACATCCATGGAAGTCTATTAATCACAAATGTATCAGAGAATCATCCATTCATTCGAAATCATCATCATTATAATGATATACATCAATGTAGTGGGGAAATGGACATTGTTTGCTCATTAATCAACATTTCTGCATACAATCAGTAGGTATTTCGACCTGAGACTTTCTGAATATAAATAACAGAGGATATGAAGCTATTAAAATCAGAAATACATCATATGAAGCTCTCCCAATGAATACAAGAGCTCACCAAAAACGCCCTCCCTCAAGGAGCATGAATATGCCTTCAAAACTGGAAATGGTTGAGAGATGGTGCTGCACTAAACAAAACCACGCGCTGCCCTGTAGCTGATACCTGCAAATAAAAATCCATTAAATATCCATGAAAGACCTGAGTGGCCTCTCCAAACACCAACTTGGATGGGAATCTTTCACCCTCGAAATTGGCTAAGGCAAGAAACTAATCATCCACTAGCTCTCTCTTCACAAGTGATCAAAAGCCATTCTCATACTTGATTTCTACATTTTATAACCAACATTAGCCTTCTAAGGGTCGAAATCCTCTCATTATCTTCTAGAGATTTCCACTTAGGAAATATTCCACATTTGCCACTTGTCTCCTAGTTTCCAACCTTCCATCTTCTCCCAAATTCGAGTAGGAGTCTCTTGGGCTTCTCCAACTCCATGAGCACCTTCCTTGAGCCTATTTTTGGGACTGACATGTAATAATGGTCAGATGTCAAAAGTCAGATCTTAATTTTTTCATAGATGTCATAGATGCTTCATCATCGTTGTCATAAGACTAGGGAATCTAGCCCAAGTGTCCACTAGCCTCCAATTTGACTCTTCCTATTCCATGGAGGTTACCATTCCATCCCATTTCGACCTAAGATGCTCCATGCCATGTGTATGCCTTACCAACTCACCCAATAATGTTTTCCTTCCCATGGATTCGAAATGGCAAGTGAGATTTGCCATGTGGTAGTGAAAAACCAAGCTAGTGTGGGTCCCACATCCTCCAAGTGTCCTCAAAACCATTTGCCACCTATAATTCCTCTTGGTTTTATTTATTCAACTTATTTATTAAATACTTGGACTATTCTAATGTATAAACATTATTCCTTTGATCCCTTATTACAATTCCCAATGTACCCATTCAACCTAGGGAACTTGGTAGGATTGATGGGGATTGTCTGCTATACAATTATTTGAATGAAGACATTACATCTAGGCACTGCATTTGTTCTTAATATGTTGTTCCACATACCTATATGTGTGGACATTCTCCTAACTAGACTTAACACATTCATTTTTGTTGCACTGTAGGAACATGGGATGCTCTATCTCTCCACTAGATTATATTCATTTCTTTCAATACAAGATTGAAGTTTTGCTTTCATATCAAAGTTTTTTGTGTAAAATTGTCATAGAATTTTGGAAAATCCTTTCTTTCTACTTTGTAATAGGAAAAATACTCATCAAACATTTGGAATATTCTTTTGTTGTTCCGCTGCTTCTGCATTTACTCTTATGCTTTTTGGAAAACCATTTGTTGTTTTGCATTAAATTTTTTCTTTTGGCTGTCCTACAGGTACAACCGTCCAGTTGTAGCCATTATTATCACCAACATGATGAAGTGATATCGTCAATGCATTCCTGTAGATGTGGGAAATGTTGTGCACACGAATGATAGTGCAACTTGTTGATCATGGGCATAAGCATAACTTTCGCATATAGCAATGATCCTCATACGAAATACCTCCTAGAATCACTTTTTTTTGGCATATAGTCATCTGCAAGGCATTGCATAAAAAATCTGTAGTTCACCCTTTCACTTTGAATGTTCAAATTATGCTTTGGATATTTACGAGACAGAAATCTAACGTATTCTCCCTTCATGATCTGTATACTTTAGTCTATGGATGGAAGTTCATCGACGTGGGGAATTTGTTTGATTTGAATTTCATCAATGGTGGTTGAAGAACCGATCATTATAGCATTTCGTTTAACTATTTAGGAGAGATTCGGCTCGTTGGCACTGAGCGTGATATTGGAATTGTCTATGAAGAAGCTCTAGCTCAGTCCGACTACGATTAGTCGCCATTTGCAGGAGTCCTTTGATTTGCGCAGGTTCTGATTCTCCAATATAGCCTTTTCTATTTCACACTATCGTGAATCAACCAAAGATTATATCTACTTCAAGGCATGCATAAAAACCGACACATGATACAAAGGTTGGGCCAACGCGTACTACATGAAATTCATTCTTTCATGTGCTAAGTGATCTGACGGTGCCATTGGTTAATTATTTTGAATGCCATGCTACTAGGCAGTTATTTTCTATACCTTGCCTTTCGTCGAGGATTGCGTCCAACATCGTTGCTTTCCCTTGTCACAAATTATAAAGAAAATTTGGTGTGGAAGGGCCATGCGATTTTGTTTGTTCTGATATATGCGATCGTATATATGAATTCCTACTTTTTATTATTATTATTATTATATGTTATATAGTTATTTATGCATAGTTGTCAACCCAATTCATCGTGTGAATATGTTGTGCTTGAAAACACGCACTGGGGACCACCAGTTGCTTATGAAAACTTGCGTATCCGCCAGTTTAAACACTTGGACAGTAGAATGGCATGAAAATCAATCTGAATGCCAGGACAGTTGTCTTATGGCTGGAAAATTAGTCCGAATGCCTGGATAGTTGAATGGAAAATCTCTCTGAACATATGCACATAGAGTCTACCCGCCTGCACAAAGAGTACTACTCGGCTGACGCAAACCCGTCGTCGGGGCCTGGGGCACAAGACCCCAGGAAAACGTCATTGGCACGACACCAATGAGCAGCCAGATAAATGTTTAAAAAAAGAAAAGAAAATATATATAAAAAAAACTATACACAAACCTTTATGAAGTTGCTAAAATTCGAAAAACTACCCTAAACTAATGCCTCGACTCGAATACTTTATGTCGAGGACATAATTTTCAAAAAGTAATATTCCTAAACATGCTTTTATAGAATATGTATATATTTTTCCCCGAATAGAATATGTATATACTACTACAAAGTGTTCCTTTATTAATGTTAATTTTGCTATATTTACTTTTCATATCAATAAAATAGTTTAATGTCATTTTAATTTTTTAGGAAGACTATGGAAACCCCAAAGGATGAATGAGGTGATATCCGAAATATGGCAGTAGGGATGTCAAAAAAAGTGAACAAGGAGATGGTCAAAGAAATGGACATAATTGCATCGCAGGATGAGCCATCCCAACAACAACGTGCTTCAAATGTATGAAATCATTAAAAATTTCTATTATGTTAGCATTAAATATTAATTTTCAATTATTTTGTTGCAAAAAAGAAAACAAAATGGAACCCATTCAACACATAAGATAGGATGACAAGATAGCAAAGTTTATGAGTAATTGTGATTTCCTTATAACAACTTAAGATTTCATATTGGTTGTGATCTTTATATTTTAATTTTTTTAAACTGACCATCCTTGGATGATATGTGTTAACATACAAAGAAGAGCCATCTGAAGAATTGATTGACATTGGATTAATTATGGGTTCTAAGTATATGTTGACGTAAAAAAAATTAATTATGGAATTTGTAAGTATCTATGTTGTTTTACTTCTCTCATTTTATAATTAATGGAACAACAAAAATCCTTTGTATTAAATCTATGATTTGTTATGGGGTATAAAACTTGCAGGAAACAAAGTATGGAGTGGAGCCGACAGAAGAGTTGTTGAGAGAAGGCATGAGATTTGGTTTTGAAAGAATATGTATCATTCAAGACCCAATTCTTTCTATGGTACGCTTTTCAATTTACATTCATGTATATTATCTATTTTAATTTTCATTATTCTTGTTGATGTAGATACTCTCATTACACTTTATTTGTATGTTTGTAGATGGAAGGTGAATACGAGGAACACAAGTCATGCATGTAGCTCGAGCACTAACAACAATTCCAACAAATAATGATGATCAATATATTTGGATGTTAATGCAAGCTGCTATTTTGAAACAATTGTTTGTGAAAATTAGACGTTTTGTATAATGTACTGGACATAGTGTCCCAATTGAAAGACAATGGGTTACCAATAAGTGTAACAATTACATATTGACATTTTGATTATTGTGGACCTTTACGCTGTCCCATTTTGTATGACAAAGGGCCTGTTATTCATATATAATAAAATAAAGTTTTTTGTTCTATTGCATTGTCCAATGTCGTTGTGAAATGTTACATCACCAATTAAATATATGGATGATTAAATATTACGATAGATGTGAAAACTGATGATATAATAATTTAATCCAAACATTGTATCCAAATGCAATAATTAAATTAAAATTATATGAATATTATTATAAAAAATATTTCAATTTTTGATGAACAATGGAATAAAAAAATAAAAATAAAATATAGATATTTCAGTGTGATGTCACAAGTCATTGTTCACCAAAGAGAAAATGATTACTGGTGCCTTTGATCGTTTTAATCGCACTGGTGCATTTAAAACAAAGGCACACCGATGCAACAAACTATTAGTTGAATGCCCTGATGCATTTTCATTATTACGTCTCGGTGCTCCAATAAATTGGAACCGCACCACTGAATGTAAAAAATGCAATGGACATCAACGTCCCATTCAACTTCACTAATGTGTTTTCCTTCCCTTATAACATTGTTGCATTCTAAGAGTTCATAAGCATTGGTTCTATATTTCTTATAAAGCACCGCTACATGTAGTGTTATAAAGCATCAGTGTCGTTAAAATTTAGGTATGCATCGGTGCTTGTTTGTATTTAAATGCATCGGTGCATTTTGTATTTGTTAGCACCGACGCGCTTATATCAATAAAGTGCACCGATGAAAAACCTCCGCTAAAGCCTCTGGTCGCCAAGTTTTTTTAGTTATAATAAATTTATGTAAAAACCTCCACCAAAACATCCGGTACCATTGGTAAAGGTTGCAGTGGGTTTTTTTTGACAATTTTAGCCAATCTTGTAACACTAAAACCCTCCGCTACAGGCTCTTTTCTTTATACTGAATCACCCAAGGTCCAAGCACTCTCGTGAATACAAGTACCCTCCAAGGGAGTTGAACGGAGGTTATACATCTACCTCAGGTACCACAAGACTTTCCCCTTGCAGTAACCTATTAGAAACCTAGGAAAGGGAACTGTGTCTACCAATTCAAAGACAACAATTGGGTGGAACAGTCACAGGATAAGTGTCCACGAATGAAGAGGGAACGCAGGACACAAGTCCTAGACTTGAAACTCCAGAAAAAGTGGTGTCACCCCAAGGACTTGCACTCCCTTAGAGCTCATGTTCTCGCGTAACCCACTAAACAAACAATTGAGGGGAATATCTCAATTGCTTGCCTAACTTTACCTCATGCTTCACACATGTGTTAGACGCGTGCTTTCCCAACAAGTGTTTTTGTTACTATTGGATTTCTCCACTCAATTAAAGGATTCCTATTTTTGTTTTTATGACCTTGGAGAAATTTACTCTCCAACCTACTACTAAGGCCCTAGAATCTAGGCTATTGTTGGTTTCTAAGAAAGAAAACACGTAGTTATTTTTAATGTGCAATCGCTTTTTCAAAAATCACAAACTTGTTCAAGAATTAAAAAGTGATAAGGACACATACACTTTTAGATACCATTAAGGATGTTCAAATGATTTCATCATCATCATCTTCCAAAACAAAAGAAGGTATACAATGCTTCAAACACAAACAATCCTATTGTCTAATTCAAAGACTCTTTCCTTGACGTTTTGAATCAGCTAATCCAACATGTACCCAAATATGAAAATGAAATCAAAAGCTACACCTACAATTGGAAAAAGAAAATCAATTGTTGGTTCACCATAATTCACAAATGAAACACTAAAAAACTTGTCCTTTCACCAATCTTGCACTAGACAATTCGAGAAGAAACTATCAAAAGGTTTTACTTGCACTAAACTCAAAGATGTACAATTAGATACTTACTTGGATCCAGATGGTCGAATAGTCTGTAAGTAGTTCCAGAGCTCGTCCTTTGATCAACTTGAAGCAACTCCTATGCACTTGCACACAAGACAATCAAACACCTTTCTCAAACACTTTTTCACTTTTAGATAATAACAATAAAAATAATGATTGAATTCTAGGTTAATCTAATCAATTTGACTTACATGGAACAACATCAATTCAAACCACAAAACATTATGCATGAAATAGCCATATCATGATCAAACTTGTTTTGGGGAGGGAAAGAAGAGTGATCGCATATTAATCAAGAGACAACTAAAACAACAAGTTATATCTGAGTCTTCAATAGGTGTCTCCTTCACTAGAATGGATTCTCCTTGCCCAGGACACTAACATATCTTCTTCCGTGAACTTCTCCAAACTAGGAATAAAAGGGTTCAAGAAGAATAATCCACACCCACTCTAGAAAGAAGGGAGAACTTAGTATATATGGGAAACTGAGGGGCATAATGGTTGTAAAAACCCCGAGGAAAGAACTCATGATTCTATTCCTCCTGCATGTACTTCCTTTCTTGGAATTTGGTCCCCATCCTTCAATTTGAGGCTTGTTTTATATTTCGAGGTAAGTGGTTTAGGAAGTTGATCATGGTATAACTGAGACTAGAACGAACTTCAACTTCCCTAACCACACGTGAGAAATTCATTTTCTTTTTCTTTTTTTGAATTTCTTGAGGTGTACACATATTCTCAAGGGTAACATGCGTATACACATGTTGCTAATTGGCTAAGTGTGTACACAAACCAAAATGAGGTTTTTTGAATGATTTTTCTCCTAATTTGGTGTATGAGGAGGATGCATGAGGATTTTTAGCATGACTGGGTAAATCAATGCTATAACACTCGACTCATCTTCAATAGCACACCTCAGGCCATTGATATATCTAGATGCAACTTCCTCTCCTTCATCACTATGACCAAATCTAATAGACGGTTTATAAAACCCCCCCATATACTTCTTTATAGTCATCTCCTTGTGTCTAAGGTTCTATAGCTTCCTAAACAAATTCAGAGTATGGTCAACAAGCACGAATTTACCTTTATTAATTAGCCACCATTATCTCCCAAGTCTTTTTTTGTATTTGCTTTTCCAGTTGCACATTGTTCCACAATAAGGATGCATGTCCTTTAAACTTCATACAAGCCATCTTCACTCTCTTCGGGTCTTCAATCTGCTCCATGTCAAATAATTTTTTCCATGTCCCTAATCCAATCAATTAACTCCTCATGGCTCAAGCTTATTGAATAAATAGGTATCTCAATTTTGTGCTTTCCTCTCAAATTTGTCAAGGCTTTAATGATTCTCTCTTTTAGGGCCTCAATTGCCTCATCTTCTTCTTGTGGGTTTTCAATTTCTGATTCTTCGTCACTCACATCATGAGCTTCGATTGAAACTCCTCTTCTCTAGGTTGTTGCCATGGTTTCCAATCTTGCTTCTCTCAAGGTCTTATATCATCTACAACACCTCCACATTGCCTTCTTCCTCTACACTGCACATCCAAACCTCTCATGTTAGCCATATTGTTGCTTCTTCTACACAATTGCCCTTTCTTATAGTTCTGCCCAACAAAATATCCTTGTTGGAACTACAAATTCTCCCAAGAACAATTGTACCGAGCACTCTTCTCAAGCTATAATTGTTCTTTGTTGTAAGACAACCATGCTTTGATTTCAAACTTGGTGTAGCCCCATATATATTGATTTGAAAACACAACAAGGCTGCAACTTATCTAAGAGTACACAACCACACATAAATTCTCACACACACCATTTCATTTAAAACATGCTCAAGGCACACATGCAGTCATTAAAATTCACCCAGTGGTTTTTTTTTTCAACGGAAAAAAAGTTCCTTGCTATTCATTATGTGAATCAAAGAAACTTACAGTAGTTACCTATCCCAAGGATAGAATCTTTGACTACAGACCCTACAGTCTATTACATAATATCCGATATTGCATGTCGCAGTTCAGAAATATTCCAGTCCTACCATTGTTGTTGATTACAGCTTTAAGAAAAACAAAGATACAAGGGAGATCAAAACCAAAAACCCCATACTTCTTACATCGATAACACAAAATAAATACTACAGACTTGCCCAAATTAATAAAGACGCATAAGAATCATTTCCCTTGGATGATGATCAGTAAAAGGAGTGACCTGGAGTAAACCTTCTACCAACTGTAATCCCTTCTTAGACAAAAAATCAGCACGATGATTGAAGGAACGAGATATATGCTGAATAATATAGTCATGGAATTGATTCAATAGCAGGGTTATTCGTCGTTTCCAGTGATGAAGAGACAACACATTCAGGAGACTCAAATAAATTAAAAAATACACTTTCAATCTTGCTTCTACTGCTCTGATCTAAGTATGAGATGGCCTTTTACATTCACAAAATTACCTGAAATCATCAATCCATAAATTACTTTCCCATGTTCTAAATTTTGGTAGCCAGGTTTTTCATCTTCCCTCTCTGTTTTTCTTCTCCATATCCTCCTTTCTTCCTGCAACTGTCATCTTCCTTTTCTCCAGCATCCAAAGAAACCTTCCCATCAAAACATGGTTACACCTCTTCTCAACACTCTTTCATAATACTCTTACTTGCTTTTGTAATAATAATGAAAACCCAATATAATGCCCTCTTGATAAGATTTATGGAGTCTTTAATGATTATAATGGAAATAGGTAGGATTCCATAAAATTTGGTCCACATAAACTCGTCTCACTTAACTTAGTACACTTAATTTAGTTTATCTTCCATAAAATTTAACTATTGTCTTGGAGGAACAAATATGCTCTACAAAAGATTATTTATACATGCATATAAATAAAGGTTCAACTAGGACCATTGGATGGAAGGGGCAAATTCCAACGATGGACGTCAATCATGGAGGCAAGGAGTGGCGTTGGTTCCAAGGTTAGAGCAATCTTTGCAATGATAAGAGTTGTCCGATCAAATGGTCCAATGGACGGTGTAGATTAATTGCGGAGGCAAATGGAGGTTCAAGACACCATGCAACTTCACCCTTCACAATGCACCGAGATTATACAATAAACAGGCTCTTGTGTCATGAAGGTAATCACATGCTCCTATGTCACAAAGTTCGTACAAAATGAATCCCAAAGAAACAACCAATGTCAAGGACAAATTGAAAAATTTATTAGATGCACGGTTGAGCCACAGATAGAAGAAAGTGAATGGGTATCACCCCTCACGATAAGCCTAGGGGGTTATCTCAACCAATTGTTACAAATTTGTTGTTGGGAAATTGGCTAATTCCATCTTAATGGGTCTTTTTAGCGCCCTTTATAGAAGAGATATGGGAAGCAATTGTAGGTAAGGAAATCTACTCATTCCTAGATGGTATTCGAGGTATAATCAAGATTATAAGGGGAGAAAATAAACCATTAAATACAATTACAACATAAAGGAGAGCATTTGCATACAGACAAATATATTTTGGTCTTGTGAATACATCAACATGTTTCTCAAGAATAAGTGTGAAAATCTGTAAATATTTTATCCACAAAACTAAAAGATATACCTCGTTGATTAAGCATTATTTGAATGCTTAAACAAGAGCCACTAGGTGGCAATGTCCCCGTAGTTGCTAACGGTTATTTCTATAACATAGAAGTTATAGAAATAAGATATTTTTGCCACAAAATTACTTAGTCATCTCAATGTTTTGTCAGAACAAAGATATTTGGAAAATATGCAAAAGGTGTGCTAAGCATTCTTCTTCATGATTAAAAGACCCAATTTGTTACATCTTAAATATGGTAGATCTAGATCACTCAACCAAATTCACTTTGAAGTGCAATATAGCCCTTCTAGCCATGATTTTACATAAGGCCAAGCAAAGTTCTAACAAAACAAAGTTTTAGGTGCTTTGGATTTTGATGAATATTGCTCTTAAAAAAATGTAAGCATAATGCAAGTCTTTGGAAATTTAAAGTTGATGATGAATTATACAAATGGTGAAAATTAAATTTCAAATCTACTTATAACACCAATTATGAAAGCACGACAACCCCATAATAATCCTAGAGGAGATACACACAATCCCTCTCAATCTAGCAACAATCTAATTATCTAGTATCTATCCACATTCACACAAGTTAAGTAGTTATCATAAAACTCAATTTGTTGATAGTATGTTTATTTACTTCTCAAACTCCATTTGTTTATTTGAAATATAGAAAATCATTATACGACCAAATTGAGGAAAAATCTAAAAGTTTAACTAGTTATTAAACTCTGTTAAAAAAACTTTTATGTTGATAGTTGGGGTGCTTTCGGCCAGTGATTTAACGTGAGTTTTAAAACACATCCAATCTGAAGCTTTCCACAGGGCTTTACAGAAAGTCTTTGGACAAGTAAACTACTAAGGTTTACTCTGCTGAACTTTCATATAAATTCATTTCATGGTAATTATGATCTATAATGTAGAAAACCAAAATAAAGCTTAGTTTTAAATAAAGCAAAATTGCACAAGATTTTCTGTTGTTTTTAAAAATATCCTTTTACGCAATTATTTGTAGATTTTCTGGTTATTAAACAATATCCCTTCTTCTATATAATGCAATGCAATTATTTTCTGTAATTTCATTTTACAAATGGATTAGAGCATACCAAGAGCTTTCCAAAGTACACATGATCATTCCTACCAGTGGACATTTATCGACCTCAAGCTATTGTAAAAAATGTCAAGCTATTACTGATGAATATGTACCAAACTGGATAACTACACACCATACTAAACTTATGGAACAATTATTAAAGAGTGCAGCTAATACAAGCTCTCGCTATCCACCAAAGCGCGTAAATGGATCCTGGCGTTCGCACGCAAACAAATAAGATTATCTGCCTGGACTATAAAATGTGTGATAGAGAGAGAAAAAAACAAGGAAGCAAAGTGAAGCTTCCTACATGTCGTCACAAAGCTTCTGTTGCCCTATGTGAACTGGCTTTCTGGCAGTTGGTTTGTTCCCTCATGCCCTATTATTACTCTCAGTCACCAAACTCTTAAAACCAAAATAATACAATTTCAATCTTCTAGTCTCCTACAATATATTGCTTTGAAGCATATTGGTACATTCTACAACTTGCTCCATGAGATTCTGATACAAAAATATATGCAAGTTCCATACATATAACAACAATTACTAACAGACCTTAATCCTCAATGCATTCATAAACCTAATTTAATTCTTGGAATTCTTAAAACCTAATTAAATTTAATCATTGGAATTCTTATCTCTGGCATTCACGAAAATACAATTTTTTTGACATGTAAAAAGCCTAATTTGCCACTCATGATAAAATTGCAACCCTTGTAACCTTAGCATCAGACATGCCATCTACCAAACATTTATAAAATAAGGAGAATAAAAAACTAAAAAAAGAATGGGCATTAAGAGAAAATGACATAAACATAAATGCTTTGAAACTGATCAATAGAACATAAATTTGAATTAAAAAGATGGGCCTTATCTATGTTCTTGGAAAAAATCTTTGCATACCCTTCACGCATAAAAGGCAAAGCAATCTCAACATAGTTAAGTAATCACATGAGATCAGCAAGAATCATACTCTGCAAGATTATTAGAAGAAAAACATTGAACAATTCCTCCTCCAAAATATTACAAATTATCTTTTTTAAATCGTTCTTTAATCAATGACATTCACAAGGACGAAAACATACAGCTGAATATCAACTTCAAATGGAAAGCTGTTCAAATCGAGGGAGATGGAGTTTATACTTCTGAAGATAGGATAGGTAGTTGGAGGTGTTACAAGCTTTGGAATTGAACCAGGTACCTACGATTTCAGACACCTATATAACATTGAATGTCGCCAAAATTTTAGGGTTTATCATGTTTGTAACGCATCCTAGAGCACAACATAGTACATACCCCAAGAGTCTAGTTGGTCAGTTTCAAGAACAAAATTGGCGACATTTGAAAGCAGAACTCTGGCACAATATAATAAAAGCAGAATAGATTGTTTTCTACTTTTCACTGTGTCATCAACGCATGTTCATGTATATGGAAACCTCTATAAGAAAAAACAACTATTTCCATCGCAAGCCTGTGGAGACAAACCTCGTGAAGCTTTCTTGTTTTTGATATTTTACGCTACAGGAAGAGAAGAACAAACTAAATTTATTGCACCATTGCGCATTGCCAACTAATAGCTCAGGTCCAATAAAACACTCATGTTTACCCCATACTGAAAGAAAAACGTCATCGAATAGCTGTAAGGTGGCCAACCCAACAACTTGCCTTTTGTCAGATCTGTGTCATCCAGTATTGCGTGAACAGTGTCGTCCAGTATTGCATGAGAATCATCATCGAATAGGTGTACAGTGGCGAACCCATATACAGTAAAAATAGAAAATTCTATCATCCTACGCAATATGAGTTTTACTTTTCCAAATTATTTCAATGAAACTTTTTTTCCTCAACGATAGTAAGGCTTATCCTCACGGATCAATTTTGAAGATACCAACATTAAAGATGTCATTGGGATATTTTAGAGAATGTCATTGGGGGTTGATAAAAGATGTCATCGGGACATTCTAAAATATGTCGTGACCTTTGGCCACACCAATTCTCAAAGTTTCTTTGAAAACTAGTCCTTGACTAGCTCTCAAGGCTATCTTATCAGAATTTCTCTAATTCCAACTATTGGAATAAAATAGGTCTTTAACAATTTAAAGTTTAGAAGAAAAATGTGGCAAATTGAATGAAAGTATTGTTTAAAAGAAAAATTTGGTAATCTGAATGAAAATAAAGTTTGAAAGGAAACCATAACAAATTGAATGAAAAGAAACTAAAGATTACAAATCAAAAACCCTTGTTGTTTTCTATTTGGAAGCCGCAGTTATTATTTTTCAAACTTTCAAGCTTTTGTTGCTAGTTATCGATTTCAAGAACTGTGTTTGATCGCACAAGAAATAATAAACAATACAATTTTGTTGCTAAGCAATCATGGTAATAAATGATCATCATAAGTTTATGGATCGTGTTTGATGAGTGCCTAGAGCAAAGGGAATATTCATGTGATCAATCACGTCTTGATTGGCACAATAGAAGCAATGATCATCGAATAGCTGTATAGTGGTCGGCTCCAACAACTAGCAACTGAAGAGGTTTCAAAATTAGCACCAAATGATCTCTTCTTCTATCGAAACCACTAGTTCCGCATTTTTTTTTAGATTCAAATAACTTGCATAACAATGGCAAATGAAAATTAGAGCAATGCTGGTTGTTTGTTTCAACAATACACTCTAATATCCTAATAGAACTTCTCATTGGGGTTAGTAGAACTACTGATGTATTATGGAGTTTCCGAAGAACAACCCTTATAGGTGTACAAAGTTTAAATGTCATTAGAGTTCGGCCATAGAAGCAAGCGAAGTTAAAGGTTCGAGGCATCTTCTATGAAATATTTGCATAAAATTAGCATTTCTATCCGCCTCACGTTTCCTGACGTTTTAGGGAAAATAAAGGATTACACTCTAAAGGTATGTAAGGCGCGGCACCTGTATTTCATAGCTATCAAATGACAAATTATGGCATCTACGTGAAAAGTATGCAAAGACTAACAATATGTGAATCCTTCGAAGTATTCAAGGATCAGTAGGCATCAAAATATTACAAATTACTACAGGGAAAAGATGGGGAAACTATCTGGCAAGCCACACCGAGTTTTACAATACTAGGCATCTTACCAATAGACAAATTTTAATGGTGAAACAGAAAGCTATTTCTGCAGAAAAACATTGACATCTCGTGTTTTAGAGGCATTGCAGCTATTCGAAAGGCATATCAACTTATAAATGTGCATCAACTTATATTGCAGAATGTTTTAAAGCCTGATGAAATTATAAGTATGTAGAAAACCAATGACAAGGAAGATATTAAACGCAACTGTTAAAAAGTCAGATAAAACGTAAAAATTTCTGAGAGTCTCAACATCAAATGAGATCAGAAAAGAATTACAAAGACAAAAACGCTTCAAAAAGAGAGAAAAATAAGTTCGACAACAGCATAAGGTGAGGCATTTCAGAGAGATATCACCAATATAAACGCCAGTAAAATCTAACTAGGTCAAGCAGATACTAAAGAGAGATGAAAAAATGACTTAGTTTCATGAAATCATCAAACATCACCCTTACAAACTACAGACATAAACCGTTGCCTAAGAGTTTGATAGCATAGCGTCGGTCAGTCATTCACCTGAATTAAAACCCTCGAATCTCCAAAATCCTCTATTCTTAGAAAGAAGCAGGGTCAACAAAAGAAACATGCATAGTAAATCAAGAAGCCAGGCTAGCGAGACAACCGACCCGGGCTGAACTCAACTGTCACAGAGCGGAAACGACGGATGTCATAGCAGTTACAATCGCAACGATAGCAAAAACCAGAAGAGAAGCAAAAGAATGTTGTGTCTACACAATCCCAAAGAGGTCGCATACCTTTACCATAACAATAGCCAGTCATCCATCTACTACACATAACCTGCATAAACACCATTGCTTGAAAGCCGTCATGTCAATTTGAGAGTTTAATTGTGCAAGCTGTTTATAATTACTGTTGCCAACAGATTTTTCTTCAACAATTAATGTCATGTCCCCTCCTGTCACTCCGATGCAAGGGAGGGAACATGACCAAACATACCGGGCTTATTCGACAATCTCAGCCCCATTCCTTAGTAAGAAAATTCATGAATAAATAAAAGCTTATGTGTGCAGATCAATCTTAATAAACACAACAGAATTACACACTATCCACACACCATTTCATCATGCATTCAACATATAAACAACAGTCATTAAGTAAAACATTGCAGAGCATAGAATTAACATAACTCAAACCATAAAGAATACTTATCTTGGAATGTAGTGTAGAATACTACTCAATATAAACACAACGGAATAACCATAATAACACACACGCATAAGGGAATACATCAGCTTATTTCTTCCAGGCAGAATAATGAAACAATCATACAATAATCAATCACATTCTCACGCTATGCACAGGCTTCATGCCAACTAGCTTAAGATAATAATTTCATTTAATTAACATGAATAATTAAACATGCAGAACAGAACACAGAATGATCATACTTTAACCACACAGAGCACTTATCTTTATAATGAAGTTGTCCAAACAAATGGCTATGGGAGAGCAACGTTCCACCCAACCATAGGTCTCTATCTAGCCTGTATTCTTTCAACCGAGAGACCACCCCCGAGCTGGGTTGTGTATCCACTAAGGAGGAACTAGATGAGCTCACTCACAGCCATGGTTACACTCAAACAATCATGCTAAGCCAACACACAGTTAGGTTTATCAAGCATGCAATAAACAAAGGAGGATGATGCTAAGCCAGTGAGCTCAACCACAGAGCTACAGACATCTCAAGCTAAATTCAAGCAATCCAATCCTATGTTCAAACATTCACACTTGGAATTCTCACAATTCTGTCATCAAATAACTCAATCCCGTCACTGGATTTCTGGGCTATAAAAACTGGGTTTTCCAATCGATTTCGGGGTATCTAATACTCTCAATTTTTCCCCAAGGTTCATATCTATGGATCCCCCATTGGATTTCACTGTCAAATACCAATTATGGGCATTTATGGCTCTTCAAAACATGGGTTCTTGCAAAGTTGCGATTTCTGGTTTTCTTCATTGCTGGGCATTCGTAATGGATGAAAACTGATCCTGGGATGTTCCACAATGGAATGAGAATGAGGAAGAACCCATTCGCATGAGGTAGAGTTACTTGTGGTACAAGAAAAACAGAGCCCATACCTACCATACGAATTTTTGGGCTGCCCATGCTCCATTGAAGCCATGGACTAATTTCTCAACAAATTTCTTACAACTGAATTAAATGTCAGCAAGGTAGGTCAAATGGGTTCTCAAGATGACATTTGGCAGCTTATGGTTCAATCCCACAACCCCCTCACCACTCCCTAGTGGATACACATGGCCCCTTCTCATTAGTTGCTTCCATAGCCAGTGTTGGTATTTTATTGCATGATGTTTATTTACATCCCTTTTACAATGTCCCATGGCTAAATAGCACATGGGTAACATAATATATAATACTTGCATTTTAAATAAAATTCGAGCATCCACTAGAGGGGCCTTGGCCTTGAGCTCAACGCTAGGAAAACATACATCACATGTATACAATATTTACATTAAAAGCTAATATATCCTAAGGGTCAAAATGGGGTATTATAATCCCCTCCCCCTTGGAATAACACCGTCCTCGGTGTTCCAATACTTAGGAATACATATACAATTTACACGTCCAAAATTTTCAAAATTTTTGCAGATCCGCCTTGCATTCTATCCTTTACTTTGAAATTTCAGGACCAAGTCCTTTGGCGTCCACAAACTGCTCCTGCTGGTTTTGACCTTCCAGCTCATCCACAAGTCTAAACTTTTTATGACTGCTACCCTCTTGATGTTCCTTTGTTGGGCAGTTGCAGAGGCAATCATGTCCTCCACATTTCCAACATTTCACTGGCTGCTTCATCCTTACTTGCTCAATTTCCTTTGAGTCTTCATGCCTAGAACGTTTCTTAATGGACCGATTGGACGAATGCCTCCTCATTGATCCATTGTCCTTTCCTCGGTTGATTGTTTCCAGAATTATTTTTACTTGTCTTTGCAGACAAATAGAGTCCTGCAAAACCTTATGGTTCATCTCATTCTGCTGCTTTTGTAGCTTGAGCAGTTCTCCAAGATTTTCTTGGGTCTTGGCAATTGTTTGAAGGAGAGTTCCAGCCAAGTCCAATAGCCTTTGGTCTGCTGCCATGGTCAATGTGCACAACTGGATTTCACTTTGCTCACAAGCAGCACTTGCTTTGCAACAACTGAAATAAATTAACTTCACTTTCTCACCTGTGAAATGCATCATTGTAATTCTGTTAGGCCAAGCATAATATAAACATTAAAATCAGTCAATTAATTGCCCAATTGACATGGGTAGTCCATGCTTTATCCATGAGATTTTCATACTTTTCATGCTTGCCCAACAGGCGCATGAGCTCATTCATGTCCATTCTTTCACAGGGAATTAACTACTTCAACATTCACAATTTATTTCAAGCAAGTAAACACACTCTACTTTCATCCATACAGTGCATTCAACAATTTTCTGTTTTTTTTAAATGCATCAATAAAAGGGAAAGAGAGAGCAGTAAGAGTTTTCTCCTCTTCATCTTGTTCCATTATGGAACCCACACACCACCACTGTGGTTTTCATGCTTCTAGCCTCTTTCACTTCAACGTGAATGCTTGATCTGCCCCTCTTGGCTATGACACTTAGTGTCTATAGTCTATTTCAAACCTCTCAACCATGGAGTCCCTCCACATGGTTTGTCTACAACTCTTGGCTGCTAGGACCCACACAGTTCCACTAGCACCATCTTTCATTACTGCTCATGCTAAGCTTTTTAGGACGGTCACATGTCCACATGCATCCCTAGTATGCCTTGATAGTCCTTGCTTTCAACAATACCTATACTCAAACATTGAATCAATTCACATGTTTAGTTTATTTTCATAGGTTTCATCTCTAAACAAGAGTTTAGGAAATCATAACCCAAATCATATACACATGTATATTCATAAGCAAGAAGCTACAAGATAACCAAATACTTATCTGTATTGTGCGTTTCCTCTCTGGTCCACAGGGTCCTGCTTTGCTTTGCAAGCCTTGGGATCGCCTATGGACTTGGATGTTTGGCCAACACATAGGTTGCTCCACAACATCAAATAATTAAGGTCCAACCAGTACACCTTCATGCCGACTTGGAAGGAAACTTCACCATGACTATTCCTAGGTCAAGGCTCTACTATGAAGCCATAGGCATATAACAACCCTTTCATCAACACCTTCACAACCCTTCATCAAAATCCCCACAGCCTCCACAACATCCTTTCATGCACATCAACCCTTCCACCACAACCCCTCACAACAACCTTTTACTTTGCTTCTTTAGTGTGCAGTACCAAATTGCATCTGTTTAAGCTGACAACACAAGTAGTATAGGCAAAATTATCAGCGTTGTTGCTCTAAAATTGTAACCATAATTCATAGCATTCACTATCAAGTATTGAAACACCAGGAATGCGTCCACTCCCTAAGGTGTAGTCAATATTGAAAACCCTATCATGACCCGACATCGGGGAAGTATGCACCCCTTTCCGATGTGAGCCATGTAGGTCCTATTCATACTCAAGTAGTCTGCCATAATGGAAATAAAATCAAACCATGCTCTGCATATTGACTCTAACAATTAGACATGCATAATCTTAGCTAGGGTCACAAAACACTTATCCATTTGCAAATGTAGTCTTTTGTCACCTACCCAATTTTGAGAATAATTATTTTCTACTGTTATTCTTTTTGCAAAAAATACTTTGTGTTAAATTATAATTACAAGTTTGTAATTATGACCAAGTACTTCAAAATTGAATGTAATGACTCATTATTATTATTTAATAAATGAAAATGGGAGACCAACACTCAAGAAAGTTGTTACAAGAGTATCCACTGGACCACTAGGAGGAATGGAAGCTGCTAGAAGGATTGGGACAGATGGCAGCATTTGCACTCTACCATTAGTTGTTGGTATGGGACAACTCCCCCTAATTTTGTGGCATTTCCCTCTCCAGGTGGAGAGAGGTGAGCAGGCAACTCACTAATGAATAGTTAATTACAAAAGACCTAGGTAGCCTATAAAAGGCAATTCGAATTGAGCAGGTAGCTCTTACAATGTTTTCTGCAGAAACATTCCTCATGCTCATCAGGTGATGGCTGAGATATTCGAATAGGGGAGGCTATGGAGAGTGCAAGTATAAGTCTGCAAATGTTATGAGAAGGACAGACCAGAGGTGATGGTGCTGATCCCATAGAATTACTAAGCCTGCAAGGCTGGATATATAAATTTTCTTGCTGCTGGAAGTTGAAGTCCTAAGCTGCATAACCTTCTTCCTCCTGGTGGATCAGTGGATAGGCTCGGGGGTCCTAAGGCAGACATCTTGGCTGTTTGGGAGCAGGTTGGGTGGAACAGGTTTCTTGAGTGATTTGTTCCTCCCATTACCCTCAGGTTCTATTCTGCTGTGTTTTCTTTTTCAAATCACATGAATGCTCTCAGAAAATGGCTTAGTATTGTTATTTAATGATCAATAGTAGAAAATGTCAGATCCTAATTAATTTAGATTTGCTGAACTGATAAAATGACTCCTCTACATTTTTTCCCATGCGTGGAGCTGCATCGTACTCCAGTACAGAGAGGTAGCATTAAATCTGCCCAGCTAAAAGTGAAACCTAGCATGCATCTAAATATCTAAACCAAAGACCACCCATGCACAGACCTACGTTTATCATGCATCTTATATTTTAGCAGTTGTAGATGAGATCTATGCATGTATTGTTTTATCATCCAATTCTGTGTGCTGAAACAACTTAACAGAAACTAAGTATAGCAGTAGGTTCTTTTCTTATTCCTGAAGGTGATGATTATGACTTACCGATCTTTATTAATTATTTCAAAGTAAACAATAGTATGCATTCTGTTTAACCATATTCCCATTTTTCTATCTTCTTATTGCTTTAGAATCTGATTGTTCTTATATGCATATTGTCTTCACTGTATTATATTGTACAGACAGAAAGAATGCCATTGTGTATTTTATCCTTTCATCAGAGGTCCAAGATGGATGAATACATGAATAAATAGCTAGAATAGAAAAATTGCATATTCATAAGCAATCAAATTATCTGACGATTGCACTGTTATTGTCTTTGTTTTCTTGAACTATCAATTGCATGTGATAAAACTTACATCACAGAATACCAATTTATTAACAACTAGGGCAAACATAAATTTTATTAAATTAACAGATTAATTTGTAATATCACTATACCCTAGCTGGGATCAACAGGTTTTCAATACATTATTATTTTTAAAAACATTTAAACAGTTGCCAAATCGAAGGTTTCAATTACCACAGACAATTAAATTGCAGAATCGAGAGTTGTTATTCTCATTCCTTTAAAACATCAATTTAGACATGTAGATTTCATTCACATCGATAGCTAGGGTTTAACGTTATCACTTATGCTTTCAAAACAAAACCATTTCCTTTATATTTCTCGGTGTATAGCCACATTTTATTTAAACAACTGAAAGCATGCCTTTCGATCCGTGGATCTGAGTTCAAGGATGAGAAGATCGAACAACACTATACGCATATATAAAACCCAAAATATCTTAACCGGCTATTAGATATAGATACAAAAACGAGAAGACCAAATTTACTAAACATAGCCATTAAACCCTGAACATTATCGTTTCCATTTAAAATAATAGTAGTTACACCCTACGGTCGCCACTATCTTTTGCTGGAGGTTCCTTTCGAAACCCCACACCATTTATACACACATCAAGTACTGAAAACAAAGTTACTCTCAACGTATCTCCTCATGCATGAACCCAGAAGTACTCAAACGATAAAACATAAAACGGAACGATGCAAGACGATTTGCAAACACAAGGGTTGAACCCTGCTAAACTCGCTAATGCCAGGAATGGTCGGCCACATATTTTAAACATTTACATCACCTATTCTATCAACAAAACTCAAAAACTGAAGGTTGCCCAAATGCTGCAGGCGAGACAAAGCCACTGCCGCGAAGGCATGCTACTAGCACTTGCTCATCAAGTCCGATTCCAGGAGAACCACTAAGGAGGGATACCACCGAAGCTTACCGGTGGGTTCGCTTAAGTTCTCTTCCTCTTCAACTATTCCGGCACCCTGTGGATTCGCCGAGGGTCACCTGCCAACAGCCATACAACAAGGTAAGCATCGGATCATGAGGTAGAAACGCATGCAACAAAGAATAGTGGGAAAACCTTTGCAACGAATACATAACCTGAGTTGTGACAAAGTTTTCGATGTAGCCAACACCCATCCACTGTGAAGGAGATGCACCCAGTTCGAAGACCATGGTGAGGGATACCTCCCAAAAAACTTCCAACTCAATTGAAAACCCAGACTTGCAAGCTACAGCAATGCCGACACAGATGCACTCATCCCACCTGTAGGTTACCACACCATCGTTCCAGACTTGGCTTCCATGGATAACTTTCACTCGCAGACCCAAGGTTGCTACCGATCTTAGGATCGAGCCCGAGGAAGGCTAGAAAAACCAGCAAACCCTAAGTGCCTCTCGGTCGGTTGGCCTCACCTCCCAAACCCTACCACCGAGCAAATGACCAAGAAACGTTACAAAGAATCCATAAGTTACGCGAGGGTTCGACTTATCCCAATACACAACGATCAACGGCGGAGATTCACCCACATCAAGCCACGTTGGAAGGTGGAAGGTGCAGCATTAAATGGCTCATCTACCACCCAAGCCACGGAGTTGCCATATCAGTTGATAGCAGGGCAGGAGGCCGTTACAACTCAGCAATTTCCAAACCTTATCACGCCGAAAACATCCACATAGACGTGCACGTAACACTATCCCTAACACGGTGGCCAGACACAATAATTACAAACCTAATCATTTAATACACCCTCGATTCGTATGCAGGCTTTTGCAGGGCCATCATTCCACCTGCCAACCCATTCCAACCAACGTTAAAAAGTTTCAACATGTAAATATTATCAATGTATAATGATCACCAATAACATATAACCAAAGGTCTCATACGATCCCATCTAATCATTTTCGAACCACATTCATAGCTTATAAATATCCACTAAGGTCGTGAGCAACCATAGGGCATGGTTTGACTCCGCCCATTACATAGAGTCTTTTGTATAGTTCACTATAGGGATCGTTGTAGAGCTCATAAAGCTCATCCACACCACAAGTTATATAAACACATCGTTAGGGTATGGTGCCACCCAAGGACCCATCGCATTCATTGCATGGTTGGGTGTTAATGCTTAAGGCATCACCATTTTTAATTTCCCAGGCAATAGAGTTTAGAACCATGTTGTCAATCTCTCCATAGTATGACTTAAGACCATGCGTCCTTGTCATCAACCTGTCACCATCATTATTATAAAAATATTTACTTAACAGCCGTAAGGCATTCATGGAATGACCTTACGTAAACTCATCAACACTTATTGGAAACATTCACAACAAACACACCCTGAAATAGACATTATCTGCAGTCTTGAGAGAGACAGGTTCATCTTACAGAATTGGAAGGAGACCATACCTGTGGCATCGAAATTCATAAGCAGTTTTGATTTATATCGATATCTCTTACCTGCGAACCTTCGCATGGAGGACGAGTGCAGTGCTTTAGCGCAATAGCTAAGTAAGCCTTGGGGCACCTCGTGGGACCCCTTTCATCATCATCCAGAAAAGTTAAACTGTTAGCACTTGTCAAAAGAATTTTGTTTTCCAATGCATCATAAATTTTCAATCATTCCAGCATACAAATAAAGTACATAATCATTAATTGATTTTCATGACGTCATTAAAGGATAAAAGACACAAGCATTAAATTGTTACTACCAAGTGACACTTTTATTAATTGCTGAATATTGATTTTTATTATTTCCACATTTTACAATATTAGCTCTTTTTATGGCGATTTAATTTTTTTTAAATTTTAAGAAAATATCGGGATGTTACATGTGGTATCAGAGCTCATGTTCGAACTCTAGGCCTAAAGACGGTCGAAGAAACACGCAAACAGAAAATTTATGACTAAGAAAATTTTCACTAACTCAAGTTTAAATTATTTTGTCCTATACAAAAAAATTTCTTTGATTACAGATATGGAAGGATCAGCTGAACACATAAGGGGCAGATTTCCGCCAAACAACCCAAGTATGGAACAACAATTCTAGGGCAATCGGGGTAATGATTCATCAGAATTATTGTGTGCTTTTCATGAATTAAAAGCAGAGATCCAGTCAGTAAAACAGGACAATGAAAGGATCCTGCAGACACAGGAAGAATTGAAGCAAGCACTGTTTGACCAGTATCCAAAATATGAACAGAACTTGGAACATACTTCTGAAACTAAAGAGCTATACCAGGAAGGCAAGAACAAACAAACATAAACAACTGAAGAAAAAAGCAACTCAACATCATCAAGAGCTGCCAAACAACCACGTTAAAAGAAGAATAGCTACTCTAGTGACAGTAGTGAAGGAGACTGTAAGCCAAAAAGAAAAAGGAATAGACAGTACGAAGAGATATCTGGTGAATTCAAGAAAATCAAACCCCCAATTTTCAATGGCGAGACAAAAAAAGGAGAGACAGTAGAAGCCTGGCTGTCCGGCATGAAGAAGTATTTTTAGATCTACGACTACTCGGAGTCCTTGAAGGAGAAGATGGCAATTTATAATATGACCGGGAAGGCAGATATTTGGTGGCAAGACCTTAAAAAGGTAAAAGGTGTAAAAGACCGAGATGAGAGTTGGAGTACTTTCAAAAGACACTTCAAGAAGAAATTCTTATCTGAGCAGTATTATGAAGAAAAATCCAAGGAATTTTATGATCTGAAACTGGGAACAATGAATAAGAAAGAACTGAACAGCAAGTTTTTAAGTCTGCTAAGATACGTGCCGTATATGGTGGAAGAAAAACCGAAGGTCCAGAGGTACCTAAGTTGTCTACCTTTCCACATCAAGGACATGATAGAGTACGATAACCCTAAGACCCTAGAGGAAGCCATGAGGAAAGCCACCTTTTGCTTTGACCAGAATAAGAGAAGAGAAGGGGTACCTAGCTGGAAAAACTCAAAACCCAGTAACTTTGAACAGAAAAAGAAGAATTTTAGATATGGCGGCAATTCCAGTTTTCCGAAGAAAAATTTTCAGAATCAAAAATTTCAGCAGAATAGAAATAATCAGCAGCAGAAATTTACAGCACCCAGGAATGTCCCCAATGTTGCCAGGACCAAAGAACAAAAGCCACCTATAAAATGATTTGAGTGACAAGGGCCCCATTATGCCTCAGACTGTCCCCTCAGGAAACAGGCAGCCAACCATATTCACTCCATACAGTCTGAAGCTACTGTAGGAGATGTGGCAAGAGAAGTACCCAGAATTAGTGCAACATTAGACAACCGGCAAGCAAAACACCAAGTCTCAATGGTGGAGGTCGAAGGTATGCTGCAAAACCACCCCGTTTCTATTTTAATTGACCCTGGTGCTAGTCTAAGTTATATATCACCAGTTGTGGTAGACAAACTTAATTTGAAAACAGAGAAATTCGATAAATTCTGGTTAGTTAGATTAGCGACAGGAACAAAAAGGAAGGTTTTTGACTTTGTGGAAAATTGTGCTTTATCTATGAATCAACTAACAACGCAGGTTAAGATAAATATTCTTCCATTAGGATCATATGACATCCTAATCGGTATGGATTGGTTAGAGACCCATCGGGTCATTCTGAACTGTTATGAAAAAAGCTTCAATTGCCTGGATGATGAAGGAAGGACAACAGAGGTAAAAGGCATCCCCAGAAAAACATTCGTTCGGCAGATTTCAGCCACGCAAGTAAAAAGGGCAATTAGAAAAGGGTCAGATGTTTGTTGTGAATGCGGTGCATGATGAGATAAGTACTAAGGAGGACAAACTAAAAATGAAAGACATACCTGTCTTGCAGGATTTCCAAGATATTTTTCCTGAAGAGATCCCAGACTTACCTCCCAAAAGGGACCTGGATTTTACTATTGAATTAATACCTGGCGCTGTACCAAGTTCTAAAGCTCCATACCGGATGAATATACTGGAGCTGAATGAGTTAAAATCTCAGCTGAAGGAGTTGATCGATAAAAAATATATAAGACCCAACGTGTCCCCTTGGGGAGCACCGATCATTTTTGTCAAGAAGAAGGATGGTACCCTAAGGCTTTGTATAGATTATCATCAACTGAATAAAATGACGATCAAGAATAGGTACCCGCTGCCCCGCATTGACGATATCTTTGACCAGCTACGCGGAGCAATAGTGTTCTCAAAGATCGATTTACAATCAGGATATCATCAGGTCCGTGTGAAGGATGAAGACATTTTCAAAATAGCCTCTAGAACTCGTTATGGACACTATGAATTCGTTGTCATGACGTTTGGACTAACTAATGCACCTGCTGTGTTTATGTGCTTAATGAACAAAATTCTGCACAAGTACTTAGATAAGTTTGCAGTTGTGTTTATTGATGACATTTTGGTATATTATAAGAACAAGGAAGAGCATGATGAACATCTACGTATCATTCTGCAAGTTCTGAGGGAACACCATTTGTATGCAAAATTCAGCAAATGCAATTTTTACAAGGACAGGATTCAGTACTTGGCACACATAATCTCTAAGGAAGGGATTGCGGTCGACCCCGCCAAGATAAAGGCCATTAATGAATGGCTGATTCCTAAAGATGTGACAGATGTGCGATCGTTTATGGGCATCACTGGTTACTATAGAAAATTCATTGAAGGGTTTTCCAGGATCGCAAACCCCATAACGTCGCTACAGAAAAAGGGAAAGAAGTTTGTTTGGGACCAAAAGTGTGCAGACAGTTTTGCAAGGTTAAAAGAATTATTGACTTCAGCACCTATTTTGAGGATTGCAGATCCTAATAAAGATTTTGTAGTATGCACAGATGCGTGCAATGATGGACTGGGAGGAGTCCTAATGCAGGAGGGACATGCTGTAGCATACGAATCAAGAAAACTGAAAATTCATGAGAAGAACTATTCCACCTACGACCTAGAATTGCTAGCAGTGATTCATGCCTTAAAAATGTGGCGTCACCACCTTATCGGCAGAAAATTTACTTTGATGACGCATAATATGGGGCTGAAATATTTGTTAGATCAAACAAATTTGAATGCCAGGCAAGCCAGATGGCTAACTTTTCTGAGTGAGTATGATTTTGAAATTCAGCACATTAAGGGGAAGGAGAATAAAGTTGCCGACGCATTAAGTCGTAATGCAAGAATACATTTTGTTTCAGCTATCAGCACATACGCAACATATTTGGAGGAATAGATTTTCGAAGGAATCAAGGAGGATGAGGAATATAGAAAAGTATAGGAAAGGACAGCAAAGAACAACTCTGAAAATTCTGTAACAGATTTCAGTTTGAAGGAAAATGGCTTACTGCTGTACAAAAACAGATTGCACATACCAAACGTACCAGCAGTAAAAATTCTGATATTGGATGAGATGCACAAAAGCCACTATTCTTGCCACCCAGGTTACCAGAAAACCATCACAATGCTAAGGAAGGAGTACTACTGACCCAGGATGAAGGATGAAGTAGCGGAATATATAACTAAGTGTTTTGATTGTCAAAAAGTGAAGGTGGAACATCAGCATCCTGCTAGATTGTTGCATCCCTTGCCTATACCTAGCTGGAAATGGGAAGTCATAAGTATAGATTTCATCACTGGGTTACCAAAGAATAAAAAACAACACGATTCCATCATGGTGGTAGTAGACAAACTTAGCAAGGCAACCCATTTTATCCCTGCCAAAACTACCCATAAAGCCCCTGATATTGCAGAAATTTTTATGAAGCAAGTTTTCCGACTACATGGCATACCCAAGGTAATAGTTTCAGACCGAGATTCGAAGTTCACAGGTAATTTTTGAAGATCTTTGTTCAAGGGGTTAAACACCACCTTAAATTTCAGCACTGCATTCCATCCGCAAACAGACAGACAGACTGAGAGGGTGAACCAAATATTGGAAGATATGCTCAGGCTGTATGTTAAGGATCAGCCTGGTAAGTGGGAAGACTACTTGCATTTAGCAGAGTTTGCGTATAATAATCACTACCATGCTTCAACCAAACTTATCCCATTTGAGATCCTTTACGGAAGAAAGTGTAACACACCAGTGTCATGGAGTGATACGGTTAGTAGGGTCACCTTAGGGCCCGAATTGTTGCAGGAATTAGAATCAATCGTGAAGCAAGTACAAGGGAATCTTAAAGCTGCCCAGGATAGACAGAAAAGTCAAGCATACCTTAAAATAACTCATAGAGAGTTCCAGGTTGGCGAACATGTTTTTCTTAAGGTAAGACCGAAGAAGAGCTTCTTAAAATTGGGAAGCTGTGCCAAAATGGCACCCAGGTAGTGTGGCCCTTTCGAAATCTTGTCCAAGGTTGGACCTGTGGCACATCAATTAGCCCTACCTTCAAACCTCAAAGTCCATAATGTTTTTCACATTTCATTTTTAAAGAAATATGTGCATGATCCTACTCATGTTGTAAATTGGAATAATGTTCAGGAGGAACAAGGCGGCGATTTTCTGGTGGAACCGGACTGTATTCTCGCAAGGAAAGAAACTCTACTCCGGAACCGCACGGTTGGTCAACTAAAAGTGCAATGGAAGCACTATAGCCCAATAGAGGCTACTTGGGAGTTGGAGAGTACTATGCGGGCTGCATACCCAACTCTGTTCCAGGAACACTCAATGAGTGAATAAAGCAACATCGAGGACGATGTTGAGGCTTAGGGGGGGTGTATGTCACCTACCCAATTTTGAGAATAATTATTTTCTACTGTTATTCTTTTTGCAAAAAATACTTTGTGTTAAATTATAATTACAAGTTTGTAATTATGACCAATTAGGTCAAATTTGAATGTAATGACTCATTATTATTATTTAATAAATGAAAATGGGAGACCAACACTCAAGAAAGCTGTTACAAGAGTATCCACTGGCCCACTAGGAGGAATGGAAGTTGCTGGAAGGATTGGGATAGCTGGCAGCATTTGCACTCTACCATTAGCTGTTGGTATGGGACAACTCCCCCTAATTATGTGGCATTTCCCTCTCCAGGTGGAGAGAGGTGAGCAGGCAGCTCACTAATGACCAGTTAATTACAAAAGACCTAGGCAACCTATAAAAGGCAATTCGAATTGAGCAGGCAACTCTTACAATGTTTTATGCATAAACATTCCTCATGCTCATCAGGTGATGGCTGAGAGATTCAAATAGGGGAGGCTGTGGAGAGTGCAAGTATAAGTCTGCAAATGTTATGATAAGGACAGACCAGAGGTGCTGGTGCTGATACCATGGAATTACTAAGCCTGTAAGGCTGGATATATAAATTTTCTTGCTGTTGGAAGTTGAAGTCCTAAGCTGCAGAACCTTCTTGCTCCTGGTGGATCAGTGGATAGGCTCGGGGGTCCTAAGGCAGACATCTTGGCTGTTTGGGAGCAAGTTGGGTGGAACAGGTTTCTTGAGTGATTTGTTCCTCCCATTACCCTCAGGTTCTATTCTGCTGTGTTTTCTTTTTCAAATCACATGAATTCTCTCAGAAAATGGCTTAGTATTGTTATTTAATGATCAATAGTAGAAAATGTCAGATCCTAATTAATTTAGATTTGCTGAACTGATAAAATGACTCCTTTGCATTTTTCCCCATGCGTGGAGCTGCATCGTACTCCAGTACAAAGAGGTAGCATTAAATTTGCCCAGCTAAAAGTGAAACCTATCATGCATCTAAATATCTAAACCAAAGACCACCCATGCACAGACCTACGTTTATCATGCATCTTATATTTTAGCAGCTGTAGATGAGATCTATGCATGTATTGTTTTATCATCCAATTTTGTGTGCTGAAACAACTTAACAGAAACAAAGTATAGCAGTAGGTTCTTTTCTTATTCCTGAAGGTGATCATTATGACTTACTGATCTTTATTAATTATTTCAAAGTAAACAATAGTATGCATTCTGTTTAACCATATTCCCATTTTTCTATCTTCTTATTGCTTTAGAATCTGATTGTTCTTATATGCATATTGTCTTCACTGTATTATATTGTACAGACAGAAAGAATGCCACTGTGTATTTTATCCTTTCATCATAGGTCCAAGATGGACGAATACAGGAATAAATAGCTAGAATAGAAAAATTGCATATTCATAAGCAATCAAATTATCTGACGATTGCACTGTTATTGTCTTTGTTTTCCTGAACTATCAATTGCATGTGATAAAACTTACATCACAGAATACCAAGTTATTAACAGTTAGGGAAAACATAAGTTTTATTAAATTAACATATTAATTTGTAATATCACTATACCCTAGCTGGGATCAACAGGTTTTCAATACATTATTATTTTTAAAAACATTTAAACAGTTGCCAAATCGAAGGTTTCAATTACCATCGACAATTAAATTGCAGAATCGAGAGTTGTTATTCTCATTCCTTTAAAACATCAATTTAGACATGTAGATTTCATTCACGTCGATAGCTAGGGTTTAACGTTATCACTTATGCTTTCAAAACAAAACCACTTCCTTTATATTTCTCGGTGTATAGCCACATTTTATTTAAACAACTGAAAACATGCCTTTCGATCCATGGATCTAAGTTCAAGGATGAGAAGATCGAACAACACTATACGCAGATATAAAACCCAAAATATCTTAACCGACTATTAGATACATATACAAAAACAAGAAGACCAAATTTACTAAACATAGCCATTAAACCCTGAACATTATCGTTTCCATTTAAAATAACAGTAGTTACACCCTACGGTCGCCACTATCTTTTGCTGGAGGTTCCTTTCGAAACCCCACACCATTTATACACACAACAAGTACTGAAAACAAAGTTACTGTCAACGTATCTCCTCATGCATCAACCCAAAAGTACTCAAACGATAAAACATAAACGAGAACGATGCAAGACGATTTGCAAACACAAGGGTTCAACCCTGCTAAACTCGCCGATGCCAGGAATGGCTGGCCACATATTTTAAACATTTACATCACCTATTCTATCAACAAAACTCAAAAACTGAAGGTTGCCCAAATGCTGCAGGCGAGACAAAGCCACTGCCGCGAAGGCATACTACCAGCACTTGCTCATCAAGTCCGATTCCAGGAGAACCACTAAGGAGGGATACCACCAAAGCTTATCGGTGGGTTCGCTTAAGTTCTCTTCCTCTTCAACTATTCCGGCACCCTGTGGATTCGCCGAGGGTCACCTGCCAACAGCCATGCAACAAGTTAAGCATCGGATCATGAGGTAGAAACGCATGCAACAAAGAATAGTGGGAAAACCTTTGCAACGAATACATTACCTGAGTTGTGACAAAGTTTTTTACGTAGCCAACACCCATCCACTGTGAAGGAGATGCACCCAGTTCGAAGACCACGGTGAGGGATACCTCCCAAAAAACTTCCAACTCAATTGAAAACCCAGACTTGCAAGCTACGGCAATGCCGGCACAAATGCACTCATCCCGCCTGTAGGTTACCACACCATTGTTCTAGACTTGGCTTCCATGGATAACTTTCACTCGCAGACCCAGGGTTGCTACCGATCTCAGGATCGAGCCCGAGGGAGGCTAGAAAAACCAGCAAACCCTAAGTGCCTCTCAGCCGGTTGGCCTCACCTCCCAAACCCTACCACCGAGCAAATGACCAAGAAACGTTTCAAAGAATCCATAAGTTACGTGAGGGTTCGGCTTATCCCAATACACAACGATCAACGGCGGAGATTCACCCACATCAATCCATGTTGGAAGGTGGCAGGTGCAGCATTAAATGGCTCATCTACCGCCCAAGCCATGGAGTTTCCATATCAGTTGATAGCAGGGCAGGAGGCCGTTACAACTCAGCAATTGCCAAACCTTATCACGCCGAAAACATCCACATAGACGTGTATGTAACACTATCCCTAACACGGTGGCCAGGCACAATAATTACAAACCTAATCATTTAATACACCCTCGATTCATATGCAGGCTTTTGCAGGGCCATCATTCCACCTGCCAACCCATTGCAACCAACGCTAAAAGTTTCAACATGTAAATATTATCAATGTATAATGATCACCAATAGCATATAACCAAAGGTCTCATACGATCCCATCTAATCATTTTCAAACCACATTCATAGCTTATAAATATCCACTAAGGTCGTGAGCAACCATAGGGCATGGTTTGACTCCACCCATTACATAGAGTCTTTTGTATAGTTCACTATAGGGATCGTTGTAGAGCTCATAAAGCTCGTCCACACCACAAGTTATATAAACACATCGTTAGGGTATGGTGCCACCCAAGGACCCATCGCATTCATTCCATGGTTGGGTGTTAATGCTTAAGGCATCACCATTTTTAATTTCCCAGGCAATAGAGTTTAGAACCATGTTGTCAATCTCTCCATAGTATGACTTAAGACCATGCGTCCTTGTCATCAACCTGTCACCGTCATTATTATAAAAAGATTTACTTAACAGCCGCAAGGCATTCATGGAATGACCTTACGTAAACTCATCAACACTTATTAGAAACATTCACAACAAACACACCCTGAAATAGACATTATCTGCAGTCTTGAGAGAGACAGGTTCATCTTACAGAATTGGAAGGAGACCATACCTGTGGCATCGAAATTCATAAGCAGTTTTGATTTATATCGCTATCTCTTACCTGTGAACCTGCGCATGGAGGACGAGTGCAGTGCTTTAGCGGAATAGCTAAGTAAGCCTCGGGCCACCTCGTGGGACCCCTTTCATCATCGTCCATAAAAGTTAAACTGTCAGCACTTGTCAAAATAATTCTGTTTTCCAATGCATCATAAATTTTCAATCATTCCAGCATACGAATAAAGTACATAATCATGAATTGATTTTCATGACGTCATTAAAAGACAAAAGACACAAGCATTAAATTGTTACTACCAAGCGACACTTTTATTAATTGCTGAATATTGATTTTTATTATTTCCGCATTTTACAATATTAGCTCTTTTTATGGCGATTTTTTTTTTTTTAAATTTTATGAAAATATCGGGATGTTACATCTTTCTTCAATAATGAGGAATGGGAGCTCCTTCTCTGAGTTGATAGTCCCTCGGTTTGCCATCCCAACTCCTTTTGATGTTACATAACTCTCATATGTCTTACTGACATAATCTTTACCATCTCACTCATATTGTTTACCAATCATGCAGTGCAGATGGGACATTATAAAAAATATCCAATGGCGTTTCACCCGAAACCCATTTCCAAGATATGGGACCTTCCCATGAGGTTTGGCTTTTGCAGGCCCTCTCTCATGGTCTTACTGCAATGTGTCTTCCTGGCACACTTATTAAATATCCAAACAGTCAGCACCATTTAACAATAAAATTCAAATATGATTGTTTCATAACCAATCAATGGCACTAATAATTAAATTCAATATGAATTTGCAATTCTGTTTACTGCAGAAATCAATTTGCTCAGTCATGAGGCTATCCTCATACTGTTTGTCTCTTGTGAGCGGCACCACTATGCCCTTTAGGATTTTATTCTTGCTAGCATAACATGAACATCCACTTACAACACGTCCTCCTAACACAATTCTATGCAAGCTAATGGTGATTAGCAATTATCAGCAAATTCTCAAATCTGAAATCTACAAGTCCAAATTGACAATCTGTTATGCACATAGACTATTTTTACAACCATGAGATCCTTCTGATGAGGTTTGGCTCTTTCCCATGGTAGATTCCATCCTTCATCATGGACTTACCCAGATTGCCATACCTAAAACAATCTACCTGAAATCAACAACTTCAATCAGGCAAACACTTGTAAGTCGTCATGCATATAATATTTCATTGCTGCAACAGTCACTGAAACATTTCTAGAATTATAACATTCCATAATTTAAACACTTCCAGCTGTTAACCTATCAATATCACCGAAACTCATTACTTCAGGTTAATAATTATTATACTAAAATTGCAAGGTACAGTCACATCATTCATGCAATTTAAATGAAACTTTAGATACTCATTATTTCACAGTCATATGATTATACAACTCTACCCTTTCACAGAGTACTCCGACAGCCCATCGATCATGACTACCTTCTTTATGCACTTACTATTCTGCATTCATAACAACCCATGAAATGATCCTAGAATTATCATCAATTCATCATTTCATTCATTATTAGTTTGCAATAACACACGCACCATTGGGCTATGCATTCATGCAATGCATCACAACATGTGCACCCACAGTCATGCATGCACATTTACAACATTTACTCAAACTTTTCATATGCATCCACTCAATGCATAACTACAAGATTTATAAAATCTCTTAATACATATCCACTCAATGCTACCTTGTATTGATTCATGAATACTATGCATTCAAAAACATTATGGCCTAACCATGACTACCTCATATAGGATGCATTACCATAATCAAGACCACCAGTCCTTACTTGTTTTGGTTATTAAGCTCATAACCAAAATACACAGGGCATGATATATTTTATGTGAATATAGTCTAAATTTTTAAACAGTCATATGGTATGAGACCTCTTGCCTTCACCATTCCATGCTCCACCACACTATGGCAGTATGTCATTCATGTGACTGCATTTCAATCCTAAATGCATACCATTCTATGATTACTAAATATGGTTCAATGGATTCTTAATCAATCCCCTTTCAACACTTATGCAATCATCATAATTAAACCATTACCTACATGGCTCCCATTTACACCCTTGATGTTACCTGATTAGTTGGTCTCTTACAGAAGATTGCAGAATTCGCCCATCAACTTCTTGATCATGGATTTGTTGCCTTATCCTTTTCTTCATAAGGTTGCTGGTCACATGCAACAACATCATCAACATCTTCAGCCATGCTCCTATTGTCTTTGGTCCTACCACCAATACCAACACCAATAGTGATTATCAACCACAATATTTACCATTAGTGGTTCATTGCATATGTAAAATCCCATTACTTTTACCAATATGTAATATCATATGCGTGCAAAAACATATTCTCATGCACTGTGCATTGTTTATGAATATGCCAACTAGTACATATTCATGCCATCCATATATTCTCTGCATTTTCAACATTCCCATGCCATAATTTTATGTACACAAAGCTTATAAAATATAAATATAGTTAGCAAGACAGGGGTTAAGGAATTCTCCCTTTCTAATCCCTCATCTTTGCATGGAATTTCTCTTCCATATAATAGTTGGTCTGATTTCATGGCTTCTAGCAAACACACAAGGAATCATTAGCTATGATTCCATCGCCAAGCATCAATTCAATACATATACTCGTGCATAATATTCCAACTTGCTACTTTCCAGGCATGCAATTCTAGAAATTGCCCATATTGACAACAATCTTTGTCAAAACAGCCACTGGCACTTTTCTGTTCTACATAACTCTGAGGTATGACAACCTCATTCAAATTCTGGTGATGAACCACTGATCTCTGCTGTATAAGCTTTCCAATGACTATCCACGCACTCCATTCCGACTTCGGGTGTGGAAGTTACATTACTTCAAAAATGACAATTTTCGCTAAAATTCTGCACTTCTACACAGTTGCAAAACATCATGGAAGACCAACTTCAGCCACATGTAGAAGTAAATCTAGAAGGATTTAGCAAAACATTTCTACCGGGCGAAGTTAGTCCATATAACAAGTAATACTCAACAACTTGCGGATCTCTGTTCCGATGCACCATTCATCTTTTATGAATTTCTGGGTTTGACTACTTTTCATTTTAACTCCCTTTGCAACCTGTGCGCCACCTGTGCAACCTGTGCGCAACCTGTGGGAAACCTGTGCACAACCTGTGCGCAACCTGTACGCCACCTGCGCAACCTATGCACAACCTATGCGCCACCTGTGCGCAACCTATGCACAACCTGTGCGCTACCTGTGCGCCACCTGTGCGCAACCTGTGCGCCACCTGTGCAACCTGTGCGCAACCTATGCACAACCTGTGCACAACATGTGCTCAACCTGTGCTCAACCTGTGCGCCACCTGCGCAACTTGTCCACAACCTGTGCACCACCTGTGCAACCTATGCTCAACCTGTGCGCAACCTGTGCACAACCTGTGCGCCACCTGCGCAACCTGTGCGCAACCTGTGCACAACATGTGCACAACCTGTGCGCCACCTGTGCAACTTGTCCACAACCTGTGTGCAACCTGTGCACCACCTATGCAACCTGTGCTCAACCTGTGCGCAACTTGTGCACAACCTGTGCGCCACCTGCGCAACCTGTGCACCACCTGTGCGCCACCTGCGCAACCTGTGCGCCACCTGTGCGCAACTTATGTGAAACCTGTGCACAACCTGTGCGCTGCCTGCGCAACCTGTGCATAACCTGTGCGCCACCTGCGCAACCTGTGCGCCACCTGCGCAACCTGTGCACAACCTGTGCCCCACCTGCGCAACCTGTGCACAACCTGCGCAACCTGTGCGCAACCTGTGCAACCTGTGCACAACCTGCGCAACTTGTGCACAACCTGTGCGCAACTTGCGCCACCTATGCGCAACCTGTGCGCCACCTGCGCCACTTGTGCGTAATCTGTGCAATTGCTGCGCATCTCGAAACTGCGAAATTGGGGAAACACCTCTTCCGCTCCTACAAACTCGCGGGGCTCATATCTCCCTTGTCCCTTAACCAAATAAGGAAAGTCTGGTACCGTTGGAAAGCTCTTGGAGAGATCTATGCAATGGTGTGATTCTCTGCCACACCTGAGAACTTTGATTTTGCCATTTTCCCCAATCAAAATGCCCCCCGAACTTCATCAATATTGTGTTAAAAACCTTTTGATATCCGCCCGCAAACTCAGAATTTGGCCCAAGCAGTGCCAGTGCTGCAACATGGGCTCTGATACCACTCTGTCATGTCCCCTCCTGTCACTTTGATGCAAGGAAGGGAACATGACCAAACATATCGGGCTTATTCGACAATCTCAGCCCCATTCCTTAGTAAGAAAATTCATGAATAAATAAAAGCTTATGTGTGCAAATCAATCTTAATAAACACAACGGAATTACACACTATCCACACACCATCTCATCATGCATTCAACATATAAACAACAACCATTAATTAAAACATTGCAGAGCATAGAATTAACATAACTCAAACCACAAAGAATACTTATCTTGGAATGTAGTGCAGAATCATACTCAATATAAACACAACGGAATAACCATAATAACACACACGCAGAAGGGAATACATCAGCCTATTTCTTCCAAGCAGAATAATGAAACAATTATACAATAATCAATCACATTCTCATGCTATGCACAGGCTTCATGCCAACTAGCTTAAGATAATCATTTCATTCAATTAACATGAATAATTAAACATGCAGAACAGAACACAGAATGGTGATACTTTAACCACACATAACACTTATCTTTATGATGAAGTTGTCCAAACAAATGGCTATGTAAGAGCAACATTCCACCCAACCATAGGTCTCTATCCAGTCTGTATTCTTTCAACCGAGAGACCACCCCCGAGCTGGGTTGTGTATCCACTAAGGAGGAACTAGATGGGCTCACTCATAGCCATGGTTTCACTCAAACAATCATGCTAAGCCAACACACAGTTGGGTTTATCAAGCATGCAATAAACAAAGGAGGAGGATGCTAAGTCAGTGAGCTCAACCATAGAGCTACAAACATCTCAAGCTAAATTCAAGCAATCCAATCCTCTGTTCAAACATTCACACTTGAAATTCTCACAATTCTGTCATCAAATAACTCAATCCCGTCACTGGATTTCTGGGCTATAAAAATTGGGCTTCCCAATGGATTTCGGGGTATCTAATACTCTCAATTTTGCCCCAAGGTTCATATCTATGGATCCCCCATTGGATTTCACTGTCAAATACCAATTCTGGGCGTTTATGGCTCTTCAAAACACGGGTTCTTGCAAAGTTGCGATTTATGGTTTTCTTCACTGCTAGGCATTCATAATGGATGAAAACTGATGCTGGGATGTTCTACAATGTAATGGGAATGATGAAGAACCCATTCCCATGAGGTAGAGTGACTTGTGGTACAAGAAAAACAGAGCCCATACCTGCCATACGAATTTCTGGGCTGCCCATGCTCCATTGAAGCCATGGACTGATTTCTCAACAACTTTCTTACAACTAAATTAAATGTCAGCAAGGTAGGTCAAATGGGTTCTCAAGATGACATTTGGCAGCTTATGGTTCAATCCCACAACCCCCTCACCACTCCTTAGTGGATACACATGGCCCCTTCTCATTAGTTGCTTCCATAGCCAGTGTTGGTATTTTATTGCATGATGTTTGTTTACATCCTTTTTACAATGTCCCATGGCTAAATAGCACATGGGTAACATAATATCTAATACTTGACTTTTAAATAAAATTCGAGCATCCACTAGCGGGGCCTTGGCCTTGAGCTCCACGCTAGGAAAACATACATCACATGTATACAATATTTACATTAAAAGCTAATATATCCTAAGGGTCAAAATGGGGTATTACAATTAAAACTGGAACATCTCATAAACACGACAAACAGATACACGCATCCCTCTGCATGGATTCATGTGGAACAATTTTCAATTTTTATTTTTCCTATGTATCAGAGATCGTAATAAATTGTTGGAGTTAAAAGAGTTGGAATTATGGAGTGCAGAAAGAGCAACTCTATTACACTCAAAGCATTATATTATATGACATCAGTACGCCGCCGTCTTAGTGGCAGACCACTGCCACATGAATCAGGTTTCTCGAGACATAATAGGTGGATTTTCCAATCCATTTATGAAGTGGAGTGACTAGGTGGCAAAAGTAAACATGCCCACCGCCATAAATACCTGGATTTGCCAATCCATTCATCCAATGGAGTGACTAGCTGGAAAAAACAAACATGCCCACCTCCATGCACGCCTTCTAACCACAGAGAATTAGGAAGGATTCCTCAGAGGATAGTTGGTCGTGAGGATCGATATAGTGGTCTTTCACATTGATCTCTTTGAACCATGGGGCTTCCTGCTTATACTTGTAAAATAGGTTACGTGTGGACTGAACTAAAGGCTGGGTGCTTGGTGATAATAACATGGTGAATGGACTGCGTGCTAGTAACCACCGCATGGGACTGGAGGAGAGAGCCGCATATCAACATCTGTCCTCAGAGTGCAGCCCCTGTATATGGAATCTAGTAGAGGTACCTGATTAGCTTTAAATAATATCTGGTTGTAAATATCAGTAGTTCCCTCCCACATGCACTCACTGCTGTTACACAAAACCATGGAAAAAACTGAAAAATATTTCAATTGTATCTGATGTATATACTCTACTCTGGGGCAGGTCTTGTCATAGAAGTTCAGTTCCAGTCCTCCTGCTGTTTCTGTCGATGCACATTCAAATAATAAAAAACTTGCAGCAGTAAAGATAAATCTAGCCATTTCAGTCGCCTTCATGATGTGAATTCTTTGCAAATTGAAGTTCTACCGTTATAACTATGACATTAGCCCTGACAACAACGCAATTAATAGGCTGAATAGTTGTGCAGGGAGCTGCGTATTGATTTTAACTGAATAGAAAGCATAAGGAAACGGTTTATGATTGGATTTGGTGGATCTTACCTGGTATCGCGACTCTTCTTTGAAAATACAGCTGAGCTCCATGATTGCCTTAGCTCTTCCCAGCATTCCAATCTGGTTTTTGAAATGTGTACCGATTCCTTATAATCTACGTTATTGCAGTAATTGCGGAGGGGTGGAGGAGCTGCAACATTTAATGTAGGATGCTATGATTTTTGAACCTTCTGAATCTTGCTTGTACTCTGTGCAAGAAGTGAGTGAGCTTAGCCCGCCGCCTCCTCCCGGGAAGGGAAAAACTAGGATTACGTCACTTCCTACTTTCAATAAGGACTTCAAAAAATAGCAATTTAAAAAATTAGTTTTAATATATTATTTTAAACTATAACTAAACTATAACCAAATTTAAAATTTATAGCCTTTAAACTCAAATTAATAGGGAGTTGACGAAATATATATGATCCCCTTCAAAGACATAATAAAAACAATCATGTGCTTGACTAAACATATGTAGAGAAATAATACTATCATTAAACCTATAATATATGCTAATTTCTACAACCTTTTTACAAACTCTCAAGACACATAGCATCAAACGAAGTCATTATAGTATTCCTCTACAAGGTGAATGTCATAAAGGCTGTAAAAACCTATGTTGCAACTTGCAAGTTTCTATTTAGTATTCTTTTTTAGTTTTTAAAAATCCGAACGCAATTGGGCAAACACCCTAATGTACATTTTCCCATACAACCAACCAGCCGCCTTCTACAAATGAACGAAGACAACAACTTCGTTTAGCTGGGGTTAACTCTCCCAACCACCATGGGACCGTGCTCTTAGCACTTCCATGAGACCGAGTCCTCAGAAGGAGTGCAGACTCATTAGGGTTTTTAAAGGGCTATATAACACATTTCTTCAATGGAGGCGGAGGGAGTCTCATGGCGACCGATTGCCAATGGAGGCAGAGGGAGTCTTATGGCGACCGATTGCCAATGGAGGCGGAGGGAGGCTCATGTGCGTGTTTCTGTCCGTTTGGTATTGATTTCATTATGCTATATATTACCTGGGCACAATTTCAGGCAGCCAGTTTGCAAACTTTGATTGCATTCACGGTGTTAATGTGTCCAGAAATTAACTTCCTGTTTTTCTGATTCGCCGAGAAGAAGTGGTTACTCCTTCCTTCGCTGAAGCGAGTCAAGTAACGCAGGAGTACATTTTTACACAATCTTAACTTTTGCATATCAAGGTAATAACAATAAATGGTTCTTGATCGATTGGCCTCGAGGGTTCTGTTCGTTTGTTCTCCTTTCATAACATTGATATTTCATAGATAGCATGGCTGTTTTGAGGTTAGGCAATGCTTTAATCGTCAGGAGTTACATTGACTTTTGGGAAGCAGGGTTATGTTTTCAAGTATTGTATTGTAGTAATGGTGTTTCATTATTCATTTTTTCACGCGCTCGATTTGGCCGATAGCTCTAATGATTTGCTTACAAATGGCAGAGTTTCATTTTTTAGGTTTTTCCTGTTTATAATTTGGGTAATTTATGTTTGTCTCACGGGATCACAATAAAAGTCAAAGAATCCACGCATTGGTCCTGTGTTTTTTATCAGCAAGCGATCCATTTCTCTTTATGTTAGGCAGCACTGTGTAGAGGCGGAAGGCCGTTCAAGCATTGCATATGCATAATTTTAATCTTTGATTTGCCTTTTCTGTCTGTCACTTATCCATAAAGTTCGCCTTGGGATGAAAAGGGGCTTTGAAGCACTACCTTACTGGAGCAAGCCTTTTAATTTTACATGTCATATACATAGATACATGAACTCTACCTTGTTGGGCTATCACTTATTAATCTCCACCATTGCCATTTGAACCATCCTTGTTATGGTTTTGGACCAAACTCCAAAACTCATTTGTTGCATCTAAAACATCATTTTCTTTCTGTGTTGCAACCTCATCAGTCCAACTCAGAATTGTGTTGCAACCTCATCAGTCCAACTCAGAATTAAGCCTATGATCCACAACAACAATATTGCTTCAATGCAATGAAAACCAACCAATGCTTATTAACCCAAGCAACTTGCTTTTATTTCTCAACAAAAAGACTTTCTGTTCCTCCATATCAACAATCAACCCTACCCTACCTAGGGCCTAGCATCAACTTGATTGTAAGAATTGAACCATTGACGTTTCTATTTCCATCTTACCAAAGGAACCTTGGTACCTAACACCTTGATTGTAAGGAAAATGGTTATTAACCCAAGCAACTTGCTTTTATTTCTCAACCGAAGCCTTTGTGTTCCTCCATATCAACAATCAACCCTACCCTACCTAGGGCCTAGCATCAACTTGATTGTAATAATCGAACCATTGACCTTTCTATTTCCATCTTAGTAAAGGAACCTTGGTACCTAGCACCTTGATGGTAAGGAATGGTTCTAACACCTTGATGGTAAGGATTGACCTTTCTATTTCCATCTTACCAAAGGAACCTTGGTACCTAACACCTTGATTCTAAGGAATGGTTCTAACACCTTGATTGTAAGGATTGAACCATTGACCATTCTATTTCCATCTACCAAGGAACCTTGGTACTTAAGAACTACACTCTATCTACCAACTTGAGAACTCGGCACCAGATTCATCAAATTACCTCAAATTACCTTTAAGTAATCTCACAAGAACATCAATTCCATCAAGATAAGGAGTGACCCATGCATTTGATTGGTGTGTGTCTTTGTTGAACATATTCATATTTATGACCTCAATACAAAAGTATGGGTTTTTTTTTCATTTTTTTTCCCTCAAAGAGCATAAAGGTAAGGCAGATCAATCCCGGTCCGGTAATTATATAGAAATAGAATACGATCCCAACGATAGATCGAGCGAGACATATGGGAGCGGTAGAACTGGAATGATAGGTTTTATGAGATCTCTTAGGGATACGAGAGATAAATCCAGTTTAAACTCATAGGTTAGGTAGGGAGGCACGTAAGTCCAGAGCTGGACCCGCCCGGTGTGACCATGGAATGAACTTATTTGGAAGCACCACTAACCTTGAGAAAAAGGTTATTTATTACTTATTTCTTCTTTGTGATAAAAGGGAGAAGACTATATAAATATATTCTCCTAAAACCTGAGCAGAGCTCATATAAGACCATGTTCTATGAAATAACGACCACTAATTAAATGCGAATCATTAAATGCCTATACTACATTTTTTTTATCCTTGCCAAGGCAGGGATATACTTTTCTTTATAAAGTTTTGACTTACATTAATGCGAATCATTAAATGCCTATACTACATTTTTTTTTATTTTTTTTTTATAACAAAAAGATAGCTATATTTTGTATTAAAAATATATGAAATTGTTCAATACAATGGTCCTCATGGAGAAGGTCACAACCCGACCAGCAAGTCCAAGACAGGGTAAAGATCACATCAGAAATGTCCACAACAGCCAAAGGATCCACAAGTAACAAAGAGATGACGTGTCACATGGGCACTCCACGTCACTCTTGAGAAGAGATGCCAGCGAAAAAATAATGCCGATAATAAGATGAAAAAAGAAGTATAAAACCGGAAGTATAGCTGCAAAAAAGATCCGCTCCCAGAAGGGAACACCCCCACCAACTAGAGGAGGCAGAAAGCAGAATACTCCCACTCGAAGAGAGAAGAGAGTGGGACCAATACTCAAAATGGATACAACCACCGGACTCAGACAGAGCCCGCTTAGATAGCAAATCAGCCTCGGAGTTGTGCTCTCGAAAAATATGGTTGATCGACAGATGATGGAAGTCATTTAAGAGAGAAGTCACCATATCCATCCATGAGGCAAGCGCCAAAGAATGAAGAGCGCCGAGGCCACAAGCCCAGTCGATAATAGTCTTGGAGTCACCAACAATCTGTTTGAGAGGAATTGATCTGCGCTTGGAGAAAAAAAGAGTGATCCAAAGGGCAAGAAGTTCACCTCTTGTGTTGAATCCCCTATCACCATTCATCCAGATTTTGTAGGTGTGATGATGATCAAGAATGATAACTGCACCAGCCCCACAAATGGCACCACTTTGCTAGGACGCCCCATCAAAAAAAGCTAATAGATCAGGCCTCAGTATGATAGGTGAACGCACTCTAGCCAACTGATTGAGGCAAGACAAAGAAAAATCAGTATTGGCCGAGTTGAGTGCTACCAACTTTCGAGCCAACCAAGCAATAGAAGTCTTATGTCCATCAAAAATACGCTTGTTTCGAGCCAGCCATAACTCCCATAGAATATAAACGGCCAATGAAATATACTGAGGGTTAAACTTAATCCAATTCCAAAGGCAAATATTAATGGAATCCCCATTCCAAACACCCATATCAGGATGGATGGATTGAATCTCGCGCCACAGACTAGTTGCATATGTACAGTGACAGAAAATGTGATTAATCGATTCAGCCTCAATGCCACATAACACACAGACGCTTGGGCCAATAAACCCCTTTTTGAGAAGGTTATCCCATGTGAGCAGTTTATTTTCCAGGGATAACCAAATAAATTTTTTTAGTTTCGGAGGTAGGAGCCAATTCCAACAAGCAGTGTGCCACCAATGAAATGATCCCTGTGTAGTTGCCATGATGGAGTTGTATGCAAGATTGGCCGTCACCCGACCATCTTGGGTGTTCCACGACCAAAACAGGCAATCATCCAAGTCTGATAGTCGCAAACAGCATAAACTCAGACCCTGTAAAAAGGTGGTCCATTCCAAAGCCATGTCTCCCACAAGCCCTAGCTGATCCGCACTCAACCAAACCGTCGGCCCAAAAGCCAGAGGAGTAAATATTGCAATGTGAGACAGAAGATAGTAACCTTTGGCTCGAAGAAAAGCACGGAGAAATGGAGATAAAATAAAGATTAGAGGCCCAACAATGATCGGATCCTCACCAAGCTTTATGGATCGGCCGTTACCTGGTTGCCAAGCTAACCCCCGGAGGATGATAGGCTGGGCCGAGACCAATCCCGACCATATTGCAGAGGCACCACGGTCGCGCCCAAGTGCTGATCTCAGCCACTGAACCGTCGACTTGCCCTTGAAATATTTGTCTCTGCAGATTAAATGCCAGGTACTATCAACCGTGAGAAGTCTCCACAGAGATTTTGCTCGGAGGGCATCAGAAAAAACATAAAGGTTCTTCAAGGACCAACCACCACAAGCTTTCGGAGTCGTGATACGTTGCCAGTTGCATAGATGAATCTTTGGCTTATCCGAGCCAGCCCAAATGAAATTCATTATTTTCCTTCTGATGCCTGAGATAATAGATTTTGGAACCCTGCATAAAGATAGCCAATAAACGGCCATATTTTGAAGGACAGACTTTGCCAATGTCAGTCTTCCCCCAATCGAGAGCCATTTCCAACTCTATAGATGAATTCTCTTGTCATAACGCTGGAGAAGCCAGTACCAATCTCGAGTTCTGTAATTATTTGGTTTTAAGTGGTAGCCCAAGGAAATAGTTCCAAGTGCAAGATCTTTCACCTGCACAAAAAAACAATTGACAATGTTTGCAAGTATCTGACAATCAATATTATGATGCAAGAGGACAGATTTGGATGAATTTATAACCATCCCAGTGGCCCTGCAGAAGAGATCAAGAAGAATTTTGATGGCCTTCCATTCATTCAATGAATCAGTCCCAAAGAGCATGACGTCGTCAGCAAAGAGCTGGTCAGTCACCCTCGAATTTTTTGAAACCCTGATACCAGAAATAACCTTATGCTCCAGCGCCTTATTTAACAGCCTGCTGAGTCCATCCATTACGATCAGAAATAAGAGTGGGGATAAGGGACACCCCTGCCGAAGGCCACGAGAGCTTTCGATGAATTCCGTCGGTGAACCATTGATGAGCACACCATAGTGTACAGAGCTTAAGCAACCCATTATCCACTTCATGGTATTCCATGGCAAACCAATCTGAATGAGAGCAAACCGGAGGAATCCCCAATGCACCTTATCATAAGCTCTCGCCAAGTCTAATTGTAAAGCAACGCCGGGAAGGTTCTTGACTTTGATACTATGGAAGGTTTCTTGGGTTAAGCCAATGGCATCAAGAATTTGCCTATTCTCCAGAAAACCCGCTTGTTCAGCTAAAATTCCCCTCGATAGGACAGGCTTTAAATGATTTGCCAGAGCTTTTGCAATAATTTTATATACCAAGTTGCATAGAGCTATGGGTCGAAAATCATCAAATGAATCCGGCACTGAAGATTTTGGGATGAGTGTTAAGAAAGTTGAATTTAGTGCCACCGAAACCTGTCCCGTAATCCTGGTTTCTTCAACCATTGCCAAAATCTCGGAGCCCATGATGTCGAAAAAAGCCAAAAAGAGCTCCGAGGTCCAGCCATCTGGACCTGGGCTCTTGTCTTGACTAAAATTCTTCAGTATTTTATGTATTTCCGCCAGTGTAACCGGCTTAAATGTATCAATACCTTCGGATTCAGTGAAGAGTCTAGGGAGCTCTCTTATGACCTGGAACTGATCATTTATGGAAGCCTCACAATCACAGTTGTAGTAAGCCTGAAAGTGGGAATAAGCAGCCAAAAGTAAGTCCGACTGCGAACCAATCGAAGCACCATCACCCTGCTTTAAAGGCCAAATGGAATTGATAATCCGGTGACTGTCAGCATATTTGTGAAAAAATTTGTTATTTTGGTCCCCCAGTGCAATCCATGTTGCTCGGCTTTTTAACCTCCATTTGGCCTCATCAAGCTTTAACAAATTAATCCTTCTTTTTTCCAATAGCTGAAAATCATCAAGCTGCTTTGCCGAAAAGTTACCAGCAATGCTGGCCACATGTATTGATTCCATCTTTGCGATAATTTCATCCAATGAAGCAGAATCCGATTTCCTTTTTAGTCTTTCCTAGGTCTGATCTGAACCTTCAAATTCGACAATTTTTTAACCAAATTAAAGGATGGGGACACATTAGAATCTGGGACATCGGCCAACCACACAGATTTAACAAAATCACTAAAGCCCTCCAAGTTCAGCAGATGATGGTTAAATTTTAAAGGGTAATTTTTGTTTCCCCGGACAAAATCAAGTTCTAGATAGATTGGAAGGTGATCAGAAATGGGATCATAGTCCACCCAGGCTCTATAACGATCAAAAGAAGAACTTAGGTGATCCGTCATCATAAATCTATCCAGGCGTTTAGCCACCAATCTATCACCCACACGTCCATTCTTCCATGTAGGTTCCTCAGTCAAAGGAGAAATGTCAAGTAGACCAACGGCCGAAAAGAAGTGCTGAAAAAAATTACAGAGGGGATCAAGTTTACCAGAGGAGCACCAGACTTCAGCATCACTTAACACCAGGTTGAAATCACCAGCAATACAAAGGTTGTTAAGCTTCAAGTATCCATCATCCAGGGCTTGAGTCCAAAAATGCTTCCTGTTTTCATACGGCGCATACACATTGACCAGGTGTACTTTCTCAGTAAAGCCACAAATCTGACCTTCCAATAAAATCCCCAAAGGGATATGATGAGCCTCCAATGCAAATACTCAGGGGTTCCAAGCACATAGTAAGCCCCCCGACAAGCCTATCGCGTCCACCGAGCATATGACCCAGTCCTTTTTCAGACTCTTAAAGAAATGTCGAGCTTTTTCAGCACTAGCCATGGTTTCCTGTAAAAACACAATATCCGGATTTCGAAGATCGAGCAGTCTCTTGAGGGAATATCTTTTCTGAGGTCCCCCAATCCCTCTGATATTTAGAGAGAGGAAGATCATTTCTTAACCCTTGCGAGGGCTTTCAAGCTTCTAAGCGCCCTAGTATGAGAAGTAGAACTGACCGAGAGTGGCTCCTCGGAAGATACAGAGAGAATCGGGTCAGTCTTTTTTTTCCATAAACTCCGAGTTTGGATAGGCGAGAAATCCTCGGCCAAGCCCCCCACACGTCCCCCCTTTGATATTTGCTTTTCCATCAACTTTAAATTGCCATTACCCTCCAACTCAGGAGGAGAAGCAATCGACACAGGTCGATTTCCAATGAATGTGTACAGAGGGGATTTTTTAAGGACCGTAGCATAAGATGGAGTATCAGCAGGAGGGGAAAACAGGCCAACCGGGACCACCGACAGAGGAAATTTCACCTCCCCAAGACAGCGCATCGAAGATTCCCCAGTCATAAAATTTGAAGAATGGACTTGGGTGCCAATAGAGAAGGGTTGGGAGAAGAGGTCAGATTTGAAGAGCCAACGACATCGAGCTTCTTGTCAAGGGAGGGACCAGACGCCTGATGGGAAGTAGGAACCATAGGCCAAGGGGGAAAGGATACAACCTGCTCAGGTGGGTCAAAAAGAGGGTCAACCCCCACAGAAGGACAAGGATGAGTGTCGCCCCCATCAGCAGGATCTGGAGTGATGACAGGGATCGGCAGGTCACCTGAGGATGGCACAGATGAAGGGTTCTCAATGCCCAGATAAAAATAGGGTCCTCCCCCAGTGCAGTTCTCCCCCAAGCGGTCTCCCTTAGCCTCTAAGGATATAATGAATTTTATTTCATCCTCAGATAACTGTGAGACAAAAAGAGAGTTTTGTGACTTTAACTTACCCAATAAAACAGAAGATGACACCATATCCGCCAGTGGGGAAGAAACAACAGGAAGGTTGACATGACCAGCCTCCAGGTCCTCCTCCGACGAGAGGTAGTCCTCTGACGACCAAGCCTGCACTTCCTCAGTAGAGTAATCAGGATCGGATCCCGAGTTGCCAGAATGACACTGTCTCCAGAGGTGACCAACCTCCTTACATCGAGAGCATCTGAAAGGGACGCCCCAGTAGTCAAGGGGTTGGCAGTATGTTTTGTTTCTCCATGAGATCTCAAGTATATCCAAGAGACCCTTTTGCATGTCAATTTCCACCAGCATTCTCCCCACACGCCGGTCCATAGCGGATAACATCGCTTCAGATACGTGTAAGAAACGACCCAGATGGTCACCTACTTCCTTGAACGCTTGCCTGTTCCACATGGGAAGGGGAAAATTTGGCAGGAGGACCCAGAGATGTCTATATCGAATCCTTTCTTTAACCGGATCAAACCCTAAATACCAACGCTTCAGCATTAAGCTACCGTTGCCTCTAATCCACGTTTTCTCCAGGATAAGGGATGCATGCACTTCTTTCCTGAAAATGAAGCAATACCACCCGTTGGAGCAAATGATAATGTCAGGTCGATACCCCACCAGTGGCGCCCAAACACCACCGACCCATGTCTCAATCTCTTTTGGATTCATGGCTTTATAGCTGAACTTACCAACGAGAGCCTTGACAGACAGGGCAACTATACCCTCCAAGACAATTTTTTTGTCCATAAGCATATTCCAACCATCCAGACATTTTTTAAGCTTGCCATTACGGAATCTAGGTCTAGGGTTCCGCATTGTCTGTGTAGTATTCTTTCCACTATTGAAGGCGTGACCCTCATTTGGAGGCGACAGGTTCACATGCTCTGTCGAGCCATTCCCCGACAAACCTGTGGTTCCCACAAGAGCAGGAGAATGGTCGCTTTCTCCCAAGACATTAGGGGAGATTTTGCCCACCGAATCTACAATGCAGGGTGTGAGAACCTTCTTAGAGTGGGCAAGTTGTCGGGCTTTGTATTCCTCCTCCGACTTGAGCACACCCCCCCACCATTCATCTGACATACTATCCCTGTCATTTTGGGGGTTAACAGCCATTTTTAACTCATATGTCTGTCAGTGAGCAAGAGTTGTATCGTGGTTCCCAATAGTCGAATATTCCAGGCCACCTGGAAAAAACAAGGTTTAGATATGGTGAATGAAGTTGGAATTAAAACCCCCAGGCACTGTCTGTGTACCCATTTTGAGCCCACCGGTAATGCGAGCTACTGTCTATAAGCCCTTAACAGTATTACAGAAGCCCCCACTGGATTTGTAGGTCTCAAATCCCATTGTTAAGGAACACAACTCCCTGAAACGCCCTCCAAGCCGACATATCTCAGCGACTTGCAAGGTAGTTGACCTAATTCCATACTCTTTGCGTATTCTTTACCATTGAGGTGTCTACAAGAAAAACAATATTGGTTGGGTCATGCTTGTCATGCACATTTTTTTTATCCTTGCCAAGGCAAGGATATACTTTTCTTTAGAAAGTTTTGACTTACATTAGTTTGTTTTTAAAACACAAATTTTTACAAAGTTTAATAATGTTTTGGGTAATTTTAATATTAAACTTAATATTATGAAAAATAAAAATAATTTCAATAATTTTTAAAATATATTAATTTAATTTTATGATTGGACAAGTACCACTCTGATGGTGAGCAGAGCTCATATAACACCATGTTCTATGAATTAGACCATGTTCTATGAATTAATGACTACTAATTAAATGCCACAATACCTGAATGAGTAGTTAGATCAATTATACTACTTTTTTTTTTATCATTGCCAAGGTAGAGATATACTTTTCATTAGAAAGTCTAACTTTTTGACTTACATTAGTTGTTTTTAAAACACAATTTTTACAAAGTTTACTAAAGTTTTGCATAAGTTTAATAAAGTTTTGCATAATTTTAATATTAAACTTAATATTTTGAAAAATAAAAATAATTTCAATAATTTTTAAAATATATTAATTTAATTTTATGATTGGACAAGTACCACTTTGATGGGACATAAATCCGTGCAAGAGTGGTCTTTATTATCAAAATTTAAAAATAAATAAAAATATTTTCTAAAACTAAAATTTAAATAAATGTCACCTACCCTATTGCCCTATTATCTACGTCACCATGATCCCACTTGCTATGACAATTAAAACAATGTACAATATACATGTCAGACTAACAAGCCCGAATCAATGCAAAGTCTTTCGTTGCTACAACTTGATTGATCCAAACTAGAATCGTGGTGCGAGGAATGTATTGAATAATAAGAAACAAAAATGGTCGATATCCTTTCAATGTTTCTCTTTGTTCAAGAGCCGGTGAGGAGGGGGAAGGTGTCATTATGCTACTAAGCAACCTGATTCCACACACTCGCCTGCAATGTTGAGCCAAATAAGGTTGGTTTAGTTACACCAATCACAATATTTTGATACAGAGTTGCTTATGGAAATAATAGAGATGAATCCATGCATTTTAAAATTCCTCTGCTTTTTCTACTTCTTGGGTTTCGTCGCTGTGGATGGTGCTACTTATGGGAGTTTGCATCAGGTAGGGGCATCTCTTTCAATGTTCATGGACGAGCTCCCAAACATGCCCAAGTTGGAAGGATATCATTCACAAGCTCAATTTTTGGTTTTATAATTCACAAGATTGTAGACAATGGTTTTGTAGCCACATATGAGCTGGTCGAAAAAACCCATATTTGAAGAAAAAATTGGAGATGAATTCTTGTGGGAGCTTTTAGAGAAGAGAGAACAACTACAAGTGCATTGTTCGAATCCCAGAAGAAACTTGACAAGAGAAAGAGAAAATGATATAGCAGGCGATACTCCAAAGAATCTCGCTTCAAGACGTTGTGCGACGAATCGTCAAGAATTGGAAAATCTCAATAAAATCCCCAACTTTAATTTTAAGTAGTCCTCCAAGCTCAACTATTTAGGGTTTCTCTGTACTCGAAGAGGACCAATTACTAGACATGAATTCACCATCTTCAAACCTACCATGGAATCTTTGGCCATTGAGAAAATGTGAGTCTCCTAATAACAATCTTTGGTGTTCTTCTTCGTTGTTGCCTAGCACACGTAAGTTGAAACAAACACAAATAGAGTTTTGAATGCCAAACTACATATCTATTCAATAACATTGGGTAGAACTAATACATTAGGTTACAAAGAGTATACAAAGTATTTCATTGTAGATATGTTTGCATCCATCAGAACATTGACTAAAATTTCTGTCTCACTTGTTTTATGTGCAATCAATAATTTTAAAAAACAAAAACAACAGAAAACAATCTTTCGTTTGTATTCTGTAAAAAATTACGCAAAAATTGTGGTATATATAAGTAAATATATCATGGACAAAGTTTCTCTTCTGTGCAAAAATTAGGCAGAAAATCAATCACAACCACAATCCCCAATTTAAATTTAAGAACATTTCACTTATTTTTAAAAATCAATCACAAGTCCAAATTTAATATCATTTCCCTTATTCGTGAAGTTATTGGACGCTTTGACGACTTTCCTTGACCCCATTGCACTTTTATACATTGGGACTGAGTAGCGGCTCAATGTTTTTTATTTATTTATAACAAAAACGGTTATGATTTGGATTAAAAAAGAAAAAAAACTCAGTTGCAATAGCATTGGAAAGGATACATATCTGCCTCAAGGGATTAAGGTCTAAGTTCACGAGAATCAAGCTCTACAAAACTAAAACCCTGAGTAACAATTCAATGATCTACAGACTCTGAAAATGGTTCATGAGATGTAACTGCATCTTATCTCCTTCAGAATTAACCTGGATAACATTCATAATTTTGAAATCTCAGTTAGCTTAGCATCCGCTAATCTCAGAAGTTGAGACATCAATAATACCAAGAAACTCATCCATCAGAATATACTAGTTTTTAATTTAATTTACTTCAGCATCCAACAATCGAGGGTCCGCGGTCCTGCCTGCACATAGAGCGAGATAGTCTAGTTGCTAGAGTGACGCCGGGAATATCCATCGAATGGAGATAGTGACCAATCACTCTTGAGATGTCCATGATTGAAAATTTGTCCGCCTTTTCAGGGTCCCCTTGCTCAGAGGGACTGCTTCATTAGCAGCAAAATCCGCATTTCCATTAAGATTTCGCAGAATATGGAAGAATTCAATTCTATGGAAGAGCTTCATAATAATCTTAATTTTCTCTAGAATGTGCCTGGGTCTCATATTGTTGGTTCTTTTTTTGTTGATGAGTGCTTGGATCACCATTCTTGAATCGCCAAAGACATTAATTTCTCTAATTTTCCTTGTCTTAGCTTGATACAGTCCTTGCCATAGAGCTAAGGCTTCCGCAATATTATTGGTGTCTTCACCAAGTCCCCAAGAATAATGAGTTTTCATATCATCGTTAGGTCCTAGCAGCACCCCTCCTCCTCCAGCCTCCCATGGATTCCCTTTGGAAGCTCCATCGAAGAAGAGGGTATGCCCCTTCAGTGACTTCTGCCACAGTTTAAAGGTTAGTTCATCCATTCTTATTTCCCATTTTTCTAGCTTGGTAGTAGCAGGGGCAATAATATGCGGGGAGGGAAGATATTTGTTCATCCAAGCTTCTTCGTCCCCATTCAGTTTACATCTATTCTCCTGGATTGGGAGAGAGATTAAACACTCACCCAACAAGGCATGAGCTTTCGTAGCCACATGGGCTACATGGGAAGACTTGTTTCTAAAAATACGGGCATTTCTTTCCAGCCATAGTTCCCAGAGTATAAATTTTGGGAAAATTGACCAGCAGGCCTTGGTCCTTTCTTTTTTGTTCAGTGAGTAGGGGGGGTATAAAGAGGCCCACTCACTCAATAGCGAAGAAGCCATCTCTGGCAGAATGATCTGAGTCGACCAAGTGCCCATGGCATGTTTCTAGACCCCTGCTGCAAAGGGACAGTTAATCAATATATGATCAGTCGTTTCTTCTGACAGCAAACAGAAAGGGCATCTCGTCGGTCCTTCCCATCCCCTTTTTTTGAGATTTTGTCCAGATAGGATGCTTTTGTGGGCCAACATCCAGATGAATATATCTACTTTAGGGAGAATTTTGACTCTCCAAATTTCTTTCCAGAGTTTTGGGTTAATGGGGGCATTCGGGATTGCTTTGATCTGCTTGTAACCTTCTGCAGCTGTGTAAAAACCAGAAGTTGATCCCCATCCTCGCGAGTCCTTCGTCTTAGCTGCAACAAGGGTCTTCCCTTGAAGATATGAGATCATAGTACTCTCTTCATCGATCAGGTGGTTTGGGAAGTCCCTTAGTTTCCAATTCTTCCATGATTTGGAGTTATCCTCATTCCGGGCGGAGATATCCCAAAGGGAGGTGATATTGAGTGATTTGTAATGAATTTTGAGTCTGGAGTTGTTTAAAATAGAGTCCAACGTAGTCCCTCCAAGAATAGAATCTTCCCAGATAAGATTTTTTTTGCCATTCCCCGAGATCCAGGTTAAGAGAGGCTAGAAGAACCCACTAGCTTTCTGACAGATGTTAAACATCAGAGATCCTTTCTTTACCTTTGGAGGATTATCAAGGCAGGTTATGCGCGACCCTGTGTAATATTTCTTCCAGAGAGCATGCTTGCTCCATGTTAATTTTCCAATTACCAATTTCCATAGCAGCTTCGCCCCGGGAGCTAGATTTTGGGCTCTTAAATCCCTGATTTGGAGGCCACCTTCTAAAATTGGCTTGGTGACTTTTCCCTAGTTGACCAAATGCAGTTTGTTTTCACTGTTTTTACCGCCATTCCATAAGAATTTTCTTAGGATTGCTTCCATCTTGTTGATGAACTTGATTGGGGCCAGAAGAATTGAGCTTTGAAATATTGGAATGTTGATCAGGACTGACTTTATCAGGACCATCTTCCCAGTTTTGTTGAGCCACTTTGCTCCCCAATTGTTGATTTTGTTTTTTAGCTTGTCGAGGAGAGGGGTCCATTGATCGGATTTTATGTTAGCTCTGTAGATGGGGATTCCCGGATATTTAAAAGAGTTCCAATGAACCTTCCCCTCCATTTCCAGAATTTTGGTTATGTCGGTCATTTCAATATTGGTACAATTCCATCCATATATATGGCTTTTCATGTAATTTATCTGACTTCCAGAAGCTTCCTTGTAGAGATCGAGCTCCCTTTTGATTCTTCTAGCATTTATATTGCTGGCTCCTCCCAGCAGGAGCGTATCATCTGCGAACTAAGCATGGTTGATCTCTTTGACTCCACGTTCTAACCTGATTCCCTGTAGCTCTTCTTGGCTTCGGCAGTGCTCTAATTGGAAGCTAAGGACTGAAGCTTGAATAGCATACAACAAAGGTGACATCGGGCAACTTTGGCGTAGCCCCCTAGTGGCCTGGAAGAAATCAGCAGCTCACCCATTGATCAACGAGGCTATCCAAGGGGAGCCAATACATGCCTTTACCCAGTTGATGAACTCCAAGGCAAATACGAATTGGAGCATTACATGAAACAAAAAGTCATGGTGGACCCTGTCGAAAGCGTTAGCTAAGTCTAATTTAACAATCATACATTTTTCTATTCGTTGATTACTAGAGTGGATCGCTTCTTGGACAAGAGTGATGTTATCAGCAATGTTTCTTCCTTTGATAAACCCCCCTTGGTTCTCAGGAATGATGGCAGGTAGTATGTCTTTGACGTGATTGGCGATAACTTTGTGATGAGCTTAAATCCGATATTACATAGTGAGATAGGCCGGTAGCGATCAAAGGAGGTGGCTCCTTTTTCTTTAGGAACCAGAGCTAAGAATGTCGAGTTAGTACTCCCTCCGATCTTATGACATTTTTTAGATTTTAAAACCATTCTATGTAAATCTTTTATTATTATTGGCCAACAGGATTTTATAAACCTGGTAGTAAAGCCATCCGGGCCAGGGGCTTTGTCCGGTCCCATATTTCCCAACGCTTTCTTGATTTCTTTTCTGGTTACCAGTGCAGTAATTTTTTGATTGATATCCTGTGTTACAAGGGTTGGGACCAATTCAATAATCTTCTTACTTCTTTCATCTTGAGCTTGACTATTTTCTAAATACAACTCTTTGAAGTGGATGTGAGCAGCATGTTTGATTTCGCTGAATTCGTTAATGATCTGGTCATGGTTATGAATTTCTTTGACCAAGTTGTACTGCTTCCTTGCTTCAGCTTGTTTGTGAAAGTAGCTGGTGTTCTTATCGCCTGCCTGAAGCCATAGGCTTCTAAATTTCTGCCTCCAATAGTCTTCCTCCTCTCTGCATGCAGCATGAAACTTCCTTTGGAGGTCTGATTCCTGTTCCATATTTTCACTTGTAATCGGACTTTCTTCCAATAGAATTTGGTGATTTTCCAATTGAATTTGGACTTCCATCCTCTTATGAGATGGGGGTTTTATGTTTTTGGCCCAGCTCTTTATTTAGTTTTTTAGACGTCTCAGCTTTTCTTCCCATACATAGAAGGGCCATCCTGAAACTGGTCTCGTCCAAGTTCTGAGAACTATTTCTGGATCCAAGAAGGGCTGAACCTGAACGGAATTGGCCCCAAAATTTTATTTTTAGATACTTCTAAACGAATAGGTTTGTGATCAGAAACATTGAAGGGGAGGATTTTAGAGTAGATATCCAATCCGAGAAGGAGGAAGGAGCTGTGGATAAGAAATCTGTCCAATCTGGCAGCGATATGCCCGGGGCTTTTTCTCTTGTTTGTCCAAGTGAATTTACCTTTGGAGGGCTTAATGTCCTCAAGCTCCCATTCGTGGATAAGATCTTCCACCGTTTCCTGAAATTGGTCTCTTACTATGGATCCCCCTCTTTTTTCCTCTAGGGACAGAGTGACATTTAGATCTCCAGCTAAGACGATATTCTCCAATTGGTGAGTTCTAAGATAGTCTTGAATGAGGTTCCAACAGTCTTTTTTTTTCTTTTTTCTGAGATAAGATTCAGAGCATAAATGTTGAACAAGTAGATCTGGAGATCTGACTCCTTGTGGAGAAGTTTAGTGTAAATCTAGTGAATTCAGATGTCAGAGGCCAAAAGTTCAAATTTGTCTTTATCCCACAGAGTGCCTAAACCACTAGAGGCAGCTCTAGCACTGACCGCAATTCCATGTCCATTTTCCATAATTTTTCGCTAGTTTGGATTAAGGCTAGTTCCTCCATTTTAGTCTCCTGGATAAGTAGAATATCCGGGCTTGATAAGCGAAGGAGGTCTTTCATCGACTCTTCCTTTGTTCTACTTCCCAACCCCCTACAATTCCATGAGACTACCTTCATTGCTTACTTTTTTGGGTTGGGAGTGGCCCCTTTGGAGGGGTGCCCTTGGTGTCTTGCACTGCGTGTGTTTAAAAGTTGGTTGGGATCCCTGGAGCTTCTCTTTGTAAGTGGCCCTTTCTCTTCTTTTCTTTGCCGATTTCCTTCCACGACTACCTTGCTGAATGGGGTTTTGAGACATTTCTATTTCTCCTTCCTCTTACTCCGTATCTTCTTCCTCTGTTTCTAGTTCAAGGCTGTCTCCTTTATTGCCTTGTTCCTGAGAGGACGTTATTTCCTTGTTTGCTTGATTTTCTACCTTTGGATACTTTATGTTTTTTTCAGAGGAATCGTCTAGAACACTGGCCTCCCGTTCTTGGCTTCTTAGCACTTCAAAATTGTTCCCTATCGATAGTTTTCCCTTTGAAGATTCCTGTTCCTTTCCATATTTGGGTATGGGCGGGTTAGGGGTGCAACCTTCTTTTTTGAGATAATTTTTTGCATTTGCTTTCGTTCTTTTTGTTAATTGCCATCCTTCCCCTGCCTCTTTTTCTTGTTGAATTGCTTGAGCCTTTGGGCAGTTCTTTTGGAAGTGTCCATGTTCATGGCAACTTCTACATTTAAATGGTAGTTGTTCGTAGTCCAGCTTCTGGAAGTGATGCCATTCCCCTACGATGAGTTTGACGACTTCAGGTAGACCGGCTTCTAAGTCCACTTCCACGCAGATCTGGGCAAAGGAGTACTGACCCTTGGGATCTACCTGATCTATGTATTTCCCTAATCCACTCCCTATTGATTTCAGAGACGAAGCGTTCCAACAGTGGATCGGTAGAGTGGGCAATCGAACCCATACAGTGATTGCTTTGGGCACGTCTAGGGCAAGATTGAAATTAGGTGTCCATCGATTTAAATATAGTCCTTGCGGTCCCATGAAGTATGGGCCGCTTCTGAAGATCAAATCCCTGTCATCTTTTGAGATAAATTGAAATAGGAAGAAGCCTCTGCCTACTGCGTAGCAGGTTATGCTGGCAGAGATTAGTGGCCTCCAATTTTTTTGAATCCAGTTGTCCGTCATGCATGGTGGGGGCCAAAGCCCTGAGAACTGTCCCACCAAAGCTCGATCTGCCATGGAAACAACTACTTTCATTGGTTGATCTGGAGGGAGGGCTATTGTCGGTACCTCATCCAGTTTCTTAACAAACTTGGGGACCAGGAGGAGCCCCGAATTTTCCCATAGGTATTGATCAGTTTCTTGAAGGCTTCTACTTCGGCTGCAAGTGGATGGGGCGGAGGTCCGCCATCATAGGACCCCATGGACACACACCAGCCCCAAAACCAATCTCAAACACATGTGAGATCAGTTGGGGGCACGTATGTGCTCGTAAGAGGGCACCGATCGGCGTTTGCTGTACTCCATGGCTGAGCCAATCACGATCGGCAGGGGGCCCGATGCAGAGCAACCAATCCGTGAGCCACAGAGTGTGCAAGCTGCACGACCTTCCTTCCAAATATATTTTTTAGTGCCATTGTATAATTTTCAACACCAGCCTTCTATGCTTTGTTGTTCATAATTAAATGTAGTTATGCACGCAACCAGCCAAAATGCACGCAGCCAAAATGGCAACCGTTATGCACGCAGCCAAAATGGTAGCCGTTATGCACGCAGCCTATGCTTATTTCGAAAAAAATCTCTTGCGTATTGCACACAGCCCCTTTTTATCGTTTGCCTAAGAATCGAGTAGATTATCTTGTTAGAATCCAATTTATATGGAAATGAATGTTCTCCTTGTGCATTCATATGGAAGGCAACGAGTCACGCGGCTCAATGTTATTTGATTACTTAACCTCCAATCCATTTAAGTTTGGTTTCTTCTTTATTCCCTTAATCTAGTAGGTTGAATATATAACTATGAGACATCCATACAAATTTGTCAATTCACATATCTATATCAATATTTCTTTTGGAACAATTAATTTCTATATATAAATATGAAGAGACAACACAATTTTAGTACTATAAAGATGCCTTTTATATTAAGTAGTTTGAGAAGCCATTTCTTCCCGTGTGCTTTTGTATTACCATTCTCTCCACAAGAGAAACATGACTATTGTACTCTCTATCTCTCCACAAGAGAAATATGACTCTTGTACACTCTAATTTAAAAGGTTGTTCACTCCTTTTTTTATTTCTTTTTAAATCACCCTGCAATAATCTTTGATGCTCTTCCCAAAAAGAGAATATTGTTAGTACTTTGCCAATGATTCATAGATTTTGTTGGTCATATATACAATCTATTGTTAGTACTTTGCCAATGATTCATAGATTTTGTTGGTCCTACATAAAATCTCTAAAATGTGATTGTGTTTACTTTTTAATTTTCGTCACCTTGCCTTAATCCTGAAGAGCTTTTGAAGATTTACAAAGAGGTAAATTGAGATGTCATTAGTTAAGAGATCACCTATTGTTTATTTATACCACCTTTGTACCTATTGTTTATTCATACCACCTTTGTACCCATATAGCATTCTAGATTCCAGTTTTTGTAATGTTGTAAAAGATTTTATGGTTCACATGCTCAAAAGCATTTTTCATTCCAATTTAATTATCGTTCCCCACATCTTCCTTTGTCTACTTTGGAGGTTTCCTTATTTTCTAAGAGCTTTTTTAGATGGTTAAAAACCTTCTTTTTCTTTAATACGAGTTTTTAAATGATTTTTTAATCTATTTATGGTGTTTTTTGTTGAAATTTTATAATAATATTACATAATTAAATTACTAGGTTGTTGTTGGAATTTTATTTACTAAATAGTTTTCATTTTTTTTTCAAAAAATCACAAAATAAAATTGATTAAATTTGTTATTTTTTGAGATTTTATAATAAATATTATATAGTAAAATTAATGTGAGATTTTATAAGAAACATTATATAACAAAATTGGTATAAATCTTGAGAAATTTGATAAGTTTTTCTCTTTTTAAATTAGGGTTAGGAAGGAGGAGTTTATCGCTTCTCCTCATTTTTCTTTTTCTTGTGAATTCTTCCACATAATTAAGGCTTAGAAGTTTTAAATGTTGTTTTATGATCTTCTATAGAATCTCATAGTTGATCCACCCATCCAATTGCAAGTTTAGAACGGACATCATTTTTTGAAGCTCCTCTTCTATCACTACTTCAAAAAACATTGTATTTTCTTCTTCTTTAATGAGTTAATGGATGAATTTAAGGAGAGAGATTTAAGCTTCTTCCCTATCCATTTATAGTTTTGTGTAGATATCCTTGAAGTGGTTATGAGTAACTTCTTTGATTTGATGAAGGTTGTCTATCACTACTCCATTTGGAAAGATAGTTTCAAATATGATATTCTTGTTTCTCCTTTAGTTTGCATACTTATGAAAGCGTTTTTTCTTTTTTCTCTGTAGCTTTGAGCCATGCACTTCTGAATTTGAGCCTCCAATAAATTATTCTCCCTACTACATAGCTTTTTGATAATATTTGTTTGCATCTTGCTCTTGGACGCATAGGTGAGGTGGCATATCGTCATTTTTTATATTTAAATTTGAATTTCTTCTAGTTTTTTTATGGTTTAATCTTTTGTTCCCAAACAAGTGATATTGACCTGTGTTTTACTAGTTTAGTCCAGGTAATTTTGACAAGCTCCTTGAAGCCTTACACATCACACTAGGATGGGTTGAAATTAAAAGGGAGGATGATGAATTTTTCTATCTTCACCACATCTAGAGAGATTGGCCTATGGTTAGATGCCAAATTGAAGATATTAGATGCCAAATTGAAGATGATATCTAAGTTTATGTGCATATTTTCATTCAAAAAGAGTCATGGATTACTAAAGAAAAACAAAGTCTTTATGAACCAAGACTCTATTATTTTGTTGGTTCAAGTGTGCTTTCCCATTTTGGGATTAACATCTATCCAATTCAAAGCAAAGGATAAATTAGGTCCTTTATTATTTCTTTGTAGGGGTCCCTTATGAAATCCCTCAACCCCCTCGACCAGACCCTTTTTTATTTTTATCAAGCACCAAGCTGAAATCACTACATAGGATTTTGTTAAAACCAATTTGAAAGCAAGAGAGTATTTTCAAATTCTTAAATATACTCCCATCGGTTCACTTCTCTCTATATGGATGTATAGGTTTATAAATTGAAATGATTGTCTAAATTTGCATCATTATCAAGCAACAAGTAATCTAGTGGGACTATATTATTTCTTTATCTAATATTAAGATGGTTAGATACCATAAGGTTGTCAAACCTCTAGAGGCATCGTTGAATTCTTTTAGGGATTCTTGGATACTCTTCTAAATTTGTTTTTTTTGCAACAAGGAAACTTGAGAATCATCTGTATTACACTTAAGTGTTAAGTACCCAATGACTCTTAAGAGACAAATACAATTTACACTTTGAGGCATGTGACCACCTAACTTGAAGTAATAACCATGACAACTCAAACAATTAGAACACCCCCCTTGTGCCAGCACATGAAATTTTATTTTGAGGAATCAAACTTGGTGGGCACATAATAACACCCTACTTTCACTGACATGATTTATTCATTGTGACTACGTTTGAAATTAAAAAAAAAAGTCTTTTCTTGTTCAATAAGGGGTTTTAGTTTTATCCATTAAGTTGTGGTGTAGTGAAAATATGGGGTGCTTTCCATAACGATTGCCCAATTCAAATATGAATCCAAATGAGCACACCCCAAAGTAGTTGTTCAAGTTTAGGCTGAAGTCCTAGAATAAATTAATGGCCCGTGAATGTGTCCAAGCTTTGTATATCACAATATAGTGACATAATTGTTACTATGAAAAAAAAGAGATTTTAGTTTCACCATTTTTTCTTTCAACCCTAATCCCTTGATATTCCGTGAAAGAATATTCATACTCAACTTTTGTTTTTATGCAAAGGATACTCTGGTATGCTCTACTTCTATACCCCTATATTCCAACATTTTGGTCCTTGTGATTTGAGATAAACTCATATAGTTCAAAGTATCAACACTTATGGTTTAATCATTACAGAGAAAGTGCCACTTACACATTGTGTGAAATGGCTAGTTATGCCATCCAAGCATTCTTAAATCTATTTGCATTTCACTTTCGCTTTGCGTTTGGGGTCTCTCTTTTGCATACCAAAATTATACTACATTCATAGGTCACTTCTGAACTTTTGATCTTATTCCACACTATTGGGATTGATAGGGTACTCTATTTCCATCAACCTTTCATCCACTATAGGAATTTATAGTTTTTGTCTCCTCCTTTCTACATTGGATCTCATTTTGATGGATCAATCAATTGTATCTTATGGTGTCTTAGGTCCAATTGCCTCTTGTGGTGCCTTGGCTCCATCCCTTCACACTTCACTCAACCTTCATCCCGTTCTCAAAGAAATATTCAACATAGATATGTGAAAGAAGAGGTAACCTTCTCCACTCAGGGCATACTAGTCATCATACATCTAAGATTAATAGATATACCTTTTGTCTATGTACTAGCCTTCTTTCCCTCATTTAGTTTTATATTGGATATAGATTATTATTCTTATTTTCCAAGGTGAATATCATTATCTACACCCATGTCAAGTAATTCTAACCTTACTATATTTTGATATTGCTTTCCTATTCCCCAAGACCAAGTAGTTGTCATTACTTTATATTAGAGTAAGTTAGTTTAGGTTCACATCTAACTAACTTTGGGAGAAAATAAACCCTAGGTCACCTTTTGAGTGCACTTATACCTAATGCTTCTTATTTTGTTGTGTTTATTGGTTATTAACATTTAGCTAAAACACCTTTTTACTATAATATCATTTCATTTCCATATTTTATCTTTTCTTAAATTAGTTTTTTTCAATAATTATCTATCTAATATAACTCTTATTCTTATTATTAACTTAATTAAACACACATAATAGATCTATCTAAATCCAATAACCTTTAATCTATATAGTGACCATCTTTTTACCTTTTTGTGCTCCAAGATGATAACAATAAATCCACAAAATTGTAACCCATTCTTTCCTTAATGTGATTTCACTCATTATCATAAGAGCCACCTTAACGATCATGTGAATATTTCTCCAAAGTGATAACAAGAAGAGAGTAGAGGATCAGATGTAGTATTTAAATTTCCATTGTCCATTTGTCATTTTCTCAATAGATTAATTATTGTCAACACATTTTAGCAATCTTTATAGTGGCGGAGGTTAATTTTTGTTAGTTTTGCATAAATTTGTCTATCAAGTGAAAATTTTCTAACATTCAAATATAAATTTGATTAAATAAAAAAAAATCCTTTTAACGATGTGGATTATATCTAGTTCATTTTTGTGGATTAATTCAGAGGAAAATGAAATGAGCTTAAGCAAAAACATAAATTTGGGATCCCATGTTTCAACCTCACCTCATGAACATGGTCTATATGATAGATGAAAGTCAATGGAATTCAAAAGCATAAATTTGTTATGAAGTAAAATTGATCACGAGGAAAACAAGAGCATTTGGAAATGAAAGTTATGTTTGACGAATTTCAAGCTTCTATGATAAAATGATGAAATTGGAAATAAACAAGTGGGAAGGATGCAATGCAAAACATTTGACGACATCCTTTGGAATTATTGATGGCACTGCCATTAGCCTTCTCATCTTCGAAGCTCCAATACCTCACCAACGCCATCACCATTCATGTACAGAGCACTGAACAACACAACTAGGATGTCAATCCCATCAGCTTGATCTTCGCTCGAAAGATGACTGAGGCCATCACTATTTTAAAGCTGATGTTATCTACATTTCTGGTGAGCTTATGCGAGGCCATCGATCTCTGTCATTTGGAAGAGGACATGCGATCCATTATCAAGCACATCATATTGCAGGCCGGGTGAAAGACACTGTACACAGTAGAAGACATAAGCCTTCTCGACTTTCCTTCTCCTTCTCGACACTTAACCTTCCTCTGGTAAGAAAAGTTCCCATGGTGACATGATAAGTGTTAAGCCTTTGTTGGCTAAAAGTATAGCTTCGACGGCTGTACAATAAATGTTAATCCTTCGTCAACTTATCAAAGCTCTATTAGCTAGTGCTCCGTGCTTATGCATTACGTGGCCCATCTCATGTCCTTTTCTGCTCTGGCATCACCTGGCCCATTGCTGCCACAGTTTCTCTTTTTCTGCTCTGACATTACTTGGCCCACTACTTATCATTTTCTCCTTCAATATCCTTTTGGCAGGGATATGCTGCAACGCAGCTCTTGTTTTATTAATGAACCTTTAAGGACATGCCCATTTATAAAATGAATCGAGAGGCTCCGCCATTTTCATATTTATATATTTAGGCCTTGATGCATAATATTGACGATAGGAGGGAAGGGGTTTTTACTCGCATTACCAATCCAAATATAAGGTGGGTCCTATCCCATATCTGTTTCTCTCTCCTTCTATGGTGGTTTTCATTTATCATCCGAGTTCGTGTCATGTCCCCAATTAAATGATTTTCAGATAAATAATTAAGTTGTCCTACCCAATTCCTAAGGGTTATGTGGAAGAATTTAAATATTGACATTTAATCCCGAGGTCTATAGTTTCTCATGAAAAATCAATATCCTAAATTGATGGTTGAAAAATAGGCCAATAAATTATGGAATAAATGTTAAATGCTCCAAAATGAAGTGGCATTAGGTCCTAGTTTGACTTGGGGGTGCATAAGTGGATATGTGGGGTCCACATGAGAGAATATTCCTCCTTTAAACATGGAGCCATCCCCAAATTCTAGTTGGAAGGGAAGAGGTAACATTCATGAAGGAAGAGGAAGAGTCATAGGGCTAAAAATGGGCAATGACAGATTCTATGACAACTATGACAAGCATTATGACACATTCTATGACACCTATGACACTTATAACAGATTCTATGACAATGTAAGAGCTAAAAATAAACCAAGAGGGAGCATGAGAGGAGTTACACATCTCCAAATCATCCAAAAGATTCCCCAAGTCGAATTCATGGAGGATTTGGAGACAAAAGATGAACCAAGTGTCATGTGGGGCCAATGAAGGGTCATAACCCCCACTAATTCGAATTTCATGAGTAATTAGGAGATAATTTGAGTTCTAAGGAGGTAAATGTCTCCACTAAAGTTATTAAAAGGAGACCAAGTCGAAATGGAGTAGCTTTTGATCATTTTTTATTTGCATCTTTGCAATTTGGAGAGCTTCAAGCTTGTCCTTGCACGGTGGTTGTTCATCCTCTACGCCTTAGGACCAATTTCGAGGGTGCAAGATTCCCATCCAAGTTGGTTGATGGAGAGGCCATTCATACCTCTCAACAGAGCTTCATGGAGATGTTTTTTATGTAGGTTCAACCCCCATCTGATTTCAAGTTCATATTCTCTCTTCCTTCTCTACTATCATTCTCCTATCTTTCTCTCAATGTTCATGTAAAGTGAGATAGCGCACTCTTTGTTGCATATAGATAATGGAAGGCTGTTGTTTAGAACTTATGAACTTGTTAATGGATGCATAAATATGTAATGGATAGATCATGAGAGTCACAGCTCGAAATACTAAGCACTTCATGTACTATTTCTCCAAGTAACATTGACATTCGAGCTAGCTTCCTCGTTCTCTCAATGTTGTGTAAAAGTGTAATGGCGTACTTCTTGTTGCATATAGCTAATGGAAGATTGCTATTTCGACCTTATGGACATGTTAGTTTCTGCATAACTCTGTAATAATCATACCATGAGAGCCACATCTCGAAACACCATGTATTTCAAGTGATATTTCCAATCAAGAAAGAGATTCGAGCCATTTTCCCCATAGCATTTGCATAGTGATTTTGGAATGATGTTGTACCTGTTTTATATCAGAGTTTACTAAGATATTTATCCATGTTATGAGCTGTATATTAAGTTAATTTGATGGCCCAAATGATGTTTGCAAACCCTTGAAATGTCACTATGGTTTATGACTAAATTCGAGACTCCATGTCCATCATTTTCACCACAAATTCTAGACTCTAGAAGCTGTTGTTCATTGGGATACCTAATCGACCCTAAAACCAAATATAATACTGCACACATATTGTCCTTAATGTACTATAACAGAGACAAGTCTCAAACCAAGAATTAGTGAAGGTCGTACAATGTTTGGAAGAGCATTTAATGGAATACCTAGGGGGGGTTTCAACTTCTCAAATTAACTAGACTTGTCCCGAAACTTCTTTCCTTGCAAATTGCATACCATGGATGGGTATATCAGTTGTTTGGGTGTCTGATATATGTATTAATGTGTCCTATGTCCTCCTAAGTTCCTCCATACAGAATTCAAAACCATTTGGGATCATTTGGGATAGTTTGGGGTTTCACTAGTCCAAGATTCAAAAATTGGCCAAATTGTGTAAATTTTCAAATTGGGGATATTACAGTTCGACAATAAAAAGTTGTTTCCATAGACCAAATTATAGGGTGTAAACCTTGTAGTTGTTTTCCACATAGTGTTTTATGCCCAACCAAACAGCTTCTATAAACCTATTCTCCCAATATTTTTTATGTTGCTTTACTGCCTTTGTGAGGTTATTCTCCAACTCTATGTTTATTACTTCTACTTGGCCATTTTATTGAGGGTGGTAAGTAGCTGATTTATTGTGGCCAATCTTGTATAGGTGTATACGATTCTGAATAAAATATTAGAAATAAATTGAGGTCCTTGATCTGTCACAACCTCCCCAGGCACTCCAAATCGTGTGAATACATTCTCATATAGTAATTCTGCTACCTTTTCCTCTTTAGCATTATTCATTGACTTCACTTCTGACCATTTTTTCAAGTAGTTTGTACAAACAAGTATGTGCTCTTTTTTATTGGATGGTGGGTCAATGGGTCTCACAAACTCCAAGCCCCACTTTTTAAGGGTTCCAATTATACTTGTAATTGTATTGGCATATCATCCCTTTTGGTACGCTTTCCCATTCGTTGGCATTCATCATGGTGTATACATATTCTTCAATGTCTCTATGAAGTGTTGGCCAGTAGTACCCTACATTAATAACTTTGCAGGTTGTCCTCTTTGCAGCAAAGTTCCCCCACAGGGTTCATCATGAAAAGCATGTAGTATGTAATGTACCTCATCTTCCCTTATGCAACGTCGGAGTATGTGGTCTGGTCTAAGTTTGAATAGGTAGAGCCTTTGTGTGTATGTGGTACTTTTACTTAAAATCTTGCAATGTTCATCTGTAGACAAAATGTTGAGGAAACCTTCTTGAAGCTATATAAATTGCCTAGAGAATTTGTGGAGAATTTGCTATGTCCCAAAACCATGGGGTTTTAACTGAGATTGCGAATATATGTTTTCATCTAGAAAAGAGTCATAAAAAACTTATTGATCAGCATTAATTATTAGTCTAGGCAGAAAATATGCAACAACATGGGTGAAGTATGGATATCCAAGAGAAAATTTGGACAATGACTTGAAGATGCAAAGGGAGACACCAAGTATGTGCATGAGTCTAAATAAACAAATAGGTAGAAGCTTTTGGTCATATGTGTTATCATCTCTTGCTGAATTTTTGTAGCCCCATGTGGCAACACCATGTCATGTAACCATGATCATGAGTCTACTTGATAAGGTCTATTATATCATCATGAGTCTACTTGATAAGATCTGTTGTGTTGTAGTTGAGAGGAAACACAATGAGACATTGACACCTCTAATTGTGGTGACTCATCTCTTCAAGGTACACAATGATATATTGGTATCATGCATCATCTTTGTACAAGGTCCGGATTCATAGTAGCTCAACAAGAGCCACACATCATGTAAAAGGTTAGTTTCAATGGATCATGCACAAATTTTCACATGCCAACAAAATTCAAGCCTTAATATGGGATGCAATCCTAAGATAGGGATATGTCACCGTATCTAGATAGGTTGTATAATCACATAGATCACAACAACATGTCAAAGATGGACCACAAGACATGGCGTTGAATTGTGGGTAATGTTGTACTAAAATGAAGGATAATTCTATCATATCAAACCAAGGACTTGCATCTCTAAGGTGATCACCAATGTTTTGGTGTTCAGCAATTCATTGTTATGGTATTTCATTGGTTTTCCAACAATGATATTTACTATTTGATTTTCAAATAGGGGATGCACATATCAAAATATTTTGTTTCCTTCGAATTCAATTACTCTTTTTTCCACTAGTTAGAAGAATATATGAACTTGCCAAATCAATGTATAGCTCTTGTTTTAGGGGAAATAGCTTGTATGCGTACCAAATAGTGGTTACCCACACAACAAGGTGGTTGGTGTTTACTATAACACGAGTATAGTGGTTTAAAAACTTATTTCCTTTACAAGCAAGCAAGAGGGGGGATGCATTTACTTGGAAAAAGATCTAAAAGGTTTTCCCTTTATTGTAGGAGAAGGAAATGAGACCATTTGCATATAAAATAAGCCTAAATGTCAAGGATGTCAAGGAAATCACTCTTAGTATGAAAGAGGATGAATTCATCAACAACATAAATACATCAAATTTATGTGTAGCGAGAAGTTGAGACTCTCTATCCTCCACACATCCCTTCGAGTGGCTCTACCTAAAAAGCTTGAAAGAAATGTAGTGATGTTGGTATCAAAGGAAAACCTAGCTTGACACCTTCTTGGTAGTCGAACTTGTGGTTTTCCAATGTTTGGGACACTTAGGGGGTTAAATTCATTGATTTTGGCCCTTTTCCTAGGGTCTAAATTGTTGCATAGGTATTGTTTCTTCATTCATGAGTGATATAGGATTAGTGGAGCCATATGTGTTGTATATTTGGTAACTAAACACACTATGTTGTGTGTTGGCCCAATCTATGTGCTAATAGATACCTCTTGAGGTATGAGGGTAGGAGGAAAAACGAAAGGAAGTGATATGCAACCACAATATAGATCAAGGATCTCGTGCTTATGTATGAGTTAAACAAATTACATAATGGTGGATCAATGGCCCAAACAAAGTGGGAAGCCCGTGTCCAACTAGTACAATATCTCAAATACATCATTGAGTCACATTTTCTTACATCAATGGTCTCATGTTGTCAAGATGGGTGGAAAATATATGAAGAGTATGAAAACTCACTATTGAAAAGGGGCTTTCAGATAAGTAGTGATGCTTGAAAATGGTAAGAACTTAGAGAAGATTGTCACCACACAAATTAAGTGGATTTCCTTAGTCTCTCATCTAGATTGGGCTTTGTTCCCGAACTCATTACCACGGTTCTAATGTTGGTTAACTCTACGTTGCTTCTCCGATGACCACGCCCATGTGCCCATGAACGCAATGGGTGATCACGCCTCACTATGCAAGTTCGATTTTCTTGTGGGGATGGCAATATTCAACAAGGTATCGTGGTTTAGTTACTATTCCTGGCAATGGGCTCCTCGAGTTCTCAAACCATTAATTTCATGTATCAACATGGATGTAATATACCCTGCAGCAACAGTCAACGCGTTATCTTCCAGGTCTTGGTGGGTATCTCCCCAAACTCGACTGCAAGAGGGGATTATTACTTTGGACCTTTCAAACCTGATCTCAATGGCCAATCCAACTCGCATCTGGGATCCCCTTCTGCGTGTGAAGCCCTAACTCGATTTATATATATATATATATATATATATATATATATTTTCTTTTTCTGCATGTGAAGGTTTCCCCTTACGCCCAACACCAAGAAACCATCATCTTCTTTCAAACTTTGATCGCTGGGTTATATTTTGAGTGGATCTTGGCTCAATTGTGCCTATTGGGCGTTCCCAGCATTTGCATTTGGAAATTGTTGGACTCTGAATCCGATTTTGCGGAAATGAAAACTCTGGTGTGGCTGTAACTCATAGGATGGTTTATACAACAGGTAATAAAAACGCCTCAATGGGTACAAATAACACAGCTACCATGAACTCAGAAAATACAGGAAGAAGCAACAGAAATTTTCCCATCCATTCTCAAATTGTTTCACACAAATACCTGATCTCTCTCTCAAAATCTCGGATTCATCCTTTTATTATTTGACAGATTATCACACATTCCTTCCCTCTCGAGTTATAGATCCCTCCTCCATTTTTTTTCTTTTGACAGTAAAAAAAAACTCTTCAGTACTCCCACTCACTGAGAGTTACAACTATGTCTTGAATTGTTATTAGCAAGATCTTTTTCCATCAGACACTTGCCCAAATTTTCAAGACTTTATTTCTAAATTTAGGTAACTAATTTCTAAAATCTATAACGGCCTAGTCTCCTCACAGGGAGCTGTAGACAGCCATTTATTCCTATTCAAACTTATTAACTGACAATACACTCTATCTTCATAATTAAAAAAAAATTCTACACCTTCAATAGACTATTTTCGGACCCTGAATATTGCTTAGCCCAGCCTCGGGCCACAATGTGTGTCAAAATGATCACATGCTGGTTTGGGCTAGATGCCCCTGCATCAGACTCCCAGGGCGAGAAGAGTCGAACTCCTGTTCAAAAGGTCATCAACAAAAAATCCTTTGGATTCTAACTCTGTTGCACTCATCCAAGTGGCGTCTTCTACAGGATGTGCTCTCCACTTCACCAAATATTCCAAATAATCCCTCTGCCTGGTACTTTTTGCAATTCTAGTGTCCAAGACCTCCTTTGCCTCCAATTTCTGTGCTACTGGCATCTACTTCAGCCATTTCAAATCATCATCAGCATCTTTGTTTCTTGCAACCGAACCTGCATCATCTGCTGTAAAGGGATATATATCAGCCACATTGAAAATAGGAGATATGCCAACTCCTGCTGGCATTTCCAGCTCATAAGCATTAGCGGAAAACTTTATGAGGATTTTGCATGGCCCAATCTTCTTCATTTTCAGTTTGTTGTACTCTCTCTTAGGAAACCTTTCCTTTCTTAGATGGGCTAACACTAGGTCTCCCACCTCATAATTCTTTTCTCCTCTTCTAGAATCAGCTCTCACTTTGTAATTTGCATCACTTCTCTGTAGCCTCTCTTTAACTTCTTCCTGTAGCTCTCTGATACTAGCTGCAAAGTCTTCTCCATCCGCACTCCTCTTTTCCATCTGTCCCAAATCTCACAATTCATATACTCCTCTAGGATGCATGCCATACAAGACCTGAAATGGGCTCATACATGTGCTTCTGTTTGGCGAGTCATTATAGGCAAACTCAGCTTGTGACAACACTCTATCCCACTGTTTTGGACTTTCTCCAACCAAGCTCCTCAACATGTTACCCAGACTCCTGTTAACTACCTTAGTCTGACCATCCGACTGTGGATGATAAGCTGAACTGAAATTCAGCTTAGTAACTAGCTTCTTCCACAATGTCCTCCAGAAGTGACCTGTGAACCTCGTATCTCTATCGGAGACAATACTTCTTGGAAACCCATGCAGCTTCACTACTTCATTAAAGAACAAGTTTGCTATGTGAGTGGCATCACTTGTCTTAAAACATAGAACGAAATGTGCCATTTTTGTAAATCTGTCCACTACTACAAAGATGGAGTCATTTCCTTTCTGAGTCTTTGGCAATCCTAAAATAAAGTCCATACTTACAGACTCCCAAGGCCTGGTAGGAACAGGAAAGGGTGTGTATAAACCAGTGTTTTGTCTTCTTCCTTTGGCATGCTGACAGGTTCTACATCTGCTCATAAACTTCTCAACCTCAGACCTCATCTTGGCCAGAAGTAAAAATGACTTAGCTGTCCATAAGTCTTATCACTTCCAAAGTGACCAGCCATTCCACCATTGTGTTTCTCTTGAATCAAATTTTCCCTCATTGAGCAGTGTGGGATACACAACTTACTATTCTTGAAAAGTAAACCGTCATGCAACATATATTCATCCCACAACCCTCTGTCCACCTCCACAGGGTTCTTGCATGCTCTATATGCACACTGAAAATCATTGTCAGTTTCATATAAGTGTCTAAGATATTCAAATTCTAAAACTTGTACCTGAGTTTCCTGTATGATTAAGGCTCTCCTGCTCAATGCATCAGCTACACGGTTTGACTGTCCACTAATGTGCTTTAACACAAAAGTGAAACTCTGTAGAAACTCTACCCATTTAGCATGTTTTTGATTCAATTTATGTTGTTGCATTATGTACTATAAAGCATGGTTGTCATAATACAATACAAATTCCTAAGGCATCAAATAATGCCTCCAATGTTTCAGGGCTTGGACTATAGCGTAGAATTCCTTGTCATATGAGGAATATATTTATGTTTTGCATCATTTAGTTTTTCACTAAAATAGGCCACTGGTTTACCTTCTTGACTGAGCACAGCCCCAATGGCTATCCCACTAGAATCACACGTAACTTGGAATGGTTTTCTAAAGTTTGGTAACCCCGACACGGGCTGCTCTGTAATCTTTTTCTTTAATAGCTGAAATTTATTTTCAGCTCCTGCTATCCAATTGAATGGTTGATTGTCCTTTCTAATGGTCTCCACAATGGGTGAGCAAATGCCACTAAAGTTCTTTATGAATTTCCTATAAAAGCTTGCTAAACCATGGAAGCTTCTTACCTCAAATATGCTTTGGGGGGGAAGGCCAATCCAAAATTGCTTGCACCTTTTCTGGATCCATCTTCAAACCATCTTTCGAAACCACAAAGCCCAAATACACTAACTCAGATTTCAGAAATGAACACTTCTTAATGTTCACCAATAACTTCTTTGTTTTCAACTTTTCCAAGACATATCTCAGATGCCTTAGATGCTCCTCCTTTGACTGACTGAAAATTAGTATATCATCCAGGTAGACTATCACAAATTTGCCTATGAAGTCTCTCAAGACTTCATTCATCAATCTCATAAAAGTACTTGGGGCATTTGATAACCCGAATGGCATAACCAGCCACTCATAAAGCCCTTCATTAGTTTTGAAGGTTGTCTTCCACTCGTCCCCCTCTCTAATTCTGATCTGATGATACCCACTTTTCAGATCTATCTTTGTAAAGTATGCTGCCCCACTCAGACAGTCCATTATGTCATCCATCCTGGGCAATGGGAACCTATATCTGATGGTTATTTTATTAATGGCTCGTGAATCCGTGCACATCATCCATTCACCGCCCTTCTTTGGGCTCAACACTGCAGGCAATGCACATGGACTCAGACTTTTCTTAATTAGCCCCTTATCCAACAGTCCTTGTACTTACTTTCTGATCTCTTCATTCTCCTGAGGTGTCAGCCTATAGGCTGCCTTGTTGGGTAAGCTAGCTCCCAAAATGAAGTCAATGTGATGGCTGATATCTCTCTTTGGCAGAAACTCATTGGGTAAATCATCCACTACCATGTCACCAAATTCAACCAACATTCTCTGAACCTCTTCAAGCAGATCTGAAATTGTAGTATTCATCATTACTACCTTGGGCTTGCACATCACAGCGTAGTTCACTTCCTCCTCCTCGAACTGCTGCAAATACTTTTTGCCAGTCAACATCAAGACTTTTGCTACCGGCTGTTCTACTGTACTACCTTCTTGCAAAGGAAGTAAGACGTGTCTCATTCCATCCTTATCAAAACTGTAGCAGTTCCTCCTACCATCGTGCACTACTTTCCTGTCAAACTGTCAAGGTCTTCCCAAAAGAACATGACAGACATCCATGGGCATAACATCACATATTACTTTATCTTTATATGTACCTACTTGTAAATCAAACTCACATTGCTCACTTACCAGGATTTGATGTTCTTTGTGCAACCAGGATACCTTGTAGGGGATTGGATGTCTGATCTTCTTCAAGCTCAGTTTCTCCACCATCTCTGTGGAAAGCAGATTGTCAGTACTCCCACTGTCAATCACCATCTTGGAGCACTTTCCTTTGACCTTGCACATAGTCCTGAACAAGGCTTTCCTCTGAGCAGGTTCTGCACTTTCCTTCTCAAGTTTCAACAAGACTTTGTTTACCATCAAAGCCTCTCCAGTCTCAGGTAGGTTTTCAGCCACTGGTAATTTCTCTTGCTGCTGCTCTTTCTGAGCCACATAGGCCCCTCGCTGTCCTATCTTTTCCTTCTCCGGGCATTCGAAAGATTTGTGACCTAACTTGTTACATTTGTAACATCTAAAGACAACTTCTCTGCCTCTCCCTCTACCTCTACCTCCTTGGTAGGGTCTTCTTCCTCTGGGGTCACTGTTTCTATCTTGCTGCTCCTGATGATTCGAATTGTTAGACTCTCCCTTTTGGGCTGCAAACTTTTCCCTTCCAGCTGGTTGTCCTCGTCCTCTGGCTGAACCTCTTCCTCTATTGAAGTTTTGTTTTCTCAATAGCTTCTCTTCTGCTCTTAGGGCACATTGGTAGGCCTCTTCCATTGTCCTAGGTGATATCATGCTGATTTCATCCTGGATCTCCATCCTCAAGTCATTTACATATCTGGCAGCCTTCTCGGCTGATTCCTCCACATAACCAGCTCTCAAATTTACTTTGTAAAATTCCTCAGTGTACTCTCTCATAGTTAGCACTCTTTGCCTCAGATTCTGCATTTGCCTATACAGAGTCAGCTGGTAATCCTTCGGCAAGAATTTGGCCTTCATCTTGGCCACCATCCTATCCCAGCTCTTGATTAGTGGCTTATTCTTCCTTCTCCTCTCTGCCTGCACACTATCCCACCAGAGGGAGGCATGCCCCTTCAACCGTGTCACTGCCAATCTGACTTTCCTGTTCTCCTCAATCTCGTCATACTCAAAATATTTATCCAACTCACTGATCCAGTCAATGAGGTGTTCAGCAGTAAGGCTTCCATCATAGGTGGGTAGCTCGTTCTTCGCTCTAGATGTGGTTCCTAAAATGGATCGAATACATCTCATTTTAGGTGTCTCTGCTACAGGAGCTGCTTCCTCTTCACGTTCTTCCTCATCAGGCTCACTAATCTCATCTCAATGGCCAATCCAACTCGCATCTGGGATCCCCTTCTGCGTGTGAAGCCCTAACTCGATTTTTTTTTTCTGCATGTGAAGCCTAACTCGATTTTTTTTTCTTCTGCATGTGAAGGTTTCCCCTTACGCCCAACACCAAGAAACCATCAGCTTCTTTCAAACTTCGATCGCTGGGTTATATTTTGAGTGGATATCGGCTCAATCGTGCCTATTGGGCGTCCCCAGCATTTGCATTTGGAAATTGCTGGACTTTGAATCCAATTTTGCCGAAATGAAAACTCTGGTGTGGCTGTAACTCATAGGATGGTTTAGATAACAGGTAATAAAAACGCCTCAATGGGTACAAATAACACAGCTACCATGAACTCAAAAAATACAGGAAGAAGCAACAGAAATTTTCCCATCCATTCTCAAATTGTTTCACACAAATACCTGATCTCTCTCTCAAAATCTCGGATTCATCCTTTTATTATTTGACAGATTATCACACATTCCTTCCCTCTCGAGTTACAGATCCCCCCTCCATTTTTTTTCTTTTGACAGTAAAAAAAAACTCTTCAGTACTCCCACTCACCGAGAGTTACAACTCTGTCTTGAACTGTTATTAGCAAGATATTTTTCCATCAGACACTTGCCCAAATTTTCAAGACTTTATTTCTAAATTTAGGTAACTAATTTCTAAAATCTATAACAGCCCAGTCTCCTCGCAGGGAGCTGTAGACAGCCATTTATTCCTATTCAAACTTATTAACTGGCAATACACTATGTCTTCATAATTAAAAAAAAAATTCTACACCTTCAATAGACTATTTTCGGACCCTGAATATTGCTTAGCCCAGCCTCGGGCCACAACGTGTGTCAAAATGATCACACGCTGGCTTGGGCTAGATGCCCCTGCATCAAGTAGGAAACTTCTCTGTGATACCGGAGATCTCTAAGATAGTGGCTCCAATATTGGATGGAAAGGATCCATAATTGTCCATGGTCTTTGACAAATTTAGAACACCAACACCATTGAGTACAATTCTTGCCATGTGAAATTATTTAAGATTAAACATGGGAAAAATCGCCCAATCAATGATGAAAATTCTTGCTAAATGTAAAGCAATACATCGATGATGAAAATGGGTGCTAAGGTACCAGTGTGATCCTAACAATGTGAATAAATGATATAAAGTTGAAAACTAGAAGGAACCATTCGATTAAGGAGCAATGATGATTTTCCATTGCCAAATGTGAGGAATCCACCATATGAGGAAAATGTACTCTAAGGTACTAAGACCTCTGGATCAAACTCCAAAGCAAATGTGTTGTGGTTTATAAGAGAAGATCTACGGGGAAAGGGAATGAAGAATCCTTTCAATTATAATAAGGCAAGACGATATAATAAGTTATATTTTGAATGATTTAAGACTCAAGGGGACTTGCTAAACTTTGGAAGGGTGACATAAAGTGACAAAAGTGTTTGACTATAATTGTATGCTCTAGTAAATGAAAACACCAACTACTACCCAAGCTTTTAATGAAAGATTAAACCAAAAAACTCTATGACTTCCCTCTTTTAGATTTTTAGATATTTTTTGTTTTTTCATTTTTTAAGGAGTGAAAAACAAATAAAAAAAATGCATTGATATAAAGAGGAAACAAAACAGGAGTGAAAAACAAATAAAAAATATCTGATGGGTATGTTCTTGCAATCAATTAATTATGCATGGTCTTTGTGTTTTTCACTTCTTGCCGTTGTGGCATTACTTGACTCTTGCCTCTTTTGTGTGGCATTTGTTTTGGTATATAACAATCTCTATACTATTTAATATAATGGTATCGCTTTTTTTCTTTGAAAAAAAATTAACTAATTATGTATGGACCAAAATCTTAAAAGGAAAAATATTTAATTGGTAAACCAGCATCCATCCATTTGAAAAGAAAGTTCATATACTTCTCAAAAAGTATATGAAAGTTCATTTTTCAAAAAGTTACCTAAAGAAACAAGAGAAATAGCTACAAAAGTCTTAAGATTATGTTTATAGTTAAGATATTATTTCTATGTTTATAATTTTTTAGTATATATGATATTATTTTTGTTACTTATTTATTATTAAAAATAATATTATTAAAAGTTAATTTATATCTTGTAAAAAAGAGTTAGACTATGTTTATAGTTAAGATATGATTTATATGTTTATAATTATTTTTGTATATATGATATTATTTTTGTTACTTATTTATTATTAAAAAGACTATTAATAAAAGCTAATTTATATCTTTATTTTAAAAAGAGTTAGCGACTTTCCTTGTAGTTAAAGTGGTGTTAAAATTATAAATATTCTAAATATGATTTTTTTTCCCCGAAAAAAAGATCACAATGATATATATACTAAATATATATTATTATAAATTTCAAGATGTATAATATTTAATAAATATATTTTGTAAAAATAAAAATAAGTATAAATAATAGTATGCAATTATATCTTACATGATAAAAAGTAAGTCAAATATATTGTACATACATATATTGTTTGTGTAATCACAAAATTTTATATATATTAGTTCTAGGTCAAAAGAAGAAAAAAAAAGAAAAAAAGGGTATATTAAAGAAACTTATATTCATATATTTTTATTAATTAAAAATATAATGCCAATAAAAAGATAAACATATGTTTGTACATTGTCCATATACTATAAAAACCATATTAGTGTGGTTAAAAGGAAAAAATGGTTATTATTAGTTCATAAAAAAGTGTTATATATATATATATATATATATATATATATGTCATTGATTGAGTTTTTAAAATTATAAATTATTTTGACTGTGAATATAGTAGAGTGCACAAAATGATATCATTAATAGAATGGTGTAGTCTAAATATTTTATGTTTTCAACTTTTTTTGAGCATATTTTCGTTCCAACCAAAAGCCACCGCTATTCCTTAATTGTGTACTTATCATTAATGACGGTGTACAAAAATGATAGTATTCATTAGCATTAATGAAACCTTTAGTGTCAAGCTAAAAAAATGAATTTTTAAATTTTAAATTATTACCTTGTATATTGAATTTTTTGTATTTTAAATTATTACCTTAAAAACTGAAAACCAAAGGTCAGAAAACCTTGTATATTTTGACATGCTTGATGAATGAAAAGATATCTGGGAGTTATTACCTGTTAGTGGTATCAGAGCTGCTCTGCTATAACTCATGCATGCTCAGTCCCTGCCAAACCTGCCCTCTACGCTCCTCTGCCTAGCTGTCTGTGTTTTCTGCCATATTCTACTGCAGGCGTCGATCGTTCCTTAACCCTAATTCCTCCATTTTCGTTCTCACAGTCTTAAGGCTACGACCTCCTTCATTGTGAGCTTTATCTTGCTTTCCTTCTTGCGTGACCCTTCATTGTGAGCATGCCCTCGGCTCTTCACGTCAACATGCTCAGTCATGGACTCTTTCGTTCTGCGAAGTCTCGTCATTCTTCCTATACGTTACATTATCTCCATTTTTCAACCTACGTGACCTCTTCCCAGTCTGCACACCTCCCACAAACTAGGCGTACTCTTGCAGCGTGAGAACACCACCCACGATCCTGCAGCGTGAGCACACCACCCACGACCTGTGAACCTGACATGGAGCTAACATAGGTGTTGAGACTCTTCTGTTGTGCGTACGACTGCAAGATTAAATATTGGTGATTGCGTGGAGGTATTCTCGTGTTGAGACTACGTGGAGACTGTTGCAGCATGGAGCTACCATCCATCAAAGTGATGCGACCTCCATCCTGTTAGTGTTGCGACCTCCAGAAAGCCGTGTCCTCCATCTTGTAAGTGTTGCGACCTCCCGAAAGCTGCGTCCTCCATCCATCAAAGTGTTGCGACCTCCATCCTGTAAGTGCTGCAAGTGTGATAGTGGTGGGGTGAGAGAGGCAACCCTAATCGATGAATGTGTTGTACATTGCATTTCTGGTGAAGACTGCAAAGACAACGTCCAACGTAACCCTAAAACTTGGAATGATCTAGTGGAGGTAAAATTCGGAATGTGGTTTGATGCAAATCCTAATTCTATAGGTGGAGAAAGAGTAAAGTAATATTTTTAATGTGGGCATGGTGAAGACTATGTAAAGAATTCATATTTTGAAGATCATTTGAACCATTCTATATTGCTAGCCAAAGCTGCCCGAGCCTTTGAAGACACAAGACTGAGCACTTGTTTGAACACATATCATTGTATTTTTTAGAGTGAGGATCATTATATTTTGTGAGAGAGTGAGAACTATTGTAATTTATTCTTCTATAAAGAATTAAGCTTGCATATTGTTGCAATATATATGTAATAGTGCTCTAGGGAGTGCTGCAGAACTGAGCTGCAGAAATTAATTGTAAATTTTTTTAAAGAAGGGAGTAGAAATTTGATTTGAAACCTACTTATTTTCTGTCATATACTCTCCCTAATAGTTGCAGGTTCAAATCTAACTTGAAGATGCACTCAATAGCATTTGTTGTTGGTGCTACACTCACCGACAAAGATACATTTCCAGAATGGTGGAGAAAGATCAAGGCTACTTATGTCTACAATGACTTGTGGGACTACATTTGTGAAGGAAAGACCACTCTCACTGATGAAGGCACTGTCATCTCTTCACCTCCAAAGCCCCCTTCAACAGAGAAAGAAATTGCTATCTGGCAGACTAGAGACAAGAAAGCATTGGCTATGATTTCTACCACTGTCAGTGAAGAGGCGAGCCAACATATTCTTCATGCGAAGACATGTTATGAAGCCTTAAAAACTCTAAAAGATCTATATGATTCGCACTCTGAAATAGAAGTCATTCAATTAATGTTAAAATTATTCAGTCTTGAAGTAAAAGAGAATGGCCCCATGCTAGTCGCATCTGAAATAAAAGCCATCATGCACAAGATTCAAGCTTCTGGTATGAAACCAGACTTTCCACTTGTAGCATTTGTAAAATCTCTTTATCCCACTCACTCAAACTACCTTGAATCCTTGCAAGCAAGTGACAAGTTCAAAGATCTCACCTTTGAAATTCTGGTAGAAAAGATTGCAGACAGAGAGAAATCTTTTGGTAAGAAGACAAGTGAAAGTACTTTAGAATCTCTTTGCTTCGCTCAGAAAGCAAATAACAAGCCTAAAGACTCTTTCAGGCGAGATAGCAGCAAAAGAGGCAGAGGAAGAAGAAATTTCAGAGGAAGAGGAGGAAGAAACAGATCAAGCAAAATATCAGATGTGAAGTGCACACGCTGCAGAAAGAATGGGCATTAAGCAGATCAATGTTGGGAATCTTGGAACTCCATCAAAGGTAGACAAAATAAAGAAGATAAGAATAAAAACCAAGAGGATGGTAAATCCATGATTCTGCTCATTTTATTGTTGCACATTGTAATCTTGGAATTCATGAAATGACTTCTCTTTCACCTTACAAAGATTGTTGGTTGCTTGATACTGGTGCAACATCTCATATGACATTTAGAAAAGATTGCTTTGTAGAATTGAATGACATTGCGAATGGCATAGTATACTTTGTAGATAAATCTAGCCTCAAACCACATGGAATTGGCTCAATCAGGCTAAAGTTGCTTGGATTCCCTGATTTCATATTAAAGAATGTTCTCTATCTTCATCAGTTGCAGAGAAGCTTGATGTCCTTGGTGCAGATTCGACAGCAAGACCACTCCATCCACATGTTTGATGGGACTGTGGAGATAATAAAATCCTCTGACAACAAGGTCGTCATGACTGGTTATGAATATGGGCAGCTACTAAAAATGAGAGGCTCTTCTGCAAGAATTCAGAACTTTGCCTATATCTCTCAACATGAAGAAGGTAATATGTCATCCAGTTTATTATGGCATGCTAGATTTGCTCATCTTAATTATAACAGTCTTAGATTGTTAATAAAGAATGATGTATTTGGTTTTCCCACCATTCCGAAGCAAAGGAACAAGTGTGATGCATGCATACTAGGCGAACATAGTAAGCAACCATTTCCAGAGTCAAAATTCAGAGCATGTAGAAAGTTGAACTAGTTCATTCTAACTTATGTGGCCCCATGCCTATTCCTTTTGCAAATGGTAATAGGTACATTATGACATTTGTTGATGATTATAGTAGAATGTGTTGGGTGTATTTGTTGAAGACAAACTATGAAGCATTTCAAACTTTCAAGAAGTTTCATGCATTGATAGAAAATCAAGCACAAGTACGTATTCGTACATTCAGATATGATAATGGTAAAGAATATACATCTAAGGAATTTGAAGAATATCTTTGCAAACATGGAATTACACATCAAACTACAGTTCCCTACAATCCCCAACAAAACGGTGTAGCAGAAAGGATGAATAGAACCTTAATGAATACAACACGATCAATAATGTTTTTCAAGAATGTGAAGCTAATGTTTTGGGGTGATGCAGTCCTATGCGCAACATATTTGAGAAATAGAAGTCCTTCTCATGTTCTAGAAGATAAGACTCCACATGAAATGTGGTTTGGCCATCTTCCTTTGGTTAGGCATTTCAAAATTCTTGGTTCCGTTTGATATGCCTTAATACTAAAGGATCAAAGAAACAAGCTTGGTGCTAGAAGCCGAAGATGTATTTTCTTGGGGTACTTAGAAACGTCAAAGGCATATCATATTTATGATGAGGTAAACTAAAAGTTTGTTATTTCTAGAGATTCCATTTTTCTTGAAACTAATAAAAATAACAAGTCTATTGAAATACAACTTGATCGTCTAGAGGGGTTTGCTCATCTAAAGACATATTATGAATGAGATAATGAAATTCTACATATTGAAGGGGGAATCCCTATCTTGGATCGATCCAAAAGCAACATCAACAACCCCTAATGAATAGAATAATGAAGAAGAAGTTCCTGCCACTTCAACTGAACATGAGACTCAACTGGATGATGTAATTGAGAGGATTGGAAGATTGAACCTAGAAGAGAATAATGCACCACCAACTGATCAACCTGGACCATCAAGGAAGATTCCGAAATGGGCCACAAAGACACTTTAAAGTGTTCATGCAGATGAAGTAGGAAAGGTGGGAACAAGAAGCTCAACTAGACAAGAAGATGGAGGAAATGCAGAGAACTCAGGTAATGACATGGATGTCTCTTTTGATTGTGAATTGAATTTTTCTACTAACATTGAACCAACTTCCTTTGAAGAGGCTACTACTCGTGATGAGTGGAAAGAAACCATGCATAATGAGTATGATGAACTCATAAAGAATGGAACTTGGAAGCTGGTTGATGCTCCAGTCAGAACCAAACCAATTGGAAACAAGTGGGTGTACAAGAACAAATACAAATTAGATGGCTCACTTGACAAACATAAAGCAAGGCTCATGGCAAAAGGCTATGCACAAAAACAAGGAATTGACTATGAAGAAACGTTCTCTCCCACATCAAAATAGGGCACCATCCACACTCTACTTTCCTTAGTTGCACAAAATGATTGGAATGTTCATCAGATGGATGTAAAGATTGCATTCTTGAATGGAGACTTGAAATAAAATGGCTTCATGTCTCAACCCGAAGGTTTTGTTGTGAAGGGACAATAACACAAGGTATGCAAACTTGTCAAGTCCTTGTATGTCCTGAAACAAGCACCTCGAGCATGGGTACTTTGATTCACACTTCGATGGTGACCAAGAAACATGAGTGTCCACTTCTGGATACACAATAAGTCTTCCATCAGCAACTATCTCCTGGAGATCACACAAACAATCAGTTCCAATAGATTCGACAACAGAGGTAGAATATATAGCAACAGCAGAAGAAACCAAAGAGATTGTGTGGCTCCGGAAGATACTTGAAGACTTGCAAGAAAAACAAGAAAACTCCACTCCACTTTTGATTGAGAACACTTCTGCAATCAAGTTGGCCAAGAATCCTAGATTCCATGATCGAACCAAACATATCAACACAAAGTATCATCTGATTCGACATCATGTAGAGGCCAAGATAGTTCATTTACGTCATTGTTCCACTAATGATCAAACTGCAGATATCTTCACCAAAGCACTTGGACAAGAAAAGTTTGAAAGATTTAGAACCATGCTCGGTCTTACAAACTCTCCTTCGGATTAAGGGGGGGAATGTTGGAAGCTTAATCCTCAGATTATAGCTCCACATGTTATGTACATATGTAAATAAATAAAATGAATATGAATAGATGTAGGAAGACAAAGAGTCTTCAACGAACCTTTTGGAAACTGAAAACCAAAGGTCAGAAAACCTTGTATATATTGACATGCTTGGTGAATGAAAAGATATATGGGAGTTATTACCTGTCAGTGGTATGAGAGCCATCTGATTTTCTATATTCCCTGCCTTAGAAAGGACTCATAAATAAGAGGAAGTACGAGTGGTAAAAAATTCAATGAAATGCAAAATCCATTTAATGTATATGCAATTAATGTATATACATCATACCAAAATTCAAGGCATACAAGACAATACAAATCAGGCAACTCAAGCCTAACCACAAATAATCCTTTTACAATATGTTTTAATGGATTCAAAAGAGGTGCAAAATTGTCACTTCTATAAAAAAAATCACCTATAGACTCGACTTTCTTCTATCCACTTGCAATCTAAATTATTGGCAACTATATTATATCCTAATAAACTATCCACACAAGAAAATAACATGACAGAACATAATTTAAAACCTATTCTAATCAAGATAATTCATGCCTACTGTGGTCTTCTTTCATTTCTTCTTCATTTGTCTCCTACTTTCCAAGTGGTGATTTGTTTGTTGCCTCTTCTCCATGCTCCCCTAGTGTTTGTTGAACTATGATGTCCTCCATGAGTGCTTCCTTCACTAAGTTTGTAGAGTCTGAAGGAATGCCCACCATAGATTATGAGCTTCGCTAAAAACTTGGAATCATGTTGTAATGCATGTTGATATATGTGGCCAATTTATCCATTTTTATGTTATGAGCTTCCAACTCATCATTCCTTGCCAATTAACAGTCTTCTATGCTCCAGTTTAAATGTACAATTACTTATGAAGTTCATCCAATTTCCTAACAAGAGGCCTGATAACCTTTTGCAAGTCCAATACTTCACAAAGAGCACACCTACCATGATGATTGTGTTCAGACATGGCGCCATTATATCCCAAATGTGCAAACCAACCTAGGTCTCCACTCCATTTTAGACTTCACATAACAAACCTTAAAGTAGACTACCAAACAAGTCGAATCCATAGATTTAGTGAAAGGTCCCAATTGAATTTTCAAACAATGACCTCCACTGCTCATTGATTCACAACCTAGGTGCAAACGAGTCCATCCAAACAGACTATGCAAAAGACCATGACCAAATTGTGCTCCAACCCAACTATGTAAATGTATTGAATACACCACCTTGCCACTTGAAGAAATCCCACCTACACCACGAATTGCCAATGCATGCTATTTTTGTGGTTTCCAGTCATGGATTTAATAGATTGAATGGGATGCCCCAATTTTACATTAGAAGTGAAGGGGTAGCACCCATTTTGCACTAGAGTTCCTTTTGTAAGAATTATTTTCAAGTTAACCATGGTGTTCACTTTGGTGTTACAAACTCGGAGTATATGATATAATTTGAAATTACGAATTATACCTTTGATCCTAGCTATAGATTTGGAAATGGGAGAGGAGGGTTTTAGGCCTTCTTTTCTCAATTTCCCAATGACAAGTGACGAATCGCCAATATCATAACTTTCATAACATCCATAGCTTGCAAGTTAGCATTCCTTGATATAAAGTCAGAACTTCCACTTGATTATTGGTTGTCTCACCAAGTCCCTATCTGAAAGTTAATTCTTGTTGCCCGTCGGGGCTATAGATATCCTCCCCTACACTTGCTGCCTCGCTTATACTACAAATGTGTTAGTAAACACTCATGTTAGCACTCTTCAAATCAAGTTGTAAATAATCCAATGAAATTCCATCCAGCTGTTAAGGATTTTTATGAGCCAACTTAGATTTTTTTTCCAAAAAAAAAAGTACTTTTTACTCATTGCTGACCAAAAATGCAATCCTCGATGCTAAAAAGTAGAGAAAAATAATTTTGGAAGGAGTGATCATGGGTAGTCCATCATAAGAGTGACTATCAGTCCATAAAACATCATAGAAACTAGGGGAATCAATCCCAAATTAGATTTGAAAAAAATCAGATAATGAAGAAAGTAGTGGGGGCACGACTGTGCCCCCTTGAAATTCCTCCAGACTTAATGCTCCATCATGCAGAAGCAGTCCCTACTTGGATAAACCATCATCTTGATCATTAAATTCCCGATAAATATGGTTGAAAGTGACCTCCAAAAACAAGTCCTTGATACTGTGCAGCTGGGTTACTAATGGAAGCAGATATGTATTTGCAATCTTAGCCAAGCCTTGCATGTTCTTTACAAATAATAGCGAATCACCAAAGATCTGCACCTGAGAGAGATCACATTTGGTCGCTTGCCTGAAGAGATAAAAAATACCACTGAGCTCAACCATGTTATTTGAACCAGCTCCAATGCATCCCTTTCCAAGAAAGAAATGAGCTCGGTTAAGATAAAGACTGGAGCCAAAAGCTCCTCTCGAATTCTGACTAGCCCCATCAAAAAATGCCCAAGCCCAATCTTCTTCAATCTTTGGTGGCTCCCGTGGAAAAACAAACTTGATAACCTGATCCTGTAAATAGTGCTTCAGTAAAGAGAAATATTGAGAGACAGTATGAAAAACAGGTCTAATATGATCGTTAAAGATGGCATCATTTCTTTCCAACCAAATCCCCCATGCAATGATAAGCAGAAGAGATCTCAAAGGTTTCAATTCTTAAATTCATAAGAAACGATTAAACCAATTTTCCACTGTGTTGCCCAGCCATAGATTGGTATAATGAAGAAGTTTGGACAACTCTCCCCAAACCTCTCTTGTATAAGCACAATCCACATACATATGAGATGTTGATTCAGAATCAACTCTACAGAGATAACAAAGACCCGACCCTTGAAAATTAAAATGTTGAAGTTTATCCCATGTTAAAATTCTATTAATCAAAATTAGCCAAAAATGCAGAGTATCCTTAGGGGGGGCACTTATTCTCCAAATTGGATTCCACCACCATCTACTTATCTCAGGAAAAACCCGACATAAAGACAGATAACTGAGTTTCGTCGTATATACACCCCCTAAAGGATTAAAAGAATACCCTAGAGAGTCTTCACCAGCCTGTAGATGAATATGGGCCTTCAAAAGGAAATCACGGAAGGCATTCCACTCTTCCAAAAATTACCTCTCCAACCCAAGAAGTTCTCCTGACAACCACCCTTGCCTCCACATAGTCGATCCCCCTGGGGTGGCTACCTAATCAAGTGAAACAATCCCTTGCTCCTGCAAATGGGCCACCAATCCTGGGCTGAAGCGACCTCCTTCTAAAATTTTGAGAATAGCATCACGACCTACATGAATAGATCTTCCATTCCCAACCTTCCAGGCTAGATAAGGCTCAAGAACCTGGAAAGAGTTGATTAATTCTTTACAATGATTGGAGGCTTGTCTACAGTGTTTGTCCCTTCTTTGAATCCACTCCATAAAGGAAAGTGGAGAAATGTATTTCGCTATCAGAATATTTCGCCAGAGACTATCCTTAGTCAAGAATAACCAGAGTGTCTTAGTTGCTAAAGCCTTGTTGAAAAGGACTATATTCTTCATTTCCCATCCTCCTTGATCTTTCAGAGCTACCAAAGTGGTCCATTTCATAAGGTGAAAACCATGATATGCCAAGCTTTTCCTCCACAAGAAGTTGAAACACAATTTTCTGATAGTGTTGAGAGCCGAGTCTAGAATCGATGCCAACATATGCCAATAGACCATGATAGATTGAAGGACACTCTTTACCAGGACCAATCTTCCCCACTAGACAACCGCCTATTGCTCCATAAATTGATCATGTCCTCAATCCTTGAAACCAACCACCACCAATCCCTTTTCCTGTATCTTTTAGGCTTGAGATTAAAGCCAAGATATTGAATACCATCCTCCATTTGCTTACAATCAAAAGGAAAAAAATTCCTCCAAAAATTATTGTCCTCCAACTGGGATTCTAGAAGGTAGATGCAAACTTTTCTGAACTGATTTCCATTCTCGTTTCCTTACATAATAGATCCATATTTGATTTCATTCTCTCATATTCTATAAAGGAGTAGAGACAGAAAAGAAAAATATCATCAACAAACATTAAGTGAGTTAGATTCTCTCTTCAATTAAATGAGACTCCTGAAATTCTGCCTCTGCCTTTATCTACATTCAAAATCCTACTGAGACCCTCCATGATCAGAAGAAAAATATAAGGAGAGAGAGGACAACCATGCCTCAATCCTCCAGTAGATTTGAAAAAAGAGGTCCCAGAACCATTTATGAGAACTGCAAAGTAAGGGGAAGTCACACAACTCATAATCCAATTAGTGATTTCCAAGTTGAAACCGATATGAAGAAGAACTAGTCTCAAAAATAACCATGAAGCCTTATCAAATGCTTTAGATAGCTATAGTTTCAAGGTTGCTATCCTGAGATTACCCGATTTGATGGAATGTAAACCCTCTTGGGAAGATCCCACAGCTTCGTGAATTGATATACTCTGAAGAAAGCCAAATTGTTCACTGGAGACATACCTGGAAAGATGGGGCTTCAATCGTATCGCCATAATTTTTGACATAATATGCTCTGTTGCACAAAGAAATTGACCTGGAGTCTCCAAATGTTTCAGGATTGTCTCTCTTAAGAATCAATGCCAGAAAGGTCGAGTTAAGAGAGTTTGGTATGACACCAGAATTCCATACTTCTTCAATCATCTTCAATAAGTCTTCTCCCACCGTATCAAAGAAATCCAAAAAGAATTCCGGTGGCCAACCATCTGGTCCCAGACTTTTATCACGTTGGAAGGCCTTGAGAGAAAAATTTAGTTCATCCAACATAACCTCCCTGTATAATAACTCACTTTGATCTTGATTGAGTAATAGGGGAAACTTTTCAATAACTTGCAGCATACCCAACATGTCCTGATGGCCCGGATCATAATAAATGGACTTGAAATGCTCAATAGCTTACTCTAGTAACTTTGGAAAACCTTTGATAGAATGGCCTTCTGCGTCCTTCAGTTCCCAAATAGTGTTATAATTCTTATGGCGAGCCACCATTTTCTGAAAATATTTAGTATTTTGGTCTCCCGCCTTTGAGCCAAAGAGCCCTACTCTTGAGTCTCCATTTTATCTCTGCATTTTTAAGAATCTGTTCTTTCTCCCTTTCCAACTCTACAATCTCCGATTTTAGTTGTTCTGAGGTGAAAAAATTAGGGTCTCTCCCATACAAACTCCCTAGCTTTTGCTCAATTTCTACTAGATGAGCTTCTCGCTCCTTCCTTCATGAGATATTCCAACTTACCACCAGCTTTTTTAAGTTCCTTAAAGATTCCACCAATTGGATTCAATCATAATCATTTCCCACAGTGATATGCCTCTAGTTATTCTGGACAAGTTCTTGAAAACACATGAGTTTAGCCCAATCAAAATTGTATTTAAAGGGAGATCTAGGTTTATCCTCCGGATGACCCAACTCAAGAAATACGAGAAAATAGTCTGAGAAGATAACAGACCCCACCCAATATCTAAATAATTGTTGGCCAGCAGCGAAATTAATATTAATGAAGAAACGATCAAGTCTTTTGTAAATACCTTGATCCCCAACACGCTTGTTGCACCAGGTTGGCTTTATAACAGCAAGTTTGATGTCCATCCATTCTCCTCGATTGAACAACTCCCACAAGGACGTCCCTAGGGGGTCTTGTATAACTGCTTCTCCCCAAATTTCATTAGTGGACAGAGTGAAATTAAGGTTTACCTCAACAATCACATTGTTTTGCTTAACAAAGTCGTTCGACATCAGGGAGGACCAAAATTCAAATTTGTTCTCATAAGGCCCATAGATATTGAGAATAAGAAGAGAACAATCCAACAAAGCAAATTGACTTTCAACCCCTAGCACCAAACGAGTTGAAAAATGAGTTTGAAACTGACACCTTCTTCGATACACCTGTAACCAGCCCGCCTGATCTGCTAATAGCATCGACTGAAAAAAAAATTCATAAACAACAAATTTTTTCCTAAGGAAGCAGTCGCTTCCGATCCTTTAACCATAGTTTCTTGTAACAACAAAATGTCTAGTCTTTCAATCTCCACAAATCGCTTGAGGGAATTTGTTTTAGCTTTCCCTCTAAGGCCCCGAACGTTGATAGATGAAAGTTTCATTTAGGGAACCCCTAAGGGTGTTGTCCTTCTCTAAGAACCCATGAAAGCTTCATTTGCATGTGCTCCGATATTTCCCACTTCGCCCTTTCTGTCGCCTAAGACATCTTGGATTTCCTCCCAAATTTTGAAGAAGTTGGGTTCTCCTCCATTTCGAGCCCTGCCTGTCAGCAAAATATCTTTCGTTATCGGGAGAAGGAAATATGGCCCTCGAGAACCAGACTTCAAAACACTGCATGCCCTCAAGGATGAAGAGGTATTATGGTTCGAGTCCCGTGAATTCACTGAACCTAGTCTAATAATCCTCTTGTCCAAGAGAAGAATGAAAGGTAGCATGACCTTTCTCAAAGCTATTCATAGGATCATTCAAATTCGCCTATACAGGAGAATCTATCGCCAAAGAGCTAGAGACAGAATCACCACACTTCTCCCAAATTTTATGTAAAGTTTCAATTAACTGTTGGATAAGTCTAGGTCCTACAAAATGTCTGAGCAGTTTGGCTCTTTATGAACTGGAGGGATTATCTCTGATGGAAAAATTGTATCCTGGATCAACTCCTCCCCTTGGACTGCCTTCTTCGCCACCTTCACCCCATCACCCTACATGGCCTGCTCGTTCATGTAAAAGGTGGTTCTATCATCTCCTTCAGGCGCTAATTTCCTAGTCCAAACCTTCTTTATAAAATTATGTGCACAGTCTGTGACCACGTGTTCGTATAAATGGAAATGAGCACACCTGAAAGGAACATTCAGATAATCCAGATGTTGGGTGAAGATATTGTCACCTGCCACCAAGTCGATAGATTCAAAAAGACCTTGCCTCGCGTCAACCTCCACAAGTATTCTTGCTACCGAACGACACTGAAAGTTATAAAGAGGTCTGTATCTACGACCACAAACCTTCCGATAGCATCACCTATCCCCTTGAATCCCTCCTGAGACCAAAATTCCAGAGGAAAGCAAGGTTTTTTTACCCATATCAAGAACGACTCCATGGAGTCAGATCTAGGGTCGAAAAGAGGGTGTCGGGGCTTAAGAGCAAGCGGGACATACCCATTCATCCAAACACGGTGCAAGATACTATCCGCCTCTTCCTGGGAATGGAACTCAAAACCAATCCATCCTTTGGCAAGAAAAAGAGTCTCAGGTAAGTTCTCGACCATCGACCCTCGGGTAGAAGCAACCCATTTTTTCACCACCCCCTCAGAGAATCTCCTTCCAAAGAATTTTCCAATTAGGATACGGCTAACCATCCATGGAATCTCCATCACAGTTAGGTCTCTTCCCACCACCAAGGCCCGCCTCGGGCCTTTGTTAAGAAGAACATTTTTCCTCTTCTGACCCACAAATTTGTTTGACTTAGATGTCGAGGAGGCCTTCAGCTCGTCCAAATGAAAATGTTTTCCAATAAAAACTCCTCCTATTGGATTAGAATCCGCGAGAGATGGAGAACCTCCCCGTTCAAATTCAGGAAAATCAGATACTAACGATTCCTTCGGGAGAGAAGAAAGGGAAACAAGTACGCTTACCTCCTGGGTTGAAATCGTTGCACGATCCTTGCCACAATGGCCAGCGGAGGCTAATGAAAGTTCAACATGCGGGTTTATGGTACTTGAGGTACATTGTTGTACCAGCAGATTTGTTGTCGTCATCCCAGGCTTGGGAATGATGGCCTCCAACTACCCGCACAGGAGAACTTCAGGACAGGGCCCAGTGAAATCCGCCTCAATCATGGAGGAATGTGGGTTCCCAAGTTCATCGCTGAACCGTGAAAGATGACCTCGCCTTGGAAAGCCCAAAGGTTGATTGGGTCCCTCCCCCTTCCCACAACAACTTCCCTCATCCACCTCGAACCTGACAAGGAGGATTTGACCTCCTCGTCCCTGCAGAAAACACTATTTTTTTGTAAGTAAGTACCCAACGGGGATTTGAACTTGTGACCTTCCATTTACAACTTCTCATCTCAATTACTCATTACCAATTTCTCTACCACCCGTGGGCAAAGGATAATCGCCCAAAAAAATACTCTTACTCTGTACTGAGTCATCTGAATTGTCCACCAGGGTACCGAAAATATCCTCCATTATTAGAGGATCTAGACCTTCAGAAAACCCTAGGCCCCAGCTCCTGAAACCCTATCCCAACTCTGCTCCATCTTTCAAGCCATGAGTTAACTTAGATAACAATACCAAGCTTTATATTGGCAATTAGACTATTTATTGCACCCTTGAGGATCTGGTGGACTAAGCAAAGCAATTATATGGGATCAACTATTTCCTTAATGTGGTCTCATTTTATTATGATTTGAAATGTAAAAAAATAATATTTGGATCTAGCGATCGATTGCTCCTCATACCAATCCTATGTTGAATCATCCTTGCAATCTTGCACCGGTCAGAAGTCTAATGGTAACATGGTAAATAGGTGTGAAGTGAGAGTTATATATTCACTCTCATTCGTTGACTCACTTTCAAGTGTGATGTATTTAAACAACTCACTCATAATCTTATCGCATTTGTGGATTGCTTACGTTGTTCTTAGTTGTAGAACTTGTTGTACCAAACTCCTTATTTCAATAAATGCTCCCTGAATATATTGCAGTGTACAATCTAAGTATAGATACATGACTATTATATGCATACAATTGAATATGAAGCACATGGACCTTCTTGAATGAATCATCTATTAGTTTTTCATGGTCATCCAATGATTAAAAAAACACCTTGCCTTTGAGCAACATAACTATTTTGGTGTTCCCTTTCCCTTGATTCAGGGGTATCCTAGTTAGAGAAGAATAACCCTCTTTAACTGAGTTGACAAAACAAAGAGTTACAATTAATCGATTAAGAGCTTATTAATTAATAAGGTTAAACATTCTATGTTTTTGACATTTTGCCAAAATTACAATTTTGGATTCATGAAATTGTAGTTTTTAATACATTAATAGATTCAACACTCGTGAATACTCCCACTGCAGTTGAATTGTGCAATGCTAACATATGATATTTGCAATTTTTATCAATCTAAAATTATTCTTACTAGATTTTAAGGTAAGCATATTGGTTTCCCTTCCAAGGAAAACTTTATGGATGAAATTGGCCATGAGCTCATTTTTCGTGTTTTTCCCCAAAAAGGTATTGCCAATTTCCATTTTTTCGTAAAATGATTCGTCCAAATTCCATAGGATAAAAATGTTTTACTTAAAAAAATTTCCAAACGAAAAAAAAACTCGTGCCTTGTTATTCATTATGATGAATCAAAGAAACCAAAATCTTTACAACTGTCCAAGGGAAATCCTTGTCATACAAAAGACCTACAATCACCATATTGTGCATGACCATAAAATCCACCTGAGACAAAAACTCTTACAACTGTTCATTGGCCAACAATGCCATACTAAAGACATACAATTGCTGTAACCCCACCATCTGAGATGCAAAACAGAAAATACAAACTTGGATATAGTTGTATACTTGACAAAACTATCAATCATCAAATCCTACATGATAAAGGAAACTGAATCTTCATAAGTAAGAGAACCCTCTATTTTCCATGAACTATCTAAACTCCCTAGAAATTTAAATATTTTTACAAAAATATTGTCAAACATTTTATAATTAGAAATTTAAACATTAATAAGATTTGCCAAAGTTTCTACCCTTTAAAACAATTATTATGGATCCTTAAACTTTTATGTATTCACTTTTCATTGTTTTGAATAAGAAAAAGACCAATTTATAAAATATTTAAATTGACATTGAATTTTAAAATCCCATAAATTGAAAAGAAATCCCACTTAAAGTAACCCACTTTTGATGGCCTGACAAAACAAAGAGTTTCTTGCATCAAGATTGGTTTCTAAGTTTTTATTTTTCAAAAGAAAATTTTAATTAGAAATGTAGCCCGAAGTATATATAAATAAATTTATAAATTTAAAATGGATTTCTTCCATTATTGTTATCTTCGGTTGTAATTTTGGCAACCTAACCTGATACGTACATTGAATGAGGCCCTTAACATTCACAGAAATAACCAACCCAAGGACTTGACCCCATGACCTCCTACTTATAGCGCACAACACTCAACCACTCGAGCTAGTCCATCAAGCTACACAACTATAGAACTTGCAACTATAAATTTTAACAAATTGGGTTAGCAAAGAGAATATTTTTCATAACCTAAAACTTGAGATTTTAATGGAAGACATGCTTGTTGTGGGTTTCTTGCCTGACATCTTCATTGCTTTTTGAGTTGCTTTCTCATAATCCATATCCTCTTAACCATGTTGAACTTTATCATCCTCCCTGATCGCTAGATTGACATTGTTACACCAAAATATCGTCATTATGAGTTATGTTTCCTCTACATGCCTTAATTCTTACATCACTTGGGTTAAATGAAAAAATGGAGATTTGATGTCAATCCCTTTAACCTTTTGTTGTCACCCCGACGTGACTTGCTCACTAGCAAGGTGCGTCAGACCTTAGGTGACGCGCTCTGCACATTTGTAGAGCGCGTCGGTGACGCCTGTTGCCCTTGCATTGGGTGCGTCACCCTTCAATGACACGTGTTGTCTATGTGAAAGGTGCGTCGTTGTTGGTTAAAATGGATAAAGAGAAGCTTCGAGCGTCTTCTCGAACCTTGGGTTGCGTGGAGGCTTATCCCTAAATGCTAGGAAATGTGGCATTCGATCCCCTTACCTAGCGGGATGATCCCTTAAGATTCTCCCCTAAATCCTCAACCTCTCGTATCCCTTTTGGCCTATAAATATGAACCCTCTCCCCATTTTTAAAGGAGGAAGGATAGAGTACTTACATGATGGTGAAATTTTGCTAGGAGATCCCTTTCAACCATAGGAGGAAAAAGCTTTGATCTTTGAGGCTAGGATCATTGGAAAGGTGTTACAACATAAAAGCATTGGTTGTAACCTCTCTCTTTGTACTTTCTGTAATTACATTAATACAAATTCTTTCCATAAACATCTTGTCTTTATAATGTTTAGGATTGGCTTCTTTGACTGCTAATCTAGATTGATTTATGATCATATGTTTTCACTACTTGTTTCATCTTGTTTTGCAACTGAAGATTTGAAGATCAAGGAGTTCGATCAAGTAAGGGAAAAGAGTTGCATTCATAAGGTGAGTTATCTCTTGACCTACTTTGAAATTCAATCAATCTAGGAAAGTTATTTGTATTATGTATTTGTTTTGTTCTAGATCTGAACCATTCAGAATAGGGAGATCCGTTTGTATCCGCACTTACAGATTGTCCGTAAACAAAATTGGTGACCATATTGGGGAAGGGATCCCATAGTTTTTTATTTGCTTATAATCTTTGGTTTTTCATTTCTTTCCAAGTAGCCTCTTAATTGCCTCTTTCTTCATTGGATTTGGTTATCAAAGAGCTTCTGGGTGATCCAGACTCAGATTGGGACTTTTATTGAGCCATTTATTTTTTTGATCTTTGAGATTTTTTATTTGTTCACATCTAAATCCCGCCCTACGTACCTAGGAAGTATATTTCCTGTGTCACTCTAGCTCTGACGCACTTTGATTTAAATCAGCCTGCGTCGCTGACGCCTTTTTCCCAGTAACAATCCGCGTCACTGACGCATTTCCCGCATGTGTGAAGCGCGTCGCTAAGCGTCCAACGCTCTGGTGTACACTTGCGGGGTGCATCACCCTTCACAACTTGGTACATAAGTTAAAAAATCTCCCAATTTGATTTTGGCTTGGTTTGTTGAGCTCTGTATGTTGTCTTTAACAGTCACAAAAATCTCCTAGACACATCGTGCTTTGTCTTTGGCTTGTTTTTGAAGTTTAAGAGTTTGATTTGGGTCATAGCTAGTCAATCAAGTGTCACTCTCGTAGTGGAAAAATTCAATCCCTCACGAGTACATTTAGTCTTGTGACTGCCTATCAGTTTACCTGATCTGTTCAATCTGGCTTATCAGCCTTCCAATAGTTAGTTGTTGTGATTTTTGCACAATGTTTGTGTCACCTACCCAAATTCTGAAAATAATATTTTATTTGCAAAAATACTTTATGTTAAATTTTAATTTCAAAGTTTTGAAATTGAGACCAAGTTTGGTCAAGGATGAATGTAATTACTGAATTATTATTATTTAATAAATTAAAGTAGGAGACAAACACCCAAGGGAACTGTTAAATGAGTGTTCACTGATCCACTAGGAGGAATGGAATCTATTGGAAGGTATGGGACAGATGGCAGCAATTACACTACACCACTAGCTGTTGGTTATGGGACAACTACCCCTAATAATGTGGCATTATCCCCCAGGTGGTGGGAGTGGGCAGGCAACTCATTTAATGACCAAGTAACAACTAAAAGGGCCTAGGCAGCCTACATAAGGCAAATTCGAATTGAGCAAGCAGCTCTTACACAATATTTTTTCTGCAGAAATATTTCCTCATGTGCATCAGGTGATCACTGAGAGATTCGAATAGGGAGGCTAGTTGTGAGTGTAATCATAAGTCTGCAAACTATTTGATAAGGAGAACCAGAGGTGCTGATGCAGGTCCTTTGGACTGCTAGTTCTTGAAGATTTGACAGTTATTGCTACTGCAAGTGGAGATCCTAAATTCCTAAGTTTCTTCCTCCTGGTGGTTCAGTGAATAGGCTCGGGGGTCCTAAGGCAAGTACTTGGCTGTCTTCAGGAATTGGTTGGGTGGAACAGGCTCCTTGGGCTGTTTGTTTCCCTACAGAATTAATCCAGGTTCTATTGTTTCCTAATTTGTTTCAGTTTAGTAGTTATGTTAGTAAAAATTAGTAAACTCTGTTTGAAGAAGGATTGATCTCTGATTTGGTTTAAGTATGAATATTAAGTTTAATGATAAATTGAATTGAAAATACAATCTCTACATTTTTCCACACGCTGTTATTTGCATCGTACTCTAGTGTAGAGAAGCAATTTAAGTATAGATGAAAAGATAGGCAAACTAGCATTGATTCGATAGATAAGTACAGTAATTTATATATTTTTCATTTTCTGCCCTATAGTTAACAATAGTAGAAATTACAGTATAGTATCTAAAATAATATAGAATATCTCATTGTTTCATAAAAAAAAAAAAATTTGTTTATTCTCTGTACAATACGTTGTGTTTTTCTTACCTCTATTAATTACATAGGAAATAAATGTAATTCAAATTTCCATACATCATAATTGCAAATAAATAGAATTGCTAACGATAGACATAAGTACAAATCACAGTCAATACACAGTCTTCATATTTCTCACACACACATTGTTTTCAGTATAAATCTTTTGCTATAACATTTACATTATTTATTTTATTTTAGTATTATCAGAGATTGAAATTAATGTAAACGCTATCTCGTTTCCATTCATCTTACTTCTATTTATTTTACAATCTGTAAGTATTGTTCAAAATTGGGTTTTGTATCAAACCCTAGATGGTTTTTCCAAAACCATAACATTGTTTTCCAATAAATAAACAGACAGGGTTTACATACTCATGCACAAACTACAGAACAAAACCTAGTTGTCGATTGAAGTTCTTTTATGAAGTTCATTTATGAAAACCTCTTATACATTGAAGGAAAAATGAGAATTTAGGTGTAGCCCTGTTCCTTTTTTTTTATAAACAAAAGCTATTAAATCAACACACATAGATTTTTTCCAACTATGAAAATGCATAACAGTTTTGCATAGCTCGACAGTCCCATTATCCATACAGAACATAAACAAATAGCATAACAACATTTTTCCAATTGCCGAGAAATTAAAATATAGCATACAAAGTTAAATGAGCTTCGGCTCTAACATTTTATTCATTAAAACGTAAACCCAAAACCTTTTCAAGTTCGAGTATCGAACCCCACACAGGTTCCGGCTTCACAAAGGAAGCATTGACATAAAACTATACATCATAAGATCATAAAACGAAAACTACACAGGGTTTATCCCTTCCTCTAAGTTTTTAAAACAAGTATGATAACTTCCATCTCGACGAACTAGGCATCAAAAATAAAAATAAAATGCCGAGTATCATTCAAATAGACGAGGGTCATATCCCTGTACAGTCATCACTTAACACAAAAGGTTCTTCAAAGAAACTCGACTGACAGATAATGCCGAAAGGCACTGGTGGAGCTATGTTACTTTCTTTGTTGAAAACCTCATCAACCAAGTCCAAATAGGCACCTACGAGGGTTTGGGGACCCAAAGCTTACCAGGATTGGAGACATGCCAATCTTTTTCCAAACCCTTTTCCCAAGTCGTCTTTCGAACCCTGTAAGAGACACCACAATTTTCAGAGAGTTAGACTTATTATTTTATTTAAACTGTAAGTCGAACTTCAATGAAAGAACCATGAAGTTTTCAAACACGCTTACCCTTTTAACAGCGACCGAGCTCTGTACATCAACCAGTGAACGACGAGCTCTTTGTTTCGGATGAGACCAGGATACCCTTATTTCTCTTTGCAGGAAGATGTATTTTCAATCAAAACTTAGAAACGAAACTGCAAATCTACCAACGTCGACAATTTTTCAAACTACAGACACTACATTCTATCACACGCCATGGAAGCAAGACGAAACTTGCAACTATCACTCCAACCTACAGGTCTCGAGGTCGAAACCCCTTACATTGTCTTCTAACCCTAAAATCTAGCAACCTATCGGCCTCACTGCCGAAAACAATGGTAACAATGAACGACATTCAATCCTCATCAACCAACACAACGACACAATGCTAGGGTTGCATCCAACGACCCTGATTCAAGCCGATCAACGATCACAAATGTGCCAACACAATTACATTGGGGATCATATAGCTTTTGCATTTATTGCTCTATCATTTCACATGCACGACCTTGCCACCTTGGCTCACGATGGATCGTTCTACATCCAGCTCGGAGGAGTTTCAAACTTACAACCATTACACAGTGGCTTCTATAATCACCATTACATTGTTATTGCACTACGTGGAATGTGAACAATCCTGGTCACAAAGAGTATGGGTTGAGCTTTTAATGCAGGATCGAGACACTATCTCCACACCAGCTCGAGGCACTTGCCAAGTTTAAAGACCCGTCAACTCGTCCATTCTGTCAACATTAATACATGTCAGTACCATTTGTATCGACGATATAGTTTCTAAATTGATTCTTATAAACTCAAAAACATTATTGTTATATTATATAGTAGTTATTAGTTCTAAGTTTATGGTCACGATTTGGATATTAACGTTTTATAAAGCCATGTATTAAGTTCCAATTATATATATGTTTAATATTGTGAACATTATTTAAATTATAAAACATAATGCTTTTATATATATAGTGAATAGTTTTAGACATGCCAAATTTTGCATAGGATATTAATTCATAAGAATTATAATGTTAACATGATAATTTTGATTATCATAGTTATCATTTTTGTATTTTAAAATAAATCCAATGTTTGGATAATAGTATAAAAACATGCTAATACTATGTATTCATACCCTAACCCCCTTATTACAATGCATTTAATGGCTTTAGTGATACAATTACGACATTAGTACTATACAAGTATTAATTACCTTAAGACGAGGATCAAATCCAAACTATAACAACGTCATTGGTTTACGACAACAAACTTAAACAACATGTAGACTTTCTAGACGTCATTGTTGTCAACATTGATGAATGATAAGACAGCGTTGAAAAAACCAGTAAGTAGCACTAAACATTTCATACCTGTAGTCACTTAGGTTTTCGCAAAAGAATTCACAACATTTTATATTTTCGACGTTGAATTGAATTACACACATACTCTTAAACTATGCAGTCATCGAACTTCTTACCTGTCGTCTGCACATAGAAATATTTCAAATGCTTTAGCGTTGTAGCTAAGTAAACTCCAGGGTACCTCGTAGGACACCCTTGGACATCAAGAAAGCAAACTGTCAGTATCATCTCAAAAGAAAAGTATCGCATTATATTTCTAACCTGTGAATGCATTTATTACAATAATCATGTTTGTTAAAAGTGTGTTAAGTAGTCGTTATCAGAATGTTTTTTTTTTTAAGAGAAACAGGGGAATTAGATATATATATAAAAGGTTGTGCACAGCCATTCATTACAAAATTTGAGCCATGGTTCTGCTTCAAAAAGAGATAAAATGCATATTTTACAAGGAATTTGGCTCTTAGAGTCTTTACTCCTGATTTTCCTGGAATTTCTAGTCATTTTACTGGGGTATACCCTTACAAACTGTTTACATAGCAATAGAAAAAAAAACATTCAGAAGGAGAAGTTCATAAGAAACCTGTAGAGAGAGCAATTTCCAAAAATTCTAAGAAGAGAGACTATCTGTAGTTCTACTGCAGAAAAGAAGCAGCTTCCAACATTCCCTGATTGACAGACGGTGCTTCCTGGACCTGGTTGAACTGGGTTTTACTGATGAAGACAGAGAGATCTTCTCTGATGCTGTCAACCTTCCCCAGGAGGTCAATGGTGTTCCTCTCAATGTCATCCAGACGGGACTCAACACAGGAAAGGCGAGAGTGAATGTATTTAAATTCCATGTTCTGCTCTTTATTCTGGTCCGCAATGGAGCAAACCGCCGAATACGTCCTGCTTAAATAAACCTTGACTTCCGAGGTTACCTGGCTGAGAGTAGCAATGGCTTGGCGAATCCCGTCCATAATGCTGAGTTGAATGCTGCTGTCACGAGGGTCTTCTTCAAGCTGTCGAGGATCTAAATCTGAAACGGAGAGGCTAAGCTGTTGTAGCCCAGGGCCGAGCGAAAAGGAATTTGACTGCTCCATGCCTCGAAGTGGAGCCATAAAACTGCCCTGCAGCAATAAATGCTGGAGCGTGAGAGCATTGAGTCCTGATGTGAAGGCACATGGCTTATGACGTGCCATCTGTTGGGAAGCGCGGGAAGAAGAGGCCGGGTGCCCACCACGGGAGGAACGCCTCCAATCCATGATGTTTGAATTTGAATTCATTGGGGTGAATTTGAGTTCAATGGCTAACTCCTTAAGGGATGAATTTATGTCCCAAGACTTTATTTTGTACTAACTAACCTTTTCCCAAAGTAGCTCCAATATTGGCGAGCCTATCCGCTGTCGAATTGAGACTTCTGAGAACATGGAGAAAAAGAGTGTCGGTGGGGAGAGGGAGAAGTTCGATTCTTTTTCAAAGATTTTGGCTCTTTGCTCCTCTCGAAGAGCTATTTTTCATAGTCTGGATTACATGCCTGGAGTCTCCAATTACTTGTAGCTTTACCATGTTTATGGAGGAGGCTAACTCAAGTGAATGATGCATCGCCAACCATTCTGCTTCATTGTTAGTTCTTGTGCCTAATCCCCAGGAAAAGTCAGCAACTTTTCTTCCTCCGGGATAAAAAATAATCCCCCCCGCACCTGCCTCCCCATTATCAGAATGTTGTTAACTCAGAAAATTAAATTATGTTTAGTACTAAACGACTTTTTAATCATTGTTGTTGTAATCAAATATTTATTATTTGTCGCAACCATATTTATCTTATTTAATGTTGTTTTCAAAAGTTCTAAATTTTTATGAAAATTCGGGATGTTACATGTGGTATAAGAGCTTATGTTCAAACTCTAGGCCTGAAAAGGGTCCAAGAACACGCAACAGGAATTTTATTACAGCAGAAAATTTTACTAATTAAAATTTTAACTATGGTATTATACAGAAAATTATTTTAGTTACAGGTATGGAGAACTCAACTGAACATGTAGAAGACATATTTCAACCAAACAACCATAGCTCGGGACAGCACTATGCAGAAGAAGGTCACGGTGAACTAAATGACAATTCGTCAGAATTGTTACATGCTTTTTATGAATTAAAGGCAGAAATTAGATCTGTGAAACAAGACAATGAAAGAATTCTGCAGGCACAAGAACAATTAAACCAAGCGTTGTTTGAAGAGTGCCCAATCGATGAGCAGGAGAGAGATAATGAAGATATCCCCAAGGTTGAGGATCTGCCTAATGGTAACAAAAGTAAGAAGATAAAAGCTAATGATGTGAGCAGCAGTTCAACATCATCAGGAGAGGCTATTGAAGTATGCAAAAAGAAACGTAACTACTCAAGCGATAGTAGTAGGGGAGACTACAAACCCAGAAAGAAAAGCTATAAAGAGTATGAACAGATTTCTGGGGAGTTCAAAAAGATTAGACCTCCAACTTTCAATGGAGAAACTGAGAAGGGCGAGATAGCTGAAGCTTGGTTGTCCGGTATGAAGAAATACTTCCAAATTTATAACTATTCAGAGTCCTTGAAAGCAAAAATGGCTATATATAACTTGACCGAAAAAGCGGGTATTTGGTGGCAGGACATCAAAAGAGTGAAAGGCATCAAGGATAAAGATGTAAACTGGAGTATTTTTAAACGATACTTTAAGAAGAAGTTTTTATCGGAACAGTACTATGAAGAAAAATCCAAAGAGTTCTATGACTTGAAGCTGGGAGGTATGAACATGAAGGAAATGAACAGTAAATTTATAAACCTACTAAGATATGTGCCATACCGTATAGAAGAGAAACTGAAAATTCAAAGATATTTGAGCTGCCTACCTTTCAATATTAAGGACAGAATCGAGTATGACAGTCCTAAGACCTTGGAAGAGGCTATGAGAAAGGTAGTTTTATGTTATGACACAAATCAGAAAAGAGAAGGAATGTCAAACTGGAAAAGTCATAAGCCCAACAATTTTGAGCATAAAAAGAAAAATTTCAGGTTCAGTGGAAATTCCAGGTTCCAAAAGAAAAATTTTCAGAATCAGAATTATCAAGGGAACAATTCCAGAAAAAATCAACAGCAGAATTCTACAGCACCCAGAAATGCACTTAATAATATCAGGACCAATGAGCAAAAGGCACCCATCAAATGTTTCGAGTGTCAAGGTCCCCACTATGCATCAGAATGTCCCTTGAGGAAGCAGAAAGCTAACAACATTCACTCTATTCAGACTGAACCTACTGTCGGAGACATGGCGAGGGAAATGCCCAGAATCAATGCAGCACTTGACAACAGACAAGCAGATCATCAAATCTCCATGGTAGAGATTGAAGGTATGATGCAAGATCATCCTGTTACTATTTTAATTGACCCAGGTGCTAGCCTAAGTTATATATCACCAGATATAGTGGAAAGTCTTAAATTAAAAATAGAAAAGTTCAGTAAATCTTGGTTAGTTATACTAGCAACTGGAACAAAGAGGAAAGTATCAGATTTTATAGAAAGTTGTGCTTTATCCATGAATCAATTACAGACACAAATCAAGTTGAATATTTTACCTTTAGGATCTTATGATATTATAATCAGAATGGACTGGTTAGAAGCCCATCATGTCATTCTGAATTGTTATGAAAAAAGTTTTACATGTTTAAATAAAGAAGGAAAAACTGTAGAAATAAAAGGTAACCCTTAGACAGATTTCAGCCATGCAAGTTAAGAGGGCAGTTAGGAGAGGATGTCAGTTGTTTGCAGTAAATGTAGTAAACGATGAGTTTATCTGTAAAGAGGACAAACTGAAATTAGAAGACATACCTGTCCTAAGGGATTTTAAGGATGTATTTCCTGAGGAGATTCCAGGATTACCTCCTAAAAGAGATTTAGATTTTACCATCAAGTTAATACCAGGAGCAGTACCAAGTTCTAAAGCTCCATACAGAATGAATATACTAGAATTAAACGAATTGAAATCACAGTTGAAGGAACTGATTGATAAGAATTATATAAGACCCAGCGTGTCTCTTTGGGGAGCACCTGTCATCTTTGTTAAGAATAAAGATGGAACCCTAAGACTGTGCATAGATTATCGTCAGCTTAACAAGATGACAATCAAGAATCGATATCTGTTGCCCCACATAGACGATTTATTTGATCAGCTACGTGGAGCAACGATATTTTCAAAGATTGATCTAAGATCAAGATATCATCAAGTGCAGGTTAAGGATGAAGATATTTTCAAGATAGCTTTCAGAACTCGGTATGGACATTATGAGTTCGTAGTCATGCCATTTGGCTTGACTAATGCCCTGGCTATATTTATGTGTTTGATGAATAATATTTTGCACAAATACTTAGACAAGTTTGATGTTGTGTTTATAGATGACATTTTAGTGTATTCTAAAAGTAAAGAAGAGCATGATGAACATCTACGGATTATCTTACAAGTTTTGAGAGATCATCAACTATACGCTAAGTTTAGTAAGTGTGAATTCTACAAAGACAAAATTCAGTATCTAGGACACATAATTTCTAAAGAAGGAATCTCGGTTGACCCCGATAAGATAAGGACCATTAATGACTGGTCGGTTCCTAAGGATGTGTCGGATGTAAGATCATTTATGGGCATTACTGGATATTACAGAAAATTTATAGAGGGTTTTTCAAGGATTGCCAACCCCATAACTTCCTTGCAGAAGAAAGGGAAGAAATTTGTGTGGGATCAACAATGTTCTGACAGTTTCAAGAAGTTAAAGGAATTATTGACTACAACACCTATATTGAGGATAGCAGATCCTAACAAAGATTTTATAGTTTGTACAAATGCATGCAATGACGAACTCGGTGGAGTCCTAACACAGGAAGGGCATGCGGTGGCATATGAATCTAGAAAGCTAAAAATACACGAGAAGAACTACTCTACTTATGATTTAGAGTTATTGGCAGTAATTCATGCCTTAAAAATGTGGCGTCATCACCTTATTGGCAGAAAATTCACATTGTTGACAGATAATATGGGTCTGAAATATTTATTAGATCAGACAAATATGAACGCTAGACAAGCTAGATGGTTGACCTTCTTAAGTGAGTATGATTTCGAAATTCAACATATTAAAGGGAAGGAAAACAAGGTTGCAGATGCCTTGAGTCGTAAGGCAAAACTGAATTTTATTTCAGCCATCAGTACGTATTCAACAAATTTGGAAAATCAAACTTTTGAAAAGAGTGAAACGGATGAAGAATATAGAAAAATAAAAGAAAAGACAGCAAACAACAGTTCTGAAAATTTTATGGCAGATTACAGCATGAAGGAAAATGGGTTATTGCTATATAAAAACAGATTGTAAGTACCAGACATACGAGAAATAAAAATTCTGATTTTAAACGAGATGCATAAAAGTCATTATTCTGGTCATCCAGGTTATCAAAATACCATTACTATGCTAAGGAAGGAGTATTATTGGCCCAGAATGAAGGATGAAGTAGCAGAGTACATAGTTAAATGTTTGGATTGTTAAAAAGTGAAAATTGAACACCAACATCCTGCCGGATTGTCGCAACCATTACCTATACCGAGTTGGAAATGGGAAGTGATAATCATAGACTTTATTACTGGATTACCCAAAAACTAGAAACAAAATGACTCTATCATGGTGGTAGTGGACAAACTCAGCAAAGCAGCACATTTTATACCGGTAAAGACTACTCATAAAGCTCCAGACATTGCAGAAATCTTCATGAAGCAGATTTTTCGACTACATGGTATACCAAAGGTTATAATTTCAGATCGTGACTCTAAGTTTACTGGAAACTTTTGGAGATCATTGTTTAAAGGATTGAATACCACCTTAAACTTCAGCACCGCATTTCATCCACAAACGGATGGACAGACAAAAAGGGTGAATCAAGTTTTGGAAGACTTCCTGAGAATGTATGTTAAGGATCAGCCTGGTAAGTGGGAAGACTACTTACACTTAGCAGAATTTGCATATAATAACCATTATCATGCATCATCCAAACTTAGCCCATTTGAAATTCTTTATGGTAGGAAATGTGATACACCTGTTTCGTGGAATGATCCAATAAATAGAGTTGTTTTAGGACCTGAATTGTTGCAGGAGTTAGAACTAATTGTGAAACAGGTACAAGGAAATTTAAAAGCTGCCCAAGATAGGCAGAAAAGTCAACCAGATTTAAAAAGGACTCATAAAGAGTTACAGGTTGGTGAATATGTATTCCTCAAGGTAAGACTGAAAAAGAGTTCATTGAAATTGGGGAATTGTGCCAAATTAGCACCTAGGTATTGTGGTCCTTTTGAAATATTGTCCAAGGTTGGACCAGTGGCATACCAACTGGCCTTGCCACCAAATTTAAAAATATGTAATGTTTTTCATATATCATTTTTAAAGAAGTATGTACACGATGCTACTCATGTTTTAAACTGGAATGATGTATAGGTGGGACAAGATGGAGATTTTCAGGTGGAACCGGACTGTATCCTCGAAAGGAGGGAAACTCTGCTCTGGAATCGTACCATTAGGCAAGTGACAGTGCAATGGAAGCACCTTAGCCCAGAAGAGGCAACCTGGGAGTTGGAGAGTAGTATGAAGGCAACATACCCAACTCTGTTTCAGGAACACTCAAGGAGTAATTAACCAACATAGAGGACGATGTTGAGACTTAAGGGGGGGTGTATGTCGCCTACCCAAATTCTGAAAATAATATTTTATTTGCAAAAATACTTTATGTTAAATTTTAATTTCAAAGTTTTGAAATTATGACCAAGTTTGGTCAAGGATGAATGTAATTACTGAATTATTATTATTTAATAAATTAAAGTAGGAGACAAACACCCAAGGGAACTGTTAAATGAGTGTTCACTAACCCACTCAGAGGAATGGAAGTTGTTGGAAGGTATCGGACAGATGGCAGCAATTACACTACACCACTCGTTGTTGGTTATGGGATAACTACCCCTAATAATGTGGCATTATCCCCCAGGTGGTGGGAGTGGGCAGGCAACTCATTTAATGACCAAGTAACAACTAAAAAGGCCTAGGCAGCCTACATAAGGTAAATTTGAATTGAGCAGGCAGCTCTTACACAATATTTTTTCTGCAAAAATATTTCCTCATGTGCATCAGGTGATCACTGAGAGATTCGAATAGGGAGGCTAGTTGTGAGTGTAATCATAAGTCTGCAAACTATTTGATAAGGAGAACCAGAGGTGCTGATGCAGGTCCTTTGGACTGCTAGTTCTTGAAGATTTGACAGTTATTGCTACTGCAAGTGGAGATCCTAAATTCCTAAATTTCTTCCTCCTGGTGGTTCAGTGAACAGGCTCGGGGGTCCTAAGGCAAGTACTTGGATATCTTCGAGAATTGGTTGGGTGGAACAGGCTCCTTGGGCTGTTTGTTTCCCTACAGAACTAATCCAAGTTCTATTGTTTCCTAATTTGTTTCAGTTTAGTAGTTCTGTTAGTAAAAATTAGTAAACTCTGTTTGAAGAAGGATTGATCTCTGATTTGGTTTAAGTCTGAATGTTAAGTTTAATGATAAATTGAATTGAAAATCCAATCTCTACATTTTTCCACATGTTGTTATTTGCATCATACTCTAGTGTAGAGAAGCAATTTAAGTATAGATGAAAAGATAGGCAAACTGCCATTGATTCGATAGATAAGTACAGTAATTTATATATTTTTCATTTTCTGCCCTATAGTTAACAATAGTAGAAATTACAGTATAATATCTAAAATAATATAGAATATCTCATTGTTTCATAAAAAAAAACAAATATTGTTTATTCTCTGTACAATATGTTGTGTTTTTCTTACCTCTATTAATTACATAGGAAATAAATGTAATTCAAATTTCCATACATCATAACTGCAAATAAATAGAATTGCTAACGATAGACATAAGTACAAATCACAGTCAATACACAGTCTTCATATTTCTCACACACACATTGTTTTCTGTATAAATCTTCTGCTATGACATTTACATTATTTATTTTATTTTAGTATTATCAGAGATTGAAATTAATGTAAACCCTATCTCGTTTCCATTCATCTTACTTCTATTTATTTTACAATCTGTAAGTATTGTTCAAAATTGGGTTTCGTATCAAACCCTAGATAGTATTTCCAAAACCATAACATCGTTTTCCAATAAATAAACAAACACGATTTACATACTCATGCACAAACTACATAACAAAACCTAGTTGTCGATTGAAGTTCTTTTCTGAAGTTCATTTATGAAAACATCTTATACATTGAAGGAAAAATGAGAATTTGGGTGTAGCCCTGTTCCTTTTCATTTTATAAACAAAAGCTATTAAATCAATGCACACAGAGTTTTTCCAACAACGAAAATGCATAACAGTTTTGCATAGCTCGACAGTCCCGTTATCCATACAGAACATAAACAAATAGCATAACAACATTTTTCCAATTGCCGATAAATTAAAATATAGCATACAAACTTAAATGAGCTTCGGCTCTAACATTTTATTCATTAAAACGTAAACCCAAAACCTTTTCAAGTTCAAGTATCGAACCCCACACAGGTTCCGGCTTCACAAAGGAAGCATTGACATAAAACTATACATCATAAGATCATAAAACGAAAACTACACAGGGTTTATCCCTTCCTCTAAGTTTTTAAAACGAGTATGATAACTTCCATCTCGACGAACTAGGCATCAAAATAAAAATAAAAGGCCGAGTATCATTCAAATAGACGAGGGTCATATCCCTGTACAGTCATCACTTAACACAAAAGGTTCTTCAAAGAAACTCGACTAACAGACAACGCCGAAAGGCACTGGTGGAGCTCTGTTACTTTCTTTGTTGAAAACCTCATCAACCAAGTCCAAATAGCCACCTAGGAGGGTTTGGGTACCCGGAGCTTACCAGGATTGGAGACATGCCAATCTTTTTCCAAACCCTTTTCCCAAGTCGTCTTTCGAACCCTGTAACAGATACCACAATTTTCAGAGAGTTAGACTTATTATTTTATTTAAACTGTAAGCCAAACTTCAATGAAAGAACCATGAAGTTTTCAAACACGCTTACCTTTTTAACAGCGACCAAGCTCTGTACATCAACTAGTGAATGACGAGCTCCTTGTTTTGGACGAGACCAAGATACCCTTATTTCTCTTTGCAAGAAGATGTATTTTCAATCAAAACTTAGAAACGAAACTGCAAATCTACCAATGTCGACAGTTTTTCAAACTATAGACACTACATTCTATCACACGCCATGGCAGCAAGACGAAACCTGCAACTATCACTCCAACCTACAGGTCTCAAGGTCGAAACCCCTTACATTGTCTTCTAACCCTAAAATCTAGCAGTCTGTCGGCCTCACTGCCGAAAACAATGGTAACAATGAACGACATTCAATCCTCATCAACCAACACAACGACACAACGCTAGGGTTGCATCCAACGACCCTGATTCAAGTCGATCAACGATCACAAATGTGCCAACACAATTACATTGGGGATCGTATAGCTTTTGCATTTATTGCTCTATCATTTCACATGCACGGCCTTGCCACCTTGGCTCACGATGGATCATTCTACATCCAACTCGGAGGAGTTTCAAACTTACAACCATTACACATTGGCTTCTGTAATCACCATTACATTGTTATTGCACTACGTGGAATGTGAACAATCCTTGTCACAAAGAGTATGGGTTGAGCTTTTAATGCAGGATCGAGACACTATCTCCACGCCAGCTCGAGGCACTTGCCAAGTTTAAAGACCCGTCAACTCGTCCATTCTGTCGACATTAATACATGTCAGTATCATTTGTATCGACGATATAGTTTCTAAATTGATTTTTATAAACTCAAAAACATTATTGTTATATAATACAGTAGTTATTAGTTCTAAGTTTATGGTCACGATTTGGATATTAACGTTTTATAAAGCCATGTATTAAGTTGCAATTATATATATGTTTAATATTGTGAACATTATTTAAATTATAAAACATAATGCTTTTATATATATAGTGAATAGTTTAGACATGCCAAATTTTGCATAGGATATTAATTCATAAGAATTATAATGTTAACATGATAATTTTGATTATCATAGTTATCATTTTTGTATTTCAAAATAAATCCAATGTTTGGATAATAGTATAAAAACATGCTAATACTATGTATTCATACCCTAACCCCCTTATTACAATGCATTTAATGGCTTTAGTGATACAATTACGACATTAGTACTATACAAGTATTAATTACCTTAAGACGACGATCAAAGCCAAACTATAACAACGTCATTGGTTTACGACAACTAGCTTAAACAGCATGTAGACTTTCTAGACGTCATTGTTGTCAACATTGATGAATGATAAGACAGCGTTGAAAAAACCAGTAAGTAGCACTAAACATTTCATACCTGTAGACACTTAGTTTTTCGCAAAAGAATTCACAACATTTTATATTTTCGACGTTGAATTGAATTACACACGTACTCTTAAACTATGCAGTCATTGAACTTCTTACCTATCGTCTGCACATAGAAATATTTCAAATGCTTTAGCGTTGCAGCTAAGTAAACTCCAGGGTACCTCGTAGGACTCCCTTGGACATCAAGAAAGCAAACTGTCAATATCATCTCAAAAGAAAAGTATCGCATTATATTTCTAACCTGTGAATGCATTTATTACAATAATCACGTTTGTTAAAAGTGTGTTAAGTAGTCGTTATCAGAATATTGTTAACTCAGAAAATTAAATTATGTTTAGTACTAAACGACTTTTTAATCATTGTTGTAGTAATCAAATATTTATTATTTTCTGCAACCATATTTATCTTATTTAATGTCGTTTTCAAAAGTTTTAATTTTTTATGAAAATTTGGGATGTTACAGTTTGTTTGGTTTTTTGTGTTGTTTGAGATCTTGGGTGATTAAATTTTTTGAGAATTTCCAATTGATTAAAGATTGCAGTAGCAAAGATTCTCTAGTTCTCTGGATCTAGGTTAAAAGAGTGCATAATTCTCAGATTCATTGAGTGCATTAGTTAGAAAAACAAAATTTCTTATTATCTCCAATTCAAGTGCATTATTTGGAATTGGTGCAAAGAGTTTTTCATGTTTTGAGATAATCATTTAAGAACCTTTGAAAAAGTTGAAAATTATTATTGCTTGTGATTTCTTGGTTTTGAAAGTTCATTGTTCAGTTCCTTGAAAATTTTAAGCATATTTAGGCCTTCTCAAAGTATTCCAAAAGTTAGTGAAAACTCTTATCTTTTTTTTAATTTTCTCTTCACTTCTTTTGGTTCTTATTTTAGAATTAGAATTATTGCATTCGAAACGGAAATTCGTCTTTTCATTTTCACTCATAGGCTTGCTTAAAGTTGAAAAGAAAAAGGAAAAACATTTTCTTTTTGGTGTGTTATTTTCATTTTTGTTGGATTGCTAAAAGAGTGCTTTTAGTATTTTTGGTTTATTTGGGAAAGAAAGTAGAGGTACTTTCTTCATTTTTACTATCGGAAAACAAAAGATTTATCCTTACCTTAATTAGTTTTCATCGAAAAGAAAACGAAGACTTGCATTTTCATATAGATCAGTTTTGCATCTTATTTAAATTCCAAGTCTACACTTCATGGATTCACCTAACCGTACAACTTAAAATCAAGCGGTAGCCTAGGTTAAAATTGTATTGAAACTTGTGTGCTAGGTTAGAGACATGTTCCAGTGTCTTAAAGCGTGGCTGCTGTCATTATTTGCTTGCACTACATGCCGGGGGCTTGTAGTTCTTCCATGTACCAGTCGGTATATCGAACGGTCTTTCACGTACCTTCGGGTATATAGAAAATTACTTCACGTACTCGACAGTATATCAGAAGGCTCCTATCGTACGGTTGTGCATTAGACATCACCACTACGGATTAGACCTCCCACGTACCTTGAGTATATCGGGAGACCCCACTAGGATTCCTGAAACCATATGAGTTAACCATTGGTCGTCTTGGCGTGAAAATACACCGAGAACAACACTCGAGGAGCTACTACGCACGTACTACTAGGTAGTTAGGTTATACAGTCAGGGGTATGGTCTTAATCCTCCCTGGTTAGTGCTCTGAAATATTGGGCCGAGTATAACTATTAGACCCTGTAGTATATCGCGAGTTGCGACGCCTTGATAATCCCGTGAGGTTCCAGAATTTTGAATCTCATCTATCACACAAGTTTGCATGTGGCTTTAGCTTGAGTAGGTCTTGAAGTGTGTTTTTCTTTTTTAGGAGACTTTTAGGACAAGTTTTATTTCAGCCACCCTAACTGAGAAACCCTTAAGAAGATCCCGTAGAATATTAAATTTGTCGCTTGAATATCCCCTTAACCAGGAGGAGAACTCAGGAGCAACCATGGATCAACCCACAACATCTATGTCACATGAAGAAGGAAATTCTACCTTAGAATCAAGAGTAAACTATTCTCCTCCTGTAAATCCGCCTATCACTGATCCTATGGTACCTTTGCTGGTGGAACAACCTCCTCCACATGACACAACCTTTCATCATTCGCTTGAAGGAAATCCCGGAGCCACTGACTGTATTTTCAATTGACCCCAGGATGACCCGATAGCGACAACTTTTGGTCCAACCGCATCATTTTGGGACACCTCTTTAGGTCAGCATGTTTCCGATTTTGGTTCACTTCCGATAGTGGAAACTCCACCATGTCGTTTTCCTCCCCGGATTCCTGATGACGTCTTCCTTGCGCCAATTTACGAGACTATCGAACGTTTACAAACATTCGGTAACCAACTTAGGCGTCAGAGTTTTCCTCCTAGGTCCAATCCGGAAGTACCAGTTCCCGGAAAACATTCCCATATACATTCTTTGTCCTTTTCTTCAACAGGAATATCTACACCCAACATGACCACTTATGAACCAGGTCAACCTTCTTTCCCGTCTAGTACACCTCAAAACCATTCGACCGGTTCTACACTTTATTTGACCCCAACAACTAGAGAGAAACCTTCAGCTACTATTAACTTCATAACTAGAACAACACCTCCACCTCAAACTTTGAGTGGAATTTATCCTCTAGTCAGTAGTCAACAGATGAGTATGGGTCAACCTACAATTAGTGGTCAACATATGCTTACTGGGCATACCCCAATAGGTGGACAATTTTCAACTGGGGAGAAACCCCTAGTCAGTGGACCAAATCTAACTAGAGGGTACAATCCAATTAGGGGACACAACGTGAGTAGAGGACATCCTTCACACATGAACTATAGCATGGTTGGCATTTTACTACCAGCCATGGGATAGTCTACGTGGACACATCAAATGGGGGGACCATCCACTTGGACCCAACCCCCATGGGGGTATACACACCTAGGTAATCATAACATTGCTATAGGTCAAAACTATCCAGGGAATCTTTTTCCTGGACTACCCTATCCCGGAAACATGAACACCCCATGGGAGCATCATAACCTAGACCTCCAGCCTGTGGACCACCCCCACCACATGTCCCTCCTCCTCCCCCGCCACCTGTCCCACCTCCACCTGGTGGACCCTTGTATTCTGGCAGTGGACCACCTTACTTAGAAGGAGGACCCCCTTTCGGTCCACCTCCCAATCCGAGAGGCCCACCTCCATATGGCCAACCTCCTATGGGAGGACCTTACGATCATTCGATCCATGGTCCTACTCGTACCACGATGCCTTATCAATATTACCAATATCCACAACCAAACCGACAATTGCCATTTCTAGGTACACTTGATCTACCAGATCTGTCACGTTTGACTAATGATCCCATTCAACATGGTATAAATTGTCCAACTATTCCTGTGAAGTTACCATCAGACATCCCAAAGTTCAATGACAAACCCGGTGAGGATCCTAAGAACCATGTAATGACTTATCATTTATGGCGCTCCTCCAATTCCTTAATGGATGATTCTATTAGTCTGAGGCTTTTTCAATGAACTCTTAGCGGTACTACTGCTAAGTGGTACATCGAGCTGCCACCACACTCTTTTGCCGATTTTAGATCTTTGGCTATGGCCTTTTTGACTCATTTTCAACTACCGATCCCCTACGAAACTGACACGGATCTTTTGACTTCTCTTCGACAATCTACCTCCTCTCACATTTCCGATCATATTCACGAGTGGAGAAGGATATGACGTCTCATTAAAGCTCCCATTCTGGATCAACTACTTGCCAATTGGTTCTCGAAGTCATTACTACCCATCATAGCTGTTAGCACAGATATTTTCCAAAGCATGAATGAGGTAATAAAAAAATTGGAAGTTTGTGGTTAATGTAATCCAAGGCTCTATAGGGAAAAGCGCTTGGTCCTTTAAGAAATATATACCACATGACCGCGGGATGGGGCTAAACGAAGGAAATAGAGTCCACGAAATGGCTTGGGAAACTCGTGAAATAAGCAACCAACAACAGAGATCGAAGTGGGGGCAAGATCTATGGTGGAGAGGAGTTCCCGAAGTGACCATATAGGGAAGTTTAAAGGGTCGGGTGTTTCAACGGCTCAGATCTTGTCATCAAAGATCAACGACGGAGGTCGATTTTTCGCTGCAGAAGAAGCAAAAAGGTAAGCAATGAGCTCCCACCGGAGAAAATGAAGAGGAGTTAAAGGACGAACAGTTTCCGCAGATGATCGACCATTGATCGCCAGATCAACGGTCCAGGATGTTTTCCGCAATACCAAGTCGCGTAGAGGAATAACGATGAAGGTGGTTGCGGAATTACAAACCGCCCACCAAGTGTTGCTTCCTCATGATTCCGCAAAGCACGAAAGTGGTATGGGAAACCGCTTGAAAGACCCGTGAAACCACCTTTGGGGGCCCCCGCTGGGTAAAGGGGAGTTCTATGGTTAAGAGAGGAACCGGAAGGGGATCCGACGGCCGTGAACGTTGGTTAAAGCACGGCAAGGGTAGAATGGATCCAACGGATGGGGTTCCGCCTAAGGAAATCAACAGCTATGAGAGGTTCTCTGGCAAAGGAAAAAGCAGGACAGATAATGGGAAGTCTAGCGGAAAGGTAGGACAAGGCAAGGTTAAATGGCCCACAGGTCTCACCATCGATCAGCCAGCACGAGATAGATCGATAGTGTAAGGGGATTTACGCATTATGGAGATGCGTGACAGATCAAAGGAAAGAGCGGTTGCAGAATTCAAAACCGTTGGACACGTGGTAGCTCCTCAGCATTTCGCAACTTGAAAAGGCGGTAATGGAAACTACCAATTGGCCATGCGAAACCACCTGCGATGGTTGCAAGTGCTAAGATCCACGGTGGAGGTTGATTGCGGGTTATATCTGATGACAGGTAATGGTCACACAAGGGTGATGATAAAAGGGACCACAAATCTGACGGCCCAGATTGTAGCACGAAGGATCAACGATTGAGGCAAATGTTCGTCGGAGGAGAAGCAAGGAAAATAACCTAGGTCAGGTTATAAAAAGGGAAGGGTCACGTGAAAGTTGACATTTTTTTTTTAAGCAACAACGTTAGAAAGCTTTAGACAAGTGTGCAGCGAAGAAAGTGACAGAGGATACTAGGTTTACGAGCTGTTAGTGTCAGGTAGGCCCTGAAACCCGTGCATTTGTTAGAAAAAGGGTTATTTTATAATGGAAGAAGTTGCAGAAGCCCTAAGTGTTGGGAATAATAAGATTGAAGATGCCCTAGAGGATAGGGACAGGGACATTTTTGACACTGTGGTTAAGATGTTGGTTAGGGAGATAAAATCAAAGTTAGATAGGTTAAATAAGGAAGGTACCGATGTCGATGGGGTTTTTCAGTCGTCCTTTATATACTTTTTGCCATACCAGTTCGTGGGATGCCCTGAGTTCATTTCATGGTGTGTAGAAAACTACTCCCAAGCCGAGAGAGTTGTAATGAACGCCCAAAAATCTGGAATCATTTGCCCTATCGATCCCACTGTTATCAAAAAATCCCTTGAAGAGGCCCCGTCATGTTCACATTTGGATCTGGATGCCCTAGGAAATCCCTCATCCGAAGTGGTACTCTCAAATGCAGTGGAGAATGTAGGCAAAAGGAGCTTTGAAGAAATCTCTGACATAGAAACAGAGGAGTTAGAAGGGGCAAAAAGGTCCAAAGCAGATGTTCCAAGTGATTTGGTTGTATCCACGAGAGTGGAAGAGAAGAAAAAGGAGAAGTACTCGGCGCCCGAAGTTCAGATACAACAGTATAGTTTCCAGGAAGCTAAGGAGGCTGGTGACACCAAGAGGTTCCAGTCAAGAGCTGAGATGTACATGAAGTATGGACAAGACACACACACCAACTCAGAAAAAACATGCGGTCTATTTCCTAGAGTCAGAGATACGAAAAATTTGCCAGTCACTTTGGTGGCTAGTAGAGATGTCTCCGAAAATACTTTGACTCTGGCTATGTCATCCATTGACAAGGTGACCGAGATGAAGTTGAACTTGAAGAAAATAGCAGTCCCCAACAAGATTCAGCTGCATAGACAGACCAGGGAAGTATTATATGAAGATTTGATGAAGGATACTCTAAGGGTCTCTAAATTAGAGAGTACTGTCAACAGATTGGAGATCCAGTTAAGACAAGAAAAGACTGAGAATAGAGCCCGTCAACAGAAGATCAAGAAACTGCAAATAGATTTGGTTGATGATGGGGTAGACAAAGGTCAAGGCGGTAAGAAGTTGTTGATGGAGAAAGAGAGCACTATTCAGATGCTCAAGAAAAAACTCAAGATATCGTCCACTCAGCTAATAAAGGCTTCTGAATTTACCACGTTGGAGCAGGAAAAAGAGAACTTATCCCAAGAGCTAGATGACCACAAAGCAAAATCTCTGAAATTTCTAGAGAAAGAGGTCGAGTGGGAGAAAGACCAAATAAGCCTCAAAAGTCAAATTGAGGATCTCAAAGGAAAATTGGAAGCCGTAGCAAGAGGAAAACAAGGAGTTAGTCAGGTCGGTAGTGGAGGGAATGCATATGACCTTGTTCGGGCCATGTCGCAGGTGAGTCTAAAGGATGTAGAAATAAAAGAGTTGAAAGAAGAAAAAGTGAAACTAGAAGAGGAGAATCAGAAAATGGATGAAGAAATGCAGGCATTTAAAAACAAGAACAAGGAGTTGATAGATAGAAACCAGAAGTTTATAATACAGGTGACAGGGAAAACCCCAATGCAGGGTGCCAAGCATATGATTTGGGACTCCACTATAGGTGAAGTTACCAAGTTCAGGCCCTACCTAAGTTTTATGAGGGAAAAGGGAAAAGTGGCGAATGATGGTTTGTAGAGTTGTACAGCAGTGAGAGAAGGTTTGAGTAGAAAATCCAAAGATACAACTCAGGACACAGTGGATTTTATGAATACCTTGACCAAGGATGATCTGAAGACTATGCAGATAAAGAACATAATAGCAATTATAACCTAGGTAAGGAGAGTGCTCGGAAAGTATGCACATGTGGAAGGTGTTCAAGCTAGGGCCGAACACATGAAGAAGCAAGTGACAGAGTACAATAGGAAGTTTGATAAGTTGATTGGGAAGGGTTTCCCTTCGTTCTGGGATGAAAATGGTAATTTGATTAATCACAATAATCATAAGGATTTGATTTTCGAAGCTAGAACCAACCATGAGGGACTTGAAAAATTGGCTCATGTTTTAACTGGTAAAATTTTATTGGAGAAGGTCTCAAGTGACTTTGAAATTCTGCATAATTTGGCCATGATGGGTGAAAGAATACCACAGATTTCCATTGCAGAACATATAGAAATGAAGGTATTGGTGAAAGAAATGACAATCTATGAGCTTCCCACGACAGATCAGTGGAAAACAATGGAGAAGTATGGGAAGACAAAATACACCTTACGCTCCTGAAGGTTTGTGGCTCAAAGCTTCAGCAAGCATTCTCCATCCAACAAACAGGGCGCGAAAGACTCATGTGTTGGAAATTTTGACATGTGTACCATTTTGTCTAAAGTGAAATGTAAAAGTGAAATCCAAATATTTTCCAAGTCAGTTACAAGGTTGTTAGGGTTTCATTTCAAAGAAGTGTTATAAAGAGGCTATTTGGATGTCATTGTAAAGGGTTGAAACCTGTAATAGAGAAAGACATTCTGGTACTGAGAGTACTTCGGTTATTGTAAAGTTTTTCCTCGCAGAAATAAAGCACATTTTGAAGGGTGAAGATTCATGTGTTGTTTGTGTTGCAGTCTGTATTTTCCCTTTCCTTTGAGAATCGTACTTTCCATTGAAAAGCTTCCATGTTGTTTTTCTTCTTATGCTTATGGTGAACGTGTTGTTTAATACAAAATTCATGCAAATCATGCACTGTCTTAATTGCACCTAAGTGTTCCATGTTTTCTTCTAAAGTGGATGTTAAATTCATCTGTGTCGATGCTTAATGTTGATGGGTTGTTTTACTTTCTTTCAAATATCACCTACTAAAAGAACTTGACTGTGGGATAGCAATTACCTTGCCTTCATCAAGATTTATGTTGTTTATTTTCTATTGGTCTTTAGAAATCTCAGATGTGACTCCATGCCCAATGTGATTCATATGTTTTCAACCAATTTTAAAATAGAAGAACAGTTTCTTGAAAAACATTTCTGTCCATTGTATTCATTTTTTGAGAGAGCCCTCTCTGGTAGGAAAGAAGCCAGATCTCCTCCTAAAGGTTGGTTTGAAATAGTTACCTTACGGTCAAACTTCCGCAACCAAAGGGTAAATCCTGAGTGATAACAATAGCTAAAGACGTAGCTATGGGAGGGGCCATTACGGGAGAACAAGCTATCTCATGTGCTCAGTATATAGACCTAGTCTATGCTCAATCTGGCACATTATACAATATTATTCCTAATGCCCCCGCCCTACACATGATCCAACAAAACCACCCATGGGATCCCATGTCGATGGCATTATTGGTTCCATTCACTCCCAGCCTGCTACACAATCAGGTGGATCTCAAAACCACCATAGTTCGACTCCATCCTCGCCACAGGCTAGCAGCAACACTAATCAATCACCCAGCCTTGATTCCACCGTGGAAGTGAATTCAGTTCAATCTACTTCACCTCAAAAATCCAGTGGAAAAAATAAGAACAAAGGCAACTCCAAGAAGTCTTCTAACTAGCAGGAGCCCAAAAACAATCCCGACGACACAAAATAAAAACAAAAGGTTAAATATCCTTGTTTATTGCGTGGTGACGATCACTTCACAAAAGAATGCCCACATCGTGAAGAAGTGCAAAATTTTCTCAAGGGAAACCCCATACCCGCAATTTTAATTGATCCCTTCGCCACACAACAACATCAAATGGTTGCACAACCACCCCCTCCTTCTCAAGGAGAACCATCCACAACCGCTCATGTTCTCATGATGTGCAGCGAAATGGTCAATTTGTCCACCAGGTCATGTACATATGACTCTATTCCTGACAAGGAATCTAATGGAGGTAATACTGAAAGATCCTCTGCATCTACATCTAGCATTCCTTCACCTCAAGGTCCTCTCGTCATAGAGAAACCTTTACTAGATATAGTATTGCGTCCACCAAAGAGCATTATTCGAAAATCCATTTTTCAATCCTAACGCTTGGGCCGCTCAAAACTACAACATTGTAGAAGATTTATCCCATGCCCCTTGTGTTATGTCGATGCTAGAAGTCTTACAAAACTGCCCCAACCAGTGTAAGACCCTACTATCTTCTATAGGAGTTGTAGATCTTGATTCCTCGAACACCATTATGTTCAAACCAGAGTATTTCAAGCCGAGGCTTTCTCACCAACTAGATTTCCAAATTGTTACCAACGTTTCTAGGAAAAGTATCCATCGTACTGTCTTAGATGAAGGAGCTTCTACCATCGGTTATGTTTCTATTATGCTGGCGAGCCATCGGCTCTCCCGAGTTGACCCGTTCCCCCACTACATTGAAAGCATTTGACAGACGTGGATTTCAACCCCACGGGCTGTTACAATCCTTAGCCATAGAGTTGGGAGGTAAGACTATTTCCATCAACTTGGAAGTAGTCACCGCCCCTTTGGATTATAACTTATTACTTGGTCAAAACTGGTTCTATGCCATGACCGTGGTCACATCATCTGTCTTCCACATTATGCAATTTCCCCACCAAGGGAGAATTGTCACTATTGACCAGTTAGATTTTTGTACACCTGACACCACTACTCATCCCGCAGATAATGTCCCTCTTGTAGGACACTCTTCGCAGATATATGAGAGTGTGGGGATAGGACTCCTTAAAGATTCATCCCTCATGGGAGTCTTTCCAACAGCAAATCCCCCTTCCCATGTTGCCACGGTGAACATGATCCCATCCTCTTCCAATTCGATCGACCAATGCATTGTGCCCGATCCTGCTCATATGGATTTGATTGGAGATGTGATGCCTCTCAGCCTTGCTGAAGCCACTTATGAGGCCATCCAATCAACTCCCGCTTTATCGGATGCCCACTCTTCGGTGGCATCCAACTCAGGTTCTTTTCCACTCCAATAGAACTCATCCTTACCTGATCCTCTACTCTAGACTTTTCATTCTGATGAATCAATCATGGAGATTATGAGTGTGGATGAGCCCCCATGGGAAGACCTTCATCATCGATCGTCCTTCCTTCCGCCTTTAGATATGGTAGAGAACGCCATTGAAACTATCTTTTACCATATGTCTTTTCTTACCCTCAATATCCTATTCTTACCTACGATACAGTAACTGGGGGAAATTTGGAAAACATCATGCCTGCCTTTCCTATAGACATTTCGGTAAAACCTGGAGTCGTGGAACACATTCACATAGGCCAAACTTGTTCTCCCGATGAAGTCAACACTTTTACGGACTTGTTTAAATAATTCCGCGACGTGTTTGCATGGAGCTACGAGGAAATGCCTGGGATTGATCCTGCTATTGTCATGCATGAGATTCAAACATATCCCGACGCAAAACCTGTCAGGAAAAAACTCCGTCCAGTGCACCCTAGGAAGACTACGGCTATTAAAGCAGAGATTGAAAAGCTATTGAAATATGGGTTCATTTATCCTATTCCCTCAACAGATTGAGTCTCTAATGCAGTCTCGGTTACCGAGAAACAGGGAACCATCAGAGTTTGTGTTGATTACAGGGATTTGCATAAGGCTTGTCCTAAGGACAATTACCCTACCCCATTTAATGACCAAATTATCGACAATTGTACCGGAAGTGTCATCTTCTCATTCATGGATGGATTTTCTGGCTATAATCAGATTGAGATCCACCCATCTGACCAACATAAAACTGCTTTCATCTGCCTATGGGGTACGTTCGCATATCGCAAACTCCCATTTAGCCTTAAAAATGCCAATGCCACATTCCAGCGGGCTATGTCGTATGCTTTCCACGATGTAAAGGATTTTGTGGAACCTTACCTACATGGCCTACCTGCTCATTCGAATTGTCATGACTTCCACATCGTATCTAACGATTGTATTTATCAAATGTTGATGGTATAACATCCGTCTAAATCCTCATAAGTGCATTTTCTGTGTGGAGTTCGTACGCCTCCTAGGCTTCATCATTTTCAAGGATGGGATCCGCATTGATCCCCTCAAAGTGGAGGCCATTGTTTCCCTACCACCACCCACGGATATTACAGAACTTCAAAGTTTGCAGGGGAAGAAAAACTACCTGCATCGTTCTGTGTGTAATTTCGCAAAGAAAAAGCAGGGATACATGCGGTTGTTAAAGAAGGATGTCTCGTTCATTTGGGATGACTACGCCCAAAAGGCCTTTGACAATCTCAAACATGCAATTACTCATGCGCCCGTGTTACAACCTCTAGATTACACCAAGGATTACATCCTTTATCTTGCTACCTCTACTTCAACTATTGCTATGGTTTTAGTACATGAAGATAGTCAGGCGCAGGAACATGTGATATACTACCTTAGTAAGGGTCTCATTGACTCTGGAACACGTTATTCGCATGTAAAGAAGTTAGCTCTCGTATCATTCATTGTTGTTCAGAATTTCCATCACTATATCCTACTCCACACTACTACCATTATCGCCGACTCTAACCCCATATACCACGTTCTTACGTGTCAGGTATTAGGGGGAAAATATTCGCGTTGGATCGTGATTCTCCAAGAATTCGATCTTCAATTTGAGAGGGCCAAATCCAAAAATTCTTTGGTATTTGCGGAGCTCATTTGTGATTTTCCCCGTATTGATCAAGAATCTGAGCCCATTGACTCTCTCTCCGATGAGTCCTTGTTTCTGATTAGTACTTCTGACCCCTGGTATGGAGATATCACATTGTATCTCCAAACCCAATGCTTCAGTCCTCATTTATCCCGCGATGAACGTCGTCGTATCCGTCACCACACAAAATATTACCTAATCATTGGTGATACACTGTACCGTCGTGGTATTGATTCTATTCTCCGATGTTGTTTAACTCATGAGGAGGTCGAGCATGTTTTAAATGATTTCCACTCGAGGGCATGTGGTGGTCATCTTTCTGGGATGGCTACAACCCAAAAAATATTACACGCTGGATACTATTGGCCTTCCATGTTCAAAGATTGTATTGAGGCAGTCAAGAAGTGTCCTCCCTGCCAGCTTTTTCATTATAAGAAACGCTCACACCTAGCACCGTTACATCCAGTTATCGCCGTTGGTCCCTTTGCAAAATGGGGCATCGAATTCATGCATTGTAAGCCTACCTCGTTCGGGGGGCATGGTTATGTCATTGTCGCAGTTGACTACTTTACCAAATGGGTCGAGGCTATGCTTACATACAAATAAGACTGTGAAACTGCCGCACTCTTTATGTTTAACCACATCATTGTGACATTCAGAGTCCCTCAAGCCATCGTCATCGATCACGGATCACACTTTCAAAACAATATGGTGGATGAACTAAGCGCCAAATTGGGTTTTTGGCATGAAAAATCAACTCCCTACTACCCTCAATCAAATGGACAAGTAGAGGCCATTAACAAGGTCTTGAAAACCATGATTCAACGTATGGTGGGTACACACAAGTCAAATTGGCATGTGATGCTTTTTTCAGCCCTTTGGGCATATAGGACTTCCGTTAAAACTGCCACTAGTTTCACACCCTTCCATTTGGTCTATGGACTAGAGGGAGTATTGCACATTGAGTGAGAGATTCCGTCTCTAAAACTCATTGTCAAACTTTTACTGAACACAAATGTCGAGGAAGAACGATTTGTATACTTGGAAAAACTCGACGAAACCCGTCATGATGCAGCTCTAGCTAACGAAGCGCATAAGAAACACATTAAGGCCCAGTATGATAAGTATGTAAAACCCCGTATCTTCAACGAGGGTGATTTGGTCCTCACTTACGACCAAAAACACGATAAGCTGGGGGCAGGAAAACTTGAGTCCATGTGGCATGGTCCATATGTAGTGAATGGTGTTTTGGAAAATGGAGCCTACGAACTAGTCGATTGTGACGGAATATCCCTCGGGGAGCGTCGCAATGGGCTCTACCTAAAGCGGTACTATGCCTAAGTCATTATGTATTAGTACTTTGTATATATTGTACATGACGTGTGTTTTTGTTTGGTGTGACACTTTCTTTTAATGTGTTAGGATCCTATCTCGATTTGCGCTTATACCATGTTCTGCCTGCCTGGATGTGCAAATGGAAACTTGCTATGGATTTGCAGACGATGCTAGTCGACACACCCGCAGCCTCGCTTCGGCAGCATGGGTACTCTATTCCCCTACCGGCGAGCTGATAAGATCAAGAGGAACTTGCCTAGGTTATGCAACCAACAATGTCGTTGAGTATCATGCGATGATTGGATTATTGACCGACTCTTTTTCCCTGGGTGTGGACCACATCGTTATCTACCTTGATTCACAATTATTGGTATCTCATTTGAACCATGTCTAAGCTATCAGTGACCCCATATTACTCCACTTATTTCAGCGAGTATGCCTCTTGGAGAGGTCCTTTGAGTCCATTCAATACCTACGTATTCCAAGAAGCATGAACGCAATTGCTGATTCCCTAACTAATTTGATATTAGATTGGTATATTGCACATTCATAGACATTTGTATCCAAGATGCATACATCGACATAACATGTAAACTACTCATAGTGTATATGCCAACATCCATAAGATCCAAAATTCATCATAGAAAACACAGTATATAAAACCGCTAGATAGTGTTTTGTATATATATCATCATGTCCAGTAAAATGTCATAAAAAAAGTGGTACTGATACAAAAATATGAAGCTCATAAGCTTTCAGTAGGTCATATCTACAAAATCTGAAGCATATGTCTTTCAGTACATACATCATACATAGAGCCTATCCCTGATGATGCTTGTGATAACATATAATGGCCCTAGCCACTCGACGGAGTAGCCGACCAAATCGTCTAGAAACCCCAGTTGTCATGCGCTGGGAGTGGCGAGGAAGGTCATCAATAGATATGTCGGGAATATCGACAGTCAATCTTTGGAGGTTCTCCTCCAGCTCATCTAGCTCCTCCACCGCCTCCTGCTGGACGGCTGCCATCTCTCGCACGACTCCCCTCCTCTCGATCAGAGAGGAACCCACTGGTCGGGACAAGCTAACATCTGCATAAAACATTTATGAACTATCAGTACTACACAAAAACATTATAAAATTATAAAATACATAGAAACAAAAAGAGTTTATTTCTTACCAATTTCTCCCCATTGCTCTCCCTCCAGAAGAGCCAGATCTGGGTCCCCTTTAAAATTAGTGCCCGCATAAGCATAGTCCTCGATCATGAGGAGCTGTCCATGGAGCCACCCGAAGAAGGTTGTCCCATAGGTAATCATGGCCCCCCCGCCTCCATGGCGGGTCATCACCTCTGACCACCTAACCATATGTGGATCTCGTGGATTGAGATCATCCAACTCAACCCGTGGCCGCAGTAGTGGAACTCTTTCTAGGAAGAAAGAAACCACGATGGAACCATAACCAAATTGTTTCAACTCACCCCTTCAGCACTTGGTGAGTTGATCTTTCATGTTCAGGAGTCCCTCGCATCAGTTGAAAACTGTCGGCGCCATGCACTGTTACACCTAAATCTCGTCATCATGAGTCATGTGTCAACTTCATGCCTCAACCCCTAAAGTTTCCCTGACCAATAACACTCAGAGTAAGTTGTTAACCCTTGTTTCCACCTTTTCTAGTGGCACTGACGTAGTTTGTCATCCATCAACAGGCACCAGATCATGCTTGGTGCAAAGTGTCATCTACCATCCTGCGCCAGTGGCTCAGGTTGCCTTCATTTAGCTTGTGCCACCCCCTTCCTGACGCAAATTGCCTTCATGTAGGGTGCGCCAGAGTTGGTTAAATTGGATAAAAAGGGCTTCGAGCGATTTCTCGAAGCACGGTGAGGTGGATGTCTATCCCTAACCAATAGGTGAGATGTCATTCGGTTCCCTAACCTCAAGGGAGGATCCCTTAGAATTCTCCCATTAGTTCTCAACCTACTCTATCCACTTGGTCTTATAAATATGAAGCTCCTCTCCATTTGAAGGGGAGGAAGGCCTATAGCACTCTCATGCTGGTGGAATTGGCTTAGGTGATTCTTGTACATCCTTGGAGGCTTTGGTTTGGCTTGTTGGAAGGAAGGTTGCGACGTTAAGGCATAGGTTGTAACGTTCTCTCCTATTGTACTCTCCTTTATTGCAGTTAATACAATCTCTTCCCATATACATTATTGTGTTATTAATGTTTAGAGCTTACCTCCTTAACTGTTAGCTTAGATCAATCATATGCAATATATGTTTGTACTGCTTGTTTGTGTCTGTTTGTTCAACAGGACTTTGCAGCTGCAAATCTGAAGGTTCTGGAGCATTGGATCAAGTAAGGAGCAAAGGGAATCATGAATCTCAGGCAAGAGACTTACTTGCTATCTCACACTTCTTTTGATCTAGGGGAGTTGGTTGCATAGATATGGCCTTTAAGTCCACTTGGGTAGATTGTCCGAAAAAAAATCTCGCGACCATACTGGGGAGTATTTTAGCTTTGATTTCAGTTTGAGTGTAATTCCATTGATTTCTTAGTGATCCATTTCTTAGCCTCCTGATCCCTTCCCACCATCAGATCTTATCATTAGAGAGTCTATCGGCTTCCCCTTATTCTTTTAGGATCAATATTAGGTCATTTGCTTGTTATCTTTTGGAGATCTTTTGTTTTTTGCAATTGACTATTCCCCCAATGCACGTGTGTTGTGCATCCAGTGCGCCTCTACCCTCCTGGCGCTTGTTGTTTGTGTGCAATCTGCGCCATTGGTGCTATTTCCTTGAATGCAGTCTGCGCCATTGGTGCTTTTCCCTTGTATACAGTCTGCGCCAGGCGCTCTGCAGCATACTGATAGAGTGCGCCATCCCTTTAAGCTTGGTGCTTGGTACAAATCCTCTCCAAATTTTTCTTTTTGATTTGATTTGAAAGCTTCTGTGTGTTGTATCTTCTAGCCATAGACTTGTTTGCCCAACTTGCTTGCGTTTGGATTTGTTTTGTTGATTTTTGGGTTCCATTTGGTCAAGTTTGAGAATTCGGTGGTGGCGGGCAATTTCAATCCCCCACGTTCATCCGCTTGATCTTGCACTCCCTAATCACCTTACCAGGTCTATTCATTGTTTTAGATCTGATTCCAAACCCTTTCTGCACTTAGCCATTTAGTTTTGATTGCATTTGTTTGATTTTGAGTGATTAGAGTGTCTTTGGATCCATTTGAGCGCTTGTCATTTTTCTTTGAGAATTTATGAGTCATTATAATGCTACGATCAGTCTCTTGTTTTCTTCTATTAAATCTGAAAAGCATTATTATTATTAGATCTTGTTTTGATATATGTATTCAAAAATAAAAAGTGCTTCATTTTAACAATTTTCAAGATCATTTGGAAATTGTTGTGGAATTGTTTCGTGCTTTGAGCTTCATTATTTATATTTTCGAGAAGTTTGAAAAGGCAATCGGTTGATTATATTTTTCTTAGTTATGAGTCCTTCATCTCTTTGAAAAGATCAAGTGAATTCAAGTTCTTGCAAAGTGTTTCAAATTTGAGACATTCTATGCGCTTTTCGTCTTTTTGTGCTTTTGGTTCATCATTGTGGAAATTGAAGAGTTAGTGCATTCTAAGCAAAAATCGTCCTTTTCATAATCACTTAGATTCATTCTAGCTTGAAAAGACAAAAATAAAAAGTTTTGATTTGGTGTGTTATTGATTTTTGTGTTTTGTTGGAAAAAACAAAAAGAGTGCTTTCAACCATCTTTGGTAGATTTTCGAACTTGTTGAGATTTCTTATCTTTTGAGACCATAAAAAAAATAGATTTCTCCTTACCATAGATAGACTTCATCGAAAGAAAATGAAATGTGCACCTTCATGTAGCTAGGGTTGCATTATTTTTAAATTTATGTCTACACCCCATGCATTCACCTGACCGCATAACATAAAATTAATCGGTAGCGTTAGGTTAAAATTTACTAGTAACTTGTGTGATAAGTTACTGACGTGTTTCGGCGTTGTAAAACGTGGCAGCTGTCATTATTTGCTTGCAGTGCATCCCAGGGGCCTGCAATTCTTCCACTACCAACCGGTATATCGAAGGCTCTTTCATGTACCCTTGGGTATATCAAAAGGCACTTCACGTATTCGGTAGTATATCGGAAGGATCTTGTCGTACGGCTGTGCATTAGACAACACCACTACGGATTTATGCTCCCACGTACCTTGAGTATATCGGGAGACTCTCCTAGTATTCCCGAAACCAACCGAGCTAACCATTTGACTATCTTATCAGAGCAATACACCGAGAACAATAATCGGGGAGCTACTACGCACATGCTTCTAGGTAGTCGGGTTATACGATCAGGGGTACGGTCCTAATCCTCCCTGGTTAGTGCTATGAAAAACTGAGCCGAGTATAATTGTTGGACCCTGGGGTATATCGCGAGTTGTGAAGCCTTGAAAATCCTATGAGGTTCCATACTTTTAAATCCACACCTGTCACATAAGTTTGCTTGTGGCCTTAGTTTGTGTAGATTTTGATTTTCTTTTCTTTTTGTATAGAAGACACTTATGACAAATTCTACTTCAGTCATTCTGGCTTAACAACCTTTGAGGAGGTCTCGTAGACTTTTGAATTTGCCACCATAATATCCCCTTAATTAGGAGGTACTTTCGAGGGAAAACATGGATCCACCAATTACCGTCATGTCACCTGAAGAAGAAAACCCCACCATGGAATCGGGAATGAACTTTTCACTTCCTTTGAGTCCACTAATCACTGATCCTCCAAGGTTTGTGACCATGGAACCGTCTACTTCAGGCTACACATCTTTCCACCATCCGATGGAAGAAGAACCTGGGGCTATAGAATGGTACAACCAACCCCAGGATGACCCTGTATCTACAACTTTTGGTCCATTTGCATCCTTTTGGGACACCACTCTAGGGAAACAATGGGCCCACTTTGCTTTGCGTCCGGGGGAAGAATCTTCCCCCCCATACTGAATTCCCAGTAATGAACTCTTGGCTCTAGTTCATGAGTAGATCGCTCAATTACGCCAACATGGCAATTCACTTCGGCGCTAGAGTCTCTCATGGAGAAGTCACACCTTGGAAGTGCCCACATCTCAACATACCCCAATTCGTTCACTATATTTTACTTCACCGGAAACACCTATACATAACATGACCACTTACGAACTTGGTCAACCCTCGTTTCCTGCGAGTACACCTCTTAATCAGGAGACTAGTTCCATACCCCAAGTGACTCAAAACATTGAAGGGCAACTGTCCAACACCCCTCATACTACTACTGGAACATTACCCACCCCTCCCCCACCCCAAAACTCGCAGGGAGGATACTCTTTACCTCTCAATTTCCTCATGAGTAGTGTTCCTCCATTAGTAAGTAACCATCAACCTATTACGATTCAACCATCAACGAGTGGTTAGAACATCGTTACTGGGGGGAAACCCCCGTTCACTAGCCATAATATGAGTTGGAGGCTTGCAACTAGTCATTCCGTTGGCAACTCCTTGCCGGTTGCGGGACCTACCATGGGATTACCTCATAGTGGGGGACCATCCAACCTAACTCAATCACTATGGATTCGTACGTATCCGAGTAATTTCAACCCCCCGTTGAGACAATACCATCCCGAGAACATGATTCCCGGGCTACCTTATCTCGAGAACTCAAACACTCCATGGGGACATCATAATGTTATGCCAATTGGACCCCCACCAACCTTTCCTCAAGTCCCACCACCCCCACCACCGTTTGGTCCACCTCCACCTCCTTCCGGAGGCAGCAAATCCCCACCTCATTCTGGAGGCGAAGGACCTCCACCTTCTGGCGGAGGCCCACCCCATTCCGGCGGCGACGGCCCACCGCACTCCAGCGGAGGAGGAAGAGGCCAACCCCCTTCCGACAGCGGAGGACCCCCACTTTCAAGTTGAGGCCCACCTTATTCTGGAGGCGGTGGACCGCCTTATTCCGGCGGCGGAGGACCGCCACCTTTTGGCAAAGACCCACTCTATTCCGGCGGAGGAGGTGGAGGACCACCTTATTCCGGCGGTGGTGGAGGACCCCCACCTTTTGGAGGAGGTCCACCCTATTCCGGCAGAGGAGGTGGAGGACCCCCACCTTTTGGAGGAGGTCCACCCTATTCTGACGGAGGAGGTGAAGGACCCCCTTATTCCGGCGACGGCGGAGGACTCCCACCTTTCGGTGGGGGCCCACATTATTCCGGCGGAGGTGGAGGACTCCCACCTTTTGGCGACAAACCACCATCGGGTCCACCACCCAACCCAAGCGACACACCCCCTTTTGGCCAATTCCCTATGGGAACACCTTACAATCAGTCGATTCAAGGTCCTACTGGTCCATACATGCCATTATCAATACTACCAGTATCCACAACCAAACCAACAGCTGCCATTTCTGTCTACTTTAGACCTACCATACCTGTCTCGTTTGACCAATGATCCAATCCTGCACGGTTATAATTGGCCACCCATTCCGGTTAAGTTACCTTCTGATATTCCAAAGTTTGATGGCAAGCCCGGTGAAGACCCGAAGAACCATGTGATGACATACCATCTATGGTGCTCATCCAATTCCTTGATGGATGATTCGATCCGTCTAAGGTTATTCCAAAGGACCCTCGCCGGTTCCGCTGCCAAGTGGTATATTGAACTACCACCGCACTCGTTTCCCGATTTTAGTTCTTTAGCTATGTCATTCCTGACTCATTTCCAGTTACCCATCTGCTATGGAACTGGTACAAACTTACTGACTTCTCTCCGCGAGACTACCACGACTCATATATCCGATCATATCCATGAGTGGCGGAGGAGATGGCGTCTCATTAAGGATCCCATTCTAGAAACTTTTCCAACTATCAAACTCATCCAATTTTGGATAGGTTTTGACTTTTCCAAACAGACTTGCATCGGCGCAACCCGTCCTTGCGGGAATGGTGCCGCCGCCGCAGCTCGTCCTTGCAGGCAGGGCACCGCCGGCGCAGCCTGTCCTTGTGGGGAGGGTGCCACTGGCGCAAGCCTTTGTGTCGGGATTTGTGCCGGCGAGCCCTCGGCGCAGTTCCCAAAAGGGGAAACTACGCCGGGCCAAGGGCACAATTTCCCTCCACAAAACAAGCTCAAAACCCAATAAAATGGACAAGAAATGAAATTTTAAACCACTGGAAATGAAAAGGACAGGGATTAGGCCTACCTGACGCTGACGACACTGAAAATGATGGATCACAGCTACCGCAATCGACATATGAAAATCGCACTCCAAAGGGTCACTTTCACTTCTCAACTTGGTAAAAAACAAATAGTAACTATTTTTACTATTTTGCCATATTTATATTGAAAAAGGTATATTCCCTTTTTAATTTTATTCGTTTATGGGTTATTTTACTATAGTTGGGACTATTTTTATATCGAATTACTCAACTAATCATTTTGACCGAGTCTTTAGAGTTCACAGGTGATCTAACATGCCATATTATGATCTTTGGTCGCGACCGTAGTCATTTTGCACCCATTGCAAGGTGTGAACAACTCTCCGAGCGTTCTTTGTGTTATTATTCCGCTCGTTTAAATCAAATATTAATGACACTGAGCTCACTCTTTGTTCCTTCTCATGCTCGTAAAATGATGAGAATAAGTCACCGAGTTATATTTTATTGCTTTTTCGGGCTCGTTAAACTTCTACAAAAAAGGAACCCCTCAGAGTCTTTTCTTTAAGCTCTTTTCAGGCTCCCTAAATACAAAAAGATCGCCAAGAGAACTTGAGTCGTTCATGCTTGTAAACGTATTTGAATGATCGTCTTCCTGGTGATAGTTTACCCCTTTTTCGGACCAGGGGGCACTGTTTACGAAAAATGAGCACTCCATCCAATCATGGCTAGAAGAGTTCTCTCTCGCGTTGTTTTACCCTTTTTTGGGCGAAGAGACTCACTTTACGAATAAATGAATTTTTGAGTCTTCTTTAGTTCTTTTCAGACTCTCTAAACATGAAATGACGCAGAGTTTACCTTCTTTGGACTCATTAAAATCTAACATAGAAGGGCCCATTATGGGACGAACCCCTCCTATCCTAGGTTCGTAAAATATTTGGGATTGGAATCATCCATGGGATGAGCTATACCAAGCATCTATTACCCTCCTCAAGCTCGTGAAAAAACAAAAGAGGTACTCATCAATCATGATGGGGAATAGGGATGATATTGTGTTCATCGTAGTTATGGCAGTACATAGTCACTCTTGAACATGGAACTCAGCTGCATATGCATTCAATACTTGGACAATCTGTTTGTCTTCGAGTCTTACTAATTCCATGAGTCTTGCCACTCCTTTGGGTCATCCGAAGAATGCTTCCATCATCAGTTGCATTAGGGGTCGGTGTCATTCTCGTCGTTTCAATACTGCCAAGTCATGCCATGCCCATGTTCAAGAGATGTTCGTTATTCATCATCTGCAGTCACTGTACCTTCTTTCATGTCGGTTTACCCTGAGTTAGTCTTACACATCACTCTATTGTCCGATTCACTCCAAACATCTGTGATCGCGTTTCGTGTCATTGATGGGGGATTCATCATGGCCCTCCTTTGACGGATTCATCCTTGTCGACCTCAACACATCATCCGGGGACTGAATCTAGAAACCAATCAAGTCCCTTGGGCCTGCATGCCTCAACGACAGGTTACCTCACTTTCAACATGAGTTTACATCATTTACTTTTGATTGAAAGATCTCGTCGAGTGTTCGACCTCAACTCGTTTATTCACGCTCGATGGTATGTACTATGATACCTTGAGAATCATTCACATCAATGGTGATTTCCCTCGCGCTTGTTAACGATATACATCAATGACCGGTAATCAAGTGGTTTCTACCATGTTCGACTCCAAGACATTGTAATCACATGGATATATTCGTATCATTGAGGGTTCGGCTTGAAGACCCTGGTTTGTTTTCATGTTTCACCCAGGTTGCGATGGAGATTGTTTGGGTCATATCACACGGATCCACTTTGTATTGGTCGTGGTTGTGTTATCATCTCATCATGGATCTACGATTGTGTCCAGTAGCCATGATTGTGTTTAGTCGGTCTTTACTACCATGGATCTACATTGTATTGGTCGGCAGCCATGTTATGAGTCATGTGAGACTTATATCTCAGAGTCAATAGTACTACAACAACACCTTCCAACTAACAAGTCCTTGTCATTTATCTTGCAAAGCATATCACCTGTATCATTTTTCCAGCTTCATGCTTTGGGAGGAATTTTATTACACCTAAAAATTGTCATCATGAATCCTGTGTCAACTTCATGCCTCAACCCCTGAAGTTTCCTTGACCAATAACACTTAGAGTAAGTTGTTAACCCTTGTGTCCACCTTTTCTAGTGGCACTGGCGCAGGTTGTCATCCATCAACAGGTGCCAGATCATGCCCGGCGCAAAGTGTTATTTAGCATCCTGTGGCAGTGGCTCAGGTTGCCTTCATTCAGCTTGCGCCACCCCCTTCTTGGCGCAAATTTCCTTCATGCAGGGTGCGCCAAAGTTGGTTAAATTGGATAAACAAGGGCTTCAAGCGATTTCTCAAAGCATGGTGAGGTGGATGTTTATCCCTAACCAATAGGTGAGTTGTCCTTCGGTTCCCTTAGACTTCTCCCATTAGTTCTCAACCTAATCTATCCACTTGGTCTTATAAATATGAAGCTCCTCTCCATTTGAAGGGGAGGAAGGTCTATAGCACTCTCATGCTGGTGGAATTGGCTTAGGTGATCCTTGTACATCCTTGGGAGTCCTACTTCATCCTTGGAGGCTTTGGTTTGGCTTGTTGGAAGGAAGGTTACGACGTTAAGGCATAGGTTGTAATGTTCTCTCCTATTGTACTCTCCTTTATTACAGTTAATACAATCTCTTCCCATATACATTATTGTGTTGTTAATGTTTAAAGCTTACCTCCTTAACAGTTAGCTTAGATCAATCATATGTGATATATGCTTGTACTGCTTGTTTGTGTCTGTTTGTTCAACAAGACTTTGCAGCTGCAGATCTGAAGGTTTTGGAGCATTGGATCAAGCAAGGAGCAAAGGGAATCGTGAATCTCAGGCAAGAGACTTACTTGCTATCTCACACTTCTTTTGATCTAGGGGAGTTGGTTGCATTCTGTATCTATTTGTTCTAGATCTAGTTAGACTAGGGAGATATGGCCTTTAAGTCCGCTTAGGTAGATTGTTCGAAAACATGCACTCAATGGAGTATAACATATGAGCTTTAGTGGCCTGATGAGCAGCCTTGCCGCCCACCACCCGCTCAATGGTAAAAAGCACGGTCCTTAGAGGTGGGTCCCGTACATTCTTTATGGGAATTTTCCCACCTAGCATTTGTGTACCCGGCGTACAAAACTGTACGATAAGGCTTTCAGTAGACTGGTCACTACCTCGAGGCCCGGATAGTGACACAGGGTCCCCACGTCTCGATAATCCCATCAAAAAATAAATGTCTTCCACATCCAATGTTAGGATATGGGCACCTACCCTGAAGAACTGTTGATCTGGGTCCCACAACCTGATAAGGTAGTCAAGTAGTTGTACTTGGGCCCTCATCCCTTGTACATGGAAAAATTTCAGTAGTCCACACCTCCGCAAAGCATTAATGAAGTGTGGGTCATTTGTTGCTTGAGCGTCTTCTAGTTCGTGTTCCCGCTCCTTCCACTGGACCATCTTGCTGGCCAAAGTTTGCATAAACATCACTAACATAATTGTTAGATCCTCTTCAATGCTTTGAATTTGGTTTTTTGGGCCCCATTTTTAAATTTGGGTATCAGACTGCGCCGACGCACCCCTCATGTGTAGATAATGCGGCAACAACGCGCTTTTCCCATTGGGGAAGTGTGTCAGACCTCTAGCAACGCACTTCCCGCAAGGGGAAAGCGCGTCGCCCAAGGCACACACAATCCCCTCCAATACAAGCCCCAAAAACCTAAAAAATTGCATTTAAATTGAAATTCAAACCATTGAAAAGCTTAAGGATGAGATGTAGGCCTACTTGTAGCTGGCGGGAGGTTGATTGGATGACCAAGGCTTCCATAATCGTCGTCGAAAGATCAAGCTCCAAAGAGGTTTTTTCTCCACTATTCCAACTTGGTAAAATGAATTGGTAAATACATTTTTACTATTCACCTTTTATATGAAAAAATGGAATATTCCTTTTTTAATATTTATTTTATGGGTTATTTGCTATAGTCGGTGTCCTTTCTATGTTTTAAAACCTTATAACGGACCCTAACTTGGTTCCTGGAGCTTGCAGATAGAGAAAAGTGGTGTTTTGACTATGTTGGTGACCATCATAAACTTTTCATGCTTTTCATCGTGTGAACAAGTCTTTGAACGTTTTTTATGCCATCATCACGCTCATTAAAATTAAGTATTAAAGGTATTGAGCTCACTCTTCGTTCCTTCTCGTGCTTGTAAAACCATGAGAATAAGTCACCGAGTTATATTTTATCTCTTTTTTCGGGCTCGTAAAACTCCCACGAAAAAGGAACCCCCTCGGAGTTCTTCTTAAAGCTCTTTTCAGACTCCCTAAATAGGAAAAGATCTCCAAACGAACTTGATTCTTTCACGCTTGTAAAAGTATTTGAAAGGTCATCTTTCTGGTGATAGTTTACCCCTTTTTCAGACCAATGAGTCTATTTATGAAAAATGAGTACTCTGGTTAATCATGTCTGGAAGAGTTCTCTCTCATATTGTTTATCCTTTTTCGGATGAGGAGACTAATTTTTACGAAAAAGAACCACTTGGAGTCTTCTTTAGTTCTTTCAGATTCTCTAAATATGAAATGACGTCGAGTTTACCTTCTCTGGAATTGTTAAAATATGACATTGAAGGGCCCTCTCAAGAACGAACCCCTCCTATCTCAGGTTCGCAAAACATGTGAGACTGGACTCATCCGAAGGATGGGCTATACCGAGCATTTGTCATCCTCCTCAAGCTTGTTAATAAACAAAGAGGTACTCATCAATAATGATGGGGATAAGGAAAGAGATTGTGTTTACTGGTAAATATGACAGTACTTAGTCACTCTTGAACATGGCACTTGTTTGCATATTCATTCAAATTGCTTGGATAATCTGCTTGTCCTCGAGTCCCACCAATTCCACGAGTCATTTTACTCCTTTGAGTCATTCAAAGATTGCTTCCATCACCAGTTGCATTAGGTATCAATGTCATTCTCGTCATGTCATTGCTGCCAAGTCATGCCATCCCATGTTCAGGAGAGGTCTGTTAATCGAGTCAATCTTTGCAGTCATTATACCTTTTATCATGTCGGTCACCCCAGAGTCAGTCTCAAATGTTGCTCTATAGTCCGATCCACTCCAAAACATCTTTGATATTGTTTCGTGTCGGTGATGGGGGAAACATCATGGCCCTCCTTTAATGGGTTTATCCTTGTCGACTTCAACACATCATTCGATGATTAAACCTAGAAACCAATCAAGTACCTTGGGCCTGATGCCTCAATGGCAAGTTACATCGCTTTCAACAGTAAGTTCACATCATTGACTTATGATTGAAAGATCCCACTAAGTGTTCGACCTCAACTCATTGATTCACATTCAGTGGTATGTACTATGATACCTTGGGGATCATTGACATCAATGGTGATTTCCCTCGTGCTTGTTAATGGTATACATTCATGACCGGTAATTAAGTGGTTTCTACCATGTTCGACTTCAAAAACATTGTAATCACATGGTTAGATTCGTATCATTGCGGGTATGGCTTGAAGACCCTGGATTAAATCATGTATCTTACCCAAGCTGCGATGGAGATTTTTTGAGTCATATCACACGGATCCACTATTGTATTGGTTGTGGATGTATTATTATCTCATCATGGATCTATGCTTGTGTCTAGCAGCCATGATTGTGTTCAGTCAGTCTTTCCTACCATGGATTTGCAATGTATTGGTCGACAACCATGTTATGAGTTATTTGAGACGTCTATCTCAAAGTCATTTGTACTGAAGGAGTCTTTGTTCGTCACTCCAACCGATGGTCCTTGCCTCGATCCCTCATATTGCAAAGCACCTCACCTACCCTATTTTTCTAGCTTCATGATTTGGGGGGCATTCTGTTACACCAAAATCTCGACATTATGAGTTATGTGTCCTCTACATGCCTTAATTCCTAAAGCACTTGGGTTAAATGACAAACTGGAGAGTTGATGTCAATCCCTTTAACCTTTTGTTGTCACCCCGACGCATCCTGCTCACTGGCAAGGTGTGTCAGACCTTAGGTGATGCGCTCTGCACATTGACAGAGCGTGTCGGTGACGCCTATTGCCCTTGCACAAGGTCGTCGCCCTTCAATGACGCGTGTTGTCTGTGTGCAAAGTGCGTCGCTGTTGGTTAAAGTGAATAAAGATAAACTTCGAGCGACTTCTCGATCCTTGGGTTGCGTGGAGGCTTATCCCTACATGCCAGGAAAGGTGGCATTCGATCCCCTTACCTAGTGGGATGATCCCTTAAGCTTCTCCCCTGAATCCTCAACCTCTCCTATCCCTTTTGGCCTATAAATATGAACCCTCTCCCCATTGTTAAAGGGGGAAGGATAAAGTACTTACATGCTGGTGAAATTCTACTAGGAGATCCCTTTCATCCATAGGAGGCAAAAGCTTTGATCTTTGAGACTAGGATCATTGGAAATGTGTTACGACATCAAAGCATTGGTTGTAACCTCTTTCTTTGTACTTTATGTAATTACATTAATACAAATGATTTCCATAAACATCTTGTCTTTATAATGTTTAGGATTGGCTTCTTCGACTACTAATCTAGATTGAGTTATGATCATATGCTTTCACTACTTGTTTGTTTCTACTTGTTTCATCTTGTTTTGCAGCTGAAGATTTGAAGATCAAGGAGTTGGATCAAGCAAGGAGAAATGAGTTGCATTCACAAGGTGAGTTATCTCTTGACCTACTTTGCAATTCAATCAATCTAGGAAAGTTATCAGTACTGTGTATTTTTTTTGTTGTACATCTTAACCATTCGGACTAGGGAGATCCGTTTGTGTCTGCACTTATAGATTGTTCGTAAACAACATACCCAATTAAGAATTTTGGAGTAGTAGCCAATGGATGAGAGCACCTTGCTAAACCCAATATCAATTGGTATTGCATGTTGTGGTCTGCTGTGAGTTTCTATATTTGCTTGCGCCAGATGACCAACCTTTCTTCCAATTTTGCATTTCTAACTAATTGAGCTTCATGTTATTGAGATGGAAAACGACTATTTGAAAGTCCTCTATTTGGGGCACATTCCTTTTATGAATTCGTCAAAGATCCACAATTTCACATAGAACATAATGACTATCATGATGGTGGCCCTCCATGATAGGGGGCTTCAAACTAATAAAGCTAGAACAATATAAACACTTGATGGTAACCACCCACTACAATATAGATAAGATGAGCTAGGACCCACCATTGGGGCAGGCTAAACTCAATTGCAATACACATTAGAAGCAATGAGGAGCAATCACCATTCTCACTACAATGGAACTCCATTGAAAGTCTGGAGGGACCAAAATCCTACCTTTGCCGCATGAACCTATTGCAACATCTTTGATTCAATACGTTGACTAGGCTTGTAGACATGAATGGAAAGTATGGGGAGTGTAAAATCCCTTCTCGTCCACATTGAAGGCTTGTGTCACTTGTCCATCAATTTGAAGTGCCCTATGTTTTCAATGTTTGAGGTGGTCAATTTCATGGAATATAAGCTATGGTGGAGGTCTCCCTATTTTTGCTTAACATTCCTTAATTCGTTTAAACCCCTTTCTTTGCCACATAATTTGCTTAGGTATTGTAAGTTTTAAACCTTAACAGTGTAGTAAAAACTCATACAGACTTTTAAGCATTAACAGAAAATACACAATGGCACACGCATAACACATAGATTTTCACCTGGAAACCCTTAACCGGGAAAAAACCAGCAAAACTTAGAGCCGCACAACTCTTTTAATTATATGTTTACTCAACCATTTACAATACAATATATGGTATTTCACAGCATCTAAAATCCTAGTTCGTTTACCCGAAATTAGGTTACAACCCTAATCTCTTTAAAGGGATTAGATAGAATACAATGGGCCTAAATCGCAAAAAAACAAAAAGCAACCCAACAGGTATTGTGTTCTAAGGTCCCGATACAACTCGACAAAGTTGAAACATCGGACAAGCCCTTGGATTATGAGAATTAGTCTAGAGAGTTATGTGGAATACAAGGGATTAAGTTTCACATGTTGAATAATGACCAAAGAATAATCAATAACAATAAGGAATTTGATCTCCTTTACCTTGAGAATGTTTAACCCTTAATACGGAGCCATAACTATTGAATAATTATTTCAAAATTTTCATCGAAATTGAAAACAACCTTGCACTTTGCACCTCAGTTATCTATATAATCTCACTTGTAACGTTGTTACTCATAAAATCATTCCACATTTATTTCCTTTTAACCTTTTCTTTAAATCCCGCTAGAATAGTTGGTTTCGACGGGTCTCGTTTTGCATGGTGACCTGAGTTCGAACCCCTCAAAGTAGCTAGGGGGAGACACTTAAAAATCCAACCATGCTAGATGTTGTTGTGGCGAAGGCCATGTGCAATCCCTGAGTGATTTTGACAGTTTAAATGCCCTTGAGTTGCATTTTCTTAGACCACATGCTAGTCTGGCAAATCACGAACAAATTAACCAACACAACAAAACAAAAAACATAAAAGTTGGATTAATTTGTACTCGTTTTGAAGAATTTTCCATATACAATTTGGGCAAAGCCTAAAATCTATCCAATATAACATACGTGCCTTATTTTTGCGAAAAGACCGAAGATAGCGACTTCGTTTAGTTGGGGCTGAATTTCAAATACCATGTGACTATGCTGTTAGCACCCCCATGAAACCGAGACCTTAGAAGTTCGGGAGCCTCGTTAGGGTTTTTATCGAGACCTTAGAAGCTCGGGAGCCTCGTTAGGGTTTTTATCTGCTATAAATACAACTTATTTCTGCTGCATACTATTGTCATTCCGGGCGGACTGAGCTACATAGGGTGATTGCAGCTCCTGAAAAATGGGGGAGCTGTTCATCTCATCTGCAGCCGAGGGCATGGGTATTTCGGGCTGTGTCTTTTTGTATCCTGCTACATGTTTGGAATTGTTTGTTTGATGCTGTATATCATATGGGCACAATTTCAGGCAGCCAGTTTGCAAATTCTAATTGCATTCACGGTGTTAATGTGTCCAGATACTAACCTCCTGTTTTTCTGATTCGCTGAGAAGAAGAGGTCATTCCTTCCTTTGCTGAAGCGAGTCAAGTAACGCAGGAGTACATTTTATACACTCCGTCTGCACGTTTAATAAGGCAATACTATTCGGTTGCATGTATTCAATCGTCTGTAAGGATTTCCAGTTTGTTTGTTTATGTTTTTTTTCATAATATTGAAATTTATTTAGTTCACATGAATGCCTAGATGCCAGGATTGTTTTGTTTAGAGGATTTCTGAAATGTCTTTTGATCGTTCAGTATGTTCTGGCATACGTAGATGGTAATGGCTTCGTATGAGGTTTTCATGTTTTATTGACAATTGAAATCCAAAACAAAATTCAGGACATTCAACGTGTCATTTTTTTTGAGTCAGCAGAAATTTCTCCAGTAAGCGTCTTCTTCTGGGTAATTAGGGTCCATATTCTATCCCACTGCTTCGTTTTCTATCTGGTTCAAGTAATGGACTTCTTTCAGCGGGGTGGTTAGGATTCGCTCCTCGGACCATGTGTCAGATACCCGCTGCTTAAAGACCCGATTTGATCTTGTTCCTTTATAGTGTCAGTAATGTGCCTTTTGAAGAGAAACACTCTTTTGCTTATGATTGTGGATTTGTCCCTGTAGAAGAGATATAATTTTATTAATGGTTAATGACCGATAACGATAGGCAGTAGATTTATGGAACAATATATAATGAAACTCGCAATTTATTATTAGCTCAATTGTACACACATCAATAGTATATTTATTGTTGTAAACACATAGTAATCTTCCAAAGTCTGTATTTAATCTTTTAGAGCAGAAAAGGAGTCTTTTTATATATTTAAGAAACAGAAAATCTCCCAAGCAGCATAGAGAAAAGAGATCTAAATACATGTTTATAACTATAAGTATTACGAAATCCTTGAAACAAAAAAGAGCGAAGTTTATAACTAAGAAGAAATATACAGTTTACAAAATATACAACAGGAAATCCCTGCCAGACACAAGCCCGGGACAGCCCAAAGATTAGTAAAAACAACAGTGCACTGAGATATCCAAGTCTGCCACTTGCGTATCCAAATACAAAGATATAAGAATACAACGCCGAAAATGAGAAAACTGTATTGAAAAAGAGAGCCCTTATTGTAAAGAATGGAAGCCCCTAATAGAGAGCTCAACAGAGAATTACAACAAAAATTGTCTCACAATATATCCTCCAAGTTGTAAGAACAGATAGCCAATCTGCCCAGGGCAAGCTACCAAAAAGACCACATATCCAGAAATACTGACAGACGCATAGTGCCAAACCAACAAATAAAAAGAGTGAAAAGGCCGATCGATCAACCAACCGTTACAGAGTGGAATGTTTTCCACCGCCACAACAGGTCCATCCACAAGATATTCACTCGTAATATACCCCTCAGGAATCTGTAATGCAAATTTTGAGAGACGATCCTCATTGAGCTCACGAAATATATGTTGAATGGAGATACTGGTGAACTCCGATATCTTGTTTCTAATTTTTTACATCCAAAAATCTAATAGTTGAAACTTGTAGCAAACATTTGTATTGCGCTCAATCAATTATGATTTTCGAATCACCTGCAATTTGCAAATTAGTAATTTCTTTAAATCTAGCAAAATAGACCAGCATCCATAGAACTAAGAGCTAGCTTCTACTATTTGTAAGAGCTCGCTTCTAGCATTTGTCCTGGATCCACAGTTCATTTTCTAGTATCATTCAACCATAAAACTGCTCCCGCACCACAACGCCTACAACGATTTTGAGAGGCCCCATCGAAGTAACCCCTAGCCTAGACTGGATTAAAAATACGAGCCACCAGTCTTCAAATATGATTGATCTTGACAACAGTCTGGTCCTGCATCAATTTCTTGAATGTTGCAACTGCTCTGCTTCCCACCCTAGTGGTCAAACAGCCCTTTCCTTAAAACAGCAAACCATTTCTGGCCTTCTACACCCCCATCCTACAAAAGCTGGCAGTTCCTCCCAATCATGGACATTCTTAATCCAATTTCTGAAGCAGCTGAGAAGGGGACTTGAGACCAATCCCAGGATATATTGCATATGTTCTTCAAAATTTGCCAAACATTCTTGGTAAATGGGCAGGGGATCATCAAATGATCCACGGACTCGTTCCCACAGAAGTACAAAGGGGCAGATATTTGGATCTACACCGCCCCTCTTCAACAAATTATCTCAAGTAAGAATATGATTACCCAGAGCCAGCCAGCTGAAAAGCTTGACTTTTATGGGAACATTCCACTTCCAGACAGCCCGGAACCACCACCAGTCCATCACCTCCATATATTGTAAGATGACATTGTATGCCAATTTGGCGCTAATAACCCCCGACTTCACATTCCAAGACCACAAAAGTGTATCCTCGCCAGTAGAAGTAAGAAATACTAACCCCTTTGGAGACCCAGAATATAGTTATTCCATTCCTCCTCTAGCCAATCCGTAGTAATGTCGGGGATGGCCACTTGGTTCAATGTATATATACCTTTCTCTCTGAGGGACGCAATCAAATTTGCAGATAACTTGAAACACCTCGGACCACCTATGATAAGATCTTCTCCTACCCCTATCAAGTGACCATGACCAGGCATCAAGCCAACCATTTTCCTAATATCGGAAAATAGCCCACAAGACAGTTCCACATATTAGATGCACCTCGAGTCGAGCCAATTTGTTCTCCTTCCTGATCCACTGCAGAATAGAGAAATTCTTGAAGTATTTGCCTATAATCACCTTATTCCAAAGGCTGACCACAAAGAGGGCTCTCCACAAACTCTTAGCTGACAAAGCTTGTGCAAAATGAAAAATATTTTTAAGAGTCCAACAGCCCAAATGTTTTGGTCTAGCCAAGTACTCCCACTGAACCAAAGGTATCTTGTTCTTACCCCGGTTGCTGGACCACAGAACATTATAGACTCGCTTTCTAATGTTGGTTAGAATAGCCTTGGGAATTTTACACAGAAAGCCAGAAAACTGGGAGATTTTCTATAACTGACTTCACCAGGGTCAGTCTTCCACCAACGATAGCCAATGCCAGCACCAATTTTGAATCCTGGAATCAAACCTTTTCAACAGCCAGAGCCAATCACTCTTCAAATAACAGCCAGAGCCAATCACTCTTCAAATAATTGTTGGGCTCGATGAAGTAACCCATATATTTAGTACCCTGGCCGAGAGAAGCAACTCTGAAAGGAAGGCCCCGACCAAATCCTGGAATCGAACCTTTTCAACATCCAGAGCCAATCACTCTTCAAATAATTGTTGGGCTTGATGAAGTAACCCAAATATTTAGTACCCTGGCCGAGAAAAGCAACTCTGAAAGGAAGTCCCTGACCAATCTGTCTAATAGCATCCTCCTCAACATCGTGTGCCAAGAATGTAGACTTATAATCACTAATTAGCATGTTAGAGGCCCTACAGAAAAGATCCAGAACATCCTTATAAACTGAGCATTCCTCCATTGATCCTAACAAATAACATGACATCATCCACAAATAATACGCGTAGGATAAAAGACAACCAAAACGCTCTGCTTTTCAGGCGATTTTGGGTCCAAAAACAGCTAAACTTCTTGGCGGAAATTGTTATTTACTCATTTTTGTAATTTCAGCAATTGGGATTGCCTGTTCTAGACTGTTCTAGACTAATTGACCAATTTTAAAACCACCCTTGTTGAAATTCTGATCTGAACACTCCAAATTGTGATTTTGGTAAAAATTGCTCTGCTGGATTCCGGTGAGTCGGGGGGTGTTTTGGTTAGCCCTTATACTATCACTACACCAGAGTCGATATACTATCACTAAAACAATTCAAAACCTTGCGAAGCAGAAAAGAGAGAAAATATAGCCAAGTACATAGCTACAATAAATTAAAAAATCTCAAATTCAGAATCTCATGTTAAATATGTAGCATCAGGAGACATTCTCCAAACCAATCTTGTGTAGCTAAGGGCCCAAGATTGATCCTCCCGTATAGAGGTGAGCACTTTGATTGCCTTCAGTGAAGATTATTCCTCCCATATAGAGGTAATTGATCAAAGTAATGATGTTGTAAAGTCTTGTTGGACAAGGCTTTGGATTTGTGTGTGTCAAGTCATGATGATCATGTGAGCCTTCCGTATAAAGGTATCCATGAGATGGACCTCCCCTTCTGTATAAAGGTCATGCTTTATTTGTTAAAAGCATTTAATGTTGTGTGATGTATTATTAACCATGATCACCAAATTGCTATTAAGTCTCCTTTAGAGATTGATCACCTCCAAAGTGAATTATTTTAGCATATGATCATTTAGTCCGAAATAATATAATATGATCACAACATTCTCGTAGTATAATGTAATGTGATGGATAATTAAAGTTATCACATATTGACCATGCAGTAAGAGATAAATAAATAAAAGATAAAGCTTTCAGTTAAGAGGTGAGTTAATCCTAAGTGACAGCTAATTGAGATAAAGCACTGCATGAGAAATGGCGTGCACCTCTGCATTCAAGATTAATACATCCAGTTTGAGGGTGACTTCATCCTGAAGTTAGAAGTTAAAAATAGAAGAGAATAATGTATAAATATGTTATATGGGATTGATGAATCCAATGTGAAGCGAATTCTCTTCTCCATTGAAAGCAAGGTGCTTCTCTTTGGGCAGGGTATTGTTCATGCTTGTTATTGTTGTGCTGGGCACCCATCCGATTGATCTCTCTTCTCTATTGCTTCCGTATCTTCATCAAGAGTGTTTGGTGATCTCTTATCTTCTGAAAGCAATCTGCTATGTTGTAAAAAAAAGCATTCTCTGCTATCCATTATACTATACCGAGAAGAATTGTTGGGGTTTTTGTTCTCATAATTTTGAGGATTTTCCTTAGGGTATATTTTGTGTTATGGTTATATGAATCTCATGGATTTAATTGTCTCATTGCTTCAAGTCGCCGCATCTAAAAGAATTAAAGATCAAAGCTCAACCAAATTTCAACATCTCAAAAGTACATAGTTAAAAGAAACACAAAATATCTGAAGCAGAAAAGCTCGAGTACATAGTAGCTAAAGAAATATAAAATTGCATGCAGAAAAGAGAGCAAGTACATTGGTAGAAGAAATAGAAAATAAGTTTATGACATGTATAAAGGGTATCAAAATGTTCTGCAACCAGAAGCTGAGCAGAAAAGTGCCCAAGTACATAGCTAAAAAAATATAAAATCTAAAGTAGAAAAGAGAGCAACAAAATAAGTTCAGAACATGTATAAAAGGTATCAAGATGTTAGTTTGCATGGGTGTAGATCGATTAGCTGAGAGGTGTAGACCGACGGGCTGAGAAGTGAAATGACATGACACATTGTAAAAGAGGTCACAAGTTCAAACCTCGATTAACCTGTGCACTGTGCTTGTGGATTGTGTGGTGCACATAGAAGTATAGTGGTAGCGGACGGGAATTGATCTTGTATCACACGAGTACGTGACCTGCCTCAATTGCTGATTCCCCTAGTACATAGAAAAAAGGTATTGAGATGTTCTGAAACTAGAAGCTGATGCAGAGTAGTGGAAAAGAAAAGTCTTCTCAACCAAGTCGGCAATCATGTTGAAGGTGCTAATGCAATATCTCATAATGTTGTTTGGTTTCATTGCCTTAATATTATAAAATTATGGTTCTGTTGTAGGAGTGGTCCCTATGTGGTCTTATTGAAATGCGGTTTTCCATTAACCCTTCTCTAATATGTATACGACCTCTCTTCCCATGCTTCCTTGGGTAGCTTCCATTTTCCTGTTTCACACAGTACCATGTGGGAGCTGTTTCTTTGCTAGCCATTGTATGTTTCTCATGACGTGTTTAGCTCTAAATAGTGTTTTTATGTAGTATTGTTGTTTCCTCCTGTGTTTCTTCCATTCCACATTGCTGTAGCATTTCTGAGGATTGGCTCTGCTTAAAAATTACGCGCCATTAAGTAAGTTGAGCTAACTGAAAATTGATATTTTATGAAAAATTAATTTGCGCTAAATTGAAAATTTATATTTTCTTATGAAGGATCTCAGGATGGGGGACTGGCTGCTTGAGAATCAAGGCATTGAGTACTTTGTCCTAATTGAAAATTGATATTATCTTGTAAAGGATCGCAGACTGGCTGCTTGGAAATCAAGCGAGCAAGTAATTTGGGCTAATTGGAAATTGATATTTTCTTACAAAGGATCTCAAGGTGAGCTACTTGAAAATTAAGCCATTAAGTAATCTATGTTAATTGGAAATTGGTGTTCTTTTGAGGTTTTATTTATATTTGGACTAATTATTCCATGACACTTCCAACATAAGTAGCCAGGGTCTGGGTGTGTCGATTGGTGTGGGTTACAATCCAAGTTGGCTGCGTTTTTGGTACAGAACAGAGCATTGTTATTGGTATAGTTGCTTGAGGGTGCGTGGTAAATTGCTAGTTCACACAGAAGTATCTCCTCAAAATCAGCCCTGTGGTATAACTGCTACTCTCCTGCTGATCTTTGTAATAGCTCAATTAATCCTTGGGTTCGTGACGCAATTGGTAAACAGTTATCTTTGTCTTTTGCTTTACTATTTTAGAGTTGGAAGAGGGTGTTGAAAAGCAACTTATAAGTCCGCGATAGGCTATAAATTTTTCCAGCCATTAACCGTTCTTAAATGGCCAGGGGAGAGGGTCTCTGTCCGTTCTTCGTAGACCTGCCACAGGTATGTTTGGCAGGTTCTGCCATTGTCACAAGGGAGATACAAAGTGCGACTCTGAACTTTGGACACGGGAAAGTCAACAAACAGGGCGAGGATGACTTAGGCATTTGATATCACTCTTCGTTCCTATCCATGATTGATAAAACATGGTGGACGGTAATTACTTGTTAATAAAAGATGGGCTTCAAGTTAATATTTGTGGAATATATTTGTAAACTAGGATTCAATATGTTTTTTTTTTTTAACTAGGGGAATCGGCAACTGGAGTTGTGTTGGTACTCGCATGACATGGGGTCCAGGGATCCAATCTCACTACCACTATACCCCTAGGTGCATCCACAGGGCCCGAACCATGATGCACGGGTACATGGGGTCCAGGGATCCAATCTCACTACCACTATACCCCTAGGTGCATCCACAGGGCCCGAACCATGACGCACGGGTAAGTTTGGGGGATTCGAACACGTGACCTTCCATTTACAACCAATTACAACTTCTCATCTTTACAGCTTGAGCTGTCCCCCACGCGCAACTAGGATTCAATATGTTAATGTGTAAATTACTCCTTAATTAAAGCAACACAATTTTTGTTAACGACTTCTTTTCTTGTACTGTAAGTTTCAGTTTTCTAGCTGGAATACATTTGGCTATATGATTCAGGTTTATATGATACTCTTTTGGGGGTGTATCCATGTGGTAATGCAGGTGCACCCAATGTTTCAGTGCTTTAGGCTGTTTACTTCTGTCATTTTGAACACAGGTGCCCCCATTGTTTCAGTTCTGTTGGTTGTTTACTTCTGTCATTTTGAGCTCTACTACAGTTACTCTAGGATTTTCAATTTTGCATTGGTAAATGCCTTTTTATATACAGGCACGCTGCCTCAAACAACTGCTCTAGTGTGTCTAGTGGACTTTCAGTCAACTTTTCATGATTGCTATAACATCATTTTCTCATGGATAGCATTGATTTCTGCTTCTTTCGATGTAAGTGCTAGCAATTTTCTTCGATGATCGGTTTTTTAGTAGGCCCAGTCTTTATTATTTCTTCGACTTGCCGCTTTGTTTCTTTACTGTTCTCCCAGGGTAGATCATGCCATTCTCTAGCAATTTATCTTTTGACAAGGATAATAATTTCTTCATGATAAGTTTGGGAAGAAATAGTTCCTTGCATCAAAGAGTCCAGCTGAAGGCTCTCGTCTTCCAAAACTGGAGTTTAATAAGAACAATGGATAATGAAATATATGTATTTTAATCGATTCCTTAAATTGTTTATAATGGTCTTTCTTTTCTTAAAAATAGTCAACTGGGCAAAAACTCAAAACCGAGAATATTGGGCAATTGGGCAAATCCTAATACTGTAGACAATTGGGCAAATCCTAGCACATAGGTTATATATCCGCTATAACCTACGTGCCTTTCTTTTAAAGTCTAATGAAGATAGCCTCATTTAATTCATGCTAACTCGTTGAAGTATCCATGGGAACATGCTGTTAGCACCCCCACTCGGATGGTGTCGACCCTCTTTAAGGTTTTAAAGTACTCTAGATAGAACACGACTCTTATGGAATGCAAAGGCCATTGGAGACTTCGAGGGGGAATTGCAACTCATGAAATGTGAGCAAGCTATTTATGCTTCTCTGCTGCAAGGGATAAAGTTTTCAGAGGTGCGTTATATGGCGCTGCTTGTTTGGTATCGTTTGTTATATGCTTATAATTTATGTGGGCACAATATCAGGCAGCCAGTTTGCAAATTCTGAATGCATACATGGTGTTAATGTGTCCAAGCACTAACCTTACTGTTTTTTTATTCGCTGAGAAGTGGTCATTCCTTTCTTTTGCTGAAGTATGTATTACATAGAGTAGAATAGAATATTTTTAAATTTACGTTGGATCTCGTGTAAGATTTACGTAGACAAAATTAAAAAAATTGTATTTATGGCTTTTTATGGCTTTATATTTTTTTTATCCAAAATTAAAAATTTGTATTCATGGCTTTTATGTCCTGATACTCAGTTTTATTCAATTTTTTTATAATGATGGTCTCAAACATTTTCTATTAACTGCATTTGTTTTGTTTTGTTGGTAAACTTAACAATCAATTTATTTGTTGAATGATACATAATAGGACAGTGCTTGGACACATTAAATAATCCTCAGCGGAATACTTCTGCATTGGTTAGGGATCTCCAGAGGAACTCGGCCTCTCTTATTTTCATGGATGTTCTAATGGATTACAAAAGAGCCAAGAAATTGTAGGGAAATTTGCTCTGTGTTTATGATGCTTACTTATCATGCCAAACAAAACAGTGATAATTAATATACAATTCAAGCAATAAACAAGTGCTAACAGCAACACCCCAAATCCATAGACATCACATCTCACTTATTTTCAGGCTTTGATAGGCGAATTCAGGTGCCGTATATCCTAATGCACTCTGTATTTTGCCTAACTTCAAAATGTAGATGGATTTCTTGAATTGAGACCAACTGAATGGTCGGTAGAGTGCGGGACGATCTTCGTCCACAAACTGGGGAGGGGTCGAGATGTTCGCATCCCAACGCTGGAGCCCCAAAATACATCATCGAAATCCCCGAACTCAACGGCTCTGTGCCTCACGCTCTTAGAAGAAATGTTATTTCTGTGGATGCAAGGTCTCAAAGTAATAAATTTGTCGACCAGCATGGCGGATGATTCAGAGAAAACATAACGCAAAACAAGTGCAAACCTATAAAACTGTCTGACAAACACTCGACACCCTCAATCTTCACATAACAATGGTTGTAGATCTGGAAAACCATTTACAGCCAGGTTTGTTTGACTTGATGTCTGCAATTATTTGTGCCAAGGTTGAACCTGTACCTGTTACACAAACTCAGTGTTAAGAAGCTTAACAAGGTAATTTTTATTGGGCAGCAAGACAACTGAAAGCCTGATCAGAATTATATTGAAATGTATAATTTGGGAGTCAGTTGCTTACCACTTTTTTTTGAGCTTTCCATCGTTGACTCTGCTGTTGGTGGTGGTTGCATCTCCAACTCTGTTATGCATTTACAGTCTCAATATTATCAGATATACAATCGAAAGAATTTATATAAAATGTAGCAGAAGGAAACATTAAGAACCAAAAACCTAGACAAATCCTAAAGCTGGAACATGTAAATTATGGATTATGTTATCACTTGAAAAATGAAAATTCAGGAAAGATTATAAGAAAGCATATACCTTGGGATGGAGCTCTGCAAATAAGCGTCAAGTTTGTCGCTCATCCATGGATGCCTCTCCCAAACAAATCTCGCTGCTGTGAGGGATTGCCAATTTAACCAGAATCCTTCACTTTTCATGGATGCGCAGCACCTGTTCATTCCTCTTGCTCGCTAACAACACGACCGCTATATGTTTAAAGGAATTCCGAAGGCAGTTGGAAGCCTAGGTAGGGATAGGAGCTGAGGTCTTCAGAACCTGCAACGCGAGCTATGAAAGCTTCTTCTTGGATCCAAGCACCTGCCTTGATATTGACAATATAAGCATCTAAGAATTTCAAAGGCAACATAAACAAATTCCGGACCCTAATTTGAAAAAAAATTGACCCTAAAATGTCCAGTGACACAAATATATCAATCTGGCGGAAATCCATTTTGGGCACTTGATGGCTCGGTTGACAAGGATGCAGTGTGACACTCGACCTTGAACCTTGGGCGCATTCACTCGTATATTAAACGAGATTGAATGGAGTCATGAAACAGAGCTCCAAGATCAATCTCGCCAGCACGATACATCTATTTTCCAATTGCCGAAAGCACACTCCAAAACTTGGCGTACGCAAATCATTTAACACTCAGCTAATGTGAGAAGGGGATAGGTTTCAAGTAAAACCCCTGCTCCAAACTATGAGGTAACAAAAAATCAAACGAGTATGACAAAGCTAATATGTGCAAAATGATTCAAATATGTCATGGACATAAGAATGATTCAAAATATAAGAATTTTATCAACTATATAGGAGATTTTGATTTTTTATTATTATTATTGTTAGTTTTGGTAGCTTGGAGGTACTCCTCCATTAGGTGCCCAAATGCTTAGGTGCAAGGTCTCGAGAACAAGGGGGTCTTATTAATGACGTAAAATGTGTAAACAACAACCTTGAGGATAACTGCAAGTCTGGCAGACAGAGGAAGCGAGTCTTGGGGATCAAAGTGATCTCGGGGACAACAGCAGCAGAGTAGAAGACTTGTGCACATGCATAGAGCAGAGGGGGGAGTTCAGTTCAGTTTTCATATTGGAGAGCAGAGTTCGGAGTTGATCTGTAGATTGGAGAGAACAGTCACGCATCTACCGAACGCAGAGAAGATCAGATCCATAGCTCAGCGAGCGCTTGCTTTCAGCAGAGGCCGTGAGAGGGTGAAGGTCGACACATTGAGAGAGCACACCATTTACTTCTGTATTGTAATAGGTTGAGGTTGACATAGTTAGTTGTTTTACATTCCTTGCATTTAGCATTGTAACCGATTGATTGAAGTAATAGAAGCCATTTTTGGCATCTTGTTTTACATCTAGGTCATGTGAACGCGTCGTTGTGTCGTGTGTTATTGTTAAGCAAGAACCCTTGTCGGGGCAACTTGCGTCAGCCCTGAACTCTTCTTTGGAAATCCATGTCGCCTCCTGCAACTCATCATCCTTCCATCGCACTAAGTATTCTTTCCTTCGCAAACCGCGCGCATGTCCGACTTTGCGTTCCTCTATCACTCCCGCGATTTCCTCTTTGTGTCGATCTGGAATATGCATTGTACAGTCAATGTTCGACACTTCTACGCTTTCGCTACTTGAACCTTCTTTGAACTTGTACAGATCTGAGACATTGAACGTTGGTGAAATGCTCAAGTCCTTCAGCAGCTCCAACACATAAGTGTTTTTTGAAATCTTCTTCAAAATCTTACATGGTCCAATCTTTTTCAGCCTTAGCTTGTTACATGTTCTTGTCGGAAATCTCTCCTTCCGCAAATGTGCATAGACTAAGTCTCCTTTGCTGAAAGACTGTAGCCTCTTCTTCCTGTCGGCTCTTAACTTGTATGCCGCATTACTTTTCTCTATGCACTTTCGCACATCTTCATGCACTTCTTTCATATGCTTTGCGAATGATTCCGCATCCGCGCTTTTCCTGATTTCTGTCGGTAACTCGACCAAATCTACCACTTCGTGTGGGCTTTGTCTTTGAACAATTTGGAATGAGCTCAAACTTGTCGATCGATTCACAGAATTGTTGTATGCGAACTTTGCTTGCGTCAACACGTTCTCCCACTGCTTGGGTATGTCGGCCGTCAAACATCTCAGGAGGTTTCCCAAACTTTTGTTCACCACCTCGGTCTGTCCGTTTGTCTGCGGATGATATCCCGAGCTAAACTGCAACTTCGTGTCCAGTTTCTTCCACAGGGTTCTCCAAAAATGCCCCATAAACTTGGTATCTCTGTCCGATGTGATACTCTTCGACAACCCATGCAATCTGACTATCTCCTTGAAGAATAGTACAACAATGCTGGTGACGTCACTTGTCTTTCGACATGAAATAAAGTGTCCCATCTTCAAAAATCTGTCGACTACAACAAAGATTGAGTTGCTTCCTTGTTGTGTCTTCGACAAACCTAGCACAAAATCCATGCTCAAGTGCTCCCATGGGGTATTTGGTACATGCAATGGTGTGTACAACCCCGTATTTTGACTTCTTCTTTTTGCCAACTGGCAAACTCGACACTGTCGTACCCACTTACCGACATCTGTCATCATTCCTGACCATTAATACTTCTCTTCAACCAATGCCCTGGTCTTGTCGATGCGAAAATGACCTGCTGATCCTTCGCTGTGTAGTTCTCGGATTAGGTTCTCCCTTATGAATCCTATGGGAATACACAATTGTTGTCTCTTGAACAGGTATCCCTCTTGAATAAAATAATTCAAGTATGGAGTTCTGTCGACACTCCAAGGTTCACGACAAGCCTCCCATGCTTTCGCAAAATCCTCGTCGGTTGCATACTCTGCTTTCATAGACTCTATTCCTGTCACCTGAACTGTCGTCGTGTTCAACAATGCAACTCTCCGACTCAGCGCGTCGGCAACCTTATTCGATTTGCCCGACTTATGTTGCAACATGAAGGTGTATCCTTGTAGGAACTCGACCCATTTCATGTGCCGTTGATTCAACTTCAACTGAGTATTCAAATACCTCAGCGTTTGGTGATCTATGTACAACACAAATTCCTTGGGCAACAACTAATGCCTCCACTTCTTCAATGCTTGGACAAGCATATAACTTTTGGTCATAGACCGAATATTTCCACTTCGCATCATCTAACTTCTCACTGAAGAATGCAATTGGTTGGCGCTCCTGGCTCAACATTGCTCCAATTGCCATCCCACTCGTGTCATAATCGACTTGGAAAACTTTGTCGAAATCTGGGAGTGCTAACACTGGGCTCTTAGTGACCTTTTCCTTCAACTTGTCGAAAGCTCTCTGGGCAGCTTTCGTCCACTTAAACTCCCATTTCTTTATGCATTCTATTAAAGGTGCACAAATTCAACTGAATCCCCGGATGAACTTCCTGTAGAAATTGACAAGTCCATGGAAACTCCATACTCTAGTCGCACTTGTCAGTTCCGACCAATCCAATATTGCCTTCACCTTTTCTGGGTCTATCACTAACCCTTTACCCAAGATTACAAATCCTAAGTACACCAGTTCTTCCTTCATGAAGAAACACTTTTGCAGGTTCACCATCGGCTTCTCTTCCTGCAACTTTTGTAATACCTGTCGAATGTATTCCAAGTGTTCTGTCTTGGTTCGACTGAAAATCAGAATGTCATCTAGGTAGATTACGCCAAACTTTCCCAAGAATGGCTTCAATACCTCGTTCATCAATCGCATGAACGTATTGGGTGCATTAGTCAATCCGAATGGCATGACTAACCACTCATACAACCCTTCTTTTGTCTTGAATGCTATCTTCCATTCATCTCCTTCTCTAACCCAAATTTGGTGATAACCGCTCTTTAGGTCGATCTTCATGAAGTACTTCGCTCCACTCAGGCAGTCCATCAAGTCGTCCATTCTCGGCAATGGAAACCGATACTTGATCGTGATCCTGTTGATGGCTCTGGAGTTTGTACACATCCTCCATTCTCCACCCTTCTTCGGCGCTAATACTGCTGGTACCGCGCACGGACTTAGACTTTGTCTGATCAATCCTCTGTCCAACAACTCCTAGACCTATCGATTGAGCTCCTGACCCTCTACCGGAGTCATTCTATGCGGTGCTTTGTTTGACAAACTCGATCCTGGAATCAAGTTGATTTGATGGGATATGCTCCTGGTCGATGGCAATCCCGTCGATGCCTCGTCGACTACTATGCTCCTAAACTTGTCGAGCATCCTTTCGACTTTGACCGGAATTCTCTCCATTGTCGACCTCTCGACACATGGCCCTTTCAGAATGATGGCGAAACATTCCGATTGCTTTTCCTCTTCCGCGAGGAATTCTTTCGCTGAACACATCAACACTCGCTTTTCCCAATAATTGCTCTCGCCCTGCTTACAGTCGGCTTGCTCCTCCTGTTTCAGCTTCAGGGTTCTCCGCACGCCATTCTTCTACACTGTGACTGTGTTGGCTCGACCATCATAGATTATCTTCCGATCATATTGCCATGGCCTCCCTAACAACAGATGACATGCGTCCATTGGGATTACGTCGCACAATACATTGTCTTCAAGCTTCCCGACCTTGAAGTTAATCAGGCACTGTCTGGTCACCTTCGCATGGTGTCCTTTCTGTAACCAAGAAATCTTGTATGGGTGTGGGTGTTCTCGACACTTCAGCCCCACTTTGTCGATAACCTTTGTCGACACAAGATTCTCCATACTGCCACCATCAACTATGGTCTTGCAACGCCAATCGTTGATCCGCACTCTGGTTCAAAAGATAGCCTTTCGTTGCGGTGGCTCTTTCTCTTCGCTTCGGTCGGCCTGAACCAATGTCTTGCTAGCTGTCATGGCGCGACTCTTTCTTTTTCCACTTTCACTGCTGTCGGATGTCGACTCCGCCCTCTCGTCGACTTGCTCATCTCTTCGACCTCTGGGTTTCGACTCCTTTGCAACATGTAGGTTCTCCGGGTACTCATATGCCTTGTGTCCGACTCCTCGACACTTGTAACAAACTATGGCTGGTCTGTCAGCTCCTTTTCTGTTGGATGGACCACTTCGACCATACGCACCTCGATCGCGATTCTCACGACCATCACGTCGATTATCCTGCGTCTTCTCTCTAGTCGATGTCCTTTTCGTCCGTCGATTGTCTTTGACAGATTCTTTCCTGTATCCGCTACTTTGGCCTTTCGCGGAAACAGTCTTCGCACCCCAACCAATCATCTTGTCTCTGGTCGCTGCGGATTTCCTCGACAATTTCTCTTCTGCCTTCAGAGCTTGTTGATAGGCATCACCGACCGCTCTGAACCTTGACAGGCTCAACTTGTCCTATATCGCATACTTCAAGCCGTTCACGTATCTAGCGACGGCTTTATCTCCTTCGTCGGTTTGTTCCGACCTTATCGATAGCTTCTTCTCCTTCGTCGGTTGATACAGTAGAGGCCTCTCGACTCTCGCGATTCTAATAATCGTCGTTGATAGTCTTATGCAAATGAGAATATTCGACTGTGCCATTTGCTTTACTTAGTTTTGGCGATCTTACGGTGGTTATGTTATAAAAGTTAAAACATGTTTCGACTCTATTCTTTTAACTAAATATAATCCATACTAGATTTGAAACAAAGATTTGTTTAGAAAACAATCTAAATGCTAAATATGATTATTTTATAAACTTAGATATCAATGTGACATAACATTTAAATTTGAGAACATAATAAAAGAGATATTTGAATAGAAGCAATAATGTATTCATAATCTAATTAGATGCATAAATAATATTTTTGCTAAGGGTTAGTAGTGATTTATAACAGAGATGGAAATCCTACTGTAATTAGTCCTAAACAAATAAGAAACAAAACAAGGAACCTGGCACCACTGTCGGGAAAACATAAATGAAACAGTCGTTCCTCCCAACCAACTCCTAGAGCAGCCTAGTCTCACTCGCTCCAAAACCCTAGAGCCTGATCGTTGAACCACAAGAGCAAAATCCACTTAATGCGTCATCTCTTGCATTATCATATTCAATCCCCATCCAATGCTAGCCTCCTACTGCTTATGGACATACTATTATATAATATTTTTCCTAGGACTTGGTTATTTATGAGCCTCTTGCTCTTTAGCACTCAACAAATAGTGGTGACCTGATTTTGCTCTTTCCCTCTTGTGGACAGTTAACAATCACTCATTCAACTCCTAGAGCAGCCTAGTCTCACTCGCTCCAGAACCCCTGAGCCTGATCGTTGAACCACAAGAGCAAAATCCACTTAATGCGCCATCTCTTGCATTATCAGATTCAATCCCCATCCAATGCTAGCCTCCTACTGCTTATGGACATACTATTATATAATATTTTTCCTAGGACTTGGTTATTTATGAGCCTCTTGCTCTTTAGCACTCAACAAAGAGTGGTGACCTGATTTTGCTCTTTCCCTCTTGTGAACCGTTAGCAATCACTCATTCAACAACTATTTTATTTCTGTCCCCTTCAGTATCTTTATAAATAAAAAAATAATCCATTACATGTTTTATTTTTTACTTCTTGCCAAAAATATTTAAAAATAAAATAAAATAAAATATTCAAAAAATATTTAATAATAATTTATTAAATCTTATTGTATTACAATTAATAAAGTACAACATTCATAAAAAAAAAAAAAAAATGGATTTCAAAGTTTCTCAAGTTGGCCTGGCATTGGCAACCCTTCAAAACCTAGAAAAACAAATTCATTACTTGAAATTAGATGCACCAAAAGTGTAGATAAATACCCCTACGTAGAAAAGATTTCAAAGTTCTCAAGTTGGTGTTGCAGACCTTTCAAAACCTAGAAGATCAAATTTATTACTTGAAATCTTAAATATTAATGGATTTATGGGTTAAAAAAATATTTTTCAAAATATTTTTTATGATTTGTGTTAGAAGAAAATTGATATAGTCAAGATAAGAACAAGTTTTTATGAGTTTCAAAACATTGTGTTAGAAGAAAATTGATATAGTCAGGATAGGAACAAATTTTTATGAGCTTCAAAACACTGTGGGTAGAAAGGATTTGCCATCTATGCAAGACTATGAGAGTTGAAATCTAGACTATGAAAGTTGAAATCTGATGAAGATTTGCCATCTATACTAAACTATAAACATTGAAGTCTCATAAACCAAAGTTGTCTCAGTAAACATTGACTACCATCATCATCACAAAAAATAATAACAAAAAAAAACACTTAATATAGAGAATCCAAATCCAAGACAGAACACACCAATGGTGCTTGGTGTGGTTATTAACCAGCCACCATGCACTATGAAACACATGAACTAAATGAACCAAATGAACTAAGTCTAAAAGATAAGCTGTTCAAAGAGTGAGTAGGTCTTGTATCTTGAGCATCGCGGAGAGCTTGAATTAGGTTTTGGAGAGCAGAGGTGGGGCGGTCTCTCATCTGCATCAGATATTCGGTTACGTCCGCAGGAGTGATATGAGCCGCCTCCATTAAAACTTGGATCTCGGGAAACAGCTCATGGCTTTCGATGTCGAGATAATTGCGGGCGAGAGTCTTGAATGCACGGAATGTGCAGAAGGAGAGGAGAATATGTTTGTCCATACGACCACGCCTCAGAAGCGCCGGGTCGAGCCGATCGATGTGGTTGGTGGTGAACACGAACAATCTCTCGCTTCCACAGCACGACCACAACCCGTCCGTGAAATTCAAAACGCCGGACAGAGTCACTCTGCTGTCCGGGTTCGACTCGCTCTCTTCGGGCTCCCTGGGTTCCTCCTCCGGCGGCGGTGGCGGCGGCAGTGGCAGTTTCTTTTTCTTGCGGTCGGATAGGTTTGACGGCGGCGACGGCGGTGGCGGTGGCTGGTGCTTCATCCTGTTCCTGCGGTCAGAGAGATCGAGAGAACAATCGATATCTTCTATGACGATTATGGATTTGTTGGTGGTGGCGATGAGAAGCTTTCTGAGTTGGGCATTGTTCTTCACATGGGTCAGCTCCAAGTCGTAGATGTCATAGTCAAGGAAGTTAGCCATGGCCGCAATCAAGCTGGACTTGCCCGTTCCAGGGGGACCATAAAGCAAATAACCCCGCTTCCACGCCCTTCCCACTTGCCTGTAATATCTCTCTCCTCTCGAGAATCTCAGGAGATCTTCCATGATCTCTCGCTTCAGCAGCGGCTCGAGAGCCAGAGTCTGGAAAGTTGCAGGATGATCGAACACGACGGGCGTCCACGCCCTATATTCATTAAATCCACTCGAATCGCCAGATTTATTCGTGTAAATCTTCCGGTGGCGGCTTCTGAGCTCCAGCGTTTTGGCTTCAGCCATGACATGGGGAAGATAAGCTTCGAATATCTTGTGCTTGTTCTTCTTGTGAAATGTCAGCTCGTAATATCGTTTCTCATCGGAGGCAGAATTCCAGGAGAACATGACAAACCGTTTGAGCGATTTGCTGTGGAAAACCCACCATACTTTGATCCCCTCGAATTCGTCTGTAATCTCCTCGTTGCTATCCATGGTGAAAGTAAATTCTTTGCTGTTCTTGCTCTTGTTCAGCTTTAATCTCTTGGCAGACGAATACGACCTTGCGCTGAGATAAGTCTGCACTGCCTCATAAACTTCGCTCACCTTCATGCCATCGTTTTCCTCTATAACAACCGAGATGTAAGAAGACACCATACATACAAGCTTGCGCAGCCAGTGTTTTAACAGATCATAGAATTCTGGGGCAAGGTAGTCATTGACTACGGCCCGTAAGAATATCATTGTCGCCATAATCGATCCCAAATTCGACCAGAACTCCATTTTCATCAAATGAAACCAGAAAATCCCAACCCCTCAACAGAAAAACAACACGATCCGCTTGCTGGGTTGGCCTGCCTTGCTATAATTCTAGAAGAACTCGGCCTCTCTATTTCATGGGCGCTTCTGGTGGACTACGAAAGAGCCACGAAATTACAGAACACCTGCTTTTTGGGGTGAGATCGTTTTGCTTAGTTCATGATGCACTTATTATCATGCCACACCAAACAGTAGTGTCCAATTTCAATGACTTCTTAACCACTGTGGGCGTCACTTCACGAAGCCACGCGATAAAAAGGTTTAAGTATGGGTTTCTTTTCTTTTCCATGGAAAAAGTATGGGTTTCTTATTCAGACTTACTGTATATTAAATTTCATAAACGTAAGCATGATTTTAGGGTTCCACTCCTGCAAAAAGTTTAGTAGTTTAGTTCAAAGGCAGAATACTGTGCAGAAAGGCTTTGTACGGTACTTCTTTAATCCGAAATTATTTAAAAAATAACAATAACTTTATGGTTCGATTATTGCAATTTTATTTAAGTAATTAAGTTTGTTTTATATAAATAGTAGTTAAAATTGTTAATTTAAATTATTTTATTTTAAATGGATAAGCGTAGCATTAGGATTAAATTATCTTTTAATTAAGTATAGTTAAAAGAATAAAATTTTATTACTGTTTATAATCAGTGGTGCAGACGAATTAATTTTTGATCACATATATTGACAACATAACTCCATGGGAAGAATTACAAGATTTTGGTTCGGTTCACATCTTTGACATTTAACTCTTGAAATATTTATGTTTTTGTCATTTTTGAAGCATTGTAAATGTCTATACGGGGTTGGTTTATTTAGCATTTTGAGGTAATGGATGTAATGGGTAATAGTTCACAGCAGATTATAAGTCTTATCAGACTTATACAATTTTGTATTATTTGATCTACTTATGAATACCAATAGTATGGTTTTTTTAACTGAAAAAAAAATCCGAGAATACTAAAGTTATAGTGTATATTAAAGTTATATGTATATTTTGGTTACATGTAGTTGATATTTATTTTAATTTTAGATGAGAGATTACAATTAAGATTTTTGAGTATTTAAAAGATTATAAGTTAAGATGGTTCTAAGATAGTGTGTATTAGTGTATATAAACAACTGTTAAGCTTACATAGATTAATGATCATAGAACTAGGATGATATATATTATTGTCAAGTTGGTATACCTTGTTTGTCTCGTTGGCATACCAACCAATTGTGAGTTGAATCTCTCCCGACTGGTTATAACTTTCATAAAAGAAAGTATATAGATTTAATGTTTATGTCAAGTTTTATTATATTTGTATGGAGTCTAGGCTCATTTATGATTTGGGTGAAACCTAGATTTCTGAATGGTATTTAGTTCCATTTTTTCTGCTACTTGGTTTTGGCATTGAAGATCACACATTTTTGTTTTGTTTTTTGTTTTGTTTTGTTACCATGATGAGGGGGCTTTTGGTTCTTTTGACTACTCTTATATGTATAGTGTTGAGTGGATTGGTCATTTTTTTTCGTAGGTCACAACCGTCACATTCGTGGCTTCGTGGGCTCAACTCCTCTTTTTAAATAGATTCATGGGTCCTTGTAGATCTATGTGCTCACTTTTCCATACTCAAAATGTAGCAGTTGCCAATCATAGATATCATGCCCTAACACGTCGTATCTACATTTTTTTTTGGCAAGATCCAATGATCAATGCTTAGATCCTCAGCATATAGATTATGGTATGATTGCATGTGTCTTCAGATCTCTTTCAGTTTTGATCCAATGATCTCTTGACAACCTTCGTCTTGTGGTTTGTACCTAGAGCTCTTTGAAGGTATGTCTATGGCTCAACTATTCAGATCTCTATAACCATGGTTACTTCTCGAGATATGCATCTCTTTCATGACAACAATGTGGTGTCATAACCTCCAAGCGCCACACCCTATAACCAACATTGCTTACCATTTTGTGGAAACCTTAGGTGGATGATTTGGCCAAGAAATGACTATAATGATGCATTGATTAGTGATCTATAAAGGAGGGATGTGTAATCTACTCGCCTCATCAACATAGATCTTTACAAAAATAAAATTGATTCTCTATAAGGCTAAGTAGAAGGTCCTATGCTTTCTCTTCTCTAACAAGCATGAAATGATATCTCCATTTTGAGATGAATTACATTGTGTTTAAAATTTAAAATCCATCCCCATGCTACAAGAAGTTAATAATAAGATGCAAGTTGCAATTTCTTCCAAGCTAAAGGAACATGGTTCTTATTTCTTTGTTCTAAATAGAGAGGGCATTCTCTATAGCTATACTTGATGCATGCTCATTACCATGTAACTCAACATAAAGCAAGCCTATAAATTGTGTGTATGTGTGTGTGTATTCAAACAACATATAAATGCTTGTAATTCCAACACTCCATATTCAAATATCTACCCAACATTATGGCTCAAATTGATTTATTTACTAGCCTAGATCCAAATCCTAGGCTCTATCAAGCGTCGAGAGGGATCAAATCTCCTGAGGTGCAAACCTCTCCTCCAAAAGTTCCTTGAGTGCAATACCTGAGAAGAGGTTTGCATCTCGGGAGATTTGATCCATCTCGGCACTTGATAGAGCCTAGGATTTGGATCTAGGCTGGTTCCAGTCGTGGGCAGTGACACAAAACTGGAGTTTGATCGACATTGTAAGGAACATGATAAGTTGAAAACACAGATATAATTATGAGGATTATCATAATGTAAGTAATAAGTATTAAGGATTGAGCAAATTGTTAAAGCAAAGGTTTGCACTTCAAGGGATTTGATCAAATATATTACAATGTGATCAACTTTGATATTTTTTCTTCCTTTTTTCTTGATTCCACTCCTGCTCCCTTTGACATCTTCTCGTATCGATCATATGTGAAAGGAGGAAGACCATCCATACCTTTTACTCATGATATTGTTGTAAATGGGAGTCCCCGTCGTTCTTTGTTTCCAATATTTATAGTTTCCTTCTTCAATGTTAATCCCCATTTTTTTTTGCACTGTTAATGTAGATATATTAAATGTTGCAACACTGGTTGGGGCCAAAAGAAGTAATGGTAACTTATCTGGAAAATAATCAATTTCTAGTGTTTGACTAATAGCTCCAATCAAGTAAGATTTTCTCTTTCTCTTCTATACATTTGTCGTATTTTTCTTTTTTTATCATCAATATCTTCATTATTTGCAATATTATTACGAGGATCCACAATATACCCTAAAACAGAGAAAAAAAAACTTAAATATGCTGAAATCATTGCAAATAGTTTTTCTATTAAATAGATCAATTCAATGTATAAATGTAAATAACAAAAAAAAATGCATTGTTGAAATCAATGCAATTTTTTTACTTTTTATTAAATTGATAAATTGAATACATACATGTAAAAAACAAAAAAAATATGCATTGTTAAAATCAATGCAACTAATCAAATAAATATGCATCTTTTGTTATTTAACAACATTTGTGTGTGGTCAGCAGTTTTTTAAGAACATTTGTTTGTTGTTTATTGGTAAGTAGTGAGATGATTGGACCTTCTATTTTTTCTAGTTCTTATGTCGGTTATAGTAATTTTTGTTAACTTTTTTTGTTTCTACTTCTTATGTCTACTATAATACATTTTTTACTTTATTTTATTTCTTATATTTCTACTTTTTATGTCAACTATAATATTTTTTATTTCTTTATCTTTTACGCATTGTTAAGATCAATGCAACTAATCAAATCAATATGCATTTTGTGTTTTTTGAGACTATTTGTTTGTTGCCTATTGGTAAGTAGTGAGATGATTGGGGTTAAGGTTGAAATCCCTTACATTTTTTCTATTTCTTATGTCAGCTATAGTATTTATTTTACTTCTTTTGTTTCTAGTTCTTATGGCTACTATAATATATTTTTTGCTTCTTTCTTTTATTTCTTATGTTTCTACTTTTGATGTCAGCTATTCTTCTTCTTCTTTTTCTTTGTTTTTTTTTTTTTTTTTTTAGGCAATGTTGAAATCAATGCAACCATGTTTCTACTTTTTATGTCAGCTATTCTTTATCTTTTTTACTTCTTATATTTCTAATATTTGTTTTACGCATTGTTGAAATCAATGCAACTATGTTTTTTTATTAAGGTTCAAATCCCTGCTATTTTTTTCTTATGTCCGCTATAGTTTTTTTTTTTTGAAATCAATGCAACTATGTTTCTACTTCTTATATTTCTAATATTTGTTTAACGTATTGTTGAAATCAATGCAATCATGTTTCTACTTTTAATGTCAGTTATTCTTTATATTTTTTATTTCTTATATTTCTAATATTTGTTTTTGAAATCAATGCAACCATGTTTTTTTATGAGATTCAAACCCCTTTTGTTTTTTCTATTTCTTATGTGGGCTATAGTATTTTTTTTTAAATCAATGCAACCATGTTTCTACTTCTTATATTTTTAATATTTGTTTTACCCATTGTCGAAATTAATGCAACCATATTTCCACTTTTTATGTCAGCTATTCTTTATCTTTTTTATTTCTTATATTTTTAATATTGGTTTTATGCATTGTTGAAATCAATGCAACCATGTTTTTTTATTAAGGTTCAAATCCTTTCTATTTTTTCTATTTCTTATGTTGGCTATAGTATTTATTTTACTTTCTTTTGTTTCTACTTCTTATCAATGACAAAATATTTATTACTTTTTATTTTTTATTACATTTTATTAATGATCGACAAACGTTACAAGATCTCCCTCATATTATTACTTTTTACTTTATATGTAACTTTACAAGATCTCTTTCATATTATTTCTTACTTTATATTACATTTTATTAATGGCTGACAATAATATCACAAACTTTACATATAATGTTACAAGATCTCCTTCATATTATTACTTTTTACTTTATATTACATTTTATTAATGGCGGGTTGTAGAGCGCCTCTGCACAATTATGCTAGCTTTAGGGAACTGGGAACTAAGTCAGGGTTTGCCAACAATGAGTTGTAGCTTGTTAATTGAATAAAACAAGATGAAACACCATACCAATGACCAAACAAGGGGGGATTGGACTGTTGATTGCACTCAACAATTCTATAAGCTAAAATTAATGGAGGTAAATGAAACCAGTAGCTAATAACCTTGAAATGACATACATCATGGTAATCATGGGTAATCAAACTAAATGATGATTAGTTTGTATAATGTCAAAGATGCATTGGATTGAAGGATTGTATCGTCGTAAAGGGATTTTTCTCAATATTTAAACCATTAAGGCTAACAACTTGGGAATTTTTTGTTTTGTTTTGAGAGATACTTCTTATATTTACAATCATACCCACTTAGGGATTTGAATCCGAGTCTCCATGTTAATACAAGCCCGATCACCTCGCAAGCGATTATTATTAACATACAGAGCAAAACCAATCATAACAACTACAAAGAAATTAAGTGCACCATAGACACATATTTTTGTAGCTTGGAAACCAAAATGAGAAAACCAATATTTGATGGGGATTTTATTTTTCTCAAGAAAGTGTTACAAAGGTGAGTTATGCATTATTAATCAAGGATTTAATGCATTCTTAGTCATTAGAAAAATTGTAGATGGCTTTGGCTCATAGACAACCTTTGATATTTGAGTTGGTTTTTTCTTCTGAACATTAATTTTCTTCCATTTCCTTTCTTTATTTCCACTCAAGCTCTCTTCCTCTACTCCTCAATGTCCTTCAATTCGAACACCATTCTTTTTTAATAGAGCTGCTCAGAAGGCTAATCAACAAGATGATTCATTTCATCTTCTTGTGGTTTTTTTGTCTCTTGGAGAATTTAGTTCAAAATGTTCCAAAGTTTAATTACAAATTTTAAAGTGAGGGAAATGTTTTAGATCCATTATTTTTATCACACCTCCCCATTTAGAGGCTTTTAGTTCCCAAAAAAATTAGTTCAACTCTCTCTCTTCTTCTTCTTTGTAGCTATGTGCCTGCGTCCTCTACTATCATGGATTAGAATTGTCTCTTGGTTGTTATAGAGTCTTAAAGTACCTTTGCTTCAAACTTTGATAAATATCCAAGAAGGGATACTTATGTTGCAAGATGGAAGATAAGAGTTGAATAGGTATTTCCTTGGCATAAGCCTACTATCCACTTCATTGTGGTACTTATGCTACTATAGGTTCTTGGAAAATGCTCACTCCTTCCTTCTCCTTACCCTTCAGTCTCCAAAATTTTATTTTGATTGTTTACTTCTTGGGATGAAATTCTAGAAGAAGCTTCCAACACTTGGATTCTTAGTGCCCACTCAACTTGTAGTGATAGCAAAATTATGTGGCTACTCCATGGGTAGTTGGATTCTCTTCTTGTTCATGTTCCTTTGAACTTGCGATTCTCTTCAGAAAGTTTTGACATTCTTCCCACCAAAGGAACATACATTAGAGTGCCAACAATCATTATCCTTGTGACCTTTCTTCTTTCATTAGAAACAAACTAGAGATGCTTTGACATCCTTTTTGGTGCATTCTTGTGCTTGTCAAGTTGTTTGCTTGGTCCCTAACATGTACCTAAGTGTGTGTGCAATTTTGGGTGGCAAAAACATCCCTTTGTTTCCCTCATTCAATCTTCTACAAGCAGATTGGAATTGTTTGTTTCCCACTCCAGTTTCAGTTTATTTTTCTTTAATCAAAATGACTTCTAAGTTTAGTCCCCATCACCTTGAAAAAGGTTATCATAATGGTTCTAGCTTGAGACAAGATATCATACTACTCACTTTCTCTTTGCCACCAAAGCCTAGGCAATAATGCTTACGCTTACTTGTCCCTTGGCTTCTCTTGCCTAGCCCTTGGCCATAATAGCCCATTATTCTCATGACCTTGAAACCAATGCCTTTGGTATGCTTTTCAAAATCACCAAAGGATTCTTGAGAAAGGTCCATGGAAGATGAACTTACTATGTTGGTCTTGGTCATGGTGCTAAATTCTAATATAGCAATGGAAAGTGTTTATACTTCCATGGTCCCTTGGACAACTACTTGCATCTTGGCCAATGTCTCAAGCTTCAATTCTAGCTTCGCTCTCTCTCCTTCAATTGTTTGTTCTCTTCTTAGATCTACACATTGCAACCTCTTTCTCTTTCAACCTCTCACTTTTCAATGATTTACCCATGATGGCTCTGCTTCTCCTCAAAGTGCTAACAACTGCTTCAAGGCCATAGATTTAACAACTATGATACCAATGTGATTCATAAATGAGAGACTTATAGGAAACTCACCTCATCAACATGGATCTATGTGGATATAAAATGGATTGTCTGTCAGGATTAGTCGAAACTCCTTTGCTTACTCCTCTCTAACATGTATGAAAGGATATCTCTATTATGAGATGAATCACATTGTTTTCAGAATTTCAAACTCATCCCCAAACTACAAGAAGTTAGTAATAAGATGCAAGTTGGAATTTCTTTCAAGCTAAAGGAACATACTTATTGCTATTTTCTAAATATAAAGGGCATGCTTAGTAGCTATACTCGATGCATGCACATTACCACACAACTCAACAGAAGGCAAACTTATAAATGTTTGTGGGTGTATATATATATATTGACGAGAACCCGACATTGTTCTTGTATTTTTTTTGGTATATATATATATATCAACGAGAACCCGACATTGTTCTCTTTTTTTTTGTCAATCGTAGTAGATATTTTTATCTCTGTTTCAAAAAGTGTGTATACCGGTAGCACCATTTTTCATTTTGAACCTATTTTTTGCGATTTTGAAACTTCTTGGTCACTAGAATTTTTATTTAAAGGTCATTTTTCAAATTTTACATAAAAATATACATTTAACAGCTAGTTATAATGAAAAAAATACATTTTCGATTCTTTTTGGCTTTTAAAAATTAAATAGAATGAAAAATATATAAATTTTGGAAGTTTTTCTTTAAACATTTTTCTTAAATAAGTCATTTTTTTGGCAAATTTGTAAAAAAAAAAGCTTTTCAAACATTTTTAATGCATTTTCAACTATTTTATATATGGAATTATTAATTTTTAAATAAAATTAAAAAAAACTTAATTTAAAAAACAAAACTAAAAAAAAACATTAAAAATAAAATAAAATTTATAACAAATTAAAAATAAATAAAAAACTAACATTTACAAAAATTAAAAAAAAAAAACAAACCCCCACACCCCGTAGCCCCCTCCTGCTGCGCTCCCCCTTCCCCCTCGCCTGGGCGGGAGGATGGAGAGGGGAGAGGGGAACGGGGGCTGCGGTGGGTGTTTTTTTTGTTTTTTGTTTTTAAATTTTTAGTTTTAATTTCTTTTGAAGATTTTTTGTTTTTGAATTTTCAGTTTTAATTTTTTTTCAAGATTTTTTGTTTTTGAATTTTGATTTTAGGTTTAAATTTATTTTTTTTGTTTTTTTTCCTCAATTTTTTATTAATTTTCAAATAATATGGCTTATTTTAAAATGTTTTTTATTTTTTTTAATTGATTTTTTTTTTAAAATTTCGGTTAAAAGTTATTTTTAATTTATTTTAAATGTTACTTCTTCTTCTTTTTTTTAATTTGAAAATTTTGTTTTATTTTATATTTATTATATATATATATTTTAAAAAAAATTGTTTATAATTTTTTTTATAAGGATGTAAATTTTGCATTATTTTAAATTTATTTTGTTAAGTTATTGTTTTTTAAATTTTAATCTTAAATAGAAATGATGGTGATTCTAGCAAGTCCATTTTTCAATTTAGGGATTGATTTATGGTTTTAATTGTAACGATACCACCCATTAGCCCCCTTGAGAAATGGGTGATATTGTGTTTTTCCCTTATTCCCCAAATATCATAACTTCCACGTTTTATGGGTTAATAGATGGTTTTATTACGATAATATCATAATTTCTTTTATTTTATATGAAAAAAATGATCAAATAATTTCTTGAATAATTTGTGTTTAACTAAGTGCTAGTTTTATATAGTTCGACTAAGATATTGAATAAATACATATTTAAATTATGATACAATGATATAATAATGCCATTTTTTGAAAAAGTGTGCTACCGGTAGCATTAGTTTCAATTTAGAGCTTGATTTTAAAGTTTGTGTAAACAACAATAATGATTATTTTTGTCCATTTCTATATTTTTAACCACACAAAAAAAAGTGGTGCTACCAATAGCACCACCCTTTGATTCATGGTTGTCTTTTGGTGTTTTTTATGCAAAAAAGTGAGTTTTTATGGCTAGAGTTCTCGGTTTGAGTATAAAGTTCTCGTCAAGTTGTATGTATATATATAATAAACAAATAAATGCTTGCAATTCCAATATTCCACATTCACATATCTACTCAACCATACGGTTGTAGCTAGTGACTCAATTCGATTTATTTATTATGGAAGCTCTAGGGAACTAAGCTAGTGATTCTTTTAGACAAATAATGAAAGCCAACAATCAACTTGACTTGTCAATTAAATAACCCGAGCTGAAACACCAAGTCAACAACTAAACATAGTTGGATTGGATTGTTGATTACCCTCTACAATTCCATAAAACTAAACTTACGGAGATAAATGCAACCAACAACTAATTGCATCGAGTATGGGGGAGATCCTATAACGGATGTCACATGTCACATGTCACATGTAACGTTTTCAAAAGTAATAAAATGTAAAAAGTAATAGTATGGGGGAGATCCTGTAACATATGTCACTTGTCACATGTCACATTTGTCACGTTTGTAGTATGGGGGAGATCCTGTAATGAATGTCACATGTCACATGTCACATTCGTCACGTTTGTCACGTTATGTTACAACCCAGTATGGGGGAGATGTTGTAACGTTTGTCACATTTGTCACGTTTGTCACGTTACGTTACAACCCAGTATGGGGGAGATGTTGTAACGTTTGTCACATTTGTCACATTTGTCACGTTACGTTTCCATGCCGGCGCATAACTTATAAAAAATAAAAAGTAATTAAAAATTTCATGTTCACTCATAACTTATCAAAAATAAAATTAAAAAATTAAAAAATTAAAAGAGAGGGATCCAATTCTTGAGGGGTAATTTTTTTCTTAATGTGTAAAAAATTTAAGATAAAACAAAAAAAATTACACCTCAAGAAATTGGATCCCTCTCGGTGCTTGATAAATCCGGGTTTGAGATGGATCTATGTTGGTAACTAAATTAACATATAAGTTAATCCCAAGCAATCAAAACAAACAATCGGACTAGAGGATGAATTAGTTATAAAATGTCAAAAGATGTGTTGGATTGGAGCATTATATTGTTGTAGCAAGCTTTTGTGGAACATTTAAACCATTATGGCATAACCATAACCCATGAATTAAATGATTAGCATTGAGATACACTGAATAATGTTGTTACTAAATTTAAGTGATGTATCAAGTGATTATTATTGACATATAGAGCAAAACCAATCATAACAACGACACATAATTTTTTACATCAGAAATCCAATTGAGAAAACCAATATTTTCTAAGGGATTTATTTTGCTAGGGAAATTATTAGAAAGGTGAGCTAGCATTCCCAATTAGGGATTTAATGCATTTTTACTCATTTGCAAAATTACATATAAATTTGGATCAAAGAAAACCTTTGATCTTCAGACAGGTTTCTTCTTCGGAGTCCTTCATTTTCTATTATTACTATTCTTCTTCATTTCCTCTCAAACTCTCTTCCTCTCCTCTTCATTGTTCTTCTATGCCAACAACATTTTTTTTTAATAGAATTTCTTGAAAGGCCAACCATTAATATATTTCATTTCATCTTCTTGTGGTTTCTTTTAGTTCTTAGACAATTTAGTTCAAACTTGGCCAACGTTTAATTACAAAGTTTAAAGTGAGGATAATTTTTCAAATCCATTTTGGATAAGACAATGCACAATGGAAGTGTGGTGGGTTGCTAGCTTCAAATCTATACTTAGATCTGAATCACTTTATTAATACACTTTTTGGCTCACAGTGAGATTATTCAGATCATGAGCCTCTAATAAGATCATGGTTCTGATACAGATCCCGCATTTATTACTTGGTTTAGCAATACATTTTGTTAAATTGTGGCTCCATGGCTATGTGGACCTGTTGCGTGCAACCTTTTCTTGTTTCAAATCATGGCTTTGGGAAACATGGGGATCACTAACAAAACCTTTAACATATTCTTGCTGCATGCATGCAAACCACCAAAACAACTCTTCCTATCTTCAATGAACTATGTAGCCACTTCACATGGGAAACCACATACCAACAACCTTCTTGAGTTCGATATGCTCTTCATGCTGGTTTATTGAAATCACATCGATTATGGTGGAGTTGGCATGTGATTATGTTTGTAGGAGGAGACCCGGGTTTTATAACTCTTGTCTACGATCTTATTACAAACAAACGATCATATTCATGTAAGAGAAGTTTGTTGGTTTTTAAGGTCGTTGGCATGCTTTTTTTTTGCCAATTTATTATATTTTAAACATTATTGACTATGTTTTTTCGATAACGCTTCAGCGGAGCCTCCACTTTTCATACCATATGAGAATGCAAAGAGAATCATGCTCCTTTTCCAACGAGCGATTGCATACCACACTGGTTTGCCTCTTTAAGATCCTTGTTTTTCTCATGGGTGAACACATATGATCTTAAGACAATTTATTGATATACATTGTAGTGTTTGCTTCTTGTTTTAAAGCACTTTGTCTATTTTGTTATGTTAGCACCAGTTGTTGCTTGAAGCATGATCCTTGTTGGCATCTATTACAACTTTCTTCTAACTTCAACATGCTCAATGGAGTCCTTTGTTGATACATGAAACTTTTTCATTTCATCATGCTTTGCTTTTATTGGCTTGTCATATTTTAGGCATTGCCTAATGATCATATTGTGGGACTTCACCCACCATTCATGTTCATTTATTTTTATTTTTGCCATAGAATTAATATGTTTTAATTCCTCACTTGTACATGGGTACCTATCATGACCTTGTTCGTGGAGACCCATATTGAGATTGTTGTCCTAGATAGCTTTACTGTTGGTACATCTCTTTCTATACCTTTGAACATGTCATCCAAGTAGTGGATTTTGGGTCATTCGTGCATATATTAGATTGTCACTAGGCATTTTCCTCCATAACTGAGCATTGCCTTATCTTATAGTCTCTTGGAGCTAACCACTTTGGAGCATTTCTTGCTTGTTTGTTTGAGGTCATTGTCACCTTGAACTCTACCTGCATACTTTTGCCAACATATGTGACATACATTACCATCATCTACTCCACCCAATTCAACATTGAGGGGGTATGGTGTGAAATGCTTTCTTGAGTGATTCTTTATGCTTCACCATTTTGTTTGAGATCAAATTTTATTAAAAGTGAGTCTCATATGTGTCAAGCATCAATTCCTATTTTGACTCGGTGGTTGCAGCGACCATCTACCTGTGCACTTTGGCGATATGGATTGGCATCCGTAGGGACACTCATTTTATAATTTATATGAGTACTTGTTTAGGCTTTTTGTGCTAAGACTAATTTTAGAGGATCGCGATCTCTTTTTTATTCTTCTTGAATTTGCGCTTAAGGGTGGATTTGAGTGCATTTGATTCTCTCTACCCGAGAAGTTTAAAATTTGTTGCTTGGAGTTCTTATGTGGATCTTTGATGCCATTTCTAGCTTGGGATTACTGGGCCCTCTTTATATTTTTGGTCATACTTCTTCTTTGGATATTTTAGCACCCACGAGCCTCATTTATCTTTTGATGGTTCGTGGTGCTTTCGTATGTTTGAATCCTTTGTTCTAGGTCCTAACCAACATCTATTTTTATGGAGCATTCATGTGGTAGTTGTCATTGTTATCCATCCTTGTTCCTCTGCAAATGATCCTATTCCACTTCGAATTTAGCCATGTAAGTTTGGGGTTGCTTGGCCCTCCTCTTCAAAGTTTTGTTCTTACTTCCTTATTGGAGCTTTCAATCTTCGCAGGCCTCATGCTCTTGCCCTTCAATGCATCTTTGTGGTATCTTCTTCACTTTTAGATCCACGGCCTTTTCAACATTGATGTTTTTCTCTCTTTTAGGGAGAGATTTTTCTCCTTTTCTCCATTTATGAAAGTTTATTTTGTACTTGGGTACCTTAGCAAGCGTTGTTTTTGGGACCCATTTTTGGTCTTCTTTTGTTTGCTCCCTACATTTATCTTAAGTGGGTACTCATGTATGTAGACGTTTGGTAAGCTTACATAGGGTAATAATTATATATCCAGATTAATATAATTTATTGCTAGTTGCCATACCTTATTTTCCCAATTGACATGATACCAACCATTTACGAGCAGGGTCTCTCTCGATTGTTATAAATATGGGCTTTCTCTTGTATTTCAACAAATAGAAAGTATATATATACAATATTTTAGATGTTACATTATTTGTGTAATATGTATAGACTCATATATATGTGTGTGGGTGTGGGTGTGGGTGTGTGTGTGCGCGCGCGCGCGTGTGTGTGTGTGCACGCGCACGTGGGCGCTTTGAATCATGCAACTCACCTTTAATACTATGGGTTGATAAAAAAAACCAAGAATCATGCTAAATAGAATTGCCTAATATTCCTTTTTTTCCAATAGTTGATTAGATTTATTTTTTATAATTTTATATCTGGGTGTATGTGTGTGAATGATTATTATTGAGTCCACATTAGATATGTTATTACTATTTTTTTAATTTTGTATAATATGTTATACTAGGCATACTGACAAATGGGAATGCCATTACAATATGTTCAATAGTGTGTTGTAAAATGCAACTAGCTTCTCTCGGTGAAACTAAATACCCATTGTGGATTTTTTTAAAATTACCTTTGTAATTAAATGGGGTTCTTATTATGTGAGCAAAGACACAATACAAAGGTAAAATCCCATTAGCAAGGTTGGTTTCGACGAGCCTCATTTTGCATGGCAACCTAAGTTCGAACACCGCAAGGTAGATGGGAGGAGACACTTAAAATCCATCCATGTAAGGGTTGGTGTGTCCCAAGCAGGGTGTGATCCTTAGGTGATTTTGACGGCTTCGATGCCCCTAGGTCATGGTTTCTTAGACCCAGGCTTGTCCCGCAAGTCATAGACAAACTAGCAAAAAGAAGGCACAATACAAAGAAAATAAATTACATATGCACACTACACTTACAAGAGTACAGCTGCATACTTAATGTACACTTCATTTATTTCCCTTTAAAAAATAATCCTCAATCTTTCTCTTTTTTCCCTTCTTTTTTCTTGCCATCCATGCGAAGAAGGAAGCACGATAATTAATTATGAGTTGAAAGTTGGGATGTCTGAGGTCTTAGAAGGATCCAATTCCTTATCTGAATGTGAGGTATCAATTTTGTGATGTTTTTGTTCCACTAAGAGGGGCTTCAACTACCATGACCTCTCTCAAGGAGGAAAACCCTATATCCATTTTTTTGGATTGAATAACACACAAGTAGTAATTTACAATCATTATCAAATCCTTTGACTAATGGATTTGTATAAAACCATGACACTATGATTGAACATTGTTGTGGAATTAGAGACATTATTGCAGAATTTTTGTTTCTAGTTTCTCCACTCCCAAAGTCTTTGAAGAAACCTAGAGCACTCATTTCTACAATGAGGTTTTCTCAGTAAACAATATAAAATGTAGCATTAAGCCGCTTGCAAATGGAAAATTTAAAGACATGAAACAATACCACTTTGAGAACTTGAAATTTGGGATGTGATCCATGTGCTCAATAAACCACTCATTTCTACAATCAAGTTTTCATAGTTGAGGATATAAAATGTGACATTAAGTGTGTAGCAAATGGAAAAGCTAAAGACATTGAAGGATGCAAAGTTAAGACCTTCAAACTTGGGAGTTTAATCTTTGTGCCTCATTTGTAATTATTGTGGAGGTTTATAGACAAAAAGAGTTGTGGGTTTTAGAAAAACATTTGACATTGTTCCTAGAGCCAAGCTATGTAAAACATTAGAACAAATGAGTATCCCTCATGAGCTCCATACTGTTATGGTTAGGCTCTGCAAAAAGGTTGTTGGAATATGAAATGTAGAGGTACAATCTTAGAAATACTTAGGCATTGATTTCAATTTCGTTTTGAACAATGTTGAGAAGAGACCCATTAGTGAATGAAAATTTTATTATGGTCTTGAAAACATATGTAAAATTGGTAGCTCCGACACTCGAATAGAAAAACTCCATTTTCAACACTTTTTTTGTCCCAAGTTTGGGCCCACACCATCTCTAGTGTGAGTTGGAATAAAATCAAAAAATCATAAAGCCTTTTATAAACTATAATTTTAAAATTAATTGCAATGCTCTTACTTTATTTTCTTGATTAAGGATGTATGCATTTTATTGCAAATCCATCATTAGATTTTTAGAATATAAACATAAATTGAGCAAGCTGAGCAAGAAGAGGATCCTTATTGCTACTAGTATATCCAATATGCACCAAAATATTAAAAAATATTGGGTTTGGGAACTTAACTATTGGAATATAAAAGAAGACAATTGATGTAATATTGATAATATTAAATCTTCAATTCATATGAATTTTAAACATAAAACTTGAAAGTCATTAATAAGAGGAAGTGGAAATGCTACATGATTTATCAAACCTAATTTGGATGATCAAAATTACTTTTCCAATATTATAAATAAAAAAATTGAATATTACTAAAATTAGGGCCAATGCTCATCATCTCCTTAGAGAAACTAGTAGTTGGACTAACCCAAAAGCACCTTGAAATGATGTAATTTGTAAAATTTGTGATATAAAGGAGGTTGAGGACAAGCATTATTTGATTTTAGTATGCCCTAAACTTTGTAATATAAAACATTTGACAATACCCAATTCCATAAGTTAAGTATTTAAGTATTATTTAGTGCCTTTGGTCTTATGAAAACCATAATGACCATTCCACCATGTTCAAGCAAGCTCACATAAAGGAGTATACACATTCTCTTTAACTTAATCAGATTATATGGAAACTATACAAGATCTCAACCTTGAGCCAAGTAGATACCTTCATGTCCTTCGGGATTATTTAGGATTATTTAGCTTGTCAACAAAGTTATCGATCCAACTTTATTTGTTGTAATTGAATTTACGTTTCTCAAATACAATGGTTCATCTTCCTTTCACTATCTCTTGGCCTTTCTCATATGTTATAAACTATATTAACTACCACATCAATCTACCATAATCCATTATTTGTTTCTTTCTTCATTAACCTTAATGACTATTCACCTTAGTTATGCACTCTCATATTCGTATGTGTTAAGTGTGCCACTACACTATTTTGCTTGAAAGTATATTTCTTTGTCTCATTTCTAGTTATAAGTGCTTGAACCTATATTCCATTGCTCCATTTCTATTCGTAAGTGTCATCTTCTCTAGTCTTCTATAGTCACAAACCTATATGATCTATATCTTCTTATGTTAAATTCCCCTTGCAAAAATATCATTCTCATCTTGACATAACTCCTCCATCTATCACATCATTTATTTCTCCCATTTAAACCTTTTAATACTCATGTTCATAAATTCATGTAATCTCTACATTTTATTTGGTTATCCATTTTACTAAAATTGTGTATATTTTGTGCCTTATATCTTAAATATCTTTTCTCCCAAAACTATGTTTATATCATATGTTTGATTCTTTGACATTTATTCTCGGCATCTTACTTCACATTTTAATTTCTTGTATCAATATTGTTGTCTTCATTAAAATCACAACCTCCAAATTCATACAAAAAGTCGAATACATTAAATAGGTGATATGTTTAACTCTTCTCACAATTCAATCTCATATATATTCTCCTGAACTTTCTTTGCTTCAATAAACTCTAATATTCTTTACATTTAACTTATTATATGAACCTCCAACTTATTATATGTACCATAACCTAATCACTAAACTTGAATGACTTATATCCTCTATATGTGTTTGCATGTTTTTCTTAAACTTTTACGAAATGCATAATTTTTTAAAATTTTGTTTAACAACTATTTATATATCATCACTTCCATTCAAAGTTTAAAAAAATCCAAAATTTATAACCCTCTAGAATCTACTTCCATATAGTGAAAAATCTTATTAGCTTACGATTTAAATTATTATATGATTTCATTATTTTGTTTGATGATTTAAAATATATATATATATATATGTTTTCTAAAATTTTATTAATTACTTTAGTTTTAACATTTCTAATAATTTTTATTTATTTTTATAAATTCTTATTAACAACTTTACTTTATACATCTCTGCCAATTTTCTTATTAACAACTTTAGTTTATACATCTCCGACCAAATTTTTTAATAACATTGTTAACATTTAATTTGTCCAATTTTTTTATTAACAACTTTAGTTTATACATCGCTTCCAAATTTTTTAATAACATTGTTAAGATTTAATTTATCCAATTTTCTTATTATCAACTTTAGTTTATACATCTCTTCCAATATTTTTAATAACATTGTTAACATTTAATTTGTCCATCTGTTGTAAGTGCCCAAGATTTTCCATAATATACACTTGCAATACTATTTAAACCTTCCCTATGAAAAGTTTTAATATATGTGTCTTGTGTAAATCAACTATATTGTTGTAAGTTCATTTGTTTTAATTTTTGATTATGCAAAGCCCATTGTAACACTAATGTCCAACCACATATGTTGTACAATCTTGTGCCCAAGATTTTCCATAATATACACTTGCAATACTATTTAAACCTTCCCTATGGAAGGTTTTAATATATGTGTCTTGTGTGAATCAACTATATTGTTGTAAGTTCATTTGTTTTTATTTTTAATTATGCAAAGCCCATTGTAACACTAAAGTCCAGCCACATATGTTGTACAATCTTGTGCCCAAGATTTTCCATAATATACACTTACAATACTATTTAAACCTTCCCTATGGAAGGTTTTAATATATGTGTCTTGTGTGAATGAACTATATTGTTGTAAGTTCATTTCTTTTTATTTTTAATTGTGCAAAGCCCATTGTAACACTAAAGTTCAACCCCATTTCTAGTTTTTTTATTTGAAGAATGATGTGATGGATGGTAAGTGTACATAGTTTTCAGAAAAAGTAGGTTCTTTTTATTATTATTATTTTTAATAATATAATATAATATTATTTTTAATTAATTACAAATAAAAAATTTCTTTATTGTTATTAATTTTAATAATATAATATAATATATTTTTTAATTAATTACAAATAAAAAGTATAACAATTACCATACGTTTACAGTGTTGTGAGTTGAAAAACCATACTTTTACAGTGTTGTGAGTTGAAAAATGTGTTAGAAGTGTATGTTCTTAGATTAACATGTTTGTAAGGTTATTGGTAGTGATTAAATACAATATTTTAAATGTGGAGAATTGTCAAATATAATAAAAAATAGTGTATTTAACTGAAATAATATGGTGTTATTATTACTAAATTTATATAAACCATAGTTTATTATTATAAATAAATTTAATAATATATCAATTGTAATGTAACTTTATATAATTATTTAAATCTACACAACAACAAAATTTACATAAAACATAGTTTATTATTATAAATGAAGCTAATAATGTGTCAATTGTAATGTAATTTTATATAATTATTTAAATCCACACAACAACAATCGATAGGGTTGTTAAAACAAAATCAAAGTACACAACGAGAATAAGTAAATATATATTTAAAATAAGTAACATACATCTGATAATCAAATTCTTCACAGCGAACAATTTATATTAACTTTTAGATTTATGAATTACAAATCAAATTCCTTATTAAATATATATTTAAAATAAGTAACATACATAAGGGAAAATCAAATTCTTCACAACGAATAATTTATATTAATTTTTAGATTTATAAATTACAAATAAAATTCCTTATTAGACTTCATAAATAATTAAAAGGTTGAAAAAATTTCCTCAAATGTTAAAACTAAAACTAATTGTTGGTTTAAGTCTGGTGGGTTTACAAAGAGTTTTCGGGTTTACAAATATTCTAAAAGAAATCAAAACAATAATTACTTTTAACTTGGGTTTCCTCCATCTTACTACTGCTAGAGTCTTCTTTGTTGCCTTGCCTTTCTATCTACGTTTATCCATGTTCTTATCTTCTTCAATGTCCTTTCTTCTTCTCCTCATTCTCTCTAATTCTTCTTCTTTGCTTCCTTCTCTTCTTTGTGAGGAAAATGATATTCATGCCTTACAAAAATTAATGTATTACATTAAAATATTTCCCCTGTAAAATCCAACAACCATTCATCAAGAGACATGAAACATAGCCTCAAATGATATGCTATGTAATGTTTTCTCCTACCACCGCAATTTAGTAAAAGTTAGGCCTTTTATTAAATCAACATAGATTCATCTTAAATCAGATATATTAAGCACCGAGAGGGATCCAATTTCTTGAGGTGTAATTTTTTATCTTAATTTTTTTACACGTAAAGAAAAAAATTACACCTCAAAAAATTGGATCTCTTTATGTGCTTGATTGATCTAGGTTTAAGATGAATCTATACTTTTATTTTTGGTAACTTATGAGCCGACATGAATTTTTTAATTACTTTTTTTTTACTTCTTATTTTTGGTAACGTCACGTTACATAACGTTACACATAACATTATGTTACAACATCTCCCCCATACTGGGCTGTAGAGCACCTTGCTACTCGATGCAATTATTCAACCACTTATTAAATATGGTAGGAGGGAGTCACATGAAGGATTAATTTTGGGTTTACATAAATTCAATGCATATCCATAAAACAAACCCTAAGCATTAAGGATCGCCTTATAAAAAGGACTATGCATCACATAAATGACACAAACACTAGTAATTTCATTAATGATGGAGTTATTGGTTGTATTGACATCGATTCTATTTTATTTGACTAGCAAGAACCTACATAACTTATCTAACCTAATTATCTTTTTTGAATAACATCTAACCTATCATAATTAAGGGTACTTATTAATGCGTCTTTATTACATTTCATTAGACATTGGAGCCTTATACTCCAACACTCCTATTTACACTACAATTCTAAAGCTTGATTGATAACAACAAAAACATAAATAAATAATAAACTCTTCTTTAAGAACCTTCTCTTCTCTACAAAATATGGAATCTACTAGGTACTCCATCATGATGTCTCATCACTCTTGTAAGAGTAGAATTCCCAAATCTTTTAGATTCCTAAGTTTCTAAATTCCTCGAATCCCAAAATTCCAAATTATCTTAAATTCTCGAGTTCCCGAATTCCTCAAATTCCCAAACTCCCAAATTATTGAAATTACAAAATTCCCAAATAACTTGGAAAACAATTCATGTTGAATTAAATCTTATTTGATTCATTCTCGTATTGAAGATCCGACTACTCAAAACAAGTAATCCCCCTCTATTCCTTTGTCACATTTCTTAACTTCATATTTAGGCTTAGATGATTCTTCAATTATAAAATTTTCCGCACTCAAAGCTATATTCTATTTTTTTTATTGTCTTTAACCTTCTATTTTAGAATAGCATGGCTCAAATTTTATAATCCCACGGTGTATGACCTATTTTTCTGCAATAATAATGAAATAAGCTGAACATTATATGATTTACACCCACTTTCCAATGATTTTTTCAGCCAAAACCCGATTGAAATTGTTGGAATTGCAGTTTTAGGTTGTTGGAATTGCATAATTGAGGTGCCTAAGGGTAATCTAGGGCGTTGAATCCATTTCCACAATCAAAACTGTAATTTGAACAATGAAAATCACAATTTCAACAAAAATTGCATCACTGTATTTCGAAAAAAAAATCGCCAGAAAAAAGTGCAAATTGTAGAACGTTTAGCTTCTCCAATAATAATACTCACTTGTTTCTTTAACAATTTATTTTCCTATTTTCCTACTCATTTGATTTTCAATAAGTAATGCATTCTCTAAATGGAGAACGCCTAATCTCCTTCATTTGTCCCTTCATTTGATCTTTCAATTAGCCTTTTATCTTCAACCAAAAGAGATGATATCATATCATCTAAAGACTATGAAGATAATTGGCTTAATGTAAAAATTGCATTATCGTATATATGTTGAAGGTAAAATATTTAATAATATGGCCTTTATATCTTCTTTTTCTACTCTTTGCATCAACTTCACTCAATTGCTTTATGAGCGACTTTAATTCATTTATATAGCTAGATATAGCGATTTCATTAGACATATCTAAACAATTGTAACTTCAATGAGAATTTTATATTTACCAATTTTGAACCAAATAATTTGTTCAACTCATTCCATATTTCATTAGATGATTTTCCCTTATCAACATAATGTAATTACGAATTTGAAAGAGTAAGACCAATAATGGACTTGGATTTGTCATCTATGCTTTGCCACTCAATCAATTTATTAGGTTAAGTAAGTTTTGCTTCAATACCTTTGATTATTCGCCACAAATATGTGTTCATTAATTGTATATGATTTTTTATTTTTAAACATGAAAATTGAGACCATTAAATTTGTCTAAAGAATTTAATTTAATTCCATTATGAAAAATCATGTGTCAATTTAATTGTAAACTAACAATTAAAGGTTATTGAAAGATTTTCACCCTTTGAACAATTTGTAGAAAAAAAAAAAGAATAACACAATAAAAAAAACTTTGAAATGAGCTTGATTCTCCTTCAACAACATGATTTTTTCTCCATTTTCCTTAACAAGTGGCAACAAGTATGATGTGCAACAAATAGGATTTGTTACTTTTGAAATAGTGATGTGCCTCCTTTAAATTGTCACAAGCTACACTTATAATTACACGATGATTATTTCCTCTGTGACGACTCCTTCAAATTGTGATGGTCTACACTTCTAATTTCATGATGATTTTTCCTCGGCAATGGCTCCTCCATTTTTTTTATGGATTTAAACCCTTGATACATCAATAGGTGGCTCTCTTCAATTCAATAGCATTGATAGTTCCTACTCTTTTCGCTCAACTTCTCTATACAATGATAATTCTTTTAAAATCTCTTTATCTTTAATGAATTTTCCTCACAGAGTGAACTGAATGGGTTTATCTCACAAATTGGACTGTGTGGATTTATCTCGACAAAGTATACATTCAACTTTCTCTCTCGTGCTCAATTGTAGTTCAGTGCATATGATAACCACTTGTTATTTCAACACCTTTGATAGCCTCTCATAGCAAAACAATGTACTCAAATATCTCCATGCTTATAATCTTGCTCTAACACTATAAATGACATAAATGATATAGATACTAATAACTTCATTAATGATGAAGTTATTGATTACATTGTCATTATTTATCTTTTATTTTATTTAACTAGTAGGAAATTGCATAACTTATGTAACCTAATTAGCTTTTTTAAATAACATATAACCTATTATAATTAAGCATACTTATAGTGTTATAATCCAACATACTATTGGATGATGAGCACAAGATCCACAATGGAGGAAAATTTAAAGCCAAAATCACTAACAACACTTGAGATCCAAATACTCCTAAAGTATGAGGGCCATTAGATATTTGGGATAGATAAATGACTAAGGATTGTGTGGGTCCAAAAGGATGTGACATCACTTAAGAATCCAAAATAGTCTACATAAATTTGGGCCATTAGATCCGGAGCCTAGATTTATGACTGCAAACTTCTCCCATGTGGGGGTTGGTTGAGACAGTCCTACATCAAACTTCCCAAATAGGACAAAAATTATGTCCTCATGTTGCGAATATGGAAACGTACTTAAGCATATCTATTGATCCTCTTTTTATGTTGGCGATGCCAAACTCTGTACAATCTCTAATTCTACATTTTGCTCTTGGGGATTTTTCCATGGCTCATTAAGCCTTCTTCTTATGTAAATAAAAATTCCATGGAGAAAAATGGCTCCAACTCTAACTTAATACAACACTGTATTTTTCTTATTTTCTCTCTATGTTGCATGGGAACAATAGGGTCTCACTTAATGCTCATATCGCATCCTTCTTTGATATCAACCTCGCCAATAATTTTATACCATCACCAATTCTAGATAACTATTTTCTTTTCATGGCATTCCATGGCACATCAATTTCTTCAACATATTTTCCTCCCAATTTTTCTTCTTTACATGCAATTTCAAGGATCTCCTTTATCCTACCTTCAAGGTCATCATCATTTTCATCTCCTCCATCACCTTGATCATCAATTTTATCATTTTCATCCTCACTTCCATTTTCGTTTTCATTATCATCATGTTCCACTTTACTACTATTGTTTCCTTCATCGTCATCGTTATCATCTTCACTCTTCTTATCATAATCAACTTCCTCATTATTACGTTTATCTTTTAGCATGCATTTAACATCATGCATTTCATCCTCTTCAATGGCATCTGCATCAACAACTTCTTCTTTCTTCATTTCCACTACTTTAAGTTTTTATTTATTTCCATCTTTTCAATTTTCGTCTTTGCTACTGCTATTTAGTAGTCTTAGCACTTCATCATCGTGCTCTTATTTCTCCACTTTTGTAATAATAACATTGTTGTTATTGATTCTAGTACAATCACAAACAAACAATTGGTCAAATATAACAACAATTAATTCTTTTGTATTCTCCCTTTTCTTTTCTTTTGCAACTTGGACTAGTGCATCAACAATTGCTAAGGTTTCCCAGTTGATATATTCATCCTTTTCCCTTCCAACTTTGGCTAATACAATTGCAACTCTCATGGTTGCTTTTTCCTCATGATCTTTATTATTTCTATGACAATCTTCCCATCTTCATGGACTTCTTCCCCATTCTCATGCTCATGCTCCTCTTGGACATAGGAGATTTCATCTTCACAACAACATTTAATAAAAATACTATGTTCATATTGGCCCTCCGCTTCAATATATTTCAAGGTTGTTTTCTCTTCAAGATTATTAATTTCTTCTGCAATGTTTAATACTTTTGCAGACATTTCAACTTCAAATCTTGCAACAATAGATTTATCATTTTCTTTACTTGCAACCATAGAAGGGTTGTCTTCATTCCTCATCATCTCCTCAATCAATTTCATTTCCTTGTTGATCTGAATCGCTTCTTTTTCTAATCTAAGTTATTTTTCATCATATAAAGATTGTTAATTAAATTCAGTGACCTCATGAGCAAGTTCTATGTAGACTCTCCTTCTTCAAGATCACAATTGATGATTTTAGCATAGTCATCTTCTTCTTCTCACTTTGGGAAACATTTAAAGACTCGTTGCTCATCCTCTATTTTTGCATAAGGATAAACAACATCATCGCAATAAATTGGATAACTTAATATTATCAATGGTAGCGTTTAATCCTCAACCTTAGTGATATTAAAAAAAATCTCTACCCCTCATGTTGTATTATCAAAGATTGAAGCTTTTCCAACCATTTAGTCCTCATTCTTGGGTGTATTGTCCCATTCAATAACTTGGAAATTATGTGCTCCCATCTTGTTAATTTTCTTATTCATTTCTTGGTCTTCTATTTTTGTATTCTCTCCAAAAAACTATCGCAATATGTTTCATCCTTGAACAAGCAAATTGTACCAACAAAAGGGTCTTAAATTTCATTTTTCGCAAAATAATTCCCCATTGATATCCACAAAATTATTTCTTCTAAATTCTCCTTCCTTGAAAGTATAGGGACACCTTCACTAACTTCTTCATCCTTAGACTCTTCCTTCAACCTTTGTTGCTACCAACTCAATAGTGTCTTCTTCTTCATTTGCAAACTCTAATTTTCTACAAATTCTCTACATACATATTTCTCCTCAAACAATTCATCATACAACTCTAGAGTTCCATAAGGAACATCATCCAATGACTTGTTCCTTCTTCTAGTTTACACTAAATAATTTCATCACTATCATAACTCAATAATTTCATCACTATCATACCCATTATCCCCATTGTCATTATCGACATCACATTGTTTAGCTTCCCAATTTATTGATTTTTCCTTAGGAGGCCCATTTTTCATCCAAATTTTCCCTCATGCTAAATTCTTCACAACTACCCCTTGATATTAATTTCTAGATTTATGAAATTACAAAAAAAATTCCTCAATGTGCTTCACTACTACTGTAAATAATTACAAGGCTGAAAACATATTCTTGAAACGAAAAACTAATGCTTGTTAGTTTAAGTTTTAGCCAAGCTTACAAAGACTCCAGAAGAAATCAAAACAATAATTAACTTTTACTTGGGTTTCCTATGTCTTATTGCTATCAGGTTCTCCTTTGATGCCTTTCCTTTATATCTTTGTTTATCCATGTACTTTGCTTCAAGCCTATTCTTCCTTCTACTCCCCATGATGTTCTCTCTTCTTCACTATTTTCTCTCTCTCTTCTTCTCCTTCAATTCCCTCTCTTCTTCGTGGGGAGAATGATACTTGTTGGGTTCCAATCTACTGGTGTAAATTAGACCTTAAATTTATGTCAATCCGGAGTTTGTAAGACTTAGAGGCATATCCCAAATATAGAGATTCAGACCTAGACTTAGTTAAGAATTCAATTTACCTATGGAATAAATCTAATGAATAATAGAATGTTGTAAATAATAATCACAAAATATTCCTTACAGAAGTCACACAGAAGTAACTTCATTTGATTTCTTAATCTAATCAACAATTTGTAGATGAAATACTCTGAAACTAAAAATACCTAGATCCTGAAAGTAAGTTACAGTGCTTAATACCTTACTGTTGAAAGCATACAATCATCGATTTCTCTTACAAGAAAAACAATTCACAATGCTTATCTCTTCTCAATAGTTCAATATCAGATAAAGAAAAGTGATTGAAATTAATCCTACAATGTTTAACCATTCAAATTCAAAGAACTCATAACCCTACCCTGTAATACAATCCTCTGCATCTATATATAATCCAATCTACAATGCATGAACTGATAATCGAAATCACTCTACAGAACACAATCAAAACATAAGAATGCGCAGTAATGGAGAAATGAGTGTGCAGGTTCAGCAAAGGGGGCCCTCCAATGCTTTACTGACACACGCGGGAAGATTTACAGAACTTTAAAAATCAAATCGCTTTCACCATATAGAAATGAACATATGCAGAAAAATATCGAAATCTAAATCTTTATTTCAATAACATACGTTCACCATCCGGGGGCGGTTTCATCTCCAAAATCAAATACTTATACAATTTGTTTTTTTTTTAACTGAAAATGCTACAATTATGGGAGATTCATAATGACATTCTCCTAATATCTTTCTACCCTCGAGATCGTCCATCAGCTCCATAAAAATAGACCATATCGATATAAAATCGAAACTGTCATGTTTTTGTGCTAAGTGGTAGCACAGGTGGTCGTCTTTGACTGGCATTGACTCGACACGTGTGAGAGCCATATCATGAGTTTGTTAGAAATTTATCCATCCTTGGACATCGAGGATCTTCTTCCATCTCTCTGTTCGTGCCCAGCTGGCCTGCAAGTATCCAACCTAGGAGAAATTACGGGAAGTTAGCAAATTCTGTAATTTGAATCAAAACCTTAATTTAAATGCCTTAAAAGTTACATAATTCAATTTATTAAAAAGCAACAACATTTATACCTTTGACCAAGGTTTTGTGGATGAATATGAGGTTTTATGGATCAAGTATGAAGGTTTATGGAGAAAACTAGAAGGGATTTATATGGCAAAATAGGTGTAAAATGGTGTCCAACAATACTCATGCCCTACAAAATTTAGTGTAATAAATTAAGATCCTTCTTCTCCAAAATTTAGTGTATTAAATTAAGAGCCTTCCTCTCGAAAATTCAAGAACTATTCATAAAGAGACATGAAAATATCAAGCAGTGATAGTTTGAATGGTATAAAATAAATATTTAGATTACAAAGAGCATATAAAATAAATATTTAGATTACAAGTGAGATATGGGAATTATTTTGACGATTGGTGCACCATGTGTGGGTATTGGGTCTACATATATGGTTTGAGGATAAAAACTAGACACTTAAGTTCCAATAGTCGCTTATAGGGCTCATGGGACTTGTATAGGTCCCAAAACTAGCACAAAAAACCTAATAAAGGTAATCTTTATCTGACAAGTTGGAGATGAGAATAATTTTGATGTTTGACATAACATTGATGGGTCATGTGCTAGAGAATAGTTCAAGTATGAAAGCTAGTGGAGGTAGTTGAGGGGGAGGCATATGGAGAAGGACTTTCGATGTCTAGGGTTGGTGCCTTGAGGGTGCATATGGAGGGAGTATAGGCCATCCTTTTGAGACACCTTGGTATAATGATCCCAGTGTTGGGATTGGGGTACCGATAAAGTTAATATTGATGAGGCCCAGATTCTAGTTAATTATGATGAGGTCGCACACCTACTGAAAGTTGGGAGGGCGGCTAAGCCATGGTAACTTCCTATGGAACTTCTGATGCCTACTATATGATCCACAAATAGGTTATAGTAGAGGGTATGTGCCATGGCGAGTAGGACCATCTCATGTTGGCGAGGAGGATTATGGAGGTGGCAGATGGTATGATTCCTAGGGAGAGGATGAGTAAGGAAGGAGAAAGTTTCACGAATGTGTACTTTTATTTTTCCTTTATTGACTAGATTGATGCTTGCGTGTGTAATGAGATTGATGCATAATTGTATGATCGAGTGCATATTAGACACTTAGGAAATTAATTGAGAGCATGTTGTAACTTAGGGCGCCTTGATTGTAATAGTGCGGATGAAAGATTTATGCATGATGGTCACATGTATAAATCTCTCATCTTTGCAATATAATCGATTGAGTAATTATTTGTATTTGTTGTGGGGTTATAACTTCAGGACGAAGTTTCCTAAAGGGGGAGTATGTAACACCCCAACCTTAGGCATCAGTATAAGTATAATAACATATGGTATAATTAAAAATGTCAAATATTATATGTAAAGATAAAAAGAGAAATATGCACTTGTAATTTAATTGAACTACATGGGTGACAAGTGTTTCATCCATGCAAAATTAAGAAAATGAGTAAAACATGGAAATTTAGTAATAAAAAGGGGGGCAAGACCAAGAGGTAGGGGCTCTAGTATTGCTGGTTGATTTTGGGTTTTATTGCTTGGTAGCTTGTTTTCTGTTGTTTGTGTGTGCACTAATAGGTATAGGGAGGTTAAGAAGGAGGAGACCGTTGACAAAGGTTGATAGAGAAAAGAATTAAAGTCTCACCTGGGTCTGACATAGTGTTAATTGTTAAGGGATCGGGGTTTCATATTTTGTTGGGGGTTGGTTGGGTGGAGAGTTCCCCCCCCAACTATTGTTGCGGATAGAGGAGCTGGCGATTGAAGGTGGACAAGGTCTACATGAAAATTGGTTAATCTAGTTATCAATCAAGTAAGTAGTGACTCTTCTCATAGGCATATAATTTTGAAATTCTACTAGTCATCTGATATTATTTGAGTGATGGATATACACTAAATAAAGTAGTTTCTTTCTTAAATTATTCTAAAGTAAATTGCCTTTAATTAAGGTTAAAATCTGTTATTGAAAGGACTGTTACATTTGCTATAAGAGCTCCAAGTTCAAATACTCGGGGCCTTAAGGGCCACAACCACCTAACTATCAAATAATGAAACATTACATACGTGCTGACAATGAAACATTGCATGGGTGTTGGGATTTGAACCCATATCTCTTGAAAGTAACAAAACAAATTCCACCAAACTCATTTTCTTCAAAATCAAAATAATCATAATCATTCAATGAAACAAACTGAAAACAAATGAACTTTGCTAGAATTTAAAGAAAATGTTTAGCTCTTTCATTAACAAAAGGAGGAGCATCCTATTGAACCAAAAAATTGAGATGTTCCATGGATGAACACAGATGGAAAAACAACATCAAGTTCACCAATTGCCCGAACATCCCTCCTGATGTGCATGTGGGGAATTTGATTTCATTCTAAAATCCAGTATCACCCAATTTGTTTCATCCTTAACTCAACAACATCACTTTTCCTTCCTTCAAAATAATATTGAGGCCCACATAAGACAAATAATTTGTTCAGTGTGCAAGCTCTATTAAGCTAGGTGAACAAGTTAGCAATATACGCCTTACAATTAGGTGTTTTGGAATTGTTTTATCATACGTGGTGAAAATATTGGAAGGAAACACCTAAATAATAGTATGGTTTGGATTGTTCCTACCATATAAACTCTTTTAGGGTGTAACAAATAAACATCAATATTTCCACTATTATAGTTTTTTTTTCCTAATTAGGAAATTCCTTCAACCAATTTTTTTCACCTAGGCTTGGGCCAGCCTAAATGTTAGCCTAAACACCCCACATAATAGTGGTAGCTCCCATCCTCAACCACTCCAATGAGGTTTAAACAAGTAAATTCCACCAATATCAAGTCACCAATATAGTTTATAAAAAAACGAAGAGAACCAAAAAATGAAAATGTCGAAGCAAGCTTCAAAATATCCCCGTTTCACTCACGAATCTATTAAAAAATCTAATCATAGTTTGTTAGTTTACCTAAATGTTATTTAGTTACATGACAGTTATGGTCTTTTTTGTATTATATATGTACATCTATGTACATATTGAAGATAGCTTAATTGCTCATTAATGATTATCGAGTATGCATTTTCTAGCATTGTTGGTCTTCATGTCTCTCTTTATCTTCTTCATATATTTTTCATGATGTGATGTTTAATAGTGGTATCAGAGCAACATGAAGATTCGTGAGGCCAAGGCCAAATGTGGCCAAACAAATGTTGATTTGGCCAATAGAGAGGAAAGGGGATTTCTGAGACTGTAGAAGTCATGTTTAGAATCTTGTACTGAAATTATATTTCATGCCATATTTGTGCATATGAATTGTTCTTTGAATTTATGGTGGGAGAATCCCATTATCTGTGTGAATTTGGATGGTTGTATGTGAGAAAACAAGGACAAATAGAAATCAAATGAGGCTTTCAAGATGCAGGGGTTTCACTGTCAATTATTGGTAATTCCAGAAATCTAAGTATGAATCATATCGAAGTTTTTTATGGTGATGCATATTTGTGAATGAATCTTTTGCCTTCGGCGATTTTTGGACGTAGGAAATCTTTGTTAATCGATTGATAAGATCATCATTTTCAGAAGTGAATCTACTTGTGATGGAATGAGTTACGACCCAGATAATTTCCATGAGAAGAATCGTGGGGAAATCAGAAGCAACGTTGAACAAAAAATCTTCAAACTAGTGGATGACAGTGATAGTAAGAAATCCGATTAGTTGTAATTTTGATCAGATTAGGACCTGTACATTCATAGAGGAAAGGAGAATAGAGCCATTCAAATCGATTTGGCTGGACATTTAATTGAAAGTTGTAATGAGAGGATTTGAGTATAGTCGTTTTATGCAGAAGAGCATTGAAGTTCAAGTCAACAGAAGAAAAGAAATCTTCAGCATGCATTCATCACACTGAAGTACAAATATCTAGTCTCGTGATGAGCATTTCAGATAGACAAGTTTGATAAAGTTCTAGAAAAGAGGTGAGGAAGTTATATTTTCATTAGATTGAGCTTTTAGCTCGCACATGGAAACTGATAGAGGAATTGAGCAAGTCTATAATTTAGGCCTGCATTAAGGAAGAAGCCTGCATACTTGTTTCCCATTTGATTATCTATTCATAGGCTCTAAAACAAACTTGGAACCTAACTGAAAACTTTAGATGTTATTACCCCCTGTCAGGGACAAGTTATCAACAACAAAAAATATACTTGGTTGTTTTAACAAGTATAGCCAAGAAGAGATCCACCACCTATATAAGCTACTACATAAGGAATCTCTTTCCATGCAGACTTCTGAGAAATTGAAGACATCGCTAACTAGTTCATTTCTTTCAATTCATGGTGGGAATTGATTGAACTCCAAAATTTAATTGATTTGCAACTGCACATCACTGATCAATCTTTCAAGAAGTAAGTAGAAATATTTGCACATATCTAAACTTGCAATCTGAGTCCATTGTTTTAGGATTTGGTCATATATTTCCAGAGGTGTTTTTATACATTCTGCGACAATGTTGTCCATTGAACAGAAAATTTCCAAGTTTGCTTCAGGAGGTGGAGTACATAAATTACTTTCAACAAATTTCTATGTTTCAACAAACTTGTATGGCAATTGAGATTTGGATAGATTGAGTGCATTTTCTATTGAAATTAAATCCAATCACATAATTAATATTACCATTTGAAGACTGAAATACATCCACAGTGAATAGATCAATCATTATTATATATGGCTTTGTTGAAAATTCATGTGTTGCACTTGAATAAGAGGTCTGAAAATGATTTTGCTCTTGTGTGTGAGCATCCATATTTCAGTGTCTTGTGTTGACACCTAATCTTGTAGCTTTATTGAAGCCAGTTTGAGTGATTGCAGCCATTAACATTTGAATCAACAGTGAAATTAAAACAGAGTTTTCAACATCCAAAATTTAAGAACAATTCAACGCCTCTTTTCTAAACTTGTGCCTGTTCAGATTTTTATCCTTGCATTCTATGTTTTTGCAAGTTTTTTGGTACTTACTATTGTGTTTGTGAGTATCATTATTCTGTTGAATTGAAGTATGATTGTATTTGGGTGCATTATTGGTTGAACCCAACACCCTTTTGTTGAGTTTCAATTTTCTATTGTTGAGTTGGATTATTGTAAAAGGGTGGAATTGCAAGAAGCCCTCTTTCAGTTCTATTTTCATGGCTCAAATTAATGGTGGTAGAGTTACTGAACACTCTACTTCTGTCTTCTGATGATAGCACAATCATAGTTGACAGGACAACTCTCTCTAGCATTAAATTTTTTTTACATAATTCAAAAGATACACTTGAGTTTTTGCAGCTTGAGTCACAACTACAAGAAGAAGATTTTCAACATTTTGAACCTGTTTTTGTTCATAAATTTCAGCAGTGTGTGAATGAAGGACTAAGTAATCATTCTGAACCTATTTATGTTCAGACATTTCAGCAGCCTAATCAAAATAGTGAAGATATCAGTAAAGGGAATGAAGTTAATGCAGATGATGTTTGTCATTCCAATGCTAAACCTATTATTCAACCATGGGAAGAACTTGTTCATAACAAGCATAGAATTGGCCTTGGATACAAAAAGGAGGTAACATATTTTGTTCCAAATTATTCAAAACCCATCCAGTTTCAGAGTGTTGGATTTCTCAATGAAAATTCATCTTCCGATTTATCTAAAAATTCATCTTCATATTTGCATGAAATCTTGAAATGCCAACATTGTGATAAAGTTGGACATATGAAAGATCAGTGTTTCGATCTTCATCCTTGTATGCATTGTGGAAAGCATACACATTGTTCCACAAAATGTTTCTTATTGAAGAAGTTTGAAAGGAAAAAGATGAAGTTTGCATGGAAAGAGATTCCTTAAGTAGTAGCTTATACAGGTGGTGGATATCTTATTGGCTATACTTGTTAAAACAACCAAGTATATTTTTTGTTGTTGATAACTTGTCCCTGAAAGGGGGGAATAACATCTAAATTTTCCAGTGGGGTTGCAAGTTTGTTTTAGAGCCCGTGGCTAGATAATCAAATGGGAAACAAGTATGCACTATGCATCCTTGTTCCTGAACATACAATCAAATTATGTATTGACATGGTTTGCGGTAATCTTGAAACCACCTCCTAGTTAGTGGTCATCCCAAAACCACCTCTTCATAGCTTTTGAGCTCTTGGATAGTTTAATGGTCAACTTAAAACCATTAGTTTGTGGTCAACTTCAAACCGTGCAATTTCTCTGCTTGGATAGTTGTATGGTCAACTTAAAACCATTAGTTTATAGTCAACTTGAAACTATGCAACTTAGTAGAAGTCTTACTACTTTGCTAGATTTTGTTTCAAAGAGATTTCCAGCCATTTGTAGATGACCTTCTTTAGTTTTGTACTCTCTGACTTCGGTTGACACGCATTATTGATTGTCAAGTAATGACATTTATTTAGGCACTAACCAACTTATGATTAAGAGGGGATGTTAAAAACTCTAATCATAGTTCATTATTTTACCTAACTGTTATTCAATTACATGACAGTTATGGTCTTTTTATATTATATATGTACGTCTATGTACATATTGAAGATAGTTTAATTGCTCATTAATGATTATCGAGTATGCCTTTTCTGCCATTGTTGGTCTTCATGTCTTTCTTTATATTCTTCATATATTTTTCATGATGTGATGTCTAACAGACTCCATTGCGTCATCAACATCTCAATCATCACAGATTGTCAAGACCCCACCAATTTCCTGCTTGGGAATCCCCTTTGAACAAGAAGAAGTTGTTGCATATTTCCCCTCTTGACTATGGTATGCTAATTCATCATCTCCATCCTCGTGAATCATTCTGCCACTTCATGACATGCCCATCCCAACTGCGTTTTATGCACACTTGCTTGATGCAAGACACGTGTTTCTTTCTCTGCTTTTTGATAGACAACCAAACAAAAACACTTGCATTTGAACAATAATAAGAGCAAAACCATATGTAGATAATATTTCGTTAAACTTGGACAAGAGGGAAAGAAACAAACTAATACCGAGGAACAAGCTCCAAGTATCTTTCGTAGCCGAGAGTGTTCTTTCCATAGTCAATCTGCGGATTGGATTCAACAAGTATTTAATTCCCTTTGCGCCGGCTGAAATATCAGAGTGAATCGACACTTAAAACACATTATTTATAGTCTCATTTCATAAAGTGAACTAAACAAGTAAATAAAAAATACAAGTAAAATATTTCGAAGTTATTGACCTGGTGTTGGCCAAGAAAAGTGTTCTCTTGCCAACTAAGGAAAAATATCCCAAACAAGATTCGTACAACAGTCCCTTGTATGTTTTGGATGGCTACTTTTCACAGGTTAAGGCCCCATTGCCTTTAAAGGTTTGCTCTCAACAAGAGAGTCTCATGATCTGTTTTGTATTAGTTGTGTTGTTGGTTCCTACCTATTCAAACTAAGTGAAAACCAAATTAATTGGACTATTAGCAAAGATCTATTAGAATTTAATCATAATACAGAGATTTAGTAGCTACTAATGCTAAACTGTAAACATTTTAGTAGTTGTTAAAAATCTGTAGGTTTCCGCTACGAAATAAAACTATAATTCTAATTTTAAAACTAAAATTTGTCCTACTTAATCTATCCTGCAGGAGCAAATACAAGGTTAAAACTGTTGAGAAAATCTAAATGAAAGGTAAAACATGCTATGATTGAATCCGATGACCAAAGCTGGGTTATAATCACACCATATTTTAAAGTTGATTACATTCATCAAAATAAAAGAAATACATTTCCCTTTATCTAAGAACGTAAATATTTAAAACATAATTACACAACAGGTCGTCGATAAGTTAATAAGCAGGTGATAATCATAAGTTATAAAAATCGTTGATCACATCTGATATGAGCATAAAAGAAGCAAAAAGAGTTTTCATAATTTTGAAAATACTGAAAAATACCAGTGTAGCGAAGTAACTGTGACAGATCCATCATATCCTTGAAAGGATTTTTAAGGAAGTTTGAGTTTGAACATAAAGAGACTACAACCCCTTTGGACTTATTTCTAGTTGCCTATCGACTATTACGAGAGAAACAAAATGGAACTTTGGGGTTAAAATAGGGTTTTTAGGGTTTTTTATAACAATAAAACATAAACCAAATTAACCTAAACAGTATAATAAATTGCAAACCTAGCTAATTGACCTAATCTAGCATGAAATGCAAAATTTACACATGCACATGCAAGAAACTTCGGTAAAAGAGTGATAACTAGGGTTTTTATGGATGAGACCCCCCAACCCTAGCCCCAGAGGAAAGGTGACTAGCCTTCCTCTTGGAGTAATTTCTCCTTGTCTATTAAACTAGGGCTTCCTACAACAACCTCTAGGGTTCATTATAGGGGTCTAATTAAGGGAAAATTTTGAGATCCAGGGCTAAACTAGGGAAAACCTCCTCTAGAGAGCGTTTTCCACCATGGAAAGAGGATAGAAGGCAGATAAAAAGGCTCTATTCAGTAAATAAAAAAAAATGCAGCTCTAAGGCCACCATTCAATCATTCAAGAAGCAAGAATTCACCTACCTTTCACCAAGCAAGGCTAAAGACTAGACTTACTTGAGCTTGTGTTCTTCCAACAATTCCTAGCATCCCACCAAGCATGAGCAAAACCAAAGACAAGCATCCAATTTCATCCACAAGAGCAAGAAGAGCCTATTTCAAGAGGTGTGCATCACTCCAAGAGAGCTATCTAGGGTAAAAGAGAAACATAATAGAGTTTTTATCCCATGTGTTATGATTTACAAATGAATTGAGGAGTTGTATTTATATGATTCTTTAACTCACTTTACAAAATAACGAGGCTGGCAGGCCAAATAAATGTCAATGTAAAAATATAACATGAAATAATATGAAATAGTCTAAAGATGGCCAAAAGATGGCTTAAATATGGCTACCTGGGGCATTTCCCCCCTAGGTGCCTAAGAACTGCAAAAAATGACTAAAATTGAGCAGAAAACTTCACTCTGGAGGGCGGAGTGAGCAGGGGGGGATCGTCATACCCCATCTAACCCCAATAATGCTAAAAATCCCTCAATGTCCCCCCCATAAGTCTGTGGGCCTGGTGACCAAGGATGATGTCATTAAAGAAACTGCACCAAGGAGAGAGGGCACTCTTCTGGAAAGGGACCAGAATGGGTGCATAAGGTGACCTGAAGGGGAGGAAAGAGCCTCAAAGCTGGAATACTGTCACCAATGTAGAAAACAAGCAGGGGGTCATGTGATCCAGTGACCCATCCCTAGGAGCCCCGGACACCAACCTCAAGGCTACAAGCCCTAGAATGAGGCAGTCAGCAATGCCACTAAGCCATAGTGCTCCTAAGGAAAGACCAAAGGGTATGACCATAACCACCTCTCGAAACCACTGATAACACCCCATCAAGGCCCTGAAGAAAAATACGACCCCTCTCCTTGGGAAACATCTGAAGGTGCACTGGTATTGGTACCACGTAACATTTCCCCTTATCCCCCCTTCTCTTCTTATTAGTTGTTGAAGGGCTTAGCCGCACAATTGGCAAGGCTAAAAGATTAGGAGAATTCTAGGGGATCGATCTCCCCTGCTCTTAAGATAACACACCTCCTTTTCGTAGATGATGTTTTAATTTTTTGCAATGGAACGCGTAGAGAAGCTAACAAGCTCCTCTTTATCTTAGGGCTCTTTAGTCGAGCTACAGGTATGCAAATCAATGAAAGAAAATCCTCTATCTCAATTCTAAACTTGGATGATGCGGAAATTCATCATTATCGAGCTCTCTTCCCTTATGAGATGAACGATTTCGATTTAGGTCTGAAATACTTGGGATTCCAATTGAAACCGGCCAGCTATAAGAAAGGAGATTGGTTATGGCTCCTTGCCAAGTTAGAAAAGGTTGAAAGTATGGAGCTTTAGGTGGCTTTCCAAAGCAAGGAGGTTGGTGCTGATTAAATCTGTGTTGGAAGCAATCCCAATGTATTGGATCCCTAACATGGATCCTGAAAGGAATTCTTGAAAAGGCAAAGAAGTTGTGCTTCAAGTTCCTTTGGGCAAGGGCAAAAGAGTCATTTTTTTTACCATGGGTCCCGTGGGACAAACTAGCAATACCAAAATTGTTACGAGGATGGGGTCTTAAAAACATCTTCCTTTCCTCCTCGGCTCCGATGGCTAAATCGATGTGGAGATTACTAACAAGAAAGAGCCTTTGGTCAATGATGGTATGGTAAAAACATATTCTCCCCTAGTCCATTAAGGATTGGGTGAGAAACCCTGACAAAAAGAGCAAACATCTTCGTTATTTAGAAAGCGGTGATAAGATCCTTTCATGTTGTTGGGGATGGGCTCGCTTGGCGCATAGGCAATGGAGCTAAAGTTCAAATTGGCTTCGATCTTTGGTCGAGTAGCAGGAGAAATCACATTTTACCATTAGCCTTGGTTCAACAGCTACATCACAATAGATATCACTCTCTAATTCATATCGTGGACCCCCTTCTTACATCAATATGGAATCAAGCATGGAAGGAGGCAAGATAGTTGGGCTTGGAAGGTGATCATATCGCTCTCTAGGACAACTTTATAAGAACTCTCAAAGTCTCCCATATCCGATTAACTGACCAGGAGGATGAATTAATATGGATACGTGCTCCTCATGGACAATACACTCCAAACCTGGGATATATCCATATTAACTTGGATATTCACCTTAGGGAGCCAAAATGGTGGTGGAAAGGGATGTGGAAATCAAGATGTCCATTGAAATCTCGCGTTTTCATGTGTATCCTGGAAAAAAAAGTCCCTACATGGAATACCATGAAAAGGAGGCAAATTGAAGGTCAGGGTTGGTGCTCTCTGTGCAAAGCCAATGAGGAAACACTGCTTCATCTTTTTCTTACATGTCCCTTTAACAATTTGGTATGGAGTGGATGTTTTCATAATTTGGGTATTGAGTGCAAATGGAAAGGTATCCATGTGGAGGAAGCATGGAGGGGACGGGTTTCTAACAACTCCTACCGATAGTATAAGGCACTTCCGTTCATTCTTAGTTCGGGTGTCTGGCTAGCTAGAAACAAATCAATTTTTCAGGACAAGTCCTCGACCCCAGAGGTGATCGTGGCCCAAGGGCTTAGCATTCTTTCACATTTTCCACAAGAAAAAGGATCAATTGCAATCAGATTCATTCGGGCTGAGCAAATCGACAAATCAAAGTCATGGGCTTTCTTCGATGGGGCCTACCAGGAAGACAATCAGGCTTGTGGGGGAGGAGGGATTCTATACATCAATGAAAATCATTTTTTTCATACTAAAAATGGGACTAGGGCCAGGCACAAACAATTATGCAAAGCTCATGACGTTAAAACTTCTTCTTTTTGCTTTGGAAAAGGATTGCAGGAACATTCAGACCTTTGGTGATTGTATGAACTTAGTTAACTGGTTATGGAAGCAAAACAATGTCACAATTTGCTTTTGCTTGCATTGCTCGAAGAGGTTGGCCGTATCAAGGATTCATTTGATATATTTTCTTGTCGTTGTGTATATAGGGAACATAATATGATGGCCAATATGCTTTCTAAAGAAGGTATTCCGCTGGTTTTTGGGCAATGGATGATACATGAGTTCCGCGAAGGAGCCCATTATGAATACTACCACAGGCCATTCATTGAAGATCAGGCTCCTCTAGCACCATAACAAAATTTTGTTGGGACACTAATGTAGTTATCTGATTACCACTGGAACTCTTATTTCAGCAGTTTTTTTGAAAATATGTTTTGGAACCATATGCAGAAAATGGTAACAACTGACAAATTTTCGAGAAATTTTGGTCTCATATTGCTCATATATATATATATATATATACAGAAAATGTAACAGTTGACAAATAACTAAAATATTTTGGACTAATATATTTTTTCAGACCTCGTTGGTTGAGATACAAGTCACAAACTTGCTACAGGAATATCTGGGATACATGTATTTACAGAATGCAATTTTGTTCTCAAAATTACACTTTTTCGTAAGGAAAAAAAAAGTTCCAAACATGATTTGCCTTTTCATCTTGCTTGAATAATCTCAACCTTCAAGTTTTTAAATCTTTAAATATACTCTTCAAGCATGTTGAAGTCACCCATCTTGAGGTTGGAGAAATCAATTTCAAGTAGGTTGACCTGAGTGGTATTCACTATTCCAAAGAGAGTTTGGAAGGAAACCCACATTTCCTTCACACCTTTGCTATCATAAGTATGATGAATGAGATCAAGGTCGACATAAAGAATGATCAACCCAAGAGCTTCATCCTACTTCAAACATACAAGGTCATAAATGTTGTCATCTTCAACAAGAAGCAACCTCGTCAAACACATACGTAGACCTTTGCTTCAAACTTTCAAAGTGGGGCAATTATTTGATCCACCCAAGAATGATAGTTGGCCCCATTCAGATGAGGAAGCAACCACTTTAAATCCATAGGCTCAACAATAGCAAGATGAAGGCTCCTTATGGAATGAAGACTTTAGAAAATCGACTTTATATATCAAAATGGTACAAAATCCTAGGTAGCTCTAGAAATGACAATGTGGCCTTAAAGTAGGGTAAAAATTACCAAAGAACGCCCTAGGAGGAAGGAACGACCCTAGATTAGCGTTTATATCTCTAGAACCCCTAGAAGAGATGATCCAAGAAAACCCTAGTTCTACACTGTAACAAAGATGTCGCTAGTTGATAGTTTTCCAATCAATAAAAAGAATTGAGTTAGATTCACACCTACTCTAATACCATGTTGAGATTCAAAAAAGCAAGGAATTGAATGGAACCAAAAGAAACACAAATTCTACAATAAATCACAAGTGCACTAGAGGGAGATAACCCTGGTGCACTAAAGAGAGAAAGAAATATGGCCAAGTACAAGTGTGTTCAATGTTATTGGAACCGAACCGGAACCGGTAAAACCAGCCGGTTCACAGGCCCAACCGGTCTGGTTAGGTGCCTGAATCGGAAAACCTACAAAATTGATTTGGATTGATTGTGAACCGGCTGGTTCCGTATGGAACCGGCCAAAACGGGTTGTTTTGACCAATTCCATACGGAACCGTCCAGTCTGTACTCTACTTATTTTGGACTCTAGGGGCCATTTAGAGACTCTTTATTAATGTATTTTGGTTCAGAACTTCAAAGATGTATTGCACTCGATGCTATTTTGGTTATTTGCACTTGTACTTGCTATCTATATGAGAAACTTTGCATATTTGTGTATAAATGGTTTGGATTCATATGTATGCACATGAATATATATGTTTTTTTACAAAATATTAATAGTTTATGTCTTTTTTGGTCGACCGATTTTTTTTCCGGTTCCGGTCCGATTCACATTTTGGGCTCTACGGTTCAATCACCGGTCTGGTTCTGATAAGATTGAGTGTGCTACACAAGAAATGCATAAGTACACAAGAAAAAAATACCATGCACAAGAGAATGGCAAAGATAAAGGTCCCCTTAGGCATAAAACACTTTATAAGATAGATCAAGAAGATCACAATTTGAGATGATACAAACGAGATCTTGAGTTGTGTATCTTACACAACTCATGTGAGGCGTCCCTTCAAAAAGAGAGGGATGCCTTCAAGAGGGAGTTACAGACTCACAAAACAAGTACACACCCTAAGAGGGTTATTGAGCCTACATATCAAGTTTGACTAGGTTGGCCTTAGACATAACTAGTAATACAATAAAATAATAAAGAACATGGTCTTAGCCATTAATAGAAGTACGTAATGATACATATGAATGGATCGTGACCACATGTACAAATTACGCCATTAATTCCAACATGTTATTAGAAAAATGTATATTATGGCAATAATAAAGCAATATTACAAACATGAAATTACTCCAGCTATGAAAAATTCAAGATACAAAAAAATACAGAGTTCCTTCTTTCACCATCTTTCTTCACATTGTATAGTGCAAGTTCAAAATTTGTCTGTCGCTGCCTCCCTTTCTCTACTAGATGCAGATAAGCCCTTTCTCTGTTATATGCAGAAAAGAGGATCCTTATAGGGCATCCACATCGCAAATACAATTCTTCTAAGCAGCCTTCTAAGTATATGCCATTTCCAGCCCAGTGGATTAGCTCAATCAGTTTGAACCGTTCATGGAGATCGTTGAGAGGTCATGGGTTCAAGTCCGGAAGAATCACTCTAGGTTAGGAGTATATGTTGTATTCCAACGGCATTTACTCCAGGAACCATTCACAGAGTGAGGAAGAACCTGGAGGGTTTCCCTGAAGAATTTTTCCATGGAAAAGCATATATATGCGCCATCCAAGTAACCTGTATTGCCAACAGTCGGAGAAAGGCCACTCTTGATAATTGAAGATACATGTACCTTTAAAAAACTACAAGGAATTCAATCATCACGGGAGCTGCTTAACTATGCAACAGATTCAATCATCAATACTTCATTGTATTTACTTCTAGTGAAAAAGGTCAAGATGTTTGATTTCTGAATGATAGATAATTGGTAGAAACAACCAAAGGAATTCACTCATCACAGGAGCTGCTTAAGTATGTAACAGATTCAACCATCAATACTTCATTGAATTTACTTCTAGAAAACAGGTCAAGATGTTTAATTTCTGAATTATAGATAATTGGTAGAAACAACCAAAGGCAAGGAAGCATATCTTCTATATAAAGGAATAATAGATATTTTCCATGATGCATTGCAGGCCTTAAGTTAGAGACGTCCTGCAATTTTTCATAGTGAGGACAATTTCGGATCATTTTCTGTTGATGCATATTCAATAAAATATTGTTGTTCCAATTCTTTACAATTTATAAATTAACCTACCAATAAATAAACAAATTGCAAGTTCAATAAAAAACTAATAATAAGCATACTTGTAATTTAAAATGTAGGCTTCCTACGATATACTAATAAAAATAATTCCATTAAAATAATTGGCACTTCTTTCAAGGAATTTCAAAGTGCTAACAATCCAACATAAAGCCTCGGACACGACAATCATTTTGGTGGACACCCATATAAAAGAGGATTTGTATTTTGTATCCATATGATGGTAGGGGAACTAGGAAGAACACCATTGCTGCCTTATTAACTGTGTCAAAATTCAAGCCAGATCGCATAATGGTTAAAGGAATAGGCTATAATGAGGGTGTTAGTTAACGTATCCAGGCCCAGTTTTGAGAGACACTTGGAACACTCGTCTCCATGCAAGCAAAAACAGAATTTGATATTGTATGAAGCAAAAATACGGCCATGAATAGGAGTCGGCTTTGGAGCAAGCCTTTCTAGCCCAGTCCAAACAAAAGCACAAGGCATGTAAAGAAAAACTGTACTTCCATAGATCAAATCATAGCTTCCATCCCCTTCAAGCTTGCTAAATTCCTTGTGAAGAAAGACCTTGTCATGGAACCTCATACCTGAATGCTGCCATTGGAGACAGTACATCTCGTTCCAGACAGTGAAAAAGGGCAGGCTTGAGATAGCGAACAAAATGCAAACCCAGTCTTAATGTTCCACAACCCACTTCCAGCACATGATTTTTAGGTTTAATGCCCACTGCTTTTGCTAGAAACTCATACACATCTCGTACTCCAGCGTATGCCTCCCCGTAGTTACTGTATTGCTCTTCCACGAGCAATTCCCCAGGGCATGGTAAAGCTGTGTGTGTATTGTCCGGATCTTCTTTGTAATGAGAAATCCCTTTGTATCCAAGGCTCGAGCACAAAAGTTAAGTTCCATACTGATGGAATATTGGTCAATACTAAGAGGGGGGGGTGAATCAGTATTGTTAATTTTTTCTTTTCAACCACTTAAAAAAACATGGAAACAACAAAACACGGATTTTATCATGGAACCCCAAATGGGTAAACCACCAAAGCTTTTCTATTATCTGCAAAATTGTTTTTTACACGTTACAATAGAATTTGATCGACACCAACCAATCAGGATGCACCCACACCCTTAATTCACCAGCACCAATCCCTTTGTATCCAAGGCTCAAGCACAAAAGTTAAGTTCCATACTGATGGAATATTGGTCAATACTGAGAGGGGGGGGTGAATCAGTATTGTTAATTTTTTCTTTTTAACCACTTAAAAAAACATGGAAACAACAAAACACGGATTTTATCGTGGAACCCCAAATGGGTAAACCACCAAAGCTTTTCTATTATCTGCAAAATTGTTTTTTACACGTTACAATAGAATTCGATCGGCACCAACCAATCAGAATGCACCCACACCCTTAATTCACCAGCACCAACTGGTAGGAAGCTACGACCCCCTGCTTAGTCAGCGACGACTGACAAGGAAGCAACAACTCCCTTTCGCAGGCTCCGACCTGCCCTAGCACCACCCTTGAGATATTAAGTCTTCACAAGCTTCTAGGACTGCATCTCTTCCTTTGGCCACACTTCTTCTTCAAGTACTGAGATGAAGAATTGAGAGACACTTTCAAATGAAGTTTGTTTTCGAAATATATATTTCTCCAAAGGTCATGTGTATTTTTTGAAACAACACACCTTTTCAAAACAATACACCTCCAAAAAAATGATATTACATTAAAACTCATTTTTTATTATTATTATATAAATATATATATTATTGTTTTAATTAACCCTTAAAAATGACTTTATATTAAAATCATTTATTATTAAAACTAAACACATTTCTTTATTTAATTAATAAAAACTTTTTAATTAATTAAAACTTTGTGTTTTACGAATTCGTATTTAACCTTCATGTTCACAAATGCTTTAGCCACGTCTGATGACTCCTATGCCACATCGACGCCACGTCTTCTACATTGACACTTCATGGTCTGCCATGTTCGCAACACATTCCTGCCACGTCGTTATCCTCATAAATATCCTCGTCAATTAGAGTTTGCCACGTGTACCAAAAGGATAGGGGGCCTGATAGGTCGTCCCAGGTGCCGAGCTGGTGATCTTCTCATGGAGTCCAAACACCCAACGCCCCCGCCTATCCTTTGCTCTACGCGTGGAATAGAACTATTGAGCATTGGTGTTATGAACGCATAGATACACCATGTCGTAGTCAATGTGGGATATATCCCATTGAACAAACAAATCGCAACCCTCGATTTGCTAATCCGACGGCTGCTGAGTCTTCAAAATGCCATTTGGCTTATTTCTTCTGAGAGCATAAATATTTTCTCAGGCTCATCTTCTTCGAGCTCCTGCTCTTCAACATCTTCTCCAGGCTCCTCATCTTCAAGGCCCTCACTCTCATATTCAGATGCTTCGCCTTCACTCTCCTCTGAGAAAGCTTCCTCAGACTCACGTCTCGAAGGTCGTGTAGAGCGTCTATCCTTTGCATGTTTAGGGGCGTGTTCTTTTGTCACCATTTGAATGTACACTGGTTATCGTTTGAATGCCTCCACACACCAAACCACCTTGGAATCATTGCAATCTCCAATGGATTGAACAGAGGTACTTTAGTATCCATGAAGGATGCACAGGTGTAGATGCCATAATTAGTTGAGCTAAAAAATGGATCGAATGGTCTGCTCTGCATAGCTTCCATGTATATCATCGTTCAAAGAAGAGCGCCATCCTAAGAATCACCCTTCTCACAATGTCACCAAGATACATTCCTGAAACCAGTTTCTCAAAACCCTGATCGCCTGAATTCAAGCTCTCTGCGTCTAAATCCTCATCATAATGAGTCCGTGGGAGATGAGATGACCAGAAATTTCCCCATTCCATGTTTATTACCATGCTACCCGATTTTGCAAGTTGGCATTTAGTTATTGCATCTGCACGCTCTACATAGCATGCATTCGTTCCTGTCCCAAGAATTACTGCAGCCATCACATCTTCATCATAATAGCGTGCTCTAGCAAGTGTTCCAACAGTATCATTAACCAAAGCTACAATTCGCATTTTCAGCCCTTTTTGATAATTTGCCTGCTGTAAACAAACCCCAATATCATTTCCAATCGTGTCTTCTATTTGGAATCCTTTTGTCCATTGAATGAGTATGCCTTTAGAAATGGACGACTGCTTCACTGGAAAAGAGAAAGTAAAGCCAAGTTCCCTTTGTCCTTCTGAAGGAGTCTGCGAACCTTCACCTTCCCTTTGCACAGAGGCATCTAGTTTTGAGGCTTTCAACATCTTTAAATCTCTGTCCACGCGACTCTGTTGACTGTTGAAGCTTGCTTTGAGGTCAGAGAATTCATGCAGCAGTGTGTCCCAACAGAGCATATGTTTTCAGCATTGTCAAGAAAGAAGACTCAGTTTGCTGATTTTTGTAGGGATAGAATCTGTTACTTTGCTGACCTGTCATGGCTAGTTACCATTGCCATCAATGACAACAATCTGCCATACATCTTTGCTGCTCTGCCACTGCCATATCGCCAACACATACATCTCAGCACAAAGCACAGATCAAGCATATCCTTTCTTCCCTTCCCTTTCAGGATCAAACACACAGATTATATTTTGGGAATGAAGTTCTAATAGCTATCATAAATAAATAAAACCCTTTTCTGTGTAGACTTAACAAATACAATAACAAAATGTATCTGTTAAGTTCACACAAACTGAAGTGTTGTTTATGGGCTCTGAAACAAACTTCCGAACATTTTGTTAGTCAATTGTTAGGCAGAAACACAAATTTTTCATGGGTTTCCATTTTTTCCACATAAATGTTCACACTAATCTAATGAGTTGAGTTGAACTGGCTATTTTGCAGATTAAAAACAGGAAAAGAAAGATACTTCCAAAGGTCTTGGAGCTGTTGCTCTCTGGTCCAGGGATTGATGCCTTTATGTAGCTGATGCCATCCTTGTAGTGTGTTGGTGGGTTCTCCTAAATGGTTTTTCTCAAGCTGTGCTTTTGCCCATTCAATATCTTTCTCAGATAAGCCTATTAGATCATGTGCAACAACCTGAATCTTGTTTTCATCTGACCTGCTTACTATAATTTGAATGCCATCCTTCGTGTAAGGAACCCTGACGATTATAGAAGAGTATAGGAAGTAAAAAGCATAGAAAAAGAACCACAGAACCTCCTGCCAGTCCTGGTATGGCACTGCCTTTTAAACCCATCTGCTTGGCTCTGCTCTGACCACATTCTACTGCATATGGTGCACAATTTAGTGATCTCGTCTCATTTAAGAGCAGAATCATTAACAAACACGGAAAGGCTTGCTTCTTCAGCACCCAGTAGTTAACCAAACCTAGTCCTAGACCCACAAGGCATAACCAGGGTGTAAGAATGTGGTGGATGTAAACTGTGATGCATGCATACATATAAATACATACATGCAGTGGATAACTTCCCTCCCCAGACCATGGTTATGGTTGTTGAATACACAACGTCACGCCAATTATTTCACCACCATCTGTTGTTGTACTGTCTGACTTGAGTACTTACCAACTATATTTTGGGAACTGGTTACAGCAAGATATAGAGCTGCAAGTGTTGTCCACATAGGGGAGAAAGAGGGATGCAATGGAATGGAAAGAAATATAAATGAGAGTATGGATGGTTCACAAAAAAGGAGTTGGAAAGTGTTGCAGAGTGATTAAAACTTCTTCATCAATAGAGACCATGGATTGGATGTTGAGAAAATAAAACAAGACTTGGATGTTAAAGAGGAGATAGAAGAAGGTTTGAATGCATTTATTAAGTTAGGGTCAGTGAAGAAAGTTAACCTTTTACAAGGATTTAAAATCGAGATACAAAGGTTCTGAAGATTGAAGTTGTCATCGATGCCAACGAGTGTTGTGCAGTGGCTTTTGTGGTCGATTGATGACATGGCAAGCAGGATATGGTAGTTTGGGCATTGGAGCCCATTCACAGATGGTGTGTGCTTTGGAGCACTAGGCGGTACAAATGACCCATTATGTGGTCATTTGTTGAAGATATTGTGGCTTGATGGGGTCTTGGAACCCACATATGTGGTTTGATAGTCTTGGAGCCACTACATGCTTGATGATGTCCTCGTGGAGTTTGAAGCCCATTTGATGATGTCTTTGAAAGTTCCTTGCTTGATGCTCACACGCTTGGTAAAGATCTAGCTCATTGGTGGAGCCCTTGCCCTTGGAGCATTTGATGATCGAAATGAAGAAGCCCATTGCACTTGGTTGTAAAAGTTCTTGGAGCCCACACACATCATGGTTGATCTTTTGGAGCTCATGGTGATGATATGCATTCCTTGAACATTCTTTGTGGTCACGATGGACTTTTGGATTATGTATAAGGAACCTTATGTATATGGTGGCTTGGGTCTTGAAACCCACACATATGGTGACTTGCTTACCCTTGGATATTGTATGCAACCCTTACATGATACAATGACGGGGTCTTTGGTACCCTTGGTTGTTTTCTTGTGGTGGCTTTCTATGACTAGTTCCTTATCACAAGCAAGGTAATGTGGCAGCCCTTTTCAAGTATATTTAATATTTGCATGGTGAATCAAAAGGTCCCTTAAGCATTTTGTTGTGGTTGGTGTGACGCGGGCATAGCACAACATGAAGCCCTTACTCTTTATGTTTGGGCCTCTTAACATCCTTGGGCTTATGTTGTGAACTTGTTCTAATGTGGTTCCTCCTAAATGACAGCTCACTTTCTCATTTTTATGATTAAAATTTGTTTTAAGAAGAAGCCTTTAGTTGGCCCGGAAAAAGCATTAAATTAGTCAAAACCTTGCTAGTTGGCCCAGTCAAAATTGGATTGAAAACAAAAAAATAAAAAATAATTGAAGTCGGCCTGCATTTATGAATTAAAGTCCACGTTGTAACAAGTATAAATATGCCAATGAAACTTCATTCAAAAGTGAAAAAATCATATAGCTCTGAACTTGTGTATAACACTGAGACAGCTGCAGTAGGGGTCTGATTTTTGGAAGTACTCTGAATTTCAGGTTAAAAGGTGGAGTTCTGAGGCAGCTGCAGTGTACTAGAAGTGCACAGTAAAGTATTGTGTGGACTGATATGTGACAAAAAAAAACTCTGAAATTTGCATACATCTGAGGCAGCCGAGTTCTGATCTGGTGTGTGTTACATACCTCTAATTTTCGGGTGCACTAAGACAGTCACAAGCCTAGATTAAAACCTTGTGAAGTGTTTGGTTCCCTCTGAAATTCGGCTACAGCAGAAAGCTTGATTTTTAGACATGATGGCAAGGAGATAATCAACATTCTGTTACAGTGTCTTAGACAGCATAAAGATTTCTTTGTGGAACTTCAAAAGTAACTTGACTAAAGGCATCCTTCTAGTTCTGCATTGAGGCTCAAGTAAGAACAGAAACAGAGGTGTAGCAGTGTGAACCTTCACGAGGACATTATGGAGAGAATTTGACAGTTTGACTAAGCCTCATAGCAGATCCTGACTAGGCTTGAAGACAACAGTCTAATTGAGAAAATCGGCAGTGGTTGATTGAGTTGTTGAGGGCACTTGTTGATGTGATTGAGATACATGGGAAAACCTTTTGATGATTGGACATGAGCAGCATTGACATTAGTAGATCTCTTTGGGGTTTGGGCATGAACAGTGCATTTGACATTGCATGGACAGTGACAGCAGTTGATTGAGTTAACATGACAAGTGGTAAGAGATGACAGTGACATAGTGATTACATGTAATGACAATGATTGATATGAGATGGCAGTTGACAAATCAATGAGATAGTGACAGATTGGATGGCAAGTCGAGTCTTGCAATCTGAGGTTTGGATACCTCATCTCTTCTTAGGTGGAGCTAAGAAAACCAAGCTGGGTCTTGGAATAGGAGTTGGTGCTCTTTATTCAGTTGGTGCTGATGTAATCGCAAAGAATGAAGTCTTCCATTGTACATCATATAAAATTATAAATAAAGTTTACTATACTTGTCTTGTGATGTGTCTCTTGTTATGATCTATGTTGATGACATGCTTATGTAATAATATGACATGTGTTGATTAGTTGATGAATGATGATGTACTTGGTAACGTAATGTAAATGATGAACTCTGCTTAACATTATTGAGAAATGAAAAAGTCTGGAATTACTAGCACACTGATTCACCCCCCCCTCTCAGTGTGCCATTGTGTCCAACAGGTTCTAGTCAACAGTGGCTTGATGAGTTGGTGAAAGCAGGGTCCTGTCATTGCTCCAACCAGGGTTCAAGTTCTTTCCAGGATCATGTTTGCCACTTGTGCTGGTGTTTGTGCTGGTGCCTGTGATTTGTGGGCGGGGCCAGGTGTAAGTCCTGGAAGAGTTTGGCAGCATAGATACCCCTAGTGATTAAAACTTCTTGTAGCTTCTGCTCATTGCAACATCTCACATAGAACAGTTTCCACTTGCATGTGTTTATCGGCAGCACTCAATCCAAAAAAAAAGATGCAGATGTTTTAGAAGTGCATGTGCAAAGTGGTTAAAGTGGAGTGGACAGAAATCCAACAATAGAATGTGCCAATGTAGTAGGATGGAAGGCTATAGTTTTAAAGGTGCTTGTGCAAAATGGTTGAAATGGAGTCTAGGGAAAGCCAACAAAGGGGTATGGCAATGCAGTAACATAGAAGACCATGTTGAGGGAGCAAGCTTCATATATATATATATGGATGTGGAGATTGTAGCTTGAACTAAATTTAGGTATTTCTCCAAATGTTTTACACTTTTGTACTCTGTAGAATTACAAGAATTGTAATAAGAGTTTCGCAGATAATGACAATAATGTCTGTGGAATTGAAGTTTGATAACAAAAGTATCAGATGCATCATGATTGGATATGACTTTGACTGCAGCTGTTTATTGATTGTATGACTTGATGAAGCCTGTGGTTGTGCAGAGTCAAGATGTTTTTGTTAACAAAAGTGCAGTATTGCCAAAGCAAGTAGGAGCAACCAATGGAAAGCAAGTAAACAAATTAACAGGAGAAACTTATGTGTTCGGGCATAGATTTTCTGGATGTCTATTCTTCAATTCCGCAATTCTCTGATGTAGTTCCATAATCATCTGATACGATTACAGATGGATTGCAGGTTGCAAATGAGGAGGTTTTGTAGTCTGTAGAAGTGGAACCTGCACATGGTTGATGAGACAGGCAAGAATCCACAACTGATTTGTAGCAGCAAAATCTAACACTTAATCTGGAAGTCGTAAATTCACAGGAACATAACATTCAACACATTTAGCAGTTTAAAAGATCAAGGCGGATCCACAGACCTCTGTATAAAAATGTTGATATCAATGACCGCATGCAGAGGATGTGCAGCCCTGCAGGGTCACAGAAACAGTAAAAAGTAGTGAAATGGAAAAATGTTAGCAGGCCATAGATGCATAGTTTGAATCATTAATGAGGAAACAGACTTGGATTCCATCATATGTGCCAACTTTCAGGAAGGCAGATGGATGCAAACGGACCTTCAAGTAGAAATTGAATGTTGAGGCTTCAGTTGATCCCTATAAAACTAAGTCACATGGTTTGGTATGAATTTGAGTTCGGCAAGGATAAAATTTGATTTGAATTTGACTTTCCTGATGAGATTCAAATGAGATTCATCATTAAATTCGTCTATATACACATTTCAAATATATTTTTTAATATATTCACCTATTATATGTAATATCCCTAATATATATATATATATATATATATAAGTAAATTATAATATATAATATATGCCTACAATATTAATATATACGATGAACGTACTATAACCTATAAACTTTATAAATGATATACTAATTATACTTTGTAACATTGATATTCTATATTATGTAAACAATAAGCTCTAATATAAGTTTATAACCTTGCTATCCTACAATAAACCTAACCTACCATCGCTAAGGGAAATGAATCAAGGTTGCAAATGAGGGAAATGGGCGGCCACGTGGACACTAACTCACCCATGAATGTCTATTGTATTCACAGTTCTCAGCTCTCCCTTACTCTACACCTGAATACTTACTTTGATGAGCTGAGCGCCAGATTGAATTCAGTAGAATCCAAGTCGGTGAGATGAAGTCCAGACATGCAGAGGAATGTACGGACAGCAAAGGAATAGACACACGCGAAGGATTGGACACGAATTTCTTAAGCCAAACTTGGACAAATTTCACTGTTTGGTTCAGGTTCGGCGAATTTCAAACTTGTATGTTAAAATTCAACGAATCTTGTGACTTTGCTATAAAACATGCCTTGTGGTGAGGGGTTATATGCAGATAAAGTAATGGACTAGCAGTGAATAATAAGGTGGCAAACCTCCAAGCCAATCTAGGAATTCAACAAGGATAACCACAATCGGAAATCCTTACTCAAACAAGATCAAAAATAAAAAATAAAATATGGCAAAAAATAAAGAATATGTCAAGACCATCTTATTAACCATGTGGCCATATACCAACTTCAATGTCGATCTTTCTTTAGATATCTTAGTTAGCTTCCATGAACTTTCCCTAGAGGAACCCAAGGTGACCTAACATCAACCTAAGAAAATGAATCTAAGCTCTAATGTTTCACTCCCTTGCCCTTTTATCTACCATCTTCCAAAAATATTAATCCAAGCAATTCAACACCTTAGTTAACTTCATTACCTCAGACTAAGGTCCTTAAAGGTGCCAATCCACGACTGATCAAAGGATGTTCTTTGGCTCCTAGAAATTGGCCATGACACGATGGATCCACATAGAGTTTCTATTAATGGTGATGGCCTAATTTCTTCTTACAAGAGACATATTCAAACCTTGGAGAGTCTCGTACCTTGTTACCCTTAATGGTCTTCCCCTATAACCAAACTCCAAAATTTTCACATGCTTCCCCCACAGTGGCAATGCGAGTGCGGTAGAGTTGTCCTAGCTAGCATGAAGTTGATTCCTCATTACCTGCATCTCTTTGCCTCCCTCCTCTCCCTATTCATAGATCACACATCCATCATCTTCTCCCTCCTTGATCCCTTACCCCTTTCCCCCCCACTTACCCCATGCCACATTGGCACCCTCTAGACCAAGATCCACTTCGACATTGAGTTTGTCAATGCTTATACCTCTCGCTTTTCACAACTGACCCCACCCCTCTCCCACTACTCGTCCCTCATGAGACTCGAGGCCAAATATGACCTCTCCAGGGTTATATAGGAGGCTACACTTGACTTCTACTCCCACACCATCCCTCATTGTACATGTATCCCTACTCCTGGCACCCTCACATGAATCATTGGCACAATGAGGAGTAAGCTCCTATATAGGAACTTTCGCTTTATACTCTCTCGTGACCCCCCCTCCATTGCATCCACTCACAAAGCTTACCGATGTCTCCTCTATGGCAAGAATGCAACTTTCTTGCCACAAGGATACATGAGCTCCTTAAGGTCCTATGTCTTTCGCCTAAGACCTTCTAGTGCACCCTCCTCCCTAGGCACAACACCCTCCCACATAACATAGATAAGATAATTTTATTAATGTCCAACAAATGACCACAAAAGTAGGTCAATGGGACTGTGTAGTACTATGATGTCAATACAAAGTGGGAGCATAAAAGTAGCTCCTATAAAAAGATAAAAGCATAACTCAAATAAAACCCTAGTTCTATAAATGGAGAGTCGATCTCGAAGAAAGATATATACAAGCAAAAATATGAAGAGAGTTGATCCAAGGAAAGAGAGTGGATCCAAGAACTGTGATGTAAAAATGGTGATGGTGAAACTGTCATGGGCCTCTGAAAGCACTGGAAGCATTAGGAGTATCTCTCCTACAATTCGAGGCCGACTAAAGGAAGCTCAAAAGAGTGCTCTATCTGGAGGAAGAGCTAGAAGAGGAACTGCAATGAATATTGCGTCGCTGCCTCGAGGAGGGTACATGATGCTGCAACCTGGAAGAAGTCGTTCGTCTATTATGATGGGGCCATTTATCCTATTCTCCCATACCACCTCTCTACAATGTTAGCTAGGCAACCTCAAGTTCACATCTTCTATCCCTCCTCTCAATCGTTCGTCTACTGCGATGGGGCCATTTATCCCATTCTCCCATGCCACCTCTCTACAATGTTACCTAGGCAACCTCAAGTTCACATCTTCTCTCCCTCCTCTCATTGCTATTTGTTTTCCCTGAGAAACATCAAGAGAGCTTTCAAATTATGGAAACAAGCAAGGTTGTCATTGAAGAAGACCTTCAGATGGAGTTCCTCAAACATTGCATTGACTCTTTCAATGTTACATTGTTGATTTGTTTAATCATGTGATCTGCTTTGGCTTTCCTCCCTCCTAGTCCCATCACAACATCCACCCCATCTTCAAATCAAGAGCTACATCATAGCTTAATAATTATTAAACTATCATGATTTAGCACACTCTCACCAAACCCTACATGGCAGTACTTCATATGCAGATTTCAAAAGAGATTTGAGTGGTGAAATTTGAGAGCCAAGGGACAAGCAAGTTTCAAACAAGAGTAGCAAACATTGAGCACATTTTCACTCTTTGAGCCACCATTGAGGAGGTAAGCTATCGCTCTTCGAAAGTCTTGTGTTGTTTTGTAGACTTTCAAAGGCTTTTGAATATGTTTTGAGAAAGGCTTTATTCTGAAGACTACGGGACATTGGCATATCTAAGGCCATCTTGGTTGTTATCATGAGACTCTACAAGTAATTCCTTGGTCATCTCTGCATGATACTTGGCCTTTCAATTTTCATCAAGAGCATTGTTGATCTATAATCTATCATCTTGTGGCCAACTTGATTCACAAGCACAAACCTCAAATTTATTTATAAGCAAAAAAATGGACCCTTCTAAGTTTATTTCCTATTGTGAAGTTAGTTAGTGACAATAACTTCGATATGCAAAGGCTACCAAAATCCTACATGGTGAGAGAAACAAAACAAACACAATTTAAACACTATTGATTACCCTAGAAACCTTTAACAGTGACATCAGCATCAAAGATATACTTGTTACCTTAGCCAATCCAACCAAGCCAACAACTTCAGGCGCTTTACAATGGAGATAATAAACCAATTAAATTGGCTTCCTTGGCATGATTATGATGGGATAAAACTGTTAGTTTTTCATACATTCATAGCATAATAATTCAAATGCATAAATAGGATCACTAGAAGAAAGACAAAGCACAAAACAATAACACAAGAGTTTATCCTAGGAAACCCAAACGGGAGAAAACCCAGCAACCTTCGTATAGAGATAATAATTATGAGAACAGAGTACAATGATGAGAGAGAAAAGATGGAAATGCTTTCCAAAGATAGAAACCCCAAAATAGTCTTCTCCTTCTGCAGGTGCTAACTTCTCTCTCCAAGTGATGCGAACTTGTGTGAAGTGAATGAGTGAATAATGAGGTGAACTTTACCTCTTATTTATACAAGTGCCAAACTGGAAATTTCCCTAACTGGGCCGACTTGTCTAATTGATTGGGTCGACTTCTCTTGGGGGACAATAAATAATTTAATTTAATCTTTTCTTTTGTTTTCTTTTCACCCCAAGGTTTACATTGACTCTTTCAAGGGTTTAAATAATTAATTACATCAAGTTCAACTCCCATAGAAGGTACAATCAAGTACAATAATAATATCTTCCAAAGTTGCACAAAATCCAACACTCCCTCTCAACAAGGAAGGTATTCTTCGGTCTTCATCAGCATCACGGTCATTTGGGTTTCATCTGTACATCTATACTGTCTCCATCATCTCTATACATACTGAAGGTTGTCAGCACAGTCTCAGTCCTTCGAGAAGTGTCTTCATGCATCAACTCCACCAGTCCTTCGGCGAAACCAAGAGAGTCTCTCCATCCTACCTGGATGTCTGAGATATAGGATTTACCATCTGCTTTACCATCTACTAATTGTCTGTCTGCTTTACCATCTGCCGATGGGATCCTCCCATACCTGGCTGAGAACCTGAACGAGCAGAGGTGCACGACCATGTACTACCTGTTCGTCTCATATGTCGATGGGGTACTCCCATACCTGGCTGGGAACCTGAACAAGTAGAGACACCTGTGCAATCATCACACGACCATCTACTACCTGTCTGTCTCATCTTCCATGGGATTTCTCCCATACCTGGCTGAGAACCTGGACGAGCAGAAGCACCTGTGTGTAACCCAACCATCTACAACCTGTCTGTCTCATCTGCCATGGGATTTCTCCCATACCTGGCTGAGAACCTGGACGAGCAAAGGCACCTGTGTGTAACCCGACCATCTACTACCTGTCTGTCTCATCTGCCGATGGGATTTCTCCCATACCTGGCTAAGAACCTGGACGAGTAGAGGCACCAGGGTGGAACCCGACCATCTACTACCTGTCTGTCTCATCTGCCGATGGGATTTCTCCCATACCTGGTTGAGAACCTGGACGAGTAGAGGCACCTGGGTGGAACCCGACCATCTACTGCCTATCCGTCTCATTTGCCAATGGGACTTCTCCCATACCTGGCTGAGAACCTAGACGAGTAGAGGCACCTAGGTGAAAGTAGGGTAAACATCTCTATGTCATCTCTCCCTCTCAAGGAGGGGCACGTTCTCTTCTACTCCAAGTCTTCCGCAAAAGTATTCGAACTTCATCCTGGGAAGAGGCTTGGTGAGAACATCTGCAGTCTGGTCATCTGTCGGGACATACTGTAACTCGACCACACCTTTCTGCACCATATCAATCTATATGCTTCGACCTGTCGTGGAATACAGAATTCACTGACATCTGCACACAGCTCTGGTTATCACAGTGAATCACGGTTGGCTCTGGAATCTAGCCAAACAATCCTGCAAGGAGTTTCCAAAGCCATACTGCTTCTCGAGCTGCTGTAGTAGCAACCATATACTCGGTCTCTGCAGTACTGAGTGCTACTAAGTTCTACTTCCTGTTGCACCAGGAAATCACTGCAGAACCCAAACTGAAGCAACATCCAAAAGTACTCTTCCTATCTGCAACACATCCGGCCCAATCTGAGTCTGTAAACGCCTGAAATCTCAGGTCACATTCTGAAGCATATCTCAAGCCATATCCCACAATGCCACACAAGTATCTGAGCACATGTTTTGCAGCAATCCAGTGAATCTGCCTCGGCTACACATAAACTGAATGAGAGCATTCACAGCAAAACATATATCTGGTCTGGTGCTCGTCAAATACATCAAGGACCCAATCAGTTGGCGATACATAGTAGGATCAATCAAATTTGAATCTGAAGCAGAATCCCTCAGCTCCTTCAAATTTGCATCCATCGGAGTGGCCATGGACTTGCAGTCCAACATTCTGAATCTCTTCAGTATATCTATGGTGTACTTTCCTTAACCTAGGAAAATCTCCTTCTGCCTCTACCATACTTCTAATCCCAAGAAGTAATGTATCAATCCAAGATCCTTCATTTCAAACTCAGAGGCGAGTTTCTATTTACACCATATGATAAGTTTCTCATTTCCAGTGAGAAACAAGTCATCAACATATAGTACCAAAATCAGTGGCTCATCATCCACAACCTTGTAGTAAAGGTTGGGGTCCGCATCACTATGATGCAACTTCCAGTCCATGGCTGAAATACTAGCAATGATCGATCTGGTGGAAGTATACAGGAGCAAATGTCTCATCATAATCGACTCCTTCTTTCAGAAAGAACCCTCTGGCAACAAATCTAGCCTTGTGTTTTTCAACACTCCCATTTGCTCTATGCAAAGTCTATTGTGCCCATCTAGGCCTCTTCAAGCCTACTGCAATATCTCTGGCAACATCAACTGGCTCAACTGAATCAATGGAATCGATGGGTTCATCCTCTTCTGCTAGCTCCCTCTTGAACTGGAGGGGGAGATGATCTCATCTCCTTTGGTTCTAGCATTTCTTCATCATCGATCTCCATGTCTGATCCTCTGCCTTTCCTAACAACCATTTCTTCTTCAAAGGTCACATCCCTGTTGACTTCAATCTGTCTGGATCCTGGGATGTAGATTCAAGCCTTTGAAGACACACTGTATCCCACGAAAGTTCCCTTCTTGCCTGAAGGTTCTAACTTCGTTCTCTTCTCCTTGGACACATGTATATCGACTCGATAGCCAAATATCCGAAGGTGGCCCACTTCTAGTTTTACTTCTGTGAAAGCTTCGTCTGAGGTCATCCTTTTAGGATGACAGTCGTATTCCTGGAAGCTTCTTGTTGAACATCAACGGCATTCATGTGTCCACCACTTGTTCATTCGGAACAAGTCACATCATCCTTTTCTTGTAGGCCATATCACATGGTCTTTTCCCTACAAGTCAAATCCCGGCTGATAATTAGTGACATTGCATAATCTATGTAATGACAATAGTTTACACAGACATCTCGGCTAATACTTTAGCACAACAATCATAAACATGTCTTCCAAACAAATCTGGGAACTATCTAGATGTCTGTTATCTCCACTAGAACATGCCATCAAGAGTGTGCACTGTGCACTACTCTAAGCATGCAAGAAGGAGATATCATCTAGACTAGCTCCAACATGTGTTCATGAAATGTTGTGTGGCTCAAATAAATAAAACAAGGTAAACTATATCAACTGCTCAACATACTTCCTGATAGATCTACATATAATTAATACATATAAGACAACACAGATCTACATAAGCAAGAAAACCAAATACTTATCTCTTATTGTTTTTGTGTGTGGGCTCCCACTGCCTTCTTGTGGGAACCATGAGAGATCTTTGCTCTTGCAGTCTGGATCTTCAGATCTCCTAGAAGAAGAACTCCAAATGATCATCATTCCTTGACTTCTTGTGATGATGGTCTTCTTCTACATCAGCAGTTGAGGCTTCATGCTTCCTTTTGATTGAACTTCGACAATTACTGGCATAATGATCATATGCCTTGCACTTGTAGCATTGTATCTGAGACAAATCCTTCTTCTCCCTCTTATGATCTGGAGGAGGACTAGATCTCCTATCTTGGTGCTTGTGTTTGTAAAACTTTCTTCCTTTTCCCTTGCCTTTCTTGGCATGGGATACGAATGCTTGATTCTCCTCAGGTTGAGTGCCATGAAGTCTTTGCCGTGCTGCTATTCTTGTCTCTTCCTGAGTGCAATCTTCCCATAGCTTATCAAATTTGGGTAGCTTGGATCTACCGCTTATACTTTGGATGAAGGACTCCCAAGATGGTGGGAGACCATTTAGAGTAGTGATGACAAGCTCCTTATCATCAATGGGATCTCCATTAGTACTAAGCATGTCCCTTAGTTCTGTGATCCTCATGAAATATGAGGAAATAGATTCTAACTTGGACATCTTCATGTTTGATAGCCGGTTCCTCAATGTAATGGATACATTGATACTACTATGTTCAAACAGCTTCTTTATGGTTTTGAACATCTTTCTAGCAGTCTTCTTACTTGAGATTTGAGGAACCAAATGGTCTCTTACTGAGTCCACCAAAATCCTTCTTGCTCTGGCATCATTCTTTCTCCGACGAGATTTGTCTTCTTCGGCTTCTGGTTCTAGGACCTTCTCATTGACGAACTGCAAAAGGTCATTTTTTCCTAGTAGAATAAAAACCCTAGACTTCCAAGAGATCAAGTTTGAAGCCCCTTCCAGCCGATCTTCAACCTTCATGCCAATCATCTTGTCTGCAGATTTGGACCAGAAACCCTAGTAGGAGCTAGGTCAAAAATGAAAGTTGGAATTTTGGAAAATTGACTCCACAGGTAGATGCGCCCTAGCAAGGCGAGTTGAGTAGAGGTAGGGTTGAGCCAAAACTATGGAGAAATTAGGTTAAAAACTGAAACCCTAATTTCTGCTACAGCTGCAGAATTAGGTCAAAAATTGAAAATTCTCAGAATTGAATTTTGTCTTCACCAAAAGATGCGCTCTCCTTATAGCAAAATTCCCAATGCTCTTTTTCTTCCAAAAAGTTGAGTGAAGACTTAGAAAGATGAAACCCTAGTTCTGGCAGTGTTCCGGCAATGGCTTCTTCTAGCACCGCTCTGATACCATGTTAGTTTTTCATACATTCATAGCATAATAATTCAAATGCATAAATAGGATCACTAGAAAAAAGACAAAGCACAGAACAATAACACAAGAGTTTCTCCTGGGAAACCCAAACGGGAGAAAACCCAGCAACCTTCGTATAGAGATAATAATTCCAAGAACATAGTACAATGATGAGAGAGAAAAGATGGAAATGCTTTCCAAAGATAGAAACCCCAAAATAGTCTTCTCCTTCTGCAGGTGCGAACTTCTCTCTCCAAGTGATGCGAACTTGTGTGAAGTGAATGAGTGAATAATGAGGTGAACTTTACCTCTTATTTATACAAGTGCCAAACTAGAAATTTCCCTAATTGGGTCGACTTCTCTTGGGGGACAATAAATAATTTAATTTAATATTTTCTTTTGTTTTCTTTTCACCCCAAGGTTTACATTGATTCTTTCAAGGGTTTACATAATTAATTACATCAAGTTCAACTCCCTTAGGAGGTACAATCAAGTACAATAAATACAATAATAATATCTTCCGAAGTTGCACAAAATCCAACAAAAACCATATGCCACCATAAACCACCTATGGCAAAAACAACCCTAGACCAAGTAGAGAATAAACTAACAATCCCCACTTTAAACTTAACTCAGGATAAACAATCTACCTCCCTTTAAGTTTGTCCAACTATCTGCAAATTTAATGACTTACACTACGCAGATAATCCCAAAAATGATATATCATATCCACAAATTATTACAACCCCCCCCTAAATCTATCACCTAATGTCATCAACCAAAGATGGCCCTCTTCCAAACTTTACACAAACAAACGACCGACTCAATGATACGCATGCCTAAACAAGGTCTTACAACAATATGCCCTTCATATAGAAACATATGAACACTCACATGTTATCAACAGCAATCCTACAGAGTGCCTACCACTATATGCCCAAACATATGATGTTAAGAAACAACCATTTTCTCCTGCTTCATTGTGCGCATCACTTCCTACTCCAAATATAGTTACAGGTACCAACACTTGCACTGAGTGCACTTATTCATTCCCCTCTCATCTTCAAATTTCACAGTCTGCACTTTTTCCACAACAACATTTTGTTCCAAGTAACCAAAGGTATAAACCAATTTTATCAAGCTTCTTCACCAAATTCTGGTTAATAGAGGAACCACTCGATTTCATCCAACCCACCTTCACTCTAAATGTTCTCCACTATAAAAAATTAACATAGATAAAATCAAACAAGAACATTGAATGTACCTCAAACTGAACAGGGATTCCAACCATCCTCATCAAGGTTTTCCAGCAACGCCTGATGCCACGGAAATTTCAAAAATCTGAACTATAAGATACTTCAGAAATTTCACTCCATTTACTAGAGGTTCCCCAGATCTATTTCATAGAACTTTCAACCTTATGGCTAAATCTGAAATATAAATTACAGCAACAATATACTTCACTTCTATCCAACCAAATCACTAGACAAGTTCAAGGAAATAGACACCAAAAATATGTACTTGAAGGAGAGCAGATTCACAGCCCCTTAGAGCAGAATCTCCTTCATCAAACAGATCTGAAAATTACTTTAGTTACAGCAAATTTATTACATCATTAAATCTGATTTCTAGTTTCTTCTTGGCATGCTAAATCACACAACATCTCAGCGAAGCTGTCCCAATAAACAGCCAAGAAACCACTCGTAAACAAGAGAACACATAAATTTTCAGATCTGCGACATAGAAATTTGCACAGCAATGCACTTCATATTACAGCGTAAATGGATATACAATATCATACTGCAGTTCATCCCATGCTAGTACAACATGTCATTTCATCTCATCCAAGCAAGGACACTCCAATTCCTACCAAACCCTAGCTAGGGTATTCACCATCAACAGCAAACCATAACCAACAATACCACGGCCTAACAAGGCATCTCACCATGTTGATTTTGTACCTAGGAAAGTGTTCCCCTAGTGACTTTGTGCCTAAGTCACTAAAGGGGGAAAACTTGGCACTTGTCAGCAAGGGGGCAAGGGGGTAGTGATGAAAACTTGGCCCATGTCAGCAAGACAAGAACAGGAAAAGGAAAGGTTCCCAGCAAGAAGGGTAACAGTGAGGGGGCGACCTTAGAGCTAGGGAAGAAGAAAGACTTGAGTAAAATCAAGTGTTTCATTTGCCACAAGAATGGGCACTATGCATCTCAATGTCCGGAGAAAAAGAAGGGAAAAGAAAAAACACAGCAGGTAGCAACATCTACAGAAACTCAGTTGAGTGAGTTTGTTGTGAAGTTCGAAAGTGACTTCTCACTAGTTTCCTGCCTTTCCACCAACACAGTTACTAGGAGCGCATGGTATGTGGACAGTGGTGCATCTCGTCTATGACATAAGCACGGGAGCTATTTAGCAGTCTCACAGAGACGGACTCAAGAATCCATGTGGAGTTTGGTGATAATACCAAGTATGCAGTAAAGGGAGAAGGAACAGTCTCGTTCCATCTTGAGTCAAGAGGTTTGTTTGATGCCCAGGATGTGCTGTATGTACCAGGACTAAAGAAGAACTTGCTCTTAGTCTTGGTTATGGAGGACAGGGGTTTTGTTGTTATCTTTCGAAAAGGGCAAGTACTCATACATCCAAAGGGAGCTAGCCCTGACACAGCAATGAGGATTGGGGTTAGAGAGGGCAACCTATACAGGTTGCAGGGGAAGCCTGTTCAAGCCTTGGTACATGACAGTGACAACCTGAGTGAGCTATGGCACGGGAGGATGGGACACCTGCATTACAGGGTGTTGCCGGTTCTGAGGGAGATTGTCACTGGTCCTCCAGATTTCAATGCTGAGCAACAGGGCGCATGCAGAGGCTGTGCACTTGGCAAGAATGTCAAGGTTGCTTTTCCAAGCAACAAGAGTAAGTCCAAGGGGATTTTGGATCTTATTCATTCAGATGTATGTGGACCAATCTCTGTATTGTCAGTGTAGGGAGCGTCATACTATGTGACGTTCATTGATAACTTTTCCAGGAAAACCTAGATCTTCTTTATGAAGACCAAGGATGAGGTCTTCGATCGGTTTCGGGAGTTCAGGGCTCAAGTGGAGAACTTGATAGGTAAGAAGATCAAGGTCTTGAGGTCAAATAATGGAAGAGAGTACACCTCAAAAGATTTCAAGGATTTGTGCAAGGAAGCAGGGATCAAGAGGGAAAGACAGTCTCATACAACCCAAAGCAAAATGGGGTTGCAAAGAGAAAGAACTGGTCCATCATCGATTCTGCAAAGGCTAGGATTCATGATCAGGGACTGCCTATGTTTCTTTGGGAAGAGGCATGTAACATAGCAGTATATTTGTAGAGCGGGAGTCCTCACGGGATATTGGAGGACAAGACCCTTGAGGAGGCATTCACAGGAGTGGAACCAGAGATCGGGCATCTCAGGATCTTTGGTTGTCTAGTTTACATCCATGGTGTCTGTGGAGAAGAGGATGAAGCTTGAGCCTTCACGTGAGAAGGGCATATTTGTGGGGTACAGTGAGACCTCAAAGTTACAGGATCTTCATGCCAGCGCAACAGAAGACAGTGGTGAGCCAAGATGTTAAGTTCAAAGAGAACTTGGCATCTAGGAAGTCTCATGAGTTACCACTAGTAGCAGAGGATAAGGAGCAGGTGGCTCCAAAGGGAGAACAGAGTTCACAAACATTCAGTTCAGGGAGTCTGCCTTAAGTGAGGAGGAGGAGTTAGCTCCTTCCATCTCTGTCAGGAGACCAAATGGTTTAAGCAAACCTTAAGGGATGCTCGGGAGCATGTTGAGCCTCCCAAGAGAGCATTCGGGGAGAGTAGGCCTCCGAAGAAGTTTCTAAACTATATGGCATTGATGAGTAGCATCATTGATTCCAAGCCTTTCAGTTTTGAGGAAGCAGTTGACCAGCAAGTTTGGAGGGATGCCATGGTGGAAAGGTACACCCCCATCAAGAAGAATGGTGTTTGGGACATTGTGCCTAGACCAGAAGGGAAGGACTTCCAAGAGGCTCTTCAAGATCAAGCATGCTACAGATGGCAGCATCAATAAGTTCAAGGCAAGGTTTGTGGCAAGAGGGTTCTCTCAAAGAGAGGGAGCGGACTATGAGGAGAAATTTGCTCCTGTCGCCAGATGTGCTTCCATTCGAGTTGTTATATCTATTGCCTTAGTCATGAGGTGGAGGATTCACGAGATGGACGTGAAGACAACCTTCCTCAACAGGATCATTGAGGAGGAAGTATATCTAGAGCAAAAGGTACATGGGAGGGAATCTCATGTGTGCAAGCTTAAGAAAACCTTGTACGGACTCAAACAAGCACCTAGAGCGTGGTATTCCAGGATTGATGGATATTTACAGAGCATGGGCTTCACCAAGAGTGAGGCAGATCCTAACTTGTACTTCATACTTGTTGGGTTTTATCCACTCATCTTGCTACTGTACGTAAATGATTTGGTTCTCACAGGTGCAAAGGGGCTTACAGCAGTGTGCAAGTCAGATTTGGCTACAGAGTTTGAGATGAAGGATATTGGCTTGATGCAGTATTTCTTGGGATCGAGTGAGATCTTCCTTGGCGAAGGGAAGTACACAGTAGAGATCCTGAGGAGATTCAAGATGGAGGATTGTAGACCAATGGCTATACCTATTGTTACCAACCTAAAGAAGGTTGACACTTCAGATTCAGAGTGAGTGGATCCCAGATTATATAGACAATTGATAGGATCTTTGATGTATTTGGTCAATACCGGGGCAAATATATGTTTTGTGGTGAATACCTTGAGCCAGTTCATGGTGGAGCCGAGACAGGGGCATTGGGTAGCAGCAAAGCATGTGCTCAAATATTTGAGGGGCACAGTGGAGTATGGATTGAGGTATCTTGGAGTTGGAGATGATGGAGTGAGGCTGCAAGGATATTCGGACTCAGATTGGGCAAAGAGTGCATCAGATCGGAAAAGCACCTCAGGGTGATGCTTCAGCTTGGGCTCAACAATAATTTCTTGGTTCAGCAGGAAGCAGACTTCCATAGCACTCAATTCAATAGAGGCGCGTACATGGCAGCGAGTATGGCTAGTTATGAAGCTATTTGGCTTCGCAAACTGCTTACAGGATTTTTTTATCAAGAGTTGGAGCCTACGGTGATTCACTGTGATGATCAGAGTTGTATCAAACTCTCCGAAAATCCAGTATTCTATGACAAGTTCAAACATATTGAGATCATATATCATTTCATCTGAGACATGATCCAAAAGGGAGCAGTCAAGCTCCAGTATATTTCCACAAATGAGCAAGTTGTAAACATTTTGACTAAACCCTTGGTGAAAGGGAAGTTTGTCTTTTTCAAAGATAAAGTAGGAGGGGTTGAGAATACCTTCCTCATTAAGAGGGAATGTTGAAGTTTGTAGCTCAGAGAAGTATTTCCACATGGGTTTGTGTCTAACATGTGGAAATCGTCATTAATACCTCTTGGAACTTTGGAAATTCACTTTAATAATTTAATTATTAAAGTGACTAACATTTTAGAATTAAATGAGGTTAATTTAATAAAATGCATAAGTTTATGGCATTAGTGATTTAAGTTAATTAAGAGAATCTTAGTCATTGATCTCAAGTGGGGAAGAGATCTAATCTCAACCATTGATCACTTAAGAGGTTAGGGTTTTGGCTCATCTCAAGATTATAAAAGGAAGCCAAGGTGAGAGGAGAAGAAACAACACCAACACTAAACATTGAGTAAGAGATTCATTCCAAAGAGTAAAGAAGGACTTTCATTTTCCAGATTTGGTAGGAAATAAGAAAGCAGCAATCAGAGAATCTTTTGTAGGAGGGCCATACAGCTGGGTAGAAGTTTCATACTGGCAGGGGCAGTCGTACAGCCTGCAGCGGGCTGTACAGGGGTGGTCTGCAGTTGTAACAGAACCGTACAGGCCATATGAATCGTACGGCAGATTGTACGGATCCATACACGGTCGTACAGGTGCAGCAGGCAGCAGCAGGTGCAAGGGGGTTTCTTTGGGGCAGATTTGCAGGAGGAAGATTTTTCTCAGTGGGGCAGATTTGCCAAGTTTGCTGTAGTTGTATTTCTCGGGCCATTTTTCCAGTAAGGGAGCCCTTGTATGCTTGGATATTATTTTAATGAAAAGCAGATTTGAAGGGCAGAAAATTATGTGCATGTGTTATTAAGTAGATCTGTTTCCATTTTGCTTCCGATATTAAATTCTGTTAAAAAATTCCAGCAGTATAAACTATAAATTATTCAGTGAGCTGCAAATTAAATTTTTCAGTAAGGAAATCACTAGGAAATGTTTATCTATAGCTGGGGTTGGTAAAATTAACAATGTTGTTAGCAATAGCATCCCTTTGGCTTATTTGTTGAACTTGCTTCTTTCCTATAAGCTCCATTAATGGCTGGCTCAAGGAGAGCATACTGTATTGAATCTTTCATGTGCATGTTTGATTTTGATTGTTATTAGGGGAGAGGAGAAAGCAAGAATTTCAATTGAAGTATCATGATCGGAATGGTCAATTTTTAGTATCGTCATATACTGATTCAGCATATATTGAGGAAGGAAGTTGTTGTCTGAGGAAAGAGAAAGATGAAAGCCAGTTAAGAAAGAGAGATAACTAATCATCGAATCCGAGAGAAAACACCTGACCTCATGATATGCAGCCATAAGGGCTTGTCTTTCAACTCTATGCAGAAAATTTAACAAATTGCTTTCGCTGCTGAAAGGAAAGTTGCTACAAACTTCTATAGCACATAAATGCTATAGGCAACCTTTACACAACTCCACTGCAACGACTCAACGTAAGGGAAACCAGCCTGTATTCCATACCTGATGATCTTCAAACTTGGCACTGCATAGCTGTGAGTATACCATCCCTGCATAGCTCTTCTAATGTCATGCATACAAATAAAAGGGCATATCTGGTCCCAAATACTACAAAACAGGAGAAATTTTTGATATCAAGCAATGTTCCCAATAACAATCAAGGAAAAAAGAGTCACCTAGAAGTCAACAATAGTTTTGACCAAAGACTTACAACAACAGATCTCCATAATCTTCACCATCTTCATGTTGTCCATCCCCAGCAACAGAGACATTTTGAATATTTAATCTATAGCTAAGATTTAGAATTGATATATAGCTTTGGTGGTTTTTTCACCAAAAGTTCATCATTGTTATTAGGAAAATGTATATTTTGGTAATAATAAAGCAACATGACATAAAATTACTCCAGCTATGAAAAATTCATGAAGCATATAAAATTCAGAGTTCCTTCTTTCCCATAGTTCTTCATATTGTATGTTACAAGTTCAAAGCTTCTATATGGCTGCCTCCCTTTCTCTATTAGATGCAGAAAAGTGGATCTTACAGGGTATCCCTGTCAAAAAAATAATTCTTTTAAGCAGTCTTCGAAGTCTATGCCATTCAAGTAAACTTTTTGCCAACAACAGTCAGAAAAAGGTCACTATGAATAATTGAAAATACTTGGACCTTTAAAAAATGCAAGAAAGAAATTCAATCGCCATAGGAGCTACTTCACTAAGTAATGAATTCAATCATCAATTCTTCATTGAATTTACTTCTAGTGATCAGCTAAGGTTAGTTGCTGATTGATAGGTAATTGTTAGAAACAACAGGCATGGAAGCCACTCTTCTATATAAAGGAGTAATGAATATTCTCCTATGATGCACTGCAGGCCTTAACTTCAAAACGTTCTGCAATTCATCATAGCAGGGACAATTTCAGGATCATTTGCTGTTGATGCACATTCAATAAAATTAGGTAGAACACCTGAATAAACTCAATGGAAATCCTGATGCTGATAAAAGTGCATCACTGCAGCCTTATTAGGCATGTTCTATAGCACCCATCTTCATGCATAAGTGCACCAGATTGCTAGGATTTATTGCGTCGGAATTCAAACCAAATCTCATAATGGTTAAAAAGGAGGCTATCATGTGTGTGTTTACCAACATATTCAAGACCCAGTTTTGCGAGACGCCTGGAACACTCATCTCCATTCAAGCGAGTACAGAATTTGATATTGTGGGAAGCAAAAAGACGGCCATTAATAGGAGTCAGCCTTGGAGCAAGCCTTTCTAACCCAGTCCAAACAAGAGCATCAGGCATGTGAAGAAAAACTGCACTTGCATAGATCAAATCATAGGTCCCATCCCATTCAAGCTTGCTAAAGTCCATAGCTTCATCTCGCACAATGAGAGGACGCTTGTGAAGAAGACCTTGTGCTGGAAGCTCATACCTGAATGATGCCATTAGAGACAATACATCTCGTTCCAGACAGTGAAAATGGGCAGGCTTGAGATAGCGAATGAAATGTAAACCTACTCTTAGTGTCCCGCAACCCACTTCCAGAACGTGATTCTGAGGCTTAAGCCCCACTGCTTTTGCGAGAAATTCATACACATCTCGCCCTCCAGCCCAAGGCTCCCCGTAGTTACTGTGATGCTCTTCCACAAGCAATTCCCCAGGGCATGGTAAAGCTGTGTGGTTATTGTTTGGATCGTCTTCGTAATGAGAAATTCCTTTGTATCTGAGCACAAAAGCAAGTTCCATACATCTCAGCACAAAGCAAAGATCAAGCATATCCTTCCTTCCCTTCCCTTTCAGGATTAATTTTTTGGGAATGAAATTCTAATGGCTATCATAAATTAAAAAAATATATATTTTTGTGTAGATTTAACAAATAAAATAAATGAATGAATTTGTTAAGTTCACGAGAACTACAGTGCTGTTTATGGGCTCTGGAACGAACTGCTGAACGTTTTGTTAGGCGAAAAGAAAAATTACACTACATTACATTTTTTAAGCAAATTATATTTTCTTGATGGTTTTGTTAAGCAAACTACATTTTCTTGTTGGGTTTCTCAAATCTCACAATTTTGAATCTAAGGGTTTTCAAATCTCTCTTTCTCCACATAAATGTTCTCGCTAATCTTATGAGTTGTTTCAACAAATCTACATCTTGCAAATTAAAAACAGGAAAGAAACCTTACTTGCGAAGGTCTTGGAGTTGTTGCTCTCTGGTCCGGGGATTGATGCCTTTACGTAGCTCGTGCCATTCCTGTGGTGTGTTGGGCGGTTCTCCTAGATGGTTTTTCTCGAGCTGTGATTTTGCCCATTTAATATCTTCCTCGGACGGGCCTATTGGATCATGTGTGGCAACCTGGATCTCATTTGCAGCTGACCTATTTTTTACAATTTGAATATCTTCGTTCCTGTAGCATACGCAGGGACCCTGACGATTATAGAAGAGTGCAGGAAGTAAAACGAGTAGAACGAGCACCAGAGAACCTCCAGCGAGTACTGGAATGGCAATGCCATTTGAAGCCATATTCTCTGCTCTGCACACTGGATCTAACACTGCATTAAATGTGCACGATTTTACCCCCTCTCGATAGTTGTTGAATGCTTGTCTTCGGCCTGCAACAATCCCACCACCGCCTGATGTTTTTCTGTCTGACTTGGGTACTTACATTTCTATTTTGGGATCTGGAAACAACATTGTCCACCAGGCAGAGCAAGAGATGTAATGGAATGAAAAGAGATGTAAAAAAGAGAGGATGAATGGGATTCCCAAAGAAGAGTCGGAAGTATTGCAGGGCGATTAAAACTTCGCTGGGAAAGGAAAGCATGGAATCGATGCTAGTAAATAAAACATGTCAGACGAAATGGAATACGGCTTAAACAGAATTTGAACGCATTTATTATTAAGTTAAGACAAACAATGAAGAATGTTTCGTAAACGGATTGATAATCAAGATACAGAGCTTTAAAAATCTGTAAATGGTGTAGAAAAGGAGAAGCTCTTCGAATTTTTTGTGAGCAATGTATGCATTTCCAACGCAGGGATGTAAAATAGGGGTTTCATGTGGCAGGCATTATGGCAAATGTGTGATTTACTACTGTATTGTATTTTGTTTTTTTAAAATAGATTTTACCATTTATTTTTTTTTTATTTGAATTGTATTGGGTAATCGAGTTAACTACGTATGTTAGTATGTTAATCTCAGTATGGGGGAGATGTTCTAACGTGTATGTACCGTTACATGTAGTGTTACAACTAATAAAACGTAAAAAGTAATTTTCTTAATTAAAAAAATTCATGTGCAAAAATATTATGAAAAGTAATTAAAAAATAGATGTTCTTTTATAAAATAAAAACTTAAAACTTAAAGTCGGATCTATAAATCAAGAGAGAGCAAATTTCTTGAGTTTAAATTTTAAAAAAGAAATACACCTCAATAAATTGGATCCCTCTCGGTGCTTGATAGATACAGGTTTAAGATGGATCTATGCTGGTTCTTATAATCAAAGAAAAAATAGACACTTACAAATTCCACCTTCAATCAATGATAAAGATATCATAATAGCCCATCATATATATATATGACTAAAGTATCTCCAAAAATCAAGGAAATAGATGAATCATACATCTTAATCCTAGCAAAATTGAGATTGTAGCTATGAACAATTAACCTAAAAAGTATTAGCACATATCTAAAACAAAAAAACATAAATATGTTCAAAGGAAATGGCAGAAAAAAGAAGCCATTAGAACTCTGATTCTGTGGCACCATTGTACTAAAGATAAAACCTAAAGCTTGAAGAGACCATTGGCCCATTTAACAATAACTTGTGAGTCACCAAACACCTACATGGAAATGATACCATTTATCATAGCAAAATGTAATATAGCCCACAAAGCCATAAGTTCGGCAGAAGTGTTGTTGGCCCTACCACAACACATCCAAAGATTGAAAAAGTGATCATCATTGATCTTTAATAGCATCCCCAACCACCTAAACCTGACTGAGCAGCACCATCAAAAAAACCAATGGCAGAGTTGAGAGAGAATTTTGGATCAGCAATTTTTCTACTCCTCTTTGACTTCCCACCAATATAATATTCCTTGTAAATTCTCAAGCATTTTAAATAACAGATATCAACATTTGGGGAATTTCCTACAAAGATAATCCTATTTCTCATATTCCAAATGCTCCAGCAAACAAAAATAGGTAGGAGTTTATGATCTAAATTATAATATTATTGATTTTGATTAAATTTGATATAAATATAATAGTATTGAGTTTGATTAAATTTAAGTTGATGATGATGGTTCTTATCATCCAGTTAAACCAGCTTTGGTATATCGAACCTTAAAAAAAAATGGTAAGGAATTAATGGAATTGCTTTAAAAAATTATTTCTATGCTTGAAAAAGTTGAAAAGAATATTTTTAGATCTCCATAGTTATGATGAGTTAACAAAGGTCCGTAGTGTTACAAAAATTTTGAAACTAAGATTTCATGTGCACATACACAAGATATTATAAGAGAGTGATTTTCATCCTTCACTTTCTTAGAATCACAGAGATGACAATTCCTTCACCAAACATTGTTCTAGGAATTGTCCTCCGCCTTGTTTCACTATGTGCTTGCGAGAGTTCTTTCTTATTTTAGCAATATTAATTTTCTTCCTTAAGCTAGTTATAATAAAAAAATATCATTGAACTTCTACATTGGGCTAATGACCTATTTAAGTATCTTAATTTTATCTGATCACACCACAAATCTTCTTAAATTTAGATGTGATAGTATTTTAATGGTATCAATATTCTACAAAGTGACCTCCTCCTATATTCGCCAATGGCTTAGCCAATATTTAGCATCTTTATGCAAACCCCTCTTAAGTTGTAGGCGATTGGGATTTGAAGCAATCTTAGGAAATCCCTTGTCTTTCATGTACTAGTCATAGACATACTCTCAATGGGGGAGAGCGCTTTTATGGGAATGATAGGATAGGACTTATTGCTTTCAATTTTAAGATCGTAAATTATAAAATGCTTCTGGATCTGCTTTATTTTCCTCCACGATTCTCTAGAATTGTTTCAACCTCAAACTTCATGTCCATATTAGATAAGAAGAGTGATGAGAGCCAATTCAATAAATTCTGCAGGTTCTAAGGCTTTTCCAAGACTGGTAACAGAAGATATGAATGAAGCCCTTACAGAGGAAGTTTCAGAAGAAGAACTAAACTACATTATGCATTCCTTCCAAAAAGGAAAGAGTCCAGGTCCTGATGGATTCACGATTGAATTTTTCTAGGGATTTTTCGATCTAGTAAAGGAAGACCTTTTAAAGGTTGTCCGTGAATCTCAACGGTCCAAGAAAGTTCTGGGAGCGATAAACTCAACCTTTTTGGCATTGATTCCAAAGAAGCAAAAACCCTTATCTTATGAGGATTCGGGTCTATTTCCTATTGCAATGTTGTTTACAAAATGATAGCTAAAACGATTGCACAAAGATTAAAGTCGATCCTGAGTAAGAATATCTCGGAGGAGCAATTTGGATTTTTTTTAATCGTCAGATTCATGATGTGTTTCTTTGGCACAGGAAGCCATTCATTCAATCAACAAGAATAAAGCCAACAATTTTGCCCTAAAGTTGGATTTGTCAAAAGCCTACGATAGGGTAAGCTGGACATTTATGTGATTGTTACTCATTCAAGTTGGATTCTCAATGGACATTGTAAATTGGATCATGGGATGCATCCAATCTGCATCCTTTTGCAGTTCTTATCAACGGATCCCCCTCTTCTTTTTTTAGGCCTTCCTAGGGAATTAGGCAAGGATGTCCGCTTTGTCCTTTTTTGTTTCTTCTGGTGGCAGAAGCGTTGAGTAAATTAGTGCATCATGCAAGAAATTCTGGGACGTTGAATGGAGTATGGGTTTCAGATTTAGAGGAACTATCGCATAGCTTGTCTGTGGATGATTTGTTAATGGTAGGTGAAGGCTCTATAGAGAATATTCAATCTATATCCCATATTTTATAGTTATACAAAAAGGCTACACGAATGATTATAAATGTGGAAATCAAGCCTTTCACTGAACCTTATCTCGGAGGACATGCAGAACAGGATAAAGAATTTGGTCTCCTTTCCCTTGAAACCTTTGTCTGAAGGATTCAAATACCTGGGATTCTACCTAAAACCCAATTCATATTCATTCAAGGATTGGAATTGGTTGTACAAAAAAGTGGAAGCACAAATATCCTATTGGGAAAATCAGTTCCTGTCAAGAGGTGGATGGTAAATCAAGGTAGTTCTCCGAAGTATTGCAGTATATTGGGCGTTCATTGATTATATTATAAAAGGGATATGACTAAGATCCAAAAGAAGTGTTTTTCCTTTTTATGGACAACGAGCAAACAAGCAGAAGGGATCCCTTTGGTTAAATGACTACAGTGGCCAATCTACAAGAGTTAGGCAGTAGGGGCCTAAAGATCCCAGTTTTGTTCTGTCAATCATTAGCTGCTAAGTCGCTCTGGAGTTTGGCACAGAATGCTAGTTCTTTATGGGGGAAAGTGATGACTTCTAAGTATTATCTGAATTCCTCGATTATTGATTGGTTTAGAATGCATGAAAAGTCTGATAAAAATGAATTGGTGAGGTGGAAGGCATTGGTGCAAGCATATCCCTTGATTGGAAATTGGATGGCGTGGAAAATTGATGATGACAAAAGAGTATGTATAGGAGAAGACCCCTGGGTTGGAGCAAGGATCGACTTCAAGCTTTCTTTGAATACAGTAGTGATTCTAAAGAATCAACAAATTTTTATGTTAGCAGATGCAAAAGCTCAAAGTCCTTGGGAATGGGGTAGGGAAGGATGGAAATCATCATCTTCGCTTGGTTTAGAAGGAGAAGCGGAGAGGGAATGGTCATGCTATATTAACAAACTGTTGTCATGATTCATTCACTTAGAAGAGGATGTGTCAGACAAGTTAGTATGGACAAAGAACAATTCAACAATGGATTTTTCGGCCAAGCAAGGGTATGAGTCCTATGTATTATAATCTTACAATGGAAGCAAGGAATGGTGGTGGATAGTGGTCTAGAAGGCCTCAGGCTCCTTAAAAGTAAAGGTCCCTCTCTAGTTAGCTCTGAGTAACAAACTGCTAACATGGGAAAATCTATTGAAACGTGGTTGGAATGGCCAGCTGGTGTGCGTTGTGTCATGCTGACAGTGAATCCTCTACTCATGTTTTTGTTTCATGTTCTTATATAGTGTCTATATGGAACGCCTCCTCAAAGGAAATGAATGCTTCATTAATCCAAATTGGAACCACATTAGATCAAAGTTGTCAATGGTGGTGGAAGAATCCGTTGGTACGTTGATTTGATGCTTTTCCTTCTTCATTCATTTTTCCTTCTTCGTTCATTTATGGGATATGGTAGGCATGAAATACTGTTATTTTCCAAAACCACTTGGTCCCTCAGGAAGTGACATCGGCTCTGGTTGTGCAGTGGACGAAGGAATTCAAATAAGAAACAAAGCATGGAAAACAACGTATTTTGGTTATGCATAGTATTGACAAATCTTTCCCATGGGTTTTTTTCGACGACGCAAGTCAAGGCAATCCACCCCATGGAGGATTGGGGGGAGTTGTATACATATCAGAGGATTTCAAGCTGAAAATCATATTTGAACCTGGTCATTGTTCCAACAGCAAGGCATAACTTGTTGCATTATGGTCAGTCCTTAAGGTTGCAATTTCTAGGAATATAACCAATATGCAACTCTTTGGGGATTCTAAAATGGTCATAGATTGGGAAAATAATTAAATTCAAATCAATGCCCCTCATCTACCACATATTATGTTAGAAAAACAGGATCGCAGAGCAATAACAATAAACAAGATGCAAATATAAATTACACAAACACAGTACAAGAGAGACACCAATATAACGTGGTTCACCAAAGATGGGCTATGTCCACACAGAAATTGCCAGTCCTTATTATTATACCATCCAGCAAATGAAGGGATACAACCCGCAGCACATCCGTTGCAACTTCCTCTTCACTCTCTCGCAGTCTCTCTGACACGATCTCATAGATATTTACAATGCTACAATACATTACACAGTCGTATTACAATGTCTTCCTTTTAAAGAGGAAATACCATGGGAAAATACCACGGGCTACCCAAAACCATGTGCCAGTAATATGTTGGCACAAAAAACAATCCATAACAAAAATTTATTTCAAGGGCAATGTTGGGGGCCCCCTAGCCCCCGGACCCCCCGTTGCGCGTGCGAATATCATAACCAAACCTGGGGTACAAACATGGCTGAAACAACATCATCTATGAGACTGGAAGACCAGGCTCCACAACCAACATATTCTTATGGCAATCTGAAGGTAGATGGGTTCATTCACTTTCATTTCCTTTGCTCATGTGTACAGAGAGTTAAACTATGAAGCGAACCAGGTCTCTAAAAGTGTGTTGTTTTTAGAGTCGAGCTTCACATAGATAGATGAACAAAGGGAAGGAAGTAATGTTTCAAATTATCAGTTTGTTCATTAAAGCAGTTACAAACCAAGTAGAGAGTCAAGAGGAATAGCATAAAGAAGGTTGTTTTTTTTATGTTTGGAATGTGCATTTTGGTAAAAAGAGAGACTTTCATAATGATAAAAGAGAAAGTTTGTTATGCAAAGCTTAGAAAGCTACTGATGTAAGTCCTTAGAGGACCATTCATGTTTATTCTAATAGAATGAATGATTTTTTTCATTGGAAGAATATATATATATATATACTTAAAAAAAAACTAATCCATGTGACAAGCAAGGACCAAGAAACAATCAACACACCATGTATTGGCAGAAGAGAAAGATGTTGAGGACCGATCTTCGAAGCAGCAAGTTGACAGAGAGGAGGGGCAAAAGGAATGGAAGAACGATTACACATAGGCATGTCACACTGAGCAAATGATCCAACACATAACAAAGAGAGAGTTGACCCGTGTGACATAGCAAAAGCTTGTTAAGGGCAGGATACGCAAGAAAACATTTCACTTATTGAGGGAAAATCCTAATTCATGGAGAGGACAATGATAGAGGAGCACAACTAAGCAAAATAACAAAAAAATATGTAATAGCTTCGAGACTACCAAGATGTCCAATAACCCTCTGTTGTTTGAATGCTTGTCTTAATGGAGAGACTCGTGTGAATGTCGACTGAGCTTAAGCCTCTTCGTAGATAGAGCCAGTATTGCGCTAAGTGCCAAAGATCCGAGCCTCTCCTGAATGGTTTAATATGATGCTCAGCTTCGTAACTATGGATGGTTTGCAGTCACCATAAGCACCAAACTAGGATCGGTCCCCACTCGGACAAACATTGAGCAATGAATATGTAGAGATAATGGAGTGGGTATATACATATTTCAATGGTTTTCGATAACCTTGTGAGCAATGAAGTACACTTAATCTATGGTGGCACAAGTTTGTATCCTTACGGTTTTCCATAAGAGGTTTGTACTGCTACATTCCATTTTTGCATTTTTCCCTTTCATACGCAGTTATCCATGAGCCTAACAGGCGGCGGTTGCAAATAAGACTACATTTCAGGTCCATCCATTAGGGTGAAGGCAAAGTGTCCTTCCACCAGAGCTACATTATGTTTTCCTGCACACATTGTATTTTTCTCTTTATATTTTTACTTATGAAGTCTTCATGTGTGCAAGTTATCATCAGCACATTCTAAGCGGGGAATACTCTCGTTGTCTCAGTTTCACCCGGGTGAACCTGGAACGTTGAGGAGTTGCGTAGGGACACGCGAACCTCATGTTCTTAGGGGTTGAACTAACGACGGCCTATTGTACTTGATGACTGTCACTATTCCTTTTTTAATAAAATCTTATTTTTGCATATATGTTTCTTTACTCCACTTTTGTTATTCAACCTTGCTGCTGTCTTACTTTATTTTTTATTACATTTTGCAAATTGTATATTATGTATATTCGTAAACTGTAAATATCACCTTTTAAAATTTATGATTATTAACTTATACATGTTTTTTTGTTGCTTTTTTTTGTTAACTGTACACAAAAAACTATTTTTTTAGGCTTTAGTTGTTAGGCTTCCTAACGTTTTAGATTTCAAACAAAAATAGCTCCCATCACAGTTTTTCATAGTCGTTCATTTTACGCAATAGATTTAATTTATTAGGTCAAATTTATGTAAACAACTAATCCACCAATTTTCCTATTTATTAATCAATATTATTGCATTAGTGAATCAGATTTTTCAAACTGCATTTAAAAATATGAATTTAAGTGAAATAAAGGATTTTCCTATGCACACTCTAGATGTTTTTCAAAACTACTTAGGCATAAAAGAAATTCAATTTATTGCTGCAATTTTATACTAACGACAGAAACGCATAGTTCATGTTTTACTTGGCGAAATTGTTTCATTAATGGACCTTAGAATTTTAATGCATTTAAAAATTCAAAATGAATATTTCCTTTTACGCATTAAAAACATATATTTTAATTTATTTATGCATCAGGGTAGATTAAATTATTTTTAGAATTTTCAACTAATGAATAAAGCTTTATTGTTTAGGAAATTAATTGCATAATGCATTGTATTTTTTTTTGTATATATTATGCATCAATTTCTTCTCGTCGATTAATTAGTCAATTAATTTAATTTCTAGAAATTTAGTGCATGCATGGTTAGATAGGGCATAGAGTTTGTTTAATGGATTGGCATTTTTATTTTGAAAGCATCCTTGTAGTTCGTCGAGTTTATTCAGTCTCGCTTTCATTTCATTTATGTACTCAATGCCATTGATCGACCCTTTAATCCTAGTTATCTAAGGTCTCTAAACACAACCTGGGATTCCATACCTTCCTCCCCTTGAACAACCCTCCAAGGGTGTTTACAATGTTGTTGCCTGAACTGCGTCGTTTTGAGAATCAACATAAACGACGACCATAATGGGGAACATATTCCTTTCAATCTTTAAATTCTTCTTAATCCAATCCCTTGGAATTTCGTCGAAATCTTTTTGTCATTATTATTCTAGCACAATTGATTTGTGGATTTTGGTTAGTCATCAATCAACTATCCAATTCTTTAATCTTTGTTCATCTCCTCCTTCTTTCATCATGGTTTTTTCTTGTTCTTCAACATCGAGGGGTATGTATAGCCAATATAATTCCATCACCAACCCCATTAATCGTCAAAAAGTCATGAAGAAAGTAGGTTTTTTGCAATGTGATGTTGATGTCGATCTTGCACCTTGGTGCATGCCTTCATCTTTAAATCTAGCCCCGACCACCTTTGAGGATGTCAAAAACTCGGTTGAGTATCTGAGGAGTTTTAATTATATGTACTTTGAAGTGAACGAATCTATCAAATCATTTAACCTTAGGTTTATGAAGTTATATGACCATATTGTCGAAGTTATCCAACCTTCTCAACACGATGCCCTTGTCTAGTATTGCATTGTATTCCTCTTCTTTGTCGATGTCGATTAGAAGAGAAGAAGGTAAAATGCCTTGGTTCTGCTTTATAGACATGCCTCAAAATTGAAGAACATAGCAAAAGGACAGGGTTTCCAATGAACAAATTCACCCCTGAGACCAATATGTCCATGCTCTAAATGATGCAAGAAATGCAAAATCATATGACTTCATTAGAGAACAGGCTTATGAAGAACTATCAACAAACTCTTTCTCAGCCTCTCCACATTCTAAATCTACTTGAGATGACGCAATCTGCCAAGCCTTCTCATTGCCATTGGTGCATTTTTTGTGACAAGGGTCATAACCCTTCTACTTTTGAACACTACTTGTCATACCAAGAACAAGCAAAGAGGAGTAAACCTTCTATAGTCGGGGAACTTACCGAAAAAAGTTTATGCTGTTGTAACCAAGTCTCAATCTCAGTTTATACCAAAAGTTTTATTTGATTCCAATATTTTAATCAAAACGGAGGATTTTAATCATGAGATTGGTGCACCTTATATTTTTTATTTGAGACCTCTTTCAATGTATTAAGCCAATCATTCTAGCGTCGCATTCCAATATACACCCACCTTTCCTAATTGTCATGTATCTTATGGTACGATGAATCATTTGGAAAATTTGAAGGCTAAGCTCGACAAATATCAGAACATGAATAATGCTCTTGCTTTCCCTTTCCCATCCATAACTTGTTCTGAGACAATCACGCAAGATTCTCATGAGGTTTTATCTTTTGATGACGATGTCTCTCCATCTAATTCCAAGTACCATCCTCATATTTCTATTCATCGGGAGGATGATGTCCCACCTAATCTTAATGTCCCATGTTCTCCCAATCCATGCAATGAATTCTTAATTAAAGATGAGGTCTATAATTTGCAGTGCAATGTCTTAGAAAATCTTAATCGTTCAAAACAAGAAATCGATTCTCGCAAGGAGGTGAGTCATAATCTTGAATTTTTAAAATTGGATCTTGTTGTGATTGATACTTTTGATGATTTTCTCATTGTTTCACTAGTTCATGACAAAGATGCTCAATCCCTTATGGTTTTGGATGACAGCCTTGTTCCTCATGTGCCTACCCTTGATTTTGAATCTTATGTTTTTGAGGAAAGTCCTTGTTCGATCTATGATTATTATTCAAATAGCTTAATTGACGATGCTTGTTTGCCTAGCAAGGAATTTGAATTTGTGTAGCTCCCCGACGCAAATGAACATATCATTATTGAAAGTGAAGCCTTGCCTCAGGTTAACTTGCAATGAGTTTATGACAAATGTTATGAATTTATCATTGATCAACTTGAGCATGAAGAACTCAATGCATCTTTTATTATTGTTAATTCTAAAGAGGAAATTAAATGCAATTATGAACAATTTGTCATCACAGATAATAATAATGATAGAGAGATCGATGAGGATTTAATCGATGTCGATTCAATTAATGTCAATGATTTTAAATGCCATGTTCCAAATCAATCCGATATTGTTGATGAGGCGAATAGGGGAATCTGGGGTTTATTGTCAAGGATTACATTTAGGATTCATGGATTGATCAATTTTATAATCTCGCTAGTACTAACTCTTTTCATTTGAATTTATTTTTGTTTGATTCGATGAGTACTAACATTTCTTTTTTGAATTTCACGATCACATCTAGTTTGATTCGATGAGTACTAACATTTCTTTTTTGAATTTCACGATCACATCTAGTTTGATTCTCGATGTTCACGATGAAATTTTTTGCAATAAGGATACAAGTCACTGTAGTTGTAGCATTTTAAATGCATTCTTATACAATAAACACCATCCTACATGATTCAGGTTTCTTTTGCAGATGTAGGAGTAGGCTTGCATGTTATCCATAGGTCATTTACTTTCCTCATATGCAATTGTTTTCATTCCATCCTATCAGTTTAGCAATCTTTATATTCATAGTTTATCAATTTCATTTGCTTAGTTAGTGTCCTTTTTGTTATTCACTTTCGCAGTATGCCCAAACAAGTTTTCATGGAAACTGACATCTTTAAGTGCAATTCGCCGCTATGCTCTTTCAACAGATTGTTTTGTCATAAAACTCTGACATGATCAGATGATCAATCTTGTTATACAGGAAAGAATGTGACGTGGAGAGGGTGGAAATATTGGGCGATTCCTAGTGATTAGCCTAGGGGTATGTTGAACTATTATTTTCTTTTTGTTTTGGTTTCCCAACACTTATTTCTTCCCTCTGCTTCGCCCATTGTGGAATGTCAGCCTTACTCTTTTCACTCCTTGCCCTTTATGGGGATGAAAATGAGTACATGTACCCGCTTCATGGTTATGTCCTTGTCATGTTGGTCAGTCTTGTCAAGTTCGTACTGTGTCGTTGTGTTCATTTTTTTGGGGGGGCTAGATGTTAATGCTCAACATCGACATGCTTCCAAAATAGTCGGAACATGATGCAAAGGCGAACTTACTGAACTTTGTTGTAAAATCATTGTATTTACTCTGTCGTTTCCAGGGTGATGTGCTTGTCGTATTGATGTCTTGTTTTTCCATTTTCACTTTTGTATGACCCCTTTAGCAAGCCTTCAAAGTCACGTCTTATGCGTCATGTAAGTTCGGGCAGTGTCATGTCTTGGAGATTTGTCATCTTTATCCATGCATGTCGTCATGCCTGTAAAATTAGTCACAGCAGATCTAATGAACAAGTAAATCAATCACAACAGATGAACATAGAAAATATGGTGCAAAACTGTGCAAAACATGCAGCAGTGCTCTCTATCCCATAAAGGGTGAATGAATTACAATACAAACTGTTACAATGACAGAGCAATTCGAATTGCCTAAGGAGGTCATTCGAATCACTGAATGGAGTAGCTTGACTCCAACTAGGAGTCCTCATCAATCAATCGGTGGTGCTCATCAATGCACAACAACCAGTCATCCAGGTGTCAATCTGAGTCTAACTGAGTGTAATAATTGTAACTGAAGTGTGTAGCACTGATTAAGGATCAGGAGGCTCAGTGGGGGCACATGGGAGGCTAACTGAAGTCAGAACAAGTCATCTAGTCAATCTGGAGGTCCAACGGAAGTGAAACAGTCAGTCGGGAGTGAAACTAGCCTCAAATCAGGGAGAATCGGAGCTAACTGAATGTAACTGAAGTGGAATTGCAGTGGTAGGTGAACAAGTGCGCCCTTCTCTGGAAGTAGGTGAGAAGTGGGCGCCTTTCAGCCTAGGAGGGCTAAAACTCTGTGGTAAGTGGCTCCCGGGTGCTAGAATGAAGTGGATAAGGTGTTGGAGGCCTCAAAGTGGTGACTGGGATGCATGCCAGTGCATGCAAACCCTAATTGCATGCAAGATCCTGAAAAGATGATGTGGATATCCGAACACCCCCCCTCAAGCTAGACTATGATGTGCCAATAAAAATAATGTGGGGCCTTGGTAACTAAGACCAAAGGTCACCCCAATACAATAATCCAAAAAATGCTGAAAATAAACTAAGTGAGGAAAGAGGGAAAACCCAGTGGGAAGAAAGCCCCCCCTCAAGCTAAAGCATAATAATGAATCAATCTGTCTCCACCATGATGGAACTCACCCCCAACAGTGAACGGAGGTAAGAGAACTTCTTCTCAGTGAAGCTCTTGGTGAAGATGTCTGCAATTTGCTCATCAGTAGGGCAATATTGCAGAATGATGGTGCGGTCATGCACCAATTGTCGAATGTAATGCATATGAATCTCAATGTGTTTGGTCCTCTGCCGCTGAACTGGATCTGTGGAGATCTTGATAGTACTTTGATTGTCACAAAATAGGACAGTCGAAGTAGTGCCACCAAAACCAAACTCGGAAAGAATACCCTGCAACCAAACTGCCTGAATGCAGGCATTGACTGCCCCTCGATTCTCTGCCTCTGCTGAAGAAAGTGCAATGGCTGCTTGCTTTTTGCTGGACCAACAAATAGCACCATGACCAATCATGAAAACATAACCGGAAGTGGACTTCCGATCAATGCTATCACCTGCCCAATCTGAATCAGTAAAACCAATGAAATCTAGCTCAGAATCTGCAGCATAATGTATGCCAAACTGTCTCGTACCTTGCACATATTGCAATATCCGCTTGGCTGCTCGCCAATGAAGCTCATGTGGCTGCTGCATATATCTTGACACGACACTCACGGCATATGAGATATCAGGCCGTGAGTGTGTCAAATAAAGTAGTGAACCAATCAACTGTCGATACATACTGCAATCTGCAAGCGGTGTGGAATCTCCCTCCTCAAGACTGATTCCTGAGAGGAATGGGAACGGGGCTGCCTTACATTCAGCCATATTAAACTTCAATAACAGGTCGGAAGCATATTTTTGCTGAGATATAGTGATCCCATCAAAATTTTGAGCTATCTCCAAGCCCAAAAAATGACTCAGTAAGCCCAAATCGCTCATGTCAAAAGCTAGATTTAAGGCAGATTTTAGCTTGTTTATTGAAGTAAGTGTGCTACCAGTAATAAGCAGATCATCAACATAAAGCACAATAACCAACAAATTACCTTTAACTCGTTGAAGATACACATTCGGATCAGATTTGCATCTTTGGAAATTCTGAGAAAGAAGGAAGGAGTCCATCTTTGCGTACCAAGCTCTTGGGGCCTGTTTTAACCCGTACAAAGATTTCTTCAATCTACAAACCAATGATGGATCTGATGTATAACCCTCTGGCTGCTGCATATAGACCTCTTCAGCAAGGTCTCCATGTAAAAATGCACTCTTCACATCCATGTGGTGCACTTCCCAGTGCTTGGATGCGGCAATAGCTAAAACAAGGCGGATGGAATCCATCTTTGCAACCGGTGCAAAAGTCTCAGTGTAGTCCACTCCTTGGACTTGGGAGAAACCTTTTGCCACCAACCTTGCTTTATATTTGCTGATAGTGCCATCAGCAGCAACTTTAGTACGGTAGACCCATTTACACTTCACTAATTTTCTTCCAGGTGGAAGAGAAACTAGCTCCCATGTGTTGTTCTTTTGAAGAGAACTGTACTCTTCATCCATGGCACTTTTCCATCTCGGATCTCGATGGGCTGAATAGTATGATGTAGGATCTGAACCAGCCATCAAATAACAAATCTCAGGAAGAAATGGATCAGCAATAGAAAGAGCCATACCTGCTCTTTGAAAGTCTCCTCTTGTTCGTCTCGGATCAGCAGGATTTCCAAGATTTGAACCAGCAGAATGTAGAGTGTTTTGGTCCCACTTTGGTAACTGAGGAGGATCATAATGATCTGATTCCGAACCTGATATGTCATGATCATCATATGCTGCTACAATATCAGAAATATCAGAACTCATACCTTCATTATCGCTGCTCGGATCTTCTTCTGGTGAAGGCGGTGAATCGGCAGTCTTCTCCTCGACTAGTTGCAATTCTTGAAGCGGTTCATCAAACTGCACACTGCGCTCTATGAATATCTTTTTAGATCTGATATCCATGAGTTTATATGCTTTTGATTCTTCCCCATATCCTATCAATATGCACTCGATACTTTGTGGATCCAAAGCTCGTCTCTTCTCAGAAGGAATTCTAGCCCATGCAGTAGAGCCAAAAACTCTCAAATTTGACACATCCGGTTTGTGACCAAAGAATGCTTCGAAAGGAGTCATACCTTTCACGGATGAATGTGGAACACGGTTCTGTATATATGCAGCAACATTGATTGATTCAGCCCAAAGATTTGCAGTCAAACCTTTCGATTCAATCATGCATGTAGCCATCTCTTTCAGTGACCGATTTTTCCTTTGCGCTACACCGTTCTGTTGGGGTGTGTAGGGAACTGTATGTTGGATCTTGATTCCGCTTTGGGCACAAAGTTGCAGCAAATCGGACTTGATATATTCCCCACCATTATCAGATCTAAGAGATTTGATCTTGCTCTCAGTGGTGGTCTCAACAGAAGCCTTAAAATCCTTGAATTTTCCAAGCACTTCTGACTTGTTTTTGAGAAAGAATACCCATGTAAAGCGGGAAAAATCGTCAATAAATGTCAAAACATACCTTGAACCATTTAATGACATATGGGGCAGCGGACCACTGATATCAAAATGGATCAATCCCAAAATAGTAGAAGCTCTGCTAGCTTTGCCGCGGTCGAATCTGTGCTCGGGGTGCTTCCCAATAATGCAACCAGTGCATATTCCCTTCGAGGAACGGAGTTGTGGAAGCCCATCTACCATGGATTTATTTGATAGCAGCAGCAAATACTTATAATTTAGATGTCCAAATCTTTCATGCCAAAGCCTACTAACCTCATTACCATGTGTGCGAAGAGCAGTGGGCTTTGCAAGCGGAATAAAGTGCGAAAACTCATAGCATTTTGCAGTGTGGTTTGCCTTTCCAACCGCAACTAGTCTTCCACTTTTGATATCAGAAATTTCAACTGTATTAGGGATGAATGTGACTTGCTTTGGTTCACCAGTATGTGTCATTTGATACACAGAAAGGAGATTTGAAGCCAAGGAAGGCACATAGAGAACATTCTGAAAGCTTCCATGTTCTACATGAATCGTACCTTTGCCCTTTGAAGAAATTTTTGAGTCATCTCCCAAATGGATGGGGATGGAGCTGTTTGGATCGAATGAGGAAAAAGAATCAATATTTGCAGCCATATGATTTGATGCACCCGAATCTATCAAGAGAGTAGTGGGCTTCGAAACCGTTGCCATGAGTGCTTGTCCTCTTTCATGATCATCATTCCTATCCTTCTTCCTTGCACCGTCAGGAAGGGTTATGTTGTTCTTTTCCAAAAGGAGGGCCATTTGATCTATAGTCTTCTTCATACATGAACTTTCGGGATGAAAGCCACGGTTACAATAAGTACATTTAGATTTTTGGTTACCTTCTTTGCCCTTTTGCTTGGATTTCGAACCGGATGGTGCATCCGTTTGCTTGCCTTTGTCTTTTTGCTTGTGAGGCTCGAATTTGGGCTTCTCCTTCTTTTGCTTTCCTTTACCATTCAAGATCTTGGGTCCTTGAACATATAGGGATGAATCTTTGGAGCTTATGGACCCCATTTGAATCAACTTGTCATGCTCTTTTGTGACGGACTCAATGAAGGCATTCAAGGTAGGCATCTTCCAATTCGGGGTAGTTAGCCGACCGGAATTGAAAGTGGAGACAAATACTGAATAATCTTTCCCAAGCTTGCTTAGAATGGAGAGGATCAATTGTTTATCCTCTTTGATAACACCACTGTTCTTCAATTGCAAGTTCAAGTTCTTGAATTTTGTGAAGAATTCATCGATGGTCTCGAAATTCTCAGGATTAAGGCCAATCAATTCATTCTCTAATTGAAAAGCCCTAAGCTCATCCTGCTTGCCGAATAGTGTTTCAAGTTGCTCCCATATGGCTTTTGGAGTCTTCAATCCGCTGAGATGGAAGTGAAGATCTTTGGAGATGGAGAGACAAAGAAGACCATAAGCTTCATCAAGCTTGTTGTAGTGTTTGGTTCGATCTGACACATTGTTTGGCTCCAATTCAAGACCAAGAGTGACTCGGTAGTAACCTTTTGAACGTAATATGATCTCCATATCATCTTTCCAATCAAAATAATTGAATGGGGTGAGGATAGGCTTTGAAGAAGAGTATTCCATTGCTAGGAGCGAGTCAAACTGATGTAGAAGAAGCTTGCATGCACACTATAGCGAATGCAATTGTTGTAGGGAAGCTTGCATGCACAATGGAGCGAGTGCAATTGATGGAGACAATAAACCTGCAAATCACATAAAACCAAGAACCGTAAGGTCGAACAAACCACCCTTTGAGAGTTGCATCACACCTGGGATTGGATTTCAAGCAATGTTGAATAGGTCCAATGTATCAGTTCCAGGAATTATGTGGTAACTCAAGCTTCTGGAGTGGTATTGGAACAATTTTTAAGCTTTGCATGCATAGGAGCGAATGCCCTTGAGATATCTCATGCTAAACTTTTTGCAATTTTTAGCAATTCAGTCAAATCTTCTTGTAGAAGCACCTGTAGAAAAGAGATCTTGTCCCTGCAATGGCTCTGATACCATGTAAAATTAGTCACAGCAGATCTAATGAACAAGTAAATCAATCACAACAGATGAACATAGAAAATATGGTGCAAAACTGTGCAAAACATGCAGCAGTGCTCTCTATCCCAGAAAGGGTGAATGAATTACAATACAAACTGTTACAATGACAGAGCAATTCGAATTGCCTAAGGAGGTCATTCGAATCACTGAATGGAGTAGCTTGACTCCAACTAGGAGTCCTCATCAATCAATCGGTGGTGCTCATCAATGCACAACAACCAGTCATCCAGGTGTCAATCTGAGTCTAACTGAGTGTAATAAGTGTAACTGAAGTGTGTAGCACTGATTAAGGATCAAGAGGCTCAGTGGGGGCGCATGGGAGGCTAACTGAAGTCAGAACAAGTCATCTAGTCAATCTGGAGGTCCAACGAAAGTGAAACAGTCAGTCGAGAGTGAAACTAGCCTCAAATCAGGGAGAATCGGAGCTAACTGAATGTAACTGAAGTGGAACTGCAGTGGTAGGTGAACAAGTGCGCCCTTCTCTGGCAGTAGGTGAGAAGTGGGCGCCTTTCAGCCTAGGAGGGCTAAAACTCTGTGGTAAGTGGCTCCCGGGTGCTAGAATGAAGTGGATAAGGTGCTGGAGGCATCAAACTGGTGACTGGGATGCATGCCAGTGCATGCAGGTGCATGCAAACCCTAGATTCTGCATGCAAACCCTAATTGCATGCAAGATCCTGAAAAGATGATGTGGATATCCGAACAATGCCGAGATTTTTATACCATTGTGTTCATTCTGTCACATTGGTCAGCTCTATATTTTGTTTTCCAAAATCTTCGCCATTTGACCCCTTCGGTTGATAGTCAAAGTTTCAACAAGTTAAAATCCTTTGTGTCAAGTCAATCAAAATTCGTTAATTTCATCTCCATTGGCAAAATTGTCCATCATGTCCATTAGTCATTGTTCTCATCACGTCTATGTCCATAAAGTTATAATCTCTCCCCTGGTGCTCCCGTTGTTAGTTAGAAAACGCAAATGACCTCCATTTTTGAAAGAAAGATAAAAAGCATTCTCCCATGAATTTTTTTTCATCTTTTTCCCCTTCATTTAAAATCCCATCATATCCAAATAAAAAAAATCCCTACCCGCTTTTTCCCAAGTCCTATCTCCCTTCCACGTTTTAAGCCCTACCTATTTAATGCTTAAAGTTCATTTTGCCCATTATTTCTTCCTTGTCCAAAGGTTACAGAGGCAAAATAATTAAAAATAAATAAACCCTTTGAATGAGCTCCATGCATATTCTCTCCTCTTAAATGTCCATAAATCAAAAAGAGGGAGAACGTTTATTTTGGCCATATCCTTCATGAAAACAATAAATTAAAGCCCCCTCCCCTCGCCCCCTCTTATTGTGATGCCAATTGTAAGTGGAATTCAAAATAACTAGCATACCCCAAAACGGGGAAATGAAACACCGAGAAGAATTTCAATATGTTGTAAAATGAGAGAAAGTCGTGTGTACTTAGACAATATAATTTTGTGTGTTTGAAAGTAAGTCTAGCTAATATATGGTAAGGATTGTATTAGATGAAATTGAAAGGAAAACTATGTTGCAAGTACTAATAAGCAATAAATAGAAACCCATGTAATAGATGACAAATAAAATGAATTGTACATTAATTTGTCATACCAAAATAAAGGCGTAGTAAAATAAATATATATGGTATTTTCATTTAGGTAGGGGGAGTGCAGGGATTGAGGATTGCATTTTAAGTGTGAAAGGGACAGAGAATGAAGGCATGCCTCTTGCTTTTTCCGAAGTGAGAGATATGAAGTGTCTTTGCATAGCGTTTTAAGGAGAACGATGGTGTAATTCGGATTGGACTTCTAATTTTGTAATACGTGGCATTCAATGTGATGGTCAATCCATACGTTCTTTGTTACCAACGTCTATGGTTGACTTTGTTAATGTCAATCCTTGGAATTTAGGGGATTTAGGGGGATTTGTTTCTTATTACTTTGATTTAGGGGTGGAATTGGTATGTGCTTTGGTTGAGATTGGTCCCATGGTGATCTGAAAATCTCAAGATCTTTTTAACCAATAAATTTGCATGTGAAATTTGCATGAAACATCCATAAAAATTGACTTAAAAGATTAAATTTAAATGCTTCAAATCAACACATAACATAGAGATGCAAACCAGAAACTGAACACAAAGCTGATAACGGAGTTCACCCCCTCCTGGGCTACGTCTCCTGGCCACTTCCAATGGGAAGGTCGATCTTATTCAGTCTTCAAAATTTACAAATTGGGCGTTCTGGAAAACACCTTTGTTTTCTGTCTATCAAATGCAGAAACAGATTGCGCCACTGCGTCCGTCTCAAACTTTTGAGCAAAATGAGTATAAAGTTGATCCTGTTTTCTTGAGGCCTCCTTTGGCACGCAATTCGAGGCAACTAATCTGCATAAAAAGACAAAAATACTAAATACTCCTATACTTCGCCTCGGGAACTATGCCCGTACTCTACCTCGGACATTGTGCAGGTGCTCTGTAAATCCCGACTTCTGAACCTGCCCGTGGTTTGGTTTTCGTGGCTCTTTTTATGGTGAAAGGCGCGATAACTTCTTAAATTGTATCCGCCGATTCTGTATCAATGGACGGCCCGTGGCACAATGGTAAAGCTCTGCCATATTTGGGGAGAGGTCCTGGGGTCAGACCCGCGGGCCTCTCCTACCTCCATGCTCTCTTTGATATGTGGAGAGTTTGCATTTATATTGTTATGATATGGTTATAACCTATGGTCTATTATCATAGCGCTTTATGTTATGTGCCTCCACGTTACCATTCCACCGCTTGCATTAGAACTTATGATATTTCAATATGTTTTAAACCTTATGTTATACACATTGAATATAATATTACACCATTAGCCCTTGACCTATGTGGTATGCGCTATGGTTTTGGCATGGTTCTAATTACATGGTTTGAAATGTCATAAAATATGGTTTATAATATAATATGTGCTCCACATTATAGAATGGATAAGGGTCCACGTGAAGGTACAAGGTTTAATGTTATAACATAATATTTCAACCCTCTTTTAATATAACCTTTTTTTTAACATATTATAATATAACCTTTATATGATATGCTTGGTACATGGGGATGCATATACCATGGTTCAACTCTTTAACCATTTTGATGATAGGTCATGGTGGCCTTTCCACAAGGTTTTGGGTTTGATTTCCATAGTTCCAAAATAACTTTTAAACCATGTTTAATCAACATTGATGAACTTCAAATGTATACAACTTCTTCATCTGGAGTCCGTTTCACACGAAATAAGCATTGACAGGAAGTTAACGAAGAGATCTTTACCACTGTAACCTTTGAACTGATGTTTGAAGACTTTAAACTTGATCGACTTTAGAAAGATCATCCTCGATCACATGGAGGCCCAATGTAACAATCAAATGCCACGACAACATAGGTTGGTAACTTAAGAGGGGTAGATCCAAGTGTGTATACAATTTGCATGACCAATCCAAGTGCACCATTTACTACTCACAATGAAACGTCGAGAAAAACTTCAATATGTTGTAAAATGAAATAAAGTTGTATGTACATAGAATATAAATTTATGTGTTTAAAGCAAGTCTATCTAATTTATGGTAGGGATAGTAGTTATTGTAATTGAAAGGAAAACTCGTTTGCAAGTATTAATAAACAATAAATAGAAATTCATTTAATTGACGACAAGTAAAATGAAATGTACATTAATTTGTCATATGAGAAAGTATACATATGCGAGTAAAACAATAAGGAGCCAGGTAGTGATCAAGTTTGAGTGAGGACATGATACATTTACTTATATCCCTGCTTCCTCAATGTATTTTGAAGACCCATGGGCGCTTTAAGACAACTTCTTAGAAGGTATGCCTATAAGGTGTTCTGCAACATCCTGGAATGCAACTACATTGATTTTGTTTGTTTTGTCTTCGATGATGAATTGGAAAATGTACATATATTCACATTCGTAGACACGTTGATTGCACCTTTGGCAATTCTAGACAACATCCTCAATATGTGTGAGTTTTTTTTGCAATTTAATAGTTGTCTTGATTAAAATTTATGTAGGTTCTGGCCCTAAACCGATTCCTTCATTTTTAATGTTAGATTAGTTATTTTGAAATAATGTTTCACAATGATTATTAGATGTTGTTCAAATTTAAAACAATTTTTGATATTTTACAAAAGTTTAAATGTATCAAAATGTACAAAGCATGTACAACACAAACTAACCCTAGACAACTATCAAGCTATCTTAAATACAATGGCATTAAGAGGAAAATGGATTCCATTCAGATGATGTTATTGTACATTCCATAACTAAGATTAATAGAAAAGAAGTGGATATTAGAGGATGACATATGAAGTAGGATATTTTGTAGTAGTCAAGCATACCATAATGTCAAAAGTAACTTTGTAGTGAATAACACTTTTTATATTTGCACAACATAGTACTCACAATACAATATACAAAATTACTGAAAACTCATACCTTTCTCTCATTTTACATTCATTGCAAGTGTTGAAGTACTCTCATATTCAAGTGCGAACTTCATATAGTATATTGCAATGTGGTCGGTGAATGTAGCCGCTCTGCTACTTGCAAAGTTCAAAGTACGTGGCTATGCTCCAACGCCATCCAGTGAGTTCCATAAAGTAGACCAAGTAGTACCTAATTATGATTGGTGGGCGCAACGTGCAATGTTCCGTTGGCCATGTTTGTTAGTATTTATCTGCTCCAGTTGTTGCAGGCTAAAATTCTTGTCTCTGTCAGTTTTATTTATGCAAGTTGTGACCAAGACTTTTAGCTTGCAGGCTGCACGTTAGATATTGGTGGAAAATTAAATTATTGATGATGTGATACTTGGCTACATGCTTATTTGGTTAGTTTTAATGCCTCTATTATTGAAATCTATTGTTTGATTTCTCACAAAAGTCATCCCTATACAAAGTGGGTGTTTTGTGAACACAATCATTGAGTAGATTGAAAAGTTTCGAAAGTGATATGGAGACTCCATGGTTAGTGGATAATTTGAATGTTCCCATGTAAACAATATATTGCACTATATAAAATGGTTCAACAATTTTTTTGAATACCTGGATAGCCTGGGTCTTGAGGAAGTGAATGATCCAGAGAGGCAGTGGCATTGCCCGACATGCAGAGGCGGTGTTGGGGCAATCGATTGGTATAGGGGTATGCAACTTATTTTATCCCATTCCAAAACTATCAAAACAAAAAGGGTAAAGGTGCACCACAAACTTGTAGAAGTACTGGAAGAAGAGTTGAGAAGGCGAGCAAATGCATGTGTAGTGCATGTGTAATTGCTAAGGAAATGTTTGGAAAGTGGAAGGGATTGCGGGAGATGGTAAACAATCAAGAGATTGTTTGGCATAACACACTCCTTGATCAAGATGAAAATGAACAGCTATGTATGTTATTTTCAGCCTCACATGGTCAACAATCGCATAGCACAAACCTTTCAACGCATGACTATCATTTAATAAGTGGCACTCAAATCACCCCATTGCTAATGAGGATTTTTTTTTATAACGGAAATTTCCACCCCTTCCACTCAATTTTCTAGAAATCTAATGATCCAGGCCATCTTAAAATGGACCAAAAATCCTATGACAATGTTACATAAGCAAAGTTTCTATTAATAGGGCAGAACGTTAACTTCTAGCAAAGTTCCTATAGGATCTCACGACAATTTCTATTGAATAATGAAGGCACTATGAATGCCCCTTATCCCATGTTCTTTTTAATATTTTATGCTTATCTTGAATTACATATCGCTAATCTTGAAGTACATGACATGACTTTTAAAGAACTACTTTATATGTATGTTAATAGACCATGCAATGTAGCATATTAGCCAAAGAGTCTTACGGGTCCTTCTTAGGATGTCTTGAGGAACTTGCTATTGTTAAAGGTTTATTGACATATTATACATTTGTATATTTGTATAAAGTAGTACAAAAGATAATTTTTAATTTTAAACTTTTTAAGTAGTACTCTCTCATTTCTAAGTTAATGTACCTGCCCTTAGTGTTAGCTTTTATGAAAATGAGAGCTTTATTGACTGAACTATTATTCCCGCCTTCCCCTTTATTCAAGAGTGTGTTTTAAGTGTTGACCAAACCCATCAGCCTTTTCATCAACAACAGGTGCTATACTTCTTCACAGTGATGCATCTTGTGTGGTGGTTGTGGGAGCCATCACGGGCTTCAGAATCTTCAAAAATAAGCGGGCCTTGAATTTCAAGAATCTACTAATAATGTATGAGTTATTACCTTATTCCTCTATTGCATTTGCCACTGCTTCTGTTGCTGGCAATAGTGCTATTGTTGCTCTGAAATATGCTAATACTTCCTCTGCTTCTCAAATAAATTTGAATCCTCTTCTTCAAGCTGAAGAAGCAGCACAATTCGAGAAAGTAGAAACAAGAGAGGAATAATTGAGACGTGTGATGTATCTAAGTTACTGGGTTCCAAGTTAAAACATTGAAATTGAAATTGAAACATTTTGATCCAGTCACCTTACATTTGTTCCTGGGTAACCTCATGTAAATAAGATTGCTCTTAGTCTCCATTTTTGTGGTTCAATGTTAATATCTGAAATATTTGAATTTCTCTTCAACTTTAAGATTTTGTTTAAAGACCACTTAATTTTACAACAGGTGGAAGAATCTGTTTTCGTGAGAAGGCCGACCCTGTATGTCGGATTGTGCTCCACCCCAAAACGAGGAAATGTCGGATTGTGCTCCACCCCAGAACCATGAAATTTAGAATATGCAGGTTGTATTTGACCAATAACTCAAATGTATTTATTAAGTTAAAAATAAAATTGCACTTATCATGCATTGCAACCTTTTAAATCTCAAATATGTTTATAAACAAATACTTTGGCTGAGAGTGCTAAAAAAAACAAATTGTATCTTATTAAATTTTCATTCCATTGTGATTTTTTCCCTTGAACTCATAGTTCTTATAGTGAAGGTGAAAGAAAATACAAACCCACAAATCTGCTTAATGTTGCTCGCAACAAGTACAAACCCAGGTCAGTCGAGAGAGATGACGAGAACAGAGGTTTGAAGAAGAACAAAGTGTTGTTTTGTTTTCCTGCATTGTGCAAAATCTGAATCCCATGGACATGAAAATCTCATGGGAAGTCTCCACGTCTGAGCATGCGCCAATGAGATCCATATATTGATGTTGAATGGCGTGAAGACCAATTATTATAAATAGGGAAAGCTACTCATGCATTTCATTCGTAGGCTCTTGTTAGAATTAGCTCAATTACTCAGGCATGTTAATGTTATTTCAGCAAGTGTAGTGAGTTATACAGTTCAAGAATGGAGCTGCCTTGTGCCACGAGCATTATGTATTTCTCTCTGGTGCTCTCCATTTTGTTTTCATTCAGCCTCACGATGATCAACAATATCCACTATTCGGTGGAGGCATCAATGGATCATGGCGCCATTTTGTTTTCATTCAGCCTCACGATGATCAACAATATCCACTATTCGGTGGAGGAATCAATGGATCATGGCACCGAGGTGGTCACGTCATCGGAAAAGTTGAAAGTTTTGGTCCGGGCGGCGGCGGTGGTTCGGGAGGAGGCGGAGAACCAGGTGGCAGTGGTCTTAGAAAAGGAGGATGCGGCGGTGGTTCTGAAGGAGGCGGAGGACCAGGTGGTGGTGGTCCTGGAGGAGGTAGAGGGGGCGGGGGTGGTGGAGGACTCGGTGGTTTGGGAGGCGGCGACAGAGGACCCGGTGGTCCCGGAGGAGGCAGTGGTATGGGATGAGGCTGTTACAGGAGGAAGAGGCGGACTCGGTGGTGACAGAGGGTTAGGAGGAGGCGGTGGCTTGGGCAGAGGGGCCGGAGGTGGCGAGGGAGGAGGCTTGGGCGGTGGCGATGGAGGCGGAGGTGGTTTCGGTGGTGGTGTTGGTGGAGGGTTTGGTAGCGGTGCGGGCAGGCGGAGGATTTGGCATCAGAGCTACTGGTAGGGGAGCAAGGTAGGTCACGGGTTTGGTGGAGGTGGTGGAGCTGACGGAGCTGGTGGCCAGGGAGGAATAGGCGGCGGACTTGTTTCGGTAGGTGGCGGCTCCTCATAGGCCGCCGATAGATGACGATCGCCTGAGGGGAGCTGGCCCCTTAATATATGCCTTCGTCGTAAATATATTTAAACCTAAGGGAAGGGCACAAAACCCTAGATGTGGGCCATTTGGTTTGGCACATATGATGAAAGGAAACTAATACACAAGGCTACGAATCATGAGGAACTCCAAAACAGAAGAATACACATGAGAAGAATGGTCGGAGGTTGTTTTGAATGGTTTGTAGTAGTGGTAGAGTTGGACGTGTAAGTTGATAGGTGAAACACCCAAACACATGCAACAGAGCTACCAAGTTGGGCCACGCCAACCATAATCACCGATAGGAAGTGGCGTTATTTTGAAATATAAGCAATACACCATTTGAATCCTATCATCAGGAAATCAACGCACGAACAACATAAGACTGCCACATAAATCAGTCAAGGCTCATCACGCAGTGCCACTACACAGAGGGAATGATTGCAAAATATTTTTTTGTCTTAAAAAATAACCCTAATCCATGTGACACGTAAGGACCAAGAGAAAATCAACACACCACGTATTAGCAGAAGAGAAAGACGTTGACGACTGAGCTTCCAAGCTGTAGGCTAACAGAGAGGAGGGGAAAAATGAATGGAAGAACAGTTACACATACACCTATCGCACTAGGAAAATTATCCAAAGTAGAAGCTTGTTGAGGGCAGAATACGTAGGTAAACATTTCACTTGTTGAGGGTGAACACTAATTCATGGAGAGGAGAGTGGAAGAGTAAGAGAACACAAAATGATGCAACAGCTTCGAGACTACCAAGATGTCTAATAACCTCTATCATTCAATTGCTCATCTCAATGGAGAGACTCCTATGAATTTCAACTAACCATATGGGGACTGAGATAAAGCCTCTTCATAGACAGAGCCAGTATCGTGCTAAGTGTCAAAGAGTTGAGCCTCTATTGAATGGTTTAATGTGATTCTCATCTTTGTACCTATGGATGGTTTGCAGTCACCATAAGCACTAAAATACGATCGGTCCCCACCCATACAAACATTGAGCAGTGAATATGCAGAGATAATGAAGTGGGTATATACCTTTTTCAACGGTTTTTGGTAACCTTGTGAGAATTGAAGTAAAATTAATCTATGGTGGCACGAGTTTGTGTCATTACAATTTTCCATGGAAGCAATAAACGAATGCAGCCTCCATACCAGATTCAAGGTGTTTGCAAAAGGAAAACTGTAAAAGAGATGGGTTCACTATTTTTCATGTTTAGTTAAGGAAACGAAGCCTAAAGGCTAGCATTTTCACATTTACTTATATTTTTATTACTGAGTTTCCCCTTTATGGTAATGTATTTAATTAGACTGTTGTAAAAATGGCCATTGTATGAATAACTGGAAGTGTATCTGAGATTGAAATCTTGGAATTAAAGTGCAAGCAGTCTATGGGAAATTATTGGTGATCAAACTTCCTATTGATGCATATTCGCTTTTGAAGACTATTCTTTCGAGATTGTAGGGGAACATATACCATGTGTAGAGTGAAGAAGGCTATGCTCGAGCATATATATTCGTAGAGTATCAAACTTTGTGTGCAAAACCATTTTTCCACCATTCATGAGCCGCATATGACCAAATGAGAGGAAGGTGGACATCGATTACTTGCGGTCCACTTTCCTCATTCAGACATGCCTGGAAAAATGAAATGTCAAGTGATGCAACAAAATTTCATCTCCCAGCAATTACTAGAACTCATTGCCTTCCCTCGCAGTAGTTCCCGAAACACTTCGCTTGCCTTGCCTCAACCTTTAAAAGTTCGATGAAGCTACCAAAACTATCATCTCGCACCGGAGGTAAGAGGCGAGTACTGCTAGGTTCCATTTTTGCATCCCCCCCCTCATACTCAGTTATGCATGAGCCTAACATGTGGCAATTGTAAGTAAAACTACATTTCAGGTCCATTCATTAGGGTGAAGGCAGAGTGTCCTTCCACTAGAGGTACATTGTGTTTTCCTACACAAATTGTATTTTTTTGTTTATGTTTTTACGACTAACGTCTTCATGAATGCAGGTTACCGTCAACACAATCTGAGTGGAGAGTACTCTCGTTGTCTCGGTTTCACCCATGTGAACCTGGAATGTTGAGAGTTGTGTAGGGTCACGTAAAGCTAATGTTCTCAGGGGTTGAACTGGCCATAGGCTATTATACTTGATGATTGTCACTATTCCATTTTTAATAAAATCCTATTTGGGCATATATGTTTCTTTCCTCCACTCTTGTTATTCAGCCTTGTTGTTGTCTTACTTTATTTTTTATTACATTTTGCAAATTGTATATTATGTATATTTGTGGATGGTAAATATCATCTTTCAAAATTTATGATGATTAACTTGTGCATTTTTTTTCGTTAATTGTATAAAAAAAATGTAATTATCAGCCTTTAGTTGTTAGGCTTCCTAACGCTTCAGATTTCAAATAGAAATAGCTGCCATGCACAATTTTTTCATACTCGTTCATTTCATGCAATAGATTTAATTTATTAAGTCATATTTTTGTAAATGACTAATCCGCCAAGTTTCTTGTTTATTAATTAATATTATTGCATTAGCGAAGCAGATTTTTCAAGCTCGATTTAAAAATCTGAATTTAAGTGAAATGAAGGATTTTCTTATGCGTACTCTAGATGTTTTTCAAATCTACTTAGGTATAAAAGAAATTCAAATTATTGTTGAAATTTTATACTAATGACAGAAACGCATAGTTCTCGTTTTACTTGGCGAAACTATTTCATTAAATGGACCCTATAATTTGAATGCGTTTAAAAATTCGAAATTTAATGAAATTGAATATTTCATTTTATGCATTGGAAGCAACTATTTTAATTTATTTATGCATCAGAGTAGATTAAATTTTCCAACTAACGACTAAAGCTTCCTCATTTATGAAATTAATTGCATAATGCACTGTCTTTTTTTTTTGTACGTATTTTGCATCAATCTCTTCTCATCAATTAATTTAATTTATAGAAACTAGTGCATGCATGATTAGATAGGGCATATAGTTTGTTTAATGGAATAATGTTTTTATTTTTTTTATTTTGAAAGCATTCTTGTATTTCGTCAAGTTTATTCAGTGTCACTTTCATTTCATTTATGTACTTAACGCCATTGATTAACCCCTGAATCCTATCTATCTGAGGGCTCTAAACTCAACTCGAGATTCCATACTGTAATACCCCTATTTTAACTTGGAATGTATTTAATCAAAATTATGTAAATGATGTAAATATGCTAGTATGGATTCCTAGTGTGGAACTCAAGGCCAAGCCCTGACTAGTGAATGGCTAGGCATGTATGATGTATATATTTTTATTTGGACCATATGATTGGCTTATCATGCCAGTTCAAATGTATGTAAATATTATGTTGAAAATTAATAAAATGTTCCAAGATGGTTGTGTAAAGAGCACTAGTGGGGCTATGGTTCCACCAAAGGGGAAGAGGAAAGGAGGGCCTATGGGAAACATAATCCTTTGCTGCCATGTGTCAACCTTAGAACTCATCCAAAATTATGCCATGTGCTTTAATTTAGCCAATTACCTTCTCTTGATTATTAAACCCAATCATTGAATGCATATGTGAGGTTGATGGGAAAAGTCACTTCATGTAGTTATTGAAGCATGGGGGTTGTGACAGTTATGTCAGTTGTCAACAGTCTTATTTCTTCTATGGTCAAAAGCTATGCCAGTTGTCTTTTCACCCCTACCTCATATCCTTGGAGTCAACACTCTTTTGATCATTTTTTTCTCTCATGCATGTTCCTACACTACAGGGAATTTTCCATTATTGTTCATGACCATTACCAGACTGTGTTTAACACAAAAATTCGAATTTGGAGACATAGCTACATTTTTGGAAGGGAAAATAGATGGTGGTAGGTGAGCATGGAGGTTGGGAAAGCTAGGAACCTTTACTCATTGAGTTCTGCTACTTTTGGATGATTGAGAAGACATGGATTAATGTTGCAGGAGGTTCTCCAATAGCTTACAACAGGTTGGACACTTTACTACACACACTTGCAAGCACTGTAAGGGTTGGATTCTCGAGGGAATTGTGGATCGGTGAAGGGAAATGCCTTGCTTGTGTTGTGTGGGCCAATTGGAAGGAGTTCCATGGCTGTGAAGGCTTAGTGATACCCCTGTAGAGCTCTGTTGGAGCTTTTGGATAAGCATAGAGAGGAGAGTGGGTTGTGGGCCGAGAGAGAGAGAGGCATGTAGGTGTTTCCTTCGCTTCGGTGGCCTCATAGCTCAACTTGGGGGTGGCCTCTCAGCAAAAAGAGTATATGCTGGAGAGAGTGCATATGGATAGGTGGACAATCGCTCTTACACAACCAGTTTCTTGGATCTTCTTTGCTTAAAGATAAGTATTCTTATGTATTTGATGTGTAATGATTTTTATTTGTATTCATGTGATAATTATGCCTGTAAATTGCATGTTGTGTGTGTGGATTGAGTTTATTTCGTTGCGTGTTTTTATTTCTATGGCTGCACATGCATTTTATATGTTATCAATTCGTAATTATGGTTATGGGGACAAATATTGAGGCCCCAATTTAGTTAATGTCCCCTCTGCTGGTCGGATTGTGTGAAGGGGACATTATAGAGTGGTATCAGAGCTTCTGGTTGTAAAATTGGAGATGTATGGGTCAGAAATGCATAGTTACAGGCATAAATCAAAAAACATCTATGTGGAAGACGAGTACTATCAAGAAACGGGTAAGGGGCCACAAATAACTTTGCAATAGTCCCCTTATTCCCGAATTAAAATTTCATACAAATTCAAAATTTTAATTATTTTGTAATTATAAGTGGGCCTCACCCATGCCACATGGATGGGTGACGTGGGGGATCCACGTGGGCAAGGGGACATGATGTGGAGGAGCCATAGTTATGATGTGGACCTGCCACATTGGACCCGCGCGTGTGTAATATCCCAAACTGTTTTTTTTTTTTTTTTGTTACTGTAGATGGCTAGTGGCTTATATCTCAACAGAATATGACAGTAAACCCAGATCTCTGCATGCATGTAGTTGCATGCAGAATTTTGCCCTAGAAAATATAGGAATGCTAGAAAGTAGGAGGAATTAATGCATGCACATACCAGTGTGTAGATATGCTAATGTTGATGAAGATGATCCCAGCATGCAAGGAATGTACCGGACGAATAGAGAGATAAGTCAAGTCGTCCTCCCACAGATAAGTGCGCCCTCCTCCGAGCTGATAATGTTCCTAAATAAATGGTAGATCCCTGATGAAGCTCCGGATAATGTGCACTAGGGTTATAGTGCCCCTCTGAATATAATGGAAGCTGCATGCATAAGAAGTAGTGGCTCCAAAGCCAAAAACATGAGTCTCTCTCCAAGTAGATTCGCCCTTAGGCATGCAAACGTCCTCCTCTGATGATGATTGATGATAACTCTCTCAGAAGTCCAGTTGAGAGGCCCTTCTTCTAGGGAAAGGGTGATAGGGATGCTCAGAGAAGAATGAAGACTGCATGCATAGAAGCTGAGCCCTGGATGCTGCAAAACGAATAGGTGGCTATCTGGACAATGCACCCATGCAAGGGAGAGCGAGCCCACAATATGATATAAAAGATAACTCTGCTGAAACTGAATGATGATAATACCTGATGAAGAACAATGTTGAACCTGGATGATCCAACCTGAATGATGAACTAGGACATATAGCTTTCACTGTCGAAATACACCAGATAGTTGAGTACAAGTCTCAACCCCAACTTAGCTTGCTGAGCTTCTCCAAATTGAGATCACAAATAAATAATCAATAATGGTGCCTTCTCCATTCGCTTTACCTTCTCTTATAACATTCAACTGCTCAAAACCCTAATTTCACCCTAATTAGGTTACTTTATCTTCTAATTTGCAGTTGACTTGCATGTAGGTGCCTGAAGACTCAATAAGGTGCATGCATCATTAAATAATGCTTGGATGTCATGCATGCAGGTGGCTTTGGGCTCAAATGGCCCCTGTTCATCTAATGATGATATAAAATCTATTGCCTAGATATTTTGATATGGCATAAGTCCTCAACTGATCCCCTGACTGTCAGTGCCCGCTTGAACTTATGGGAATCAAATAGGTTAGCGGGACGGTCCTCGATGCCTAAGCAGAAGAGGACATTACAGCGTGGGCGATTACCTAGGATAAATTGCAGAGGCGAGAGAGAACTGGTCGTTGGATGTAAGGGCAGATCAACGGTCATAGCCCATAGCAGCCTGGGAATGTGTGCGATAGTTAACAACAAGCGGGTGAATATCCGACCATCGGATGAAGGGGGATATCGATGCCCAGAGCTCATAGCGCGTTGGTGACGTATGCGATGGTTAATTTGGGACAAGTGACACGTTGAGCCAAAAATGCTTGGGGCACGTGTTAGTTTCTGAATGATAACGCCTCCCCAAGAGCCTTTTTCCAAAACCGCTTCACGAGGACATGTTACCACTTTTAGTAAAGGGGAAAACTGTCGACATGCTCATGCCAAAGGTCAGGTGGTATGGTGGTGTGGCGACCTAGTGGTTGGTAGAAGGTGACATGGTCGTGTCATAGGGCGAGAGGTTGGACTTGTCCAACACCTCAGGAGGCATGTGTTAGGACACGTCATCTCCCTACCATGTCAGCAGGAGATGGAACTTTTCTTATGCGCTAGATTGCGTGAAATTGAATCATTTACACACACAAAAATGAGGGTGTTTCCCTCGACCCACCCTACAATGGCGAAGGACACAAGGGGGCAAGCCCCCTTAACCCACATTTTCTTTTTTTATCAAGAAAGTTGGATATGGGGTTTAACAACGACCATTGTAGTACCAAAAATTTGGTCATATTTTGGATTGTGAGGGTGTATTACAGAACTACATAATTTTTCTAAGTCTCTAAGAAGTGGAAAAATACAAAAGTAGTGAATTCCATAATTTTATATCAGTTGATTGGAGCATTAGATCAGAGAACTGAAAATTGTTGAGTATTCCTCGTCATATGTATTATCTAATCCAATGGAGAAGTTGTTCTGGTTCTCCATAGGTGATCTTCTGCAGGTGCCTGAAGTTTCCCTCTGGGGTTAAATGCACCTATAGGAAAAGTGCAGAATTTGGGCCAAATTTGACTATTTTGGAGGACTGCAACTTTGAGCACAAAATTCAGAATTGAACATGCTTATAGTCAATGGAAAGCATATCCAAAGGGAAACAATTTTACAGAGGCAAATTATAAATTGGTGATTCATATGCTTCTATAATTTGATCATAAAAGTGCCTATAGCCATAATTGACAAAAACTATCAATATGGGTATTTTTCCAGAATATATGAAAATTGATTTTTGATTTTCTAAGAACTTAATAAATATAACAACTATGTTATATGAACACTTTTGCAGATTCAAAATCATATCAGTGACTATTAAAGGGTCAACAATGAGTATAGTGTAGTTGAGAAAATTTTGATCTTGGTTGGGCCAAGAAGGTCAACATCGTCGATGATGCGTAGGATCCTTATGAAGTTGAGGTAGATGCAATGGGAGAAAATATACAGATTGAGAATGAAGAGATAGAATCCAATGGTATAAGAAACCAAGTAACTCCCATAGACATTGCAAAAACCATGAGGAGCCTATGGGTGGAGCTGCAGAATTGTAGAGCAGACAATGAGAGGCTACTTAGAGCTCAAGAAGATCAAAATCAACTAAATGCAATTATGCTTCAAAGTCTGAAAGAAATTCAAAAGAAGATTAACTTTAGACATCATTATGAAAATCAGGAGAAGAGTGGGAGTAGTTCAAGAAGGCATTCTCACAAGAGGTCCCATAGTTCAAGAGGAGTTTTTAGAGGCAGGTCATATACTCCAAAAATCTCTTTTAGTGAGTCATTTGACTCCAGGGATTCCACTAAAGGATCAAGCTCTTTCTCTCATAGGAAGAAGAGGAAGAGGTATTCCAAGAACAACTCACATGAAGAATTTAGGAAGGCCAAACCTCCTACATTTGATGGTGAGATGAAATATTGTCAAGACGATGAGGCTTGGCTTCTTGGGATGAGGAAGTATTTCCAAGTCCAAGACTACTCAGGGAATAGGAAAGCAAGAGTGGCTATATTTGATTTGAATGGAAGAGCATCTATATGGTGGGATCACCTTAGGAAAGTGAAGAAGATCAATGAAAGGAAGATTGTTTGGAAGCAATTCAAGAAATACTTCAAGCAAAATTACCTCTCTAATAGGTACTATGATGGAAAAATTAAAGAATTTCATGGGTTGAAATTGGTCTAAATGACTATGGAGGAATATGCAAATAATTTTTTGGAGTTGTTGATATATGTCAATTATATCATAGATGATAAAGTCGAAATTCATCGTTTTCTAAGAGGCTTGCTTCAATCCTACAAAGATAGAATTGAGTTTGATGATCCTCAAACTCTAGTTGAGACCATAAGAAAGGCTAAGTATTTTTATGATCAAGCCAAAAGCAAGACAAATTTCCATAAGGCACCGAAGGACAAGAAAAATGAGAAGTTGGAGCAAATAAAGAAAGGGGTTAAAGCCTCCTCATTTCATAAATCAGCCAAGGCAGCCACCACACGTTGTGACAAAGACAGATAGGATGATGGGAGACAATCCAAGAGAGCCACTTCAATGTTGGGGATGTGGAGAGGAACATTTGCTTAGAAACTGTCCACATCGAAATGGAAGTGCAAAGAAAGTTCACAACATCCAAGAGGCTGAAACCGTGGGTCAAGTGGCGAGGATTGTCCCTAGGATTTATGTTGCACTAGAGGACCACCAAGCAGATTAGCAATCAAGTGTGATTGACGTTGAAGGTAAGATTGCTAAGCAATCTATTTCTATTTTGATTGACCCTGAATCTACTCACAGTTATTTCAGTCCTAAAATTGTTGAGATTTGTGATTTTAAGAGAACCAAGCATAATAAATCATGGGTGGTTCAATTAGCGACATGAACCAAGAGAAAAGTTAGTGAAATGGTGGAGAAACTTCCATTAGAAATGGGTGGACTATCCACTTGTGCAAATCTAAATATTTTACCACTTGGTTCATATGAAATTCTCATAGGAATGGATTGGCCTGAGGTACACAGATTTAAACTTGACTGCTACAACAACAGTTTTGAGTGCATTGATGATGAAGGAAACCCAAGGCTTGTAAAAGGAATTCCAAAGGAAATTTTTGTTAGGCATGTTTCACCCATGCAGCTAGCTGAAGAAGTTTTGTAGGAAAGGTTTCCAATTGTATGCATCCCATATATTAGACAAAACAGAAAATAAAAATTTCAAATTGGAGGACTATCATGTGCTACTAGAATTGAAGGATGTGTTTCCCGATGAAGTGCTTAGACTTCCTCCCAAGAGGGACATTGATTTCATAATTGATTTTGCGCCAGGAGCTGCACCAGTGTCTAAGACACCTTACAGGATGGGTACAACAAAATTATTAGAGCTGAAAATGCAATTGCAATAATTATTGGAAAAGAAATACATAAGGCCAAGTGTGTCTCCATGGGGTGTTGATGTATTTGTAACTTCGGAAGATATTCACTTGTATATTGTATGTATTACATTTGTACTTTATTGTATCCCCAACGGAGATGTATTATTCCTTCGATTGGAAGTGTCGTCATTTGTATTTGCAAGTGTCGCAAGTTACATTGTAAGTGTCGTAACTTATATTTGATGGGTTATTAGACCACCTTGGTGGGGTCAGCCCTGTATGAGTCATGTGGATGGGTTATTAGGCTTCCTTAGGAAGTCGGCCCAGTTAGGGTTAAAGGCAAGTTGAGTTAATGTATAAATATAGAGTGTGAGTCTCTCATTCTATTCATTCACTCACTCATCCAACTCGCATAGTTGAGAGAGAGGAGTGCGCACAAGTGGAGGAAGAGTAGCTGCTGAAGACATCTATCTTTTGGAGTTTGATCTTTGTGATCTTTGTATTGGTGCTCATTCTATCTCTGAGGAAGTTGCGGGGTTTTTCACCTTCTTGGTTTTCCCTGAGGAAACTCTGTGTCTCTTGTGTTTATGATTGTTAGGCTGTGCATGTTATTCTCTTAGTAGGATCCTAGATAATATTTGAATGAAATTATCAGAATTCTAACATGGGAGCACCTGTATTGTTTGTGAAAAATAAAGATGGTATACTCAAGTTATGTGTTGATTATAGGCAGCTGAATAAAGTGACAGTGAAGAACAAGTATCCATTACCTCAAATTGATGATCATTTATATCAAATGAGAGAGGCAAGGATATTTTCAAAGATTGATTTGAAGTTTGGTTACCATCAAGTAAGAATCAAAGAAGAAGATATTCACAAGACAACCTTTGGAACAAAGTATGGACACTATGAATTTGTAGTGGTGCCATATGGTCTCACTAATGCACCAGCTACCTTTATGTGTCTCATGAATAGCCTTTTTAGCAAATATTTGGACAAGTTTGTTCTTGTTTTTCTAGATGACAATATTATTTACTCCAAGAATGAAGAAGGGCATGAAGAACATTTGAGAATGGCTTCGCAATTGCTAAGGGAACATAAGTTGTATGCAAAGCTAAGCAAATGTGAATTTTACAAAACAAAAATTCATTATTTGGGTCATATTATTTCAGAGAAAGGAATATCAGTGGATCTGAAAAAGATTGAAGCCATTATGAATTGGCCAAATCCAAAGAATGTGACAGATGTGAGATCTTTTCTGGGTCTTGTTGGTTAGTATAGAATATTCATTGAAGGATTCTCCAAGTTTGCACACCCAATCACTTCTTTGCAAAAGAAGGGAACAAAATTTGAATGGACCCATAAATATGAAGAAAGATTCCAGCTATTGAAGAAGCTTCTCACAAGCGCTCCATTTCTGAAAATTGTAGACCCAGAAAAAAGAATTTGTGGTGTGTACAGATGCATGTAAACAAGGACTTGGATGAGTTCTTATGCAAGAAAATCATGTGGTGTGTTATGAGTCTGGAAATTGAAGGAGCATGAAAATAATTATGCCACACATGATTTGGAACTTGTAGCCATAGTGCACGCTTTAAAAATGTGGAGACAGTATTTAATGGGAAACAAATTTGAATTGAGTACAGACCATCGTGTTTTGAAATATTTATTTGAGCAGGAAACATTAAATGCCAGGCAAGCTAGATGGCTGGAATTTTTATGTGAGTTTAATTTTGAAATCAAACACACAAAAGGAAAAGAAAATAAAGTGGTTGATGCTCTCAACAGAAAGATGCATGAAATGCATGTGGAAACCATCACAAGTTGCCAATCAGGTTTAAAACAACGGATTTCCAATTGTCTTGATGAAGATGAATTCTATGTGCAAATAAAAGAAAAATTACAGCAACATAATTTTGAAAAGAGGTATGAAGGGTATCATTTGGAAGAAGATGGACTTCTTATTTGTAAAAACAAAATTTATATTCCGAATGTGGTAGACTTGAGGAGAATTGTTATGGATGAAATCCATAAAATGTCATATTCTGCTCACCCAGGATATCAGAAAACAATTTCTACTGTCGAGAAGAAATATTTTTGGCCAAGGATGAAAAAGGATATTGCTGAGTATATATCTAAATGCATGAAGTGTCAGCAAGTGAAATCTGAGCATCAACATCCAACAATTTTGTTGCATCCTTTTCCAATTCTAGAATGGAAATGGGAAGTAATTTCCATGGATTTTATTACAGGTTTTCCAATGACTGTAAAACAACATGATTCTATCATGGTTGTGTTGGATAAATTGTTAAAATAAACACATTTTATACCAGTTAAATCCACATATAAAATGGATGCCATTGCAAAGATTTTCATGAATGAAATTTTCAGATTGCATGGACTGCCTAAGGCAATAATTTCGAATAGAGATACCAAAATTACTTCAAATTTTTGGAAAAGTCTTTTTGCAAACTTGGGAACACAACTTAATTTTAACAATGCCTACCATCCACAAACATATGGACAAGCTGAAAGAGTAAATCAAATTCTTGAAGACATGATTTGTATGTATGTGATGGACAAATCATCCAAGTGGAAATATTATCTACACTTGGTAGAGTTTTCATATAACAATGGACAACAAGCTTCGTTGGGCATGAATCCATTTGAAGTTTTATATGGTAGAAAGTGCAGGACACTAGTGATATGGGATAATCTAGTGAACATAATTATAATTGGGCCATAATTGCTTAAGGAAATGGAACAAGAGGCTGCAAAAATTAGGCAGAATTTAAAGGCAACCCAAGATAGGCAGAAAATCTATGCAGACAAGAATAAAATGCATAGAGAGTTCAGTGTTTGGGATCATGTCTACCTTAGAGTGAGGCCAAGGAAGAGTTCCATGAAGCTTTGAAGTTGTGCCCAACTATCACCGAGATATTGTGGGCCATTTGAAGTGCTTGAAAGGATAGGACCGGTTGCGTATAGAATTGCATTTCCTACTAACACTAGAGCTCGTAACGTTTTTCATGTTTCTTTGCTTAAGAAATATGTACATGATCCTAACCATGTGATTGATTGGGATGCGATTCAGGTGGAACCTGAGGGAGAGTTCCAAACCGATCTAATATGCATCCTAGACAGGATGGTAACATTGCTCCAGAACCGATCCATTGGATAGGTAAAGGTGCAATGGAAGCACTTTGGTCTCGATAAGGCTATGTGGGAGTTGGAGGATGCCATGAAAGCGATATACCCATTTTTATTCCGATTTTGAGAAAACACTGAGGATGGTGTTATTCCAAGGGGGGGGATTGTAATACCCCAATTTTGGCTTGGAATGTATTTAATCAAAATGATGTAAATATGCTAGTATGGAGCTCAAGGGCAAGGCCCAACTAGTGAATGGCTAGACATGTATGATGTATATATATTTTTTTTTGGACCATATGATTGGCTTATCATGCAAGTTCAAAATGTATGTAAATATTATGTTGAAAATTAATAAAATGGTCCAATATGGCTGTGTAAAGAGCACTAGAGGGGCTATGATTCCACCAGAGGGGAAGAGGAAAGGGGGCCCTATGTGGAACTAAATCCTTTGCTGCCATGTGTCAACCTTAGAACTCATGCAAAATTCTTCCATGTGCTTTAATTTAGCCCATTACCTTCTCTTGACTATTAAACCCAATCATTGAATGCATATGTGAGGTTGGTGGGAAAAGTCACTTCATGTAGTTATTGAAGGATGGGGGTTGTGACAGTTATGTCAGTTATCAGCAGTCATATTTATTCTATGGTCAGAAGCTATGTTAGTTGTCTTTTTACCTCATATCCTTGGAGTCAACACTCTTTCAATCATTTTTTTTCTCTCATGCATGTTCCTGCGCTATGAAGAATTTTCCATTGTTGTTCATGACCATTACCAGACTATATTTAACCCATAAATTCGAATTTGGATACATAGCTACATTTTTGGAAGGGAAAATAGATGGTGGTAGGTGAGCATGGAGGTTATGCAAGCTAGGAACCTTTACCGATTGAGTTCTGTTACTTTTGGATGATTGAGAAGCCATGGATTAATGTTGCAGGAGGTTCTCCAATAGCTTATAGTGGGTTGGACTCTTACTGCACACACTAGTAAGCACTGCAAGAGTTGGATTTACTGAGGGAACTGTAGATCGGTGAAGGGAAATGCCTTGCTTGTGTTGTGTGGGGCAGTTGGAAGGAGTGCCATGGCTGTGAAGGCTTAATAAGACCCCTGTAGAGCTCCGTTGAAGCTTTTGGCTAAGCATAGAGAGGAGAGTGGGTTGTGGGCTGAGAGAGAGAAGCCTATAGGTGTTTCCTTCACCCTGGTGGTCTCATATCCTAGCTTGGGGGTGGCCTCTCAGCATAAAGAGTATATGTTGGACATAGTGCCTATGGCTGGGTGGAAAATCGCTCTTACACAACAAGTTGCTTGGATCTTCTTTGCTTAAATATAAGTATTCTTATGTACTTGATGTGTAATGATTTGTATTGTATTCATGTGATAATTATGCCTGTAAATTGAATGTTGTGTGTGTGGATTGAGTTTATTCTGGTGTTTGTTTTTATTTCCATGTCTGCACATGCATTTTATATGTTATCAATTCGTAATTATGGTTATGGGATGAAATATTGAGGCCCCAATTTAGTTAATGTCCCCTCTGCTGGCCGTATTGGGTGAAGGGGACATTACACATACCCTTCCTCCCCTTAAACATCCCTGCAAGGGTATTTACAGTGTTGTTGCCTGAACTGCGTCGCTATGAGCATCAAAAATCCCCACTTTAAAAATAGCATGGTTACTCCCCATTTCCACACAAACTTGAGAATTTTCACCACTTCCTCCTTAAATTTGAGGGTGAATTCCATCCAACCCCAAGTCAACAAAAGAAAAACAAAAAAAAACATCGGTTCATACCCCAACACTAGGTTTCATTGCTTCTTCAACCACTCCTCTATATTCACTGCACCAATCCTTCTCCTCATGAACTAACCTACCACAGTAAATGTATCCATATTTACCACTTTATTCATATGGATATCCTCGCCCAACACTAATTTCACTAGATTCCCTTTCAATTTCATGAACTTTTTTCTCTTTGTCTTCTCACCATTCCTTATTTGCTCCAGCTTTCCCTTTGTATCACCGCAAATCCCCAACAATACCCCCACCATTAGATTTCGAAGGATATTGACTTCGATCATAGAAAACCCTGAACCATGGCAATAAAAACTAAATACAAGAACAAAACCTCCCATTGCACAGGGCTTATTAAGGGTTTGTCCATTAGCACTGACATAGCTCACCACTGGAATCTAAAACCCTACCTAAGAAAGTGAATCGAAGCCTCCAAAAAACAATAATGGATTCAGCTTAGGAATGTGGCTTATCATATATGCATATCTTAAATTCCGATGATCTTCTTATGCCACATTAACTCCTCCCTTTCCTCCCACCAAACCTATCTCTTCCACCCTTGGTTCACCTACAAGACCTGAAAGCCTTACACTATATGTAACAGAGGATAAAACAGAATTGGGATTTCCATGTGTTGTCTCATGTAAACCCTCCTTTTGATTATGACCGATGTCCTCAACCTTTGCCATAACCCTATATTTGGACTCTATACAATTCCTTGTGGCATTGGTCACACCCTTTGTCCTAGGAATCACTCATCTTAACAAAGGATTTTAATAAAAAGAAGGTAGGAAGGTTTCTTTATAAAGGTGTTTTGTCCTCGAGCTTGGATTATTAAAACTCAAAGGGATTGTTCAAGAAAAAGATATCAACACCATTATTTGTTTGAACAACGGGAAAAAATACATTAATGTCGATTTGGCAAATCAATTATTAATTCTAGAGCCAAGTATTATCATAAAACAATAAAAAAGTTTCTTTTTGTGAGAAGTAATATGGAATTATGGACTTACAACTAACAATTGATGATTATAAATTCATATCACAAGTCAATGTAATAGCAATGTATCAAAAATATATTAACATAATTATAGGTTTATCCTTTATGGAAACATTAGTGACCTTCATTTTAAACACGAAGAATAAATTTTTGACATTCTTTTGTAAGAAGAGGAAGATAACATTGCATAACTTTACAATGAAGTTGTGTTGAGAATCTCCCTTGTCGAAGACTTGAAAGATGTAGCGATTGTGATCCTTCATGATAATAAAAAATCATTACAAAATCTGTATAAAAAAATTGACAATATCGTAGTTGATAAGAATGAAGAAATTTATCGTCTCAATAATTTTTGTTGAAGTTTGATCGCACAAATTAAAAAGTTGAAAAGTGAAAAAATGTTGCAATAGGAAAAGATAAAGGAATGTACTAGCAAGGAAGCATTAATTGATAAAGAAACAATGACTAATCCAACTAAATTATAGAACTCGTTAAATGTAAAGTTCCAAACCAAGGAGAAATGAACCAATACAAATCTAGTGGACAAAAATAAATAAAAAGGTGTTTATATTGAGATATTATAAACCAATAAATCACCATAAGTGAAAAATGACGAATGTTACAGTGCTGAAAGCAAGGGATGAGATTGAAGGATGTGTTATTGACGTCCTAAATGCAAGAGCCGATATCTTAGTCAATCATTGTATCAACATTGCTCGAAACAAGGACAATATTTGAACAACATTTTGAATACCATCAAGTCTGATACAATTGGTTGTTTGCAAGACTTCAACGTTTTACCCAAAATCATTACAAAGCAATATTAATACAACTTATTGCACTTAAAAGCATGATGTATATGCCAATTACATGTCATTCACCCCGTTAAAATTTATAGTTGACCAAATAAAGGTTCATGAATGATGTCTCTTTGAACTCACATGATGGTGTTGGCTTTTGGTGAATACATGTGTGGTTCCTACTTATCCATGAACCAACGAATTTTGTGGCCCATAAATGCTTATGGTAAACTCTAAGGAATAGTCAGTGGGCAAGTACCCATACTAGACATCCCCTCCTCATCAATGGAGTGGTACTTAGCCACTATGGAGGTCAAGTTAGTCACATGGGTGCCCATGACTAAAACCCAAGCATTCACATTCAAATTGGTTTCTTTAGAGCTAACATTCCCTACATTTCCATAAAAAACTTATGAATGTAATGTTATCATGAGGAATTAAGCCAAAGAGTAGGAAGAACATTTCTTCCTCTCACTTAATCTATTTTTTTCTTACATTCATAGTGCTCATTTCCCCCTCCAAAGTGTACACACATAAGGGGAAATTCTGCGTTTAATCTTTGGAGATAAAGAGATCCCATTTGAGGAATAAAGGACCCTCCCATGAAGAAGATCATAGACCATGTTTGCAAGCTTCTTCCCAAGTGATATATTTCATGTGATTTTACCTTTCCGTTGGATAATTAAAAACTTCTTCTCTTGCCCCTTAAAAAATGTTGTTTGAATGATGCTTGAATCATTACAATCATCATTTTGATGCTCTAATAGTTGATATACATTCTAAAGGATAAATGGTTTATTATGTTGTTGTCCATTAAACATTTTTGTCTACTTTTACTTTTTTTTAACAAAAACGATAAAAGGATATATATATATATATCGTTTGCAAGCCATCATAGGGGATTCAAAATGAGAGAAGAACATAATAGTTCAACAAGTTTTGTTATTTTCTACTCATACAACTTATCAAATAACCTATTTCTACTAGATCTTATATTGCTTCCTCTAGCACTATATATTCTAATAAATTAACCACATATGTATTGAAAAAAAACATAGCAAAAATTGAAAAGGGGAACTAAAAGGTTCATTCATAGGGTTGCTCTCCTGCCATTTTCGGTTGAACATAGTAAATATCTTCCAACGGGGAGGCTTCTTCTTGTCAGAGCTAAAAGCTGTTGTTTTCGCTGCCTAAACCTTCCATTTCGGCCTGAATTTCGCCAAGCAAATCTTTCAGCTGAACAAAGCGGGCATCATTCCTTTCATTGGCTGTGATGCTTTTCTCATGAAACCTTTTGTTCATGTCTACAATGGCATTCCATATCTCTTTATGCTAAGAGGACTGAGTCCTTTCAATCTTCTGGAGCTTGTGTCAGATATCCTCAACCTCGCCAGTTTGAACCTGGGTGCTTCCTTCTATATTGTTGATGTGAGAGTTAATGCATGAGATGTCCACATAAATTCTTTTGTCCTCTTCCATGACAGTCGTTGATACCTCAAAGATGGACCTCATCATTTTCTTGTAATCTGTCATTATGTTTTTCAAATCCCTTATCTCCCACAACATATTATTTGCAACACTCTTTTCTGTTGCCATGGGAAAGGAGTTCCCAAATACGCCTTGCTTGATTTCCTTATGGTCCTCAATATACAGGCTCCTGCTATCTCTCCCGTAGATGCTCAAAATATGTAATGTCCCCAATTTGGAAATTTTCCCAATTTAGTCAATTTTTGAAACTTGGACTAGTAAAGCCCCAAACTGTCCCAAATGGTGTTTGGAGTGGATTGAGATGTATTTGGACATATCAAAGCAGCTATTATATGCTTGGAAACTTTCCAAATACTTCAACAACTTTCATTTACAATTAGAGAATGAAAGGCAGAATTACTAGGAAAATCGATGTTGAAACCCCCAAGGGTAGATGGCTCCAAAAGACTCCTAAGGATTTCAAATTCGGACTGAGAGCATTGGAAATGTATTGAGACATAAAAATTAGTCTTATAGGTGTCTGGACACTCTCAAAATACTTCTGCAACATTCATTTAACTTCAGAGAAAATAGGGAAATTTACTAGTGAATTCGAGGTTCAAACCCCCAAGGGTAGATGTCACTAAGGGATTCCCAAATGCAGTACAAACCTCCCAAAGTTCAAAGTAGAGACATGGATTAGTTAAAGGACTTCAGTGGGACCCCAAATGCATCATTAATTAGTTTCTAAAGGCTTCTACAACTCCCATAAATCAGAGGTTTGTGGACATGTCTTCACATAGGGGGAAATGATTGGAAACTTCACCACTTGCTATGAAATTCTAGATTTATTTTCCAAAGGATTATGTAATGTATATGAAACTTCTTCAGAACATTAATGACTCTCCATACATCATAAAAAGCACACATGTGAACTGATACAAATCGAAATAAAGCAACTTCAAGCTCTCACAACAAGATGTACGAAAAATGCCACCATTTATGCATTGTTTGGTATTTCGACCTGAGAGTCTTTTGAGCATTAAATACAGAGTATATATATCATAATACAAATAAATGGTGTATCTCGGACTCTCACAAAAGAGATCGTCTCACCAAAGGCGCCCCTCCTCTAAGAGCCAAAATATGCAAAGAAATGTGAGATAGAGATGGGAACTAGTTGAAGAAGAAAGAATCACGAGCTGCCCTGTAGATTCAACCTGAAACAAATAAATCCATTGTAGCTCCAAATGAAAGGTCTGAATGGCCTCTCCAATTTCCAATTAGGATGGGAATCTTTCACCCTCGAAATTGGTACTAAGGCAAGTAGAATAACACTCTACTAGCTTGGACAAGCTATGCTCTCCAATTTGTAAAATGAGAAATGATAAAAAATATCCTTTCCTTATTTGTTCTTGTCTTTTATAAACTTCTCAAGTCCTCCATGGGTCGAATTCCTTCCAAAAGCCTCATGCCAACTCAAGTTGGGAAGAGATTCCAATGTGTGCCACTTGTCCAACAATTCCTAGTCTCCATCTTCCCTCAATTCGAATGGGGAAGCTTCTCGGCTTCCATAACTCCCTTGTGCGCCCTCTTGGAGGCTTATTTTAGCCCTGACATGTCATATGTCAGCAATCAGGTCTGAAATTTGTCACAGGTGTCATAGAATCTTCATCATTGTTGTCATAGGAGTTAGGGAATCTAGCTCCAAGTGTCACAATTCTTCTAAGATGCCTCTTCCTCTTCCATGGGAGTTATTATTCCACTCCAATTCAACCTTACATGACTCATGCCATGAATAATACCTCTTAAACTCCCCCAAGTATGTTACCCTTCATATTGAACTCGAATTTGTGAGAGACTCATGCCAAGTGTAGTGAGGAATCTTGCCACATGTGGGTCCCACAACCTCTTATGTGCCCTCATGTTCCAATGCCACCTTATTTTCTTTGTATTATTATTTAATTGACCCATTTAATGTGAATTTGTAAGTCTAAGGTCATTTTGGGTCTTGTAGCTCCTTTACTGCAACTTTTAATGCTTCCACCCCCAACCTAGGGAACTAGTAATTTTCCTCCATGATAGTTCATTTGGATTGGAATATTACAAACTTTGAATGGGGAATTTTCTCTTGATGTGACCCACCTTGTCCATTTGGATCTAATTTTGCATTATTACCAACTTGGACATTATGCTTGGCAATTATTTGACCCTTAGCATCAAATTGAAAAACTATCATGACTATGGCCAAGGGGCTCAGGCCATTGTGACCTAATGCAAATTTTTGGGACATGAAAAATACTCCCTTCCCAATATTGCTTGTCCTCAAGCAATTTCAAACATGGATTTTGAAGAACCTGCTTTCTTTCCAAAACTTTGCTTCTAAAACTCTAAGTAGTGGCACTTATGCACTACAATTGTGTGTTTCCAAAAGCAAGGAGATGTGGATTTTCTTTTTCATATTGATATCCCCTGTGATATCACCACTAAACACCAAAATATTAATTAAATCCATCAAAACAAAGTTTGCACAATTAATCTTTTACCTCTTTCATATTTTTGAAACCCCTTTATGTATAATTCTTTGAAGTTGCCACTGAGTTGCCCAACTTTGAGTCTTCAAGATTCTATGAAAATTTTAGAGAGGAACCACCATGCTTGCTGCTACACTACTTTGATTAAAATCACTTTATTAAGTGGGGCTCGATCTCCCATACTACTTGTGTCCCCCAAAAAAATTGAAAACCAATGAGACTAAAATTTATCCCAGGGTCCCATTGCTTATATTGCACTCCAACAATTAGGAGTGCTCTCCAACCCATACCATCAGGCAAGAGAATTCTTGGATCCCATTTTCTTGTATGCATTCTTCCAAACATCATGAGTACCAAATATATATCATCAAAGTACATAAAAACATAATAAAAGTGCACATCAAGGAGGTGCCTCATCAAAGAATCATGAAATTGCTTATACCTCCAAGTAAGTAGACCACCATTTGCCAAGTGCATACAAGCTTCAAGTGACCAATCAAATCTAATCCAATGACATAGGTGAGGATTCCATGTCCTATAATGCTAATCCAAAAGGATTTAAGATGCATCAAAATAATAAGCCATGCATTCTTTCATCCAAGAAGTGAATGAAGAATCTCCACTAAAATCTGAACCAAGTAGGGAGCAAAGAAAACAATGAGCCTTAAAGGGGATCACAGAAGTACCATTTGTGCATCCATGAATATGTGTATCATCAAGAAATAACAAAGGATGTTGCTGCCAATAAAAATGTGCTCCAATCATATATCTCTTCACCTGAGTATTGTATGAAGTTCCTCCAACATCAATTGGACTACACAAGGAGCAAGGAAAATCATGAGTCTTCAAGTGACTCAAGTGAACATCATAGGTGCATCCATAAAGATATGTATCATCATAAGGTAAAAAACGATGCTTCTGAAAATGTAAATAAGAGGGTCCTCTAATCACGTCATCATCTAAAGGAGAGATAGGAGTTTCATACTCCTCATGTGGCACCATCAAAAATAAACTTTTCACCCACACTTCATTAGGATGAATGCTACAAAATATGGAAGTGTAAGATGTAGGAGAATGAACCAACTCACCCAATTGATCAGAATATGCAAAAGTGTCATCATTTGTAGGCTCCATAAGGGTAGGATCATGCACATCCCTCAAAAGGGAAAAACTTTGCTCATGGGTTGGTTCCAATGTAGTGGAATCATACATTTATTCAAAAATTATGTAACCATTTCCAAGAGGAAACTCAAGTTCCTCTTCCACCACAACAAGTGCTTGGTTATCATCAAGCTCATCTTCAAACACATCGAGCACCTTGAATTTACCATGTTTCTCATGATCCATCATGTCATGAGAATCCTCCAAGCAAGATGAATCATCTTGCCCCTTAGTTGTCTTAGGATCAAGATATTGGGAGCCTCTTTTTGAAGAAAATCCAAAAATTCTCCTCAAGTAGGAAACACTTGCACCCAATGAAGCTTTGGATATTTCACTGCTCTTTTCACTCAAACATATATGATTTTCTCTCCAAGGTCTTTTGCAAGAATGGCATAAGCCTTTCTTCACTAACTCCACATCTTCAATATTGGGCCTGTTTTCAAACACCCAAACAACAAATTCTTCAAAAGGAATGGCCATTTGTGTACCTACCTTATACAGATCAAGATATGCCTGATATTGTTGGGGCAAGGTTTTACATGTTGCTCTCAATCTGTGTAGTTCATTCTTGGAATTGTACTCATAGGAGTCATCATAATAGTAAGACATGGCTGCAATTTCTTCTTCAATGGATGAGCCTAATGCATAGGTGCAAGGACCATGCTCTGATACCACTATAATGTCCCCAATTTGGAATTTTTCCCAATTTAGTCAATTTGCGAAAGTTGGACTAGTAAAGCCCCAAATTGTGTATGGAGTGGATTGAGATGTATTTGGACACATTAAATCAGCTATTATATGCTTGGAAACTTTCCAAATACTTCAGGAACTTGCATTTACAGTTAGATAATGAAAGGCATAATTACTAGGAAAATCGATGTTGAAACCCCCAAGGGTAGATGGCTCCAAAAGACTCCTAAGGATTTCGAATTGGGACTGAAAGTGTTGAAAATGTATTGATACATAAAAATTAGTCTTATAGGTGTTTGGACACTCTCAAAACACTTATGCAACATGCATTTAACTTAAGGATAAAATAGGGAAATTTACTAGTGAATTTGAGGTTCAAACCCCCAAGGGTAGAGGCCAGTAATAGATTCTTAAATGCAGTACGAACCTCCAAAATTTCAAAACAGAGATATGGATTAGTTAAAGGACTTCAATGGGAACCCAAATGCATCTTTAATCAGTTTCTAAAGGCTGCTGCAACTCCCATAAATCAGAGGTTTGTGAACATGTCTTCACATAGGGGAAATGATAGGAAACTTCACCACTTGCTATGAAATTCGAAATTTATGTTCCAAATGCTTATGTAATGTATATGAAACTTATTCAGGACATTAATGACTCTCCATACATCATAAAAATCACATATATGAACTGATACAAATCGAAATAAAGCAACTTCAAGCTCTCACAACAACATGTAGGAAAAATGACACCATTTATGCATAGTTTGGTATTTTTACATAGTTTCACTTGGTATTTCGATCTGAGAGCCTTATGAGCATTAAATACAGAGTATATATATCATAATACAAATAAATTGTGTATCTTGGACTCTCACAAAGAGATTAGCATCTCACCAAAGGTGCCCTTCCTCTAAGAGCCAAAATATGCAGGGAAATGTGAGATAGAGATGGGAACTAGTTGAAGAAGAAATAATCATGAGCTGCCTTCTAGCTTCAATGTGCAAAAAATAACTCCATTGTAGATCCAAATGAAAGGCATGAATGGCCTCTCCAATTTCCAATTAGGATGGGACTCTTTCACCCTCGAAATTGGTACTAAGGCAAGTAGAATAACACTCTACTAGCTTGGACAAGCTATGCTCTCCTATTTGCAAAATGAGAAATGATCAAAAAGCTACTTTCCTTCTTTGTTCTTGTCTTTTATAAACTTCTCAAGTCCTCCATGGGTCGAATTTATTCCCAAATCCTCATGCCAATTCAAGTTGGGAAGAGATTCCAATGTGTGCCACTTGTCCAACAATTCCTAGTCTCCATCTTCCCTCAATTCGAATGGGGAAGCTTCTTAGATTCCATAACTACCTTGTGCACCATCTTGGAGGATATTTTTATCCCTGACATGTCATATATGTCATATGTCAGCAATCAGGTCTGAACTTTGTCATAGGTGTCGTAGAATCTTCATCATTGTTGTCATAGGAGTTAGGGAATCTAGCTCCAAGTGTCACAATTCTTCTAAGTGCCTCTTCCTCTTCCATGGGAGTTATTCTTCCACTCCAATTCGACCTAACATGACTCATGCCATGAATAATACCTCTTAAACTCCCCCAAGTATGTTACCCTTCATCTTGAACTTGAATTGGTGAGAGAATCATGCGAAGTGTAGTGAGTAATCTTGCCACATGTGGGTCCCACAACCTCTTATGTGCCCTCATGATCCAATGCCGCCTTATTTCCTTTGTATTATTATTTAATTGATCCATTTAATGTGAATTTTTAAGTCTAAGGTCATTTTGGCTCTTGTATCTCCTTTGCTCCAACTTTTAATGCTTCCACCTCCAACCTAGGGAACTAGTAATTTTCTTCCATGATAGTTCATTTGGATGGGAATATTACAAACTTTGAATTGGGATTTTTCTCTTGATGTGACCCAACTTGTCCATTTGGATCTAATTTTGCATTATTACCAACTTGGACATCATGCTTGGCAATTATTTGACCCTTAGCATCAAATTGACAAACTACCATGACTATGGCCAAGGGGCTTAGGCCATTGTGACCTAATGCAAATTTTTGGGACATGACAAATACTCCCTTCCCAATATTGCTTGTCCTCAAGCAATTTCAAACATGGATGTTGAAGAACCTACTTTCTTTCCAAAACTTTGCTTCCAAAACTCTGAGTAGTGGCACTCATGCACTACAATTGTGTGTTTCCAAAAGCAAGGAGATGTGGATTTTCTTTTTTCATAATGATATCCCCTGTGGCATCACCACTAAACACCAAAATATTAATTAAATCCATCAAAACAAAGTTTGTATAACTACTCTTTTACCTCTTTCATATTTTGGAAACCCCTTTCTATATAATTATTTGAAGTTGCCACTGAGTTGCCCAACTTTGAGTCTTCAAGATTCTATGAAAATTTTAGAGAGGAACCACCATGCTTGCTGCTGCACTACTCTAATTAAAATCAATTTATTAAGTGGGGCTCAATCTCCTATACCACTTGTGTCCCCCAAAAAATTGAAACCAACGAGACTAAAATTTATCCCAAGGTCCCATTGATTGTATTGCACTCCAACAATTAGGAGTGCTCTCTAACCCATACCATCAGGCAAGAGAATTCCTGGATCCCATTTTCTTGTATGCATTCTTCCAAACATCATGAGTACCAAATAGATATCATCAAAGTACATAACAACATAATAAAAATGTACATCAAGGAGGTGCCTCATCAAAGAATCATGAAAGTGCTTATACCTCCAAGTAAGTAGACCACCATTTGCCAAGTGCATACAAGCTTCAAGTGACCAATCAAATCCAATCCAATGAAATAGGTGAGGATCCCATGTCCTATAATGTTTCTCCAAAAGGATGTAAGATGCATCAAAATAATCAGCCATGTATTCTTTCATCCAAGAAGTGAATGACGAATCTCCACTAAAATCTGAATCAAGTAGGGAGCAAAGAAAACAATGAGCCTTAAAGGGGATCACATAAGTACCATTTGTGCTTCCATTAATATGTGTATCATCAAGAAATAACAAAGGATGTTGCTGCCAATAAAAATGTGCTCCAATCAGATATCTATTCACCCAAGTATTGGATGAAGTTCCTCCAACATCAATTGAACTAAGCAAGGAGCAAGGAAAAAATCATGAGTCTTCAAGTGACTCAAGTGAACATCATAGGTGCATTCATGAAGATATGTATCATCATAATGTAAAAAAGGATGTTGCTGCAAATGTAAATAAGAAGGTGCTATATTCATGTCATCATCTAAAGGAGAGATAGGAGTTTCATAGTCCTCATGTGGCACCATAAAAAATAAACTTTTCACCCACACTTCATTAGGATGAATGCTGCAAAATATGGAAGTGTAAGATGTAGGAGAATGAACCAACTCACCCAAATTATCAAAATATGCAAAAGTGTCATCATTTGCAAGCTCCATAAGGGTAGGATCATGCACATCCCTCAAAAGGGACAAAAATTCCTCATAGGTTGGTTCCAATGTAGTGGAATAGTACACTTCTTCAAAAATTGTGTAACCATTTCCAAGAGGAAACTCAAGTTCCTCTTCCACCACAACAAGTGCTTGGTTATCATCAAGCTCATCTTCAAACACATCAAGCACCTTCCATTTACCATGTTTCTCATGATCCATCATGTCATGAGAATCCTCCAAGCAGGATGAATCATCTTGCCCCTTAGCTATCTTGGGATCAAGATATTGGGAGCCTCTTTTTGAAGAAAATCCAAAAATTCTCTTAAAGTAGGAAACGCTTGCACCCAATGATGCTTTGGATATTTCATTGCTCTTTTCACTCAAACAGATATGATTTGCTCTCCAAGGTCTTTTGCAAGAATGGCATAAACCTTTCTTCACTAACTCCACATCTTCAATATTGGGACTATTTTCAAACACCTAATCAACAAAGTCTTCAAAAGGAATGGCCTTTTGTGTACCTCCCTTATACAGATCAAGATATGCTTGATATTGTTGGGGCAAGGTTTTACATGCTGCTCTCAATCTTTGTAGGTCACTCATGGAATTGTACTCATTGGAGTAATCAAAATAGTAATACATGGCTGCAATTTCTTCTTCAATGGATGACCCTAATGCACAGGTGCAAGGACCATGCTCTGATACCACTGTAATGTCCCCAATTTGGAATTTTTCCCAATTTAGTCAATTTTCGAAACTTGGACTAGTAAAGCCCCAAACTATCATAAATGGCGTATGGAGTGGATTGAGATGTATTTGGACACATTAAAGCATCTATTATATGCTTGGACACGTTCCAAATACTTCAGCAACTTGCATTTACAATTAGAGAATGAAAGGCAGAATTACTAAGAAAATCGATGTTGAAACCCCAAGGGTAGGTGGCTCCAAAAGACTCCTAAGGATTTCGAATTGGGATTGAAAGTGTTGGAAAGGTATTGATACATAAAAATGAGGCTTATAGGTTTCTTAAAACTCTCAAAATACTTCTGCAACATTCATTTAACTTCAGGAGAAAATAGGGAAATTTACTAGTGAATTCGAGGTTCAAACCCCCAAGAGTAGAGGTCACTAATGGCTTCCCAAATGCAGTACGGCCCTACCAAATTTCAGAACATAGACATGTATTAGTTAAAGGACTTCAATGGGCACTCAAATACATCACTAATCAGTTTCTAAAGGCTGCTGCAACTCCCATAAATCAGAGGTTTGTGGACATGTCTTCACATAGGGGGAAATGATAGGAAACTTCACCACTTGCTATGAAATTCGAAATTTATGTTCCAAATGCTTATGTAATGTATATGAAACTTCTTCATGACATTAATGAATCTCCATACATCATAAAAATCACAGATATGAACTGATACAAATCGAAATAAAGCAACTTCAAGCTCTCACAACAAGATGTAGGGAAAATGGCACCATTTATGCATTGTTTGGTATTTTTACATAATTTCACTTGGTATTTTGACCTGAGAGTATTTTGAGCATTAAATACAAAGTATATATATCAGAATACAAATAAATTGTGTATATTGGACTCTCACAATATATCAACTTCTCACCAAAGGCGCCCTTCCTCTAAGAGCCAAAATATGTAGAGAAATGTGAGATAGAGATGGGAAATAGTTGAAGAAGAAAGAATAACAAGCTACCATGTAGCTTCAACCTATAACAAATAACTCCATTGTAGCTCCAAATGAAAGGTCTGAATGTACTTTCCAATTTTCAATTAGGATGGGAACCTTTCACCCTCGAAATTGGTACTAAGGCAAGTAGAATAGCACTTTGCTAGCTTGGACAAGCTATGCTCTCCAATTTTCAAAATGAGAAATGATCAAAAATATCCTTTACTTCTTTGTTCTTGTCTTTTATAAACTTGTCAAGTCCTCCATGGGTCGAATTCCTTCCAAAATCCTCATGCCAACTCAAGTTGGGAAGAGATTCCAATGTGTGCCACTTGTCCAACAATTCCTAGTCTCCATCTTCCCTCAATTTGAATGGGGAGGATTATTGGCTTCCATAACTCCCTTTTGCGCCCTCTTGGAGTCTAATTTTAACCCTGCCATGTCATATATGTCAAATCATATCAACCAGGTCTGAACTTTGTCATATGTGTCATAGAATCTTCATCATTGTTGTCATAGGAGTTAGGGAATCTAGCTTCAAGTGTCACAATTCTTCTAAGATGCCTCTTTCTCTTCCATGTGAGTTATTCTTCCACTCCAATTAGACCTTACATGATTCATGCCATGAATAATACCTCTTAAACTCCCTGAAGTATGTTACCCTTCATCTTGAACTCGAATTGGTGAGAGAATCATGCCAAGTGTAGTGAGGAATCTTGCCACATGTGGGTCCCACAACTCTTATGTGCCCTCATGATCCAATGCCACCTTATTTTATTTGTATTATTATTTAATTGACCCATTTAATATGAATTTTTAAGTCTAATGTCATTTTGGGTCTTATAGCTCCTTCACTCCAACTTTTAATGCTTCCACCCCCAACCTAGGGAACTAGTAATTTTCCTCCATGATAGTTCATTTGGATGGGAATATTACAAACTTTGAATTGGGATTTTTCTCTTGATGTGACCCACCGTGGACCCACCTTGTTCATTTGGATCTAATTTTGCATTATTACCAACTTGGACATCATGTTTGGTAATTATTTGACGCTTAGCATCAAATTGACAAACTATCATGACTATGGCCAAGGGTCTTAGGCCATTGTGACCTAATGCAAATTTTTGGGACATGAAAAAATATTGAGCTGGTTCTCGACACTTCCGCAATAAGTTAGGCTTGGAGCGTGTGAAGGGTCTCTCATTTCCAAAATCCAGAGATTTGCATGGAGGCGCGAGATAAATGCCTCGAACAGTGGCGGTAAGGGCTATTAAATGTCCATCTCTTCCACTGCATTGTCGGCCAACATCAATCCATTTTTCCACAAGGAGTGAGTCCGATAAGATCACTTGAGAGAGGAGCCAGGAAAGCAAAGATGGAATTAAAAATAAGAAGTCCATTTGGTGAAGGAGGGAGAGTTGTTTATATGTAATTCCCCTTGTTTAAGTTTGGAGCCAATGGTAGCAAAATGATCAGCTTCCTTGTTGAGGTGTCGCATGACATGAAAGAATTGAACCTTTGAGAAATCCTGAAGAAAGGCCAAAATTCTCATTTGCATTCTCTCGATTCCTATGTCTTTGCTGAGCTAAAGGTTTTGCGGATTTTGTTTGACTATTCGAGAGTTTCCGAAGACTTGATAACTTGTTATATTCAGGTCTGCCATTGTTTCCATTCCTTGCATTAGCGCAACCCACTATGCCTGGTTGTTAGTTCTTTTACCCAGGCCCCATGCGAAAGATTGAATCATGTTTCCTCCGGGATCAAAGATGACCCCTCCCACACCTACCTCCCCTTCTACCCTTACTTTTAACAACCAGTTGGGATAATTTTTTCGTACTCTCATCCACAAAAACCCCACATGCATCTCATGTTTATGAAACGGTGAAAGGGAGGGGAAGATAAGCTATATGCTTTTGTGCAAGCCCTCTTGGTACAACTCAGTTTGGCATTGTCTTCCCTTTACTCCACCAAAAAGATAAAAGGGTAAAAAACTATGAAAACTAAAAGAAAATAGAAGTACAAACGTGCAATCTTTTAGACCAATAATCTAAAGATGGAGAACAACAAGTTGCAAATGAATGCCAAAATGTTTCCTTAGTCAACTAAGGTCTATACAAACTAGCTAGGTAAAATTTATGGGCACTGCTGTTAATAAAATATGTCAAAAGTACAATCAAACATGTAGGAAATGGATTGTTTCTTCTCAACGAGGATCGTATACATAGCAAGGCATAGATCTTCTTTCAATCCTTTATAGGGTCAATACAAAATTTACAAAAGATAGTGTCATAGTCCAAGGACTTATAATAGTTCAATATTAACCATATAAGTATAAAAGCATGTAGAGACAAAAAAAATCAAAAGAGAGCTAGAGTCCATGATGCAACAAAAATTTCATAGATAAAATCCACTGTTGCAGAAGAAAAAGAGTATTTGTGCTACCTTCTGCTTATAATATTGAGAAAAACAAATATAACCTAAACATGAAATCCCTTTTTGAAACGGAATAATCATCAAGTAAGTTGATTGTTCTTTTTTTTAAGAGAGGTTGAAAGTATGTTTTGGTGTTTAATTAAGAGTAGGGTTATCATAAGGGACCAACAAAAGCTTCATTATAGTTTAGATGCGCTAGCATTTTCAATCTTCCCAAAGGGAAGAAGGTCTCACCTAAAGTGCAACTGGGACTTTAGAAAGATAGGGAGACATTGTAGGATTTCTGCAACCTCATAGATACTATTATCCTATCAAACACTCATTCTATGTAGCACTCCAACCTTAGACATTAGTATAAGTACAAATAACATATGGTAGTAGTAAAAATGTCAATTAATATATATTCATTGAAAAGGAATATGTCCATTCAAAATTAAGAAATTGAGTAAAATTTGAAAATTAGTAATAAAAAGGGGACACGACCAAGAGGAAAGGGCTTTAGTCTTGCTGGTGTATTTTGGGGTTTGTTGCTTGTTTGTGTTGTTTTTGTTGTTGTTTGTGAGTGCACCTATTTAAGAGGGAGGTTAGGGAGGAGGATATTTGTGTACATAGGTTGATAGAGAAGATAGTAAGGTCTCACTTGCTCTGGCATAGAGTTAATTATTAGGGGATTGAGGGCCTCAACTTTTGTTGGGGGTTGGTTGGGTGGAGAGTTGTTCCCCCAACTGTTGTTGTTGATAGAGGAGCCAGTGACTGATAGAGGACAAGTTCTACATGCAAAATTGGTTAAGTTGGTCATCGATCACGTATGTCGAGATTCTTCTCTTTGGGTTATAATTTTTAAATTATGCTATTTATCCGAGTTGTATTAGAATTGTTAACTGATTTATTGAGGACAATGAATTAGACTAATATCAATAGACTATAAATCAATTATTTTCTAAAAAATTCTCAAGGATTCAACTATTTAATTAAGTTTAAAATCTGCCAAAAAAGGGGGGTTGTTACATTTGTTTTGAGAGCTGCTATGCTGGTGCATGCACTGACAATGCGAGCATCAATGACCTCATTAGGCTTCAAACTTGCCAGTTGCAATTTAACAGAACAACCACTGTTCAAGTTTGATTTCAACTAGAAATGCCCAAGTTAGAGCTTGCAATTGTGATCAATGTCAATTCACGGAGTAGGGAAATCAATTTGGGCACTGGAATTGCACAACCTCACAACAGAAGGTTGTGTATAATCAAACCTCACAACCTTCAATTGGAAGCTGTAATGTCCCCTTTTGGAAAATTACTCCATTTTGGCCAATTTTCGAACCTTGGACTAGTGAAACCCAAATGCTCCCAAATGATTTTGAATTTGGTATGGAGGGGCTTGATAGATCTTAAGAGATCCTAATGCAACTCTTAGACACTAAGAAATTCATTAGAAACATTCAGGGCTTGCATTTCTCAAGGAGGAAGGAAGGGGAAAATACTAGGTGAATTCAATTGTTAAAAACCCCAATAGTCTATGAACTTTTGGGCTTCCAAAACATTGTACGACCTTCCGTATTTTATGAATAGAGACTTGGATTTGATAGAGGACCTAAAAGCAACCAAAATCCATAATTAACTCATATTTTAGGGTCTACTATAACTCCCATAAAACAACATGCTGTAAGGCATTGAAATTGTGAGAAAATTGTTAACAACGGACATGACATTTGTTGCACAATATTTAATAAAAAATTAATGGGTCTGCACATCACATTTTGGTCATAAATATTACATCATATGTAGCTAAAACATCAAAAAAAAGTCAGAAAAATTGTGATCTAAAACAGATACAAAATCACTCCAGAAATCCTTGTGAAGATAGAGGGGAAACTAGCTCGAATCAAGAGTTTGTTTGGAAATATTACATGAAAGGTATTGTATTTCGATCTATGGATCCACATTGCAGCTTATTACAAAGATATACATCATATAACATGACCATGGATTCAATCAATCATCCTCCATAAAGAATACACAACTATGAGTGCGCCATCAATAGTAGAATATGGACATTGAGAGAAGATTGAGAAGGAATAGTGAAGAAAGAAATGGTATATGAGATCGAACTAAAAGGGGACTCGAACCTGCATCAAAACACCTTCATTAAGCTCTGATAAGAGGTCTGAATGACCTCTTATCCAACCAAATTGGACATGGATCTTTCACCTTCGAAATTGGTTCAATGGCAGGGAAGACGAACATCCATCATGCAAGGACAAGCTAAGATCTCCAAGAGTGCAAAACAAAAATGATCCAAAAAATGCTCTCCTTTGTCATCCTCCTCTTTTATTAACCTCATGTGGACTCATGAGGTCGAATTCCCTCCAATATACTTCACTCAACTCGAATTAGTGATATATTTTCTCATGAGACACCTGTCCACTTCTTCCTTGCATTCCTCTTTCCCCCAATTCGAATTGGGAATCTTGGCTGACCATAAATCCCTGTATGCACCCTCTTGGTGGATATTTTTATCCCTGGTATGTGAGATGTGTCATAGGTCTACAGGGATCAGGTATGACTTTGTCATATTTTTCATAGATTCCTTCATCATTGTTGTAATAGGTGCCATGGAATCTAGCTACAAGTGTCACAATGCCTCTTCCTGTTCCTTGGGAGTTACTCTCCCACTCCAATTCGACCTTCCTAGATTCTTGACATGAATATTGCCTCTTCCTGTTCCTTGGGCGTTACTCTCCCACTCCAATTCGACCTTCCTAGATTCTTGACATGAATATTGCCTCTTCCTGTTCCTTGGGCGTTACTCTCCCACTCCAATTCGACCTTCCTAGATTCTTGACATGAATATTGCCTCTTCATCTCCCCCAAGTACGTTACCCTCAACCTTGGACTCAAATTGGTGAGAGAATGATGACAAGTGTAGTGGGGAATCTTGCCACATGTGGGCCCCACACCCTCTTATGCACCCTCGTGACCAAATGCTGCTTTATTTTTCTTTTATTATTATTTATTTGACCCAATTAATGTGAATTTGTAAGTATAAGGTCATTTCGGGTCTTGTAGCTCCCTTATTCCAAATTTTGATGGTTCCACCCCCAACCTAGGGAACTAGTAAGTTAGTGGACTTTTTCCTCCATGATAGTTTATTTGGATGGGGACATTACAAACTTTGAATTAGGAATTTGCTCTTCATGTCACCCACCTTTTCCATTTGGCTCTAATTTTACATTGTTATTAACTTGGACATCATGTTTGGCAATTGTTTGATCCTTGGAACCAATTTGACAAACTGTCATGAACATGGCCAAGTGGCGTAGGCCATTGTGATCTAATACAGAATTTGGGGACATGATAAATCCTCCTCTCCCAATATTGCTTGTTCTCAAGCAATTTCAAACATGGATGTTTAAGAACCTTTCCTTCCAAAACTTTGAGTAGTGGCACTCATGTATTGCAATTATGTGTTTCCAAAAGTAAAGGGATGTGTATTTTCTTTTTCATATTGATATGTCTTGTGACATCACCACTAAACACCAAAATATTAATTAAATCCATCAAAACAAAATGTGCGCAATTAATCTTTACCTCTTTCATATTTTGGAAACCCTTTATGAACTTTCAACCCTTTTGCTCAATGTATAATTCTTTGAAGTTGCCACTGAGTTTCCAAACTTTGAGTCTCCAAGATTCCAAGAAAATTTCAGAGAGGAACCACCATGCTTGCTGCTACACTACTCTTATTACAATCACCTTCTCAAGTGGTGATTCAATCTCCCATACTACTTGTTTCCCCCCCAAAATTGAAACCAATGAGACAAAAAAAATGATCCCAGGGTCCCATTGCTTGTATTGCAATCCAACAATTAGGAGTGCTCTCCAACCCATACCATCGGGAAAGTGAATGCCTAGATCCCATTTCCTTGTATGCATCCTTATAAATGTCATAAGTACAAAAGATAGATCATCAAAGTACATAACAGCACCATACAAATGTACATCAAGGAGGTGCCTTGTCAAAGAATCATGAATGTGTTTCGACCTCCAAGTAAGTAGACTACCATTTTCCAAGTGCATACAAGCATCAAGTGACCAATCAAATATGCTCCAGTGACATAGGTGAGGATCCCATGTCTTATAATGTTGCTCCAAAAGGATGTAAGATGCATCCAAATAATCAGACATTTGTTCTTTCATCCAAGAAGTGAATGAAGAACCTCCACTAAAATCTGAACCAAGTAAGGAGCAAAGAAAACAAGGAGACTTCAAGTGGCTCAAATAAGTCTCATCCATACACCCATAAATGTGAGAGTCATAACAAAATAACAAAGGATGTGGCTTCCAATAAGAGTGTGCTCCAATAATAAATCTCTTCACCCAAGTATTGGAAGAAGTTCCTCCAACATCAAATGAACTAAGCAAAGAGCAAGGAAAATCATGAGTCTTCAAGTGACTCAAGTGAACATCATAGATGTATCCATGTAGATGTGTATCATCATAAGGTAACAAAGGACGTTGCTACAATTGTAAAGAAGAAGGTGCTTTAGTCATGTCATCACCAAAAGGAGAGATAGGAGTTTCATACTCCTCATGTGGCACCATCATAAATAAAATTTTCACCCATACTTCATTATGATGAATGCCGCAAAATGTGGAAGTGTGGGATGTAGGAGAATGAACCAACTCACCCAAATAATCAGAAATTGTAGAAGTTCCATAGGGGTAGGATCATGCACCTCCCTTAAAAGTGTGAAATGTTTCTCATAGGTTGGTTCCAAGATAGAGGAATCATGCACTTCTTCAAAAAGTGCATAACCATCATCAAGAGGCAACTCAAGTTCCTCTTCCACCACAACAAGTGCCTGGTTCTCATCAATATCGTCTTCAAACACATAAAGCACATGCAAATTGCCATGTTTCTCATGATCCATCATGTCATGAGAATCCTCCAAGCAATCCACCATATGACAATTTGAAACATAGGAGGAAGGACAAGTATCTTGCAACCTCATAAGAAGTTGCTCATTTTGAATTTTGAGCTTATGAATATCCTCATTATTCTTCAAGTATGCCTCATGTAACCATTCATTAAGATCAACCAAATTGTTTCTATCAAAAATAAAAGACATGAAATTACCTTTGACATTGCACATTGCTCTTTGAATCTTCTCCATGTCTTCAAGGAAGGATGGCTCCTCCAATGAAGTAACTCTCCAACAAGAATTTGACACCAATGCTTGAGTGTCATGGGGAGTCTTCAAGGTCTCTTGAATCTTCTTTTCATCCATCTTCAACGACCCTGCAAGAAAATATGGTTCTTCCAAATGAACCTCCTCTTCTTCTTCCTTCTCGCTTGGACCAACTTCATGAAGCTCAAGTGGTGATTGGGAAGTTGATATTGGTTCTTCTTCAACTGCTACAAGGTATTCATATCCATAGTCAATGGAACTTTGGATTTCAGCAACACCTTCAAAAGTGATCTCCAAGTCACCAACATAGAGGTGTGAGCACCCATCAGTAGGTACTCCTTCGCAGTTCAAGCATCCATCAATAAATGCTCTTTGATCCATGTCCAAAGTAGAATGTGTCTCGAAATTATCTTAATTAGTTTCAATGGAATCTTCTCCATGCTCGTGTGATGTTTCTTCATATTTTTCAGAGTCACTTGGGAGTGACTTTCGATCCTCTTCATGTAATGCTTCTTCTACTTCACCACCTATAGAACTAGGTGGCTCATGGGTCTCCTCATTTCGCTCCTCCTTTTCACTCAAACATATATGATTTTCTCTCCAAGGTCTTTTACAAGAAGGGCATAGATCTTTCTTCACTAACTCCACATCTTCATTCTTTGGCTTGTATCCAAACAAAGCATCCACAAAAATTTCGAAAGGAACTACTGGGGATGACTCCATAATAACATTACAGGCTTGTTATTATTGGGGTAGGGTTCTGCAAGTTTCTCTCCACCATGCTACTTCCTTCAAAGGATATTTCCTTAGTGGTGTGATCTCCCAGTATACATATTCATTGTAAAAGTGATTACAATAGTAACCATCATCATCTCTAAATGTGAACTGGGTAGAGGTATTGCAAAAGGGTTCCTCGTCCACATAATTGCCATCATACATCTCAAAATCATCTTCCTCTAAGGCATATAAAGAATAATCCTCCTCATACTCTGAATATGAATAAGACGTGGCTGTAATTTCCTTCTTCAGTGGATGACCCAATGCACAGGTGCAAGGAAAATGCTCTGATACCACTGTAATGTCCCTTTTTGGAAAATGTATTCCATTTTGGCCAATTTTCCAACCTTGGACTAGTGAACCCAAACTACTCCAAAAGAACCCAAATGCTTTCAAATTATGTATGGAAGGGATTGGGAGGTCCTAATACATCCTAATTCAGCTTTGAGACACTTATGAATTCATTTGAAACATTCAGGGTTTTCATTTCTCAAGGAGGAAGGAAGGGGAAAAATACTAGGTAAATTCGATGGTTAAAAACCCCACTAGTCTAGGAATTTTTAGGCTTCCCAAACATTGCAAAGGAAGGGGAAAAATACTAGTAAATTTGATGGTTAAAAACCCCACTAGTCTAGGAATTTTTAGGCTTCCCAAACATTGCACTACCTTCCCTGTTTTCTATAATGAGACTTGGATTTGAAAGAGGACCTCAAGGGAAACCAAAATGCAACATTAACTCCGATTTTAGGATCTGCTATCACTCCCATAAAACAACATATAGTGAGACATAGAAATTGTGAGAAAAATGCTAACAATGGACATTAAATTTGTGGTACAATATTTAAGCAAAAATCAAAGGGTCTGCACATGATATTTTGGCCATAAATGTTACTTTGTATGCAGCTCAAAACATAGGCAAAAACTCAGAAAAATTCTAATGTCAAATAGGTACAAAATCATTTAAAACACACCATGTGAAAATAGAGAAGAAACTAGCTCGAATCTTGAGTTTGCTTTGAAATATTACATGAAAGGTATGGTATTTCGAGCTGTGGCTTTAATATTTAGTTCATTACAGTGATATATATCAGAAAACATGACCATGGAGTCAAAATATAATTCTCCGCAACACCTACTCAACTAGGTGTGTGCCATCACACTTGAATATGGACATTGAGAGAATATTGAGAGAGAGATAATGGAGAAAGAAGGTAGGCAATGAACTCTAACTATAAAGGGAGTCGAACCTGCATCAAAAAGCCTTCATGAAGCTCTGATAAGAGGTATGAATGGCCTCTCCTCCAACTAAATTGTACAGGGATCTTTCACCTTCGAAATTGGTTCAATGGCAGGGAAGGTAAACACCTACCGTGCAAGGACAAGCTAAAGCTCTCCCAAATTGCAAAGATGCAAATAAAAAGTGACCAAAAGCTGCTATCCTTTGTCATCCTCCTCTTTTATTAACCTCATGTGGACTCATGAGGTCGAATTCCCTCCAAGAGACTTCACTCAACTCGAATTAGTGATAGATTCTCCCATGAGACACTTGTCCACTTCTTCCTTGCATTCCTCTTTCCCCCAATTTGAATTGGGAATCTTAGCTGACCATAACTTCCTCTATTCGCCCTCTTGGTGGTTATTTTTAGCCTTGATATGTCAGATGTGTCATAGGTTTTCAATCAGGTCTGAATTTGTCATATTTGTCATAGATTCCTTCTGCCATGGAATCTAGCTATAAGTGTCGCAATGCCTCTTCATCTTCATTGGGAGTTACTCTTCCACTCCAATTCGACCTTCCTATATTCTTGACATGAATATTGCCTCTTCATATCCCCCAAGTATTTTACCCTCCACCTTGGAGTCGAATTGGTGAGAGAATGATGCTAAGTGTAGTGGGGAATCTTACCCTTATTCCAAATTTTGATGCTTCCACCCCCAACCTAGGGAACTAGTAAGCTAGTGGAATTTTTCCTCCATGATAGTTTATTTGGATGGGGACATTACAAACTTTGAATTGGGAATTTACTCTTCATGTGACCCACCTTGTCCATTTGGCTATAATTTTACATTATTACTAACTTGGACATCACGCTTGGCAATTGTTTGATCCTTGGAACCAATTTGACAAACTATCATGAACATGGCCAAGTGGCTTAGGCCATTGTGATCCAATGTAGAATTTGGGGACATGACAGAAGCCAACTAGATATCTCCAAGAGCGCTTGACACAAATAAATTGGAGTCATATCCAATCTGTGTCATATGTGCATGAATTCGATTGCTAGTGTCGAGAGATATTGTTGTAGTGTCTCTCCTTTTGTATAGTCAACTTGGGTTTGCAACCTTAGTGGAGATAGATTCACATATTAAATTGATGTTTTAAGATGGCCTTTTCTAATGTATTCCAACTATTATGTTTCTACATATGTTATGTGTTACAATGAGTATTTCATTGTAATAGTGTTATCATATGTTAATATTATAGGAGTATTTCATTATTTAATTATGTGGTTATGTTTCTTATGGTTATGTCCTTTAGTTATATGCTCTCATGCTGTCATGCAGCACTTAGCACTTGGTTCTTTGATATTCATTATGTTAGGTTCTCATGACAACGTGTGGAAGTTAGCATGTGATATGTTGATACTCATGATATTACGATGATGTTATGTTCTAACAAATGCATATGGTAGTTAGCATGCAATTCCTTGATATTAATGTTACGAATATGATATGTTCTCACGATGGCATGTGGTAGCATACAATTATTTTCTATTCATGATGGTCTTTCATGACATATTAGTTCAGTGGGATGCTTTATTTCATGAAGGTATCATGGGTTGTTACTTTATGATGATATCACATAACAAATGGTATTCAATAGGATGCTTAATTAAAACTTAGTTTATGAAACATATTATTCCATGATGATGATTATGATGTGTTCTATTGCATAATGTTAACTTGTGATGAGAAATTCTTCGTGATCACATATGATAACCAATTATAGTGCTTTACTATTCATAATGGATTTCATGATATCTTATTACGCCGAAGGCATTCTTTAAGGGTGCGGTTCCTCTCAGGCCTTCGTCGTCTATCGACGAACTACGAGGAGCCGCCACCTGTCGTTTGTCCACAGCGTATCAACGTATTCCACTTGGGTGAGATGCGGGAGATGGGATTCGATTTGGTGCTGATCGGATTCTTGTTGTTCGATTAAACCTACCCATTGCTCGTTGTGGTGATAAAACGATTGATTTTGTAACTCAGTGAGATATGAACAGTGGACCTGTGCCTCCTGCTGCTGCTACCACAAAGTCGAGGGTTGGTGAAGGTCGACGTCTCGTGGGAGATAGAGATGTGCGAAGTCATGGAAATTATTGCCATCAGAAGTCCAACGGATTTGGTCGGAATTTATGCAAACCCTATTCAGAGTCTGTTATTGGTAAAAAGAGGAGTCGTTGCAGATTGTTACCTTCTTTGAAGGGTCACGGTGTTCCCTAAAAGGAAGTTAAATTCTTTAGGGTTATTTGGGTAATGTTTCCTTAACCGCAGGGTTGAGAAGGACAAATTTAGGAAGTTATTTTTAGAAATTCCAGTAAGCAGGTCGATATATTTTTCCCAAACTAAACCCTAGGAATTTTATTAGAGGAGGCGAAGCAAAAATGTTGGCTAACAACAATGGGCAAGGTTAACGGAGTTTATGCAAAAATCTTCAACATTATTTCGGTTTTTTTGTATTCTATGTAGATTTACTTAGTTTATAAGGTGCGAACCTCCCCGAAATACTATTAAAGATTGCATTTTTGTGTCTTGTTATGACTTTAGCTTTCATCTGCCTCAAAAGCATTTTCGATGTGTTATCGTCTGCAAATTTACCAACATCTAGGGTTATTGAAATACATATTTATCAGGACATCTGTATTTTGTATTGTGATTAATTATAATTGCAATTCCAGGGCGAGTATAGGTAATTATAATTGTTAAAGGAGGACCACTTTGCATGGGTTAAATATGGTTTCAATTAGTTAATTTTGGGCATATATTTTAGGAGTGTTTTCGATGCAAAGTTCAAACCCCGAATTCAAGGTTTTGTTAATTTAATTTTTCTATTTCTTAAACTCTTATGTGAAAATGACTGAACTCCAAGAATATACTCCCAACCGTGGATCAATATATAAACTTAGGTGATTTTATGGTTATAATTCATGTTGTATGTTTCCAGTTTAAGGAACTTGCTCAGTCATATGAGGTTCTTAGTGATCCTGAGAAAAGAGAAATTTATGACTAGTATGGAGAGGATGCACTTAAAGAAGGAATGGGTGGCAGTGGCGGTGACGATCCATTTGACATTTTTCAGTCATTCTTTGGTGGAAATACTTTTGTAGGTAAGTTGTATTTTTCTTGTTTATAATGTGCAAGCTTCTGATATATATTGCCAAGCAAATGGTTAGTAGGGTCTCTCTTGACCTATGCAAATTATTTTTGTTTTGGGTCACATGACACAATTTTCTATCTTTTGCTTTGTTGTTAAGGTGGAAGTAACAGGGGAAGCCACAAACAAAGGAGATGTGAGGATATTGTTCACCCCTTGAAGGTATCATTCGAAGAAATCTACAATGGAACCTCAAAGAAGTTGTCACTATCTCGAAATGTATTTTGCTCTAAATGCAAAGGGTAAGTTACCATGGTCTATACGTGCTGCATTTTCTAGCTGGTCTAAAAAGGTGCATTAATTTGATGCAAGGGATATTTTCTTCGGGGACAGAAATTTAGATTGATGGTGTGTTTGAAATTATGACCATGTAATCCTGGACATTAAAACGTTCCCCGGACATTAAAAAGTTCACGATTTTACCTCTTCACAACGTTCTTGAACGTGTGTTTGTGAACTATGTTCAGGAAAGGATCAAAATCTGGTGCATCAATGAAATGCACTAAGTGTCAAGGGTCCGGCATGAAAGTCTCTATTGGACATCTAGGACCTTCAATGATCCAACAAATGCAACATGTCTGCAGTGATTGTAGGGGAACTGGTAATTTGAGATAATGTCTTTAGGTTGAAGGAATCCTTTATTATTTCATATTGCAAACATGTCGATATGTTAATGTTTGAAATCCTCCCTCTGGAGTGCTCTATATTTCAAAAAATTACACAATAAACATAATATAATTGGAGCTAGGTCATTCATTTCATTACTGAAATGATCAGTAGGGACATTATTGCATCAATGGTATCCATGTGAGGTTTTGCCATTCCTTGTCGCTATCACGAGTGTTCCATTTTTAGTTTCCTTACTAATTTGTTTTTATACAGGAGAGACTATAAATGAAAAAGACAGATGCCCACAATGCAAGGGTGAAAAGGTCTTACCGGAGAAGAAAATGCATGAGGTTACAATTGAGAAGGGAATGCAAAATGGTCAAAGGATCACTTTTCAAGGGGAAGCAGATGAAACAGTAAATAATTGTCTTTAATAATTATGTTAGCTGTGGCGTTTGGGATTTTATTAATTTATTTTTCGTTCACCAGTTGGCTTTTATTCTGTTGTTGTCCTTCAGTAGTTGGCTAGATTTTGTTCCGTTTATGACGTGTGTCATTTGCAACTTTTGATGATGCAACCCGACACGGTTACCAATGCCATTGTTTTTGTGTTTCAACAAAAGGAGCATCCCAAATTCAAGCGAAAGGGAGATGATCTTTTCATTGAGCATACTTTATCATTGACGGAAGCACTTTGCGGGTTCCAGTTTATATTGACCCATCTTGATGGTCGGAAAAAGATGGCCAGAAACTTGAAAAATGGGGCAAAATAACACACTAAATTCAACGCAGTAAAAATGTATGGGATCCCTACCTTATTTATTTCTCGTGTCATGGAACCGTGAGCTGAGCATGGAGGTATCTCGGTCTAGTTCCCTGTGCTTCCTTCCTCTTTATTGGTCACTGTCACTGGGCTATCACTAAGTCTCAAACAATCAAAGCCTTGGATGAATAACGTCGTGCTTCAGTGGAAACATTGTGCTTCATCTTCCACTGTATGCTTCAATTTCCATGGACACTTGATATGCTTGTTCTTTATATTCATTGTGTTGAAGCATAGAAGATGGATCGATATATTTTCCAAAAAACATACTGATCCAGGTGAAAAACCAAATAAATGCTTAGAAAATGAGTTCAAGTTACTACAGGAATAGATAAGCCTTTCTGCATTTTGAAGAAAATATAAGTTATTGCAGCTAATCGCAAAAGAAATTGCAGCTATAATAACAAAAGGAAATCTACTTTTCCATTCAAACCTTGCCAACCTTACTCAATGAGCCAGTTTCAATGCCCACCTTCGCCTCCTTTGCTTGCCAAGGGAATGGCTTGAGATTTCTTAGCAGAACTATTGATTCTACAATTTATTTTTAATGTTTTTCCCCTTAACATGAAATTCAATGTTCATCTATGAAAACTAGGTATCAATTGGCTAAAGAGGTGAGAGACAGTTTGGAGATCGTGGAAACTTCATAATAGCTTAAATTCCTCAAGAGCTACTTCTGAGTTTTCTTGAGCATTTTTATGTAGCACACCAAGCCTCAGTGGACGGGCAGTTCCCAACACAAACTATAGAATGTTATTATAGAGATTATGAACAGGTTGCCTCATAATGAAATGCCCCGCCCTTTGTGCAAGAGCTTTTAAGTGTTGCCATGCATGTTTTGACCACGAACAACGAAGAGAACGGGCTTATTTGTTTGTTGATCATCTTTGACCTCCTCCATAACTTTAATCCCACCCTCGAGATGGAGGTTCAACCCTTTTTGGACTTCGTCCACACGGTAAGCTCATGATGTAATTCAATTTGTATTCCTCTCGATCTACTGCCCATGAAGACACTTCCTATATCTTTGTATAAACTAACAGTGGATTTGACGAATAAGTCACTCCCAGGCTCTTCACTCTCTAAAATCATCTAATGGCAATATTGTCCACCATAGTTAAGTGCAGAAGCAGTAGAGTTGGTAGGGGCAACGATTTAATCCATTGACTCATAAGCAAATGATTGGAGAAAACCAACACCAGTAGCAAGAGAGGTTGCAGAGGTAGATGAGGCATGGGCCTTTTGGTAGCAGAGACAAAGTCCCAGGGCAAAGGAAGAAGCATGAAAATCAAATCAAAAGTATCATAGGTGAAGGCTGAAGGAGAGACAATTACGACTCACCAACTGGCATTCATGCTAAGTTTATGTTTCCATTTGTTAATATTGGAGTGACATTTGTTTCGCGTACCCGCATTCGGGCATATGCGTGACTAACATATTCATGCTTACTCTTTTTTTGGGGGGGTTCTAGCTACTATTCTCGTTTGTGTATATATTAATGAAATATGGCATTCTCTTTTGATTGGTATGCTCTTGATTTTGGTGGTTCTTTTTGGCGGCCTTCCTGTTTAATTTTAGATGGTGTGTTCCTTTAGGATGATCTTCTCATAGGTTCATCTAAATTTGAAAGTTGGTAAAATTTAAGCTGAAAGTATCTACTAGGTTGGGGCTTGGTCCCGAACTTCACAAATAGTTATTGGTGCTTGTCCCACTCGTCACCTGCTATAAATGCAGAAACTAACACTACTTTGATAAACAAACCAATGTTACACTTCATATAGAATCAAATCAAAATTTTGCATCCGTAGAAAACTATAACATTCCAAGTTGCTTGATGTTTCAACGTGCCCATCCTCGAAGGGAAAATTGTTGTAATGTCTACTAAATTGTTTATTATGTACAATTTTTTATTAAAAAAAATGACATTTATTTTCAATGCAACCTTTTTTTAGGGTTTTTTAATTTGGTTGTGGTTGTTATAAGTCAAGTAAAAGAAGAAAGAATGGATGTAAAAGTGAGATTAAGTACATGAAAGGGAGAATGAATGTGTCAGGAAAGTTAATAATATCACTTACTATCAGGAACATTTATTCGTATATACTTACTATCATTGTTTCTCGAATTAATTGATAATATAATGAAGTTGTGAAAGAGAAATTAAATATTACAACTTTCAGGAACATTTATTTTATTTTATAGTTACAATATAATATTGGGTGTAGGCGTTGAGTTGTCACTGGCTATCATTAGCAAGCAAGCAAAAGGTAGTCTCCACAACAATCTGATACCAATTCTTATCTGAAAGTTCATCTCATGAATATCACATGAAAGCATGTACGATTACATACGTAAAGAAATCTTTTATGACACATTAAAAGGGTATAGGGAATCCAATAAACCAATAGATGGTTGTACAGTTGTACAACATACCAATGACATAAATATATTAGGTGTAAATATGATCATCTACAACACATGTTTGATTGAAAGGCCATTAAATGAGTAAACTACAGGAGTAGGACCTTCGTCTCTTAAAGTTTCAAACATATACATGTGTGGTTACTGCGCCAATAATATGTAATACGGAAGGAGTTTGCCTTTACAAAGACTAATTGATCAATATATGCTTACGACAAACTCTCCATTTATGCTAAAGCATGTCGACATTCGCTGCACTCAACTTTTCTTGCAAAATATCCATACAATTACTGTTGTCATTTACCCAGGATTTATTTTTAAAATATTTTTTTCCATTTCACGCGTCATTTTGTCACTTGGAGAATACCTCAAAGAAGATGAGGCTTGAATTAATTCCTTTGTAACAAAAGTTTAAACTTTGCTATTATGTTTATGTCTATGTCGTTCATTTATTTTCGAGATTAATTGTTGTAGGTGATGCTCCTGGGCAACAACCACAGTTATACCAAATCACATATCGATGTTTATTTCCAATATATTTAGAGTCAAAATTGCTCACTACCTAGCCCTTTATTGTTTTACTCACATATATATACCTTTTTGTATGACAAATTAATGTACAAATCATTTTACTTGCCATCGATTACATGGGTTTCTATTTATTGCTTACTAGTACCTGTAATAGAGTTTTCCTTTCAATTTCATCGACTACTATCCCTACCATAAATTAGCTAGACTTTCTTTCAAACACCTAAAATTATATTGTCTACGTACACACAATTTTTTCTCATTTTACAACATATTGAAGTTCTTCTCGGTGTTTCATTTCCCCCGCTTTGGGGGTATGTTAGTTATCATGAGGAAATGGCTACTAATCGTTGTTCATTTGTGGCGAGTGGAAGTTTGTTTAAGGTGATCTAATCAGAGAGCCTAACGAGGCTAATCATTATAGGATTTTGTGGGGGAGCATAACCACGAACGAGAATGGCTACAACAAACAAATTATGGGATGGGGGACAAACTCAACAATTAACTCTATGCCATTGGTGCTTAACTCTACTACTATAACTCCATGACTTGAAGTATTTTGGCCAGGGAAGAGGCATATGGAGAAGGACTTCATAATCTTGGGGATGGTGCCTTAATGGTCCATAGGGAGGGAATATAGGGAATCCTTTTGATATGCATGGGGTATAATAGTCCTGATATCATGATTGGAATACATCTAACCAAATGTTGATTAATTCCAATGAGGCCCAGATTTTAGTTAATTTTGATCAGGTCATAGATTTATCAGAAGTTTGGGAGGATGGCTAAGCCACAAAACTTCTCAAGGAACTTCCGATGCCTGCTATATGATCCATGAGCAATTTATAGTGAAGGACCCATGCCATGGTGAGTGGGACCATTTGAAGTATTTGCTAGGAGTATCATGGAGGTGGCAGATAGTATGATTCTCAAGGTGAGGGTGAGTAAGGAAGGAGGGAGTTTAGGAGTGTTGTATCTGTCTATATAACTGATCGAGTAAAGTCTTGTATTTATTTCTATGGGGTTATAACTTCGGGATGATGTTTCCCGAGGGGAGGCTGAAGTATGTAACACTCCAACCTTAGACATTAGTTTAAGTGTAAATAACATATGGTAGTTTTAAAAGGTCAATTAATATATATTATTTGAAAAGGAATATGTGCATTGTAATTGTAATTTAATTTAGGTCCATGGATGACAAATGTGTCATCCATGCAAAATTAAGAAATTGAGTAAATTTTGAAAATTAAGTAATAAAAAGGGGGCAAGAACAAGAGGAGGGCTATAGTCTTGCTGGTGGATTTTGGGGTTTGTTGCTTGTTTGTGTTGGTTTTCTATTGTTTGTGAGTGCACTTGTTTGAAAATGAGGCTAAGGAGGAGGATATTTTTGTATATAGGTTGATAGAGAAGAGATTAAGCTCTCACGTGGTTTGACATAGAGTTAGATGTTGAGGGCTCGGGGCCTAAGATTTTGTTGGGGGTTGTTTAGGTGGAAATTTACCCCCCCAATTGTCGTTGCCAATAGAGGAGATGGTGACTGGTAGAGGACAATGTCTACATGCAAAATTGGTTAAGCTGGTCATCGATCAAGTAAGAAGATATTCTTCTCCTTGTGTTACAATTTTTAAATTATGCTAGTTATTCGAGTTGTATTAGAATTGCTAATTGATTTATCAAGGATAATGAATTTGATTGTCAAAGGACACCTTATAGATTAATTCTTTTATGAAAAATTCTCAAGATATCTATTATTTAATTAGGTTTATATCCACCAAAAAAAGGGTTGTTGAATTCTATACTTGAAAAATGCATTAATAAGCGGAAGAACTAAAGAGCTGGACATAATTTATAAGCAAGTATGGAAGTAACGTAACTCCATTAGACATGCATAAAGGAAATAATACTCATATTTTTAAAAGGCCCTAAAACATAGCTTCATTAACATCTCCCATCATATTACAATATAGCTCCATGAAAACTCAACGAACATGCTCGGAAATAAAGATCAACATAACCCATAGATCAACTACTCAACAAATCTAGCACGACCAATAGAACAACGAAATAATCAACCCTTCTACTATATTCCTGAAGGGATTTTATACAATTATAGTCGCTAACATTGACCAATTCAAGTCGATTACAAAAGGGATAGTGACGACGATGTCAATCCAATACCTTGGTTGGCTCATTAATTATATTACTCGATTTGTAGTTGCTTGTAATCGATTTTTGTCACCTTCCTTTATGTCTTTTATACATCACCTACATCGATATCCAGGCTTTCTTGTTGTATTGTTGGCTTGATTTCATAATAGAGAATGCATAATTGTCCAACAAAAGGGAACAAAAGGGGTCAATTGTAGTGTAAGTGCTGGCATATTCAATCACCATGGAGGGGAAGGTATCACCCAAAGTGTTGTGTCAAGACTACATAACACAGTAAACATTAAAGGGAAAACATAAAAACAATAAATTCCATTTTTCTATTCTACTTGCAAACACAATATAAATCAATTGGAGTCAATGTCATTCATGGACAATGCTACATAATAACAAAATGTAATAGCATCACCATACAAGTAGAGGACCTTCAAATTTTTTAAGGGGGGGCTTCTTCCATTGATATTCATAATGATCCATTGCTAATCACTCCACATTACACCACAACAACTATCATCTACTGAGTAATAACTATCCACTATCAACATTTCACATGCATAAGCCTTTTACAATATACGATATTCACCCAAAGGCGGGAGGATACATGCAAAACTCTATAGAGTCATTGTCTTCTTGTTTTTACTAGCTTGATTAAATTGTAGTCTTCTCCCTTTTTTCTTGCTAGGTGGTGTTATCCTTTTACCACCTCTTCATTAGTTGCTTGGGATGTTTCCTATTGTCCCATACATTATCATCTTCCAATTCTTGTGCTCTTTGATGCTCCTAATGGCCTCTATCCTACATGGCACAACTTAGATATGACTTTGTTTATTCCTCTTGCACCAACCTATCATCCCCAATATCACATCCATTCCACGTTCAAAATGAGGGACCTAACAAGCCCCAACCACACCCATTGAGTTGAATTCGAGTGAATGCTTGTCAACCTTGCTTGATTTGGCATTTTTGTTACTTCCTTTTGCGACAAAAATGCTTACTTCTAAAACATGGGACCCAACTCTGGGACCAAATCTAAAACTTTGTCATTGAACCTTATTAAATCTTCCAACTATTTGGACTAGTTACTTACCAAGATGTCCAATCTTACCAAATATATAAAACTGGTATAGTCAGTGTTATGTGTTTGGAGTTGTGTCCCCTAAATGAACACTCGTTTTGATTATTTTAGTTGTTGCACCTGCTAGAGCAAATTGAAGTTCCCTAGCACGACCAACCTAAGTTGACACAATGGTGATTGGACTAGTCTACTAGCTTTGTAGGCTTGGTTTAATTCTCCGACAACTTGTTATATATCATGCATTTTTTGCTCCAGGATGAGTGGTCCATTGTTTAATTTGCCTCTTGTTAGAGTTGGTTAATTATTTATTGGATGGATTTTGATGGCCATTCCCTCTACTTTTCTTAACTACATCCAATTTTGTGTGGTTACCATAATCTCCCTAGATTGTTCAATCACTTCCTACAACTTCTCCTTGAATCACTTGATGAATGTTATGGTTGGACCTAGAGTTTGTAGTATATGATCCATCTTTCATTGCTTAGCCAAGTGTTATGTGTCCCATATATCCCTCAACTTCTCCTTCCCCTTTTTCATCAATTGGACAATGTGTTGTAGCCAGTCGATGATTTGCGGTAAGGGGAATCTACCTATAGGTCTTGAATTAGTGTATATTATTCTTTAATGGTCAGCCAAATTTGTATAAACTGTCTTTGAATTGATTCAACTTGTCCTTTCAGGATGAGCTTCTCCTTGTGTAATCCATCTACTTCTTCAATAACATCCTCTAGTTGTATTTGCATATTCCTATTCTTTACGACTACTTGGGTAAGGTCCCTTTTTGCTTGGATGAGCCTATGTCCAATTTGATTCCCAAAAATGAAATGTTGATGAATTAAATCCTTGGTGGGCATTTGGGTTATATCTTATGGTTTTGATGCCTACAAGTGCAGTTGTAATGCAATATTCAGTCTGACCAATGGTTGCATAATTTATGGGGTGGCCATTTTTAAGGATAGAGGAGTGTTAAGTTCTATAACAATATGATATATAGGAGGTATTCCAACAGTAGTACTGAACTAAATCTTTCATAACACCAACTAAGGAGGATAGACCATACCCTTAGCTGTACTACCCAATCACTAGTGTGTGAGTGTATCTCCCAGGGTGTTAATGTTCTTGGTGTACTTTAGCAACAAGATGACTGACATAATTATGCAGGGATGGTTTTAGGTGCACATATGGGGTTTTAGATATAACCGATGATATGTGGAAGAAAAATCTCGATATAAGTGTTGTTTGATGCGGTGGCACGAGCAAAGGTTATAAGGGTGTCCAATGAGGTGACTCCTCTTGTATTTTTGGCGTATATTATTTCCCAACTTTAGCTCTACCTGCTGCACAATAGATCTTTGCGTTATTTAAAATGCCAAAATATGCCTCTAGCCTAAAAAAGGGTCTAAATTTTGAGTGCTTGTTGGCATAGGAAAGTGCTATGATACCACTTGCAATGTTTCTTGTTAACTAAAACAAAATATTTAGGGCAACATAGACAAATATAACTACGAAAAGTAAATGAATGAAACCATAATTAGGAAATAACAACAATAAGCAAACCTTTGTTGATATTAATGTCTAAGAGCAATGTTCATGTGTCTCTTTGAGGGCGCAACCTCCAACTGCACATAGCTCCAAATACAATAATATTCACTTGGCAACCAATTACATAGCTTATACTACTAGATGTAGTTTCTAAAACCCCAACCACTTAGTGGATCTCCATCAACGAGGCCTCAACCACTAACTAGTGGACCTTCTATAACGAGGCTACTTACATTTATTGATTTCACCCTCTACCACCTTATGGGCCTTTTTTAATGAAGATAAACCCAATACATTAACTAACTACCTATTTCCTAACTCGAGAATTTAGGGTGAGACCCTAACAAATCCATAAAAAAATAGAAAATTGACCCAATCTAATGTTGTTGGTCAAAGTCATTCCTCTAACATTACACATACACAAGTACACCATGAATTCTCCATGTCCCCTAGATTAGAACATCATAAGCAACCTACTTTGTTGCAAATAACGATTAAAGATGTTGATATCCCAAACCCATGTAGGACTTCATAAAAATATTGTTCCATTTTTTTCTAACGCTCACTACACCACATTCTAAAATCCTATTTTGAAGGCATCTTTATTAAAAAAACAAAGAAACAAACCCTTTTTTAACATTACATGTTTATTTTTTTCTCCATCAAATGCAAAATAATGATTTATAATGGTGTAGTATAAATATTCTACGTTTTCGACCTTTTATGAGCATTTTTTTGTCTTATTTTCTCTACAGTCCGGTTGGAAATCTTTAAAAAATCTTAGAATCACATATATTAGTTATGGAAATTGCATAATTTGGGTGCCATGGGGTATTCGAGGGTGTCGAATCTATTTATGGATTCAAAAACACAATTTAAACACTTCCGAATAAAAGGTGCATTAAAATGATTGTCTTTTTCTTCCATATATGCCATTTTAGAGTCTAACCATCAAACGCCTCAGCATAAACTATGTATTGATGAAGTAATTCGCAAAACATTGATATGCAATAATTACTTAAATTTTTATGTTTTTTTAATTTCATTTTCAAAATTTAAGTAATTATTGCATATCAAATGTTTTGCAAATTACTTCATCAATACTTAGTTTATGCTGAGGCGCGTTTGATGATAGACTCTAAAATGGCATATTTATGGAAGAAAAAGACAATCATTTTAATGCACCTTTTATTCGGAAGTGTTTAAATGATTAAGTTATATATATATATATATATATATATATAATATATATATATATACACAAGGAAAAAAGCGTAATTTAATTAATAGAGTAACCAAATTACTGCAGAAAGCATTTAAAATGCCTTTCAGAAAGAGTATCCAGCATAGTGTTGTATCAAAAGAGCTGCTCATTAGAGCTATCATCCAGTATATACATGTAAGAGTGTACTGAGGTCCATTGAGGGCCTCAAAAGTGGCAAAAAATATAGATCCCAGTCAAAAAATGTAAAGAGTATCATATATCCAAGATTTCCGATCCCTCTATGAAGGTTCTGTGAAAATATCTAAAAGCTTGACCATTTTTGTAGCCATAATATTCCACTATCCAAAAGGTAAGTTCAGTCCTTGTTTTGAAATTTGGTGCGCGGTTGAGTTTCTCTCCCTGTAAACATGGCGACAAGAGAAGGTTTCAAAGTCCCTCAGTAGTCACAATACATATGCCAAAATATTACTTAATAACAGATTGTGACACCGCTGTATTTTGTTGACCCAATTTATCACATTCATAGAGTCACCAAAGATTTGTATATGATTGCAATTCTTTTCAAGAGCGAAACATAGAAGTAGCTTGAGAGCAAAGAGTTCAGAAAATTTGTTTGAACCAAGTCCAATACCCATCTGAATATGATAAAAGGAGGAGTGTGACAGGTGAAGTACAACCCCCCCTCCACAAGCTGTTCATTTGCCGCCTCGTCGAAATATGCCCAAGGGAGTTTGGGGTCAAAGGATTCAGTGATGATAGTGCGAATAGGAGGGGAGTGCTTTAATTGGGGGAAATATGTCAGAATATCCACACTCTGTGCAACCACCAGGTCAGGGACAATTTATTTTTCAAGAAAGAGGGCCTTGTTGCATGCCAGCCAAGTGCCCCAAATAGCCAGGAGGGGAAGTTCCCTATAGTGTAGGGTATCTGGGGAGTCGAACCAGTTCCTCCAAGCATGTTCCAGTGTGTTACTAGTCCAGAGAGTACCAAGATTTAAGGTGGATCTCAGCATAGTCCAGATATGGAAGATGAAGGGGCAAGTGATAAAAATGTGTTGAAGAGTTTCAGAGGCTTGTTTACATAGTGGGAACCACCCATGTCCTCCAATGTGCCAAGTACACCATGAATTCTCCATGTCCCCTAGATTAGAACATCATAAGCAACCTACTTTGTTGCAAATAACGATTAAAGATGTTGATATACCAAACCCATGTAGGACTTCGTAAAAATATTGTTCCATTTTTTTCTAATGCTCACTACACCACATTCTAAAATCCTATTTTGAAGGCATCTTTATTAAAAAAACAAAGAAACAAACCCTTTTTTAACATTACATGTTTATTTTTTTCTCCATCAAATGCAAAATAATGATTTATAATGGTGTAGTATAAATATTCTACGTTTTCGACCTTTTATGAGCATTTTTTTGTCTTATTTTCTCTACAGTCCGGTTGGAAATCTTTAAAAAATCTTAGAATCACATATATTAGTTATGGAAATTGCATAATTTGGGTGCCATGGGGTATTCGAGGGTGTCGAATCTATTTATGGATTCAAAAACACAATTTAAACACTTCTGAATAAAAGGTGCATTAAAATGATTGTCTTTTTCTTCCATATATGCCATTTTAGAGTCTAACCATCAAACGCCTCAGCATAAACTATGTATTGATGAAGTAATTCGCAAAACATTGATATGCAATAATTACTTAAATTTTTATGTTTTTTTAATTTCATTTTCAAAATAATTGGTACACATAGCGATACATTCATTTTAACTTGTTTATTTTATATTTTTGTAAGATGATGAATGATTAAATGATTAAGTTATATATATATACACATAGCAATACATTCATTTTAACTTGTTTATTTTATATTTTTGTAAGATGATGAATGATTAAATGATTAAGTTATATATATATATATATATATATATATATATATATATACACAAGGAAAAAAGCGTAATTTAATTAATAGAGTAACCAAATTACTGCAGAAAGCATTTAAAATGCCTTTCAGAAAGAGTATCCAGCATAGTGTTGTATCAAAAGAGCTGCTCATTAGAGCTATCATCCAGTATATACATGTAAGAGTGTACTGAGGTCCATTGAGGGCCTCAAAAGTGGCAAAAAATATAGATCCCAGTCAAAAAATGTAAAGAGTATCATATATCCAAGATTTCCAATCCCTCTATGAAGGGTCTGTGAAAATATCTAAAAGCTTGACCATTTTTGTAGCCATAATATTCCACTATCCAAAAGGTAAGTTCAGTCCTTGTTTTGAAATTTGGTTCGCGGTTGAGTTTCTCTCCCTGTAAACATGGCGACAAGAGAAGGTTTCAAAGTCCCTCAGTAGTCACAATACATATGCCAAAATATTACTTAATAACAGATTGTGACACCGCTGTATTTTGTTGACCCCAATTTATCACATTCATAGAGTCACCAAAGATTTGTATATGATTGCAATTCTTTTCAAGAGCGAAACATAGAAGTAGCTTGAGAGCAAAGAGTTCAGAAATTTTGTTTGAACCAAGTCCAATACCCATCTGAATATGATAAAAGGAGGAGTGTGACAGGTGAAGTACAACCCCCCCTCCACAAGCTGTTCATTTGCCGCCTCGTCGAAATATGCCCAAGGGATTTTGGGGTCAAAGGATTCGGTGATGATAGTGCGAATAGGAGGGGAGTGCTTTAATTGGGGGAAATATGCCAGAATATCCACACTCTGTGCAGCCACCCGGGTCAGGGACAGTTTATTTTTCAAGAAAGAGGGCCTTGTTGCATGCCATCCAAGTGCCCCAAATAGCCAGGAGGGGAAGTTCCCTATAGTGTAGGGTATCTGGGGAGTCGAACCAGTTCCTCCAAGCATGTTCCAGTGTGTTACGAGTCCAGAGAGTACCAAGATTTAAGGTGGATCTCAGCATAGTCCAGATATGGAAGATGAAGGGGCAAGTGATAAAAATGTGTTGAAGAGTTTCAGAGGCTTGTTTACATAGTGGGAACCACCCATGTCCTCCAATGTGCCAACTTTTCATTTTCTCCTAGACCGTAAGTTTGTTTGACAGAGATCACCACATGAAAAGTTTGGTTTTTAGAGGGCATTTAGAGTGCTGGATCGTTTTCCACCACCACAGTGGTTCTCCTCCTTCCATTTCACCAGCCAACAATTTGTAGCCCATCTTTGGGGTGTAGAGTCCAAGCGGAGAAGGGGACCAAATGAAAGTGTCCCGAGTAGTTGAAATTCTGACATGAGTGGATCGAAGGGCAAGGATATATGCATTCCAAATGTCCCAATGTGCTATGGGTAATCCAAGAAGTTCCGGGCCTTTCCAACCTCGGTGCATGATAATTGTGGACTCCAGATCGACAATTTGAGAAAGGTGGTGAAAACCATGAGCGTGCAGAGAGGTTAAAAGGTGTTGAGGGAGAGTGTGTCTGTTTTGACAACCCAACCAAGGGTCAAAACCAATGCGGACTTGAGATCCATCCCCTACTTTCTAGGCCAGACCCGATTCTATGATGCGGAAGGAGGATAGGTAGCTTTCCAAATGACAGAGATGCCCATTGTATTGCGAATTGGACTTTTGACCCAATTGGAGAGTGAGAGCGGCGCAATATATTTTTGGATCACCACCTTCGTCCACAGATTATCAGTCATCAAGAGGCGCCAACCAGCCTTTGCTGCCAAGGCTTTAGCAAAAAGATAAATATTTATCTTAGCTAGGCACTTTCTAATTAATATGTTGCTTATATTTATAGAACCAACTCCAAATTCCTAGGCATATCCATGTCAATGACATATAAACAAATATAAGGAATACAACAAGAATCTAAGTATTTTTAGCAATAGAGAATGTACAACATGTACTTAAACAGTGAGTATTTGTGGGCTATTAGACTGATCAAGTGGGCTCAATGTTCAGATTGTAAAATCTAGAAACACTCGATGAATGTCCTTTCGTAGAAGATCAGTGAGTATTTGGAAAATGAGACTGAAAAGGTCAAATTACTAGAAAATCTATGTATACTTTGATTCGATAATGAATGACAAGTATAGTTTTTTTCTCTGTGAAAAAAACAACCTGTACTTAAACAACAAAGTTCAAACCTAAGTTGTCTTACCATTTTCTTTTGCACCATAATATAGAGGAAGTGCCTTGAAACAAGAAATAACCAAATATTGATCACTAGTAATTTAAATGCTATTTGTATTGTAATTAGGATGTCATAACAAGTGGACCTCAAATGAGGTGACCAACTCTACTTTGAAATTCCATATAAGAACTATACAATTGCGAAATGTCAAGAATAACTGATTCCCAGGAAGAAAAATAGATGCTAATGGGATCAAGAACTCTACCCTGTTAGTTTAGTCAAATGTGCATTTTGAACCTGTCACAATGATCACCAACATTTACAGCTAGAACTATATGTAGAAATACATGTAAAAAAAAACAATAACTAAATATTTGGAAACCATTAACTAGGATTTTAAAAGAACAAAATTGCAGTTACTAGGAAAACACAACTCACATCAAGTATTTATTGGTTCTCATTTTCTTGTTTTACAAGACGCTTCTCATTGAACTACTCAATAAAGTCAACTTTTTTATTGCAATACAATAGGTGATTAAATGCTTTTAAAATTGTGTCGTTCTCTATAGATAATTTTTTTAAAGGAACATACCCATTGGCCCTATTGAATATTAGTTGGATTATCCCTAGGCTGTCTTGTAGGCCCCAACCAAAAAAAGGAAAAGAGAAAAAATGGATAAGAAGAATTCATGGAAATTAATACAAAAAATGCTCCATTCACAATGCCTATCATGCTAAGATTGAAAAATCTTGAAATACCCACTTCAAAGGAGCCTGGGCTCTGTTTTACAATCTTTTAGATAGGAAATATATGATTTATACATGATCTTTATCTGTTGAACATGTTCATATGATATTGAATATAATAATGCAGTTCTTTAGGTTGAACACCTTATAAATTCCAAAACTACCATAAACAACGCAACACAATTAGAAGATCTAGTAAAGCTCTAGGGAAACATTTTGCATCAAAAATATTATTCATATCAATACCAAGTTTAACCATCATGGGCATAGTAGGCAGTAAATTTTCCATTCACATCATCAAACTCTACAAAACCTGACCATTTCAATGACTTGGGCTTGAATAAGGCAAATCCTGCATCTGCTTTACTCATCCATAAATACTTACAAATTATGATGCATGTTATTAACAAAATCACTATCATTTAAGTTGCACACAAGTTGTGTCGTTTGTTTAGTTGTCGTGACATGCTAGTGGTGCCATGGATAACTATTACATGCAATAGAGATTGTTTTATGGCATAAATCCAAGAGAATATGATAATGTAGCAACACCATAGACAAACTAAAATTCGGTGAAAACCTTTGGATAATACAGATCCACTATACGATTAAGACAACATAAAAACATGTGAAAACATAAGATATCAGAGAAATAAATTACAACGATAAGTGGCAAAAATCACATGACCATGTATTCTAGAAGCTTATCAAGTAAGAGAAATCCATTATTGGCTAATTTGACAAAAGAGCTTTTGCTTAAAGATTATTGAAGCAAAAAATCTATAATTTACAAATATCACCCACTATGAACACATATTTGTACAAATCTACAATATGATAATGACAACTCTATGTTATGAAAGTTGGTTTAATACAATGTGACCTAAATTTGTACATCAAAATTTTGTAAGAATACAATTTATTGTTGCGGCAACCTAGTCACGCCATTCAACCATTTAGCAAATCCAATTTATCAAACATGGAAGTAACCTTGCACACACCTATTACAACGAATGAAACTTTATGACACTAAAATAATAGATATGCAAAACGGTCCATAACATGTAATTTACCAAGTAGAAAAAATATAGTAGAACATTGCCTCAATGTTGCACGTTGTCCTATCTCTTTTAGGATTGCAAGACTTTCTCTATCAATCAGTAGTCCCTCAACCTGTGCATGGATTGCTAGAATTTACAGTAAAAATAAAGAGATAGTTGTAAAATTCGTAACGATTATCACAATGCCCATAAAAAACATATTGCATGAAGTCAAACAACGTATGCAGGCACTTTTTCCTATTACCGGGTGGGTTCTCTTCAACAAACTTAGCTACAATCGCCTTTACTCCTATATTACCCTTTCCTATTCCATCCCTCCAAAATAGATATGGTGCGCGGTCAGGGATTGAAGTGAGGGAATAAACGCCAAACTACCCATTGACTAAATGATGAAATTTGCAAGAATAATCATAACATAAACCATAAGAGCAAGGGTACAAGAGAAAACTTGTTGGAACATCCATACAAAGGAATAATATATTTCCTTTTGTGCACTACTCACAAGTTCCCATAAATCGCAAGAACAAAGGATCTATCTCATCTGGAGCATGTAACTCTAAAGGTCACAGATTATGAATATCATGAAATAAAAAGCCTCCTTGATAGAACAAAATGTTTTTTTTTTGTAAGTTAGAGATTTACATTATATCACAAAAAAGAAAGTACATAGATATACAGTACTTATGGGCCTCTCACGGGGAGAAAACAAACCAGGCTAGTAGTTTGATAAGCATGGACCTAAGCATTAAAACATCTTTTTGAAGTCTTAATAAGTTGCCTACAAATATCGAACTACCTAAAGAGCTGATAGTCTCGATAAAATATGATAAACCAACATATTCAAAACAAGAAAACATAAGCAAAAAGCTACAAAGAAGGGCCAACTTCGAGCCGCAGCTTGGTTTGGGGCGGCTCTAGGATATCTACATTGGGTTCAGGAGCTTCTCTCTTGACATTGCTTGTGCCACATTATGCATGCACGTCATTCTGCACTAGAGTCTTTGTCATTTCCTTCTGGTCCTCTTCTTTCACAGCCAGAGGGTCCACACCATGTCGAGCTTCAAATGTTCCTTCCACTTCAGGCACCCAGTGAACCACCCCTTCTTCATCAATGTACATGAGCAGAGGTGAAGGAATGATGAACATGTTAGAAAAACAGGATCGCAGAGCAATAATAATAAACAAGATGAAAATATAAATACACAAACACATTACAAGAGAGACACCAATATAGCGTGGTTCACCCAAGATGGGCTACGTCCACACATAAATTGCCAGTCCTTATTATTATACCATCCAGGAAATGAAGGGATACAACCCGCAACACATCCGCTGCAACTTCCTCTTCACTCTCTCTCAATCTCTCTTACACGATCTCACAGATCTTTACAATGCTACAATACAATCACACAGCCGTATTACAATGTCTTCCTTTTATATGGGAAATACCATGGGAAAATACCACGGGCTACCCAAAACCATGGGCCCATAATCTGTTGCTACAAAAATAACCCATAACAAAAATTTATTTCGGGGGCGTTGCCCCTGGACCCCATGTTGCACGTGTCGGGATCATAACCAAACCTGGGGTACAACAGGATTGAAACAACATCATGAGACTAGAAGATCGGGTTCCATAACCAACAATCTCCCACTTGGAGACTGATCACAACAACTCCACCGCTGTTGTACTTGCTGAACCTTGGACTTGGCAGATTTCTCGTCTTCACCTTCACGCTAGAAGGCCAACTAAAACCGGGCAGGAACTCAGTTTTTCTCTGGTCACTACCTTTGTAAACATGTCTGCAGGATTCTGGCTAATATGTATCTTCTCCAGCTTCAACAGTTCATCTTCCAGAACAGATCGTATGAAATGGTGCTTGAGCTTTATATGTTTAGTCCTAGAATGGAAGGTTGAGTTCTTTGCAAGATGAATGGCACTCTGGCTATCACTATACAACCTACTATCCTTCTGCTTCTTACCCAATTACTCCATAAACCTCTGCAACCAAAGCATCTCTTTACTAGCGTCTGTAGCAGCAACATACTCTGCTTCCGTTGTTGAAAGTGCAACAACCTTTTGCAGTTTCGAAATCCAACTTACTGTTGTTCCACCTATAGTAAACACATACCCTGTGGTGCTCCTCCTGTTATCCTTATCACCTGCCATATCTGCATCAACATATCCTTGTAGAACAATATCTGAACCTCCAAAACATAATGCATAAGTGGTAGTACCTCTCATGTACCTGAGAATCCACTATACTGCCTTCCAATGTTCTTTACCTGGATTGTTCATATATCTGCTCACAACTCCCACTGCATGTGCAATATTTGGTCTTGTGCGCACCATGGCATACATCAACCTGCCAATTGTTGACGAATAGGGAATCTTGGACATGTAATCTATCTCTTCGTGTGTCTTGGGACACATTTTCTTACTTAGTTTGAAATGGATAACCAAAGGTGTACTAACTGGTTTTGCATTCTGCATTCTGAACCTCTCCAACACCTTTTGTATGTACTCACCCTGAGACAATGTTAATTTGTGATTTTTCCTGTCTCTTGTTATTCTCGTACCAAGGATTTGCTTTGCAGCGCCCAAATCCTTCATCGCAAATCAATTAGCTAACTTCCTTTTGAGAACATTTATATCCTGCATGTTAGACCTTGCAACAATCATGTCATCCACATACAATAACAAGATAATATATCTTCAATTATATAGCCTCTTGAAATAAACACAGTGGTCAAAATGAAATCTACTATAACCTTGTTCTGTCATAAACCTGTCAAATTTTAAATACCATTGCCTTGGAGCTTGCTTCAAGCCATACAAGCTCTTCTTCAACCTGCATACCAGATTCTCCTTCCCTTTGACCTCATACCCTTGTGGTTGTTGCATATATATCTCTTCCTCCAAATCCCCATGGAGAAAGACTATTTTTATATCTAACTATTCAAGATGAAAATCTTCTACCGCCACAAGACTTAAAATAGTCCTAATTGAAGTCATCTTAACAACAGGAGAAAATATTTCATCAAAATCTATACCTTTCTTCTGTGCAAACCCCTTTACAACAAGTCTGGCCTTGTACCGCTTCTTACCTCCATCTCCTTCCTTCAACCTGTAAACCCATTTGTTCTGTAATGCTCTTTTACCAGCAAGCAACTGAACCAAATCCCAAGTCTGGTTTCCTACCAATGAGGCCATCTCCTCATTCATGCCTTGCTCCCACTTCTTTCTAGTTTCCACCTGCATTGCTTCTTCATAACATTCTGGTTCACCAGCATCAGTCATCAATAAATAATACATTGAAGGAAAGTATCGTTCAGGGAGTCTACTTAACCTGGTAGATCTTCTTACAGTTGTAGGAGTTTCAGGTACTTGCTGTTGTTCTTAATTTTTTGGCACCTTTAGAATTTCATTTTCTTTAATTTCATCAAGTATTGTGTACTCTGTGTTTTCCTTTTCCTATTTATTTCCCTGCAACTGATCTTTATACATTACATTTTCATTAAATATCACATCTCTACTCCTAATGATTTTGTTATTTTCATAATCCCATAAGCGATAACCAAAATCATTAATCCCATATCCAATAAAGGAACATTTCTTGGATTTAGCCTCAAGATTTGTTCTATTTTCTTTATCAATATGGACAAATGCTTCACAACCAAAAGTTCTCAGAAATGAGTAGTTTACCTTTTTACTTGTCCATGCCTCCTCTGGAATACCACCATCCAAAGCACTTGAAGGCCCTCTGTTTATTAAATAAACAACAGTATTTACAGCATCTGCCCAAAACTGTAAGGGCAACCATGCATACAATCTCATACACCTTGCACGCTCCATGATCGTTCTATTCATCATTTATGACACACCATTTTCTTGTGGTGTTCATGGGACTGTCTTCTCTCTACGAATCCCATGGTATGAATAGTAACTATCAAACTCCTTGCCACAGTACTCACCTCCATTATCAGATCTGAGACATTTCAACCTTTTTCCTGTCTCATTCTCAACCAAAGCTTTCCACTTCTTAAAAGTAGCAAACACATCAAATTTATGTCTAATGCAATAAACCCAAGTTTTCATAGTTACATTGTCAATAAATGTAACATAATAATGAGAGCTACCAAGAGATTGTACCTGAGCCGATCCCCATACATCTGTATGCATAAGCTCTAACCTTTCATTCTTCTTTTGTTTCCCAACCTTGATAAATCTGACTCTCTTTTGTTTTCCATAAACACAATTCTCACAGAATTCCAAACTTACCTGCTTCAGATTTGACAACAACTTCCTTGAGTGGAGAATCTACATCCCCTTTTCACTCATGTGGCCAATCCTATGATGCCACAATGTTGTAGTTGTTCCCGTGGAAGCTAAAGAGATAGAATGGTCAGTATTATGAGGACATAAATACAACGTACCTATCCCGTCTCCTTTTGCTATCACCATTGATCCTTTAATGATTTTCCACCACGTTTCTCCAAACATAGATAAACAACCGCCATCTCCCAACTGCCCTGTTGAGATCATATTTCTTTTCATAGCAGGAACATGTTTTACATCTTTCAGCAGCCATCCACTTCTATTCTTTAATTTTATCCATACCTTACCCATTCCAACAATTTTACATGGCTCGTCATCACCCAAAAAAAAATGTCCAAAATCGCCTGAAACATAATCATGAAAGTATTTCCTATGGAGTGTAGCATGACATGAAGCCCATGAATAAACTAGCTAGTAATCACTAGTATTATCTAATGCAAGAATCAAAGCATCTTGTAACACATCACCTGTTACATTTGCTTCCTGAGTAGTCTCCTACTGTCCATCTCCTTTTTTCTTTAGAGATCTGCAGTCTTTCTTCAGATGCCCTTTCTTTCCACAGTTCCAGCACTCTATCTTTCCCAGGCTGGACTTGGATTTTCCCTTTTTAGAATTGTTGCGATCACCTTGCCTCTTTCCTCTCTCCCTTTGTCTTCCCTTGCTTTCCATGGTCAATGCATTACCTGATGTCTCACCTGTGTTTTTTCTTCGCATTTCCTCACTAAGAATAACACCAATAACATCATCAAATTTCAAGGTGTTTGAACCAGAGACAGAGTTACTTACAACCAATGCCAAGCTATTCCAACTTTTTGGCAATGAACACAAGATTAGAAGAGCCCTAACCTCATCATCAAAGTTCACACTTACAGAACTTAGTTGATTTGTAACCGTATTAAATTCATTTAAATGATCAGGAACAGATCCACCTTCTGAGATCTTCATATTAAACAAACGCTTCATTAGAAATACCTTGTTGGAGGCCGAGGGTTTTTTCATACAACTTACCCAATGCGCTCATCAAACCCTCCGTTGTCTTTTCTTTTGAGATATTGAAAGCCACCGACGAAGCCAAGGTCAACCGTTTTGTTCCCAGTGTCTTTCTGTCAAGAACCTCCCATTCTTCGTCCTTCATAGTCGCCGACTGTTTTGCTTTTCCTCCCAACAACAGGACTATATCCTTCTAGCACAGATAGTCCTCCATTTGCATCTTCCATAACTAGTAATTTTGGCCATTAAACTTCTCGACCTTAAACTTTCCTTCTTCCACCATTACTCCCACTCGAACCAAAAACCCTAGTTTCCTGCGAGTTTATCTGCCAAATAGACCTTTGGCTCTGATACCAATTGTTAGAAAAACAGGATCGCAGAGCAATAACAATAAACAAGATGCAAATATAAATACACAAACACATTGCAAGAGAGACACCAATATAACGTGGTTCACCGAAGATGGGCTACGTCCACATAGAAATTGCCAATCCTTATTATTATACCATCCAGCAAATGAAGGGATACAACTCGCAGCACATCCGTTGCAACTTCCTCTTCACTCTCTCTTACACAATCTCACATATCTTTACAATGCTACAATACAATCACACATTCGTATTACAATGTCTTCCTTTTATAGGGGAAATACCATGGGAAAATACCACGGGCTATCCAAAACCATGGGCTCGCAATCTGTTGGCACAAAAACAACCCATAACAAAAATTTCTTTCGGGGGCACTGCCCCCAGACCCTCTGTTGCGCGTGTCAGGATCATAACCAAACTTGGGGTACAACACAGCTGAAACAACATCATCTATGAGACTGGAAGATTAGGCTCCACAACCAACATAACAGGTCCGCTATGTCGGCACACTAGTCGATGAGGGCCTATATGCGGTGAGCCAAATCATGGACGCGTGTTTTCACGTCATCCTTAACATTACAAATGTCGTTCTGGATTCCAAGCAGGGAATCTGTCATGGCTTCCAAGTGGCGGGAGATCCCTCCGCTGCGATTTTCTTGTGAATAATCCCGCCTCCCTCAGCCTCGTTTGCTGGAAGCGCAGTGCTATTCTCGAACCATACTATCATGCTCTTGACAGGTCTTGTGCACGTGGTGAGGATGAGGGTTGAGCAACCCAGTCCGTTGAGTTGCGGTGAGGGTGACAGAGTTTGCAATTCGAAAGACTAAATAGATAGGATGTGCTCGCAACCCATTGCCCTGTGCAATTTAAAACCAAGAGTCCAAACTTTTATGCGCATTGAATGTGCCATCATGACGCGTTTGCTGAGGGGTTGTTTCATGGCTCGAAGGGGGAGGAACATTAATTGCTTGATGCTCGCAGGTTCGCCAACCAAGCTGTGCTCTTCGCTGGCCTATCCTGCATCATGTTCCTGTTGTGTCTGGTGTAAATGCTAGTCATATCAACAGTTAGCACCCCATCCAGGAAACAAAATGCAGATTTACACACCACTTCTACCAAGTTATTTATGAACCCTTCGTGTATGGGTTTGATATCCCTTTCCTTACATTACTCTCACTTCAACATGCAAAGCGACATTGACAATCCTACACCCTGAACTTTATTGTCAAGAGCTACAGGGAAATTCAACTAACATTTATGCCCTCCTTATTCCAATTTGGTTAAAGCCAACAAAAATATGGCACCAAAGATAGAGGGCCAAAGACTTGCCATGGACATTAAGAAGCAAAAAGAGTACAACAAAACTCCTTTGATCATGTGCATAGAAATAAAGAGAAATATGCATCCTGCAACCAAACTCACCATTGACATTATTGGATGTGCAGGAGGTGCAATTAAACAAATGAAGTAAAATCCAACATTAGTATCTTAAATTGCAATTTATGAAAACACATCATAGGACAATGTAGTAAGAAGGTCGGAGTTTCGAGTTTGTTTGTGAAATTCTCATCCTTAATGTTCGCTAAGGCCCTTTCAACATAAAAGACGACACTAGAAGGATGGAGCCATATGGCTTGGATGTAAAAATTGACGACCTCCTTGAAATCTTCCTCAAAGGCCTTGATAGCCCACCTCACAAGGTTCTAGACCATTATTTTTGTGCTTGTAGAGATTCAATCGTATACTTTTTTCATGATATCAAAGAATAATAGGAATCCTAGAGCAGAGTAAGAGAATAAGGCTCACTCTTACGGGATTATAATGTGTCTTTATGTGAAAAGAAAATTAATGGTATATTCAACCTTTATGAATAAGCCTCCATTAGTCCATCCATTGTACATATGAATAAGCCTTTGTTATTCCTACAAGAGCCTCACGTAAATTGTTAAGATAAGTGGGCTGCCAAGATATGCCTGCAACATTATCCCATAGCAAGCATGTATGTTGTTTGAATCTGATCTATATCAAGCTCCTCTCCCTCCATACCCTCCCCCACCAAACAACCCACCTCCATCCATCTTCACCCCCCAATCCCGCATCAACAAAAGCCCATCTCATTTTTAGATCCAACAACAACTCTATTGCACACCAAAGCCACTCCAGTGCCTTCAAATGACTAAGAATTGAAACCCTCCCTTCTTAACCTCCAAAGGTGTCAAGGGTTCAACCTTGTCTCTTCAAGGTGTAGAATACATCTATGGTGGTGATAGTCTTTCCCTTGGTGTGCTCTGTGTGTATATGGCGACATCCCTTTCCAAAAGAATCTTCAAACCTGTAACAATAAAATAAAATAAATAATATTAATATTAATTTATTATTAATTAAAGACTATCTAAAGTCAATAGTCATGCCCTATTACGAAAAGGTGCATGGCGGGCTTATATAAAGCCCAAACCTATGTAACTATTAATCATCTATCTTACATCTTTTCTACTTTACATTATTTGCTTGCCTTACATGGCATTTCTACGTTATTTGTATTTACTATTTTATTAGTGGGAACTTTAGTTCCTTCAGTGGTATCAGAGCTAACTTCTGATCCGGCGGGTAGCCATAATCTCAGAGTTTCTCCTAACCTTGGCTTTTAGCCATAAACTCTAGGGTTTCCCTAAATCAACCACTCCCACTTCCACTAGCCTGTATGTGCACGTCCATCTAGATTCCAGCCTCACCACCGAACGTTGCTTTCCACCACACCACCCCACTTCTTCTGCACCATACCCCTCACTTCGTTGCTTGCCTACTAACTGCATTCCCCACCAACCTACACCCTGTAGCTATCTTGCTTCGACCAGCACTCCGTCAACGCCGCTATTTCCTGCCCTCCATCCATCCCTTCCCGCCGCTGTCTCCTGCCCTCCGTCTCTCCCTCCACCACCACACCTCTTCTACTCCTCCCGCCGCTCCACCTCTGCGCCTCTCCCTCCCCGCGCTTCGTGCTGCTTCCTCATCCCGTGTCCACGCCATTCCTCTCCCCTCCATACTCCTCCTCCTACCTCCCTCGTTCTCCACCACCGCTCGCGCCTCGTTCCCCTGCTGCGATTCCCACGCCCTCTTGCACCTACTCCCCCATCCATCCCTTCACCACCGCCTACGCCTCCATCCACGCCAACCACCTCCGCTTCCCTCCCTTACTCCCTTTGCAGCCACCCATCTCCATCGCGGCTGCTCTCCATCCCCACAGCCTTCACACCTGCAAACAAACAAACAAAAAATTAATAAAACAAAAATTTATTTAACATTTTGTTTTATTAAATTTTTTATTATAGTTATTAAATAGCTATAATAATAATACTAATATTATTATATAATTATTATTTTGAAATAATAATTATTTTTTTATTGAGGAAAAAAAACACGCTATATATATAGTTTATATAACACATTAATAATATTATTATTATCCAAACAAACAAAAAAAGCAAAAGTCAAAGTAAAAAAGAAGGTTAATTATCGCCAAAGAAGTCATTGAAACCAATTGTGGAATTATTAAAAAAATTATGGATTCCATATATAAATCCAAATTTTGGACCAAGTGTCCTTATTATGAAATGGAATTCCAATATCCGACAGCCTTTAAAAATTGCAATCTATCCTGTCCAATATGTGATAAAAAATTTATTATAAGGGACGATCCAGGTCACTCACAATTGCAATCACAATTACCAACAGTTTTGGCCAAACTAAAAACGTGCGAACTAGCTAATAGTGTTCTACAACTTCAGTTTGACAACCAGAAAAGAAGTAATGATTTTAAAAAAGAACAGATTATTACCTCAGAATTACGAATTCGATCATTGGAAGATAGTGGAGAAAACCTCACAAAAAATTTATTAGATAAGGACGAGAAAATATCAAAACTGGAAGGTATCATTCAAAAAATTGAGGACCAATTAAAAAAACCAAACAAAGTTGAAGAATATCTGTATGGAAATAATGTCGACTTAGAAGAGGAAATTAGTCGTCTAAACAAAGTCGTCATGGACAAGGAAAACGAATTGGCGCAAGTACATGAAAAGTTAGAAAATCAAGAAACAGAGTTATGTCATCGTCAACAACAAAAAGAAAAACTCCAACAACAGTATGACGACAGTAAGAAGACACATAAGTTGGAACTAACAAAAGTCAATAATGTGTTATCAAGCAATACCGAAGAGATTTTTTGACTACGAAATCATAACAAAACACTGATTACAAAGATTAAAAAATTAAAAAACAATAGCAAGAGGGAACACGCAGATGAAGACCTCGAAGGAAGAACACTGGAAAAGCAGGAAGAAAACCAGTGTCTAAAGAATTGTAATAAGGAACTAGAGAATCAAATCAAGAAGTTAGAAATTGACAAAAAGTCGCAAGATGAAAGAATCAAAAAGATTCATAATCATAACAATTTACTGGAGAACCAAGAAGCACAAATCCAGGAAAATGCATCCAAAAATCAAATCGAGGAAGTGAAGGAAGTCCTTGCCGTAGTTTAAAAGAAAGAAAAACAAACAACACATACGCCTTACTGACATCCCAATTATAATCATCATTTTGACCAACGACAGGGTCAAAATGAGCATTCACAAAAGAGTTATGTTGACAGACAAACAGTTCGACATACTAAGCAACAATTGAGACGACCCATTCCCCAAAATGATCTTAGAGGTCCGATCAAAATAGATCTGGGATGGACCACAACAGATACGATGGGACAATTCTCCTGGGGACTCCAGAACTCGTATCGTCTTATTTCATCAAGTGTCGCAAAGGATCTAGAGATAACAGCTCAAGCAAAATCAGACATTGTTGTCAATGAAGCTTTGAGGACAAAGCTTCCCTTGAGGGGAAGGCAATGTAACAATAAAATAATAAAACAATATTAATATTAATTTATTATTAATTAAAGACTATCTAAAGTCAATAGTCATGCCCTCTTACGAAAAGGTGCATGGCGGGCTTATATAAAGCCCAAACCTATGTAACTATTAATCATCTATCTTACATCTATTCTACTTTACATTATTTGCTTGCCTTACATGGCATTTCTACGTTACTTGTATTTACTGTTCTATTAGTGGGAACTTTAGTTCCTTCAAAACCTCTCGTTGTTTCTAGAGAAGTCTTAATTGTCCTTCCAACCCCGACAAAAACATGACTTAATGATTGTAATGTCAAATTAATTTCATGAATCAATCAATGCATTTTTTGGCTAAAATGTATTTCTTGTTCAACACAACGAACTATACAAAAGACAACCCCGAACCTCAAATTAGGTTAGTAATTTGGGTGCCAAGCATTCACACCCAAGATGGCAAGTAACTTGGAAGAAATCACTCCAATCCAATGTCATGCTTTAAATATTTGTTGACAATTACAATAATGATATTAGAATATAACTAGCAATTGCCCCAAGAGGGGCAAAAAGAATGCCGAGAGGAAAAGAGGAAAGGTACAAAAAACAATTGCAGTTGTTATCTAATTTAAGTGCATTTGCTAGACTAATGTATGATCGATGTATATCCATATCCATGTGTCAACTATTGTGAATACATCATGGCTTCGACTGAGTTTTGATCAAAGAATCGGTTATTAATGTTCAAGGATGTTTCTGAAACACAAGGCATTAAGAGAGCACGATTGGCAACAATTTTTAGGTAGACCACCAATTGGAGATGAAGCACAAAAGCACTGTGAGCAAAGCAAAGATATTGGTGACCATATGGTCAAATCAAATGACCAAAGGTTAGCTTATGAAAACTACTATCATCCAAAACAATCAATTTTCTTATTTCTTGAAAAATGGGGATGGCTAGTCCATTAAGAGGGTAATGCAGCATCAAATTCACTATTGAGGAACATAATGAATGCATAAAGGATTTTATGTGTGTTGTATCTTTGAATTTATTGGTTAAAATGCAATCCATGAAAGTGCTTGTAGCTGCAGAAAGTTGTCATAACTGAAACATCATTATATATTGGTGCCAAGAGCAAGGGGATTAAATAGCAAGCAACTTGATAATCATGTCATATAGAATTAGGCTAAAGTATATCCAACATGATGTTATCATAGTTGGCTATGATGTTATAATCAATGAAGGTTTTAGAACAACTTCTCCCTTCTCTATGTCTAGTGAAGGTTTATAGTGAAGAAAAGTATCCAAAGGTTTTGAGGATGTTTTTATTATTATTTTGGTGCAGGCTTAAACCATTAAGATGCATCGTGCACTTACTTATCACTTGCATAGGTTAAAATAATTTATAAAAAAATATTAGTCATTTGCTCAAAATAACTTTGCTACTTATCCAATATTTTAATAAAGAAATGTAGTTATTATTTCAAGCATATAAAAGGTTACTTATAGTTATTCGTCCATGTTCTTGGTTCATAACAAGATCAATGCAAGAGTTTACCTTCTAAACCTTGATGTTTTGTACAATATTGAGCTAAGACCCACATTCATAAGTATTCGCTAAAATCACACAATATAAATAACTCGTTGGTATGTTCTTTCCTTGGTTCTACATAGTATCTGCCTTGTTTGCTTTAACACTCCTATATTTATTCAATATAATATCGTCTAATTGAACAAAATTATGAAACAAAAATCATTTATAAAATATTATGACTACTAAGATGTGATTTACAATTCCATCGAGAGTCATATTAATTGATTAATGTGTGGTGATTGTAGATCCAACTTGCTCATTAGTTATAAAAGATTGAGAGCATCTGGTATAGTTTTATTGTACTGTGATTGTCCATCCAGTTTGCTCATAAATTAAAATATCATCTTATGTATTTCCAGGAAAGAGATATTGTTATATAAAAGCCAGTTTTTTATTGATTCGATTTATTGGTCAATGCTCATGGAATTTATATAGCAACAACATCCGGTAAAAGGATTCTCCGTATCAGATACATACTTAAACAAATCAGATACAAACTCCAACTAGATTCCATTCAGGAGGATTTGCCTGTAGCCAAAGGAATAATGTAGTTCTCTATTACATTGTTCATTGATGAATAGGGCTAAGTCTTGTGAAGGCCCATAAATCCCAGACTGCTAGTCATGGACTTGGGGGATAAATAGACACCCCCCTGTTGTGTCCATGTTCCCTCTATGGGTCAGATGAAGGGAGGGGCCAGGACATAGTGGATCAAAGCTCTTTATAAAGTGGTAAAGAGGTATGGATGAGGTTTGGGGCAACATTTTGGTTGGATTAAGGACAAAGTCAGAGTTCTCAGGTGTGGCAGAGGATCACACCGTTGCATAGAGCTCACCAAAATCTTTCCAACGGTACCAGGTTTTCCAAAAATGGACTTAGGATGAGGAATTTATCAGCCTGAGAAGTTGGTAGTAACAGGGGTATGTGGCCAACTTCTGACTTTCCGAACCCACATTGCGGATTGCAGAAGTCGGAGGCGTAAATCTTCGGAGTTGCACATTGTGGTTTTGACTTTCCGACTCCCGCAAGGCGGATTGTGGAAGTTGGAGGCGTATTCCTTCGACGTTGTATATTTGGAGTTCCGACTTTCCGACTCCCGCAAGGCGGATTGCGGATTGTGGAAGTCGAAGGCGTATTTCTTCGACGCTGTATATTTGGTGTTCTGACTTCCGACTCCCGCACTGCGGATTGCAGAAGTCGGAGGCATATTCATTCGACGTTGTATATTTGGTGTTCCGACTTCTGACCCCCGCACTGTGGATTGCGGAAGTCGGAGGCATATTTCTTCGACGCTGTGTATTTGGACTTCCGACTTGCGGATTGTAGATTGCGGACTGAAGTTGTTGCAACTGTGTAAAAGTGCAGAGTTGCGGATTCTTTAAAAAAAAATTAGCAGGTTGTTTCTAAGGAGCTCCCCCATCACCTCTAAAGGGCACTGAGGGGATCGGGGACGTTACAAATGTAAAAATAAACATTTTTTGCATTATCTGGTCAAACATCAACCCAGGGACTTGATGCTTCCACACGCCGATACTTCACCAAAGGTTCAAGGATGGGGATGATTCTTGGAGAAGATTGGAGAGACCCACCAAATTTCAGGAAATGACCCAAGGGACAACAACATGGAACCTCCAGCAAGCGCTGTGTTTTTTCTGCTTCCTTGCTTTGAGGGATTTGGGAGGGGTAGGATATTTTGAGGGGATAGGTGGGATTCACTAAAATATGAACTTAATATAGAAAGCACTTTTTGGTGACAAAATATCAATGTCCCCATTTGGGGAAGAACAACACCCCTAACACAGAGGATGTTCCCTATCATCAGGGCCAATCTTTGGAACCCTTTTCCAATGAGGGATAACAAGGATGACCCCACCCTGTTTCACAGTCCCCAATACACAAAATAAATATCACCATGATATACATGGGCTTGGGCAGAGGTCTGTCAGCTCTATACTTTGGTTATTCCATTGTTTTCATTAAGACAGGCAGAGCAAAAGTGAGAGAAAGCTACTAATCAATAAATCACTGATCGTTAAGAGCCTTGACGTGTGTTTGCTGTGATAAGAAGTGATTTTTACAGCCCTTAACCTTTGAGTGGCTAAAAACTTAAAAAAAACATGGTTCTATCAACAAAACGAAATAACAATAAAAAATAGTTCTATCTCATATATATAAAGGAGCAAATATCCATGTTAGCTCAGGATTTATTGAGGATTTTGAAGATCTTAATTTTTTTGCTGTAAAAAAATTGATTGTAAAAAGATTCGATAACTAGAACACTTGATTAATCTGGAATTAAAATAGAGTTACACTGATTTGTGTTTTGTTTTTACACCTTTTGTTATAGGCATAGCCCATTATGTATTTGCTCACTATAATTTTATCCACAAGTGCATATATGTATGTGTATGACACAATGAATAGGACTACTTTTCTCTCTGGGATACTCTTACCCTAGGATATTATTGTGTGTGCATGTCTGCATACACACAATGACAGAGACATAGACAAACAAAGAGACTCGTCTATTTCAAGTTGCAACACAAATACTAAATACATGAGAAGTTTGTGTACCTCCATAGCTCTCCTGCGATGTAAAAATCTCGATTTTTATATTGAGGGAATCTTTCCAATTAGGTGAGCAAGAAGGTGACTATTTGAATGTTCAGCTGCAATTGCATGGTCAAACAAATTTTAATATATTTATTTTGAAAGTATCCAATGCAAAAGGATAAACGACAAACTGTACTGTAAGCACCATACACCATACCAGTTCGTTTGTCTCCAGACATAGATATATGTCAAAACTATTAAGCAAAACTATGTCACAAATTAAAAATCTTGAATCCCTGTTTTTAAACCAAAAAATACTTCTAACTGAACTCTGTGTGCCCTGGACATTGACTCAGGCGTAAGATTAGTCCTTCTTTGTACACGCTTTCAGAAAGAGCAAATTCAATTGACAATCAACCCAACATTTTTCCACGCATGCCTTAGACATGGGAAATTTCTTTCCATTATTTTGACCCATTGATAAAGGGCCAAAAGAACTGGCCTCTTATCTTGACGCCATTTTGAAAGTGCAAGTTTGTATTAGTTCCATAAATAAGAGGAGAAAACACAGACCACTCTTTTACAGCTCGAGTAATTTTACCATGACATAAAAAATGTTTAAACGTTAGATATTGAATAGATCTATTGAAATACTTTATGGATACCCCAACTTCGGATTCCAAAGTGTAAAATTACACACAAAAATGCTGCAGTGAAACAATATCTAATTTGCTTGACAAACAATATGTTTCTTGAAATAACGCTCCATGAGCCGACGTCTAATAAATGCCAGATCCAAACCTATACAAAGAATAAATGCATTTTGTTCTTCAAAGACAAAAAAATGCACATCACACAATGACTCATCAGCAAAAACACGACAAGAACCCATGTGGCATTTTCAATCAAAGGGTGGCAATCTGCATTATACTGAAACCTTGCATTTTTTGAAACTGTATGAAATGCTGAGAAACTTGTTGTTTCGAGGATAAGAGACTCGCCATTTCTTGTAACATTGCTGGAACCAGATAGTACTTGTTGATTTGTTTGTTTTGAGTTGAAATGAATATGCAAGAATCAATAAAAGCAATAATTTTGATCAATTTGTCTAAAATGTGTTCAGTTTCTATAGAATGCATGAGAAAAAAATATGAATGTTAGAAAGAAGAATCTAAGAGAAAGTAAGGCTACAAGATAAAAGGTGATTGAACTCACATGAGGATTCAAGTAAAAAATGGGGTTTTAGATTCTCCTTGCAATTGTTTGAACTGTTAAGCTCAAATGCTGGAAAGTAATATGATCTGCAGGGAAGAATTCCATGGTTGGCCTATACTTTGAAGAGTTGTTTGCAAGAGTTCCCTTGTTCGAACTTGGATAACAACAATTACCTTAGGGGTAAATTTGTTTTTGCATATGACACCTTAACCTTGGTGTTTTTGAGATTCCAAAAAGAAGAATGAAGTTGAACCACATATCTTGCAAAGATTTTAACTAATCCAAAATGAAGGAAGCAACTTTTCAAATTATGCATGTATTTGTATGCTGTAGAATGTAACTTTCCATCATTGTAGATGAACTTATCCATACATAGTAAAAGATGAACCGATCTTGTAAAAAAAAGCACTTTCGTATCACTGAATAATGTATTTACAAAGAACAATGACAAGGATAGGCCTTTCATTTATGCTGCTATCATGTTCAATCATTCAGATTAAGAAGAGGAAAAAAAAACATGAATGGTGGCAGGAAGAAATCATAAAGATGATTGACAAAACACATCCAAGTTGTCACAATTGATCTATATTCAGGTGTATATTACAAAGAAAGAGATTGATGTCTTGTGGAAGGACATCAGTGTCTCATGTATCCTATCAGTCCAAGATCCTTCATTCCTCAGTTGAATGAACACTGGAAATACTGGGAAGAATAAGTTATTGATCTGACAGAGTGTTATGGAATGAAGGAGCTTTGCAACTTCCCATAGTGGGAGACAGTTTTTGGAGTTCTGTTAGACTCTAGACGGCATGGGAATCATTATCAAGATGAAGAGATATATATGGGAAACGATGGAAACCCTAGCGGGAGGGTCAAAGATAGCACCACTTAAATTTAATTGCACATGAAGCTTATGGGAAATGTTAGAAATAAAAGACTTTATGATTGAATTTGAAGTCCCTCGTTGAGAATATATTTTGCTCAGTTAAGAGAGATTTAGAGACAGTTTCCGAAGATTGATTCACAAAAATTTGAAGAAAGATGCTAATATTGACAAAAAAAAATCACTTTCGTATCACTGAATAATGTTTTTACATAGAACAGTGACAAGGACATGCCTTTCATTTATGTTGCTATCATGTTCAATCATTCAGATTAAGAAGAGGGAAAAAAACATGAATGGAGGCAACAAGAAATCACAAAGATGATTGACAAAACACATTCCAATTGTCACAATTCATCTATATTCATGTGTATATTAAAGAGAAAGAGATTGATGTCCTGTGGAAGGACATCGGTGTCTCATGTCTCCTGTCAGTCCAAGCTCCTTCATTCCGCAGTTGAATGAACGCTGGAAATAATGGGAAGAGGAAGCTATTGATCTGGCAGAGTGTCGTGGAATGAAGGAGCTTTGTGACTTCCCACAGTGGGAGACAATTTTTGGAGTTATGTCAGACTCTAGATGACATGGGAATCATTATCAAAACGAAGAGATATATATGGGAAACGATGGAAACCCTAGCGGGAGGGTCAAACACAACACTGATTAAATTTAATTCCACAGGAAGCCTATGGGGAATGTTAGAAATCAAATACTTTATGATTGAATTTGAAGTCCCTCATTGAGAATATATTTTGCTCAGTTAAGAGAGATTTAGAGACAGTTTCCGAAGATTGATTTACTTATCCATTTTAAAAAAAATTTTATTGGCAATAAAGCGAGCAGGGTTACGCATAGTGCAGCAGACGCTAACCCCAGAGGCGACGAGCATCTTGAATCATGCCATAACAAAAGCTTGTGGTCGCGGGCACGGCCAAACGATTCCTGTACATGTTGCTGCGACGTTTTTGGCAGCCCTTGGTAGTCATCTGTGCCAGGCTTGCTAAGCTGCGACTTCAAAGTTTAGGAGTTGGTGCTGAATCCACTGGCAATAGGAATGATGAGATTAGAAGACTGATAGAAATCCTTCTAAAGGTTAAGAAGAAGAGTAGAAGAAACTGCGGACTCACCCAAGCCAAGATCCTGCAAGAGAGACGGAAATAGGTAAATTGTCGGTTTTGGGTTTGAGTGCAATCGTGTTGAGAAGATCGACTGTTCCCGGGGCCAGGACCATGGCGGTGGGTGGTGTGATTTGCATGAAGAATTTGATTCTGTGCGGCGTTTCATACACTCCATTGCTAACGCATAAGCAAAAATTAAGAAATCTTCTAACACGAAAACAAAAGTCTTCCAAACAGAGATATGCCTTTCAATCCCAAAGAGATATAACCACTGACCTTACAACTCATAGTGCTCCTCTGCTTTGCAGAAACAACAAACCCAAATCCTGCAAATTGCTTGAAGTTGTTTTGTCTGTGCAAATCGCTTGGAATTCTCAGATCACCAAAACTAATTGTGACCACCCAACAATATATGAATGAGGGAGGGTTGCTGGATTGACAAGATGTCCAGCAACCTCCATGCATAGGTTCAATGAAAACTGACAAGCCCATCTTGTCCTGCCGTGGAGTTTGTCTACTCGAGGAATGCATTGAATGGCGATTAAATGGGCGAAGTTGCAGTCGGCACAACTGTGTATAGTCGATCTTCTCTCTGCAGCTAGGGAAAAACCTCAGCGCAAGCTATCTCTTGGTAGGTAAACTCCAGCCTTAATGGCAACAACACGACGACTAGGAGGGCTAGGAGAGTCCAACAGAGGAAAATGAAACCCAACGGACATTCCAGAAAACCCAACAGGCACGTGGCAAGGAGGCAAGAAGATAGATGGCGGAAACTCATTGGCGGGAGGGATGAATGCGTGACAACATTCCATTGGCTCAATGAGCGAGGAATCTGCTGCCATGGCAATGATGATCTTGCGTTGTTTGAACGCTTACAACGTAAATATTTATAAATATTTGAATGATTTTGATAAGTGATACAATGCAAATATATATATATTTTTTTTCAATTTTTAAACGTTCAATGATATAAAAATGTTTAATCCACAACAATTGTCCAATAAACATTGAAATAAAACTTAATAAAAATATTAAAATAAAATAATAATATTATTATAATTTACATTGATAAATTTGATGTTTCCAATATATATATGAATATCAAATTACACCAATAACATGCGCATCGAAAACATTCTTCATCTCATTCTGCGAAACCGTTACGGACAAAAGATATATGCTTCTCTTCTCTATACACAACGTGTGTTCTCTAGGAGCTTCCGACAATCTCAATTCTGTCATCAACACACTTAAATCTCTTTGATAGACAAATGAAACAAAACAAACATCATATCTAGCGAGTAGAGCGTGAAGAGTTGCTGCAGCCATGACAACCATGGACGAAGAATACGAATACTCGGCAGGCCGACCGAGAATCCCCGAGGACACCGTTCTCTACTCCATTTTCCCAGACTTCGCATTATCAGATTCGATTACAGCCGAAGAAGTCGATTCCAGATTGAAAGAACTCCAGGTACAATGCCTAGACACAATTTCAGATTTCGCCAAGGATTATATATGGCAGCACGAGTCATTCAACCTCGAACCCGCCATGACTTCATCCTGTCCCTGTACTCTCAATTCCAACTCCCGGGACTCGAACTCGAGGCTTCCCGTTCCCCACCTTCACGGCAGGCTCAAGTACGGAGACAACGTAGAGGATGAGTGGTTCGTGGTCTTTATTCTATACGAAATCACGAAGCGCATACCTAGTGTTTCGGCCAGGGTTTGGGACACGGACGGTGAATTTCTGCTCATCGAGGCGGCTTACGCGATTCCGCGGTGGCTCAGGCCGGAAAACAGCTGGAACAGGGTTTTTATCAGGCGGGGAGAGCTCCACATACTGCCTTTGCCCGCTTCTGAGGCGGAGGTTTACCAATTACCGGTAAAGCCCTCTGTACGGGACTCTTTGCGGGCTCTCACAAGCGGTTTCGTGGAAACCAGGGCGAACGATGCTGTTCAGAAGGCTATAAATGGTCGCATTAAGGGTTATCCTGATAAAGCTAGGGTTGACATGCATAAGGTTAGGGTTGGAGTCCCTCTGAGCGTGGCTCAGGTTCTGAAGCACGAGCCGCACTTGATTTCTAAGGCGGTGGAGGCCTTTTATGACCGGGACGTGGATTCCATGAAGGCGGCGTCTCGGATGGAGAAGTTTTTAAGCAGTAAGGAGATGGTGGATGTCTCTGCGAGGATGTCAAGGGCCATGTATGCTCAGCTCGTGCAGCAAGCTTTTCAGGCACCGCGTTGCTACCCGATGCCGCCTCTGTCTTCTCCAAATTACAAGGACGCGGAACTAGGTATGAAGATAAGTTGTGGATTTGAGATGATGTATCAGCAGAGATCGCATTATCAGTCCGAAACGGAGGATGCAGAACCCGGGATGAGTGGTTCAGGGGTTGCTGGGGTCGAAAGCTTGGCACTGAAAGCGGCTAGGAGTAGAGATATTGGATGGGAGGCATTCAGGAGAAGCTTAGAGAACAGGGGTTATTTCAGGGGTCTTCTCGAAGGTTCGAAAGAGCATAAGAAGCTTATGGATGAAGCATTGGACTATTACCGAAATACTACCCTCTTCTCCAGAGTCAGGTAAGCTTGCTTTCTTTTCACAGATGATCCATATGATGCATTACCAATTCAATTTAATTACACATTATCAGCCCTGAGAATACGTCCTAAACAAAATATATTCTTAATTCTTTTATCCATTCATAAATAGGAACCTATAATTTTTACATGGATCGTAAACCTGTAAATAATCTCGACCCACCCTCACACACTTAAGTGAAGAAATCTCCCCGTAGGCTACATCAACAATATTCAATATAATCAAGAGCCACATGTGGCAAAACCCACGCACGGGATTTGAAAGTTAGAAACTGGATTTGAAACTGGGTCATTGTCACAACAACCGCACCAAGTTCCCACTAGATCACAGCCCGATGGAGAAAACAAAAGAAATTCTTAGCAAATTGTGTGCAGACTTCTCTAATATTGTAAGCATGGGAGCTGTTAAATTCAGTTGTGTCTACAGGAGGGAGGCCAAACACACTTGAGACATGTGTGTGAACTGTGAACAGATTCACACGCACATGTATTTTTTAAATATGCCTCTATGTTCCATTGATAAAAAAATATCAGTACAATGAACATATCACAAAAAAAGGTGGACAGCAGAAAGGTTGTTGCCATAGAAACAGATCAGAGGTAGGTAACCCGTAACATTGGGCCCAAGTACAAAAACTGGCTAGCTATGACCTAGAGGAACCCTGCGATTTACAAAACATGGTTGTACAGATACAATCAAAATGCATCCCTTATCAAAATCACATGCCCTCTTGCAAGGGAGCAGCATCCTGTTCCTTTGCAGCTTATCAGAAGCACAAATAACCAATTCCCATAAACTGCTGTAACGGTGTGTGGGAGAAGACCACACATCCTGCCCCAGCAAATGCAGATTTGAGACCACTAGAGTCCAACAAACGCTAGCCAACAAGAGCACCCTTGATGGGCCATAGCAAGGCAGCAATGTCATGGGAGGTGCAGAAAAGGATTATTTCTCAATGCCTTGCAACCAGCATCACTCTCACTGGTAGGCAAATTGAAACTGAGAGAGCCCTCTGTGTTAAAGCAACTGTGCTGCAGCTGAAAATCAAGGGCATCATGGCTTTTTCCTGACGTGCACAGATCATTGAAACTGATATGAAAGGCAAACCGATATCAGCTTTGCCAAATCAGGACAAGACAAATAATGTGAAATTGAAATGGTTATAAAAAGTAAACCAACACTGTCTCTGCCATATCGGGACAAAGCAAACAAGATGAAATTTTAACAGGCTCTAGCTGGGCTAGCCTTTGCAGGACATTATTTAGTTTTGGACTCATCTCCTTTAATGACGTACATATGGTTCTGTTATAAAGTGTTGTATCTAACCCTAGTCTCCCCAGGTCTTGAGTTAGTCTGTCAAAGCATGTGGCTGTGGCACGATGCCAATGAAATCTGCCTTTTTATTTTGACTTATGACAAGTCATGGCTGTGTTCGGTTTGCAAAATAGCAAGGAGTGTTCAAAGCTGTTCACTTATATGTCAGTAGTCATGGAGTAGAGATTCCACTCAAATAGTCAATAAACTTAGTAAAGGTCCAATTTCAAATTAAAACTACACTCAACCAGCATGGATTATGTGAATTGATATTTTGTATACTGCTTTGACATGGGGAGGCATAATTGATTCCCTAAGGTTCTTGAAGACATCCCTCTTACCTGTTATGTTTGGTTTCTTGCCATAGTGACCTATGTGAAGCTGACAATTTCTTTCCTTGTTAAACATGAAAAGTACGTTCCTGGAAAATTTTTAAAGAAAAGAAAAATGATTTATGTTGAAAATTGAAATATGTTGATTCATGATACAAACATGAGCAATACGCTCTAGGGATCAAGATAATATGTACTATGACATTATTAACTTAGCATGAATATTTTTTTAACAGGAAAGGAAATTATTCAATGCAGTTCTAAATCAGTGTTCAATGTTAAAATCTGAATGTAATCATTGGCAAAAGACATTTACATGGATCAATTTCTAAATGATGCCTTGCAAGATAAGAAGGTTTTTGTTGTTGTTGGTATAATGTAGGGATTATACTCTGGTAGGTGCAAAAGGTTTAAAATTGGAAACTTGAGCGCTGAAATGAAAATCTGCGAGTAAAATTTCCCAAGTTTTTAATTAACCTTTTTTATTTTTTTGGAGATTGATTGCATTTTTCTGTTGGTAGAGTTTTCTTTTTGGGTGAAAGATATACACAACTCAATCTTGTCATCTTTACTATAAGATTTAAAAAACAGGCTCTGTTCTTTATTGCGTAGCCATTACAACGAGTACTTGTTTTCACTTTTGAAAGAGTAGTTACTAAAGATAAGTTTTTGTATTTGATTTTGATATGATGCTTTGCTTTTGTTGCAGCAAAGTAATGCACACTCCAGTTAAATGCATTGATGAAATTCTGGCCTTGCCCCATTCCTCATCTGATTTTGTGGGTTTGGACCTTCCACCAAATGATGACGATACATGGCTTTATAATGGAGAAGAGGACCTGAATGCTGCCATGCTAGAGAGACAGAAGGAAATAGATTCATATGAGAGAGAGCGACTTAAGCGGAAGCAATCAAAGAATCCTACAGGGAATTACTCTACCTCAAGAGAGACTATGAATGATTTTAATCCGGAAGATGTAGCCAAGAATATGCAGGCATTTGTGGATAAGATGTCAAGTTATGAAGGAGCTGAAGTTTCTGGAAATGGGTGAGTGCTAGTTATCTCTGCTTGTCATTGTTGTTCTATTGCTAAAATCCATTCATTGTAAGCAGAAACATGCATAAAGCAGTAATCCTAGCAATCTCTATTTAATTTCAACACAGTTCTATTGGCACTTATGTCTTCTACCCAGGGCTGCCATGTATGGATAGGCAGTTTTCTTACGCAGGAATAAAATTTGCTGCGTATCCTTACCAAAGCAATTGTGTACAATACATGCCTTTATGCACATTGGTCCTTGGATGTTATCATGAATCTAAATATGTAGAGATTGGCAGTGCAGGGCTGCTTCAGTTGATGTTTTCAACATATCATGGATCTGGCATCATCTACCATTTTTCCATGTAGGTTGAAATTTAAATTATGTAACAACACAAAGTTGCTCCTAAAAAATAGGGTGATATGAACGGAACTATATTCAGATTTAGCTTCGTAAGGTATCAAGCATTAGACTTCCTTGTTAGTGTTCTGGTTCCAACAAGGAATAGCAGTATGAAGCATTTTGACAATATTTGCTGAACATAACTGCCAGCTAATTGCTAGTAACTTGGGAAAGGATAATACAGCTACTGGAACAGATACGCATATTTAAATGTTTGGCCTTACAGTTGAGTGAATTGCGAACTAAATTGACCTGGTTAGCTTAATTAGGCTCTTTATGGTAAGGAATGAAAAACAATATCTCTAATCCATAAGATAAACAGGCAAGAAATATGGTGTCAATGTGTAGATTTCTAATGCCTATGTGTGTTGCCATCTGCCCTTTTTATTTTTGGAGTTTGTGAACACCTGATAGTGTTAAATTTTCAATTATAGCAGTATAATTTTCATCTATTTCAAATTAGAAACAAATATAGGATCACTGAAAGAATAACTATGCACAGAAACAAAATAGAGACAACAAGCCTTACTTACTCAGAGATTCAGTACATAATACAAGTACAACAAAGATAAGAGTGATGAAGATCACAAAGAGAAGAGATGCCAAAAGAAGGAGCTCCAAAAATGTCTTCTACAACCCAAAATTGAACTTCCCTTTGCTTGAGCGAACTTGCTTTAGGTGGTAGCAAATGAAGAGGTCGACCCCGCTATTTATAAATGATTTTGGAGTGACTTTTCCAACTGGGGACGACTTGTCTCTTTTACTGGGCTGACTTGTCTTTTATAATTGCACCGAGTGAAACGAGGTGCTCTACAGCCCAGTATGGGGGAGATGTTCTAACGTGTATGTACCGTTACATCTAATAAAACGTAAAAAGTAATTTAACGTAAAAAGTAATTTTTTTAATTAAAAAATAATTAAAAAAATTCATGTCAGCTAAAATATTATGAAAAGTAATTAAAAAATAGATGTTCGTTTATAAAATAAAAACTTAAAACTTAAACTCGGATCTATAAATCAAGAGAGATCAAATGTCTTGAGTTTAAATTTAAAAAAAGAAATACACCTCAAGAAATTGGATCCCTCTCGGTGCTTGATAGATACGGGTTTAAGATGGATCTATGCTGGTAATAAAAATACATTTTGATTTTATTTATTTATTTCTTTTGTAGGTCGGCTTTAGCTAGTGAGGATACCTCACGTAGCTACAACAACAACACTCCCTCTTAGGTAGAGAGGTACCATCGTGCTGGAACACATCTGAGCATCATCTGATCATCACGGCTGGTCTCGTACATCTCGTCATCATAAGAAAGGTCAATATAGTCCACACAGGACAATCATCCCACACAGGGATACATGCATACTCTATACAAGAGTCTTCTCCACACAGGAGAACATTCCACATAAGAACAAGAGTTCACGCAGAACTCATCTCGGTCTACATAGGACTGCCTATCCACATAGGACTAAAAGCTCATCTCGATCTACACAGGACGACTTGTTCACACTGGACTAAGCTCATCTCGGTCTACATAGGACCGCCTGTCCACACTGGACTAAGCTCATCTCGGTCCGGGACCGCTTGTCCACACTGGACTAAGCTCATCTTGATCTACACAGGACCGCCTGTCCACACTGGACTAAGCTCATCTCGGTCTACATAGGACCACCTGTCCACATTGGACTAAGCTCATATTGGACTACATAGGGACAAAGCTCATCTCGCTCTACACAAGACCGCTTGTCCACACTGGACTAAGCTCATATCGGTCTACACAGGACCGCCTGTCCACACTGGACTAAAATCTCAGCACTCCCTCTCACTGAGGGAAGCATTCTCCAATACTCCAAGCCATTCATGAAAGTATATAAACTTCACTTTGGAAAGAGGCTTGGTGAGAATGTCGACAACTTGATCATTAGTCGGAATATACAGGAGCTGAACTGCTCCTCTCTGTACCATGTCTCTAATATAGTGGTACTTGATCTCCACATGCTTCGATTTGTCTTGAGATACAGGATTCACTAAAAGCTTCACACAACTTTGATTATCACAGTGAATCATAGTTGGCTCAAGTGTCTGTTCGGACAATCCTGCAAAGAGTTTTCGAAGCCATATTGCTTCCTGAGCTACAACACTCACTGCAATATACTCATCCTTGGCTATGCTTAGTGCTACCGACGCCTGCTTCCTACTGCACCAGGAGATCACGGCAAAACCCAAATTGAAGCAACACCCGGAGGTGCTCTGCCTGTTAACAACACTTCCTGCCAATCAGAATCTGAGTATCCATGTAATCTCATATCACTACTGGAAGCATATCTTAGTCCATATCCCACAGTGCCACGTAAGTACCTCAACACATGCCTCACAACAACCCAATGTACCTGTCTCGGTTCACACATAAACTGATTGAGAGCACTCATTGCAAAACAAATGTTTGGTCTAGTGTTAACTAGATACATCAATGAATCGATCAAATGTCTGTACATGGTGGGATCTATCAGGTTCGAATCGGGAGCTGAGTCACTCAACTTCTTCAGGTTTTCCTCCATGGGTGTGGTCATGGACTTGCAGTCCATCATACCAAATCTCCTCAAGATATCAATGGTATACTTCCCTTGGCTCAGGAAGATCTCATCCCGTCTCTGCCACACCTCTAAACCCAAGAAGTAGTGCATTAGACCAAGGTCCTTCATCTCGAACTCAGAAGCTAGCATCTTCTTGCTCCACATAATAAGTTTCTCGTCTCCAGTGAGAAACAAGTCATCAACATACAGTATTAGTATCAATGGTCTACCATCCTCAATCTTGTTGCGCCGAGAGGCGCTCTACAGCCCAGTATGGGGGAGATCTTGTGAGTCGAGTGTTTGTCGAGTTTGAGTTTGTTGAGTAACAAAATAATACAAAGTAAACCAAAAAAAGAATAATACAAAGTAAAAAGTAATAAATATTATGTCGGCCATAAACAAAAAAGAATAATACAAAGTAAAAAGTAAATATGAGACTTAAACTAGAGACTTTAGAGCTTAGGATTAGGTGGTAAATATTATGTCGGCCATAAACAAAAAAGAATAATACAAGGTAAAAAGTAAATATGAGATTTAAACTAAAGACTTTACTTTTTACTTTTAATACAAAGTAAAAAGTAAATATGAGACTTTAGAGTGTTTGTCTAGTAACAAAATAATACAAAGTAAACAAAAAATAATAATACAAAGTAAAAAGTAATAAATATTATGTCGGCCATAAACAAAAAAAAATAATACAAAGTAAAAAGTAAATATGAGACTTAAACTAGAGACTTTAGAGCTTAGGATTAGGTGGCTCACGTATTGCACTCAAGGAGCTATTCAAGGAGAGGTTTGCACCTCGAGAGATTTGATCCCTCTCGGCGCTTGATAGAGCCTAGGATTGGGATCTAGGCTGGTAGTAAAGGTTGGAATTTGCCTCACTCTTGGTGAATCCCAAGCTCACCAAATATCCATCAATCTTGGCATACCATGCTCGTGGTGCTTGCTTGAGTCCATACAGGGCCTTCTTTAGCCTCCACACATGGGATTTCTTCCCATGAATTGTGAAACTCTCTGGCTGCTCAATGTGGACTTCTTCCTCAATGACACTGTTGAGGAAGGCAGTTTTCACATCCATCTGATGTAACTTCCATCCCATAGTTGAAGCTAGAGCAATGATCGACTTGATGGTCGTGTATTGTGCAACTGGAGCAAACGTCTCGTCATAATTGACTCCCTCTTTATGAGAGAATCCTCTAGTCACAAATCTTGCTTTATGCTTCTCAATGCTCCCATCTATTGCATGCTTAATCTTGTAGATCCACTTGGAAGTCACCACTGACTTCCCTTTCGATCTCAGCACGACTTCCCTTTCGATCTCGGCACAACTTCCCACACGTCATTCTTCATGATGGATTGATATTCTTCCATCACAACATCTTCCCAAACTTGCTGGCTAGTAGCTTCCTCATAGCTAGAAGGCTCAGAATCAATGATGTGGGACATCAGTGCTACATATCCTGGAAATCTCCGAGGTCTCTTGGTCTCCCTGAAGGTACCTGGGGGAGCTGCATGTTTCTCTGCATCTTCTAGAGTCTGATGAGCCCAAACAGGCCTCTTCCAGCCAATAACAATATCTCTGGGAACGTCTTCGGTTCTACCAGATCAACATGATCGACTGGATCTGTGGGCTCCCTCTGAGCTGCTGAAGAGGGAGGGTGAGATGGCTCCATCTCGTTTGGACCTTCTTGCTCCTCACTGTCCATGGATGATCTTCTAGCCCTTTCGAAGGCAACCTCCTCTTCGAAGGAGACATCTCTGCTGACCTCAATTTGTCTCTGACCTGGGATGTAGATTCTGTATACCTTAGAAGACTCACTGTACCCAACAAATGTACCCTTCTTTCCTGAAGGTTCTATCTTTGTTTTGTTTTCCTTGGGTACATGAATATACACTAGACATGCAAAGATTCGCAAGTGGTCGACTTCGGGCTTCACACCTGTGAAGGCCTCTTTTGGAGTCATGTTCCTCAATATCTTATGAGGACCTCTGTTATGGACGTATACCGCAGTACTTGAGGCTTCTTTCCATACAAACATAGGTAGGTTTTGATCGTGAATCATGGCCTTGACTGCCTCCACTATCGATATGTTCTTCCTTTTTGCAACCCCATTCTGTTGAGGGTTGTAAGGGACAGTATACTCCCTCTTGATTCCTGCTTCCTTACAGAAATCACTGAATTCTAAGGAAGTGTATTCTCCTCCATTATTGGACCTTAGAACCTTTATCCTTTTCTCGGATAGGTTCTCAACTTGTGCCTTGAATTCTTTGAACTTGTTTAGAACTTCTTCGGATTTCTTGGACTTCAAGAAGTAAATCCATGTCTTTTGGTAGTAGTCATCGATGAAGGTCACATAATACCAAAATCCTCCCAAAGAAGCAACATACATAGGTCCACATAAGTCTGAGTGTACCAAATCTAATATTCCCTTGGACCTGGTATCACTGTTTGGAAAAGTTCCCTTGGCTTTCTGGCCAAGTGCACATCCTCTGCAAATGCCATCATGCTCAACTTGGACTTCGGGAAGACTTGTAAGGCTGTAACCATCTTTCTTAGAGGAGGAATAGCTCTATAGTGTAGGTGAGCAAGTCTTCTATGCCATAGCTCACTCAAACTAATAGAGTCATGATCTAGAGCCTGTACTGGCCGTATTGTCAATCTGTATAAGCTTTCTTCATGAACACCAATCACACGAGCTGAATCAATCGCGGAGTTCTTCTGTTATGCAGGAACCTTTCCATTTGAAAATGCAACCTTGTAACCCTTGTCTTCTAGAGTAGAGATGGAGACAAGGTTTCTTTTCATTCCTGGTACATAGAATACTTCTCCCAAATGCAGGGCATCACCATAATCTAATTGGAAGGAAGTGGCCCCATTTCCTTTCACAGTGTATTTGGCATTGTCTCCAAGTACAACTCTTAGGTGTGATTCTTTCTCATCTAGATTTGAGAGAAACTCCTTATAACCTATAATATGTTTAGAAGCATCACTATCTAATAACCAAGTATCATTACTGGTAGGAATAGTACATGAGAGGGCTGAGATGAAAAAGAATCCTTCCACATTTCTTGATTTCTTTGGTGGACTCTCTTCATCAACATTAGCTGTAGAGGCATGTTTCTTTCTCTTCTTTGATTTACATTGACTTTTGTAGTGACTAAACTTTCTGCATTTGAAGCATTGGATTTGTGAAAGATCTTTCTTTTTCTTCTGTTCTGGAACTGGGCTTGATCTTTTACCTTTGTCTTTTCTACCAAAGGTCTTCTTTCCTCTTTTCTTGGTGTGTGTAATAAGAGCTTCATTTTCTTCATGAGAGGCATGAGCTTTGCCTCTAGCCACACGTTTGGTCTCTTCTTGTGTACAATTTGCCCACAATCGTTCAAACTTGGGTAGCTTAGATCTTCTAGTTACGCTTTGAATGAATGGTTCCCAAGATTGAGGGAGGCCATTCAGAGTCATCATGACTAGTTCTCTATATGCAATAATTTCTCCAATAGTGCCCAATTGATCCTTGATCTCTGTGATCTTCATGAAATAGGATGCAATAGAATCTGATCTGGACATCTTGACATTTGAGAGTTGTTGTCTCAAGGCAAGAGCCCCATTGACATTTGTGTTCTCAAACAACTTCTTCAAGGTGTCAAACATGGCTTTAGATGTCTTCTTTTGAGAGATTTGAGGAATCATCAAATGATCCTTGACTGAATCTATTAGGATCCTTTCTTGTCTTGGCATCACTCTTCTTCCACTGAGCCTTTTTTGCTTCTTCTTCTAGTTCTAGTACTCCTTTTACAACAAAGTTTAGAAGGTCATTTTCTTCTAGAGCAACTTCCATGAATGAAAGTTTGAAGCTCCATCAAGCCTATCTTCAACCTTGATGCTTGACATCTTGACTGAGAAGGACTGCAAACTGGTTCAGAAACCTTGGCAGAAGCTAGGTCAAAATTGAACTTTGGATTCTTAGAAACTGCTTCCACAAATGAATGCGCCCTTCCAAGGCGAGTTGAATGAGCCTCCTTTTCTTTCCTATCTGTGGACAAAACAATATAAAATTGCAAACCCTATTTCTTGATCCCATGTAGTAATTAGGTCAAAAATTGATAATTCTCATAATGAAAATTTGCTTCCATAGGAAGATGCGCCTTCCTAGGGCGAGTTCAATAATGTTGAGGACGAGCCTAATCCATGGATGGAAGATGAGAAAACAAGAAACCCTAGTTTCTTACAATAGTCTCCTTCAACACTGCTCTGATACCATGTTAAATTTTCAATTATAGCAGTATAATTTTCATCTCTTTCAACTTAGAAACAAATATAGGATCACTGAAAGAATAACTATGCACATAAACAAAATAGAGACATAATAGATTACCCTGGGAAAACCCAAACTTGGGAAAAACCCAGCAAGCATTTCTTACTCAGAGATTCAGTACATAATACAAGTACAATAAAGATAAGAGTGATGAAGATCACAAAGAGAAGAGATGCCAAAAGAAGGAGCTCCAAAAATGTCTTCTACAACCCAAAATCGAACTTCCCTTTGCTTGAGCGAACTTGCTTTAGGTGGCAGCAAATGAAGAGGGCGACCCCTCTATTTATACATGACTTTGGAGTGAATTTTCCAACTGGGGCCGACTTGTCTCTTTTATTGGGTTGACTTGTCTTTTATAATAATAAAAATACATTTTATTTATTTATTTCTTTTGTAGGTCGGCTTGAGCCAGTGAGGATACCTCATGTAGCTACAACAACAACATATAGATTGTTGCTTTTCCAAGGATTGGGACAATCCAATAGCTAATATATACACTGGTTGCAAACTTACAACACATTTTCATGTTGATAATTTTTTCAAATGTATTCTCCTTTAGACCCAAGGGAGCTAGGAATTAAACAATCACAAGTTCTTAAAAATATTATTGCCATTATGTGTGTGCTAGTAAAAGTGTATATGACCAAAATCACTCAGTGGGGGATCAATAGTGGTTGCATGTTTGAAATAGGTGTAAAAGCAACAACTTCCAAATCTGACGATTTGGTGCTTTGTCAAGGTTAGGATTTCCAAAGTATATGATTGCATCGAGAGACACTTTCTACAACCCAAATGGGTGAGATGTTTAACGTCTATAATGGCGATGTGGCACATGTCAGCTCAAACATATATATATATATTTTCCAAATGGAAAATATCATTAATGTTGCAAATATCGTGTCGGTGAATATATCGCTGAGGGTCTGGAAAGAAACTTATCTGGAACATCGGGGAAAATATCAGGAATTATCGGAAAATATCGGCAAAAATGAACTTAGTCTTGAAGAATTATGAAAATATCGGACAAATCGGCAACACGAAAAACTCGGGAGAAATCAGAGATATCGTGAGAAATCGGAGATATTTGCAACACTGAATATCATCCATTCATAGAGAATGAACAAGAACAGCCCAAGAAGGACTAACAGTAAAAGCTTTACATCCATACAACACAAGAGACTATCTTTATTACATAAACATTTCTTTACATTCCTCGTACAAAATTGGATCATGACTTCCTTATCATCATTCCTCTATGAGGATTTCATATATTCATTATCATGCTTTCAGCACAGAGCCAATTCCTTCTCTGGTTTCTTCTATCTCAGTTTTCCCAAGTTCCAACATCAAGGCATTTTTTGATATATGAGCAAAGGATATTACCGTAAAGTATTCCATTTGCCAGCAAATAGAATTTAGGAGATGCTGTAGATGAGGTGCCTTGAATTGGATTTTGTTTTTGGCCCAATAATGACCATTTTTGAGTCACCATAAATGTGGAGAATGGATAATTCCTGGAGATTGTCACCTTTAGAACAGAGTAAAGAGCAGCAAGTTCAGCCTTACTATTTGAACAATGACCTGGAGCGAATTTGATGCTGAACTTGTGATTCTTTGCAATGTATAAAACACCTCTGGAACCGCCCAAAGGAGGTTCGCCTTGGCTTGCTCCATCGAAGAATGCCCATGGTATCGATTTGTCAATGGCTGGAGGAACCAGGGTATATATATATATATATATATATATATATATATAACAAGCAAGCCCATATGACTTTAATTTATTTTAATTATTTGAAATTTGGAATGTCACACATTGATTAGATTAAAGTCGATAGAACCCTAAACAATGGAGTGTTGTCTGATAATTGGTCAATCTTCCATGAGATTTAATTAGAAAATTTATTAAAAAATCAGCATAAAATTTGAAAAAGAAAAGAAAAGTTGGAAATGATGCAATTTGTTGCACAGTTATACTAAGAAAAGAGGACTTATTGAAGTTTGTCTGAAGCAGTTCATTTCTCTTACCAATATTTATGTATTTAGCACAACCACACACTTCGAAGATTGAGTACCTGGACTGACTACAGTTATACCTGAACTACTTACTTATTAATATTTGCAATTCTATCTATTTAAAATGTTTTTCAAGTAAAAACAATAAATTTACTTTTTATAACATTTTGAAAAACCAATCCATATATACGTAGAGTGAAAAACCAAAGAGAGGCGACAAGAAAGGGGTGCGGAATTCATGAAATTTGCAGAATGTAGAAAAAGGTAGAATGCAGAGCACACCTAGTTGTCATGCGGTTCAAGCACAATACGTGGGATTGAGCGCCCTCCAACAACCCACGTAATCGTTGTGTTGATGTTTCTCCAGTTAGTAGCCTCGGGCAAACATTCTCCCAGATTGGTCATGTTGATTTGACCAAGGGGGAATGATACATTCACTCATGGGGCCATGCTGATTTGGCTAGTGGTGAATGGCCCAGGCGCAGTCTTTCTCTCAGTATTAGCGATGCTGATTTGGCTAGGGATGAAAGGCTCGAGGTGCTCTCACATTGCCTGCTCCAGGATGGAGTGATCTATTTTATATAGGGCAGGTTTGACTTGTTTACAAGTCTAGTCTAATGTGGAAGATGTAGGCTCAAGAGACCTCTTATGATGAGGGGCTTCTTGGTGGGTCTACTCAAACATTAGAGCTCTCTATGAATAGTTGTGCATGTGAGGTGATCATCAACAAGGCTCATGGACAACTTTTCTAGTAAAGAAGAAAGAAGAAATGCCAAGAAGTCAAGTCAAAGCCAAATGAACCATTGAAGACAAAAGTACAAGTCGGCCCTAAAAGAAAAGTACAAGTCGACCCTAAACTGAAATGAAGGTGACTTGAAGTGTATAAATAGGCAATTAAAACATTTCATTTTTTCATCACATCACACATCTCTTCTCTGCTCTTCTAGTGTGCAACTTCAAGGAGGTCTAGCAAAGTTACAAGGAGCAAATTTTGAAGGTTCTTATCATCTCTAAGGGATTGCTACCTTGATCTAGGGTTTCTTCATGAAGGGCGCACTCTTTATGTGCTAGGGTTTTCTTCATAATGGTAATGTACTTATTGAACTGATTTCTTCTTAAGAAAAGTTGCTGGGTTTTATCCCAAGGTCGGGTTTCCCAAGATAAATACTGTTAAAATTCAATATGCTAAGACAGAAAATAGCAGCATTACATTTCATTTCACAATAATAGCATATACAGGATCACTGAAGAAACAACAAGCATAGCATAAACACAAGAGACAGAGATTTATCCTGGGAAACCCTCATGGGGTAGAAAACCCAGCAAAGCTTCCTCAATATAGATGACCAGCAATATACAAAGATGCAAACCCTGAGCATAAGCTCCTTCTCCTCCATAGCAGACCTCTCCTCCACAAATGCGCCTTTTTCAAGTGAGTGAGTGTGTCAAATGAGGAACACACCTCCTCTATTTATACACTACTCTGATATGTATTTTACACAAGTACATGTAGGCTCGTATTTAACCATTAGGTTAAATACCCCATTATAACTGACTGGGCCGACCCCCACATGGTGGGTCTAATAACCCTAGTTACCACAACCAACTTGGAGGAATAAACATCTCCGGATTTATAGTATAATCACATCGGAGGTATGGAACATCTCCGGAATTAAATAATATACAAATATAATATTCTTTGAAGTTACAATATTTCAACACTCCCCCTTAACGAGAAGGATATTATAACAGTATCTGCACGAGCAAGGAGTCATCAACATCATACATGATACATCTATAAATCATTGGAAGCTTTCTCAACATCATCAGTAACTCAACCAGTTACTGGAACATCTTCAATACTGGAACATCAACATCTTCAGTACTGAGTCTTTATCTTCTGCAGCACTCAAACAGCTACAGCAACATCAATATCTGAATCCTCACGATCGTCAGTATCGCAATCACATGATTATCAGCATCGTCATCACACGATTATCAACATCATCATCTCACGATCATCAGCATCGTCATCACACGATCATCAACATCGTCATCTCACGATCATCAGCATCGTCATCACATGATCATCAGCATCGTCATCTCACGATCATCAGCATCGTCATCACACGATCATCAACATCGTCATCTCACGATCATTAGCATCGTCATCACACGATCATCAGCATCGCAATCACATGATTATCAGCATCGTCATCACACGATCATCAACATCATTATCTCACGATCATCAGCATCGTCATCACACGATCATCAACATCGTCATCAATACAGGTATCCATAACAATACAAGTATCCTCATCATTAGTACAAGTATTCATGCCAATACAAGTATACATATCATCAATACAAGTATCCATACTGATACAAGTAACCACATCATCAATACAAGTATCCTACCGATACAAGTAATCACATCATCAATACAAGTATCCTACCGATCCGAGTAACCACATCATCAATACAAGTATCCTACCGATACGAGTAACCACATCATCAATACAAGTATCCTACTGATACAAGTAACCACATCATCAATACAAGTATCCTACCGATACAAGTAACCACATCATCAATACCATTACTTTCTCGGAGACCATTCGTCTACGGATCAATTCAGGGACCGAAGTCCGGGGATGATACAATCCCCATCATGTACATTTTGAACTATCAGTTCCGGGATGATGCAATCCCCATCACGTACATTTTGAACTATCAGTTCTGGGATGATGCAATCCCCATCACGTACATTTTGAACTATCAGTTCCGGGATGATGCAATCCCCATCACGTACATTTTGAACTATCAGTTCCGGGATGATGCAATCCCCTATCACGTACATTTTGAACTATCAGTTCCGGGATGATGCAATCCCCATCACGTACATTTTGAACTATCAGTTCCGGGATGATGCAATCCCCATCACGTACATTTTGAACTATCAGTTCCGGGATGATGCAATCCCCTATCACGTACATTTTGAACTAAGGTCCAGGGACGATGCAGTCCTATCCTCTATTCTCGGAGACCTCACGTCTACGGCTCTCTTTAGGACTGAAAGTCCAGGGATGATCCAATCCCCTCAAGTCCACCAAGGACTTCATTCTCAGAGACCTCTCGTCTACGGCTCTCTTTAGGACTGAAAGTCCAGGGATGCTTCAATCCCCTCAAGTCCACCAAGGACTTCATTCTCGGAGACCTCTTGTCTACGGCTCTCTTTAGGACTGAAAGTCCAGGGATGATCCAATCCCCTCAAGTCCACCAAGGACTTCATTCTCAGAGACCTCTCGTCTACGGCTCTCTTTAGGACTGAAAGTCCAGGGATGATCCAATCCCCTCAACTGTCCACTAAGGACTTCATTCTCGGAGACCTTACGTCTACGGCTCTCTTTAGGACTGAAAGTCCAGGGATGATCCAATCCCCTCAAGTCCACCAAGGACTTCATTCTCGGAGACCTCACGTCTACGGCTCTCTTTAGGACTGAAAGTCCAGGGATGATCCAATCCCCTCAACTGTCCACTAAGGACTTCATTCTCGGAGACCTTACGTCTACGGCTCTCTTTAGGACTGAAAGTCCAGGGATGATCCAATCCCCTCAACTGTCCACTAAGGACTTCATTCTCGGAGACCTTACGTCTACGGCTCTCTTTAGGACTGAAAGTCCAGGGATGATCCAATCCCCTCAACTGTATTCTCATCTATACAAGAGCAGTTATCACATTAGCATGTATTCTCACCAATACATCAAAACATGTATACATCACACCAAAACATGTATACATCACAACTAGCATGTATTCTTACTAATACATCAAAATATGTATACATCACATCTAGCATGTATTCTTACTAATACATCTAACATCAAAACATGTATACATTACAACTAGCATGTATTCTTACTAATACATCAAAACATGTATACATCACATCTAGCATGTATTCTTACTAATACATCTAACATCAAAACATGTATACATCACAACTAGCATGTATTCTTACTAATACATCAAAACATGTATACATCACATCTAGCATGTAAGAGTAAAGCTAAGTATTCTAAGTATAAGAGTCCTAAATCTAAATAATTCTAAGTAACTGGGTGTAGAGAACAGGTTACCTCATCAACGACCTTGTTGTTCGATGAGACAATCTCATCAGTAGTGACTATACTACTCCCCCTTTCGAGGAGGGTCCTTTTTTTAAACTACACCAAGCTTGTCTCGAAAGTATTCAAACTTCACTCGAGACAGAGGTTTGGTTGGTAACTTCTTCACTTGACGTAGAGGTTTGGTTAGTACAACGGTAACCTGTTACAAATTCAAACTTTTAGAGTTCCTTTCTGCGTCATATCTTGTTAGTTCCCTATGTTCTTTGACTTATCATGGAACACTAGATTCTATGTCATCTTGATACAACTCTAATTATCACATAGGATCTCAGTTGGTTCTTATCTCTAAGTCAAACAATCCTAAAGCCAAACTTCTTCACAAATAGCAGAGCAAGCAGCCATATATTCCGCTTGTGCTGAGAGCCACACTAGACTGCTTCCAGCTAAACCACGAGATCATGGCTAATCCCAGACAATAACATCCTCTCGATGTGTTCTTCTTGTCTGATACACTTCCTGCCCAATCAGAATCTGAATAGCCATCTGAAGTCATGATCTTCAAGATAGCATAGATCAAATTCTATCGTGTCCTTTATGTGCCTCATCACATACTTTGCAACTATCAGGTAAACACATCTAGTTTCCACTAGATACTAACTCAAGGTGTTCATAACAAGGCATATATCTAAACTAGTATATGTTAGATATATCAAAGACCCAATAATTTGATTGTACAGAGTTATATCCACTAACTCTGATGAGTTATCCCCTAACAGCTTCAAGTTGGAATCCATAAGAGTGGCCATTCCAACACCTCAAGTCATATTTCTCATCATACTTTCCCTGGTTGAGAAATATTCCTTCTGAGCCTTGCCATACTTCCAGACCTAGGAAGTAAAGCATCAATTTGAGATCTTTCATTTTTCATTTCTGCATTGAATGAACTTCTGCATATCTATCTGTGCCATTTCTCGTTAGATGGGTCTACTGATATGAACCTCAATATCATTCGAACTCTGTGGTGAGTTCCTTCTTGCATCCATGTCATATGTGTATCATATTCAACCTTGTAGCCAAGGTTGAGATCCACATCACCCATGGTGATCATTAAGCTTATCAATTTATTAGGTACCTATACAGAACCTGATTCATACTTCTTCTTTAATTACACCATACTAGGAGCAAACATCTTGTCGTGATTCTCTTCCCCTTTCTAAGAGAATCTTCTAGCCATGAGCCTTCTATATTTTGTTTGATTTGTAAATCTTCTTGTTTGAACATCCACCACTTGTACGGTGTCCATCATTCTTCATGACCTTTCCTACAAATCAAAATTGAGTACATGATTAGTAATACTTCATAATCATCAAATCATATTGACATGATAACCTATTATGCATACAGATATCATTTACATAGTGATGCAACTATTTTGACCAATATTTTGGCACAACACTTTCCCATATCCTGTATGCATACAGTGACTATCTAGATGCCTTCCATCTCTACCAGAACATACTATCGAGAGTGTGCACAACTCTCAGCATGTCAGCAAAGAGGTTTCATTCTAGACAAGCAACAATGGAATGTTTGTCCAACTTACCAATCATATGCATATTAGTAGTATACTGTTTAATGTTCTATGAATATTTACACTCAGCATGATATATTATAGGAATACAAATATGCATACAACCTATTACAGGCAATATCATTACTATTTCAAATAACAAATCAAATACTTATCTTTTATGTTTGTGTGGCTGCCTCCCGCTTGATCTTCTGTATGTCTTTTGAACTTCTATTCATTCTGTACCACTGTGCATGCTCAAGAGTCATCCTCATGATCTCATACACAAACATACACTCATTAGTATATTCTAAATGCTATCAAAACATTATAGTACTAAATAATCTTGAAAATGTATAGTCATGATTATAGTTAATAAACATTAGTATTCAAGATTTCAGGGAAGTCTTCTTTTACTCATGCATATCATCAATCAAGATAAAAGATATAATATGCATAATCCCTTGATTACTAACTTTATGAATAAGCATAACCAATCATTCCAAGTATACTTATATAAGGGATCCTAACACAAGGTAAGATTCATGGGAAACATACCTGGATTAGTATACCTACTTGGTTATGTACAACATACCTAAACAATCTCTTCAATGATTTAGAGATCCTGATCTAGAACCTGCATGTCTCATAGGTTAAGCATAATATAACAAAGGCATACATACCTCGTAAGTAGAACAAAGATTATGGATGAGTCTTTGTCTTCATGTTTTCATGGTCATGGAGCCTGATTTGTCTTTTGTGATGTACCTGTATCTTGTTAGCAGACAACATCAACCTCACACAACACCATAATGCATTAGTACAATCATAAGTGTCAATACCCTAACCAATGAATATCTTCTATCAGGCATTCATAATTTTGTTAAGGTGATACAACAAATCTAAAATCAAGATTGTACTAACTGAAATAACATGAAGACAAACATACCATAAACTTAATCATGAACAAATCTCAAAACATACCTCGATGAGTCATACCTATCGAGATCGCTTGTAATCTCCTTATGTAAAGCCTTAGCCTCATCTCCCTCTGAAACATGAACTCCTTCACTTATGTAGGTGACCAATCCATCTTCTTCTAGGATTAACCCTATCCACTTGATTTGCAAGAACTGGACCTGGAGCTGGATAAGGGTTTGTCAGAGAAACCCCAAAAATTCAAACTTTGAATTTCAAACTTCCGAAAGGATAGAGATATGCGCCTTGATGAGCTGATCAAACTGATATATTCAGAATTTGAAAACTGCAAGGTTTTACTCCTCAATTTTGCCTTTGAAACTTTCGGATTCACTGGACGTGACCCTGAACTAAGGTTTGATGAAGCCCACTCTTTTGTCCCATCAAAAAGTTTGATCCAAAGCTCTAAGCTTCTATTTTTCTGAGGAGCTTCCAGCCGTGGTCACAGATTTCAAAAATTCCTATTTTTACAGAAGCCCTAATTTTCCGCTTTTCTGATCAGAGTCCCGAACTAGGGTCTAATCAAGCCCGGCCTTCTGCCCAACCAAAAATTCTGATCTTGGTCTCTAAATTTCTATTTTGATGAGTAGCATCCAGCCGTGGTCTCCGATTACAAAAATTCCAACTTTCTTCAAAGCCCTAAATTCCGGAAGCCATGAATGAAGGTACCAAAAAATAATTCTGTTTTGACAGAAATATGTACCTGATTGTTTCTGATGTAACTCCGAAATTTTTGATCCACAGGGTCTGAAAAAAGTTTTCTGAGATATCCTGACCTGTTATCTTTCCATCCTGACAGGTCTGACCTCAATTGGATTCTCTGAGAGAGAGTTATGCCAAGTGTCGCAACGTGACCTGTTTTGGAAAAATACAGGAGAGCGAACTTGTACGGCGTGCCACGTGTCACTGTTTGACCTTCGGCCTCTGAAAAAGTTTTCTGAGATAGCTCGGCCTGTTATCTTTCCATCCTGACAGGTCTGACCTCAATTGGATTCTCTGAGAGAGAGTTATGCCAAGTGTCGCAACGTGACCTGTTTATGGGATAATACAGGAGAGCGAACTTGTACGGCGTTCCACGTGTCACTGGTTCAACTTCGGCCTCTGAAAAAGTTTTCTGAGATAGTACAGTCTGTGTACTACCTGTCACTTTTCACGAAATTTCATTTGGAGCTTCCTAGCCCAAGTTATGACCTTTTTCCCAAGGTCACCTGATTTTGACTCAGATCTGGAAGAGGCAGAAACCCTATATTGTACATATCATAAATCACAAAGTACAACGAATTAGAGGTTGTCCTTTGGACACAAGGTACCTGGAGATGTTAGCTTCGTCCTGTAACAATTTCAGATCCGAAAACTTCGCCAAAACGGATTTATAGTGAAAGTGCTACGATGACTGGTTTTTGCTATGTAAAACTCTAACCTTCAAATTGTCGTAAGTAAAGCAAGTGTCTTTAGTGCCATACCTTGTCTTCCTTCAGGTTAGCTCTGATACCATGTTAAAATTCAATATGCTAAGACAGAAAATAGCAGCATTACATTTCATTTCACAATAATAGCATATACAGGATCACTGAAGAAACAACAAGCATAGCATAAACACAAGAGACAGAGATTTATCCTGGGAAACCCTCATGGGGTAGAAAACCCAGCAAAGCTTCCTCAATATAGATGACCAGCAATATACAAAGATGCAAACCCTGAGCATAAGCTCCTTCTCCTCCATAGCAGACCTCTCCTCCACAAATGCGCCTTTTTCAAGTGAGTGAGTGTGTCAAATGAGGAACACACCTCCTCTATTTATACACTACTCTGATATGTATTTTACACAAGTACATGTAGGCTCGTATTTAACCATTAGGTTAAATACCCCATTATAACTGACTGGGCCGACCCCCACATGGTGGGTCTAATAACCCTAGTTACCACAACCAACTTGGAGGAATAAACATCTCCGGATTTATAGTATAATCACATCGGAGGTATGGAACATCTCCGGAATTAAATAATATACAAATATAATATTCTTTGAAGTTACAATATTTCAACAAATACTCTGTCTACTGTGGATGGCTATTTTTCTGTGATTCTCTTTTGTTTCCGTTACATTTAAAGTTGGATTTTTTAGTGTGTAATTATTCAATGATAACAATCGGTTGAAATTATTGTTTAAAATCATTAGGAAGTAATTGTTAGATTTGAAAATTGTATTTCTACTGCTATATATAGATATATTTTTTAAACCAGCATAGATCCATCTTAACTCTAGCTATATGAAGTGCCAAGAGGGATCAAATCCCTTGAGATGCAAACTTTTTCTCAAGTTTAGGACTCTAAAAGGAGTTTGCACTTCAAGAGATTTTATTCCTCTCGACGCTTGATAGAGCCAGAGTTAAGATGGATCCTACGTCACCTGGTTCAAGTTCGAGTTCGAATTTGAAGACCCCTTAAAATTTGACAAAAAATTGGCAATGAAAAAATTGGTGATAAAATTCGACATAAAATTCGGCACTAAGTTCAAGTGACTATAAAATTTAGAAATTAAAAAATATATGAATTTTTTCAATAAAATTCATTATACTCTATAAACATTAAACAGATCAACATTTTACATCAACATGATAGTCATAAGAGCAGAAGAAATATCATAAGAACTTTATATAATAAATATAACGTTATATAATAAGTATCATAATAACTTTATATAATAACTGTTTTAATTATTCAAAACTAAAATATTAAATATTAAAATTTTAATTAAAAAAATAAAAATATTTAAAATTTAATTTTTATTAAAATATTAAAATTCTATTTTTTAATATTCATATTTATAAATAAATAAATTAAACTATCTTTTTATTAATCAAAACATTTATGTCTTCATAACTTTAAAAAAACTACCATCAATTCTTTTTTCTTAACCTTAAAAAAACCATACCAAAAAGACTGAGCAGCCTGTAAACATCCAGAGGCATTCATAATATCAAAAAAAAATATATAGAAAAATAATGTATATATTCAGATCGTAGAAAAAGAATATAGTAATTGTAGAAATTAGAATGTCAAAAGAAAAAAAAATGTATATATTCAGACCGTATAAAATATAATGCCACTGTGTCGACTGTTGAGTTGAGACTTGAAGCAGGCAATTGACCACCGAAACTCCGCTGCGGGTTCACACTCTAGAAAACTCGGCGTCATAATGAGTATGAGTAAAAACAGGTACACTGGTGGCGGATTTCAGGGTAGGGTTTACCCGACCAAACCAAAAAACGATTTTTAATGCCAAACTTCCACAAAATCGCATTGATTTTAACCGATTTAACTCGTTCTGGATAACGCGTATGGTTCAGGTTCAAATTAGACAAGAAAATCGGCGAATTTTGATTTTGATGGCGAATAATCGCTGAATCTGGTGACTTAGGATGGATATATGTCGATAATATATAGCATACAAAACATACATGATTGGATGGAAAATGTCCATAAAAATTGCAGGCATATATCAGTAGATTTAACATATCACAATTACCTTCTAGAGCATTTTTTTGTTCTTTATTGTTTAAAGTTATTTTAAATGGTTTCTCTCTTACAGGTTTTGGCATAGGCAGTGTTCCACCCTATGTCGTCAAGATGTAGTTATAGGCCAGGGATGTACCTTGTTCAAAAGAGATAGATCATAGTGATAGGGGCATCCCTTGACCCGTATGGGTGGTACTCAAACATTTGTTATGTGCAACATTAGTCAAAAGAAGTATATATATATATATATTTTCTGGAGAAATAAGTTCCCCTCACTTGCCCACTTGCTAAGCATTCCAAATGTTTCTCCTTTAGACCCAAAGGAGCTAGGAATTTTTAGCTTTTTAGGTTTAAAAAAGTTATTGCCATTATTTGAGTGCTAGTAAAAATGTATATGACCAAAATGTTAAATTTTCCCTACCCTAGGTGAATTCCGACCTTATGTTCTCAAATCAATAACTGATATTTAATTTGTGGAAATGAACTTTCTTACATAGCAGCATTCACAATTTCACACACATAGTAGGAAAATGAACAGCGGAAACTTTAAAGAATTTAACACATGCATGTACTCCTTCAAATCAGCCTTTTCATTAATATTCCAAAGCTTACAAGGAAATTTCCTCTGCTGCCATAAATCACAGCAGTACGGTACACTCAACAAAACAAAGTTTATGCATACTTACAAGACAAATTTGCCTGCCGAAAATCTGAGGAATCTGCTGCATGGAAACTGAGAAAACTAGCTGCACGGAAATCGAGAAAATTGCTGCCTGTACAGACTGCTGTACAGCTGCACACACAACTGTACGGATTCGTCCATACATCTGCATGGACTGTACTGTATGGTTTGGTGTACTTGTAGGAATCACTGTCCTCTGCAGGCAGCGGGCTGAATTCTGCTTGATTCCTGTTCAGGCTCCTCTTCGACACTTTAACTTCGCTTCTCTATTGAGTCTCTTCACCTCTGGACCAACCTATCTTTGTGAAGAATGAATTGTGTCTTTTCCCTCTACCTTGACTTGCCTTTATACTTTAGCTAAAGCCCTAATCTACCAATAACCTAATCTCACGGTGAGATCAACGGTTGAGATTAGTCTAAATCACTAATGCATTAAAGTGCACTTTATTAGACTCAACAACTAATTAAAAGACTTCCACTTTATAAATAAAGTGAATTACAAAATAGATTGACTTGGATGACTTCACGCATGTTTGACATCTAACCTATGTGGAACTTCCTGTCCGAGCTACAAAAGTTAAAACATCAACACAAAATCACTTAGTGGGGGATTGATAGTGGTTGCAGGTTTGAGGATTTGGGCCTATCAAGATTAGGATTTCCAAAGTATATATAGCATATGAAACATGCATGGTTGGATGGAAAATGTTCATAAATTATAATGGTAAATTTAAAAATTGCAGACATATATCAGTAGATTTAACGCATCACAATTGCCTTTTAGAGCAAATTTTTTTGTTCTCTATTGTTTATAGGTATTTTAAATGGTTTCTCCCTTCTAATTTAAGTGTATTGTAGGCCATGCTGTAGGGGCGATATTTGTTATAGGTTTTGACATAGGAAGTGTTCCACAATAACATGTCCCCTATGTTCTCAAGATGTAGGCCGAGGACTTCATTAACACCCTTGTGAAAGCATGTGACAAAACTTGAGGGGGGAGAGGGGTGGAACCAATAAATTTTATGTAGAGATGATTGTTCCCCATTGAAATCTTACACCGGCTCATACATCTGTTTGAGGAGGCATCTTTATGGGGTATTGGAGAGTATGATAATAATGGAGGCATTGGAATCTCAATTTGCCCTCAAGGTATCAAAGGAAGAGAGAAAAATACGTAAGGGTAAAGGAAGTTGCACAAAGAATGCATGGTAAAAGGCAAAAGGTTCAATCTAACACACCATTTAGATTTGGCAGCTCCATATTTGCATCCTCTTGAGCTAGTGGAACCCATGGCATGTACGGGGTGGATCTAGAATAATGATAGTTAGACTTCCTTGATCTTGGTTTTAGGGATGAGGTGGATGCAAAAGCGGTAAAGTTTCTCTATGCATGTGGTATGCCATTCAATGTTCTTGGCTCTCTTTTCTGGGATGCTATGGTTTAGGCCAGTAATAAAGCCACCCAAGGATACGAGACCTTGGGTAAGAGAAAGCTAGAACTGTGTTCTACATAGGGAAAAAGAAAATACAAGGAGCTTTGTCATGGTTTACAAATGAGTAGGTGGATAGTGGGGTATCCATTGTAGTTGATGGAGGGACAGATGCTAGAAACCAACATTAGATAAATGTCCTTGGTGTTTCGGTTATTTGTGTAGTTTTTTGTAGTGCACGACTTCTTGTAAATCACTTCATTTGCTTGAAATATTTCAGACCTCCTACTGCAAACCATTAATGATGTTGGTTCTTTTAATGTGACTCAGCTAATTACTGATGATGCAATAAATTGTAAGAGAGCAGAAAAATCATAGAGTAGGTGCATCGTCACATCCTTTGGTCTAGGTGTTTGGTGCACACATGGATCATACAAGAGTCCAATTTTTTTATGCCACTTCTTAAAGTTGTGATTACTAAGATTACAAAGATTAGATTTGGTAGCTATTTCTTCACACCTTCAGGCGCCTATTGAGGGCAAGACATGGTTTGGGGGCGAACATTATCCAGCCTGCTGCAGGCCATTTAGTGTGGCGGCAACAGGCTGGTTGGCCATTGGATCTCAAGCTGTTTGAGATCCAACGGCCAACCAGCCTACTGTGGCTGCATTAAATGGCCTGCAGTAGGCTGGATATTGTTACCTTTGAGAACCAACGGCCAACCAGCCTGCTGCCGCCGCATTAAATGGCCTGCAACAGGCTGGATAATGTTGCCCTGGTCTGGGTGCTATGGTGATGAGTAATGAGTGGGATGACTTGAATATCGATAAAAATGGTGCTAATGTAGTGAGGGAAACTATTCTTGATGGTGATTTTTTGGTGATAGTTTGATTTCATTTTACAGTTCTCCAAGCTAATTTCTAACATGATTTTGTTTGTAGATACAGCTAGACTAGTCATTGGGGAGGTGTATGAGTAGATAAACACTATGCAAGGCCAAATTAAGGACATTGTTTAACCTAGAGATGTGAACTTGTATAATCATATTTCTATAGAGGTGGAAAAACAGTGGGAAATGCTAAATATTTAACTATATGCCTTAGCATATGTGTTTACACCAAACTATTGTCATACATAATGGCTGCTGCAAGCACTAGCGCCTAGTGGTGGGGTGAAGAGAAAACCACACTAGGATTCAGAGGTTTAGGTTGATTATATGCAAGTATTAGAAAAACTGGTCCTTGATGTGGAAGAGTGTGATATTGTACAATAACAATTGAGCCACTACATCACTGGAAGTGGAAACGATGCGTTTGGGACCAACTATGCAATTAGAGATCGAGGGAATCTATGTTCTCTTGAGTGGTGAAACATGCATGGTGGTTTTGTTGCCGCCGGATATGCACCTCGGGAAAATGTTAGCGTGGTAAAAATCTTCAAGCCACTGGGTGCGTCCTTGGGGGCAAGTCTCGAGTTGAGATACTGTCACTCAACACTCAACTCCTCCGTCTAGGCCAACTCCTAGCGAAGCCAAGGTGGGGTAGTCCTTATTAAAATAACTAAAGTTCTTAAGGGGGATTTAGTTATCAAGATAAAAGTTAAGTTATCTAGGGAGTTTAGGAAAATTACTGAACACGAGATTGCAAACATGAATTAAGTCGACAACATAAAAACAAATTAATCCATCTAACACATTGATTCACTTGATTGAAAAAAGTATGATTGTTGCAGATATACCAGTGCCAAATTGAGTCACAAAAAATTGGAGTGCTGCTGTGTCATGGAAGTGTTGCAGTTGTCTTGTTGGTCAGTTTTAGTTATTATTAGATGTGTGAATTAAGGAGTGGGTTAATTCTTGGTTTAGCCCAAAGGCAATCTACTTCTCTGAATTGGGTGCTTATTGCAACAATATTAAGTGTCCAACGGGGCGAGGCATAACCTGCTTAGAGCAACTCCCTGACTCTATGATATGTTCAATGCGACCTGCCGAGTTCTCTGAAACATACTACTTTTGGATTTCCCTATTAATCTAGTCACTTAGCTACCTTTCTGATGTGATCAACTGGTCGGACGAACCGTAGAGATCCAGAGCATACGAGGCGGCTAAGACTTAGTTTGTTTTAACAAAGTAAATTGAATTTATTATTAAGAGTTTGAGAATCTCTTTTCACCTACCGAGGATAAACCCTTTCAGTTTACTTCGGGAATACACAACCCAATTTATTCGTTTAGATGAACAACAAAATTGTAACAAGTAAATTTTGTAACAGTTGAGAATCTCTTTTCCCTTTCGGTACTTCGGGAATGCACAACTGGCTTTAGTCTTTAAGTTTGTTAATTGTGAAGTACAAGATTGTAAAAAGAAAAAATGAGAAAATAAAACTGCTTTCTAATTACTACACTGTGAGTCTCTTTTCCCTTACGGTACTTCGGGGAGCAAGAAATGAAAGTAAAGCAGTTAATCTATTCTAACAAAACTAGCAAAAGAAAAACTAAGCTAAAAAATTCCAAACACACAAGACTGATATGGGCTCCCCCTGGGGGAGGAGTGGGGGGTTTGTGGGCACTGTGTAGCCCACTTGCTTTTATTTTTTACAATCTTCCCAAAAGAAATACCTCTTGGTCCTTATAAACTTGGATCCAAGGGTTTACAACACTAGAAAATGATAAGACCGAAGAAAAGAGGTCTCTAGAGCCTTGAATGGTTCGATTTCAGCGAAATTTTGCCAGAGTATCTCTCTATTCTTTCGTCAAATCTATGAAACCAGCAAACAAACGATGTTAGAAAATGATGGTACAAACAAATAAAAGCTATTTTTTTTTTGAATTTTGGTACTTGGAAAAATATTGAAGCACCAACTTAGCTAGCTTAGATCTAATGTAAAAATGAAGCTATTGAAGCACTTTTGAGATCTAGCTACTTAACATGTTAAAACAAAATAGATTTGAATAATAAGACTTTGCAAACTATGTAATACCCCAATTTTGACCCTTATGAAATATTGGCTTTTAATGTAAATATTGTATACATGCGTTGTATGTTTCCCTAGCGTGGAGCTCAAGGTCAAGGCCCCGCTAGTGTATGTTTGGATTTTATTTAAAACAAGCAAGTATTTGATATTTTGTTACCCATGTGCGATTAAGCCATGGAATATTGTAAATGATGTAAATATTTGATATTGCAATAAAATACTAAAACTGGCTATGGGAGCAACGAATGAGAAGGGGCCATGTGTATCCCCTAGGGAGTGGTGAGGGGGTTGTGGGGATGGACCATATGTTGCCAAATGTCATTGTGAGAACCCATTTGAATTTCTTTGCTGACATTTAATTTTGTTGTAAGGAAGTTGTTGAGGAATTCAGTCCATGGCTTCAATGGAGCATGGGCAGCCCAAAAATTCGTATGGCAGAGTATGGGCTTTGTTTTCTTGTACCACAAGTCACTCTACCTCATGGGGATTGCTTCTTCCTCATTCCCGATTCCATTGTTGAAGGGCCCAGCATCATTTTTTCACCCAGGACAAATTACCGCCAGTGAGAAATACCAGAAATCGCAACTTTGCAAGAACCCACGTTTTGAAGAGCCACAAACGCCAAGATTTGGTATTTGACAGTGAAATCCAATGGAGGATCCATAGATATGAACCTTGGGGCGAAATTGAGAGTATTAGATACCCCGAAATCCATTGGAAAACCCAGTTTTTATAGCCCAGAAAACCAGTGACGGGATTGAGTTATTTTGTTGCCAGAATTGCGAGAAATCCAATTGTGAATGACGGAGCAGAGGATTGGGTTTGCTTGACAAACCCAGTTAAGGCTAGAATCTCAAGGAATTAGCAGCTGGACCTTTCTATGCCCAACCTGAAGAGCACTAGAGGGAAGGGACGCCTGAGAGACTGTGCAACAGAGAAGGGGACCTTCCTTGTGTTGGGTGTGGTAGGTACTGTGGGTGCCTTGACTGTTTGAATTAACTTGAGATGCCTGTAGCTCTGTGGTTGAGCTCACTGGCTTGGCATTGCCCTCCTCTATCTTCTTGTATGCTTGATAAACCCAACTGTGTGTTGGCTTAGCATAGTTGTTGAGTGAAACCATCGCTGTGAATGAGCCCAATTAGTTCCTCCTTAGTGGATACACAACCCAGCTTGAGGGTGATCTCTCAGCTGAAAGAATACAGGTTGGACAAAGATCTATGGTTGGGTGGAACGTTGCTCTCACATAGCCAGTCGTTGGACAACTTCTTCTCAAAGATAATTAATCTCTATGGTTTGAATTATGTTCATTCTGTGCTCTGTTCTGAATGTTAATTGTTCATGTTAATAAACTGAAATGATTATCTTGATGAAATTGATATGGAATCTGTGAATGGCATGAGAATGGGATTGGTTCCCTGTGTGAATGATTCATTATCTGCCTAGGTTAAATATGCTGATGCATTCTATTCCAGCTGTGCGTTAATATGTTTAATTCCGCTGTAAAATTTAAGTCTGCATTTGATTTAAATGGCAAAATTTTAGTCTTATTGCTTTGGGGAAGAATCAGACACCCCCATGTTACAGTCATGTTACCTCCCTTGCATTGGATTGATGGAAGGGGACGTGACAAACTAGATCTACTTATTCAGCATATAGAATAAAGTAACTGGAAAAAGAGAGATTTTGAGTTTGAAGGGATGGACGGAAGACTTGAAGCCCAAAGCTTGATCTTCTTATGAGGACTTTGAAGCACCTGCAAATAAAAACATTAGCTCAAAAGTGCTGAAGAGGGGAGAGGAAGCAACCAAGCTCAACTTCTCCTTCAGATCTGTAACCTGCACAACTATAAGAAAACTCTTACACAACAATGGATTAGATATATTATGTTTGAAAAAAAGAAATCAAGAGAGCCTCAATACAACCGAGTACAGTTGGCTACTCCTATATCTCTTAAAAGCAAAGCTTAAGCAAGCAAATTAACAACCGTAAATGCTTACTCTATGGATTAGAAACAATCTTCTAAGTTAGATCTATCAACATAATTGAAGCAAAAGAAAACTAAGTAATGCGATATCACCTCAACAAAGTAGCATTTATCAGATGGTACAGTATGGACCTCCAAAGTCTTTCAATTTCATTAATCAAATAACAACAATATTACATGAACAGAGGTTCCACCATCCATCCCGAAACAATGGAATGGGCCTTGCCTTTTTTTTTTTTTTTGGGGGGGGGGGCATTGGCTAACATAAGCTTAACTGAGGGCGCAATTGGAAATGAAGGAAGAGTCAAGGCAGAGTTCTTTGTATTAATTGAGGGATGGCTTGATTTGTATTGGAGTTAAACTCCACAAGAGGGCACCAACTCAATAGAGATGCGCCCTCACTCTCTTTAGAATGCTCACCACTCAACAAGAGGGAGCCACATCACCAAATGCGTGCCTCTCATGAGGGAGGGTGCATTCTCCACTTGAGACAACTCGCCTTGCATGGGATCTTCAAGAATTTATGCCCAGTTAACTCAGAACAGTCTCCAGTGAACTCCCATTAGTCTTTAGTTAACTCAAATTGTCTCCAGACATGCCTGGGACAAACTTCCATTGATTTAAGGAATTGTGTTTTTGTCTTTTTTGACCATTTATTTAATATTTTTGGCCTTTTTCGAGAGAAATATTATTTAAGTGATAAATAATCACTCAAATACTTAGGAAAGTGGGTTTAGGGGTAATATGGGTGCTCTGGGTTAGAAAACGAGCAACCCCATGGTGAATTTCACCTTCCAACCACTTTTTTATGAGATTTTCAACTTTTACATTAAAAACATTAAAAAATAGTCCCGTTTGACTAAAACCTAGGGGGACCTAGTACATGTCCATGTGACTCATTATTGATGGCTAACATGTTAAAATACATAGACGCTTAGAATTTAATAACCTTCCAAGGTTTAGCAACCAAAGTGGATACTTTAGCTTTGGAGGTGTGAGTGAAAAACTCAGAAATTATGCTTCGCTGAAGAGCAATGCATAATAACCAAGGAAAAAACACTCTAGAGTACCGCATTAATGTCTAGATCTCAGGCAAGCCAAGTTTGTTATAAAAGACACCATGCTAGACCAACTTATTACAATTCCCCATGGGACATGGACATGCAATTTTTTGAGAAATGGGCCAAAATTGGTCGACTGAACCTCTGAATACTGGCAATGAACAAGTACATTGCTTCAATCTTCGTCGGCTTAGTTGGAAACCAACTAAGTACAACTTAGGTGGTAACAGGTTGTACCTCACACCTACAACATTAGTGACATGAGTGCTTTCATAGGTGGTGAACACTTCTTTGGCATAGAGTTGTTGATGTTTGTAGCTCAGACAAGTATTTCCATGAGTGTGTGTCTTATGGAAATTGCCATTAATACCTCTTAGGAACTTTGGGAATTCCCTTTATTAAAGTCATTTATTAAAGTGAAAGCCTTTTTAGATTAATTTAGGTTAATTTGGGGAAATGCCTAAGTTTTTACAATTAGCGATTTAAGTTAATTAATTGAATCTCTACCCTTGATCTCAAGTGAGTGAGATCTAATCTAGCCATCAGAGTCAGGGTCTTGGTTCATTTCAATTGGATAAAAGGTAACCAAGGTGAGAGGAGAATGACACAACACAAGAACAAGAGAGAAACACAAAAGAGAGTGAAGGACTTTCACTTTTAGATTTGGTAGAGAGAGAGAGAGATTGCAACAGTTAGAGATCTTCCAGGGGGACCGTACCAACCAAGTAGAGGTTCTAGGCAGACAATCGTTCATACAGTGCGTATGGAAGTCGTACCGATCCATAGAAGAATTTTATAGACATAGGTGCAGGTACGTAGTAAGCAAGTTGAGGTTGTATGAACATAGCCGTAGGTGCACAATGCAGTAGAGCGCGGTTGTGCGGGCAGATTCGTAGGGGAAGATGCATCCACACTGTTTGTACGGACCGTACAACAACGTCGTATAGGATGTATGACACAATAACAAGCTGTGGGGTTTTGTTGGGTGGTTTTGAAGTTGGAGGATACTTCTGTGGAGGGCATTTTGCCAGGTTTGCTATTATATTTTCTCAAGCCATTTTCCCAATAATTGAGCCCTTGTAAGCTTGAAGATTATTGAATGAAAAGCTGATTTGAAAGGTAGAAATTTTGTGTGTGTTTTCTTAATGAGTAGATCTATTTCCATTGGTATTGCTTTTGCTATTTAAATTTCTATTGATAGATCTCAACAAATATAAATAAATCAGTGAGCTGAAATTTATTTTTTAGCAAGGAAAAATCTCTAGGAATTGTTTATCTAGTGCTGAGGTTTGTAAAATTAACAGGAGTACCTATAGTTTTGTCACAATTTCAGAAGAAACAAGTTGAAATTGATCAAAGAGCTTGGTTTATGTGCCTTACAACTTGTGATTGTTGTTCTATTATTTATAAGGAGTAAAAGATGGAGAAGTCATAAAGGACTTGGGACAAGAATTCAGAGGAGGATAATTTGGAGGATGGAGCATCATTGGTTTTAGAGCAATTGGAGAATGCTCTTTTTGACGACGATGATCATGGTGAGATGCCATAGTATCTACTGCGATTGTCGCCATGACCAAGATTTCTGGAGTAGGGGCTTCATGTTCAGTTCCACTTCCATCTACACAATTACGTTTGGCTTTGGGTCCGACTCCACTACCATGTTGAGGCTCATGGGTAAATAGTGATGGTGCAAAGAGGAAGGAAAAGTAGATAGAAATTAGAATAATTGTTTCTCCTTTTTTGCTACTTTATATATCATAAACTTTATCTCAGTTTAGGTTTTGGACCTTTTGGTCTTATACTTTATCTCAGTTAAATTATCATTTTAGAACTTATGTAGATTGCCTATTTTGTAAACATAACTTCTTGGTTATGTTGACTTTTGGCAGATAGCCTATTTCATTCAATAAGTTAATGGTCTACATATTTGTAATTGCTAGATGGTTGATGCTTGAATGATTAATCATTACTGTACTATGGATGGCATTTCTAACTTCATAATAATGTAGTATTCATCTACAAGTAGTACAAATATACATTCTGGATGTATTTTTAATATAAATGCACTATAATATATAAAAATATGTATTGTCTAAAAGCACTGCTGGGATGCTTTTCTACCATGGTCTTTCGGGAAATGACGCTCCCATTCTGCCCCCACACTCTAGCAACCCTGATTCGGAGACAACCAATTTGAAATCATCATTCATGTTCTTTACAACCCCCCATTGATCCAACCCGACTTCCACCTTTTTATTGTGATGTGTAATGTAGTAGATAGAAAGAAGATTTGGTCCAACACTTGGGACATTAACCAGTGACCACTTCTTCTCCACTGTGGTGTTGTTTATAAATAAAGAGAAGTTGTTCATGTTTGGTCATGTGTCCGATAGCTCCAAAATCAATAATACACATTTGTTGAGAAGAGGAGGACCAAAGTGTAAAGTGTAGTTGTACTGCACAATGTGCACTATGGGAAGATCCAACATTCTCTTCAAAAGGGTCTTTGGTGCCTATTGTTGATATTGCAAGCTCTTAAATATTTTGAAGACAAGTAAGGCAAAAGTTGAACAGATGGCCCTCCTTATGATAGTAGTTTGACTGCACATTAGTCTTTTCTTCTTGGAGGATTTCAAGTGTTCCCTTTTACCTTGATTGGACTCAAATTTAAGAGGGGTTGAGATAGCTTTTGAATGGGTTTGATCTCGGGGGTGGGCAATTCACCCATATTCGTCAATGTAACTTGATGTTGAATGAAATTAGAGAGAACCTCCTCAAGAGGAGTTACAAGATCCTTGAGAAATAAAGGAATATTGTAGACTATAAGAGCAAAAGATTTGAATGTTGTAGAGATATTATTTCGAACAATACTTACAAGTCCTAGATCTGATTTGCGTTTTCCTCTTGCTTGAATAATGTCAGCTTTCAGGTTTTTAAACCATGCAATATACTCCTCAAGTGTGTTGAAGTCACCCATCTTCAGATTGGAGAGTTCAATTTCAAGTTGGTTGATCCGAGTAGTATCAACTGTTCCCAAGAGAGTTTTGAAGGTGTCCCAGCTTTCTTTCACACCTTTGTTATCCTTGGTATGATAAATGAGATCAGGCTCGATATAAAGAGTGATCAACGCAAGAGCTTCGTCCTTCATCAAACATACAAGGTGATAATTGTCATCAACCTTAGTAGCAAGGGACATCGCCATGTACAATTATACAGTTTTGATTTGAAATAGGGTAGTGATTTCCCGTCAATAATAGTTGACCCCATTCAGACAGGGAAACAACCACTTGGAATCCACAGGTTCAACATCTGCAGGATGAAGGATCCTTATGGAATGACGACTTCAGATATTTGTCTTTATAGATCCAAATGGTACAATACCCTAAGTGACCCTAGGAATGAAGGTTGTGGCCTTAAAAGAAGGGTGAAAAGTTGCAAAGAACACCCTAGAAGGAAGGCACAACCCTAGATTAGGAAATATGTGGGTGTAGTCCCTACCCTGTATTTCAGGTAACATATTGTCATCTATAGATAATTGAATAAGTATTGCCTCTTCATGGTTCTTTGCATCGAATGTCTCCTGCTCCAAGATCACTCTGCCTGTCAGCGCGTTCTGTTCCTCCTCGTCATTGGGTTCTCACACATCTTTTCCCATGACAACCCCTAATAGGCATTTATTGTGGAAAATGGCCATCATTCTTTGCTTCCAAGTATTTAAATTATGGCCATTAAATTTCTGACTTAGACTCGAGCATGACATTTGACAGACTAGCAATCTATACAAAACTCGAAACACCAAAAAGAATATTTGGACAGCTGCCGAAATTTTGAATATTTACCCTTAAAATTGTCACTTCAAACATTGTTGGCATCCACTGTTACAGCCCAATACTTTTTGCTGCTTTAGTTTGCACAACATTCCTGCTGTATCACCAATCTGGCTTTAAACCAATTTGCCACTGGCTCAGAATATCTTACAGCCAGTAAAATTTGCTCCAGAAATTACAAAATTCAGAGTTATGGTCTTGGTGGGTGTCTACACCTGCAGAACTTGTGCATATTTGCACTTTGTGCTCAGTGCTCACACACACCTATCTGCTCCTGGCTGTGCATATTTTTGGCTGTTGTTCCCCTCTTTGTTCACGCTACAAACAGAACTGTGATTGTTCACATGGTTAGTGGTGGCTTATGCATTGGTATCCTTTGTGCCTGGGATCATCTGGGTTGTGGCGATTGGCTGTCTGTGCTGCTGCTCCTGTCATGTGTCATCTTATATGCACTCAACGCCTATTGGCCTCTTTGGACTCGAGCTTGTTTTGCCCATGACCATGTCTACTCATTGTGCTTAGCCTTGCACATGTATGCCTTGCTCACATATATCCTCTCATATGTGAATAAATTATTAAATTTAATTTCTTTTATTTCCCAAGTTATAAACTTTAGGAATTTATAAATACTAAATTCTGCATTTTAGAAATTTAAAACAAAGTTACAAATTTATCTTTGGTTGGCCTGCCTCACATTGGCTTTGTTTTGATTTGCATGTCACTGCACATTGGATCCTTGTCTGTGCCTCTTATAGTTTTTCGGATTCCTTCACCACATCTCCCAGGATTCTTCCCTTTGCGGCTCCAACAAAATAGAATAGTAGATCATAAAATAAAGAAAAGGTTCTTGGATTGATTTTATTCAATGCTGTAGTGTCATAATACATTGGTGAAACAGAGAGAGGGATACATACATTGGTGTATCACCCATTTCATAACTCTTAATTAATGATGTAACTTGAGATGAGATGTGATTTGTGAACTTATCATTAATTTAATACATAAAATGATATTATGACAAAATTACACCAAGTACGTTATTACCATTGCAGAAATTTACTTTGATGGAATTCACCCTATTAAGTCTAATAACACTGCAAAAAACACTAGAAAGACATCCATACTTACTCGACTACTCTTTCATTGTTATTTTGTGAAATATTTTAAAATCCACAAAATTAATGAACATGGTCCAGGTTATGATTGTGCAACATAGTTCATCATTCTTTGTTTTTTATTATATCGTGTTTTTCCTGTCTTTAACATGTAGAGTCTTGTTTGCAACATTCATCTATGCTCAGAAGAGGGATAGCCAGTGGATAGATTGGCATTTTTCAGGATATACATCCTAGATTTGATATAGTTTCAGTGAGGTTGGGAATAGTTTTTATCTTACTATTCATAATCTAGCTAATTGTCTCACATTTCCTTAATAAATAGATGTTTGCTTGAAAATGAAGAAAATAATGGCTTTCTATATAGGAGACTGTTGATGTTTGGGGCAGTTGCGGGCAGACATTCTCCTGGATGTAGCCATGGTGCTTGGCTTGATGTGTCATGGTTGTTTGACCTATGGAGGATGATGATGGTTCGTTCACTCACTGGTGTATGTGAGGCCCCTGGATGTAGCCTTTTTTGGTCACGGTTCTTGGTCAAGTGGTAAAAGGATTGGATGCTTGCAGATCTACTCCCTGGTTCTAGGAGGCCCTGGTATAGTCTTTCTTGATCATGGTACTTGATCAAGTGGTATAGGGCTTGGGTTGCCTATCACATGCCTACCTAGCTCTGGTATTCCTTGTCATAATAGAGTGGATTCGACTTGCCCATTCTTAGGGATTAACTACCCCTATTGGAATGGTCAAGTCTACTCTGGTGTGGGTGCACATGCACTAGATCTCTTATGACATGGATGGGGATGTGCATGCAAAGCAAGCTCATGGAAATCCTTCTTGGGAAATGAAGACTAAGTTTTTAGGTCTTGTTACGTACATTAAAGGATAAGTTAAGGGTATGTGCAAATAAATAAATATAAATAATATAAATAAGAGAAAATTAAAAAATAAAGAAATTAAATATCATGGGCCAATACCATGGTTTTATGAAACCATGGGAGAGACGATAATAAAATTAATGAATTAAACATTAAAATGTAAAGATAAAGAAATAAAATACCTTGGGCAAATACCATGGTTTATGAAACCATGGGAGAGGCGATAATAAAAATATGATATAATAATTAATTAATTAAGCATCTAAATAAAGAGTAAAAGGATGTGCCTTTTACATTTGAAAAGGCACGATGAGACTTATTTAATGGTCCATGTATTGTATTATATTCATCATTTTTATCAATCATTCATTTTATTTGAAAGTGTAACATATGGTTGAATATTTTAGTGTATAATTATTTTATAAAGAATCTGCTGCATAAATTAATGAATTAAACATTAAAATGTAAAGATAAAGAAATAAAATACCATGGGCCAATACCATGCGCAAATACCATGGTTTTATGAAACCATGGGAGAGGCGATAATAAAAATATGATATAATAATTAATTAATTAAGCATCTAAATAAAGAGTAAAAGGATGTGCCTTTTACATTTGAAAAGGCAGGATGAGACTTATTTAATGGTCCATGTATTGTATTATGTTCATCATTTTTTATCAATCATTCATTTTATTTGAAAGTGTAACATATGGTTGAATATTTTAGTGTATAATTATTTTATAAAGAATCTGCTGCATAAATTCATAAAATTCGTAAGGGAAATAATTATCAGATCTGAAAGTGGTAAAATCAACAAAGACATGTTGAGTTTTTCTGTTTACTAAAATTTTGCATTCTTATATTATTTGAAACGTATATAATTTATAGTCATGTTTCAATCTAACATTCTAACTTTGATTTTGCTGGTTTTCAGGAACTCTGAATCTATATCAATGGACATGAGACAATTTATTAAGGAATTAAAATTAGCAACAGGGCATGATATAAAAAACAAGGGGGTTTGTTTTGAGGAAGAATCTTTGGAGGATAGCGATTATTCTTCTTTAGATATGGATTTCGGTATTCTCTGAACTAGTTCCCTCCTTTTCTTTTTTCTTTTTCCTTTTGATGTTTTCTTCTTCTAATTTATTTTGGGTGTGATATTATTTGCAGATGAGATGGGCAGTGATAACGGTTGGCCTGATTCTTCAAAAGAAACTTATGAAGGAGTTGACATGACAAAAGGGGCTGAAGAACCTAGTAACACTTTTATGGATGCTTATTCAGATGCATTGAAAGATGAACTAAAGAAATCTTCTTTAACAAAAAGTTTTGTTCGTGCAGAAGATCTTTCCTCAGCTGGGGATAAGAATAAGGTGCCTCCTGTAGTTTCTTTCTTTTAAGCCTGTTTGCTATATTTTTTAACATTATATCGTTAATCTCCATTTCCAGTAAATGATCTAAGGTTTCTTTGAACTTGATGGATATGTTATACAAGTAGAAGGAAGGGGATATTTGAATAAACTTATAAAGTATCTTCATAAGAAAATGGGCTGAATTCTTGTTTGCCAGCCTTCTTTCACAAAGTAATGGTAGTAGATCTTGCTTTACTGGATGTGGATTTTACTCAACTTCTCAAATATCTTAATCTTGGCTTTCCCACACTACATAAAATATTTTTTATTTAGTAAAAGGGTCTTTATATGACTTAGGGGGGCTTTGGGTGATCCACCTTTTGGGAGATGAATCAAATTGTCACATAGTCTGAGTGTGTTTTTGGCAATTAGTGTTACCAGACTTATTCGAGTCGATGTAGACTCCAGGGCCTGACTCTGCTCTTTGAGGAATATCCGTTAATGCCTTGGAGACTTAACTCGACCCTGAGTCATACATGGAATTTTAATTTGCAAGTACGAGTGACACTCCTAACTTCCTAAGTCAATTGTGAGTCAGATTGACTGTACGAGTCTGACTTGCAAGTCTTGTGACTTTGATTTGTCACTTTTCTATAAAGTCAGAAAAAAAGAACACATCGTGCTCACTTTTTGACCTGATTTCACAACAGACAATGGACAAATTTGTCAGCTGTCCAGATTCAATGGCATTTGTAGTATGTAGTATGATATTTGAGTTTCAAACAAGCTATTATTGAATATCTGCATAATATGGAACATGGACTCCAAAGTTTCATATTAAAGAAATATATATTTTCCTGAAATCCAGTGATTTTTATTCCTTGCATAAACATGGTAACTGGGCAAGAAGCCACATAACTCCTCTTCACTCATCCCTGGGTGCACTTTGGCCTGCTAACTTCTATCATCTTCAACAAAAATCAACAAATTCTGAAGCAACTTTATGTCCATGCTTTACACACTAACGGATGACAAGTTGAGAGTTTTGATTCTTTATTGACTTTTGGTCCAGGCTCTCCACTGTTGTGCCTCTAGGCAACACCTTATACCCTTATAGGAGTTTTTCGCCTCCCTTAATTTCTCTTGTTGGATATCTTCTAATGCCATATTAAAGATGTTACCATTGTAAAGTTCATTCTGAGTTGATGCTGACAATATATAATATGTTATACTTGTTAAATAGCAAGGAAGTTATGGTCTGTAAAGGCAGTCATGTATAAGTCACTACTTATGCGTATGATTAATTATTAATTACAGGCTCATTAGGAGACAATAGTCACATGTTTTTATATTTTGAGAGTCACGGTCTTCAGGGATTTTTGATAACACTTCATACGTTATATATAGGTCCTCTCTTCTAAGGAATCATTATCATCATAAAGCTATTTAGATTCCTCTGTTACATTTAAGGGCATATGAGTCACGTCCTACGGTTGCAGAGTGCACTCAAGTTGTCTTCGGTTGCAGAGTGCATCCTATATCATCTTCGAGGCAAGCAAAGTGCTACCCAAGCTCATTATGTACTCAATATTATTGTGTATAAGTAAAAATAGTCTTTGTAACGAATACTATGGTCAGTTCTCAATAATTGAGTGCAAAATTCGTTATGTTCCAGATTGTGTTATGCTTTAAGCTGGCACCTTGTATACCTGCAAGTGTCATGTTAAAGCTCTTTATTACTTCTGTTTATCTAAAACTGTCTGGAGTATTTAAAAACCAGCATAGATCCATCTTAAACCCGGATCTATCAAGCACCGAGAGGGATCCAATTTCTTGAGGTGTAATTTGTTTTAAAATATTTAAACTCAAAAAATTTGATCCTTCTCCTGCTTGATAGATCCAGGGTTATATTTTAATTTTTTATTTTGATAGGCTGACATGGAATTTTTTAAATTACTTTTCATAATTTTTATTTTATGAGCCTGTATGAATTTTTTAATTACTTTTTATTTTTGGTAATGTAATGTTACGTTACATTACATTATGTTACCTTATCTTACGTGCCAACATCTCCCCCATACTGGGATATAGAGCACCTTGCTCCTCTTGGTGCAAATATAGATTACATTATAATTAAATTCTTTAATCTATTATTTTCAAAATTTCGTTCCTCTCCTTGCATTCATCATATTGACAAATCAGTAGCTTCAAGTTAGCTTAAATTTGTATGTGCAGGCACAATCAGATGTTAAAGGGACTAAGGATGAAGATTTGAGACCTGTTGATATTGATGTTAACCTCGTTCAAAGTCTCCTGGATTCATTCTCTTCACAACAAGGTTTGCCAGGTCCTGCATCAAATTTACTTGGATTGATGGGTTTTCAGTTGCCTGATGATTCTAAGAGGAGAGAACGAGAATTGTGATTGCATTATGACGGGCTGCTGTTAAAGTTTGCGATCTCTCTGGATCTAGAGAATCAAGTATATATTGTTCTGAAGCGGCAAGGAATGGTTGATATTATGATAGTGACATATTGTCCCTCGGGGGATTATATAGGCCACAATATTTCTGAAATATAGTATATACAGTTATACAAAACATTGTGACTGTGCATTGCACATTTGAGGATTTATATAGGTCAAATTAGATTCCTAAAATGTAGTATATACTATATACAGTTCTACAAAAACGCCTCAAGGGGAACATGTGTGATCTGTTACTTGTGCATTGTCTGCTGACAGCCATTATGGTGTAACACAAGTTTATTGTCGGCATGACAGAAGCTGAGAATTACAAATATGTAGAATGTTTAATTGGAAACAAATGAATCAAGTTAAGAATCTGTGCTTTCAGATGCTAGCAGATTTTGGTGAAATTCCACTGTGGAAGGTTGTAACATTAAATATTATCAACTTTTTCTCACCTGAATTAAGTTACTAGGTGAAGAAAATCTTTGAATCGATCTCCCTGTTTTATTATTATTATTTATAGTTCATTGTTTGTATAATGTTCTGTATGTTGCACAGGCATACTTTAAGGTTTTGGTTTATCTGCTATATTTTCGATCTTGATATAAATGGGTACCAGTTATGCTGAAGGCTTATTAAGAATAAGCAGCGAAACTTACTTATTGCAAGATGTTTGCAGACTCTGTGTCAGCATGCATCTTTTCTGGCTTCTGCTATCTAAACTACGGAGTTTAAGGGAACTGGATCTTCTCGTTTCGGAGTTACACATCTTAAATTATATGCTGTTTTATTGGCTGGAGTTGCTCCTTATCTTAGCAGGAATTTCAAATCAATATCATGTTGTTTTTGAAAACGATTGCAGTAAGCAATGGTCTTAAATGGATTTCGGATATTTCAAATATGTTGTTTGGAGAATTTGGCAGAAGCAATGACAAAAATGGATTTCAGATGTTGTAAAAGCTGTGGCGTTTTTTCTGGCACTTAATGGCCTTTCCAGGTAGCTCTCTGATCTCCGACATCAATAATCCGAAGCTGATATAAGCTAATAAAAACAGGGCAGATGCTTTTTGACAAATCGTGTTCGCTATTTTTATCCAAAAGGACAGCGTCTAAACAGATCCTGCTGAGGTGGAAACTGAGTTTGATCTTTTCATATCATGAATGTTTCAGCTATACATGGTGTTGATGCCATGCTCTGGGCTTGTAATTTCTTTGGAGAAAATTGTTTTTCTGTCGGCTTCTAAATGCAAAAGAAATGCTCTATCCAGAATTAAATAGTGACCTTTCAGCTAGAATATACAGAATGAGTTGGCAATATGGGAGTGGAAACCAGCATTCTTCATGCCGTGGATTCCTTGGAAACTCAGTTTTCAATTGCCAAAGGATGTTTTGTTCCTTGATTATGGATGAATTATGCTTTTACACATGGCCACATCAAGGTTCTCGGACAAAAAATGTTGACATTTTTGTGAACATCTAAGTTGAAACTTACTGGAATGTTCCATTTCTGGTCATATCTCACATAAGAGCCAAGCCAAACTTGAATGCGTTATAAAATTATAGGTGAAGAGTCTCCTTACCATCATATTCCAACCATTACATGCTCTCCGTTACCATCATATTCCAATCATTAGATAGGATAATTTATATGTACATGCTCTTCCTTACCATCATATTCCAATCCTTACATAGGATAATTTATATGCACAAGCATTACATAGGATAATTTATATGCTCTCCCTTACCATCATATTCCAATCCTTACATAGGATAATTTATATGCATAAGCATTGTAGGATAATCCATTGTATTTTTGGATTTATGTGCATAAGAATTCTAAAATAGATCCATCTTAACTTGAGAATTATTTAATGAAATCCATCTGAACCGAATTATTTAATGAAATGGATGAAAAATTTCAAGTTTTTAAAGTTAATGTGTTTAGTAGTTAAATGTGTGGAGCTATAGGTTTTTTAATCCTTCTGTGAGTTTAAAGCTTAAAGGACATTTAGGTTAGACTTCTAAAATAGATCCATCTTAACCTGAGAATTATTTAATGAAAAACCTGAGAATTATTTAATGAAATCTATCTTAACCTCAGAATTATTTAATGAAATGGATGAAGAATTTCAAGGTTTTAAAGTTAACGTGGTTAGTAGTAAAATGTGTGGAGCTATAAGTTTTTTAATCCTTTTGAAGCTTAACAGACATTGAGTTAAGATAAATATATATTTTCATAATATATATATATATATATATTTTTTTTTTTTTTCATTTTCATTTTCTTGAATACAACTTCTCTTATAAAGCGCCACTAAAAAAAGGCCACAAGTAAATTGAAAAGTAAGAATGCCAAAACATCCGTTAATATTAAATTTACATCATATTGTTAGAAGCAAAAAAAACAAAGAGTAGTTACTGTGTAAAAAATAAAAAAGTAAAAAGGGCCAAAAAAATATGTTCACATTAAATCTACATCATATTATGCATAACAAAAACAAAGGGTAGTTACCTGGGTAGATAAATACAAGGAAGTGACCACTCCAACTCTATGAGGCCAACCATGGTTGTTTGGGGAGGGGCCCAAGCTGTACTGGGCTTGTACTTGGTCTTGCCCATTGGTAGGAGGTTCCAGGGCTCTGACCTTTCTAAAATGGTGAGTCGGTGTCAAGAACTATTTGTCCTTGTGTTTTGGGATCACGGGTCAACTCTAATTGTGCTTGTGCCTCTCACACCACTGACAACTTGCCCAATGGTGGGGCATATTGTGATGGAAACCTCTAGAACTAGGCCATCTTGGTGGACTAGGGGGACAACTAGGCCAAGTGGATTAGGGGGGTAATCTACTCATAGTCCGTGGGTCTCTTACTACTGCCAAGCAATTGTTGTAAATGCTCCATTTTGAGTCGCACTTTACACCTCTATATTGTGAATTACATTGATAGGTTGTGCCATCATACCAAGAAAGTTGTGTGATGGGACATTTCCATTAAACAAAACATCATTTTGCTTCTTCCAAAGCCAAAAGAGGATCTCAACATTGATGAGCAACCATTCAATGTAAAATCCAATGGCCCAAGGCAAGTGATCCCCTAACAAGGCATCACTCCACGAGAAGAAGGTTGGGAGATATTGTTGGCATAGGGTTAGGGAGCTTGGTGAGAGTAGAATCAAAAGAGTTGCTTGTTTTGACCCTCCCACATCAAAGACAATGCGGGTTGCACACAATCCAGAAGTTTATTTCTTATCTAATAAGCTACCTCCCACAACTAAATACTTGGCAAATAATGTTTTTTGGGTTTAAATATTGTTGTCCAAATATTGCGAAGTCTAAACTAACCAAGTTTTGTTTGGATTTCAATGATGAAAGTTTGTTATGTGGACTTTCGAGGAAGGGCTTGGAGTAGAGCCACCTGTAATCACCCAACATATATTTGGAAAAACTTGTAGCCTTTACTTAATGTTAGTGGTGCCATTGGGGTTGATACATTGGGAGGCCAAGCTTAACACTAGATTCTTTGGGATGAGCCCTTGTATATACTCGAAGATGAATTTATCGGCATTAGCTAGTGCCAATTCCCTCTTATCCTCAACCTAGGGGAGCCAATAGTTGGGGGGTCATTCAAAAGATCATTAACACACAAAATGCCATCTTTGAGGGGGTGCAACATCAAGAACTGAGAGGATTTGATAAAAAACTTCCCCTAGAAGGAATCAAAGTCTACCACCAAAGGCATTAATGATTGAATGACACAATAAACCAAAGAAATGAGTCCTTCCAAGAGAGGAAGGGTTTTACAGCTTTTTAGGGCTTCCAAATGATTTGAACAACACAAGAACCAATGATCTTAACACGTGGAGTGCATAGAAAGGTTTGTAGAGAGATACATACTATCAAATTTTTTTTTTTTGAAGAATTGTTGAGCATGACAAACATAAGCATGACTATAGACACCTCTCCCCTACAGACACCTATCCCCACCTTCGCTAGAAAACATCTTGCTATTACACACATGCCTATTATTTAGTTTTTGATTTGGTTGATCATTACACACACACAAACACATCATCTCCCACTTGTGATTGAGAGATGAGAGGTCAAAGTTGTAGAAACTATTTATTATTCACATACGCCCACACCCACACAACATATCCCACAAAAGAAGGGGTTTGAGTAAGCATAGACAATGTTTGGCTTGGGAGTGGTATCCTTCATTGTTTCCTATGGTCATGCGGTGATTTGCTTCTCAACAATTGATTTGGTGGACTGAACTTGATTACAAATAGGTATTCATATATATATATTTATTATTTATTATTTATATTTATTTTCTGAAATACTTTCCATTTTACTATTGTCTTGAATTCCATGCATAACCAATGAGTTTAGAATATGTAATGTTATATCCATTGCATATGAATTTTGGATTGTATCATTGTTAAAGTGTGAATTTTTACTAATAGTTGGTTATAGAAGATACGACTTTTGAATTGAGGGTCACGATGGCTAAGGGAGGCATCCGAGTATGTGACAATTTTAAGTCAAACAAAATTGCAAGTGAGATGCTAGTGTCACAAATTTGTCTTTGAAAGGTTAGTAGAACTACCCATTTTGCCATTAATTCAAACAAAGTCAAACAAAATATATATAATGTGAGCATTAAACCAAAATCCCAAGCATGACAATGTTTCTTCCTTGTTCAACATGGCCCCTTAATCTCTTTATACCAGTGCTCACCATGGTGGCCCCTTAATCTCCTAATACAAGTGCTCATCACAACCTAGTTCAACCCTCGGGTTGTTCCACAATTGACCTCAAAGACAAAGAAAGACCTTGAAACAATAGATGGCATAGATCAAACTAAAGAATATGACCTCTAAAATATAGAGGCCTTCCATCTTCAAGAACACATAATGTGCTGTGTTAACCTAAATTTCATGCATGAAACACCAATGGTTCGGTCCGAGGTCAACTTAAACAAGCTTGAGTGATTTCTAAGAGGGCATGAGGACATAATCAAGTCCATACCCCAAAATATTCATTCACTTAAAAAAATGTTCTTGAGAAGTTATGGAGGCACAACGCTTGAGATTTTAGAGCTAGACTATGTATGCTCAAGACGAGTATAGAGAAGTCCATGACCACCAGTTTAGATTAGCCACAATGAAGGAGAACAATACCTACTACAACAATGTAAGCCAAATTGATTGACTATATACCCATTTGGGGAGAGAACCATTCCCAATCACTATGGCTAAAGAGAATTTCCATTCACTTGGAATACAAATGAAAACCAATCTTAAATAGAATTGGGATCCATTGAAACAACAAACCTAGGTGCATGCAATGGAGAAACAAGCTTAATGACAAAAAAAACTAGATAATAACAAAATATCTGCATGTAAGAAATATGAGAGAATGATTCCATAAAAATTCTTAGGTTAAAATATTATTGGAGATCCAAAAAAATAGAAAGGAAACCTTAGGGTTGGACAAAAACATGGGAAAAAACCATTACCAAGGAGAATCCCATTCACACAAATATTCTTTAAATCTAGAGCTTCAAGAAGAAAAGGTTGAGGATCTCATCTTGAAAAAATGTAAACTAAACCAATTTTATAACCAAATAATCAAAATGATTAGTAGCTTAACACTAAAATACACACTAGTAAGCCTAAGATAAGTTTGCAGCATCCAAGCTCTAGTATATAACCAAATAATCAAAATGATTTGTAGCTTAACACTAAAATACACACTAATAAGCCTAAGATAAGTTTGCAACATCCAAACTCTATTACATAGACAAAGGGGAAACCAATTCTGCCCTTTGAGCTCATAGTGGATCCTTCTAAACAAACATCATCCTCATGCCAAATTAATTTAATTTTAAAGGTTGCGGAACCAAAAAGTCAAAAGGTTTTGATGAGAAAATCGAGTCATCTCACGATTGTATAATGTCAAACCAACGAGTGCATTTCAAATGGGGTTTCCAAATGGCTCGTGGATTAGACAAGATGCTCCTGGAATCCATGCTCAAAATTTGATTTGTTTTTTCTTCCACAATTCCATGATAAAGTGGTGAACATGACTTAATTTTCACCTATTTAAGCCATTATCAATTTTTTTCTTCATAAAAACCAATTTTGCACTGTTTTTTCTCCATAGATTTCAATTTGATGGATACTATCATTTCTTTAACTTTTGCTGAGGTGTTTTAATCCTTTTTAAGGACTAATGAGAAACATTTTGCAGTCTTATGTGTCAACATTCTTCACTTTTGAGCTAAATATTTGGTACCATGGTATATATTGATAGGTTCTTGCTTTGCATTTTGGATCGTCAACCTAATTGATTGTTTGCCACCATTATTCCTTAAGGTTGAACTCATCAATATGTGGCATTAACTATTCATATATGTTGTGAAGCCATAACTTGATCAATAGTGCCTACTCATCATGCGATTTTCTACTTAGCACCTCTCTTGCCATTCAATGGCCATGCTAAAATATCCTAGTAGGCTCGGGAGCCCTATTAGCCTTGCCACGGCTTTAAGATGGAAATTACATGCTTCTTTCTCATCTATTTTCTGTCCATTTCCCCACGGGCTCTCGTTATTTTGTCGATATGCACTTGCATTGCTTATTGTCACTTGTGTGCTTGTGCTTAATGCCTTGTTGTACTTTGCTTCCTTTTGCTTACCGCCACTGCATTCACTTTTGTTGCTTTCCATTTGCATCAATTTCTTTTGCATTGTTGAACCCTATCCTTGGAAGAGACATGCTTATGAGTGTACACAACTTTCCCAATACCTATTTTGCTTTCTTTGCATAGGTCTATTCCATGTGTTTGGAATGTAGATGCATGCCTTGCAACACTAGCCAAGATTCCAATGTATTCTAGCATTCTTTTATCCTTTTAAAGCTTTCTATAACATGAAAAGACAAAAAAATAAAAAAAATATAAACACAAAAAAGTGAAAAAGGGGGGAATTAATTTAGATCTCTATAATTCATATTTTTTCATGGTAGTTGTTGGTTTTTGTTAACCTTGACCAAAGCACCTATTTGAGCCAATTTCTTGTAGTGGGGTTATGTATTGCCTTAGGCACTATACCGTGATTTTGAGTTTCTACCCCATCGATTGGTTATTCTTCTAACCTTATACCTCAATGCCTCTCACATTGATGGTTTTTATCATTGGTCCCTGTTTGGCACCAGTCGTTGCCCAAATCACCATTGTGTCATGCTAATTTTCAAGGTAAGTCTATAACATGTGTTAGTCATTCTTTAGATATCTTGGTGGTCCATGTTGGCCTTCCCAATGGTGTCCCAATGTCAAGCTTTACATAATGGTATGTTCTACCACATTATTATCTAAGACATCAACTCATGTTCATGTTCTTGTCTTGAGTTGGTTGATGATGGATGCCTCAATGCCCTTCATTTGACAAATCTCTTCCTAGCAACTCCAACTCATCACTATGGGAAGTAGATTTAGAGACCTTTATAGTACCTTAGGGCTTGCAGTCCTCAGTGGCAGGTTCCTTTGTATATGCCAAGGGGTAGACATCAATGACCCTTGCCTAGATGATTATGCAAATATTTGACATTAAAATATCTATTCACACTTGTTCAAATGTACTCAGTACCTTAGTAGCCATTAACATCATCAGTGGGTTACCTCACATCTATCAATGATATACTTTAATGACTAATGATAACATAGTTTCTCCCATGTTTGAACATAGACAATTTATTCATATGGGTTAGATTCATACTTGCGGTGGGTTTTGGATTGAAGACCTTGGGTAGTGGAGTCATTTCTTTTGGTTGATATTGTTTGAGTTTATTACCACTTTTGGATGGATACCTTGGAGGACCAAGTTTGCACTTTTGATAGTTTTAGTGGTTCTCTTCATGTACACTGAGACATAGTTCCACTGTGTATCTTCTCGTGGCTACAATTTTGTTTTGACATTGATCCACTATGTATTCTTCCATGGCCATGATTTTGCAAATTATATATCTCATGAATCTGTAGTGTATTTGATGGGGCGACCATGCTTATTTACACTTGAGCATGGGTATGCTTTCCTTAAGAATATTTTTCATCTAATACTTTGATCTTTTTTTGCAGTACCTCACTGACCCTTAATCTATAGGTCTCCTTCCTCCACTCACTTGCCAATGTACTCTCCATTTTATAATGTGTTCTGGCCATCAACTGCTGTTTCAACTTCAAACATTAGGGAGCATATATTACACTTATATTAAATCACCCTTAATCATTAATCAAATCAATTGACTTATAACCTTGTACATGCTTTATGCGAGGACTAACATTACACCTCCAACTTTGTTTCACTCTTTTACCCTATGCTCGTGGGTTTCCCTAATAATAGTCACATGCAACTCACGACTTTCACATGTTAAATTAGTGAGCACCCTTGAATACCCAAGAAAAGCACAAAAGCTACGGGTGGAGGTCATGCATGGTAGTCATTATTATGTATTAGGGCCAGGGATCAAATTTGAAGGGTGGGGTCCCATTTCACTTTGAAGGGCTTAGAGATATTGAACCCTTCAATGCTGCCATATAAAAATAAGTCATTCTTTTCATTTGAAAATTTACTAGTACATCAAAATTTCATTGTTTACTTATGTAGTAAAGTCGTGAGGCTTTATTTTGCAGTGGATATGGCAGCACTGAACTTCTTACCTCTTAAAATTTTAATCAGTATAATAATACAGTTAACTCGCTAACCCCATTCCAATCCAACTTTCATCCTTACAACCAAAATTAATACTATTTTGCTCTTTCATGATCTGCTTGAACATGAGGAATTTATTAGTGAAACATAACTAAGGAGACACATAGAAAATCCACTTTCCAGATGTAGTGTAAATTGCCATAACTAATTTTATAGATTTTTTTTTTGCATCAGTGCAACTATAGTTAGCTTGCTAGCCCAATTCCAATCCAACTTTTAACCAGTATAATAATATTTAATACCTCTTAAAATGGGTTCCTAGGGTGCTTCGAATAGTACAAGCTCGATGAAGAATTGGGTTCTTCAACTCTTCTAAAAGCAATGTGATGCTTATTCTTGGAAAAGTTCAATCTTTGTAAATCACTAGTGTTCTTCAAACTAATATAAATTCTAGCCAACATAAAATCTAGCCTACTTAACAATGGAAAAAATGATAATGTAAGCAAAAAAAGGAAGAAATTGTTTCAAAAGCCAAAAACATTGGACGTTGAGTCTATTTGTTGCTAAATTAGTGAACAATATAGATGTATGCAGAAAGGCAATAAAAAAGGTGAAGGGAAAGAATCTGAATGGTAATTTTTTTTTACTTTGTTGAATTGAGGACCATAATTCACTTTCATGCACCTCTATCAAACAACTACGTTGCCAATGGCATTTATAATCCTCCTTCACGCAAGTCTATTAGAGAGAACAGTTCAACAAAGAAGTTGGATTGGATTGAAAACTAATAGCAAGTTTCTTTGTCACTCTAATTGTGTACCCTATGGCAGAATTGAATGCCAATGACATCAATATATGTTTTAATTTTTCATTCAATACTATGAATGCCACACGTACTTGGGATAGAATAAGTTTAAGCACTCCTTACATATTACATGCTATGTTATGGTTTTAGCAAAGAGAACTATCCGACTCCATGCAACTTTTGTTCTCAATAGCTGATTAAGGACCCTGGATGCTTCTTCTCTATAGACCTCCCCCTAGATCTCGTTATACATACTGACCCTATGGTATGATGGAGTAGAGGATGGGTTGTGAAACATACGTAAAACGTAGATAGACCAAGTAGAGAGGAGATGCATAGATGGCTGAATTTCTTGTTATATGGTTGAAGTTCCTGTTCTATTCCAGACCAGCCGATAAGGGCAACAAAATCAAAAGGTAAAGTAGCACTGTTGTTCTAAAAATCAAGATTACAAAATCATTTTTGTCCCATTTTGAAGAACGCAAGAGTGGTCACTCGGCATTCTAAGAAAATTTCTAGCTTTCAGCATTGTCCTTCACTAGATGTTGTTGCATATTCTCAATCATATTGAAATTTGATAGCTAGTTGGGATTGTAAGTGTAGTAGCATCGGTGGTCTTCATATTAATAAATACCAAGAATATTAAACCCTGTACTAGAGGAAGGTGTTGATTCGATGACTGAGCAATTGGGGAAAATGGCTCATGCAATACAGTTTTAGATATAAAGTCTGGATTCTTGATATGACTCATTAACTAGATGCATGGAGATTGGAAGAGTGGGAACTTCCCCAAATCCCCAGTCTTTTTTGTAAAGCTGGGGGGCGTAGTGCACACACTTGTTTCCTGTGGGAATGCAACCATGGCCAGTGGCAGCTGCACGTGCAAGCACTTGGTTTCAGAGTGAAAACAATGGTCTTCCTTGTCCCCTCCATTTCATAAAATTTAAAGGGCAGCTAAATTCTCAAGAGCTTGGATCGGGCGACAATGGAAATAGGGCAAGGTAAGGAGCACATGGAATCATATGCGTATACATAGAACATATGAAGAAAGAAGCATTTGTTGTTTTTGCTACAGTTGGGAATTGATAAATGTCGTTCTAAACAACCTCTGACGGATATTTGTGACAAACCCACTCTCGGGTCCAGGCTTCAAATTTGAATCCTTTAAGGCCCATTTGAAGTAGCAAAATTTCAGTCAAATAATAATATTGTGTTTGAACTTTGAAGTTACAGAATTTTAATCTTGAATAACAAATTTTTAAATAATTGATGGGATCATGAATGGATAAAATGATGTACATACCTGTAAATTCATAGGATGTCAGCAATACAGTCAGCCTTGAAGTTGAGCTCCTCAAAGAAAATGAATTTCTTTATATATGTTTATGGAAGGCTAGCATTGGCAGCTTCGCTTTGCAAACTCTCCTAGGGGACTGGAGGAGATAGGGTAGGTGGAACTTGGAAGTAGCTCGACCACAGTGGAGTAGGGGTATAAGAAAAATCTTGTTTGCATTCCTATAATATTATATATTGATGGTCGGAGCCATGGAAGCATGTAATTTGAGCATTGAATTGATACAACAAAGAGAACACAAGGTGGGACTCGGGAGCCACGGGATTGACTTGATACAACAAAGAAAACACAGGGTGTGAGGCTGGGAGTTGTAGATGGTAGGATTAATTTGATACAACAAAGAAAACATGGGGTTGTGGGCAGGGGCCACGAGCGGGAGTAGAAGCCTGCAACATTACAAGAAGTTTCTAGATTGTGGATTTTGTCTGAAATACCAAATTAGGGGCACATTAACATAATATATTATACATTGAATACTCAATTAACTCACGGAGTAAGAATTCACGAATTGGTATGTGATAATTGATAACTTGATAAGCCCTCTGCCAACAACATGTATGAGCCACCAACCATGTTTAATAAAATTTTTGCTGCCATTAAATGTGTTAAACACGTAAGCGCTCGCTGCAAACACGAGAACTTAGAAGCATGGCAACCATGAATTGCACAGTGTAATCCCATCCATGTAAGCTGGTCAATGATATTATTAGAGGCCCAATGGTCCGTGATCCATCGATGATCGAACACGTGGATATTGGAGAGAAACCAAGTCCCACTCCCAAGTCACCTAGTTAGTAGCCGCATTCCCAGTTTCCCACTGAAAACTGTCGATGGGTGAAATTTGAAGCTACCCTTCTGTTGCAATTTTAAACAGTAGTGGTTAATTTAATTATTGAAGGGATTACCATGAAATTAATTTTTTTTTGCACGGTAAAATTTGAAGTGGTCTTCTATGTAAAATGCCCTCTGAAGGGCTATGAAGGCTTCAAATTTGAAGCTTGATTAGGGCATTTCCAAATCAGGCCAAAAATGAAGATCACTCGAATGTAAAAATGGAAAAGGGTCTAATGGGATGAGATCATTAGGTCGATTAAGGCATTAACGCATATTAAGACAAAGACATTCCAAATTCCAAAATTTTAAAAGGCACAAAGTGAAAAGGACCAATTATTATATGATCATTTGATTTTTTTTAAAACACCCTTTTTATTTTATAATGGCAAAGTTAACTAAGGTACATTTAAGGATAATTAAATAAAAAATTGAAATGTGAAGGGGACCCATAAGACTATGCAGATTTTGAATGACATTGAGAGCTATTAAGGCACAAATGGAGTTAATCAAATTAGAATAATTAAAACTATATTTCACTGGAAGATTATTTTGAATGATAAACAATTATTTAACTTTGGTAAAGCTGGGACATCTTAGCTGCTTGACTTCATAAACAATAAGTTCCTTTCAAGAGATGCAATTGAAGAACCATTTTTTTGTATAGTGTAGAAGATAGGCATAAATTTAAAATTAGCGGTTTTCAAAGTCAGCTCTATATATTTTATAACTTTTGAAGATCAAACTACCTTATTGATGGGAAATCATAAACATGTATTTCCATATACGTAGGCATCAAAATCAGATTCTGATAGTTGCATTGAGTTTGCAACTCTTAAAAACCTACAAACAACCTTTTTTGGGATTCAAAATATAATTTCAACCAATACTCAAAATTGTATGTGATCTCTCTTATATAGACTTTAATACATTCACTAACTTTGGTAAGATCTAGAAACGCTTGATTAGTTTTAACCCAAGAAAATGATTCTTTGATGCTTACATCACCAAATACCCAACACTTGGTGAAATTGTTGCAATTGTTCGAAAGTTAGTTTTGAGCCATTGTGTGATGGAAAAAATCTTCAATAACCCTTGACAAAATTGCATAATACTTTCAAGTAGGTCAGAGCCAATCAAATCCATGCGGCACAATAACAAATACTAAGGCGCATGCAATGCAATGGATGTGCGGAGATTAAATATGCATGGTAAACAAACTTTGACAATGCAACAACCACAAACTATCATGATTTCTAAAACAAAAAAAATCATACATCCACTCAATATAATTCTATCTAGCAACCCACAATCATAAATTAAGCATAAAAGGGAAAATACATGAGAGTAGAGTCTATTTGATGAGGCTTGATGAAAATTTTGAAGGTAGTCCCGAAGTCAGTTGACTTGGGACTCATTGAGGCCTCAAAAGGTCGGTATAACCAAAATGTGAAGATGTAGAACTATACTAGGTGGATATTCTGGAGTTGGTTGATCCTTGTTGAGAGATAGCATGGTTGTTGGTTTGGTTGGTTGGACAAGAGTCCATAGCTTGTGTGTATAGGTATGTCATATTTATCATCTATTACATATTTCACAAGAAGGATATTTTTTATTGCTTTGAGTTGGTTTCAAACGAGATTTCACACCAATTGCTTGAGTATTAGAAAACCCGAGGGTTTACTTGTCCTCTTATTTGACTTTTTGTCTTGGTTTTCCATAGGATTTTTGAAAATTTTCCAATTAGCAATGGTGTAGACACAAATGTTTAGCTTGTACATTTATGGTGCCCATTGTTTTGGAAGCATAAAACTTGGTACCATATTTATTTGTGAGAAAGGTAATACAAATGATTTCGAGTAGAGAACGTAATTCTCTAACCTCTAAAGCAAGGATTTCCTTGATAGGGAAGGGAAAATTTTCTAGTGGGGATAATTTTACATATTTTAGGATGAATTTCTTTGAGGGAAATCCTTCTACTTGCATGATTTGGTATGTGGTCATTTCTTCTTGGCAACAGTTGCTAAACAATACACAAAATGAGGTAATTTTCTTCATTTTAAGCATAGAAGTAGTTCTTGTGTGTACCTTTCTTGATTTTCTTGTTTTTTTATGAAGGATTTTATATAATTGATAGATAAATCCCAAATCTTGGTTTCTTTCAAGTTGGGAGACGATTGTTGTTTGTAATGTACTTAGGGAGGATAATTAATGTAATAGTAATATTAAGTCTACAAGTCCCCAATTATGATATAGAGCATTTGTTTAGAACACTTTGTTTTCCTTTAGTTATACTAAGTGCTTCCTTGAATTTGTGGTCATTAAGGAGGGAGGAGGGGAAAATTAAGATACCATTATTGAAGAGTGTGGGTGATCTAGTAACATCACAATAATGTGCTCCCATTTGTAGACATCGACATTTGGAAGAGACATGAAATGATCCCTGAGAAAAATGAAAAATATAAGGCTGCCAAGAAGGAAACCAAGTTTTGGTTCTAAAGGAGGTGCTATGGGAAGTTTCCCTATAGGTGTTTTAGTGTTAACTAGTGAAGCTATTGGAGATAAAGATGATCCCAAGAAATCTATGAGAGAGAGAAATAGTATGCTACCGTTGTTAGTCCAAAAATAAAGAGCGCTATTGGTAGTGAACAAGAGTCACTATCTAAAGGAAATGTTGAAGTATTGGTTGATCATGTGACAACATTGAAGGTTTGTATGGACTTGGTTTTGATACTATAGCCCAAGAAAATAACATTAGAAAAGGAGAGAGTGAAATGGTGCAGCCATATATGTACTCTTTTGAGAATGTCTCTATCACCATGCACCATTACAATTATGAAAAAAGACCGAAAAATTGCAGATGTCCAAAGTGAGCATTGAGGGAAGAAAATAGTTGAGACAAATGAGGTATGTTTTGATCCCAAGGTATCAAGGCCTTTAGTGCTTTGAGGAAACATATGGCCAATTTGGCAAAATGTTAGAATGTGTAATAGATGAGCAAGAAGAAGAAGTGCAAGAGAAAAGGAATATAGTAGTTGATATGGAAGAGTACTAGTAGAACACTAAAGCTTTATTTGTTGAGCTTCTCACTACTCAGATGCCCGAAGAAATTCAATACAACCACCAAGGAATTTAAATAGGGTGAAAGTGGTTCAATACTTATTGTGTGGTGTAAGGAAGACTATCTTGAGTAATGCAAAAGAGATAATGATGTTGTTTTTAGACCTTTGAAAAGTTATGAATGATACCAGCCTATCCTTTCCAAATGAATTCTTGATCAAGGAGATGCTAGTATAAAAGGTTAAGAAGGATGAGACATTTTTTGGAACTTATCTGTATACTTTTATCACAAAGATGAGAATTATAAGTTATCACCTCAAGAAAAGGGACAATATACCTTTGGATATTGGTGTCATTGAGATACAAAGAGGATGGGATAGTAGGACTAAAACAATCCAACTATAGATTACAGCTTGTGAAGGTCTTGAGCATAGGAATTTGAGCTCATATGGTTTTCAAAATCATTGAAGTCATGAAGAAACTAGAAGGCCATATCCATTTAGGTTGATAATTTATTGGCATAGGAGGGATTCCGAGCTAGTTTAGTTGAGAGTAAAGTTGATTTGGGTGCACAATTTGATAGAGGCTTATCAATTATTTAGGATGTGGAGTTAAAGAAATGGCTAACATATTTTGTTGTTGACAATGTGGAAAGTAACTCATTATGTAGAGATTAGGATGACATCCTATGTGGTTTTCAAGATGAACTGCTAGAACTAAAGCTTAAGGAGGAGATTTTGATGGAACCACTCCATGATTATATTAAAACTTGGGTGGATCAAGTAGTGAGCACTTCCTTTAAGTCATCATGAAATGATAATTACAAAATAGTAGGTGTAGTTAGGTTAGTGGGTTCATATGTGGTTCAATTTTTTTTCTCCAAAATTTTGTAGCAAAGACCCATTCATATTTTTCCTTTCTTCAAATTTCTTTTGGTTATTTCCTTTTCCATGTGATTTTCATATAACTTGCCACTAACCAACCTTCCTCTATTTATGCATCTAAGATTTCCTTATAATTCCATGTCAACGGGAGTTGGATCCCAACTTACTAAAGTGAACACATTCCATTTTGTTTAAATATTGTCATAGGAACTTTGTAGATTTCGATAAGCCCTATTGCTTCTAACACTTTGACTGATTCAAATATAAGATTTCTTATTTTGAAAAAAATCTATAGGGAACTATCCAAGTTTCATATTACTTTTATGGTTCTACCTTGATCAATGTTGAGTGGAATCTTGAATATATGATCTTCTTCAAGCCCTTTTGAGTGACAATAAAATATTCTTGCAAAGTTCTTTGCAAGACCTAATCCAATTTTTTTGTTTGCCTTCTTTTAACAAAATCATGTCTATTTTCAATTGCTTAAATTATACCAAGTAGAAAAAGTTAGTAGGTTTGAGTAGTCCATATTTATATACAACATCATTATTCACAATTCTACAAGTGGTTGAAAGTCTGTGGTCCGTTCTTAGGAATAAGTAAATGCTTTAAAGATTGCCTGCAATTACATGAACATTGTTAATTTGTCTGAGTTGAAACTTTTGCAAGAATTTGCTGCCTAGTATCTTTTAACTTCATTTGACAAGCGTAAGTGAGGATTATCCTTCTCATAGACGAGCACCACCTCTATTAAAATGAAGGACACTCTTCAATCCCATAAGATTCCCTTGGTTGTTGACTCCTTTTCCTAGTGAGAAAAAGAGATCAAACACCTTTCCCTACATCAACAACTACTAGTACCATAACTTGAAATTCCAACGGTGATTGGTCACTATTTTAATCTATCATTAAGAATTAAATCAAACACATAATCAAACGACATAGGTTGATTTGACTCTTCTCCAACTTCAACAGTTTTCTTTAGACAATTTGAATACTCATACCATAACTATTTCTCACATCACCCAACAATAGAGTCTTCTCTTCAAATTGGATCAACATTCTCTTTCTATTGGATTTGAAATAGGTGGCCATCTTCTTTGGCAGCAAAGCATATTCATTAACATAATATCCTACACATTTTGTTGCAACTTAGCTTATTCTTATATCATCTTGATCAAACATGAATCCATTGGTACCATTGAAGGTGAGTGGTAATCAACATGTTATGCAAATGGGAGAAGAGGCACAACACTCACCTACAATGTTGATTGTTTCTTTGTTAAGAAATATTATCATGAATTAGCTCCAAGATTGGATAGTTATACATTTTGGTGAGTTCATAATTTTAAAAATAGTTTTAAAATATTTAAACAATTTTTGAAAAATGTAAATATTATTTTCAAGATCAGTGATCTAAATTGAATTTTTTTTAGATTTGTTTTTTATTATTTTAAGGAAGTGATCTAAATTGATTTTTTTTAGATTCGTTTTTTTATCATTTCAAGGATGTTGAATCTATTTTTACAATAAAAAATAGATTCTAAATAATGAAAAATGATGAATTGACTAAAATTAGATCGCTTAAAAAACTTCTTTCACAAAAAGTGAGTAATAAGTTTTTTTTTTTAACCATGGAAACAACAACCTAGCTACTCAATTATATGATAGTAGTGCTGTTCACATTCTAAAAACATCGACATTCATCAATTGGGGGGCACTATTTTTTTGCCGAAGAGTGTAGACGCAAAGATAAAAGATAGTGTGAACATAATTCCATCATGTTGCAGGCCACACCCTATCGCTCTCAATCCCACCACTGGAGCTTGAGCTGAAGCAAAAATCCAAGCGCTAAAATATGGCACGCATGTAGCGTTGGAAGAAGAGCACTTTAACCGAGCCTAAAATCGAGCATTTTTGTCTGTTTGGAACAGCAAATGACGGCTTATACCGCCGGCGCGGACTAATCTCACATAAACTAATATAAACACGTTGGACTTAATTCTTGTTTTGTATACCCAATTCGAAGATGTCATGTCACTGGCCGTATTCCTGAATCCTGATTTTGGGTTTGGGGAGTGTTCGAGGACTTGGAACGAACGAAACCCCGTGATGTACGCCTCCCAGAGTCCCAGACTTGGACAGGAACCAAAATTCAAAGCTCGATGAAAGGAGATGTAACAACCATCTATCCAGGGTCAACCATTTGCAGCTACCCGACAAGACTTGCTGCAACTTTCAAAGCAGATATATCCTTTTTACAAAAACAGGATAGCGATAAATCATGGCAGGCCTTCCCGCAGATTATGCATCAAATCCCTCCACACGAAAAAACATATTCATTTCGAACTATCAAATTTTTAGGGTTGGGTACTCTCACGACAACTCTATAAAAGTGAGGCCAGTGTCGACTAGCAAATTCAAGGCACTAACTGCCGAGCTTCCGAGCTTCAAGTCTGAAGAGCTTCCAGAATGGGTGTCGTTTCTTCTTCTATTCTTGCGTTCTTCTTGATGCAGCTTTGGATTTTGCTTTCTTCTGCAGCAGGTTCACATTCTGTTGGTTTTTATAATTCCTACAAGGTCTCTCCTCTTCCCGCTCCCCATCCAGTCTACAAGTACGCAGCTCCTCCACCATTTGTGAAGAAGCAGCACCATCATGTTCATCCCGCTCCCCCACCTGTGAAGGAGAGTCCTCATCCCATTCACCACCATTTGTCCCCTCCGCCGCCTTGTTATCCTCCTCACAAGCCCAAATCCAAGCCCACTCCACCACCATTTAAATCCTCTCCTAAGCAACATTACAAATCCCCACCCCCTCTCCCTCCCCCTCACCACGGCCACTACTCTCATCCTCCGCCCCATCACGTATACAAACCTATTCCGCCACCTCTACCACCCACTCCTCCTCCTCACCACCACCACCACCACCACCACCCCACACCCTCTCCCCCACCTCACAAGGCTGCTCCACATCCTTCTCTTCCTCCTGCTCCCTATCACAAGGTCATACCGTCTCCATCCATTCACAAACCCTATCCTCCTCACAAGTCAGCCCCACCTCCTAGTGTTGTGCACATGAAGTTTCCGCCACCACATCCTAAAACTATAAGCCCCGCTCCATCACCACTCCATAAACCTAAATTCCCACCGCCACCCAAATCAAGTCATGCTTACAAGGTCCCTCCTCCACCTCTTACAAAGGCTCCCCACATTCCACCTCCCACTGTAAAACCGCATCCCCCTTATTCTTCACCAGTCTACAAATCCCCAGCACCTCCCAAACATGCTTACCCTGCTCCTCCTCCTCACTATTAGACTCTTCAATTAGTCAAACAGGTATGCATTTTCACATAAGCATTTTCTGCTCATTTCTCTTCTCAGTTACATGCATTTGAATTTCCTATTGCTTGTTTAATAGGACTAATCTCTGTTCACCATTTTCTGATGTTACTCTTACTGAATGACAAATAGCTAGAGTATGAGAGCAGCTTTGTGCAAGAGGCCGCAGAGATTTTGTGAGAGCCAAGAGTTAGAATTGTAATATGTGAACTGCTGAAACTGTTGTTTGAAAAGCTGAAAGCTGCGTACAAGTATATGTTCCATGTCATTTTGAGTTTCCTTGTATCCTTCTTCTGCTTAAGAGGAAAATACATTGTGTCAGCTGTGTGTTCTATGCATCTGCTAAGGTGCCGGATATATGTTGTTATTACCAAAATGTTAAGAAAATCTTCACTGTGTTATCCTTGGGAAGTTGATCCAGCTTGGTTTTTCTTAACATGCCATTTTGTTTTTTAAATTCTAGCTGTTTATATTCGATGATACTCCATTGAAATAGATTGGGAAAGACAACATACATGATTCTGATAAAAGGAGCCATGATCTTGTTCCATGTTAAATGGATCGTTACTCGTAAAAGCTTTAAATCTTTATTCGCTCTTATCATTAAAATATGTTGGCAAACTTGCATGCACATATAAACTTAAGTAAAATAAAGTAAATCACTGGAACCCATGACCAATTTATTCCTGTTTATTAATAAATGTTACTTTATCCATTTATCCAATTATGTGTGTGGTGTGGAGAAATTACGTGGGAAAAAATGCATAGTCTAAAGGTTCGACGATTTGAACATTTCTTGAGTACATTTTCAAAGTAATATAATTTTAAAGGAATTTTTAAAAGAGTAAGTTGATTTATTTTTTAATTTTTGCGGGAATTTGTTGATGAGTTTGATTTTTTTTGAAATCTTTGAATTTAATTGTTGGAATTGTAATTTTGATTTGTAAATATAGATTCAATGTTTCTCAATTATTTCTGGATACTTCAACTATGCAATTTCAACAAACCCAAAACCATAATTCCATTAATTTTAAGAGAATGATGAACCACACTTGTTTGCTCTGAAACGTCAAAATTTAGTAACTTAGTAAACTCTTGCAATAAATTTCGAGACAGCTTTCAACCACACATATGGCAAAAGCCTGTAAATAAAAATTTCAACAGGATTTTGCCTGGAAATTTGCCTAAAATTGAGTACAGGTTTAGCTTATTCCTTTCTAAAATCTTAAACAACAGCTTTTAAATTTATTTACATGTATTTGAGAACAGTGAAACCATTTATACATTTAGAAACACCATTTGATCACTACAAAATTTGATAAAAAATATTCAACTCAATTTCGATAAATGCTACCATTAAGCTTCTTACTCTTGTTGTCAACTGGCATTAAGCTTTTCCTTTTTCTTTTTATGTTAAGCATTATGGTGTCCCTTTAGAAGGTTGCATTGTTAGGCAAATAGATGCCACTTTAAAATTGTAAACCAACTGAAAAATAAAATATCTTCCCATCTGAAAGTAAAAGCATTTAATGAAGTCTATAAAATAAAATATTTATTTAAACCTTTGTCATTAAATTGGTTAATAAAAAAATCATAAATGAAAAAATGATATGTTAGTTTTTTGGGTTAGTTAGTTGTACTTAAATGGAAAGTTGTTACCCTATCGGACTTTATTTAGCTTTTACTTTGTAACATGTTTGCGAATTTAATTTAAATACATTTTTGTTAAAATATATTAAACAAAAAATAAATTTAAGCGTTTCTTTAAGTAAATGAGAATAAACATTATATATAAACAAATTAAGTAAATAAATTAAAAATATTTTAAAATATCACAAATATATAAATATATATGGATGAATCCATGAAAATGGGTAATGCTTTTTGGCCAAATGTGATAATGAAAATTTAATATTTTACTAATTTAATAAATCAAACTTTTCAAAACTCTTCTATACTTTTTGAATGTCGAATAAAACTCAAATTGTAGGTAATTATGTTGTCTTTTCAATGATATTAAAAAAAATATTAATGTCATTTAATGTGTCAAATTTGTATTTAATGAAATGTGTGTCTTCGTAAATTTGAAAAAATTAACAGGTGGCTTGTGTTCATGTAAAATAATTTAATGTTAAATGTATAATTTAAAAAGTATACATATGAACATGATCTACACAAATGCACTAGGGCGTACATATTTTTTTTTAACTATTTTGGAAATTTGTATTTTTTTTTTTTTTAAACTGACCGCTAAATATTTGAATTGCATTTTGTACACATTTGTGTTCATGTAATTTTTTTTCACTGTTTACATAAATTGAAAAACCAAAAATACCCTTTTGAAGAGCGGAGAGTATATATTTTTAAAATTTTTTTGGTTGTGTATTTTTTATGTTGTTGATTTTTCTTTGAGCTTGTTCAAAGTTGTGGATAGAGTTTTTAAGTGTAAATTTTAAAAGAAATTAAAAAATATATCATACGAACTAAAATACACGTAAATTATATTCTAGTGGATAAATGATTTGTTAATGAATCCACTAGCATCAAGTTTGCCACCTAAGGTGTAATTAATGATAGGGTTTATGCCCTTCAAAGAGGCCATTAAAATTAAATGTGTAGAAAAAAAGGCCAGCACCTCGTTTTTAAATCCATTGAGGTCTTAAAATACCTCGATCGAGTGCTTTAATTGTTTTTTGAATACCTAGATCGAGGATTAAGTAAATCCTCTATCGAGGGTTTTCTCAGGTTAAAAAAAATAGCTCAATTGAGCTAATAGCTCGATGGAGCTTCTGCCTACACCACTCTATGTAACAAACTACAGTGCAAACTTACCAATCACAAACTCGACATTTAATATACCCACCAGCCTCACACATAAACCAACCAATGCCAATTGTATAAAACATAAAAACACAAACAATCCATTTTACAAATACAAACCTGTTAATTGTTCAAAGCCGTACATTGTTTTCAAGATTTTCCACATGGGGATATATATTGTTTCAAAGGAAATTTGACATTTTTGTCTGTTATTAACCAATCGGCATGGGAAATAAAAAACGTCGAAGTGGGAAACATGATTAATGATCAAATTAATGAAGATGAAATACAAGAAAAGGCTAAAGAAAGGATGAGGCAAGGACATGCAACATTGGGAGAACAAGAAGAAGATGTCGATCAACCTTCGATGCATCCAACTCCAAATGAGGGCAATATCAATAATTCTTACCTCATTCTCCAAAATGCTTAGATATAGTTTTACAATTATATATGAATAGTCTCACTCATGATGTACATAGTGATCAATTAAGGAACTTGATTGATCATAGAATCATTAAGAGTAAGTTTATCTATCTATACATCATGCCATATAATTGTTTAATGCACCCTTGATAATGTTTTTTTGGAGAGTATTAGACAACCATAATGATAATGTATTTCCACACTATTTACAAGTTACAACTCGTCACTATGTGGAATACGTATACAATCTTGAATTGCAAATGCACTTCGTTGAGATGCTCTTCCTTGTAGGGTACGTGTCCTGAGTATCTATATCTATCTTAGAGGATGTAATAAATCTTCATTGAATTTTCTAGGTCTGGCTAGCTTGGACAAGGAACATTAGAGGGAATTTGAGGTCTAAAATGGGCCTCATAAGGAAAATAACAAAATAATATTATAAATTTTGAAGGAAAAGACACAAAAACTACTTTTTGTTTTCGTATTTTCAACTTATCTCCCTATGGTTTTACTTAAATTTTGTGCAAGAGCACTTGTTGGATGCAGAATTCAATTCCACGTCCAAGGAACATGTTTTTTTAATGTATTTCTAATTTTTCGTGGGGTTGGGCACATCAAAATAATGAAACATGTGTACTTGTTGGACGCGGAATTCAATTCCGCATCCAACGAGTGCTCCTGCTCGAAATTTGAGTAAAACCACATGGATATAAGTTGAAAATACGAAAACAAAATTAGTTTTTTATGACAAATATGCCAACTCAACTATTATGGTTGACTCATTTTCTTGAAATTCTATTGGTTCTTGAATTCCAATGTATCAATGGCTCGTTTTTTTATAAGGCTCATTTTAGAACCCAAATTTCCTCTAATGTCTCCTTCACGTCTTTGATACCATTTTTGTAAATCTTGAATGTGGGTACAATGTTTATGCCCTCATAGTTTACCAAACTTAGTTTTCTTTCAATGTCCACCTTCATTAAGTAAACATGAATCCATGTCAGAGAAGGTTTTAAACAATCTATAATTCTCTAAAAAAATTTCACTAGTTAACCAACAATCCAACAATACATTGCATAAATTTATAGTGGATACATTTGTGATGAAAGTACAATGCATAGAAAACTCAACTATATATCTATTAATTCACTATTATGGTTGTGACTACCTTTAAAAGGTTCACATAAGGGTATGTTCCTCCACATAGGTTATCAAGAAAGGGAGAAATATTATTGCATGAGTCATTTGATCTTGTGTTGAAATGGACCACTTCTATGCTTGCATAACCATGCACATATACAACAAGTTATTCAATCAGATTTTCATTTCATGCTCTGAACAATAAAATGTGAAAAAACAAGTAGATAACACATAAATGTATTGTAGTAATACATTAGGTGAATCACTTAACCAAATGAAAGAAAATATTATTTAACATTCCATCATCTATTATTAAGTGTGTTATCATTTATAAGCATAGATCATAACATCCCAAGAAAATAAAGATTCTAAGGGTTTATAATGGGGAAAAACTCTAATGAAGAAAGAAACCCGCTTTGAAAATTTCAACATTTATTTCAATTATTGAACCAATTATCGCAATCTTGTGATGCTTCTCCTCAAGATTCTAATAACATAACAATAATACAACATGAACAACAAAGAAGTGTTGTAACCTTTTTTTATTTTAATCAAAATAAATCCAACTCATCATGATAAAGGGATATACAAAAATTAGTTTTTATAGATGCAGAAGGCTATAATTCTTCTTTTTATTTATGTTTAGCTATATTTTCTTAGTCCTTTTTAGTTTGATTTCTGAAATTAAGTTTTTGGTTGTGTTTTTCATTTCTAATTATTTCCTATCAAACTTGCACTTGCACTTGTAACCCATCTTACCATATTAAAAACATTTGATTTTTTTCATGTTTTTAAATCCTTGAATCAACACACTTACTCCCATATTTATGTTTCCAATACTTTCCATTGCCCTTCAGTTTTGTTGCTAAGGCCACTTATGAAGCTTCATTTCCACTACCACCATTAAACTATTTTTTCCACTTGATATTATACTAAAGTTTGTTTCTCAAAAGTTCAATATTTTTAAAAGTTATATTACAATTCTTTAAGAAAATCTTATATGAAGGAAATATGATTTTCAATATAATTATCATGAGAATTTTCTTCTTAAATCTTTATAGCAATTGATTTCAACTTTCTTTTTTGTATTTTTTAGTTTTAACAAATGATCTTGAAAATAATTATGTTCTTAACAAGTTATACAACTTAACGAGAACCCGATATTGTTCTCGTTTTTTGGGGGTTAATTTAGTAGTTGTTTTACCTCAATTTCAAAATGTGTGTATAATGGTAGCACCATATTTCATTTCGAGTCCATTTTTTGTGATTTTGAAACTTCTTGGTCATAAAAAACTATAATTTTTATTTACAAATGCGTTTTTTCAAATTTTACTAAAAATGTATACATATAGTAGCTACTTATAATGAATAAATATATACATTTTTTTTTTTTTTTAACATTTAGAAGCTAGTTAAAATGAAAAATATGTACATTTTTGAAGTTTTTTCTTTGAATTTTTCCCTTAAATAAATCATTTTTGGGGCAATTTTGTAAAACAAATGAGAAAATAAAGACATTACAAACCATTTTTAACATATTTTCAGCTACTTTATGTATAAAAATGATTCTATTTAACATCATTTTCCATAAAGTGATGATTCACATAAATTGAACAAAAAATATACCATATATTTGTAAATAACATATTAAAAACATAAAATTTATTTTCAAAATAAAATCTTAAAATCCAAACATTACAAAAATATATTATCAAAAATTTGTCAAGTTTGAGATTTTCCTTACAATCGTGCCACCCGTTGGGGCGGCGCTTTGGGCACCCAAAGGGAGCTTTGGGGAGGAGCTCCTCCTTGTAGCCCAAAGGGGCATGGCACAAAAAGTAAAAAATTTAAAATACAAAAAAAAATGATAAAACAGATTTTTTTTTTCCAAAAAATATAAAAATATAAAAATTATAAAAAGTTTATAAATTATAATTTTTTTTTAAATTTATAAACAACAATTTCAAAACAATTTTTTAAAACAAAATGAAACTATATATATATATATAATCCAAATAAAAGCAATACCTAAATTTTTTTAAATATATACAATTTTTTAAAACATTAAAAATTTATAAAAAACGTTCAACAAAACCATTCTTTAAAAAATTTAAAAAGAAAAAAGAAAACAAATAATCAAAACTTAAAAAAAGTTTAAAATAAAAAGTAAAAACAAAAAAACCAACCCCTCTACCCCCCGCCCCCTCTCCCTCCCCCCGCTCCCTCGTCCTCCTCCCTCCCCCTGTCATGTCCCAAATTTGGAATTGGGTCACAATGGCCTAATCACATTGGCCATATTCATTATAGTTTCTAAAATTGATGTTAAAGGTCAAATAATTGCCAAGGAGGAAAATTACTAGTTTCCTAGGTTTGGGGTGGAAGCTTTGGGATTTGGAATAATGGGGATAATAAATGATGTTTGAACATTAGAGTGGCATAAATATTTAATAAAGGATCTAAATAAATATATACAAGTGAAAATCAAAGTGGCATTTGATCATGAAGACACATGGATGAAGTGGGACTCACATATGGCTAGATTTCCCCACTACACTTGGCATCATTCTCTCACCAATTCGAATTCAAGGTGAATGGTAACATACTTGGGGGAGTCCAAAAGGTATTATTCATGGCATGACTCATCCAAGGTCGAAATATAGAGGAAGAGTAACTCCCATGGAAGAGGAAGAGGCAATTTGGAGTTAGTGAGACACTTGGGCTAGATTCCCTAGCTCTATGACAACAATGATGAAGATGCTATGACACCTATGACACTAATCAGACCTGAAGGATGACATATGACATATATGACATGTCAGGGCTAAAAATAGACTCCAAGAGGGCGCTCAAGGGTGTTAGGGCATCTAAGATGCTTCCACATGTGATTTGGTGGAAGTGGGAAACTAGGAATTGTTGTACAAGTGGCGTTCTTTGGAATCTCTTCCCAACTTGAGTTGGCATGAGTCTCTTGGAAGGAATTCGACCCATGGAGGACATTAGAACTTTATAAATGTCAATAACAAAGAATGAAACCAGCTTTTGATCATTTGTAGAATTTGCAATTGCATTTGTGAAGAGGGAGAGCTAGTGGATGACTAGTTTCTTGCCTTAGCCAATTTCGAGGGTGAAAGATTCCCATCCAAGTTGGTAATTGGAAATTCCATTCAGACCTTTCATTTGGAGCTTTAATGGAGTCTTTATTTGCAGGTGTAAGCTACAGGGCAGCTCATGGTTTCTTCTATTGCAGCTCACTCCTTCAACCATTTCCAGTTTTGATGGCATATTTTTGATCCTTGAGGGAGGACGTTTTTGGTGAGCTATTGTACTCTTTGGGGAAGCTTTTAATGCCCCATTTCTTTTGTAATATGAATTAAATCCTCTATTATTCATCTCCAAAAATTTTCAGGTCGAAATTCCAAGTAGAAATGTATAAATCTCATTTTTAATGGAAGAACAATGCCATTTCCCCACTACCTTGTTGTGAACCAATGTATTGATGATGATTTCGAATGAATGGATGATTCTCTGATATATTTGTGATCAATATACTTCCATGTATGTCTTATACAAGTTTCATGTACTGTACTTGAGCATTTGAAGCATTTTTACTCAGTTTAGTTGTATTGGGAGGTGAAATAGTGCCATTTCCCCAAGGGTCGAATTGGGGATTTTTGCAGTTGAATGGGAGAGGGTGAGAACAATTGTAATAATCCATTAATGGTGCATATGAGACTTTAATAAAATAATTAACACATTACATACCTCTGTTCATAAATTTGAGTGGGTTTGGAGGAATTTGGGAAGCCATTTTCATTACTTACCCCGGGGGGATTTGAACCCCAAATCACTAGTAAAATTGCATAATTGGTCCATAATATTAAGAGAGTTTGCAGAGGTCTTTTGGTGGACATATGTCATCCATAAACATCATATTTAAGTTCTAATATCATTCATACACCTTCCTTGAAGATTTGAAGGCATTTGGAGTCAATTTGAGACCTAGAGGCCAATACTAGTCAAAGGAAAATCACTAGTAAAGTTACCTACACTGATCAGAATTGAAAGAGGAGTTGCAGAAATATTTTGAAGGTCCAAAGGAATCCCTGAAACACATATTTATGTTCTAATATCATTCATATACGTTCTTAGAATATTTGGGATCATTTGGGGCAAATTTGGGACCTAGAGATCAAAACTAGTCAAAGGTCGAACTAGGGAAAAAAAGTGGAAAATTGCAATTTTAATAAAATTTCTAATAAGGGACATTACACCCCCCCTCCCTTTCCGCACTCCCCCCCTACCCATCCCCCTTCGCGAACCCATGGGTGGCCCTTTGGGTGCACGAGGGGCATCGACACCGCTCCCTCGTGCTCCCAAAGGGCCACCCTGAGGCAGTGGCACGATTCTCAGAATCACGCCACCGCCTTGGGGACACCGCTCCCTTGTGTGCCCAAAGGGCCGCCCAAGGGGGTGGCACGATTCTTAGAATCGTGCCACCCCCTTGGGCGCATGAGGGGTGACGATGCCGCTCCCTTGTGCGCCCAAAGGGTCGCCCAAGGCAGTGGCATGATTACAAGAATCGTGTCATCACCTTTGGAGGCCCTTTGAGTGCATAAGGGAGCGGTGTTGCTGCCACTCGTGCGCCCAAAGGGCCTCCCATGGGTTCACAAAGGGGGATGGGTAGGGGTAGAGCGTGTAGGGGGAGGGGCACAGGGAGTGGGGGGGTAGGGGAGGGAGGAGAATGGGGGAGTGAGGGGAGGGGAGGAGGGAGAGGGCGAGTGGGGGTAGAGGGTTTAGTTTTTTTTTTTTTTAATTTTTAATTTAAAAAAAAATGTTTTTTTAAATGGTTTTGTTAAATGTTTTTATATTTTTTTAATATAATTTTTTCTAAAAATGGTTTTTATTTCAAGTTTTTATAAAGTTTTCTGAAAATTATTTTTTGGAAGATTTTTTTAATTTCATTTTTATTTTATTTTGAATATTGTTAGAAATTTGTTTATTTTATATAGAAAGAGTTGTGAAATAATTTCTTGAACAATTTGTGAATTAAACGGAGTGCAAGTTTTATATAGTTTACTAAGATATTCAATATATACAATTATAAATAATGACAAAATGATATAATAATGCCATTTTTTGAAAAAGTGTGCTACCGATAGTGTTACACCTAAATCTCGTCATCATGAGTCTCATGTTAAATCAGTACCCTAAGCCCTGAAGTTTCCCTGATCAAGAAAGTCAATTAGAGCAAGTTGTTTCCTTTTGTCCGCAAGGTCTAGTTGGGCCGGCGCAGGTTGTTCTCTAGCAAAAAGCTCCCAACTAGGTCAGGCGCAGACTGCGATTTGACAGACTGTGCCGGTGGCCCAGGTTTCCCTTGTGCAGCCTGCTCTTTCCCTCTCAAGCGCAAGTTTCCTTCATGCAGCATGCGCAAGAGTTAGTTAAAATGGATAAAGGGGACATTCGAGCGAATTCTCGAAGGTGGATGAGGTGGATCTCTATCCCTAGCTTCTAGGTGACTTGGCATTTAGTTCCCTAACCTCTAGGGAAGATCCCTTAGTCCTCTCCTATCATCTCTCAACCTACTCTATCCTCTTGGTCCTATAAATATGAAGCTCCTCTCCATTCCAAAAGGAGGAAGTCTATAGCAATTACATGCTGGTGGAATTAACCTAGAAGATCCCCATCCATCTCTTGGGAGGCATACATTTCCTTTGGAGGAATTGGCTTGGCTTTTTGGAGGAGAATTGCAGCGTTAAGGCTTGGGTTGTAATCGTCACTCTTCTTTGTATTTCCCATTTCATTTTACAGTAATATAATCTATTTCCATAAATGTCTTTATGTTTGATGATGTTTAGAGTTCACTTCCTTAACCGTTTACTTAGATCAATTAGTGTTTAGGTGTACTTTCACTGCTCGTTTTGTCTCTATATGCTTTTCCAGGTCTTGCAGCTACGGATATGACGACCACAAAGTTTGCAATGATAAAGAGGAGAAATATTCACAAATCTAAAGGTAAGACAACTTTTTGACTTGATCTCTAATTGGTCTAGCAAAGTAGTGTTATGTTCTGTTTCCATTTGTTCTAGATCCACCTGGACTAGGGAGATCATGCTCGCGTCCGCTCGAGTAGATTGTCCGATAATAGGTAGCATTAGTTTTCAATTTAGGGCTTGATTTTAAGGTTTTTGTAACAACAATAAGGATTGTTTCGGTCCGTGTCTATATTTTATAACCACAAAAAAAGTGGTGCTATCGGTAGCACCACTTTTTGATTCAGGGTTGTTTTATGGTGTTTTTTAATGCAAAAATATGAGTTTTTATGGCTAGAGTTCTCGTTTTGAGTATAAAGTTCCTGTCAAGTTGTATAACGTGTTTCTTCCATATTCATTGAGATTAATATATATATTTTTAAAGAATTCCCTACCTCCACCCTACCTTTTTCTAGTATTTTATGCATATTCTTTAGATACCTCCAAATTTTGCATGTGTTATCATCATCTTGAATTTAAGTAACATCTAATTAACCACTATAAGATTAATCAACATCACAACTTCTTGATTTTTCTCATCATACTAGGATTGAGACCCCTCATTTGTCATAATTCACAAATCCTTTCTTGTCACTATTTATCCAAATACATTTACTAAAAATTGCCATCTTTCTTTGTTTGCGAGTGTTAAAAAAAATTCCACTAAATTTTTAATTATCTTTCAACATGATGTGCAATAAAGTAGCCATGTTTATACCTCAAAATTTACACCAAAAAAAACTTAATAATTCACTCTTTCTCACTATTATAACTGAGCATCCCTTTGACACCTAAGCTAATTAGATTATGAATGAAATGAGAGATCACAATAAAGAACAAATATACAATGAATACCAAATTTTATCAATGAATCAAATGGTGAAAGATAATACAATGTACATAGCAATACGAAATGGTTAGAATGGTTGTATTTTATCTATTAGAAATATGTAATGGGTATGTGCAGCAACCGTATCTGGTTGCACTGTTAATAGTCGAATCCGACTCTCATATTGAATGATAAATAGAATAATATATTAGATGATAGGATAAAAGATGACTACAACGGTTGATAACTTGCCTATTAAATAAGGCTTGGGCATCGTGAATGAAAGGTCATGCCTTTTCATTCTTAAGTACAATTAATTATGTTTATTTATTAATTATTTACTATTTATGTTCGTAGCATTGCCACTCTCTTAGAAAGGTTTTGTCCTCAAAGCCTTATAAGGTTTTCACATTGTTCTTTGCGATGTCGTGGCTGAAAAAACATGTCGATAAGAACTGCTAAGTGTAGAGCATAACTTTCGATATGTGGATGGGTCAATCCATCCCAAATTGATTTGTTGTGGACTGTTGGGAGTCCATACTGATCTGTCGTCGGGAACTTTGATCATATTAGTATCATTATCTTTTGACATTTCCCACTTTTCAGAATATTGGTTTTTATGGTTGGGGTGTCGATAGGGAATTTTCACAATGTCATTTTCTTTTACGAATGTCGTCTTTTGAGCATTGATCTGAGTTGGAAGTTGTATTTTCGTCCCTTGAGGTTTTAAGGTTTCATTCTGTATTTTTTCCAACTTGTTCTCTAATTGCATGTTATCATTTTGAAACTTCTTAACTAGATCTACTTGTGATTTCCTGGCATCTTCTGACTTCTTAAGTTGTTCTTTAAGATCCTCATTATGAATTTTGATGCAGCTATTTTCTTCATGCTTCTCTAAAAGTCTCCCTTCAATGTTGTCCGTAGATTGTTCTATCTTCTGGCTATTTTTCAACTTCTTAATTTTTGTGACTAGTATCTTGTTATGATTTCTTAGTCTGAAAATTTCTTCAGCATTGTTGGATAATGCTTTATTATTCTTTGCGGTCTCTTATTTGTGTGTCTTTTTAGAATCATCATTTTGTATTTGAAGAACTTTTATCTGCTCCCGATACTGGTCGATCACTGATTCTTGATTCTCTAATTTCTTTCGTATCTGCGCCAGTTCTTCATCCTTGTCGTTAAGGATCTTGTTCAAGTGTATTATTTCTGCATCATAATTATTTCCTTCTTTATCTCTTGATTTCTTAACCTCTGATTGAATTCATTTTCGGTTTTTAATTCATCAATTTGCGCATACAATTTTTCTCTACACTTTTCATGGTCAGAGATTTTTATTTCATTGCACCTTGCTTGTAATTCAATTCTTATTTCCGAACTGTTATTTATGCCGCGCAATTCTTCATTTTCTTTTCGATAACGTTTTAACTTTGTTTCTAATTTTTCTATTTGTAGCTGCAAATCGTCTTCCATGGTTTCTGACTTCTTCGACGTTAGATGCTCGATCTAGACTATAGATGGTCTCTGACTTTTTTTTTTTTTGAGTTTGTCTTCCTTTGACTACTTTGGTGCTAATTGGTCTTTGATTTCTTCGATAATAATTGGCCTCCCTTTGATTTTGACTTTTCCGGCGATAATCTGTCTTCTTTGATTTTTCTTCTTTCTTTCGATAACAAGTGGACACCAAAAATGTGTGATAACCCTTAATGTGGTTATTTCGTAAAAATATTATTTTGTTATGGTTAAACAAATTTTTTTCCAAAAATAATTACTATTTTAAAGTTAATAATTATAATATTATTAATAAATATAATATAATAGTTATTATGATAATAATAATTATTAATGATAATAATAATTATTAATTATTATAATAATTGTTTTTGGAGTTAAAGGATAATAAAAATGGTGTGGATTGAGTGGTTGGGAGGAATGATTGTTACCTTCCCCACCTAGGTTCAAATATCACTTTTGGTTTGTTGTTAGGGAATAAAACCAAACCCACTTCTCACAAAACCACGTGCACCTTAAAACCATGTGCGGTTTCACTTCTTTTTTTTTACTTTTTCTTTTTCTTAGGACAAGGTCCTATTTTTTTTGCAAAACTTTACTTTTACTTCTTCTTTTTTTCCTTTTTACTTCTTCTCACTTTTTTTTTTTAAATTTACTTTTACTTCTTCTTTTTTTCTCACTATCTTTCTTTTCTTCTTTTTATTTTCTTTTACTTTTTCCTTCTTTTTTTTCTTTCTCTTTTTTCTTTTTTACTTCTTTGGGCCAAGGGCCTGGTTTTTTGGACAAGGTCCTAGATTGGTGGCTACAAGCTTGGCTCTAATACCAAATGCAGCAATCGTATCCGGTTGGACTGTTAATAGTCGAATCTGACTCTCATATTGAATGATAAATAGAGTAATATATTAGATGATAGGATAAAATATGACTACAATGATTGATAACTTGCCTATTAAATAAGGCTTGGGCATTGTGAATGAAAGGTCATGCCCTTTCATTCTTAAGTACAATTAATTATGTTTATTTATTAATTATTTACTATTTATGTTCGTAGCAGTATGCTAATTTACAAAAAATTCCCATCACTTGGCATGTGGTAGCTGCTTCAATCTATAGCGTAAGTCCCTTGACATAATATAATATAAAATGTCAAATCACGAAGTTAAATATAGAATATAAAATGTCAAATATAGAACATAATATGTCAAATCGCGAAGTTACTGACCGATGCTAACAGTTCTTGACATTGCTATAAATTATAATGAAATACAAGAATTATCTTTTGCTTCACTAGTAGTATTTAAATAATGTTTTCAAAGTCCCTTTAACATTCAAATTCTCATGGTCATAGTTGAATTTTTAAATTATTATTCGTATGGTTTATTATTAATTTTACACATTGATACCCTGGGTTGGCAGGCGCAGGGGGAGTGATATTCGACTCCAAGGGGAATAAGCAGAATGAGTTTGCCTAGGGTATTGGACGGAAAACCAATAATGGTGTTGAATGGCTTGGTCTCATTAAAGGGATTGAGATTGCCATATCTCTGGGCATAAAGAAGTTGACAGTCTTAGGAGACTCTTTAATAATCATCCGAGAAGCTAGGAGTATTGTGGGAAAGAGAAAAATCCCATCCTAAAAAATGCATCACCTTCTGCTCTGCATCAGCAAGGAATTTCATCAACTTAACTTCCTGCATATCTTGCGAAGTCTCAACGGACAAGACGATAAAATGGCAAATATTGGAGTAGGACTCCCCTATGGCTCTATAAGCTTCAATAATGAGACCTTCGAAAATGCTTGGGTTCCCTAGGCCATGGAACAACCTTTGCATTAGGGTCAAACACCCCACTCATTGTAAATTCTACTATAGAAACTATGGTCTTGGCATGCATAAGATTTCAAGCATTCGGGAATTTTCCCTTAGTGATTTGGCGGCACCTATGCTCCTTGATTCCCCCAATTGCATGCAGGAATTAATGGCTTCCTTATCGTATGTCAGTTGGTCGGTGTGTGGGCAGGTGGGTGAGGGTTATCTCTAGGGTTGGAAGCCTCTTTGCCCTCATTCCTTTGTTGGTACCTAAATCTTGTCTGTGCTCTTGCTCTGTCTCCGTGCTCTCAAGGATATGGACTGTCGTGGTTTTTTTTGTGCTCAGGGTGGTGGCAAGTTTGTTCATGGTATTGGACGCCCTCATGGCGGGGGGGAAGTTACCACGAAGTGCGAGAGGTGCGGCCTGATGGGGAGAGGTCCCAAAGGAGGTGGCTGCTGGAGTTTGCAGCCGGACGACTCGCGAGGATACTCAGTGGAATTGGATAATCCTAGGCTCGGCCAGTGCGGGTTGAGAAGATGCAGGCAAGGCAGGGTTGGGAATACCCACGGCAAGGAAGGAAACTATAGCAGCCCTGACTCTGATGAGGAAATTCTCGTCTGTCTGCGGGAATTGGAAATGCAGGTCATAATGATCTGCGGCGAGAAATTGGAGTGTAAAAAAGTCCTTCTTCGTCTCTATAACCTGGTGTCCATAAACCATACCGAGGTCAAAGCTCAGAAGTCTATTCTGGCCGAGAAAATTGAACATACAGAGGACTCCCTAGGCCTAGTTTTCTCTCGCAAGGCTCGAAAGCATGAAGTCACTGGCAGAGAACTTGAAGAAATCAACAGAAAAATGGTGAAGCTGCAGAAGTTTATGGCAAGTGCCGGGAACTTCGTGGATCTCAATGCAGAAAAGAACGGGGCAGCGGAACCTGCTGGTGCTGCCATGGACATCGGCCTCAAGTAGTTGGTTGCTGGTTCTGGTCACGGGTTGGCCATCTTTGGTTCCTTTTTGGTTTATTTGCTTTCTAGAATGATGTTTAAGAACTTTGTAGCTAATAGTTTAGGTTTCAGCTGCATTTTTGAAAACTTGGAACGTTTATGTATCCAGTTTTTCAATAAGGAAGCACCTGCACAATGTTCTATTTCTGTTTACTTCTCTTAGGGCAGTTCGTAATATAGTTTCCATAGGATTGGTAGGTATAATGACTGTTATCAACCTGAACTGGATGAATTGGGAGTGATGGTTGTCTTCAATTCATGGGAGCAATCTGCTCTGTATTTTGCTATGTACTTCTTTTTTATATAATCAAAATCTAGTCGTTTCTGTTAAAAAAGAAAAAAGTTTTACACATTGATACAAGAATTATATTCGCCATGATTTTAGTAGGATTATAATTTTATTAGTTGACCTTGTTATCTACCCATCGCCGTTGACAATTTGAAAATGTTATAAATTATAATGAAATTTTAAAGGAATTATCTTTACTTCTCTAGTAGTAAAAAATAATGTTTTCTCAGTCCCCTATCTAGGTAAAGTTGAACTTTCAAATTTTCATGGTTAGAGTTGAATTTTCAAAATATTATTCGTATGGTTTATTACCAGTTTTACACATTGATACAAGAATTATATTGTATTGGTTCCTTGTCATGATTTTATTAGGATTATGATTTTATTAGTTGACCTTGTCAATCTAGGAATTAATTATACAAAGAAAGAATTAGGATTATGATTATGATCTCATGATTTTAGGATCATCATTTTATTAGGATTATGATTTTATTAGGACTCCTTTGTTAATTTAGGGACTAATTAGAACAAAGAAAGAATATAAATCTTCAAGTATTTGAGCTTTCATATTAGTTTAGTTTCTTTTTGTAATTGTATCGATTCAATTTTTACAAGCCATTATCACAATCTAATTTGTTTTTTCAAGTTTTCAAAACTCACTTGTTGAAACACACATAGTAAGGGATCTCCCTTTCTCACTCCACCAAGTGAAGAAATCCCTTAAAAAATCAACCACAATAACTTAATTCAACCCACATAATTCCTCCATAGGAGGGCACAAAAGAATTTGTTAGTATAGGGTAGGATTGTTGGGCTAGGCATCCAAATAATGCCCCTCAATCATTTCTCATCTGAAAGTTCATAGTTCTTGTCTATAATGAGATTTAAAAATACTTCATCATCAAGTGGAACTGAATTCTCGAGGAAAGAGGCATCGCGCCAAGAGGAGGTTAAACTCGAGGTAACATGTTTTTGTTCTCTTAAGGGGGCTACCCACCATCTCTTTAAAAGAGGTAACACAATAGCAATCAAGGGACAAGTTCTTCCCCCCACTTGGCAAAGGTTCTCATTGGCCAAAATATAGGATATATACCCTATAGGTGACTGTCATGGGAAGTCGACAGTATCTGGATCAGATTTCGTTGGCCACTAGTACTACTCCCAGTGCCCCTCGTTATAAATGGTCCTTTGTTACCTTCGTGGGCCGTCTCTGGCAGGTTCACAACCATCGGCACGAGAGCCTTTGGAGGGCTAGTTACAATTTGAGTGGAAGGACATCGATTCATAGGGATGTATTTAAATTTTATGTTGCAAATATGTTATGTGCTCAACATTATTTCTTGCACATTATATTGACACTTAATTAGAAATCATTATATTGACACTTAATTTCAAGTTTGTTCCTTATTTGGAGATTCTACCTTCGTTAGGGTTCTTTCTTTGATTGTATATTTTTTGCTTCACTTTAAATTTCCTTATCTGGTCGGAGTTAAAATTTCAAAATTTCAATTGGACTATGTAGGGATAGATTCTAATCAACCATCACTGGACCCTGTGCCCTCTCACATTTCAAGAATAATTGAGAGTTGCAATGGGTTTGGAAGGGGTGGAAATTGTTTAGAATATTTGGATGCTATCACGTGAGATGAGTTTGGAAATTCTTGCCATGATAGGACAATTAGATAGCATGCCAGTGTCATAATTAAGTCCTATTTTGAATAACATTTGATGATTACATAATATCAAACCCTACATGGATTGATAAAATATAAAAAAACTGAAACATGCCACAAAGTTGTTGGGTTTTTAAGATGCTAAAAGTAAAAAGGCATGTGAGACTGCAATGGAAAATATATCAAATGCGCTATCATCATTTGGAAAATCAATAAAAATTGATATCCAAGTAGCTCATGGGGGAATTACAACTACTGTTGTGGCACTGAGAACCTCAAGAAGTCAAATGGTGGCAACAATGTCAAAATTGCTCCATGTTTCAAGAAGAATATTGCAAAAATATAATAAATTTAGGGTCTGGATAAATGAAAATGCTAAAGATGCTTGTTGGGATGTTATTTGCAGGAAACCCTTTCGAGACAGGCTTCCAAAAGGCAAGAAGGTGGTACAGTTTTGGTACAACCATTCTCGTGCTATACTAAATCGAAAGCATGTCCTGTGACAACATTTATCCAGAGGCGTATATGTTGATCACTGTAAGCATGTTACGAAGATGACATGAGTTGCATTGTTTGAGAAATTTTAAGAAACCAATCTCGGTGTCAAGATTGCATGTATCATGTTTAATAAATTGAAACCATGGTATATTAGGCCAACCACAATTCGCAATCCTTATTGTTGTCAATACCATGTTGAATTCCAACTCTATTATTACATGTTTTTAGATTTTTTGCAAAAGGCACTAGAAGGGTGAATCAAGTTCTCCGACGCTGCAAAATTTTATTTCTACGATATTAAGCAATATGAATCCCAAAGAGGTGTTTTCCAATAAAATATGTGTAGGTGGAAGAAGATTCCTTGATTGTGGCAATTTGGCATTGTTGATAGGAATTTTCCTATTGTTCCAGCACACCTTGGATTGTCAGATATCACAGTCACGTGGAAAAGATATGAGTATGTTACCATGAATCCATCGTCTTCTTTAGTTGGGTCATCTAAGAGGTTCGACTTGCTTGATGACGAAATTCCTATTTTAGAATTCATGGATAAATTTCAAAATAAGGTTTATAAATACATCAAACACTCTAAAGGTCCAGGTGGAAAGTTTTTGAATTCAAACATTCTCATGAGGTATTTGAACCAAGCACAATCTTATCAGTGGTAGATTTTGCTGAGAATTACACATTCACTCCCCATAGAGAGATATAGAGTGAGTACTATCACTCTGACCAAGTGTCTATATTCGTACATATATTGTACATACATGCTTAGGTGAGAATTTATAGTAGGGATAATACTCTTCAATCAAGTAATATGATTAAAGAGTAATATTTGTATGTCAATGATGATCGTGAGCAAAACAAATTGTTTTTTCAACTATGATTTGGGTTGATTTATGATTCATTCAGAAAGAATAGGGTATCATTTAAAGAACAATGTATTTGGTTTGACGGTTGTGCGGGGTAGTTCAAATCGATGCACTCTTTTTATTGGTTGAGTCATCTTCATAAAGAGACAAGAGTTCCACATACTTGGAGCTCTTTTGAAATAGGGTGGACATGATGGTGTAAGTGTTTATGTGAAACGAACACTTAGGAGGTACAAGATGAGTCATAGTGCAACCCGACTCAAATCATCTATAGAAGTAGTCAACTAGTGCACACTACATTTGGGACATTATGGTCATGAACAAGAAAGACTGCTGCAGAGGTAAGATACTATGGTGTGAAATTGAAGCTCCCATTTTGAACATATTTTGGAACACATACTCAGTTTAAAAATTATATATTTGATATTTAATTTGATGTAGGTTCTTTTGGAATGTTTCCCTTGGTGATGTGAATAGATCGATGTTTTGGTATTGCGATACTATATCTGGCACAGGGGAATTACACTTTGTTCGAAGTAAATACATGGTTGACATATTTTCCATTGAAACGAGAAAGTATGCATTATTTTGTGAGTGTTGCATTGATGCAGATGTATTTGAGCTTGATCTATATGAAAATGATGGATATGTGAAACAATGGCAGCATGTCCCTCTTAATCCGAAGGGTCCACATTCAATTTTGACATGGAAAGAGATGCATATTGAAGAGGCCGTGGTCTCACTAAATCATGACCGATTTTCTAATGTAGTTAGGGAAGGTACATGACTTCATTAATGGGTTCATTCATATGTTACACGTGTTTTTATTTGGAATCTTTTATTGAATGTTCAAACTTCCAAACTTGTACAAATCTATACATTTGATTAATATTTTTAATTTTGGCTATAGGTGATGTATTTGTTGTCATTGCACCCCCAAGCAATGAAGAGAATGTGGCATATTTTTCTTTCACAAAAAATATTACTATTTTGTATTATATATCAAAACAGAGGTTGCAACCGAACTGTGCAACCTGTTAATACAACCATTAGTAAATGCTTGATACAAAAATTATCCAAACTATTTAAAACTTTAAGTTTTGACTGTCCATACCCTATATTTCTGTAGCTACTGCTAATGTATCTACTAGAGTAATGCCTAATAAATTGACCGACTAACAAAATTATACAGTTGCAGACCATAGAAAATTAACCATGATGAATACCTAGCTCCTTGGGAGCTTCCTTCATACGCCAAACAATTGATGAGAGACAGTAAGTGTGTGTCCACTGAGTGTCAACTTGGACTTGCTCCACGGAGTTCTTGCAATACCCCTAGTTTTGACTTGGAATGTATTTAATCAAAATTATGTAAATGATTTGTTGATCTGAAACCACGTTAAAAATTTTTAATGCCCAACGTTTCGATCCCTACTATGATATCATCTTCAGGAGACTTATGTAAATATGCTAGTATGGATTCCTAGTGCAAAGATCAAGGCCAAGGCCTGACTAGTAAATGGATAGGCATGTATGATGTAAAAAAAATTATTTGGACTGTGTGGTTGGATTATAGTGCCAATTCGAAATATATGTAAACATTGTGTTGGAAAATAATAAAATGTTCCAAGATGTTTGTGTAAATAACACTAGAGGGACTATGATTCCACCAGAGGGGAAGAGGAAAGGGGGCCTATGGGAAACTAAATCCTTTTCTGCCAAGTGTCAACCTTAGAAATCATCTAAATTTTGTCATGTGATTTAAGTGAGCCGATTAATTCCTTTTGACTATTAATCCAATCACTGAATGCATGTCTGAGGTTGGTTGGAAAATTCACTTCATGCAGTTATTGAGGCATGGGGGTGGTGACAATTTTGTTAGTTGTCAAAAGTCCTTTTCTTTTATGGTTAGAAGATATGTCAGTTCTCTTTTCACCATCATCTCATATACCTTGGAGTCAAAACTCATTATATCATTCTCTCATGTAGACTTCTACACTACGTAGAGATTCCTATTGTTGTTCATGACCATTACCAGACTTTGTTTAACCCAAAAATTCGAATTTAGAGACAGAGTTGCAGATATGAAGGGAAAATAGATGGTTGTAGGTGAGCACAGAGGTTGGAAAATCTGGGAACCCTTAACCATTGATTTTTTCTACTCAAGGATGCTTGAGAATCCATACTTTATGCTATAGGAGGTTCTCCAACAACATACAACAGATTGGACACTTACTGCACGCACTGGTAAGCACTATAAGGGTTGGATTTCCTGAGGGAACTTTGGATTAGTGAAGGGGAATGCCTTCCTTGTGTTGTGTGGGGAAATTGGAAGGAGTGCCATGCCTGTGATGGTTGAGTGAGATCTCTATAGAGCTCTATATGATATTTTGGCTAAGCATAGAGAGAAAAATGGGTTGTGGGATGAGTGAGAGAATCATGTAGGTGTTTTCTTCGCCCTGAGGGCCTCAGAGCCTAGCTTGGGGGTGGACTTTAAACAAAAAAGATTATATGTTGGATAGAGTGCATACGGTTGGGAGAAAAAATGCTTTTACACAGTCAATTGCTTGGATCTTCTTTGTTTAAAGATAAGTATTATTTTGTATATGAATGTGCAATGCTTTTATTTGATCCCTGTGATGTTTATGCTTATATATGAATTCTAGGTGTGTGTGAATAGAGTTATTTCCGTTGTATGTTTCTAATTATGTATATGCACACACATTTTAGATGTTATGAATTCGTAATTATGGTTATGGGGTGAAATTTGAGAGCCCGTAATCAGTTAATGTCCGCTCTTGTTGATCATATTGAGTGAAGGGGATGCTACAATTCTCATCATAATCCATCCGCTGCTCAAATCCCAAATACCCCGTAGACCCTTTCAATGTTAGAGATTTTATGTCAACTACAAATCCAAGAAATTGTTCAAGTTCTAGAAAATTTACGTTATCCTGCAATACTCTGATTTGCTCTGCTTGTTCATCGTTCCTTTATTTTAAGAAATCCACCTCTATCTTAGTCACTACTAGCTTGTTTTTTTTTATCTCTGTTAACATAGGGTTTCATCACTTCATAGAGCCTTCTAGATATTGATAAGTCACGTGCATGGTTTGTTTCCCATTTCTTGTGCCATTGCTCCATTCTTTGCATAGCTTTGGCAATTGTTTCTTGTCCTTCATCATGGAGTCGGTCACACCTCCGAACTATGTTCTAAAGATTCTTAGAATATTTGGCCATGGTGTGATAATCCAAACCAATGTTTGTGTGACCACTAAGGGGCCTCGTTGACTTAACTATCTAACGAAGAAAATCATCTTCCCAGGCAATTTCCTAGAGGAAGAATCCATCATTCACCTAAGGGAAATGGCATGGAGCAGAGAAAATGAGGAATTCATGCTTGTCTATAGAAATGAGAAGCCGATTGCACACCTAATTTTATCGCCACATGCCTGGATAAATTTGAGAGGATACATCATAATTGTATCCATGTTGTTAATGGGGATATATGGTACTTGGAGAGGCTCATCACCCGCGTGCATGAGTTTTCCTTAACACTTATAAATTGGATTCATTAATACTTGGGATTTGGGGACTAATAAGAGTTAGGGGATGATATATATGGATTGCTCCCCCCAACTTTTAACCAGTTCTCCTTGAGGTAGGTTGCATGCTTGATTTGCATGGAAATTGGCCTTGCTATTTAACTTTCAATAAACATGGTAAACTTGGACTTCCACGAGATCGTCAATCAATCGATGGATTCTCTGGATAAATCAATAGAGAGTCATATCTTTGGGGAGCATATTGAGAGCTTGGTTCTGATATATCACCATTGAGTCTCCCACGACGACAAGATTCCCAATCCTTCTTTCTTTGATTTGCCTTAACCCTTGCGAAAGGGTGAGAGCCTCTACTTGATTATTTGTGGAAGTTACTAAACCCCTGGCGTAGGTTTGTTATGCATTTCCTCCGAGGTCGAGAATCACCCCCTTCCCCCGCACCTTCCACCCCTTAAGAGAGTGTGGCATATTATTTAAGGTGGTGTACACAAATTAAAAGTAGGTTCGTGCGACCCTATCAAGATGGATAGTTCGCGTACAAAATTGGAGACCTGGTTGTGATGGGACACTTTTTTGAAAAAGTGAAAAAAACAATGTGATTATATTATTTACAAATATTTTATGCCTAAATATATATCTTGCCTGTAGAATCATTTGGTGGTGGCAGCTCAAATACATCCCATGGAAATCAAGGTGAGGAGAGGTGAACCAAAGAGATGGAAGATAGTAGAAGCTGACCATGACCATATTATGGAGACTTGAATTCATATAATCCATTAGCCAGACGAGTGAACTACATGCCACTTTTGAGGTTGACCTACTTGTGACACTAGCTTGTTTTGCAATGATTTGTGATAACGAGTTTCTAAAAATACAAGTCACCCATTTGTAGGTAACTCATGTATGATATAACAATATGATTTTGTATCAATATAACAAGAATGTATCTAGGCCCCAAGAGTTAGCTCAAACGGTCGAGCACCCGTAGTTAGGCCTCCCAGCATGTGAGGTCGCGGGATCCATTCTCCTCGACACTCTTGGGGTTAGGTACGTAAAATGTGCCAAAGGTGTGAGGCCCCTTCGGGTGGGTCCGCTAGCTATTATTCCGTGGATGTAGCGATGCCGGCCGGTGGGACCGATACGTGAACCACATTGAAAAAAAAAGAATGTATCTGGGTATTTCACTAGTTTCATTTATCTAGGTAAGTTTGCAATAACAAATTACATATTGGTCCAAGGCTATTCTTCCAAGCTACTACCTATATCCATGGCCAAAGGCATCATACACTTCTATTATAGAGGACAAAAACCTATGTGTTAAATTCCCAAATTTCCACATTTTCAATGGATCCAAAATATCAATGCTTCATGACTAGGTTATGACCAATTTTGATAGGTTTTACTAAGAATCAATACTCTTGTCAAAGTAGTGGAAATCATAATAGCATGACCTTTTGTAATGCATATATAAATCATGTCAAAACGAATTCTTAGGAAAACTTAGGGTACCATGTTGGAGTACATCCTAGGTACAATATAAATACAAATCCTTAAATGGTATTAATCCAACCCTGGGTGAAAGTTATAATCCTCCAAAATTCACAATTTATAGTGTTTGACATTCCTTTGGCAATTTTGGAGAAATGCACACTAACATAAAATTATGCATGTTGGGTAAGTTATGATTAAGTAAAATAATGTATACCGAATCCTTGGACATTTTATTATACACAACAACGGATAAAAATACAAAACATACTTCCCATCCATCTTTCCCATTTCCTATTGACATTGGTGATTCCTCTCTCAAGTAATTTAATGAAGCTCTATATTTTTTCCCATATTGTTGATGCCTGGAAAAATTCTTGCATCAACAGTAATGGGTCTCCCCAATGAAAAGTCCCAATTAGACTCTTCACTATTTGGAATAGGGAGCCTATCCAATTTACAGTCCGGCTACCATTCAAGATGGTTTTGGAATAAGTTTATCGGATACGGCCCAATCCACTATTTATGATTTTGATAGTTTTTTAAATGAAATGCAAGTTACTAACCGTACATGCGAATGCTTACGCTTACTACCTATGTTTGTTTGACCGATAGGAAGAATCCTCACATAGTAATGTGCAGGTTCTTACCTCTTGTATTTTCACTTCTTTCACTGTAGGTCACCCAAGTAATGTCCTAATTAAATGCAATATTTTATTTAAGCTAAACTATCCTTGCAAGGAGCGAAGTTAAGAAAGATTAAAGTAAGGTAACTGCATCACACATTTACATGAGATAACTACTTAAAACAACGCATTTGACAATTACTTAATAAAGTTAACAAATTAGATAGCTTAAGTATTAGCATTTATTTCATTCATTGCTCGCAGAAGACAAAGAAAATTGTATTTGCATGTTCATACACCAAGATAATTAAAAAACTATTAGAATAATCCAACAGAATAAGAAAGATATTACTGCATTGCCATAGACAAAACGAAGAAATAAGTTCTACACATTTGTCCACACATTTCAACACAATCTTCCATGTACGCTTCCACCCAGAAAAATGCATTGGTCATTATCAGAAATAATTCTCACATATGAGTTCCAGTACAATCTTTCAAAAGGAAAAAGGCCCTTCTACCTCTAATTCCCTCTATTCATATTTACAACTTGACTTCTCAAGTGACTTGTCAATTCACCTTCCTACAACTATGACCCTTTGTCTTCTAAGACTTTTGCCTTATTCTGATTACAAAATAAGTGGGAAAAATATCAAAATACAAAAAAAATATCACATTGTGAGGGTGGGGTGCCCTCTTGAGCTTGTAGAAAATAATCCCAAAGGCTGCTTTCATAAGATATAATATTTAATTTCTAAGGCACAAATAACCTTAAGGCCACATCATGAAATGACAAATCCTTAGCCATAGCATTGAGCCCTTTAGTTGTTGAACTATGACCGTTGGCCAAGTATTGGGTTTTCAAAGTAGCTTGCCCAATACACTCCCGTAAATATTCTGGAGTGATGTTGTCCAAACTTCGAATAGCAACAATATGTTCATCCTTGATAGTTCTTAGCTCTGCCAACCGCTGCTCTTTTGGTATAGGAATTTCGAATGTGCCGGGAGAAGGCAAGTGAGATTTCTCAAAGGCTCTAGCAATGTTCCGGTGAATTCCTTCACACTTGGAAATAGAAGCTGCCAATTCACTATGCAATTTTCTCTCAGCCTTCTGGAAACTGTCTAAGGTTTCAAAATCCAACTTTAGTTTTGATGTAGATATTTTGGGAAAATTGGGAGGTATTTCTTTAGTTTTCTTTCTCCAGGTAGCAAGCTTCTTCATCCTATTATGGATTTATCCTAGCTTCTGTCTAGTGGTAGTAGTTGTTTGAGATATATGCTTGAGCTTGGTTGTCATTCCTTGTACCTCAAATGTTTGCTCCGTGAGCAAATCCTGTGAGTGGAATAATTGCTCCCGAAGAGTGGAGGCACAGTCATAAAATGGATTTAAGTCATGTTTATGCTCATGTGCAGTATTCAACGCAATCATTAATGAATATTTTTCTTGGTTAAGCTCCGCTACCGACGCCTGTAGAGATCCTTTCTCAGTAGTGAGAGATTTTATTTGTTGGTCTCACTAGCTTCCCTTTGCTTGCATCCCTTGTAATTGGGATTTTAGATCCGCTTTTTCACCTATCAATATTACCATTTGGACATTTAGAGAATCTCTCTCTGCTTCTAGGATTTGTATAGTGTGCATGGATTCTTCCTTCTGCAATTTAAGGGCATCCCACTGATGTCTTATCTCGATCCCTTCATTCCTAGCTTGAACTATATTGTCCTTAAGTTTAACCATTTTGCCCTTGTTGCTTTCTACATTTTCTATTAACCCGTGTTTATTGTCCTCGTTGTCCAAGGATGCAGCAACACCAATGGATGTTGTGAACTTTGAATCCTTGTTGGTGCCTTCAACTACCGAAACTTCTTGTATTTTGACGACGTCGAGTTGTGAGGATATTTTAAGCCTCTTCTCCATCCTCTTCATAATAGTCCTCCTTTTGGGATCATATATTATAGTTTCTAATTTAGCAACATCATGTTGCTTGGATGGTGTGAATGGAGTGAGTCCCAAATCGACTAGAGGATGGAATCCTTCGGTGAGGGGAACCTCTGTGTTATTGTCTGTCATAGTATCAATATCCATGTCCTGGATTTCATCACCTCCTTGTAGACTTTGAGTTTCCACAGCTTTCTTGAATGATTCTTCTTCTTATTTCTTCTTTGTAATTCTTCTTACCAAGCTAATTCCTATTGTTGTCGTAGTAACTCAGATCTCTTTTCTTCTTGTTCCACTGCCAACTTATACATTTTTTCTTGTTCCACCTTTTTTCATAATTCTTCTTCATCTTCCTTTGCTTTTCTTGTTAGTTTCTGCTAAGAGAGCTTCTTCCATTGCTTTCTTCCTAGCATCTTCTTCTATATCTCCTTTCTTAGAGGCATCATATGGTTTACTAGAACTTGCATCTTTACCACCTTTCCTTATGCTCATCCTTTTGACTAATTATGTAAGATTTTGGACCCACCTATATACTTCTTCTTCTCTTAAGAACTGATCGGCATACTCATAATGAATTTTAACTAAAGCGCAATGTAGGGCCACCTTTTGGTGACTGTCATTCCTTACAAATACTTTTTCACGAAAGTGGAATGAATCTAAATCCTTCACTAGCTCATGGGTGTCTTTAACCTTATTGAACCTGTATGCACCAACTAATAATGGGACCGAAGGCCAAGAAGCCTTCTTATTCTCGTGCAGGAAATGACCAATGCCATTTGTCCTAATGTCTGTATTACAATTTCCTTCAAAATAATGTAATCAATAACATATTTTGGTAGCAAAAGTGGACCTTTCGATCCTCCATAGATACGCAGATAAGCACCTTCAAGGGTTAAATAGTAATATCCTAATTGAGTGACCACTGTAACAGCTTCCTCGGACATGCAATTTGGTTCTTTTTCATAAATCATTTTGTATAAGGGAACCAAGAATTCCTCGCAAATTCGCTTATAGTAGCTTGCATGTTTTTGGGTCCATAAAATCTGGTATGCTACATAAACAGGAGCTTCACTAGGATTCCACCTAAATCTGAGGTCGGGAAAGGGATGTAGAGTCATGATACAATCTATCCAGTAAGAAGACATGTGGAATTCAACCTTCTTTACTTTGAGTCCTTGTTGTGCATCGTCGTTAGCTTGAACCATATTCTCGGAAATAATATCTTCCCAATTGAAAATGGTGCCATGCATTGTGATATAATAGAGCAAAGGTACCCACTGAAGTTGTAATTAGTTGAGTTGGGACTCCCATATAGCATGCATAGGAGAGTAGAAGTGATTTTAAAGGGAGTCTTCAAAAACTTGGTTTCATATTCTCTGCCACTTCTTTGACATGACTGCTTCCCTGGAAACAACATTTTCTTTGCACACTCCACATAGTCCAGTTTCAGGATTTTAAGCCAATCTTCCGTCAAAAAGACTTTCGGGGTTGGAATCCTGTAAGATTTTCCTATATGTGCCGGCTGAAATGAGGAAATTTGTTTTCCTATGGCACTTGTGATGATACGAGATTTGATGTCGATATAAGGAAGGATCCAACCTATCATCTCAGCGCATGGGAACAACTTAGGTCAGGATGCAGCTTTGTGGATGCCTGATTTCTTGATGTTTTGGTAGATTAGGTTTTCCTCAATCGTCGCTTTGGGTACATTTTGATCTCTGATTAGATGATAAATTTCACCCCATTTGAATTCATGGGTTACGCCAGTGATATGTTGAGTGTCATCAAACTGAATCTCCAATGACGTCTCTTGAACCGCTTCATCATCATATGCTACATCCAATACAGCTTTGGAAGAGCGCTTAGGACCTCTTTTCGGCATCTATGTGTCCTGTAAAACAAAAGAGGCATTATCATATTGCATAAAATCCATTAAAATTGTGAGCAATATTCAAACAAATGTTAAAGAAATGTAACTGCAGAAGATATTCTATTTGTACTTGTCTATTGTATTATTGTATTCCTCCTTCGGGAGATGTCATTGATGTAATTAATAATGTAAGAGTCATTGAAAGAGTCAATGTAAACCCTAGGTCTTGTGTCGGCCTAGAAGAACCCATAAAAGATTATTATATTATGTATTTGAGAGGTCGTCCCAGTTAGTTAGGTGAAGTTGGTCTAGTTGGGGAAAAGTCACCCCAACGGAAGAATATAAATAGAGGAGGAGTCTCTCATTTGTATTCACTCATCTCACTCACACAAGTTCACATAGGAGAGAGAGAAGTTCGCACAAGTGGAGGAGAAGCTGATTTTGTCTTGGGGTTTATCTTTGTACTTTGTGAATTCTATATTGAGGAATATTTTGCCAGGGTTTTCCCCGAGAGAAATATTGTGTTCATTGTGTTTTTGTTGTGCTTGTATTTATTTCAGTGATAGATTGTTTAATGTTATTATGCTAAACAAGTAAAAACTAAGAACAAATAATAGCCTCAAAATTATTTCAATAAACAAATTCTTTTATGTGCATGAATGTATAGTTTCACATCAAAGCAAAGAAAACCATATTCCGTCCCTTAACGACTGCATGTGTGAATCCAAAAGCCTTAGAAAAGTAAAATGCAATTGCTCAAGACGAACAAAGAGCATGAGGGGATATCTGTGTATTGTGAAATTTAAGGTTTAACTGGGCTTGAGAAAAATTTCAAAAATTATTCCAAAGACACGACTTGGGTATCAGGGCACAAAATATTAGACATAAATGGAGTGACTGAAAACCCTCGGGCCCCAAGAAGACATTGAACTAGCGACGAAATGGATTTTTAAGTAATGATTAACCCTAGACTAACAAGACTAATCACACATTCATCTTACACCATCCCAATATCCAAATTCCAAGTGGAAATAGCAACTATAATCATGACAAAAAATACCTACCTGGACAAAAAACAACGAGTGTACTAGATCGATAGTTAGTGAGCGCTGCCATCCCGAGCAAAAATTATTTTCCAGGTGTCGCAGGAGCAAACGGTGTTGAGGAAAAATGATAATAAGGGATAATGGAGTCTATCTCTTTTTTTAAAGGAGATCCTTTTGAAACCCTAAATGCTCGACGAGCCTTCCAAAAGAAACTTCGACGAGCCTTCCATAATTTCACCGTAACTTCGACGACAAATCATAAATCGCACCACGTTTCAGCGGTAACAGTGAAACTTTGTCGACACCTCGTTGAAATATTCAAAAGCTAGCTGATGTTTCGGTGAGGAAAGTTAAGTTTCTGCAGAAGTGTCGGTGAGGACAATGAAACTTTATTGACGTTTTGCCGTGTTTGGGAATTCTCAAGTGACGTTTTGACGAGTTTGAGAAAACCCGGGCGACGTTTCGGTAAGTTTGAGAAAACTCTAGCGACGTTTCGGTGTGTTTTAGGAAACTCGGGCGACGTTTCTGTGAGTTCGCGAAAACTCTCCAAAACGTTAAACTTGGGAAAAGAAGGCCGAAAAGTTGAAATTTTGGTTAATTATTTTCTCCCCTAGGTAACATCCAACTTCAAGCAATACTTAACTTAAAATGGGAGGGATCCATGTTTTAAAACAACCAAAGATCAAACTCAAGGTAGGGGGGGGGATAGCCTTTCCGGGAAAATATACTGGGGAGGGTAGTTGCAGTTGCAACGCATCTCCTTATTCATTTAAGTGTGAGTGATTGTCATACATGTATACAAGATTTGACAATTATGTGAGAAACAGTGTTTTGATATTAGTTTGACTTATATAAGATTGCATTGGTTGAACCACCAAAGAAACCACAATACCAACTATGGGGACATTGTAATTTACAATTATAATTAAGGTTGCAATTTGTAATTATAATTATATGTAATATAAAAGACATTGACATAAATATTAAATAAATAAAATTACATCATACACATGTATCATACTCCTTGACATAAACAAAAGACATCATACACATGAATCAATATGATATAAAATAATTGAAAAGTCCATTTAGTTCATAAAAAATAAGTCTATATACATAACAATAAAAAGAGTACAATGTGTATGTCATCAACTCAATGGTCACCATCACCATCGCTTGTACCAAGACCCTGATCGTCCATGTGACCATCATGACTACCACTAGCGCCTGCACTAGGACCTTGGCCATGGCGCACTATATTGTCAAAAAGGGCGTCCAGTTCACTGAACTACAAAAGTTAAAATTTTGAACTCTTCAAACTAGTTATATTTTAGCACAAAAAATTATAAGATGACAATTTTTTTAATTTTTAAGTGGGTGGATCAACTCGCCTGGCTTGAGTTGATGGTGTACTATGCTAACCTCGTCTGTGTGGAATCTCTTGGGACCGTCGATGGCCCTCATTGGGACCCCATTGAATCGATGCATCCTAGTCATGTTTCCACATGACTACAACATTGACACCCCCTTATACATGTGCCTATGTATGGTGACATTACATGTAATCAATTAGATTAATAAATGCATAATATAAATTGATGATTAACTTAGATTCTATTGAATCAAATCATAAATACAGTACCTCATCAAGTGGGGGTGGATGGTGAGAACTAGAGGGAGACTGTGTCTTTTTCATGGTGGCATGTTGATTTGTAGGTGGACAATCATGGGAAAGACCCTTGTCTCTACCTTGTACAATTTTATCAAGGGACATGAAGAAAGCTAGGATAAAATAATTCCAGTGTTACACATATGTAGTTGAAAGCTAGGATGAGAGTTAGTATATACAAAAAAGACATTACCAGATGGAATGCATGGATGACCAATCGACGAGTTAGTGGCATTGAGATCGTCCATAAATGTGGCCATCTGCATGGAGCAATAAAAAATAACAAAGTATCACTTAATTGATTCATTTAGATACATGTGTTAAGATGATCAATTAACGACACATAATGATAAAAATTAGCTCAGGATTTGTAGGTACATGGGGTGGTCTAGATCTCTCCCCATATACAAGTATGACATTGCTCAATGCAGTGCGCATGGTGCTTGCCATCATATCCCTTGTCTCTACTTCTAGCTGCGATGGCTCGGATGTATCCTACAACCTAAAAATACTCCTACTAGGGATGGGTAGCAACCTTGGAGGGGGTAGTACAATAGCAGTGTCTCTGTGAGCCTTGGAATTATCGTAACCATGTCCCCTATCAACACCATAGAAAATTGATGGTGTGCTTGTGTAGTCAGGATGCATGCCCCAAACAAACTCTACATATATATTCTTTGCAAAATACAATGGTACTTGGTCATGGTGGGAGAACATGCCTCACACTCCAATAAATTTTTCATATATAAAAGGTGTTGTAGCCTCCAACTTAAACTCTTTGATTCTAAGTGCATATCCACTCACGCGGTCGAGAGGGATATCAAATAGTGTACCCTCACATCCTTGCCTTTTGTTGTGAATTTAACCGCCTCCCACTTATTTGGACACAAGACTTGGGCCCTCCTCCTCATGCATGCAATATTCCAAATGTCACTAAGTGGTCTCTCCCTTCGGTAGAGGGACAACAACTCATCGATGGCCTTTGAATTCATCCACATAGATCATCTAGTGGGAGAATAATGTGGAATGGAACTAATATAGGTGAACATCCAGTCATGCTGAAATGCGATGTCACCGATGGTGATCCATGGGATCTCATCCTCCTTGAAGTAAAAGGTGGAGTCACAAGACCAATTCTAGTGTCGATATCTACAAGTTCAATAAAAAATAAAAATAAGTCAAAATATGTGTTTGTAGGTGAATTCAAGCATTATAAATTAAGGTGCATTCAAGCATTATAAATTAAAGATATTGATAATTGAACAAGAAATAAATATGCATTTAATGTACATGTGTCGTGAGGCACCTCCTCATTATGCTCTAAAGAGGTAAGGGTACTCTCTATCTCATGGGAAACACTGGAAATCATGCTGCCAGTACCATAGCTAATTGATGGTGGTGTCACCCCGCACCTAGAAGGAAGGTTTCCTATGAAAGTATAAACAAACATTAATAATTACACGTACAAGAATTTACTTATATCCAACTCAATAAAAAAAAATTATATGTACAACACATACGACTCCTCTCATTTGTGGGGGGTGCACCAGTATGAGACCGTCCAGAGATATGCCTCTCGTGGAGTGAAGAACCCCACTATGGAGAAGGATCTGCATCAAATAATGAAGAGAAATCATATAGAGTGATAGATTCAAATATTTTAAAGTTGTTTATGAATATGCCAGATGCACAAGTTTAGTGTACATCATATATCTCTTAGGAATTAGAAGTTGGGAAAAATTTGTAAGAAGCAATTGTTAGTACCTAAGTCCGCACTCCAGATTTTCTACGTTTTGATCCCAAAAAATTCAATTTAACTCTTTTTTCCTTATTCCTGGATCTGATTTACCCAAAAGCAATCTGTTGCCATTTTGTTTTATGATATTGTGTTGCTCTCATTTTTTATTTTCAACTTCTGATTATTAGTTTGTAATGCGATAAGGTGGCACAAATATTTTCTTTGATTGCATCTTTAACCTTTGCATGTGTCATTCTTGATCAAATAGCTTAACCTTGCTTAATTTGAGCGTGATCGTCGATAAGGCTAATATTTCAGTTGCGCTACAAAACTGTTGAAGAGTTGTGCTAAGAAATTGCTTGTAGGTGATTGTTTTAGTCATCGTATTCCGAAGCAGATTCACACAAAACCGTAAGGGACCGTTTGAAATGGTTGAAAACCCACTTCAATGACGAGTTAAATTTGAAAAAAATCTCTCAGGTTTTACACATCTATCACTAATCGCGAGCTACGGGTGGCATTTGAAAGCCTATTTTTCAAGATATCGCCCAATGAACACGCCCTTGATGCAAACATGATCAAAACGCAACCTCCAGCTGATTGAAGACAAATTTTATCTCGTGCATGAATGACGCAAAGTCATATTTGTTATTTTCTGAGTTTTGAAGTGTCAAACTTAAGTTTATTTTATATATTTGTAAAAAGAGACTTGTTAAAAATAGTTAAGTTGTGTTAAGAATTATAAACAAATATTTTAAATATTCATGAATCCAAGACTCGAGACTTATATGGTTTCAAACTTATTAGTCTTGATTATAAAGAAAAGTTAGTTATTAGTTTAAAAGGTAGTTTTGAAGCCCTAAAGAATCAAGAAGGTATATGTAGAAAGATAAAAAGGGAAAAAGGGTTCGATTTTTTACATTAGCATGTACAGAGCTGGGAAAAATACAAGTTTTCTCATACAGTAATAGAGATATATGTTGAGAGATCATTTATAATTAATACTTTGTGCTCCTTATTGACTTTACTGCTAATTTTCTATTGAAAGTGAAATTTATAGGTGCTGCATAGTTATTCATTCTCAGTTTAAATGACTTTAAGCTTCATTGTTCATTAAATTGAAAATGTATAGTTTTCTTTCAATACTTCAGATTGTAACTCTGTTATGAAATGAAGATTACGAATGAATGAATATTTATCTTGTTTTATATACTGAAATTCCAACAGTAAGTCAATGGTTGAATCCTTTGTATTGATGCTATTAAATCCTATGAATATATGTTATATTATTGTTGTCTCTCTATTCTTTTCTCCAAGTCTTTCTAGACTAATAAGATATTTAACCATTTAAAACCTTAAACCCAAGCCAAATCTTAACCTGAACTCAAATGCCCTAGATTTTCCCTGTAGCATTCCAGTGCAGACCTTAGGGACAACATTTTCTGGAGTCGTTGTCGGGGAAGAAAGTGAATTATTTTCCCTGGGTTGTATGACATGTTTAGAATGCATCCTTGATGGTGAACAAGAACCGGCATCGAATATTGACTGCGATCATTCACCCGGAGAATCCATTGAAGGATCCAGTGGAAAGTACACAGTTTCAAAATGCAGATCCTCTTTGTAATATCCCTTCAAAGAAAAGTGCTCAAATTCACCTTATTTTGACTCTCGGAATGTAGTGTACAAACAATTCCAAACACCTCCAAATGATTTCGAATTTGGGAAGGAATGTCTTTATAGGACATAGGACACATTAATACATATATCAAACACCCAAACACCTGCTATACCCATCCATGGTCTACAAATTTCCAGGAGAGAAGTTTCGGGACAAGACTAGTCAATTGGATTAATGGAAATCCCCCCTAGGTCTGCCACTATTTTCCCTTCCAAACATTGTACGGCCTTCACTAATTATTAATATGAGACTTGGATCTATTAAAGGAAATCAATGAAAACATATGTGCAGCATTATATCAGGTTTTAGGGTCGAATAGGTCTCCCAAAGAACAACAGCTTCTAGAGTATAAAATTTGGGGTGAAAATGGTAGACAAGGAACCTCAAATTTGGTCACAAACTATAGTAACACTTTAGGGGTATGGAAAAATTATTTGGGAAATCAAGTTAACTTCATGTGCATCTCATAACATGGTAAAAAATATCAGAAATCTCTGATATAAAACAGGTACAATATCATCCCAAAATCATCATGAAAATGTTATGAGGAAAATGGCTCGAATCTCAATTTTGATTGGAAATATCACATGAAGTACATGGTATTTCGAGTTGTGGCTCTTATGATATGTCTATTACAGATTTATGCAGCAACTAACATTTTCATAAGTTCAAAATAGAATTCCTCCATTAACTATATGCAACAAGAAGTGCGCCCTTGCACTTTTACATGACATTGAGAGAAAGATAGTAGAATGAGAATAGAGAGGAATGAGAGAAGATGAACTTGAAATCAGATGGGGGTTGAACCTGCATAAAAACATCTCCATGAATCTCTGTTGAGATGTATTAATGGACTCTCCATCAACCAAATTGGATGGGAACCTTTCACCATCGAAATTGGTTCTAAGGCAAGGAGGATGAACATCCACCGTGCAAGGACAAGCTAATCTCTCCAAATGTGCCAAATTAGAAATGATCAAAATCTGCTCTCCTTATTTATTCTCATATTTTATTAACCTACAAATTCCTCCATATCTCTAATTCCCTCCAAGATCCTTCTCCCAACTCGAGTTAGGGAGAGATTCCCATGAATGCCACTTGTCCAACACTTTCTAGCCTTCCTCTTCCATCAATTCGAATGGGGGGAATCTTGGCTGCCATAACTCCCCTTGTGTGCCCTCTTGGAGGCTATTTTAAGCCTTGACATGTCATATATTTTATATGTCAACAATCAAGTCTGAATTTTTTCATAAGTGTCATAGAATCTTCATCATTGTTGTCATAGAAGTTAGGGAATCTAGCTCCAAGTGTCACAATTTTTCTATGATGCCTCTTCCTCTTCCATGGGAGTTACTCTTCCGCTCTAATTCGACCCTCCTAGATTCATGCCATGAATAATGCCTCTCCAACTCCCCCAATAACGTTAGACTCCACCTTGGATTCAAATGGGTGAGAATAGGATGCCATGTGGCATGGAGAATCTTGCCTTGTGTGGGTCCTACACCACCTATGTGCCCTCATGACCAAATGCCACCTTATTTTCTTCTTATTATTATTTATGTATCCCCTTTAATGTATATTTGTCACTCTAATGTCCATTTGGGGTCTTATGGATCCCTTATTCCAAGTCTAAATGTTTCCACCCCAACCTAGGGAACTAGTAGATTGGTGGAAATTTCCCTTCATGAGATTTATTTGGATGGGGACATTACAGTCTTCCCCACCCAAGATTGCTTGTCCCCAAGAAATTCCAAATTGGGATGCTGCAAAATTTGTTCCTCTTCCCATGTGGCATCCTCACTTGGAAAATATCTCCATTGTACCAAATATTCTCTTATGGTTTTTCTCCTCAATTTCCTTTCTCTTGTTTTCAATTTTTTTTTCTAGAATGAGTATGAGTTGTCCTTCATCATCTAATGGAGGAAGTGTTTCTGAAATAGAAATTTGTTGACCAATAGCCTTCTTAAGGCATGAAACATGAAACACATTGTGGATTTTTCTACCTTCCAGAATTTCTATCTTATAATCTACCTCCCCAACCTTTCGAATTATCTTATATGGACCATAAAACCCTGGTTTAATATTTTATGATCCTTTTCCTTTTAAGGTGATTATCTTATATGGTTGCAACCTCAAATAAACCAAATCATTCACTTGAAAGGTTCTTTCCTTCCTATGTTGATCCACATACTATTTTTGTTGATTTTGGGCAACCTCCAGATTGCCTTTTAAGAGCTTCAAAATCTCTTGACTTTCCTCAATCCAATATTTAGCTTTTGGAGCTCTACTATCACCAAAAATGTGATCAAGAAAGGTGAGTGCTTCATAACCATAAAGTGCTTTGAAAGGAGACATGCCAATGGACATATGGAAAGTAGTATTGTAGCAAAACTCACCCAAATGTAGCCATTTAACCCATGCTTTTTGCTGCTCACCAACGTAGTTTCTCAAGTACCCCTCCAACCATTGGTTCACCCTTTCTGTTTGGCCATCATTTTGAGGATGATAGCTTGTGCTAGGAGTCAATTGTGTTCCCACCAAGTTGAATATTTCTTGCCAAAAAGCACTCATAAATCTGTTATCCCTGTCACTCACAATATTTTTGGGAAGTCCATGCAATTAGAAAACATCTATGAAGAATAGCTCAGCTACTTGTGCAGTAGTAAAATATGAGGCAATAGAAAATAAATGATCAAATTTGGTGAGTCTATCCACCACAACATAAATACAATCCTTACCAAGAGCCTTGGGAAAACCTGTGATGAAATCCATGGAGATGCTTTCGTACTTTTGTTCTAGAATAGGAAATGGTTGTAAGAGACCAGCAGGATGGGTGTGCTCAATTTTGTTTTGTTGGCATATCTTGCATTCATTCACATACTTTAAGACATATTCCTTCAAACCTTTCCAAGAGAACCTTTTTCTTAGCTACCTATACGTTTTAAAGAAACCATGATGGCCTGCTAAAGGAGAAAGCTTCCTTCAATATTTTGTGCTTTAAATTCAAACCATGAACTAAGTATATTCGGTCTTTATAGTAGATTATGCCATCCAATATATTGTACATATCATCTCCCTTGGCCCCATCTAACAATTCACAAGAAAATCTATCTTTGGCATACTCTACTATTAGCACATCTTTCCAATATTTTGAAATGTCCATAAGGGAAAATGAGGGTCTCCTAGACAATACATCTGCTACAATATTATTCTTACCTTTTACATATTCAATGTCAAAATCAAAATCTCTAATCTTACTCACCCATTTTTGTTGCCTTTAATTGAGATCTTTTTGTGTAAGGAAATGCTTTAAACTGTTATGATCAGTTTTGACCACAAATTTGTTCCCACCAAATATTGTCTAGACTTGGCCAAGGAATGCATGATGGCTAACATTTCCTTGTCATATATGGAGTAGATCCTCTCATGTGGCTTCAATTTTCTGCTCTCAAAAGCTATGGGTTGTTGATTTTGCTTTAGGACTACCCCTATGCCTTCCCCCGATGCATCATATTCCAAAACAAATGGTTTAGAAAAATCTGGTAATGCAAGTACTAGACAACTACTCGTTATCTATTTCATTCTTTGGAAATCCTTTTCAGCCTCTTCATCCCATTGGAAATCATCCTTCTTGGTCAAATCAATAAGAGGAGTAGTCAACTTGGAAAACCCCTTCACAAACTTCCTATAGTAAGCGTAGATCCCAATAAATCCCCTCAATTTATTGATGTTCTTGGGTGATGGCCACTCAAGATTAGCCTTTATTTCTCCAAGTGGACCTTTACCCCATCTTTCCCAATGATGTTCCCAAGATACAAAATTTATGTCAACCCAAACTTACACTTGGACAATTTGGAAAACAAAGGTTGTTCATGCAATATTTTCAATACAACTTCTAAATGATGCAAATGTTCCTCCCGTGTCTTACTGTAAATCAAAATATCATCAAAGAAAAACCAAACAAACTTACAGAGCTGCTTGCAAAATATTTTGTTCATACATGATTGGAAGGTTAATGGAGCATTGGTCAAACCAAAAGGCATGACAATAAATTTTAAATGACCATAGTGACATATGAAAGCAGTTTTCTGTACATCCTCCTCCTTCATTCGAATATGATGGTAACCATATCTAAGATCAATTTTGGAAAATAAATTTGCTCCAAATAGATCATCCATGAGCTCATCTATCCAAGGGATGGGATATCTATTTTTTATTGTCTTTTTGTTTAAGGCTCTAAAATTAATGCACATCCTTAAGGTTCCATCATGTTTCTTCACCAAGACAACTGAAGAAGCATAAGGACTTGAGCTTGGCCTGATGAGCCCCAATTCCAATAGTTCTTTAATAGCCTTCTCAATCTCATCCTTGAACCTTTTTGGGTGTCTATATGGGGTTATTTGGATAGGTGAAGTACCTACCTCCAAAACAATGGGATGTTCAACTCCTCTGTCAGGTGGCCTTCCAGGGGGGAGGTCTCCAAATACCCTCTCATACTTGTGTAATAGTTGCCTTATCTCCATTGGATGTTATGCAACCTTTATGCCTGGTTTGGGGGAAGTGATTAAACATTTTTCATCCCATTCAATGTCCCCATGTCTCAATATGGACCTCATACTGTGGGTAGACACCACTTGGTTAGGATAGGTGTATTGCATTCCTCTCACTAAAATTTGTTTCCTTCCGAATATTTGAACTTCATTTAAGGTATTTGGTAGTTCAACGTATGTTCTCCTATAGAGTACAACCATTGTACTCCAAAAACCACATTTGTATCAACAAAATTCACCACATAGAAGCTATCGGTAAAGGTATAATTTACTATGGTAAGTTGTAGCTTTGGAATCCATGTGTTGCAATCCATAGAATGGTTACCTGGAATGATGACTGTGAATCTTTCGAATGCTTCAATAGGTAACTTTCTCATCTCCACCAAGGTTTCAACAATGAAGTTATGAGTTTCTCCTCCATCTACCAATACTGAAACCTTTTGCCCTTGTACCACTCCCTTGCATCAGAGGGTGTGAAAACGAGGCACTCCTGATAGCACTGCCAACTTCCCTGTTTCGGGTGATGGATGATCTTATTATGTTGTGTCATATCCTTCTTCTTGGGCTGAATTTTGTTCTTCTTCCTCCATGTCCCCTTCATCATCAGAAAATACTTCAATTAAGTGTGATTTCCCCTTAGCACATTTATGCCCTGGTACCCATGGTTGATGACATGTGAAACATAGTTTCTTTCTTCTAAGTTATTCCTTGCTTGGTCCCTCTTTCGTGTCTCTCCCAAATGAATCTTTTTTCCATGGTCTCTTGTCATATCTGAACTTGGGAGGAAAATTGGGCTTGGGAGGATACTTTGTCTTGGGTAGCACATTTTGCAGATCTTTTGCCAAATTCATGGCATATTTTAATGAGGTAGGCTTGTGAGCTTTAACTAAACCTTTCAAAGGTTCAGCCAATCCTTTAGTAACGAGAAATACCAATAGAACCATATATATATATATATATAAACCACCATAACTGACAATTTTTGGAATTCCAACATGTACTCCTCAAGGGTTCCAGTTTGCTTCAACTGCGTTAGTTCCTTGAAAGGCATTTCAGGGTCTTTTTGATCAAATATTTCCATTAACCTATTAACAAACTCTTAATATGATGTGATATGATCATGTCCCGAGGTTTTAATTCCATGGAACCACTAATCATTTGCTTCTCCCTCAAGATGCAGAATAGCCATTTTTAAAGCATCCTCTTCAACCATTGGATTCAACTGAAAATATACATCTAACTTTTATACCGAAGTATTTTCATAACTTTGGGATGAGCCATTAAAGGTGGGAAGGGACACTTTTCCTATGGTATAATTCAATTCTTTATTTTGAAAAGGGTTTATGTTACCTCCTCTCATTTTGAGCTTGTTTGAGACAGTAAATAATTGATCAAATGGTAAGGTCCTCCTACAATCTTCACTCAACTGCTTCCATCCTGCTATAAATTCATGCATTCCATATTAGGTGTTAGGATCCTCTTTGGGCTCAAGAAAATTGGGTGTGGTGGCTCTTGTTAAGCCATGGAATTCATTGGGTCGGTTGTGAGGCCCTGTCTTGGAGAAAATGTTTTCACCAACTGTCTTTTTTTCCTCGAAATGAGAACCACTGCTGCCTCCTATTGCCAATTTGATTCCAATTTGACTTGCCATCAATTCGAACCATTTCATTATATTCCTTTTCATGTCCTCAAAAAATGGTTTCATGAATTCCCTAAACTTCTCTTGATCCTCCATCTCTGGGGTTTCTTTTTCATCCTTAGCCATAGTGTCAGCAGAGTGCACCTCTTCTCCTGCTTCTTCCTCTTCACCATAGGTACTTTCAGTTTTGATTTATGGGGTTGGGGGATGAATTATTGACCTCATCAATGGTAACCAAAATTAGGTGCAAGGACCATGCTCTGATACCACTGTAATATCCCTTCAAAGAAAAGTGCTCAAATTCACCTTATTTCGACTCTATGAATGTAGTGTACAAACAATTCCAAACACCTCCAAATGATTTCTAATTTTGGAAAGAAGGTCTTGAGAGGACATAGGACACATTAATACATTTATTAGACACCCAAACACCTTCTATACCCATCCATGGTCTGCAATTTGCAAGGATAGAAGTTTTGGGACAAGACTAGTCCATTATATTAATGGAAATCCCCCCTAGGTCTGCCACTATTTTCCCTTCAAAACACTGTACGACCTTCACTAATTATTAATATGAGACTTGTCTCTATTATAGGACATCAATTAAAACATATGTGCAACATTAGATCAGGTTTTAGGTTCGAATAGGTCTCCCAAAGAACAACTTCTAGAGTATAAAATTTGGGGTGAAAATGGTAGACAAGGAGCCTCGAATTTGGTCATGAACTATAGTAACACTTTAGGGGTATGAAAACATTACTTGGGAAATCAATTTAACTTCATGTGCAGCTCATAACATGGAAAAAAATCTCAGAAATATCTGATATAAAACAGGTACAACATCATCCCAAAATCACCATGAAAATGCTATGAGGAAAATGGCTCGAATCTCAATTCTGATTGGAAATATCACATGAAGTACATGGTATTTCAAGTTGTGGATTTGATGATATGTTTATTACAAACTTCTTCAGAAACTAACATGTTCATAAGGTCAAAATAGCAATCCCCCATTAACTATATGCAACAAGAAGTGTGCCCTTGCACTTTTACATGACATTGAGAGAAAGATAGTAGAATGAGAATAGAGAGGAGTGAGAGAAGATGAACTCGAACTCAAATGGGGATTTAACCTGCATAAAAAAATCTCCATGAATCTTTGTTGAGAGTTATGAATGGCCTCTCCATCAACCAACTTGTGTGGGAAACTTGCACCCTCAAAATTGGTTCTAAGGCAGGGAGGGTGAACATCCATCATGCAAGGACAAGCTAAGCTCTCCAAATGTGCCAAATGAGAAATGATCAAAAGCTGCTCTACTTCTTTCTTCTCATCTTTTATTAACCTCCAAAGGCCTCCATATCTCGAATTCCCTCCAAGATCCTTCTCCCAAATCTATTTAGGGAGAGATTCCCATGAATGCCACTTGTCCAACACTTTCTAGCATTCCTCTTCCATCAATTCGAATGGGGGGGATCTTGGCTGCCATAACTCCCCTTGTGCACCCTCTTGGAGGATATTTTTAGCCCTGACATGTCATATATGTCATATTTCATAAATCAGGTCTGAATTTTGTCATAAGTGTCATATAATATTCATCATTGTTGTCATAGAAGTTAGGGAATCTAGCTCCAAGTGTCACAATTCTTCTATGATGCCTCTTCCTCTTCCATGGGAGTTAATCTTCCACTCTAATTCGACCCTCCTAGATTCATGCCATGAATAATGCCTCTCCAAATCCCCTAAGAATGTTAGACTCCACCTTGGATTCGAATGCGTGAGAATAGGATGCCATGTGGCATGGAGAATCTTGCCTTATGTGGGTCCCACACCACCTATGCGCCCTCATGACCAAATGCCACCGTATTTTATTATTATTATTATTTATTTCTCCCCTTTAATGTATATTTGTCACTCTAATGTCCATTTGGGGTCTTATAGCTCCCTTATTCCAAGTGCAAATGTTTCCACCCCAACCTAGGGAACTAGTAGATTGGTGGACATTTCCCTTCATGAGATTTATTTGGATGGGGACATTACAGTCCTCCCCACCCAAGATTGCTTGTCCCCAAGCAATTCCAAATTGGGATGCTGCAAAATTTGTTCTTCTTCCCATGTGGCATCCTCACTTGGAAAATATTTCCATTGTACCAAATATTCTCTTATGGTTCTGCTCCTCAATTTCCTTTCTCTTGTTTTCAAAATTTTTTCTGGAATGAGTATGAGTTGTCCTTAAGGCCTAAAGATGAATTTATGGATCATGAGCCATGAACAAGGTATCAAACCACCACATAATCCCTCTACATCTATTATTTGTCCCATGGGTGTAATATGGGCACCATTATGAGGTTTTTTACACCACATATGGATTGGTGGGACTTGTCCATGATTTGAGGATGAAAATGAGCATCTTAATATAGCGTAAAATATGATTTTAAGGATCATGTGCCATGAATACAAACTCAATCACCACATAACCCCTATAAAGTAAATATTTAGATGATGTGTCTAATATGGGAACCATTATGACATTTATCATGTAAGGGATGGATCTCAGGGCCCTAGACACAATCTAAGTATGAAAATGAATGCCTTAGGACCTAAAATAAGTTTTTAGGCTCATGAACCACACATAAGGTCCAAAAACACAACACAAGCTATAGTTAAGGATTTTTTGGCACATGAGTCTAATATCAACACCATTATAATGTGTTTTGCACCACAAATGGGTCTTAGGTACTTGGATGTGGTTTGAGGTAAACATTAGCATTTAAGGACCTAAAATTTGATTTTAGGGCCATGGACATGCATAGATTCCCATAAAACTATAAATTCCCTATGAACAAAGTATTTGGCCCACAAGTGTATATAAATGGCACGGCGAGGTTTTGCACATCAAAGATGAGTCTCAGGGCCCTATCCATGTTCTAAAGATGAAAATCAATGTCTTTGGGCTTAGCATATATTAGGGACCTATTGGAATTTGCATCCAACACTCCTCATGAGTTTCGTGACATGGGTTAACCCCCTCTTATTGATCCTAACTTTTTTTATTGTAGCAGATATTAACACCTATAGGATTTGGTCTAATGAAAATCGTGTGACATGTCTCGAGTTTGAAACTCACTCGAGTAATTCTAGGGGGGAGATTGTTGGAATTTGCGTCCAACGCTCCACATGAGTTTCACGACATAGGTTAATCCCCTCTTACGGATCCTACCTTTGGTGATTGTAGCGAAGATCAATGCCTGCGGATTTTGGTCTAACGACAATCATGCTCCAACAAGACCATGGACCATGAGCACGATCCCAAACCACCATATATGACCTATAAAGAACACACTTGGTCTATGAGAATATTACGGGTGTCATTACAAAGTTTTATGCATCGCATATTGTTCTTTGTGCCATAACTATGGTTCAAGGAGGAAACCAACATACTAGGACTTAAAAGATGCTTTTGGGGTTAGTGGAACGTGCACATGGTCTAGAACCATCACACATGTTGTATACAAGGAGACTTTGGTCTACAACATGGAAAATTTTAGGGGATAAGTTTTGCTATTATGCTAATTTTCAATAATTGTTTTCCAAAAAAAGGATGCACCAATTTTCCAAGCAATAAGAGTAGGTCCAAGAGGATCTTGGGTCTTATTCATTCAGATGTATGTGGGTCGATGTCTATAGTATCTGTGCAGGTAGAATTGTACTATGTGGTGTTCATTGATGATTTTTGCAAGAAAGCATGGATCTTCTTTATGAATGCAAAGAATGAGGTCTTTGGTTAGTTCCTGGTGTTCAAGGCTCAAGTGGAGAACTTGACGGGAAAGAATATCAAGGTCTTGAGGTCAAACAATGGGAGAGAGTACATGTCCAATGAATTCAAGTATTTATGCAAGGAGGTAGGGATCAAGAGGAAGAAGATAGTCTCACACAACCCTCAATAGAATGGGGTTGTAGAGAGAAAGAATCAGTCCATCACCAGTACTGCAAAGGCTATGCTTCATGATCATGGATTACCTATGTTTCTTTGGGAAGAGGCATGTAACACAATAGTTTATTTGCAGAACATGAGTCCTCATAGGATATTGCAGGACAAGACACTTGAGGAGGCATTCACAGGTCTGAAACCAGAGATATTACATTTGAGGATCTTTGGTTGTCTAGTCTACATCCATGTTCTTGAGGAGGACAGGACGAAGCTTGAGCCTTCAAGAGAGAAGGGTGTGTTTGTGGGGTACAACGAGGCCTCAAAGGTTTACAGGATCTTCATGCCAACACATCGGAATACAATGGTGAGATGAGATGTTAATTTAGAGGAGAACTTGGCATCTAGCAAGTCTCATGAGTTACCTCCAGTGGTAGAGGACGAGAAGAAGGAGGATCCAAAGGGAGAACACAATTCACATACTTCCAATTCAGGGAGTCATCCTTCAGGTGAGAAGGAGGATTTAGCTCCTTCTAGTTCTTTTAGGAGACCCCGGTGGTTTGAGAAAACATTAAGGGATGCTCGGGAGCATGTTGAGGTTCCCATGAGATCATTTAGGGAGAGTAGGCCTCCGAGGAAGTTTCCTAACTATATGTCATTGATGACCGATATCATTAATTCTGAGCCTTCCATTTACGAGGAAGCAATCGACCAACAGGTTTGGATGGATTCGATGGTGGAGGAGTACACCTCCATCATGAAGAATGATGTTTGAGATATTGTGTCGAGCCCAGAGGGAAAGTATGTGGTTACTTCCAGGTGGCTCTTCAAGATCAAGCATGGTGCATATGGGAGCATCGAGAAGTTCAAGGTGAGGTTCATGGAGAGAAGGTTCTCTCATAGAGAGGGAGTGTATTATGAGGAGACATTCACTTTAGCCATCATATATTCTTCCATTCGACTTGTGATATATATTGCCTCGGACATGAAGTGAAGGATTCACTATATGGGCGTGAAGACAACCTTCCTCAATGGGATCATTGAGGAGCAAGTATCTATAGATAAACCTCGGGGATTCAAGATACATGGGAGAGACTCTCATGTGTGCAAGCTTAAGAAAGCCTTATACAGACTCAAACAAGCACCCAGGGCATGTTATTCCAGGATTGATGGATATTTACAAAGCATGGGCTTCACCAAGAGTGAGGTAGATACCAACTTGTACTCCATACTTGTTGGATATAAGTCACTCATTGGTGTTGTACGTAGATGATTTATTTCTCATAGGTGCAAAGGAGCTTATAGCAGGGTGCAAGGTATATTTGGCCAAGAGTTTGAGATGAAAGACATCAGATTGATGCATTACTTCTTGGGGTTAGAGGTATGTCAAAGATCAAGTGAAATACTCCTTGGGCAGGGAAAGTATACAATGGAGATCCTGGAGAGATTTAGGATGGAGGACTGTAGACTGGTGGCTACACCTATGGTTTCCAACTTGAAGAATATTGACTCTTCAGATTAAGAGTTGGTGGATCCTAGAGTATACAAATAGATGATTGGATAGTTGATGTATTTGGTCAACACCAGGCTAGATATATGTTTTTTTGTTAACACCTTGAGTCAATTCATGGTGAAGTCAAGGCATGTGCATTGGGTAGAAGCAAAGGATGTGCTCAGGTATTTGAGAGGCACAATGGAGTATGGATTGAGGTATCTTGGAGGTGATGGAGTGGAGATGCAGGGTTATTCATACTTAGATTGGTAAGGAAGTGCAGTAGATCAAAAGAGCACCTAAGGGTGTTGCTTTAGCTTGGGATCAACAGTGATTTCTTGATTCAATAGGAAGTTGACTTCTGTAGCACTCAGTTTAGTAGAGGTAAAGTATAGGTGGCGAGTATGGCAATTTGTGAATGTCTTTGGCTTCACAAATTGCTTACAAGGTTATTTGATCAGGAGTTGGAGCCTACGATGATTCACTGCAATAATAAGATTTGTATCAAACTCTCTAAGAATCTAGTATTCCATGATAGGTCCAAGCATATTCAGATCATACATCATTTCATTCGAGACAGGGTCTAGAAGGTAGCATTCAAGCCCCAATATATTTCCATAGATGAGTAGGTTGCAGACATTCTCACCAAACCCTTGGTGAAAGGGAAGTTTGTCTTCTTCGGATATGAGCTATGAGTGGTGGAGAATACCTTCCTCACTAAGAGGGAGTGTTGATGTTAGGGGAGTTTTGAGGTAAAAAATGGGCCTCAAAACAAAAAATGTACTATAAAAATTCAATTTATAAGAATCAATAGGATTCAAGATGATGATGTCAACCATGGGGGTAAAATTTGTAAAAAGATTTGGAGGGAAAAATAAAAAATACATTTTTTTATTGTATTTTCGACATATCTCCTTATCGATATACCCAAATTTCAAGTTTGGACACTTGTTGGATGCGGAATTCAAATCATCATCCAACGCATACCCACACTACATACTTTTGAGGCACCCATGGCACAACAAATGAAAAATCAATAAAAAAAATGTATTTTATGTATTAAAATACATTTTTTTATTGAATTTTTTGGTTTTCATGCCATGGGGGCCTCGAAATTATGCCATGTGGGTATGCATTGGATGTGGAATTAAATTTTGCATCCAACGAGTGTCGAACCTTGAAATTTGGGTAAAATGATAAGGAGATATGTCAAAAAGACAATATCAGAAAGTAGTTTTTATTTCCCCCCTCCAAAATTCAGAACTCTTATTATTTATTTTAACTCTTATTTTATTATTTCCCTTAGAGGCCCATTTTAGACCTAAAAAATCCACTAATGTTAGATAGATATTTCCATGAGTGTGTGTATTGCTTATGGAAATAATTAGTAATACCTCTTAGGAACTTTGGAAATTCACTTTATTAAAGTAAATTTCTTTTTAGATTAATAGAGGTTAATTTAGAGAAATGCCTAAGTTTTTGGCATTATTGATTTCAATTAATTAATTGAATATTATCCATTGATCGCAAGTAAGTGAGTTATAATATCAACCATTGGAGTTAGGGTTTTGGTTCATCTCAATGGGATAAAAGGCAGTCATGCAACCAAGGTGAGAGGATAAAGATAAGAGAGTCATAAGAGAAACTCAAGCATTGAGTTGGAGAGAAAAAGGACTTTCTACTTTCTAGGTTTGGCTGTGAGAGAGATTGTATCAGACAAGGAAATATTCCCAGGAGACCATACTAGCCCAGCATAAGTCCAAGCATATCACCGTTCGTACAATTCATACGAAAGTTGTACTGATCCACAAGATTCGTACAGACAGAGCCGTGGGTGAACCGTTTGAAGGTCATGGTTGTGGAGATAGAGCCACATGTGAACGAATGGGTGTGGTTGTATCGACAAATCCACCGGGAAGACATGGCCATACGCTCCATGTGAGTTGTACATCAACATCATACAGCACAACAACATGCAACAGGGGTTTGTTGACCAATTTTTCAATTGGAGGATATTTCCTGTGGAGGGTATTTTGCCAAGTTTGTTGTTGTATTTTCTCAGGGCCATTTTCCTCATAAGGGAGCCCTTGTAAGCTTGGAAATTAATGAATGAAAAGATGATTTGAAGGGCAGAAATTATGTGCATTTGTTTGTATCGAGTATATATGTTTTCCATTGGTATTGCTTCCACTATTTTAAATTATGTTAATAGATTCCAACAAGTGTAAATTATTCAATAAGCTGGAATTATTTATTTTAGCAAGGAAATCACTAGAAAATATTTATGTAGTGTTGGGGTTAGTAAAATTAACATCCAACCTCTTTTCTACTGAATATTCCACATAGTTCCCAGAAGGTGGGGAACTAGTATAATAGTAGCAACTAGTCAAGGTAATTCTAGAAGTCAACAAATTCAACATGATTAACATTGACAATATGAAGAAGGAATAGAAAATAGAAGTTAACTTTCCAATAGTGATGATTCAAAGAGGTTCTAGGAACAAATTTATGTATGAAGTACTAGAGAAAGATTAGTTAGAAAATGGAATTATTAAAGAATCTATGTGACATTTGTCTTCACGTGATAAGAATGATCTTAGTAAACCTTCCAAAGACTAGGAGGAACTTCATTTGAAAAAATGTGTTGAGAATTTTATCAATCCCGGAGATTAGTGGAATAAAACATGTTGCATCTAAGAGAAATGTTATTCCATTGACTAGAGAAAGTAAATAATTATAAGTCACTTGGATACTACTCGCATCATTTTAGTCTAATTAAGCAATCACAAAATAGAGAATAATCAAATGTGTCTCATGTGCCTATCCATTCAATGTAACAACAATTTCAGTTAGGAATTACTCTAGAATGGAAATCACAATTAATGCATCCCTAACTCCTTACTCACATTATTGGAATTCTAAATACCTTGTCTTCTAGAGTTCTATCTAGTGTTGTGGTTCTACAATCATTTCCTTTCTCATTGTTGGGAAATCATCTCCAGGGAAGGTATAGTAGTCATTGACCTAAATAAAAATAATTAATTTGTGTCTCTACCGATCTCATTAGATAAGCATATCATATACACTAAATTATATTAAATCCTTGTCTTAGTCAATGGTGAAGGAAGGATTCAATCATAGTGGCACTCATTATGTTAATTATTGTCCATTTGGTTTATTCACAACACATAAGGATTAAGGCTTGGACAACTTGAAATCTTATTTGCATTTCATAATGGAATGGGCTAAACTCTAGACCGAATGCACCTTTACCGACGATTTTCACCGGAATCCGGCGAATGGGAAATTGCTGAAACTGCAATTTGGGTTGTTTGAATTGCAATTTTGGTTGCAGGAATGGCTTCAGCGACCTCGATTACCCCTGGGGCACCCGATTATGCAATTATAGCAACCCAAAACTGTCATTTAAACAATTTCAACCGGATTTTCGCCGAAAAAATCACCGGATTCTTGGTGCATTCGGTCTAGAGTTTAGCTCACTCTTTTCATAATCACTCCAAAAGTGCCCATTGAAAGTAAAATTTTGACTTTGTTATATCATGAATACAGGGACATTTTGACTTACACATCATTTAATAGAAAATTGTTGTTTGCTTCTACTAAGATCTATTGTCTTATGTATTATGTAGTCATTATTGCACATAATAAAATGACTAAAAATGGTTATAGAAGTGATTGAAATGCACTTGACATTCTATTTTTGTGGGGAGGGGGCAGAATAGAGGACAAATGTGACAAAGATACATTATTTCACAAGTACCTAAGGAAATGATATATCTCTTTCCCTATGATTTTTTCTATGCAATTACCATCTCACATTTATGTGTGTTTCCCTTTGTATTCTCACATTGGTGCTCTAGAATAGTGTTGCCAAAAATCTTGAGATCCATCTCGATGACAATGATGATTCATCTCCATATAATTAGTTAGACAAAGTTGATGATTCATCAGCGATGTTGCACTACTATAGCCATGAATTGTCACTATTGCGAAGATAGAATTGAAGACCACTAACAACACTGCTTCACATTGTTGATAGTTATTTCCGTAGGGAAAAATTTCATAAATGTGTGATGGATCTTGCGTAGGCATTGATATATTGACATTTTAGTCATTGGTACTAGTTACTTTGTGTCGAACTGGGAGAGGCATTCAATGGGATTTATGGATCTTTAATATATATTTAACAACCTTTCATAATGTCGTTAAATCAGCAATCTAGGGAGAGATACTACACATCCACGTAGTATCTGTTAATTTTTTATCTTTAATTTGAAATTGCAATAGTACTTGAAATAAAATGAATAATCAACAAGCATAAGTATTCACATGAGACATAGTATTTACCCTAGGGAAACCTTCTAGTACTTAGGGAGAAAACCCCAGCAAAATCTTCCTTAAAATATTGATAGATAGCTGAGAATGTCTTTACAATGAGCAGATTACATCATGCACCCCTGGTGCATTATCAAAGAGAAATGCCAAGCACCCCTGGTGAAATATCATAGCAAGAGAAAAGATGGAAGAATAGAACTCATAATAATATCCTGCACAAAGAAAAGCACATTTCCTTCAAGAGAGAAGAGAATTCGCTCTCACATTGAATTCATCAATCTTGTATAACATACATGTACATCATTCTTCTATTGCTTCGGATTCTATTTTTATCTTCTAACTTCAAGATGAAAACGCCCTTCATCTGAATGCTAGGTCACTTAGTTAGGAGGCTAACTCAAGTGTTGTAACTCAAGTGTTACAACTGAAGTGTCGTAACTCAAGTGTTGTCTTTTAGTTTAACTTAAGTGTCATCTTTTAGTTTAACTCGAGTGTTGACATGCAAAAGACTTTAGTTAACTAGATCTTCTTTATTAATTCTTAGTTAACTCTTTTAACTAAAGTCCTTCTTGATAACATCACTGAAGTGAACAATTCGAATTCTCCTTTAATTAACTGAAGTCTTTATTGTTTAACATCACTAAAGTTTAGCAATTCGAGTCTGCTCTTATTTAACTGAAGTCTTTATCATTACTGAGCAAATCGAGTTCTCTCATATCTTATCACATTGTATCTTTATCTCTTGTCTTATCTGCATGGTCCACATGTGCCAACTTTAATTTATCTATCATATCAAATATACTAAGGAGATTTTTCCAATGATGTGATCATCTTGTTCTACTATCGTTCCAAGTGGTCATATGCTAAAGTAATTCACTCTAGAGGTGGTCAATCTCTAAAGGAGACTTAATAGCTCAATCATGGTTAATAGTACATCACACACCATTCATGCTTCGATATGCAAAGCATTATCTCAACACATGAGGCACCACCTCAACACATGAGGATCTGTCTTGATACACAAGACCTTAGCCTTGACAAGCAAGATTGTACGTCTTGACACTCAAGACCTTAGCCTTGACAAGCAAGACTTTATAACATTATCACTTTGACATACAAAGCGCTTATCTCAACACATGAGGCTTAACCTTTACACATAAGGCTTAGTCATTCTTTAGTCCAACTCAAGAATCTACCCCAAGTTTCATGAGTCCAACTCAGGCTCCCTAAGGCACTGCCTCGACACACGAGGCTCAATCACGATGAACAAGATTGACTTGGAGAATGATTCATGATATTGTAACTTTAACAGTGTCATATTGACATCCATGTATGTAGATAACCCAACATTCTGAATTTGAGACATCATTATAACTATGTTTACAAAATTTTGTCTAATTCAAAGCAAATGAAATTTGGATGATTATGTAGAAAGGCATGATTTTGACATATGCAAGCATCAAAACAATGCTACATTTACATTGTTTTTTAACTGCAAATGTAGTAGTGTGGAATCATTTATAAATATTGCATATATTTTAAACTTGAACCTCCTTTTATCACAAAAACTCTTAGACATGGGAATGTGTCTCCCTCGGCTTGGTCATGTGGGCTTCCAAAAGACTTATAAGAATGTCTCCTCCAACTTTTATTGGAAAAAAATGAACTTTGATATTGAACAATTTGTGGAAGAATGTGACATGTGCATAATACAATAAGGTGGAAATTGTTCCTTATCATGGTCTACCACTCTTTGAAAGATAAGATTGTCACTCACAACATAAGGATTAAGGCTTGAACAACTTGAAATCTTATTTGCATTTCATAATCAATTCAAAGTGCCTCATTGAAAGTAAAATTTTGACTTTGCTAGATCACGAATACAGGGACATTTTGACTCGCTCTACATTTAATACAAAATTGTTTTATGCTTCTACTAAGATCTGTTGTCTTACGTATTATGTAGTCATTAATACACATAATTAAATGACTAAAAATTGGTATATAAGTGATTGAAATGCGCTCGGCATTCTACTTTTGTAGGAGATAAAAATAGAGGACAAATGTGACAAAGATATGTTCTTTCACAAGTATCTAAGGAAATGATATATCTCTTTTTCTATACATTTTGCTATGCAATCCCCATTTCACATTTCTACATGTCTCCCTTTGTATTCTCATAGTCATTCTCCAAAATAGTGTTGCTAAAAATCTTGAGATCCATCTTGACGATGATGATGATTCATCTCCATATTAGTTAGGCAACGTTGACAATTCGCCATTGATGTTGCTTCATAATCGTTGTCACTATTTGCACACTCAAGGAAAATTTGGCAATGGTCCAAAATTGCATGACAACAAACAGACCAACACCGCTCAAACTGTTCAATTGTAGAAGGTGACTAGGGGTTGCTTCACCTCCAACCTTATAAGCAAACCTCTTTAAAGTTAAAGGCCGCCAAAAGCTCACACCAAATTTCTACTATCCATATCAAATTTTTCAACGCATTGATCAAGTGGACTATAAATTAGCACTCCCAGCACACTCCAAGATTCACCCAGTATTTCATGTCTCTTGTTTGAATAAGGTAGTGGGACAGAATTATCGAGTTCGAACTACCTTACATAAACTAGATGAAGAAAGATCCATTTGGCTCCAACCAAAAGCAGTTTGGACACTAGGGAGCATCAACTACATCAATGCACTATCCGTGAAGTTTTGATTAAGTGGAAGAATACCTCACCAAAAGATGCTACTTGGCAACCATCAATAATTTTGCAACAGTTTCCCCATCTCCAACATTGAGCACAATGCTACTTTTGAGGGGGGGAACATGTTAGAGTCCTACCGTAACCCCCCTACTTTATATATGTACAAGGCCATAAGGCCCATTAATTAGTTAGTGGGTAGTTGTTTAAGGTAAAAGAGTCTTCCTTATAGATTAAAGGGCCTTAGGTGGTCAGCCCCTCATTAATAGAGGGACAACAAAAAGTTAGTATTGAGCTATTGAAGTACTATATAGAGTAATCAAATATGTAATATGAGGTGAAGAATTATCATTGTATTTGGAGCTAGTGCTCTTGGATGTTGCCCCTTGAGGAGGCAAGTGAATAGTGTTTATCTATTTCATCTATTTTTCTTGTATTTTCTACATTTCCAAAAAAAATCTAGGTTTAAGCATATTACAGTTTCTCTTTCTAAGGGTTTTAAACCATGTAAAAACATCAATGTGTTGATCTGTGATCTGTTTGTGTGAATGATTACTTAAGATGTTTGACATGTGTGGAGATACTCAATTTTAGTTGAACAAAAAAAATCTTGGATCCAAGGGTTCCATGATTACTCTTCAGAATTCACGCATTGACAACTTCCCTAAGTATTAAACCCAAACTCACTCCTTTATGCATCAATAATCAATAATCATCCAGGACAACTGTCATTACCAGCAGCGCATGCAACAACGAATTAATGGGAGGGTGATCCGACATGCTTCACATATCCCATCAAAACTTCAATTTGAATGAGCTCAAGATGGGATGCTTTAGTGCATGTGGGTTTATTATATGTTTACAACCTGTCAACCTGTCATTTAGCGCATTTCATTTTGTTGAAAGTAGCATTTGGCCCCTCACTTCACTTTTGGACGGTTCTTCTCACTTGGTCTTGGGGGACGGATTCAAGCATCATGTTTTAGTTAAATGGTTGTTTTGGTGCCACTATAATCCCGAGGGCAACGACAATCATTATGCTTTCTATGAACATTACAACTTCCACGGGTCAAATTCATCGTTGTGAAAGAAATTGTGACGAAAATAAGGAGATTGTTGCTCTGGCTATAAGGAAAAAAATCACCATAACAAAATAAGTAAAAGCACATTTCTCCACAAATTAAAAAAAAATTCCATAATTATATATCATATATACGTTGTCTCCTTGCTTCCAAATAGTAATGTGATTGGTATTAGAGATAGGTCGCAGTGACATGGAAAGCTTATACTACAACTTAGGTCCATTCATATAACATTAAAAGATTGAGGATTGTTTGTTATGATCAGTGAATCTCAAGTAACAAGGAAGGTACGGAGATCCTGGTTGCTAATGTAAGAAAGTTTGGTAGTTCATCTACTTCAAAGAGAACATGTGGCTGGCTTTCCATAACAAAGCACTAACTTGTATATATTTATTAATCATTTTCGTTCTAGGATGAAATGATTTTAAATCGAGATATGTTGCAGGAAAGGAAACGAGCAAGGTTCTAGTAGCCCATGTAAAGATGATTCATCATCTGATTGTACACAATATATTCAAGTGTGTAAAGGTGTGGAATCCATTACTGGTGATAGGGATGTTTGGAGGAGTCCTACAATTGAATGATTTGCGTAGCAATGTGGGAGTGGAGACTCAAAGCTCTGCCACTAATATCATGCGGAATATAGCTTGCGATAAATCATTCATTTCATTCAATGTGGAATATTTGATGATCAAATCATTCATTTCATTCAGTGTGGTATCTCAACAATTTCAAGAAAAACAAACAGGGTCGTCAAGGTAGATTTCTGTGAAAAATATAAATAGATCTGAAGTATGGGCTTACTCTCAAAAAAATCACACAGTGGACGGGGCTATCTATTTGATGATCAAATCATTCATTTGATTCAGTGTGGTATCTCAACAATTTCAAGAAACACAAACAGGGTCGTCAAGGTAGATTTCTGTGAAAAATATAAATAGATATGGACAGGCTATTTAATTATCAAGGACTCAAATGCTAAAATTTAAAGCATTATTACAACAGAGACCATACAATTATGATCTCCTAGCTTTGAGAATGACCCTTCTGCTTGCAGCTGAAAAGGTGCTTCTGAAATTCACAGATTCACTGATTCACTAGTGGCAACTGGCAACAAAGTGGATCCAGAAGTAAAGTTCAAATAGAAAATTTATGGAGGCCCATTTTTTAAGAGATCAAAAATATTTGTATAATTTAATTGTACTTATTTTTCTTATAAAGATAAAGAAATGACCTCCCTAACGGATCATCCAGGGCTCTGGACATCAGCTACAAGGACAATGGAATATCCCGGGCAAACAAGAGAGCCAAAGATCATAATATATTCATCCAAAGACTTGGCATAGTACATAAGGATTTTATTGTGAAATCTATATGTTAAGGATGTTATGTAAGTAATAGGGGAATTTTTTCATTATATCTTGGATGAAAGATCTGAATTGATATATTTCTTGGATGTTTCTTACTAAGGAGATACAAAATGCTTTCTTGAAGACTTCTTTTGAATGTATTTTGGTGGTAACAGCAGCCATTTTAAGGTGTTATTACATGAAATCCTGGGAAGGAATCAAAACTGTGAAAAAGCAAACTCCTGAATGTAACTTTGTTTATGATTACAAAAGAATTCACAAAGAAATATAAAAAAATCCTTATACGTGTCCTTGTTTAATTCCCATTGAAATGTCTCCATCCCCTGTGAATCCTTTGCGAAATGCTCTTATATTAAAACCATTTTGACTTTATCATAAGACTTGATGATATTGTTGAGCCCTCTTCTATACCATAATATTAAAGAAATACAATATTACTAACACAAGAAATGGTGGAAGAAATCTTCTTACAAATGCCAGTATAGAAAAATTCACAATTACACATTTATATCATGAAACATAACTACAATATCAAAACTATAGAAATTCAATATTAATCCTATTTGAGAGTTTCATATTCATGTGAAATTAAACCAAAAGGCATGCTCTACTTGGAAGAGTCCAAGGTATTTAGAACTACGTTACTAAATATATTGCCTAAAAGTACACCTCATTGCAGATATTAAAATAATTTAGTACATATAATCTAACACAAATCTTTTACTGGTGTCCTTATTCCATTCCCATGGTATGTGTATCCATGTGAATCATTGGAGAAATGCTATTTAATTGACAAGCCAATTAGAAAAGCTTTGAAATCTTTGAAATCATCATTAGCTCTTTTGTTTCTCTGAAAGAAAGATTAGCAAAACAGACATTTACAATAAAAACATTCACAAAACATAGAATGTTACCTATACTACCGAAAATAATTAAAGAAATCTTCTAGATGCCAAAAAGGAAAGTTTAAAAATCACATACATACCATAAGCCATAACTGCTATCTATTGAAAATGTAAAAAATCAATGTATATCCTATTTGAGAGCTTCAATTCCATGTGAAAAGAAATCAGCAGGCATGTCCCACGTGGAAGAGTCCAAACGGATATTCAGCACTGAATTACTGCATGTATTGCCAAAAGAAACACCTTTTGCAGAGATTAAATTAATTAGTACATATCTTTACATAATTTCCACTAAGGCATAATGATCCATTCCCACCAACCTCTCTCGGGGTAGGGTGGGAGGAATTATTTCTTCTAGTTAAACAAAAAAACATTTTTCAAATATCAATTCCTTCTGAAAAATAGTTCACTAAATGATACAAGGACTTGATATACATTTTTTAAGTAACAAGACTGCAAAGCAATATAGAAACAATTAAACAGTGGGAAAATACATTAGAGAGAATATCCATTGGTATTATAACATGAATACTAGCTAGCCTCAAAAGTTTCAAGATTCATCCCAACATTCATTCAATAGAATGTTCAACATTTACTTCTTGCATAACATTACAGGGTTCAAATCAAAAAATGAGCAACAGATAGGTTTCTGGTCACGTCTAGCAATACAAACACAAATAACTGTGGCACATAGCCACAAAACTATGCTTCAGAGCATCTAATTACACAGATATATTCTCTAAAACCCTTGCATAAAAAATAACCTGAATCTCGACCTTAAGCACTATTGCCACCATCTCAAGCAAACAATCTCTAGAACACAATTTTCTTCACAAAGCATAAAGTAGCATGCACTGAACTTAAAAACATTTTCTGTGGACAATGGAAGGGCCAGATTCATCATACTCGGCCTTTGCAATCCACATCTGCAATCAAAGGCAACAAATTCAGACACAAAATGAAATAATGTAAAGTGAATAGTTCAGAAAAAATCATATCAGTAATGACAGATGATGTAACAAGAAATCATGAGCAGATGCATGTCATGGAAACAGAGATAAGTTACCTGTTGGAATGTGCTGAGAGATGCCAAAATAGAACCTCCAATCCAGACACTGTACTTCCTCTCTGGAGGTGCAACCACCTTGATTTTCATGCTGCTGGGAGCTAGTGCAGTGATTTCCTTGCTCATACGATCAGCAATACCAGGAAACATAGTAGACCCACCACTAAGTACAATGTTTCCATATAGATCCTTCCTAATATCCACGTCGCACTTCATGATGGAGTTGTAGGTTGTCTCATGGATACCAGCAGCTTCCATCCCAATTAGAGAAGGCTGGAACAACACCTCAGGGCATCTAAAACGTTCAGCACCAATGGTGATCACCTGTCCATCAGGGAGCTCATAACTTTTGTCAATTGAAGAACTGCTTTTAGCTGTCTCGAGCTCCTGCTCATAATCAAGTGCCACATATGCAAGCTTCTCCTTCACATCACGGACAATTTCCCGCTCTGCCGTGGTGGTGAATGAATACCCTCTCTCGGTCAAGATCTTCATTAATGCATCTGTCAAATCTCGCCCCGCAAGATCCAACCTAAGTATAGCATGAGGAAGAGCATATCCTTCATAAATTGGCACTGTGTGACTAACACCATCCCCAGAATCTAGCACAATACCTGAAACATAGATAAACAGTTAATATAGACCTTTAGCAATCCTTGCCATGTTTACAAACAAGAAGGCTTGAAGTTTTCATAAATCAAAGCAATCGCATACTCACCAGTTGTACGACCACTTGCATACAAAGACAGAACAGCCTGAATGGCAACATACATAGCAGGCACATTAAATGTTTCAAACATAATCTGAGTCATCTTCTCTCTGTTTGCCTTGGGATTCAGAGGAGCTTCAGTAAGAAGTACAGGATGTTCTTCTGGAGCAACTCGAAGCTCATTGTAGAATGTGTGATGCCAAATCTTCTCCATGTCATCCCAGTTGCTAACAATACCATGCTCAATAGGATATTTCAATGTAAGGATACCTCTTTTCGACTGAGCCTCATCACCCACATAGGCATCTTTCTGGCCCATGCCAACCATAACTCCAGTGTGTCGGGGACGACCAACAATACTGGGGAACACTGCTCTAGGTGCATCGTCCCCTGCAAATCCAGCCTGTACAGAATCAAGGCACGGGTTTAAATCACCTCAGGAACAAAAAGTACCAGATGACCTTTATCAAACTGAAGCTCTTATAAAGGCAATATATATGCACAATACTATCTATCAACTCTAGTCAAGACTGCATCCACAACAGAATAGATCCAAGCACAAACAGCCTAGAAATTGCGATTTGAAGACTCACCTTAACCATTCCAGTTCCATTGTCACACACAAGGGGTTGAATGTCCTCAGCGTCAGCCATCTTCTAGATAACTGCAGAAACAAAACCAAACCGAACCAATCTAAGCACATAATGATAAGTAACAGGAAGATCCCTTCAAACGACAGGACAACAGTTAAATGTATAAAATGCAACTTTAACAAGGGAGAAAACGATCCATCGACAAACTAAAATCTTGACTGCTGGATAACCACAGGACCACCTACAACCTACTAGAATGATAATCAATCACGATATGTGAGGTCGTCATAGGTATCCAGATGATATCATAAATGCTGCTAGGAAAACGAAATTAAATGGCCCAACAATTTTAAGACGAAAAACTATAATTACACACCCAAAGTAAGCTAAAAGAAAATTTAACCAATTTCAAGACGAAAAACTATAATTACACACCCAAAGTAAGCTAAAAGAAAATTTAACCCAAGGGATTAGCTCAATCAGTTGTTGCCAATGTTATCTGACATTTGGATATGCTAACAGGTTCCCAGATCAAATGCCCATGGGTTAGGATGTCATCCACAAATGGGTTAGGATGTCATCCACAAATGTGAAATATGAGAGAGGGCACAAAACTAAAAAAGTAAAAAAGTGACTGTACAAGATTTACTTCTTAAAGAAAGTCATATAATAGATCAGGACACAATACTGTATAGAATACAAGAGTTTTAGAGGCATATCGTACTTGTGATTAACTAGAGTCAAGACACATTTGTCAATGTACAAGATATGTTGGCTAGCAATGTAAACTGTCTACATCAAGAAGCATAGGAACAAGACATTTGAAATGGTAAAGTACTTACGCGTGTAGGATCTATTTTACATAGAAACCATGCAAGCAATTGTTGAGACAAACCAACCATGAAAGAAAGTGTTAGTGGCGATCTACCCAAAACTGAAAGCCAGTGTTTGCTGATCTTAGACCAACACTGTCGTTCCATATATATGTGGCAGTAACAGCTGTACCATTGCTAGTTAAGAACGGTCATCAAACAGCAACCACTGTTGACTTTTGTCCCTTAGGAGCCTGTATTTGTTAGGCCACCAGTGCGACCAATGATGTACTGTGTGATTATGGCGGGAAACATATAGGAAGGTAGAGGTTACATATTTACTCATCTTTGGAACAGATCCCAAATAATCAATAACTTGATTATGCCTAGTTTAAATCTAGGCCCCACTGGACCTGGGAATAGAGATGGAGGTCAAAGGAGACCTCAAATAATTCAATCTGGTTGATTACAATTTATTGCCAAGTCTAACTATTATAAATAAACCACTAGTGACTGAGATCTGGTTTTCATACTTAACCTACCTAGGAATAGAAGGATCCCGAACTAAAACATAGAGATAATAAAAAAGAAGATAGTTTTGCACAAACATACCACTACTCATTGCTGCTTCACTTACTGTGTTTGACAGGAGCAACCATGTAAGGTAAGCCAGTGCAGGACGGGGCAAGGCCGGGAACTTTTCCTGCTCCATCTAGGAACAGACTGACTAGCTGGGGTGGAAAGATCCCAAGTGAACCCATCAAACTGGTAAGCACATGAGTCCTTCGCAAGAGCAAAGAAAAAATATCCGACCAGAGTTGATTAAATATGATTCAAAAGGAAGTCTCGATCAATTGGCTCCTCTTAATCTTCAGCTTTATTGTATATATCCTCCAGTATATATACAGTATTTGTAAGGGTTTGAGATTATCAATCAACAAAACCCAACAGAAATGCCCCTCGCCCCCTGCCTCTGCAAGAGCATATAAAATCCTCTCCATGGGCAGGGCAATTATTCTGATCAATTTCCATAAGAGAAAATCCACCCCGCAACCGTGGCTCGGTTGGTCGATGAGGTGTACCTTTTTTTATCCATGATTCCAAAAACCCTGATCTGGCATATATGATCGGAAAATAGTGGGATACAGTAAAGAAACTTCAAAGATGCGAAGATCGGAAGATCCTTTAATCCCATCGCTAGTAAAGGGATTTCAGTCCAGGTTCATGCAAGGAAGGAAGATTCAAAATCTAAAGACCAGATCATATCATACCGGAAAAGGGTCACAGATCACAGATCTGTGAAAAGGAAATCAAAAAACGCAAATAGGATTTGAGGATCTAAAGCGCATGACACTTTGCCATGGCTAGATCCGAAGACTGAGACCGACCCAGATACCAAAATACTCAGCAGACCATTAAACTTATCCTTCGATGCCGTCAAACCCCAAAAGGGTGCCATATTCTGGAAACCCAAAAGAAAAAAGAAAAATGCATACATGGAAACAGATCGGATCAGATCAGATCAGATCTGTAACGCCGCCATGGAATGAGAATAGATGAATCAATATTGAAATGGAAAGCAAGAAAAGAGAAAGAGAAAGAGAAAGCACCTTGAGTAAAGACGATTGCAGAGAGATTCACGTATCGATCCTGCTCGTCCGATCCTTCTTCTCCTAGAAGGGCAGCAGCAGCAGCAGCAACGCCAGAGACTCTCCCAACACTCACCGCAGCTCGAGTGGTTATACAAAGGCTTTGGATTGTGAGAGAGAATATGGTTGCGCACCACTCATGCCGGATCACATAAATTCAAACCGAATTACGCCAAAATTAATATTTAATTAATATTAATCTAAAGTTACGGAGATCAAAAGGAAGGAATCATTTCCATTTTCTATTGTTGAAGACGGTGAGAAAAAGTTAGACTGACAGGCTTTCCGCCATCCGGGCCGTCCGTTTCGTTTTATGCGTCACATCTCGACCGTCCGTGCGCCCTTTTCCCTTTTTCTCTGTGGCGCCACGTCATCTGGGCGGCTTCGATGGAACGTGCGGTGGGCCCGAGACGGTCAGCCCTCCCATCCACCCCCATGTTCATATGCTAACACCTCACTCTCCCCACATTCCTTCCATTAATTATTAGGGTTATAATGATGTTGTGTTTCTACCCATGGTTGATATAGTGTTTCTTACCAAAGCCTAACCAGATCTTACCAAAGCCTAACCATGGTTGTGTCACCTTTCTAGGGTTTTGCAGTGTGTTGGGTACATGCCATGAACTTAACGAAGCTATGTGTGTAATAGCTTATAGGACATAGATTGCATAAAGATTACATCATTATATTGCTAAGCTTTGAAAGAAAATCCTTGGCTACAAATGTGGACAAATGAGAGAAGTATATTTAAGTAGGACAATCATATACGAAAGTAAGTGTGTGGAGATGAGTTCTCAAGTTTTATCTTGGCATAAGGGTATGAAAGTAAGTGTGTGGAGATGAGTTTTCAAGTTATATCTTGGCATAAGGGGTATGTAATTATACATTCGTTTTGGGGACATGGTTGGAATTTGATGGGCAAATTATTCGTCACGAGGTGATTTGTTTGTCAAATATAGTTACATATCAAGATAAATTGTCACAAATAATCTTATAATGTATAAAACATTTGGTAAAATGGTTTTAACTGTTAAATTTGATAGGTGAGTTGGATTTCAAATTCCAACCCAGCTTGGGGATATTGGTTGATCTCAAGGGCTTGCACTTATCATTCATCACCTTGGTGACTTGAGAAATAGTTATGTTCCACTAACATCTTCTAAAATTGGCCCTTTCTTGATATAGTTATAACCTTTTAACTTATGAACAAATGTTGTTATGTCTTAACCCTCTCTGGTTCAAATCCTTGACACATTTTATGTTCTCAATCTTCTTTAGGTTCATTTCACCTCTCCAAGGAGCATTGCATAAAGTTCTTACTTAGTGATATAAAAATGGATTTACTTTCCTTTATGTGCAACTTGGTCATTGTATATTTATGTTTATGTAGCTCGATGGGCTAGCTCGAGTGGTTGAGTGTTGTGAGGTGCAAGTAGGAGGTCACAGGGTCAAGTCCCCGAGCTAACTATCTATGTGAATGTTGAGGGCCTCACTCGATGTCCCCACCGGGTTAGGTTGCCAAAACTACAACCGAACGGTTTACCTTGGGTACCATTCTCGAAATGAGGAGAAGTGTTCGAACGGTTTCCCATGATGTGTATTCCATTGAATATGTATGAATGTATGTATGTCCATATTTATGCAGCCATAATTTAATCAATCCACTTTGTTCAAATAGTCCTATTATTTGCATTGTGAAATTGGAGCATCCCAGTTTTAACACTTTCTCTATATTCACCTTGATTTAATGTTCATTCTACTTATTAAAAAAAATCCAAATGTCAATGATTATGTGAAATGAAACTATGGTCAAGTCACCATCACCACAATACATCGAGACACATATAAGTAATGTTAGCACTATCATATAACATTGTAACAAAAGTTACATTCCAAAGTCAATTTTCAAAACAATATTTTTTTCAAAGCATGAAAAAATATACAATACTCGGGCCTATCATCATCTTCTATGTTGATACAAATTCAAATCCTCAATGTGCAACCACATCATCGCGCAGAGACAAAACTTGGGCACCTAAAATAACCTGTTGATGGTTCATAGGGAGTAGACTTCCACTTCCACTCCTACTAGATGTCTTTAGGTCTTGGGTCATTAACATATTTCTTTACCTCCAAGGAAGACAAATTATTAACCACTCAAAAACAATGTTAAATCATACTCCAAGATCAAAAAATAATTTTAACTTAAATGATATCTAAAATAAAGTTAATACCCCTTAGTTTCATTTTTAAAGCAATATACTTTTGAATAACATCTAACTTTAATCCTATACATGAAATCATATATTACCCACTACTAACCACCCTTATTTTGAAAGTAATATCAATAAAATGTGATGCTAATCAAAATTTGATAAAATATAAAATTAATAAATGTACACATACAAAATACATTATAGTTATAAAAGGTCCCATCACCCACTTATCATACCCATTCTCTTCACAATAATCCCTGATAAAAATTGAGTTGTTAATTGTTTAAATATAAAAGTTTTTTTTCCTTGTAGCCATATTATGGAATTGATCATCATATGGCCATATTATGTGTGTTGGTCCACTCCACTATACAATTGAATGGTAAGTGGGAAGTGTGAGTTACGTGGTCCACATAAATAAATAAATATCATATTCAATGGACAAAAAATTAGTGCTCATCCGGTGGCATCAAAAAGTGATTCACAGTAAAGGACCCCATTGATTCACAATGAAGGGCCAAGGGCCCCACCTTAAAGAAAAGGTTGAATCAACTTTGAGGATGACATGTGCCCTTCAAAATTCCCACTTTATAAAATGTAATGTAGTTACTAAAACCAATAGTAGTTGTGAGTGATGGGTAGGGAAATTACATTCAGTCTAGAGGAGTGTAGGGATGCACGTGGTAATGTCCATATTTCGTTTTTCTTGTTTCCATAACCCCTGTTGTTTTCACACAAGTTATTTGCCTTTTCAATTGGCGTATAGTGTGCTTTTTAACTTGTATCCATGTGTTATTTACATAGTTATACATGTGACTTGGATGAGTCTAACTGTGAAATCTTCTATTACAAATGAACAAACTTGACACTTTTTTTCACAATGAAAAGAGCATACTTTATTGAAAAGTATAATGGTATTGCACACCAGTTACATAGAAGAAAACCAAGCCTAAGCAGGCCAAATGAGAGCCGAGACCGCGCCAGGTCTCCCAAATAGATAATAAATAAAACAACCCAACCATAAGTCAATAAGAGAAACTGGGATATACCAATCCCCCAAAGAGAAAGAAGTGCATCAAAGAGTCATAGAAAAATCTAACACACCAACCCTTAGTGAAATCTTTTTTTATGCATTCTTTTGAACCTATGAACAAGCAAGTGGTTATTGCTCCTCCCTTTTCACCATATTTCTTAGAGATTCATCAATTGTTTTATATATATATAACAACAACAACTTTGTATATGGTTTTATATCATTCAAACTAATGTGCAGATGTGGATAATTATGTGTGAACCACCTCATCCCTTTAGCAACGCATGTCAATCCTAACACTTGGACATTTCATGTACCAAGAATACCAATTGAAGTCAAGGCACAAATCCTCAGGAGGGGTCTAAGGAGAAGCACATGGATAGGGTTTAAGGTAGCATTCCAAAAGCTTTACAACATTTGGTGTAAACAACACCACATGTGCCTCCCTCCTAATCTTGTGCACCAAGTTTGAGTGTTGCAAGCACACATCAACATTCCATGTGCATGCCTACAACCGAGAATGCCAGTTGTCACTAAACATTTGTTATTGGCAGCCAACATTTGTACATACATTTTGTTAACTCTTTTCGAATCTTTAGTCACCTAGAAAATAGGGTTTTGCATCATGGTTCTCCTTATAACTTTGGCATACGTAATCTTATAATCTCACAATCATGTATTTTCCTTATTTTGATTATTAATGTAAAATCTTTAACAATATATCTATGTCTCATTTATGAATATTTATATAATCACATAGCATAGTTCTTAGTTTTGTTTGCATGTTCATCGTTATTTTTATAACTTTTACTTCTCTCAAGTTTGGATTTCTCTTCCACATGAACACACCTCAGGCTGACAATGTAGATCAAAAAATGGCTCTTCTTAGTAGTGATACACCTTAGATAGCTTACATGCCAAAACCACTATCCTCGTATTCCAACTCCATCACCATTCGCTTCTAGGTAGCATGTAAGAGGTTGGATCATCCTCCCTATATGTTGGTGCATATGTCAATGAAGTATATCAAGCACATTCTACTATAGTGACAATTATCATTATGGAGTAAGTTAAAAAGTGGGAAAACTCGACCATTTTTCCATTAAAATTCTTCTCCAAATTTAGTAGGATTTTTCCTTGAAGTTATATTTCCACCTAATTGATGGGAAATTTGACCATTGAACTTTGCCATATGGGGTTTTGACCCGTTTTAAGAAGACCCGAAATCATTGGAATTTCAAAAAAATGAGTGGATCGGGGTAGAACTTTCCCTTGCCAAAAAAAGGTGAGACTTGCTAAAAAGGTTGAGTTTCTCCACTTTTTAACTTACTCCTTATTGTTGTATAACAAGCTTAAAGAATTGAAGAGCTTAATTGACACATCTATCTCTAGAATTTAGGGCCTGGTGGATTCACTCTCTTCCCCTATGCATTCAAAATTGAAGTTTCTATTGGTGAGCTAAATCACCCCATTTTCAATCGTCTTGGTTGATATCGAATGAAAAAAAGTCCTTCGATATGATCAATATGTTGTCCAAACTGTGATTTTGACAATTTGGGTCAAGTCCTAAACTATGAAAAATGTTTAAATCACATTTTTAAGTTGTCGAGTTGCAGTTTTGCAATTATTACCATTTTAGCTATCAAATTTGGCCAAAAATCTTACATAAAATGTAAAAAATAGAACAAGTTAGTTAATCATTAACATGTGTATTTAGAATCAAGGTTTAATTAGCTTCAAATATACCTTCTAAAAAATTAAAAGCAACAAAATGCAAGGGAAGTTCATGTTACCTAGCACTATGACAGGGTATTCAATATACTAAATTATGGCACCATCTCTCTTAGCACTTTGGTTCAAAGTCATCAATGGTGTTTTTTTAAATGTTTAAATCTTATACCAAAGTATAGTTTTTTGGTTGACTATTTCAGTTTGAAAAAAATTATACACACAGATATGCAAGCGGATATTTAATTAAAAAAGCATATCAGTTACTATTGAAACTTGTAAATTTTGGTGAATATTATCGATTTTAATAATGTTTTATGTAAAAATTTGACAAGTTTTAAAAAGGGAAAATGACAAATTGGTGTATATATATATATATATATTAAAACCATGGTTTGACATACAAGGTCTAAAGGTTGTAAAGTGTCTACCTTTTTTAGTTTTGTGGAGGATATGGTTTGTCAAAAACTAGAGGTTGTTTGAAGGATTTTATATACAAACTTTTAAGATATTTGCACAGGTTTCTTCCTTATTGCAATATTTCAAAGAATATGTAAAGCCTTTAGTCTCGAGAGTGGTAGAAGAGTTATCGATTGACAAATCTATGAGATGGAGTTTCTTCGATGGAGCCTGCTAAGGTACTAATCAATTTTGTGGTCTTGGAGGTATTATAGTTCACTCTAGTTCTCATTATATTTCATTTGAGGCCAATTACTCCCTAGGTTCCAACAACAAAGTTGAACTACTAGCTTTGAGGATGTTACTTAAGCTAGCTTGGGATGAGGGGGTTTGTAATATACACGATTTTGATGATTCATCCATGGCAGTAAGCTAGATGTTGGGCACACAGTCTTTAAATAATACTTCTCTCCAAAACATTAGTTCATATTTGAAGGAGATTGTTGAAGCCTACAATTCTCGTAGGATCTGTCATGTCTTTCGTGAACTAAATAAAACAACAAATTCTCTCTCAAAGGAAGGTTTACTATTACCTTCGAGATCCATATATTTTTATACTTTTCAGGAGGGGATTGTTCTAGAGAGGCAAACTACACTAAAATGTATGTGATGTTTTAGTTTTAAAGCTAGATGATTGTAACTAAAACACTAGACTGTTAACTTTTGTTTTTTTGGATAAGTCAACATTTATACCATATCTCATAGGGAAGAATTTTGTTATCTTACTACATATATCTAGTTACAATCTCAAAGTAGAATTCATAAGAAAAGTGTAAAACAATGTTGCAAATTCAATCAATTGACTCTGAGTAAGCAGATTGGTATGTACTTTGCCTATGGCACTTGAGGCATGGCCCAATTTGGTTTTGAAAGCCATTCAATACAAAGTTAAGGAAGGTTTTGGGGGGGGGGTGTTCTAGTTAATAATTTAAGTCTGCTCAACCTATTGCTACACATAAGTGTTATTTATCTTTGTTCAAGTAACCAATACTATGTGGGCTCTTTAAATTAATATTTTTCTTTGAGTTACACTGCAAGGAGATTATAGCATGTGTTGTGTATTGTAATGCCTTTGGTTGCTTTTTATGCAAAAGGCCCAATCTCATAAGCCCTTGGGGCTTGTATGCATTATAGCCCTTTTTTTCTTATGATTTAAAGGAGACTTATCATGCAAATATATAAGTTATGTTATTCAATTGTGTGTTAGGGCTAGCTCTCTAACCTTGCCATTACTCCTTCTTGGTAATTACTACTTAACACTTATCCCACTTTATGAATTCGACTAAGGTTTATGATTTGAGTGACCCTAAGAATGGCAATACCCTTATGATTCATAATGTATTTGAGTTGGAATAATGTTAATCATTTAATGGTCATGACCGATGCATTTAACAGGCGAACCCTATCTCTATATACTCCATACTACATGTAATCTTTAGCATTATTTATGCAATTATAATGATCTATGTGTGTAATAAGCCAATTGAAAAATGTATAGATTTACTTTTACCCCTGTTACTTGAGGCTTCAGAAGTTAATGGAGGTGTATGTAATGTCCCAAATTTGGCATTGGGTCACAATGGCCTAATCACATTGTCCCTATTCAGTAGAGTTTGTCCAATTGATGCTAAAGTTCAAATAATTGCCAAGGAGGAAAATTACTAGTTTCCTAGGTTTGGGGTGGAAGCTTTGGGATTTGGAATAATGGGGATAATAAATGATGTTTGAACATTAGAATGGAATAAATATTTAATAAAGGACCTAAATAAATATATACAAGTGAAAATCAGAGTGGCATTTGATCATGAAGACACATGGAGGAAGTGGGACCCACATATGGCTAGATTTCCCCACTACACTTGGCATCATTCTCTCACCAATTCGAATTCAGGGTGAATGGTAACATACTTTGGGGAGTCCAAAAGGTATTATTCATGGCATGACTCATCCAAGGTCGAAATATAGAGGAAGAGGCAATTTAGAGCTAGTGAGACACTTGGGCTAGATTCCCTAGCTCTATGACAACAATGATGAAGATGCTATGACACCTATGACACAAATCAGACCTGAAGGCTGACATATGACATATATGACATGTCAGGGCTAAAAATAGACTCCAATAGGGTGCTCAAGGGTGTTAGGTCAGCTAAGATGCTTTCACATGTGATTTGGTGGAAGTGGGAGACTAGGAATTGTTGTACAAGTGGCGTTCTTTGGAATCTCTTCCCAACTTGAGTTGGCATGAGTCTCTTGGAAGGAATTCGACCCATGGAGGACATTAGAACTTTATAAATGTCAATAAAAAACAATGAAACCAGCTTTTGATCATTTGTAGAATTTGCAATTGCATTTGTGAAGAGGGAGAGCTAGTGGATGACTAGTTTCTTGCCTTAGCCAATTTCGAGGGTGAAAGATTCCCATCCAAGTTGACAATTGGAAAGGAAATTCAGACCTTTCATTTGGATCTTTAATGGAGTCTTTATTTGCAGGTGTAAGCTACGATGCAGCTCATGGTTTCTTCTATTGCAGCTCACTCCTTCAACCATTTCCAGTTTTGATGGCATATTCTTGATCCTTGAGGGAGGGCATTTTTGGTGAGCTATTGTACTCTTTGGGGGAGCTTCTAATGCCCCATTTATTTTGTATTATGAAGTAAATACTCCGTTCTTCATCTTCAGAAAGTTTCAGGTCGAAATTCCAAGTAGACATGTATAAATCTCATTTTTAATGGAAGAACAATGCCATTTCCCCACTACCTTGTTGTGAACCAATGTATTGATGATGATTTCGAATGAATGGATGATTCTATGTTGAATTTCTGATTAATGGACTGCCATGGATGTATTTTAAAAGTTTCATGTACTGTACTTGAACATTTGAAGTATTTTTACTCAGTTTAATTGCATTGGGAGAAGAAATAGTGTCATTTCCCTAAGGGTCGAATTGGTGATTTTTACAGTTGAATGGGAGAGAGTTGGAACAGATGTAATAATCAATTAATGGTGCACATGAGACCTTAATAATATCATTAATACATTCCCTACCTCTGTTCATAAATTTGAGTGGGTTTGGATGCAATTGGGAAGCCATTTTCAGTGCTTACCCCAGGGGGATTTGAACCCCAAATTACTAGTAAAATTGCATACTTGGTCCAGAATCTTAAGAGAGTTTGCAGAGGTATTTTGGTGGCCATATGTAATACCTGAACATCATATTCAAGTTATAATACCATTCATACACCTTCCTTGAAGATTTGAAGGCATTTGGAGTCAATTTGAGACCTAGAGACCAATACTAGTCAAAGGGAAATCACTAGTAAAGTTACCTACATTGACCAGAATTGAAAGAGTATTTGCAGAAGTATTTTAAAGGTACAAAGGAATCCCTGAAACACATATTTATGTTCTAATATCATTCATATATCTTCTCAGAAGATTTGGGATCATTTGGGGCAAATTTGGGACCTAGAGATCAAAACTAGTCAAAGGTCGAACCAAGGAAAAAAGTGGAAAATTGTCATTTTAATAAAATTTCTAACAAGGGACATTACAGTGGTATCAGAGCATGGTCCTTACACCTGTGTATTAGGTACATACATTCAAGAATAATTGGCAGCCATGTCTTACTATTATGATGAATCCTATGAGTACAATTCTTATGAGGAATATGCAGATGCTTATGAGCAATATGAAGCAGAATGTGAATGGTACGAGGAAGAGGTGCCATCATGCAACACTTCTTACAATTTCAAGAGAAATGAAGATTATTATTATGACTTTAAATATGATGAATATGAGTGTGTCACACCAACCAAGGATAATTCTATGAGTGAGTTCCAAAGATGGAGAGCAAAATATAAAACCTTGCCCCAACCATATCAAAAATATCAAGAATATCTTGCTTTTAGAAAAAATACACAAAATGCCATGTCTTTTGAGTACTTTGCTAAACATGTTTTTGAAAATAGGCCCAAAAATGAAGATGTGGAGTTAGTAAAGAAAGGTTTATGCCCTTCTTGTAAAGAACCTTGGAGTGAGTATCATACATGTGTGCATGAAATTATGTCCCACTTGAGGAGAGCTTTTGGGAATTCTTCAAAAAGAGATTCCAAAGATATTGATCATAAGGAAAACAAGGGGCAAAATGCATCATCTTGCTTGAAGGATAAAAATGAAGAGACATCACAAGAGCATGAAGAAGATTCTGTTGAAAATATGGAAGATCATTTCGAGACACCTTCTAGCTTAGACATGAACCAAAGAGCATCTACTGATGGATGTTTAAACTATGAAGGAGTACCTATTGATGGGTGCTCACACCTCTATGTTGGTGACATAGAGATCACTTTTGAAAGTGTTGTTGCAAGCCCAAGTTCCATTAAGCATGATAATGAAGACCTTGTAGTAGTTGAAGAAGAACCAAGATCAAATTCCCCATCACCACTTGAGCTTCGTGAAGTTGGTCCAAGCAAAATTGAAGAAGATGAGGAGGTTCATTTGCAAGAGCCTCATTTTCTTCAAGGGTCCTTAAAGATGAATGAAAATAAGATCCAAGAGTCCCTCAGCATTCTCCATGACACTCAAGCATTGGTGTCAAATTCTTGTTGGAGAGCTACTTCATTGGAGGAAACATCCTTCCTTGAAGACATGGAGAAGATTCAAAGAGCAATGTGCCACATCAAAGGTAATTTCATGTCTTTGCTTTTTGATAGAAACCATTTGTTTGAGCTTAATGAATTGTTACATGATGCATACTTGAAGAATAATGAGGATATTCATAAGCTCACAATTCAAAATGAGCAACTTCTTGAAAAGTTGCAAGATACTTGTTTTTCCTCCTATGTTTTAGATTGTCAAATGGTAGATTGTTTGGAGGATTCTTATGACATGGTGGATCATGAGAAATGTGAAAATTTGAATGTGCATAATATGTTTGAAGATGAACTTGAAGAGATCCAAACACTTGATGTGGTGGAAGAGGAATTTGAATTGTCTCTTGATGGAGCTTATGCAATTCTTAAAGAAGAGCATGATTCCTCTACATTGGAACCAATCTATGACAAAGGTTTCCCACTTTTGAAGGAGCTGCATGATACTACCCACATGGATCCTTCCCAGGATGAAACTTCTGCACTTTTTGATCATTTGGGTGAGTTAGTTCATTCTCCTACATCCTACAATTCCATGTTTTGCAGTATTAGTCTCAATGAAGTATGGGTGAAAGGGTTCTTTTTGATGGTGCCACATGAGGAGTATGGAACTCCTAGATTTACCTTTTATGATGACATGGTTGGAGCACATTCTTATTTACATTTGCAGCAACATTATTTGTCACTTTATGATGATGCAAATCTACATGGATGCACCTATGATATGCATTTGAGTCACTTGAAGACTCATGGTTTTTCTTGCTCAACATTTGATTCATTTGATGTTGGAGGAACTTCATCCAACACTTGGGAGAATAGATTTATGATTGGAGAACATTTTTGTTGGCAGCCACATACTTTGTTATATTTTTATGATTCTCACATTCATGGATGTATGGGTGAGACTTCTTTGAGTCATTTGAAGTCTCCTTGTTTTTTTCTGCTCATTATTTGGTTCAGATTTTAGTGGAGATTCTTCATTCACTTCTTGGATGAAAGAATACATGGCTGAATATTTTGATGCATATCACATCCTTTTGGAGCAGCATTATAGGACATGGGATCCTCACCTATGTCATTGGAGCAAATTTGATTGGTCACTTGAAGCTTGTATGCACTTGGAAAATGGTGGTCTACTTGCTTGGAGGTATAAGCACTTTCATGACTCTTTGATGAAGCATATCCTTGATGTACATTTTCATTATGTTGTTATGTACTTTGATGATATATATTTGGTACTCATGATGTTTTGAAGAATGCATACAAGAAAATGGGATCCAGGAATCCTCTTATCTAATGGTGTGGGTTGGAGAGCACTCTTAATTGTTGGGGTGCAATACAAGCAATGGGACCCTGGAATAATTTTTGTCTCATTGGTTTCATTTTTTTGGGGGAAGCAAGCAGTATGGGAGATGGATTCCCCACTTAATGAAGTGATTTTAATCAGAGTAGTGCAGCAGCAAGCATGGTGGTTCCTCTCTAAAATCTTCATGGAAACTCAAAAATTCAAGGTTGGGCAATTTAATGGCAACTTCAAAGAATTATACAGAAAGCAGGTTCTTCAACACCCATGTTTAAAATTGCTTGAGGACAAGCAATATTGGGAAGGGAGGATTTGAAATGTCCCAAATTTGGCATTGGGTCACAATGGCCTAATCACATTGTCCCTATCCAGTAGAGTTTGTCAAATTGATGCTAAAGTTCAAATAATTGCCAAGGAGGAAAATTACTAGTTTCCTAGGTTTGGGGTGGAAGCTTTGGGATTTGGAATAATGGGGATAATAAATGATGTTTGAACATTAAAATGGAATAAATATTTAATAAAGGACCTAAATAAATATATACAAGTGAAAATCAAAGTGGCATTTGATCATGAAGACACATGGAGGAAGTGGGACCCACATATGGCTAGATTTTCCCACTACACTTGGCATCATTCTCTCACCAATTCGAATTCAGGGTGAATGGTAACATACTTTGGGGAGTCCAAAAGGTATTATTCATGGCATGAATCATCCAAGGTCGAAATATAGAGGAAGAGTAACTCCCATGGAAGAGGAAGAGGCAATTTGGAGCTAGTGAGACACTTGGGCTAGATTCCCTAGCTCTATGACAACAATGATAAAGATGCTATGACACCTATGACACAAATCATTCCTGAAGGCTGACATATGACATATATGACATGTCAGGGCTAAAAATAGACTCCAAGAGGGTTCTCAAGGGTGTTAGGGCAGCTAAGATGCTTCCACATGTGATTTGGTGGAAGTGGGAGACTAGGAATTGTTGTACAAGTGGCGTTCTTTGGAATCTCTTCCCAACTTGAGTTGGCATGAGTCTCTTGGAAGGAATTCGACCCATGGAGGACATTAGAACTTTATAAATGTCAATAACAAATAATGAAACCAGCTTTTGATCATTTGTAGAATTTGCAATTGCATTTGTGAAGAGGGAGAGCTAGTGGATGATTAGTTTCTTGCCTTAGCCAATTTCGAGGGTGAAAGATTCCCATCCAAGTTGGCAATTGGAAAGGCCATTCAGACCTTTCATTTGTATCTTTAATGGAGTCTTTATTTGTAGGTGTAAGCTACATGGCAGCTCATCGTTTCTTCTATTGCAGCTCACTCCTTCAACCATTTCTAGTTTTGATGGCATATTCTTGATCCTTGAGGGAGGGCATTTTTTGTGAGCTATTGTACTCTTTGGGGGAGATTCTAATGCCCCATTTATTTTGTATTATGAAGTAAATACTCTGTTCTTCATATTCAGAAAGTTTCAGGTCGAAATTCCAAGTAGAAATGTATAAATATCATTTTTAATGGAAGAACATTGTCATTTCCCCACTACCTTGTTGTGAACCAATGTATTGATGATAATTTCGAATGAATGGATGATTCTATGATGCATTTGTGATTAATGGACTTCCATGGATGTATTTTACAAGTTTCATGTACTGTACTTGAACATTTGAAGTATTTTTACTCAGTTTAATTGCATTGGGAGAAGAAATAGTGCCATTTCCCCAAGGGTCGAATTGGTGATTTTTACAGTTGAATGGGAGAGGGTTGGAACAGATGTAATAATCAATTAATGGTGCACATGAGACCTTAATAAAATCATTAATACATTCCCTACCTCTGTTCATAAATTTGAGTGGGTTTGGAGGCAATTAGGAAGCCATTTTCAGTACTTACCCCAGGGGGATTTGAACCCCAAATTACTAGTAAAATTGCATACTTGGTCCAGAATATTAAGAGAGTTTGCAGAGGTATTTGGTGGCCATATGTAATCCCTGAACATCATATTCAAGTTCTAATATCATTCATACACCTTCCTTGAAGATTTGAAGGCATTTGGAGTCAATTTGAGATGTAGAGACCAATATTAGTCAAAGGGAAATCACTAGTAAAGTTACCTACATTGACCAAAATTGAAAGAGTATTTGCAGAAGTATTTTAAAGTTACAAAGGCATCCCTGAAATACATATTTATGTTCTAATATCATTCATATACATTCTCAAAAGATTTGGGATCATTTGGGGCAATTTTGGGACCTAGAGATCAAAACTAGTCAAAGGTTGAACCAAGGAAAAAAGTGGAAAATTGTCATTTTAATAAAATTCCTAACAAGGGACATTACAGTGTAACATATGTAATTTTGATGATTTGACTATTGGGTCTAGACAAGTAGTTTACGGATACCTCTCATGGTTTTGACATGAGACTCATTTACCTTGTTTGGTCACTTTACCTTATCACTTGTTTCACTAGTGAGGGTTAACTCGGGTAAAGTCTCCATGGGAAAATTATTGCTTGGCTCCTTGGATTTGGATATGTTTTATTGAGTCCTTTTCTTCCTGGAGGTCAATTTACTATGGATTATCTTCAACTCAGACTATTGTGTAAGGTATATTATATAACACTATCCAAAACTTAAAGGTCCTTTGCAACTATTATGTGTATGTTCATGAGTAAGGAACAAAATATAGTGTATTTACATTCATAGTTTCTTCGGTCATTACATGTTTGCTTCACCTTTTATATTTACAATGGTCATGTCCAGGGAAGGGTTCCATTCTCTCTCACCGATATACAATCAAACTACCAAGTAATTCTTCTCTATTGGATTTACTGTAGAGTTATCTCAGGTTCACAAGGGGGTTCTTGTTTTCCTATTATTTACCTCAATGTGTTTTATAAATTTTATTAACAATGTTATATGTTATCTTCTTGCAGATTTATATCCTTGTTAGGGCTTGTGGGTTATCTAGCTTCTCAAGCTCGATAACTTGTAAGTTCATTTTCAGTGGTTGATTCAAATAGAAACTTTGAGCTATAGTCTCTAGCAGAAGGCTTTCCATGTTTGCAATTGTGAAATTATACAGGTGTAGATCACTCAGCTTGAACAAACCTCGCAAATTCACTCAAGAATTGTAGAGAAGAAGAGATAGAATTGAATAAATATTCACACATGAAACTCAAAGAATGTGGAAAACTGTTGTAATATAATTCATCAGCTATAAGCTGGAAAAAATATGAGAGTACAATACAATGAACTCGATTACCCCAAAGGTGATTTGAATTCTCCTCAATGGATGGCTTGGACTGCATTGGAACCATCACCCAATCAGTGGTACTGGCCACCGATAGTCAAAGGTCAGTCAAAGGTGAGTCTAAATGAGTCTAACTGATGCATGTGAGCACTAATCAAGGGAAGGAGACTCCAAGGGCATATGACAGACTGTCAGTAGTCAAGTGGCAGTCCGATATAGACATCTGGGAGCCACAGTCAGTCTAACTGATCAATCAATGAAAGAAATGACTGATCATTGCATGAACTGATTGAAGGAATCCTAGAGGTGTGTAGTAGGGCACATTACTATCTAGATGATGAAAACAATGCGCATTAGGTAGGTAGGAGGCCTATTGATGGCTAGAAACAGGATCTAGGGGGCTCAAAACTAAGGACTAGGGGTTGGGAGACCACCATACTGATGACTGGATGCATGCAATATGTATGCATGCAAATACAATAATGATGGTGAGAATATTCCAACAACCCCCACAAGCTGGACTATGAGGAAACACATGAACTGAAAAATAGTAGGGCCTTGGTAACTAAGACCAAAGGTCACCCTGTACAACAATCTAAACAAAGTGAGGAAAGAGGGAAAACCCAGTGGGAAGAAATCCTCCCCTGAAGATAGATTGAAATAAGCTAATCAACCATGTGCATCACTCACCCCAAAAGGTAAGTGAGCTTCTTTACCGAGAAAGGATCTATCGGCAAGAAATGGATCAATGTGAGAAAGATGAAACCTTCCATTCTGAAAATCAAATTTGATTCTCCTTGGATCAAGTGGATCTCCAACAAGATCACCAACAGATCTAAGAGTTGTGGCAACCCATCTAGGAAGAAGAGTTGGATGTTTAGGTGCTAGATCTTCAGGTTCTTGTGGATCTGGATATAACATTCACTCATCTTCACTGTCAGGTGCTAGATCTTTAGGTTCTTATGGATCTGGATCCAGCATTCGCTCTTCATTATTTTCAAACTCAGAATCTGAACTTTCTTGAGATGAAGCTTTGCTCTCTTTCTCATCAAGCAGTGGCATGATGCTTGATGCAATTTCTGGAGGTATCTTCCTCTTGGGAAGAAGTGGATCGTGCTCTAAAAACATGTGCTTGACTTCTCCTTCAGTGGATGCAAACAAATCTGGAGGCTTCCTGAACTTGCTCTTTTGACCAAACATGGTGAGAACAAATCCAAAAATATGAAGATCATTCTGGAACATGTGATTCGAACCAACTGAGGTAGGATCAGATCTAGGAATGTGTAGATAGTTCTTTGATATCTCCTTTGAACCAACATAGGTGAGATCATAATAAAATGAACTATGGCATGATGGTGATATCTTGGACTTCAAAATAAGCTCCAAGAATTATAGATGGTTTCTTGTGATCTCCTTTGAACCAACAGGGGTGAGATAAAAACCAAATGAACCATGACATAATGGTGGTGGCTTGGAATTCAGATTAGCTCCAAGAATTGAAAGATGGTTTCTTATGATCTCCTTTGAACCAGCAGGGGTGAGATCAAAACCAAAATCACAAGGATGTGCATGAGACTTGAACTCAAGCGAATGGTAGTGTCTTCCATCTTCAGTGGAACTCTGAAAACATGTTCCAATGACCAAATAGAAGTTCATCGGAAGCATTTGATCAAGGAGGGTGATTGCATCACCTCCAAAATCTGATTTTACCTCCAAAACACTCAGTAGATCATCATCTTGGACATCAGCATGCTCATGGGAAGTAGAGATTTCGAAAGTCTCTTCAACTTCTAGAGAGTAGCTGACATATCTTACTTAGAATTAGAATTAGAATATGGATCAACTCCATCAGTTGTGTTACGTTCATTTGATTCTGCTACATGGGAAGTAGACAATTCGAAACTGTCTTCAACTTCTAGAGAAAAAAAGAAAGGAATGTCTTCTTCTTCATTTTCTTCTTCAGTTGAATCTGCAGCTTCTTCTTCATCTTGAACAAATTCATCATGAGAGATGATTGAGTCCAAAACATAATTAGAGAGAGCACTGTAGGAAGTATCACTGGGCTTGTTCTCCAAATGGCTAGCATCTTCCTCTTCCTTCTGTTGTCCAAATAATCTATCCAATTTGGTCCAGAGATCACTTGGTTGTTTAACATTATCAATGAGGTAGTGCATATTGGAATACATAGTAATACATATTGATCCAGAGGCTCCGTCACAAGCATCTAACCAAGCTTCTTCCTCTTCATAGGAAGCAAAATATCTCTTAACACTAGTACACACATCAAAAAGACCATGCCTCTTCAGATGTGCTATCATCTTTGGTTTCCACTCATCATAGTTGAATGGAGAGAGAGAAGGAACTCCTTCCAGATACATGAAAGTTGTTGTTGAATTCTAAATCTATTACTGCTACTGTAGAAAAATGTTGCAACTGCAGAGGATTGTTGCAACTGCTGCAAGTGCAGAAAAATTTGAAACTGCTATAACTGTAGGAAACTGCTGCAACTGCAGAAAAATTCGAAACTGTTGCAATTGCCGCAACTGCAAAAACACTTTGAATAACCTGCAATAAAACAATGAAATTTTGTTGGAGATTTGTTGCAAAATCTAGATAACACTGCTTTAGGACAGTGCACACTTTTGACTAGATCCTTCACACCTAGCTAGACCTCACTGGATTGCTCCAGTGAATTCAAGGAAATAGCACCAGGATTTGCTGTGGAAATCCAGAGGCTTCTGGTGCTCTACTGAAAACAACTGTTCAATGAACTGCTGCAACATGAAAAGATGTAACAAGCTCTGATACCATGTGAAATTATATAGGTGTAGATCACTCAGCTTGAACAAACCTCACAAATTCACTCAAGAATTGCAAAGAAGAAGAGATAGAATTGAATCAATATTCACACATGAAACTCGAAGAATGTGGAAAACTGTTGTAATATCATCCATCAGCTGTAAGAGGGAAAAAATATGAGAGTACAATACAATGAATTTGATTACCCCAAAGGTGATTTGAATTCTCCTCAATGGATTGCTTGGACTGCATTGGAACCATCACCCAATTAGTGGTACTGGCCACCGATAGTCAAAGGTCAGTCAAAGGTGAGTCAAAGGTGAGTCTAACTTAGTCTAACTAATGCATGTGAGCACTAATCAAGGAAGGAGACTCCAAGGGCACATGACAGACTGTCAGTACTCAAGTAGTAGTCCAATATAGACATTTGGGAGCTACAGTCAGTCTAACTGAGCAATCAATGCAAGAATTGACTGATCAATGCATGAACTAACTAATGGAATCCTAGAGGTGTGTAGTAGGGCGCATTGGTATCCAGATGATGAAAACAATGCGCACTAGGTAGGTAGGAGGCCTAGTGATGGCTAGAAACAGGCTCCAAAGGGCTCAAAACTGAGGACTAGGGCCTGGGAGACCACCATACTGATGACTAGATGCATACAGTATGCATGCATGCATGCAATGCATGCAAATACAATAATGATGGTGAGAATATTCCAACAGTAATTCAAGGCATCACATCTCAGATTAGGATTATGGCACTCTTTTAGTACTCAAACATTTATGGGATCTATGGATATGACTTTCCTGTAACTTGTCTCCCAAGAGGAGATTTATTGATAATTATGACTTGTGTTTCTTCATGTGCGAGGATTGCTAGTTTAATATATATGTATTTTTGTTTGGACAATTTAGGTCCCAAGTTTGATTATGTCATCCACTATTGTTTTCATGGTGCCATCTATTTGTTATAGAAATGAGCTATCTATTTACATGACCCAATCTTGGTAACTCTTGTTCTCGTGCTTTGTATTATGGGTGGAATGTACTAGCCCATGCTTAATAGTTAGAGACCGAGTTTAATGTTATAACAAATTTGGCTCGACCTATTTCATTTTTTAATCTTGACTATTGTTCATCTCTTGTTCTATAACTACTCCAACGATGGGTACGAAGTTATACACTACAATAGATATTATTCGTTCTTCCAAAATGTTTACTGTGTTTACATAAGGATTCATTGTTCGGGAACTTTGGCAAAATATGAAAGTAAAGATCATATTATTGTTCCTTTGCCTTATCCACAAGACCCTATATACTTAAAAAATGCATTTAATTTTTGAGATATGTACTCTTATTTTGTTTGCTAGAATAACACTGCACTTAGTTGAAAAATCTACTTAAATATAATGACAAGGAATCTTTTTGTTAATATATAGCTCAAGTTACTGGTTTACGCATCTATTGAATAGTATAACTCCAATTTCAGAATTTGTTTGTTCTTTAATTCCCTAGCTTACTACCAACAAGGTCGAGATAAAGAATTCCTTCGAACTTCAATATTTTAATGTTTCCTTGTAACCTCGTAATTGTATTAAGTTCTTTTGTTTGTTCATTGAGGAACTGTATCAAGTGTTGGAATATGTAATGATGACTTGTGTGGTATTGTTAGTGAAATATCATTAGAAGGCATACATAACTTTAAATTTGTAAAATAGAGTTATCCCGCATGCATCATGTAATAAATTCTCTTATAACTATTCTTTATATAAGAGAGATGGAAAGTTATTTATTCCACATGTGTTATGGGATGCAAATATTCCATACCTCTAGTTATATAATAGAGGTGAAGGATACCCATTTGGGTATGTCATGGAGACATCATGTTGTGACATGAAGTGATTATGGAGTGTGATGCAATGCTTATGTGACGATGCCATGTATTGTAAGATGGATATTGTGAAGAATAAGAAGACCTACCTTTCTTGTGGATGTTTCCCCGTTTGTGATTTTACCATGTATATCTGGTGTATCATTCCTCTCTCTTGTTTCTGGCATGATTATTGTTGCTTGTATGGATAGAAAGCTAAACTAGTAGATTCTTGTTTTGCATGTTAGCAAACGTATTGTTGTATGTTCATGCATATTCTCAATATTCTAACATCAAGTTTCTAATTGTATTGCTTTGTATGACCAATACTTGCCTCTTTTATAAACTTGTCATGTCGTTCTGTTTTCTATAGGTTAAAATTTAACATGTCTAGGTTGTTTGATTACTTATAGAAGGTTTGAATTTGGGATAATAAGACAATTCCATAGCAATCATAGTATTGCACTCTAGTTATTATGAACAACAATAAAAATACTAAATGATTACAATTAATAGAATCCAAATGATTTATCTTCATGATGTTTTCAACCTTAACTTATACTGAGTATATAATCTATCCATTATTGACACGGTGACAAATTATTTCCTTTTTGTTCATAAAAATCAGAGAATCATACTCAATATGTCTCTGTTATTCATAAAAGAAACTATAACTAAATAAAGCATTTAAAATCATAAACTCCATTAATAAAGAGATTAGGTACTTATATGTAGTAATGTCGGGTCTTCCAAACAAACACATGTACAACACCAATCTACCCAACCATTGACCAACATAACACTTTGTCCATTTTTCTCTTTGATCACCCCCGAGCGAAGCCAAGATTCCACTAAGAGTAAGCACTTAGGTTCTTTTGCAATTTTTAATGTTCAAAGTTTATAACATAAATTTTTCAGTTCTTTTATCTCATCTTGGTACCTTTATGAGAACCTTATAGAAAGTATAAGTAATCAAGGCTTGAATTTGGTTCAAGATCTTTTCCTTTTACTAACCTTATTTGGTCCTTTCCAATCAAACACCTCTTGCCAAATAGCACAACTTGTGCAATCACTCTATGGCCATAGAAAATTTGATAGCTTCTTTGGGAGCAAGTTGAATTTGAACTCATGAAATATTTTCCAGAATTTCCTCCTTTCACATAGTTAGCAAATCTGTTGTTTTTTTACCCTTTTATTTTAGTTCCTTCTAGTCTCTTCCTTTCAAGAAGATGATTAGCCCCTTCTTATTTAGGTTATGGGTTTTAGTAGAGTTTCCTACTCCATCAAATTCCAAGAGGAAGGGAGAGTTGCTAATTTTAAGAGGTTCACTCCCTTAAGCCTAGGGAGGATACCTAACCCTAATATTGAAACAATAATGTTTTAATATTTTCCACTTTTTAATTATTGAAACTTAAATCAATTAATTTCATTTGATTATGGGAGATCGATTTTTGGTCTGCGGTTCAGATTTCGCTAGGGTTTTTTTCATTTGGCTGCGAACTTCATTAAGCTTGGTCGTGTGAGACCAGGTGGATCTCGGACTGTCTGCCATCGTGGCACTCCAGGATGGGGGGGATAAGCCCCCTTCATTTCAAGATGCAATCCATTTTTCTATGGGAGTAGGTATGAATTTCTCAAGACCCACCTTTGATGCAGCTTTGGATATGCTTGCGGCGATGTGGAATTATCAGAAGATACATGAAAATTTCAAAGCTAATGACCAAGAGATGAGTAGCTCCCATCCAAAGGTGGCTCTTACATGGGAGCCAAGAAAATGCATCCCTCAAGCCAAGGATGCACCCAGGTATGTCATTCAATCAAATATGCTTAGATCTAACACCCAATTCCTGAAAGATCATGCCCTGATCAGAAAATTTCTAGGGCTCAGGCTCTCGGAAAGGGATCTAGTAAAATGGATCCAACATTGGTGGAAACCAAGGGGGCACTTTGAGCTCCAACTGAGCTTCAAAGGATTTTTCACGACCATTTTCCATTGCCTTGAGGATAAAGATCAAGTATTTGATAATGACCTATATTTCTTCAATTCGGTGGGGCTTTTTTTGAACGAATGGACAAAAAGATTCAACCTAGACAAAGAGGACTTTTCTCATGCCCCAATCTAGATAAGATTATATTCTTTACCGTAGGGATTTTGGTTGGAGGAAATTCTAAAAGGCATTGGAAACACCCTAGGTCACTTTGTCAAAACTTCTGAAGCCACAAAAAAAAGATGATACACTTCTTATGCCAGAATCTGTGTCTACATGAACATAGCCAACCCCCTCCCGAGCTCCATATGTCTAGACTATCAGGATGAAGAATGGTAACAAATGATAGACTATGAGCATATACCCTTCCGCTGTAGGAAATGTCACATTCATGGCCATCTCTTCAGAGATTGTCCGTTCAATGTGACAACTGAACAACCCTTAGCTCCCATAGATGAAGAGCAAAAATGGTTCACTCAAGTTCAAGGACGGCGAGGGAAGAATAACAGGAAACAACCAGCCCCTAATCAGAGCACTCTCTCCACAAGTAATCCCTTTGATATATTGTCCTCGAATTATTAGGACAATCATATCATGGAAAATTAGGATACCCCTAATCCCCCACTTGAGAAACCAAAAGCTAACAAAGAAAAATCTGTAGAAATCAAAGAATCCAACATCCTAAGTCCCCAAATTGCTTCCCAAACTATGGAGGAAGAGGAGGATACAATGATGGAACTAGATGAAAAGGAATTGGCTGGGATAGATCTAGACAATTTAGAGGCATCCTTCAGAAGAAAAAAAAAAGACCTATACTCAGTGCCAATCAACTAGCTTAGGAAGCTCCATAAGGTCTACATGAACTCATCAACCGGTGCCATGGCAAGATCTACCAAACCCTTGGGCATTTCTAGAGATCGACAAAAGGATGGGCGAAAAGGACAGAAGGAGAAAAGGAAACCAGGAATAAATCTTATGCAGCAATTGATACAGGAGGTGGGAAATTTCATGGTAAATTATGGACAAATAAATATGATAACATATTGCTATCACCCCATCCTGACATAGTCTCAATGATGAAGATAATATCATGGAATATCATAGTTTTGAATGGGAGACGCAAGCAAAAGCTTCTCCGAAATAGAATAATAGTAGAAAAACCAGATATTTTATTTCTACAAGAAATCAAATGTGCTAGGCAAGATGTATAATCTATCCTATCTCACTATCGGAGAATGGGAAACCATGCCATTATAGATGCACAAGGAACTGCAGGAGGCTTGGCCATTTTATGGAATCCTGCTACAATGCTCATAAACGATCTCATTTCTACTAGGTGGTCTCTCACGACCAAGGTAAGAATGATTGTGTCGAACAAGGATTTGTATTTAACCAACGTCTATGGACCCTCAACTCCCCAGGACATCTTCCTTCCTAAAAGTATTGAAGACATTGGCCAGATTATTCAGAATAGCCACTGGACAATTGGGGGACATCATAACATCATACCATCTATGGAGGAGAAACAAGGAGGAATTTAAAGATTGGATGATGACAGTCGTCTTTTTCAGAACTTTATTGATAATATGCATCTCATTGATCTTGAACCAACCGATGGAGGTTTCACTTGGAATAATTGTCGATCTGGTCACCAAAACATCGCCTGTAGACTTGATCATTTGTTAGTCAATGAATCCCTAATGTTGGAGCATTTATCTTTAGATTCCACCATTCTTCCTATAGCGGGATCAGACCACTGGACCATTCAGCTTTGGATTGATGTTGCTGGCACCCCACAGTGTCGCCCCTTCCGCTTTGAAAAGTTTTGGCTCACTTGCCTAGATTTCAACGAAAAAAATAAGCAATGGTGGGAAGAGATAAATATTCCCTATGGCTCTCTCATGTACAAATTCCAATAGAAGCTAAAATCCATAAAAATGAAGTTGAAAGAGTGGAACAAAACCACCTTTGGTAACATTTTCCAAGCTCATAAAAATCTGGAAAAACGCTTATTGGAGATCCAAGCTACCCTCATTCAGTAGGGGCACTCTGATCAGTAGAAGGAGGAGGAAAACCATATAAAGAAACAATTGGAGGAAAGGTATGCTCAAGACGAGATCCTCTAGAGGAAAATGTCCAGAATTCAATGGCTCAAGGAAGGTGAGAAGAACTCCAAATTCTTTCACAAATCGATGATCCAACTAAGACACATAACACTAGTAGCAAAATGGGTGATAAATAACTACATGACTAAAAAAGTTAGTCATGTGATTGTTTGCAAGCTAAAAATGACTAAATTAGGGCAACACAATTAAAAATGACTAAATAACATGACTATTTTAGTCATTGAATAAAAAATACAACTAAATAATAAGTCACACATAAATAAATGAATAAAACAATGACTAATTACTCCTATAGACTAGCATTTGGTATAATATAATATAGTTAATATGTGTGTGTGTGTGTAATATTAAAAAATAAAAATATAAAAAGCAAAAATAAAATAAAAGTAACAAAATAAACACAATGAAAGGGTTAAGAAAGGGTAAACAATTAAGAGACATTGGCGGGAAGGATAGGGCATTGACATAATATGTTTCAATTGGGGATTTCTTCTCTTTCGGTAGATTTTCCCTGCAACCAATCTTTTTGCATATGGTCTCATCGAGAGGAGCTAAGGCCATAATTCCTGAGATGGTAAGTACAAGCCCCTTTTTATTTTGTGGTGTTGTTTCTTTCTAGTGTTTCTGGTATTGGATCATAATTGATGGATGAGTTGGCTTATGAAATAGATGTGAGGGTTTCTAGTTTTCATAGTAGATAGGTCGAGTTCACAGTAGAAGCAGGTGGCAATGGATCCCCCTAAAGGTATGGAATTTACACTTCTACCTCCTTTTTCTCTTAATTCCTTTGGGATTGACGAAGGGCCTCCGATTTTCATAGCAAAAATGGTTTCTAGCCAAAAAAATGTCATTAGTTCACCGCAAGGGGCCCTATCTAGGTGCACCCTAGATAGAGTTCATGGCACCACGGGATGTTGGCAATGAAGAAATATAATAATAGGGCTTTAGCTTTCATTTATCTATGTTATTGGGGCAGGAAGGAAGCCGCTATAACTACCTTGATTGCTAGGATACTGGATTTTCTCATGATAAAATGCATTTGCAAAATGAAGAAACAAATATGTGTTAGCTTTCATAATAACAAAGTTCATCTATGGTACACCTAGAGAAAATAGAAAATAAACTCTCATAGAGCTCGGCCATGACTAATTCAAAATATGAGAGAGATTCCTTAAAGAATGAGTGCATTGGAGAGCAACTCATTGGCATCATGGGTAGGATGAAAACTATCCCAAAACATGTATTGAGAAGCATTGGCACACATCCCTATTGACCCAGGGTTGCACAATAGAGTTGTCTTAGTTAATCCCATCCTACAACACAACACACTCTCCTGGCCTCTATAAACCCATTATCTGAAGGATGCTAAACGAAGTTATATAATGTCATATAAATGTCAAATACTACGATTTTTAGCCCTGAGAGCCTTTTCCCTAGGCCTTTTACTATAACTTTTAGTCAATTTATAGCGACAAAAAGGTTTCAATCGTGAGATCCTTTGCTTAAGTAAAATGGGATTTAATGCTTTGTCATATAGGTGCAGCTAGAACATTATCAATCTTGGCATGCTACTCCTGGGGAGAAAGAGTTTCATTGGTTTGCTAGAATGAGAGGAATATCAAACAAAACATAGGGATAGAGAGAACGAAGTGGTTTGCCACATGAATTGTAGTAGTAGGACTTGGTGACCGAACGAGCCCTTGCACAACATCCTTCCTTCTCTTTGATTGTCACATGGAGAGAAGGTGGAAGCAACATTTCCAAAGCAAGCAAATCTCTCTCGTTCTTGTGGCTGGGATAATGGAATGAAAGCTAGAGTGAAGCATGCAATTTCAGTCATAGATACATGCTCATTGTAATAAGAAGATCATAGGTGATGAGTAGGTCAAATCCCGGTATGAGAAACTCACCTTTCTCATTCACTCAGGGCAGTGGGTGGGGGTAGAGGCTCTAGTGCGTACAAATTCACCGCAAATTAAAGCCCCAATTAGACTTTGCTCTGCTTGGAATAGGGAATCCTCCATATTTTGGCCTAACAACCGTTACTGAATTAAAAATAAAGTTTATTTTCTGGAAAGCTAAAACTGAAGAAATTTATGTGATGACCAGCTTGTTGGGAAGATGTGTTGGCAAGGTGTGAGGAGATTTGATAGCTCCATATACACGAATGTATGTAGATATTTCATCCAAATAATAGTCACCAATAGATTGTAAGACTTCAATTTCTTCTTCAGACAATCTCGGACATGGCTTGCAGAAGATGAGCTCATACAAAAGAGCAAATAAATACTCACATATCTGAGCATAATTGTGAATGTACTTGTAATCCCATAAAACCTGGCAATAGACATGGATTGGGATCTCATTGGGAGACCATTCCGAACCCATCCCTACAAAGGATTTCATAGCACACACCATGTCTATAAGATAGTAGCTCATAAAGAATTTAGGTGGTGAATCATCAAGGGGATACTTAGCTTTCCCAATCACTTCTCTGAGTGTATGGGAGAAAATAACTGCTCGATTTATAATTTTACTTTATACTGCGATAGTGTGTATTATTGGAACCCAAGCTTCCCTCATGTGTCCTGCAAAATTTCCACCATTGATTTTGCTAACCAGTTGAATTGCATAAATAAAGGTAGCCTAAAAATTTGTTGTAGCATAAAGCTTGTCATTGTTACTTCTTAAATTGCTTCCATCATACCTGTAAGCTAACAGATCATGAAAGTTATGTTCTTCAACAAAAGATCTCACCTAATCATCTGTCGAATCAATTTTGATCCTAGGGAATTGATAATGAGCTTATATATCAGTGGACAATAAAGAGGCTATGAGCTTACCCTCTTCATTATAAATCTATTTTGTATTTACATATGTGTGCTGAATTAACCATCTAATAATTTCTACACATTGCACAATTTCTGACATAGCTCCAACGTGATGAATAACGGATTTTATCATATTATTTATACCCTCAACATCCTCAATCTGTAGCATAAACAATATATGGTAACCGAACTCCAAATTTTATCAAACAGAATAATTCTCTATATTCAAGAGGATTGTCCAATCTAGTATGGTGATCGCTATCTGAATAAATAGGTGTAGACTGAAAAGACGATCTTTGGGTTGAATCAGAAACTACCCTTCTTTCAAGGGAGATCCGATGATTGTTCATATCCAAAATAAACTGTAAGAATGTAGACATGTCAGTATTCTTCTCCGGGTCTTCTAAAGGAAGACTCATCCATAAGGGTTCTTCTTCAAACTATAGATAGTTTTTTAGGTTAGACCCTAGATTATCAAAATTATTTAAAGTCGGTTCCAATACGTAGGGGTAGAGTATTATAATAGTGCATAAATTATGTCTAGTTAGTGGACCTAATTGCTTCCAGGATAAGGTTATACACACCATACCAAAGTAAAATTTAAGGCTTTGATGGTATCATTTGGCTAATAGGCTATAATAATGATGCACAACTAAGCAGTCAGTTGCAAACATATGAATTTTGCAGACCCTTTCAAAGCACCTATGGATGAAAGGCAATCCATATTTTTGCATAAGGATATTGGCATATTTGGATCTGTTAGTAGGAGGAAAGGTAAGAATCATGTATTCAACTTGATTTACATGACAATTTAGTTAGTTTATCTTAGATTGTTTAAATTGCACTGCTTAATAGTTGGTCATTATTTGTTTGTAATATTTCTAGATAGTGGAGTTTATTGCAATCGTATTGAGGACATGAAGTGAAGTATCTCAACAGGAATTGGTCCAGTTGGGTGCTATTCAAAAGTTTATGCAACTATTTTTTGAATATGTCATATCTATACTTGCTAATTTCCAAATGACTATTAGACAATTGATGAAGACATTTATAATCAAACCTATATTTGATGCTTGTTTGTAATGGTCTATGCATTTATGCATTTGACAACTCCCTGCTTCATCAAGTGGAGAGCATAATAGTATCATGCTTAGAAAGTAATAGTATAGTTCTTATTGAGCACCTCCTTTAGGATTGCAACTTAGTTGGAAATATTTTGGCAGCAAAAGGAAATCCCATTGTTCATGTTGATCAAAATAAGGTACTTGCATGAATTACATGTATAAATGATACAAAATGTCTATTTGGTCTTTGCAGTATTCTTGGAAGAAATATATAAATCCTTTATGAAATTATTAAAAAATTTATTCTTGCTTTTGATTAATTGTATTGTTTGGCTTGTTCATAAGGTTGTAAGACAATTGAAAAAGCATGTTTGAAGTCATGCTAACTTTATCTCTTCTAATGCGCAATTTTTAATCATTTTTAGCCTATAGACCTTACCTAGGAAGGGTTCCACCAAAAACAGGGAACATTGGTCACTTGACACGAATTACAAACAAGCTTATTCAATTGGGAATGAACAATAACCTAATACAATCATCTATGTGGGTATGAGTTCAACTTTTTTTTATCATAATATTATGTTATAAGACTTCTACTAATTAAATATTTTTGGCATGAATGATTGAGAGATGTTGTTCCCATCAATTGTGTTATTTTTCTAATTATCAAAGGGATATGGTGAAATAGTGGTTTTCACTTCATAAAATAACAGTAAATCATTTAGTAGAAATAGAAGATGCATCCCCTCATTCTCTACAAAATCTACTCTCCATCCTTGAACTAAGAGGAACAAGATTACAGGTGAAACAAGAGACACCCATATATCTCTCAAGGCAAGGATGCTAGAAAATTATATCACTAGGGATGGGTGCTAGACAATGGCATTGCAGGGACTGGGTGCTAGAAAATGGAATCCAAACAACTAAACCTATATATCTTGTTGGGGATGGATATAAATCCCCAATGCTATCTCTTCTTGCTGGAAATGCAAGTGATATTTGGTGGTAATCAAGTAAAAGTGTACCTTAAACAATGTCATGGAAACAAGTAAGTCAAATTAATTCAAATGATCAATTACAGGGAATCCCATGATGTATCATGATAAGTGATAAGTTATGCATTAAAATATTGATTCTAGATAATTAAAAAAAATTATATATTCAGTTGGACATACATTAGTTTTCAAATAGCTCGTTTTAATGTTAGTGATGCAAATTTGTTATTGTTTTAGTAGCTAAACATATCTATTTATTAAGTTACAATTTATATTGTTAGTTGTAGTTTGATTTTAGATGCTTATTACTTGATTTGGTTTTATCTTTTTTCTTAATGCAACAGTGAAAATGAATGACATTGAAATTATATTTAATGCTTCCTTAAAGATTTGGGCAAAAATATTGTGTCTAACCATCAGGGTCCTATCTAAAATTATTGTATTTGTTTTATCTTTATCAGGGAAATGACAAGTGGACTAAATGGGAAACAAATGTTCTTCCAAAGATTAATGTAGTGGAGAATGTTTTTTAGTGGGCATGTGGGTAGGTTTCTTTAACCCTTCTTAATGCTACAAGGAAATACTATCACTAGTAGAAAATGAGATATAAATGACCAGGTGACCAAAAAATTTAGTCACCACAATTTTTTCAAGGTATAAATGACTAAACTTGAGTGAGCCAACTAAAAATGACCAGAGGAATGACCAATTGGGTCACAGAATAAATTCTAAATTCTAACGCTGAAGATGGATTCAGAGACCCCCTCATGTGTCACAGCTCGACATTAATGCATGAAGCAGATGTGCACTGCTTACATTAATGACCTTGTACATTGTCTTATGTTCTTGGACCATAAGCCATTTGCTTATAAGCTTTACATCCTTCCCAAGATATCATAATTAATTTTCAATACATCTGTGGTACACGCATTAATAAAAAACATCCCAAGCTAATATATCGCAAGTACCACAAACCTAAACTAAAAATGACCACATAACAATTGGTCATTTTTAGTTGTCTCACTCCGACAATGGAAAATTGCAATTTTGACAATGAATTTGTACGATTTACTAAATTTTAACACTGCAGATGGATTCAGAGACCCCTCCCTTAACACTGCAGATGGATTCAGAGACCCCCTCCCTTAACATTGCAGATGAATTCAGAGACCCCCTCCCTTAACACTGCAGATGGATTCAGAGACCCCCTAGAGAGGGGTCTCTGAATCCATCTGCAGTGTTAAAATTTAGTAAATTATTGTAACAATATTGTAGATGGATTCAGGGACATGGGTTAGTGTCGAAACATGACATCATGGGAGAACCTACATAGATTTTTTGCAAGATCATTTCATATGTACTGTCACATCTAGTTCGATGTGCTTATCATGCCCATATCTTATTTCACCATTTTTGCTTTCATATTATCCCTTCGACAGATCCTCCAAGTTGCATCATGTGCATCATCATAGTGTGGTTGAGTCGACTCTTGGATATTTGTTGTATTTCCCTCTCAGCGTTGCCATGTCGTGAAGTTAGTGTCAATGTGTTTGGCTCGACATACTCATCACATTCATATTTTGTCTGAACAAAACCATCATCGTTTGAACCTCTCGACAGTTTGTTAAAGTTTCAAGAAGTTTATATATTTTGCATCTTATTAACTAAAAATTGTCAATTTCACAACTTCTATTAATTCTCCATATACATCCATTCATCATGGTTCTCCTTGTGCCTGATTTTGGTAAGTTCTAAAGTTTCCCTCGGGTCTCTCCCCTGTAAAAAATTGCCAATATCCTCCATTTTGAAAAGAAAGAAAATCCTCCATTTTTTTAATTGTTTTAAGAAAAAAGGAGTTACCATGATTCTAATATTTCCTCACGTTGTCATTGAATAAATAAATTGTTAATGGTGTAAAATAAAACTCTAAAAGAGAAAATGGGTACACAACATTATATCAAGCAAATAAAAAATAAAAAACCATTCAATTAGAATATATATATATATATATCTTAAAAAAACATATAAACATTATTATTATTTTTTAATTAGAAAAAAAGAGGGGAAGATTGTACAAAGGGATAAAATGAATTTCCTACATGAATTTGGGAAATATATAATATATATTTCTAATATATATATATATATATATTAATATTAATATATATAAAATAAATTAAAAAACATATAAAAATTATTACTATTTTTAATTAAAAAGAGGGAAAGATTGTGCAAAGGAATATAATGAATTTCCTTCATGAATTTGGGAAATTTGGGTTAGATTAAGGTAAATGAGGGGAATGGGCATGATGTGCACATCGTGGGAAAATTGGAGGGATAGTTTTTTCAAAGGGTTTGGCACACAATTGTGAATTCTTGTTCAACTTCTTAGAGAAACCCTTGTTTCTAAGCATCGTTATCCAATATCCCGGTATAAGTCCTGGTTTTCCCTTTGTAGTTTCTTTTGCGGTTCCCTCAGTTTTTTGCCGTAATTAAAATCAAATTCACTATGATTTTGTCGAATGCTATTTCTCAGTCAAATGTATATTTAATTGAAGTGGAAATCGTTGTAAATATTTTGGGTGGGTTTTTGGACTGCAGATGGGCGAGTTTTTGGACTGCAGATGCCCTGCGGATGAGCAAGCGGGAGATGCAAGTTGAAACAAGAGGTATTTTCCAAACATGTATTTACAGCTCTGTTCACAAGTTTAAAGGCTTGGATTGGTGCTTAATGTGCCAAAGCCAATAAAAAACCCTAATTGTGTTTATTTAAAATTCATTCTCAACGATCTATGAGCAAACTCTTGGGCTGTAGCACAAAGTTTAATTTATTATAATTAGTAAAATTGCAATATCCTGGATAAATAAAAGCTTGTTTATGACTGCTAAGCAGATTGTAAATGTGTTGTCGGCGTATATAAAATATCCACTTAGAACGTATGTATCCAGATTCATATAATAGTAGAGGAGCTAGCAGTCGATCCAGTCCCAAATCCCATTCCCGCTTTAGATCTAGAACAAGAGTCAGTTTACAAGGTGGCGTTGGGTAGGATTCTTGGTGGTAGGACTCTCGCTTTAGCTCAGGGTCTCCAGCTGCAGACTATAAGCCACTCAGATCACTTTGAATGTAGATCACATGGATTACAAAGATAATATGGACCTGCATAAGCAGGTTACTTATGTCTTACATAGAGATGTGACCAAAAGTCATCTCGATCTATTGAGCCATCCATGACATCACTCACTCTCTTTGGGGAAAATGGTTATCACTCATGTCGTTTGTTGAGGGGAGGGAAACCCCAACTAACGATGTGCTCCAAAAAAGTATGCTACTCTAGCTTGATGGGGTTAGAGGAAGACATATTCTTAACCCAATGCCATAAAACGATTGATAAGTCACACCGAAACCGTATTTGAATGAAAACTCCACATACGACACCCAGATTAAGGATAAACATCGTTCCTTGAGGATTTTGAGTTTTCCATATGTATTTCATACATTGGTCAGGTTCTTTTTTCTTGCATAAAATGTGGACGGTGTTTCATGTGTCATTTCAATATTAAGATCTTGGATTTCTATTGTAATTTAACATTTGCAACATAACCTTTTTAAAATAAAATTTGGAAACAAACGGAATAAAAATTTGTCTACGAAAAATGCTTGTAAAAAGCTTCAAGTAGTAGTGGCTTCAATGAATTTTGAGGATAAGCTACATTGATAATAATTTGAAGCATTCAGCACATTGCCATAGCGTAAAAGCATCCAGACTGGAAAACCTATGTTAGGATTGCTGAGCACATAGCTATATCAACTCTTAAGAATACTATCACTGGAAGATGAGAAGCAAAAAATCCATCAAACATATTACAAATTGGTTAGCACCATCCTGAACTTCAAATCCTACAATCTTTGTTTAGTCAACACAATACTTGTTTTTTTTCTACAAGCAACCAACGCAATGTCACCACCAATGGTTAGATCTTATACTCATCAAACCTCTACAAATTTTCATTTGTCTTCCATTAGAGTATTATTCCAATATCTACCCTGCTTGGAGCTCAGATGATTTGTATGAAAAGTTGGTCCATCCCATAAAAAGAACAAAGCAGACTGGAGATTTTCATTAATGAACACTTGTATTTTGTTTATGAATAAAATCATCGTTGTCTGCTGCTATGAAGTTCATTGAATTTGTTTTCATAGAAACACTGCAAGCTGATGCTGCCATAAAAATTCAAGGATTAGGGCATGAAGAATTCTTTGTTTCTGCACCTAATCAGGGGATAGCATAACCAATAGGCATGATGGTCCCCGATCCTATTCTTTTAATGACTTATTAGTGAGACATAATCCACGAGTTCATCAACTAAAGGGGAATATTCTTGCACAAGTTTTAGTTGAGTCGAGATAGCCTAAAGATAATAGGATTTGGGTTTTGGGGCAGAAATAAGATATGTCCGACAAAAGTAGATGGTAACCTGGGACTGCTGAACATAAGGAATTTATTATCAAGATCCTGGATAAAGAAAAGATCAAACACAAGATAGTGGAGCAGGTATAATCCAAAGACCTGCAGTAATACCCTCTCTGCTATCATGATACTTCATTTCTCATTTTGTGGACTGGTGTAATGATCCCAACAATCTACAACTAGAATTTAGTGCGCCAAAATTCAACGATCTAGGAAGTCAGATTAAATATTTGACCCAATTACAAAGTCTTTCTAGTCTCAACAATATATAGTGATAGTATATTGCGGTTTACCACTCCTCCCTTTCCTTCTAACATTCAACATGTTAGAAGGAAGTGTTGAACTTACCACTCCTCCCTTTCCATTACCAATTGATTCACCTCCACAACCTTTTACCTCTGACCAACCTTCTTCTTCAACTTATGTGCTTCGGAAGTTCAAATGGAAAATCACACAAGTACTGAGAGTGTCAACTCTCCTTCATTTCCTTTCCCAATTGACCCACCTCTACAAATTTCTACCTCCGTTCGATCCTCTGCTTTGAAGATTCAAATGGTAAATCGCACAAGTAATGAGAGCGCTAACCGCCCCTCCATTTCCATTGCCAATTGAACCACCTTTGTAGCTTTCTGCCTCGAAAAAACCTTCTTTGGAGGTTCAATGGTAAATACCACAAGTACCGAGTGTCAAAACCTCTCAATACTAATGTAGTATACTTGTAGATCATGGTTTCAAAACCTACTTTTTGACTTGGTGACGTGTTATAAGTTCTTGGCTTATTAGATTAATTGTGTGCAGAAGTAATAACAGAACTTTGTACTATTCTAACGTTTACCAATCTCAGAGATGCATTAATTTCAACTTTATTCGTTGTCATCGTCAACCAATTATCAATGTATCTATTGGGATATTTTTTTTAAATGTATACCATTTCAATAATTTCAATTGAAGTGTGTTTATATCAAGTTTATTTTGACATGATATCGTTTCTTTATAATTTATTTTTATTTTTATTTTTATTTTTATTTTTATTTTTTTATTTTTTTATTTTTATTTATTTTTTTATTTATTTATTTTATTTTATTTTTATTTTTATTTTTATTTTTTTTTTTTATTTTTTTTTTTTTTTATTATTATTATTATTATTATTTTTTTTTTTTTTTTTTATTTTTATTTTTATCTGGTTGCACAAATATTTTTCACCCTATGAGATTTATACATTTTAAATTATGATATTGCAATTCAAAAATGAGTTTAAAATATACTTTATGGATAGGCTCTTGCTATTATATCTAAAATTGCTAAACGATGTCCCTATCAAGTTTTATCGAATCTAGTTGCATGTCCTTGTGACGAACCATAAAATATGTTGGATATAAGTTAGTATGCCATTTACATTTTGTTTGGATTTTACTCTAAACCGCGATATAGTAAGTGTGAATTTTTAAAGGGATTTCCAAAAGATACTATGATATGTAATTTCAACATTGATTTTCTTTTAAACGAGTTGGTGTTACCCATATTCTTAAGCCTTTGATGTGTTAACCTGCTATTGCATTGCAACTGCAGCTTGCACAGCTGCCACTGCTATCTGTAGGATTGAAACATCGCATTTTCATGTCAACTCAACGACTGATCAAATGAAGCAATGTTTGAAATGATGGTGCATTTGTTTGCATGTGCTAGCTCCCAACTCTATTACCTATCACCGAAATATGAACGCAAAGGAAATGAAATTATAAAATAAATAAATAAAACTATAGAAATTTTAAACTAAATTTTATTAGTTTGGCATTCGAAAAACGACTTGTCTTGAACTGTGGTGACACATTCTTCATGACATAATACATTATACATTTTCCCTGTGTTCTTGGGTGCATCATTTGTGATATCAATAAATGCAACAATGAGATCATAATGTAGGTGATTTGGTACAATATTGGTGGCATGATTTAGCAATGTAGTCGAGTGTACCAAATGACTTAGTCTAAATTCAATGATTAGAATTTGGTGCACGACTCAAAACTTTGCAAAATGGGGTCCCAACATGCCTTGACTACTAATTTTTCCTCAACATGAGAAAATCGGGTTCACTACTGGAAAATGAATGCCAAATAAGGAAGATCCTTTAAATACTAGTGAATTTTTCAAAGCTCTAAGTAACTTCCTTGTAGACATCATCAATTTTCTAGACATCTGCCTGGAATTTCTTAACGTTTTCCAGAGTAAATGTATCCATGACTAGTGTATCATTCCGTGATGCCTTCACTACCTCTTTTGCTAACTATTGTACATCGCTAAAGTCGATATATTACTTATGTTCCTGATCCTGATAGTGTGCAACTAGTTTCTGTTGATCGGTATGGGCAGTAATATTTTATTTGGTTGAAGCTTTGTTGTTGTTTTTGAATCTGTTCTTGAATAAAGGTTTTGATTTCTTTGGAGTTACCTTTCTTGTGGATCCTGATCATGAAGCCTACTATTAATATGGAACTCTATATCTTGTTTGAAGTTTGCAAATTATAGTTCATAAAGCATTACACTAAAATAGTAAGATATTATAATGTTTTTATAGGTGAAATGCTTGCAAGTTAGAAACTAGATAAAAGCTCCCCTGGTTGTAGGTGCCATCCACACTGATTTTGAAAGGGGATTTATTTGCGCAGAAGTAATTTTACAGCATTTGTTTTTGTGTCTATGCTGGTATCACATCATAATTAGTGTAGAAAATGTTTGGTTATCCAATTTGAAGGAGCTGCACAAGTTAAAGTATACACATGTTTGTATGATGCCACATTTTATTCAACATATTAAATTTCCTTGTTATGGAAGAATATATGTAGAAGAACACCCAACCTGGCAGTTGCCAATTTCAATACAACCATGGAGACAAGTATTTAACTAATTAGTATTGATGATTTTTCTATATGAGTCTAAGTTTGTTCTACTTGCTATAAGTTGCTTTTATTGAGCATTATTTGAGACGATACAGGGACAACTTATAAAGATCTAAAATTGTTCCTATGGCTGAGGTCTTGGTAATTGGTATATAATGTGTGAGATTTTGCAATAAGTTTAAACTTGAAATATGTTTTGATTGCATACACCTGTCCATGTATGAACTTCTTACTTGTTATGTGTTACTTGAATTTCTTCATGTTCATGTTGTTGATGTAATTGAATTAGTATGTATGTGTAAGGTCTGTCTAGGTTATTTTTTTATTTTTTTTTTGTAAATAAGAAATATACCACTTTGTATCCAGATTAAAGATAAGAGGTCAAATTCCTTTTCAAAAAACATAATTTAAGATGACATTATTTTATCCTAGATGTATAGAAGGACTTATTCCCTTAACCAAAACCATAGTCTAATCCACATCATAACATAATCAGTTACGCATTCCCTATCTTCATACATTCTCAAGTGTTGACCATTGCATTTATATTAAAGGAATTCTTAAACAGTAAGTTATTTCTTCTATGCAACTGTTTCACTTTAATTTATCATCCATATTTATCCTTGAGCTAGATTGCTCATAATTACAATTCTTCTGTTTGTTCAGTAATTATGTATACAACATATGAAAATCCTGAGAACACGTTAGTATGCATTAAATATACATATATGGAAATCCTGGAAACCAGTTAGTATAACTATCAATAAATAACATATGAAAATATTGAACTCAAGTCCATATGAATATCCATTATTTATACTATAAGTCAACTCAACAAACCTTGTCATAAAAGTGACTACTTCCTACGCTCAACTCTATTTAATGAATTACAAGTTTAACCAACATCTAAGTACTCGATCAATTACAAAATAAGTTCAATTTTTACACAACTCAATTAGTGCTTACAACGGATTCGCTCAATCGACAAGGATCTAAGCTCGACTCCACAACACAATATAAATGATCATTCTATTGGACTGTCAAACAAGTTAAAGTTTGCATGAGGTATATGGAGAGTGAACTCCACTCCCATATCCTCGCACTGGTCACGCCGAGAGTATAGGCATTCACGCCTTACCATAACATGTGATTCACGACATGCATTGCATGGCATCGATCCTTAGATCATGTCCATGCCTTGCCATGAGCATGTGATCAATTTAAATGTAATACTACATAGGCAGACACGATATCGATCCATGGGTAAATCACATCTATATCCAATGAAGTGCGAAGATAAGGAAATATTTAGACCTTTGACATCGATTGTAATGTCCCTTTTTAAGAAATTTATTAAAATGACAAAATTTTCACTTTTTTCCCTAGTTCGACCTTTGACTAGTTTTGATGTCTAGGTCTCCAAATTGCTCCAAATGCTCCCAAATATTCATAGAAGGTGTATGAATGATATTAAGACTTAATTATGATGTCCAGGGATGATTTAGGACCATCAAAATACTTCTACAAACTCCTTTAATATTCTGGCCAATGTATGGAATTTTACTAGCAATTTGGGGTTCAAATCTCCCCAGGGTAAATGTTGAATATGGCTCTCCAAATGCTTCCAAACCCACTCGAATTTATGAACAGAGGTAGGGGATGTCTAAGGGAAAATATTAAGGTATCATATGCACCATTATTCAGTTTTTGAAGTTTGTTATAACCCTCTCCCAACAGCTGCAAAATCACTAGTTTCGACCTTGGGGGAAATGGCATTAAATCTTCTCCAAATGGTATTAAACTGATCAAAATGACTCCAAATTCTTAAGTACTAAACATGAAACTTGTGAATATAATAAATGATAGTTCATTAATCATAAATACATCAGAGGAGTGATATTACATTCGAATGCATCGATACATCATTGCTACACATCAAGATAGTGGGGAAATGGCACCATTCTTTCATTAAAAATCAGATTTATACATTTACACTTGGAATATCGACCTAAAAATTTTTGAAGATGAATAAAAGAGTATTTAATTCATATTAAAAAATAAATGGGGCATTAGAAGCTCCCCCAAAGAGTACAATAGCTCACCAAAAGCACCTCTCCTCAAGGATCAAGAATATGCAATGAAAACTAGAAAAGGTTGAAGGAGTGAGATGCACTAGAAGAAACCATGAGATTCCCTGTAGCTTACACCTGCAAATAAAGATTCCATTAAAGCTCTCATGAAAGGTCTGAATGGCCTTTCCACACACCAACTAGGATGGGAATCTTTCACCCTCGAAATTGGCTAAGGCAAGTAGACTAGTTTTCCACTAGTTCTATTCACAAATGCAAATTCTCAAAATGATCAAAATCCCTTCTCTTGGTTGATCCCTATATTTTATAAAAATTCTTATCCTTTTAAGGTTCCCAATCCATTCATAACTCCAAGCCAATTCGAATTAGGGTGGGGGCTCAAGATTTTCCATGTGTCCTCCCTTTCCAAGCCTTCCACCTTTCACCAATTCGAATAGGAACCCATTGAGCTTCCCCAACTACCATGTGCGCCTTGTTGGATGCTATATTTAGGCCTGACATGTCATAATGGTCAGATGTCAGCAATAAGATCTGCAATTTGTCATAAGTTTCATGGCATCTTCATCATTATTGTCATATAGGTTAGGGAATATAGTCCAAGTGTCCAATAACTCCTCATTTGACTCTTCCTTCTCCTTAGGAGTCACGCTTCCATCCAAATTCGACCTATGATGCATATGGCCAAGTGTATGATCCTCCTAACTCATCCCAAGAACATTAGGCTTCCCATGGATTCGAAATCGCAAGAGGAGGATGCCATGTGGCACATAATTTCTAGCTTGTGTGGGCCCCACAACCTCCATGTGTCTTCATGATCAATTGCCACTTTGTTTTTCTCTTGAATTTATTTAATTAGCTCCTTTATTAAATATTTATTCCACTCTAATGTCTAAACATCATTTAATAGCTCCCTTATTGCAAATCCCAATGTCTCCATCCAACCTAGGGAACTAGTAGGATTGATGGAATTTTCCTGTTATAACCTTAATTGAATGGAGACATTACAGTCCTCCCCACCCAAGATTGCTTGTCTTCAAGCAATTTCAGATTTGGATGCTGCAAAATCTTCTCCTCTTCCCATGTTGCATCTTCACTCAGTAGATCCTTCGATTGTACTAAGCATTCTTTGATAGTTTTGCTCCTCAATCTCCTTTCCCTTGTCTTCAAAATCTTTTTAGGAACAAGTATGAGCTGACCTTCATCATCCAAAGGAGGAAGTATTTCTAAAGGGACAATTTTTTGACCAAGAGCTTTCTTGAGACAAGAAACGTGAAATACATTTTGGATTTTACTTCCTTCTGGAAGTTCTAATTCATATGCTACTTCCCCAATCTTCCGAACTACCTTGTATGGGCCATAGTATCTTGGTTTTATCTTTTCAGCTCCATTCTTTTTGAAAGATGTTTGTTTATATGGCTTCAACTTCAAATATACTAAATCATTAATCTGAAAGGTCCTTTCTTCTCTATGTCTATCTGCATATTGTTTTTGCTGGTTTTGGGCAACCTGCAAATTGTCTTTCAAAAGCTTTAAAATTTCTTGGTTCTCTTCCACCCAATATTTAGCTTTAAGGGCTCTACTATCACCAAAAATAATTTCAACAAAGGTGAGTGCATCATAACAATATAATGATTTGAAAGGATACATCCCTATTGACATATGAAAAGTGGTGTTGTAGCAAAACTGGCCCAAGTGTAGCCATTTTACCCATGCTTTTTGCTGCTCTGCCACATAGTTTCTTAGGTACCCTTCCAACCATTGATTTACCCTCTCTGTTTGTCCATTAGTTTGTGGATGATAGCTTGTACTTGGAGTCAACTGAGTGCCCACCAATCTGAAAAGTTCTTTCCAAAAAGCACCCATGAATCTACTATCTCTATCACTTACAATGCTCTTGGCGAGCCCATGCAATCTGAAGATTTCTTTGAAAAAAATATCAGCCACTTGTGCAGCACTAAAAGATGATGTAACAACAAAGAAATGAGCAAATTTTGTCAACCTATCCACTACCACATATATGCAATCCTTACCCAAATATTTTGATGCAAGGCGCCTTGTCGCTAAGGTTCTTGCTTAACAATACACACCACACACACGTTCACATAGACAAGATGCAAACAACATGCCAGAAGCTAGCTTATATTAATTCTACCGAAACAGTTACAATGCAAACTGCAAGAATGTAAAATAACTAACTAACTGTCGGCCTTATCCTTTTACAATACAAAAGTAAATGTGTGCTATCTCAGTGTGTTGATCGTCACCCTCTCCTGGTTCACCGCGGAACTCTGAGCTATGGATTGATCTTTTGCGCTCTATAGATGTGTGACTTTCCTCTCCAATCTAAAAAACTTCTCTTGAGCTCTCCCTATCCGATCCTCTTCCGCTCGAACTGAACTCCCCCTTCCTCTGTGCATGCACACAAGCCTTCTACTTTGCTACTATTGTTCCCGATATCACTCCGACTCCTGAAACATGCATCCTCTGTCTGGCGATATCCTCAGATCCTGCAGACCTGCAACTATCAGCGCCTCTGCCGTGCTGCATAGCCTCCACTTGTGGCGACATCTGTCATGTCTTCAACCACCTTCCATAACTTCCATTAACTTCCTTAGCAACCCCGAACTGTTTCCAAGTACTCTCCTTGACTTCTACACATCCTTCTGATAGGCTACAGTAATCCGTCATGTCGACCATACTGTCTGTCAGCTTCAACATACCTGTCAGATTTCTTTCTACTCTTGCGACTTCCAGTCCGCCCCTTCCTTGCCTCTTGGCCTTCACCTCAAAACCAGTCAGTTTCACGGTTCAACAACATGTCGACCCTCGACGACTCCGCTACTGCCTTGTCGTATGTCGACCATTTACATGTCAACCTTCGGCATCTTCTATCGATATGCGTATCGACTGCTCTTGCTCGACTCAATGACTTAGACAACAAATATGCTCCCCACACCAGTGGTCATTGGCACTCCCTCTGGTTAGCCTCCTTCCTGTTGATCAACTTCGACTGATCTGCCTAGGCCCCGATGCTCCTGCATCAGACTCCCCAGGTGAAAAAGAACTCGACTGCTCCGTCAGTATCCTGAACTCTTCTTTGGAAATCCATGTCACCTCCTGCAACTCATCACATTTCCATCGCACCAAGTATTCCTTCCTTCACGAGCTATGCGTACGCCCGACTTCGCATTCCTCTATTAATTCTGCGATTTCTTCCTTCTATTGATCTGGAATCTGCATTGTCCAGTTGATGTTCGAAACTTCCGCACTTCCACTGCTGGAACCTTCTTTGAACTTTTACAAATCTGAGACATTGAATGTTGGTGAAATGCTGAAGTCATTCAACAGTTCCAACACATAAGCGTTGTCCGAAATTTTCTTTAGAATCTTACATGGTCCAATCTTCTTTAGCTTCAGCTTGTTATATGTCCCTGTCGGAAATCTCTCCTTCCGCAAATGTGCATAGACTAAGTCTCCTTCGCTGAACGATTGTAGTCTCTTCTTCCTGTCGTCTCTCAACTTGTATGCCGCGTTACTCTTTTCTATGCACTTCGGCACATCTTCATGCACTTCTTTCATATGATCTACGAATGATTCTGCATCCACGCTTTTCTTGGTTTCTGTCGGTAACTCAACCAAATCCACCACTCCATGTGGGCTCCTTCCCTGAACAATCTAGAATGGGCTCAAACCTGTCGACCGATTCACAAAATTGTTATATGCAAACTCTGCTTGCGCCAACACATTTTCCCACTGCTTGGGTCTGTTGTCCGTTAAACACCTTAGAAGGTTTCCCAAACTTCTATTCACCACCTTGGTCTGTCCATCTTTATATGGATGATATGCCAAGTTAAACTGCAACCTCGTGTCCAATTTCTTCCATAGGGTTCTCCAGAAATGTCCCATAAACTTGGTATCTTTGTCCGATGTGATACTCTTTAGTAACCCATGCAATCTGACTACTTCTTTGAAAAATAGTACAGCAATTCCTATGGCGTCACTTGTCTTTCAACACAGAATAAAGTGTGCCATTTTCAAAAATCTATCGACTACAACAAATATTGAGTCGCTCCCTTGCTGCGTCTTTGGCAATCCTAGCACAAAATCCATGCTCAATTGCTCCCATGGGGTATCTAGTACAGGTAATGGCGTATACAACCCCGTGTTCTAACTCCTCCCTTTTGCCAACTGGAAGACTCTACATTGTTGAACCCACTTTCTGACATCTGTCGTCATTCTTGGCCAATAATACTTTTCTTCGACTAGTGCCTTAGTCTTGTTGATGCCAAAATGACCTGCTAATCCGTCGCTATGCAACTCTTGGATTAGGTTCTCCCTTATAGATCCTCTGGGAATACACAACTATTGTCCCTTGAATAGGTATCTCTCTTAGATAAAATAATCCAAGTATGGAGTCCTGTCAACACTCCATGGTTCACGAAAAGCCTCCCATGCTTTCGCAAAATCCCCGTGAGTCGCATACTCTACTTTCACTGACTCTATCCCTGTTGCCTGAACTGTCGTCGTGTTCAACAATGCAACCCTTCGACTCAGTGCGTCAGCAACCTAGTTCGACTTTCCCAACCTATGTCGCAACATGAACGTATATCCCTGTAGGAACTCGACCCATTTCATGTGCCACTGATTCAACTTCGACTGAGTATTCAGATACCTCAGTGCTTGGTGATCTATGTACAACACAAATTCTTTGGGAAACAAATAATGCCTCCACTTCTTCAATACTTGGACAATAGCATATAATTCTTGGTCATAGACCGAATATTTCCGCTTTGCATCATCCAATTTCTCACTGAGGAACGCAATTGGTATGCCCTCCTGGCTCAACACTACTCCAATTGCCATTCCACTCGCGTCACAATCGACTTGGAAAACTTTGTCGAAATATGGGAGCGCTAACACTAGGCTCTCAGTGACCTTTTCCTTCAACTTGTTAAAAGCTCGCTGGGCTGCTTCCATCCACTTGAATTTGCCCTTTTTAATGCACTCTATCAAATGTGCACAAATCTGACTCAATCCCCAAATGAACTTCCTGTAGAAACTGGCAAGTCCATGGAAACTCCTCACTCCAGTTGTACTTGTTGGTTCTGGTCAATCTAATATTTTCTTCACCTTCTCTGGGTCCATCACCAACCCTTTACCCGAGATTATGAATCCCAAGTACACCAATTATTCCTTCAAGAAGAAACACTTTTGTAGGTTCACCATCAGCTTCTCTTCCTGCAACTTCTGCAATACTTGTCGAATGTGCCCCAAGTGCTCTGTCTTGGTTCGACTGAAAATCAGAATGTCGTCTAGGTAGACTACGACAAACTTTCCCAAGAATGGTTTCAGTACCTCATTCATCAACCTCATGAAAGTACTGGGTGCATTAGTCAATCCGAATGGCATGACTAACCACTCATACATCCCTTCCTTCATCTTGAATGTTGTTTTCCATTCATCTCCTTCTCTAACCCGAATCTGGTGATAACCTCTCTTCAGGTCTATCTTTGTGAAGTACTTCGCTCCACTCAAGCAATCCATCAAGTCGTCCATCCTCAGTAATGGAAGCCTGTACTTGATCGTGATCCTTTTGATGGCTCTGGAGTCTGTACACATCCTCCATTCTCCATCTTTCTTCGGTGCTAATACTGTTGGTACCGCGCACCAGGCTCAGACTTTCTTTGATCAATCCTCTGTCCAATAACTCTTGGACCTGTCGATTGAGTTCCTGAACTTCTGTCAGACTCATCCTATGCAGTGCTTTGTTTGGAAGACTCGACCCTGGAATCAAGTCGATCTGATGTGATATACTTCTTGTCGGTGGCAATCCCGTCGGTGTCTCATCGACCATTATGCTCTGAAACTCTTCAAGCATCTTTTCGACTTCGATCGAAATCTTCTCTATTGTCGCCTTCTCGAAACATGGTCCTTTTGGAATGATCGCAAAACATCCCGCCTGCTTTTCCTCTCCCGTGAGGAATTCTTTCGTTGAGCACATCAGCACTCGCTTCTCCCAAAAGTTGCTCTCGCCGTGCTTACCATTGGCTCGCTCCTCCGGATTTGGCTTAAGATTCCTTTGCACGCCATTCTTCCACACTATGACTGTGTTGTCTCGACCATCATAGATCATTTTTCGATCATATTTCCATGGTCTCCCTAACAATAGATGGTACACGTCCATTGGGATTACGTCGCACAGTACACTGTCTTCATATCCTTCAGCTCTGAAGTTGATCAAGAACTGTCTGGTCACCTTTACATGGTGTCCTTTCTGCAACCATGAGATCTTGTAAGGGTGTGGATGTTCTCAACACTTCAACCGCGCCTTGTCGGTTACCTCTATCGACAGATTCTCAGTACTTCCACCACGAACTATGGTCTTGCAACGCCATTCACCGATTCGCAAATTGGTTCGAAAGATTGCCTTTCGCTGTGCCGGCTCTTGCTCGTCGCGTCGGTCGTCCAAAATCAGTGTCTTCCTGGCTGTCATGGCCTGAATTTTCTTCTTACCATCCTCACTGCTGTCGGATGTCGATTCTTCCCTCTCGTCGACTTGCTCATCTCTTCGACATCTGGGATTTGAATCCTCTGCAACATGTAGGTTCTCTGGGAATTCATATGCCTTGTTTCCCGCTCATCGACACTTGTAACAGATTATGGCTAGTTTGTTAGCTCCCTTTCTATCGGATGGACCATTTCGACCATACGCACCTCGACTGCGTGTTCCTCGACCATCTCGTCAGTTTTCTTGCGTTTTATCTCTTGTCGATGTCCCCTCTGCATGTCGGTTATCTTCAACATTTTCTCTCCTGTAACCATTACTTTGGCCTTTCGCGGAAACAGACTTCGCACCCCGACTAGTCATCCTACCTTTGGTTGCTGCGGATTTCCTCAATAGTTTCTCTTTTGCCTTCAGAGCTAACTGGTAGGCTTCTCCAATCGCTTTGAATCTTGGCATGCTCAATTAATTCTGAATGGCATATTTCAAGCCGTTCACGTATCTAGCGACAACTTCTTCTCCTTTGTCGGTCTGACCCGACCTTATCGACAATCTATAGAACTCTTCCATGTACTCCTTCATGGTCATCTCTTTTTGTCGAAAGTTATGCAACTTCCAGAAGAAGGAAATCACATAGTCATTTGGCAATAACTTCCCTTTCAGCTTGGCAACCATCCTATCCCAAGACTTGATTTTCTCCTTGCCCTTCCTTGCCCTTCTTGACTTTGTCATCCTGTGCATTGTCCCACCACAATGAGGCATGACCCTTCAACCTCAAACATGCAGTCTTAACCTGTTTAGGATCCTCGATCTACTCTATGTCGAAGTATTTCTCCATCTCTCTGAACCAGTCGATCAATTCTTATAGATCCAGACTTCCTGAGTAGGTATGTACATCTATCTTTGTCTGACCTCTCATATCCATCAAAAGTTTGATGAGTTTGTCTTCTGGTTCTTCTCTTGCTGCTTCCCATGCTTCCACTTCTTCGACCTCTTCGTCGTTGTGGTCTAGCACATCAGGAATACAACCACGCCTTTGGATTTCTTTGATCAATGCGACTTCATTTGTCAAAGTTCACATTGTTCGGACGCAATCGTCGAACATCTCATGATCAACTGTGACTGCTGGGCCATGCGCTCTTCGTCCAACACCTCGAACATTAATGCCTCTGTGAGCCATTTTTAACCTCGGCTGAAACTCCCACTTTGTCCAATCGCAACCAGACTTCAAAAAGTCATACACAGCTCTACCCAACCGCAGCTGAAGCTGTTCAATGCACTTGCACACTGGATTCACCTCCAATGTCGATACCAACTGACGCTATCCTTCGAATCTCAGGATACTAGCCGCTTTGATACCACTTGACGCAGGGCGCCTTATCGCTAAGGTTCTTTCTTAACAATACACACCACACACACGTTCACATAGACAATATGCAAACAACATGCCAAAAGTTGGCTTATATTACTTCTACTGAAATTATTACAATGCATAACTATGTGCTATCTCAGTGTGTCAACTGTCATCCTCTCCTGGTTCACTACGGAACTCTGAGCTATGGCTCTATCTTCTATGCTTTGTAGATGTGTGACTTTCCTCTCCAATCTACAAAAATTCTCTTGAGCTCTCCTTCTCCGATCCTCTACTGATCAAACTGAACTACCCCTTCCTCTGTGCCTGTGCACAAGCCTTCTACTCTACTGTTGTTGTTCCCGAGATCAATCCAACTCCCGAAACATGCATCCTCTCTCTGTGGATCTCCTCAGATCCTTCATACCTGCAACTGTCAGTGCCCCTGCCGTGCTACACAGCCTCCACCTGTGGCGACATTTGTCATGTCTTCAACCACCTTCCATAACTTCCATTAACTTCCTTAGCAACCCCGAACTGTTTCCAAGTACTCTCCTTGACTTCTACGTATCCTTCCGACAGGCTACGGTAATCCGTCATGTTGTCCATACTGTCTGTCAGCTTCGACATACCTATCGGATTTCTTTCTACTCTTGCGACTACCAGTCCACCCCTTCCTCACCTCTTGGCCTTCGCCTCAAAACCCATCGGTGTCGTGGTTCGACAACATGTCGACCCTTCGGTGACTCCGTTGCTACCTTGTTGTCTATCGACTATTTACATGTCGACCCTTGACCTTCGACATCTTCTGTCGATATGCACATCGATTGCTCCTGCTCAACTCATTGACTTAGACAACCAATCTGCTCCCTGCACCAGTGGTCGTCGGCACTCCCTCTGGTCGGCCTCCTTCCCGTCGATCAACTTCGACTGATCTGCCTAGGCCTCGATGCTCCTGCATCAGATTTGGGAAAACCGGTGATGAAGTCCATTGAGATATTGTCCCATTTTTGCTCCGAGATGGGCAATGGTTACACAAGCCAGTTGGGCATGTAAGTTCAGATTTTTTTTGCTGACATACCTTACATTCATTCACATATTTATGAACATCTTCCTTCAACCCCTTCCAAAAAAACCTTTGCCTTAATCGCCTATAAGTTTTGAAGATCCCTGGATGGCCAGCTAGTGGGGAATCATGTGCTTCTTGCAAAATTTTATACTTGAGTTTTGAATCTTGAATCAAATAAATTCTGCCCTTATAGTATATCATCCCATTCAAAATCATGTAGTTATCATCCCCTTTGATTCCATCTAATACATCACAAGCAAATTTATCTTTGGCATATTCAACTAATAGCATGTTTTTCCAATCCTTGGCAATGTCCATGAGAGAAAAATAAGGTATTCTAGATAATGCATATGCTACAATGTTATTCTTTCCTTTCACATATTCAATATCAAAATCATAAGCTTGAATCTTGCTTACCCACTTTTGTTGTCTTTCATTTAGATCCTTTTGGGTGAGGAAGTGCCTTAGACTATTGTGGTCAGTTTTCACCACAAACATGTTTCCCACCGAGTATTGTCTAAACTTGGCCAATGCATGCATGATGGCCAACATTTCTTTGTCATAGATGGAGTAAAGCTTTTCATGAGGCTGCAACTTTCTGCTCTCAAAGGCTATAGGGTGTTGGCCTTGCTTTAGGACAACCCCTATTCCTCCACCTGAAGCATCACATTCCACAACAAAAGGTTTAGAAAAATCAGGTAATGCAAGTATGGGACAACTACTCATTACCTCTTTCATTTTTTGGAAGGCCTTTTCAGACTCTTCATCCCACTTGAAAGCATCCTTCTTAGTCAAATTAGTGAGTGAAGAAGTCAATTTGGATAACCCTTTCACAAACTTTCTATAATAGGTGCATATTCCAATGAAGCCACTTAATTATGTGATGTTTTTTGGTGATGGCCATTCTAAGATAGCCCTGATTTTTTCCATGTGTACTTTCACTCCTTATTTCCCAAGATTGTGCCCAAGATACAATAGTTCCTTCATCCCAAATTCACATTTAGACATCTTAGCAAACAAGGACTGTTCTTGCAAAGTTTTCAACACAATCTCTAAATGTTGCAAATGCTCTTCCCAAGTTTTACTGTAAATGAGAATGTCATCAAAGAAAACCAAAACAAACCTTATAAGCTGCTTGCAAAAGATCCTATTCATACATGCTTGAAACGTGGCTGGAGCATTAGTTAATCCAAAAGGCATAACAAGAAACTCAAAGTGGCCATAATGACATCTAAAAGCAGTCTTTTGCACATCTTCTTTCTTCATTCGAATTTGATGATAACCTGATCTAAGGTCAATTTTGGAAAAACATTTGGCCCCAAATAGCTCATCCATGAGCTCATCAATATTAGGAATAGGATACCTATTCTTGATTGTCTTCTTGTTCAAGGCTCTAAAGTTTATGCACATCCTCAAGGTTCCATCTTTTTTCTTTACCAACACTACTAAAGAAGCATAAGGGCTAGAGCTTGGTCTAATGAATCACAACTCTAGGAGTTCTTGGATGGCCTTTTCAATTTCATCTCTGAATTTTTTTAGATTTCTATAGGGTGGTATTTGAATGGGTGAAGTACCCTCCAAAATAATGTTGTGCTCAACCCCCCTATCAGGTGGTCTACCATGTGGAAGATCTCTAAAAACTTTTTCATACTTTTGCAATAGTTTCTCTATGTCCTTTGGGTGTTCAACAACCTTTATGTTTGGCTTGGGAGATGTGATATGACATTGAGCAGCCCATTTTATGTCTCCATGCCTCAATATAGATCTCATACTATTGGAAGTCACTACTTGATTTGGGTAGGTGTGCTGCCCTCTCACAACCCTTAGTATTCCTTTCAAATATTGAAATTTCATCTCAGGAATTTGATAGTTTACTGTATGCTCCCCTATAGAGTACAGCCATTGCACTCCCAAAACCACATTAGTATCAGCAACATCAACCACATAAAAGCTATCAACAAAAGTATAGTTACCTTTGGTGACTTGTAGCTTTGGAACCCATGTTTTGCACTCCATTGTGTTGTGACCGGGAATGACAACTGTGAAGCCATTGAATGGTTAAATAGGTATCTTTCTTCTCTCCACCATGTCTACATCAATGAAGTTATGTGTGTCTCCTCCATCTACCAAAATTGAATCTCTTTGTCCTAGTACCACACCCTTGCATCGAATAGTGTGATAACGAGGCACTACTGAAAGTACTGCCATTCTTACTTTGTCAGGTAAGGGCTGAATTTCTTCTTGTTTCCCTTCTTCTGCTGTATCATATCCCTCTTATTGATCTGAAATATGTCCTTCTCCATCTATACCCCCTTCATACTCATCATTATCAGAAAATACTTCAATGTATTGAGCCTTTCCCTTAGTACATTTGTGCCCCGGCGCCCATCGCTGAAAACATGTGTAGCATAATTTTTTTCTTCTAAGTTATTCCCTATTCAATCCCTCTTTCTTATTCTTTTAAATGTATCCTTTTTCCAAGGCTTCTTTTCAAATGCATCCTTTTTCCAAGGCTTCTTTTCAAATCTGAAGTTAGGCTTGGGAGGAAATCTAGTTATAGGAAGCACATTTTGGAGGTCTCTAGTCAAGCTCATAACATCCTTCAATGTAGTTGGTTTATGAGATTTAACTAAAAATTTTAAGGGTTCAACCAAACCTTCAGTGAAAAAAATACTAACCTTCCCATGGATACATCAACCACCTTGACTGATAACTTTTGAAATTCTAACATGTATTCAGTAGGAGTTCCCACTTGCTTCAATTGGGCTAGTTCTTTGAAAGGTAATTCTGGGTCTTTTTGCTCAAATATCTCTAACACCTTGCCAACAAATTCTCCATAGGTAGTAACCTGATCATGTCCCAAAGTTTTCAGACCATGGAACCACCATTCATTGGCATCTCCTTCTAGATGCAAAATTGCCATTTTTAAGGCATCCTCTTCCACCATTGGATTCAGCTGAAAATACACATCTAGTTTTTGCACCCAAGCGTTAGCAGAACTTTGAGAGGAACCATCAAAAGTAGGAAGTGGCATTTTACCAATGGCACAATTTAATTTTTTATTTTGGAATAGAGCCCTATTATCCTCCCTCTTCTTGAGTTTGTTTGAGACAGTAAAGTATTGGTCAAATGGTAGAGTCCTTCTACAATCCTCACTCAACTTTTCCCATTCTTTTACCAATCCATCCATGTCAAATGGGGTGTTAGGCTCTTCTTTGGGCACAATAAATTTAGGTGCAGTAGGCCTTGGTGTGCTTTGAAATTCATTAGGTCTATTATGGGGTCCTGTGATTGAGAAAATATGCCCACCCAAGGTCTTCTTTTCTTCTGAATGTGAACTACTGTTGCCCTCCCATTACTCCTTTGCCTCCAAGTTCGCTAGCCATCAATTCGAATCCTTTCATCATCTGTTTGTTCATGTCTCTAATGCCACTTGAAAGGTATTCAAAAAAATGTTTTATGACTGCAATAAATTCCTCCTCCTGTTCTGAGGTTTCCTTTCCATTCTTAGTCATGGTTTCAACAATATACTCTTCTTTTCCTACTACTTCCTCTTAAACTTCAAGTTCTAAGGGTGGTGTATTATTTATTTGGCTCCTTATAAAGACCATTAGGTCCCAATATCATGCTCTGATACCACTTGTAATGTCTCTTTTTAATAAATTTATTAAAATGACAAATTTTTCACTTTTTCCCCTAGTTCGACCTTTGACTAGTTTTGATGTCTAGGTCTCCAAATTGCTCCAAATGCTCCCAAATATTCAGAGAAGGTGTATGAATAATATTAAAACTTGATTATGATGTTCAAGGATGATTTAGGACCATAAAAATACTCCTACAAACTCCTTTAAGATTCTGGCCAATGTATGGAATTTTACTAGCAATTTGGGGGTTCAAATCCCCCCAAGGTAAATGCTGAATATGGCTCTCCAAATGCCTCCAAACCCACTCGAATTTATGAAAAGAGGTAGGGGATGTCTAAGGGAAAATATTAAGGTCTCATATGAACCATTATTCAGTTTTTGAAGTCTTTTATAACACTCTCGTAACAACTACAAAATCACTAGTTTCAACCTTGGGGGAAATGGCATTAAATCTTCTCCAAATGGTATTAAACTGATCAAAATGACTCCAAATTCTTAAGTAATGAAAATTAAACTTGTGAATCTCATAAATGAAAGTCAATTAATCATAAATACATCATAGGAATGATCTTCCATTCGAATACATCAATACATCATTGCTACACATCAAGATAGTGGGGAAATGGCACCATTCTTTCATTAACAATCAGATTTATACATTTCCACTTGGAATATAGACCTAAAAAATTTATGAGTATGAAGAGCATATTATTTAATTCATATTAAAAAATAAATTTGGCATTAGAAGCTCCCCCAAAGAGTACAATAGCTCACCAAAAGCGCCTCTCCTCAAGGATCAAGAATATGCAATGAAAACTGGAAATGGTTGAAGGAGTGAGCTGCACTAGAAGAAACCACGAGCTTCCCTATAGCTTACACCTGCAAATAAAGACTCCATTAAATCTCTCATGAAATTTCTGAATGGCCTTTCCACACACCAACTAGGATGGGAATCTTTCACCCTCGAAATTGGCTACGGCAAGTAGACTAGTTTTTCATTAGCTCTCTTCACAAATGCAAATTCTCAAAATGATAAAAATACCTTCTCTTGGTTGATCCCTGTATTTTATAAACATCCTTAGCCTTCTAAGGTTCCCAATCCATCCATAACTCCAAGCCACTTCGAATTAGGGTGGGGGCTCAAGATTTGCCATGTGTCCTCCCTTTCCAAGCCTTCCACCTTTCACCAATTTGAATAGGAACCCATTGAGCTTCCCCAAATCCCATGAGAACCTTATTGGATGATATATTTAGGCCTGACATGTTATAATGGTCAGATTTCAGCAATCAGATCTGAAATTTGTCATAAGTGTCATAGCATCTTCATCATTATTGTCATATAGGTTAGGGAATCTAGTCCAAGTGTCCAATAACTCCTCATTTGACTCTTCCTTCTCCTTAGGAGTTACACTTACATCCAAATTTGACCTATGATGCATGTGGCCAAGTGTATGAGCCTCCTAACTCATCCCAAGAACATTAGGATTCCCATGGATTCAAAATTGCAAGAGGAGGATGCCATGTGGCACATAATTTCTAGCTTGTGTGGGCCCCACAACCCTCCATGTGTCTTCATGATCAATTGCCACTTTGTTTTTCTCTTGAATTTTTTTAATTAGCTCCTTTATTAAATTATTTATTCCACTTTAATGTCTAAACATCATTTAATATCTCCCTTATTGCAAATCCCAATGTCTCCATCCAACCTAGGGAACTAGTAGGATTGATGGAATTTTCTTGTTATAACCTTAATTGAATGGGGACATTACATCGATCTACAAGGATCGGTCACCATCCAGATAATGAAAATTCGTTAGTGATCTAGCAACCGATCTACATAGATCGATCCCCATTCACTTCCATCGACATACACATGCAATGACAAGATCGTTCACCGATCGCATTGCATAGTATGCAAACACAACAAAGGTTGTACGCAATCTGGCATCGAGGCATTACGTCATTGATCCATAGAGATCAATCACTGTATACCTCTATACGATCCGAGGTGTGAAGAAGTATTCACATGGACCGGCATCGATCTACAGAGATCGAGATCCATCCATATTAAACATTATACAGGTAAGATGCAATATTACGAATGAACCCACATTGATCCATGGAGACCAATCACCATTCGCTTGTTGATGTGCAGGGTTAATAAATTTGCACCATTGTCCTGGCATTGATCCATAGAGATCAATCACCCTTTGTTTAAATCAATAAGAAGAGATAATATTTCACACAATCGTTCAGGCATTGATCTACAGAGATCAATCACCCTTGTTTAAATCGATAAGCAAAGATAATATTTGACACAGTCATTCGGGCATTGATCAACAGATATCAATCACCCTTGTTTAAATCGATAGACATAGTTCATAAGTACACAAAGTCATTCAGGCAGTGATCCACAGGGATCAATCACCATTCGATGACGAGTTGTATACATAAAGAACATCACATACATTTAGGCATAGATCTGTAGGGATCGATCACAATCCACACAGATGCATACAGAAGGGACCTCACATGCATTCGGGCATCGATCTGTAGGGATCGATCACCATACCCATTAAACGAGATGCATGCATAGTAAAACATAGGCAATCGAGCATTGATCTATATGGATCGATCGCCATCCATGATACACTATATGCATACATTGAAAAACATCACAGCCATTCTGGCATCGATCGCCATCTAGAATAAATGATTTGAATACATTGAAAAACATCACATCCATTCTGCCATCAATCTATATGGATCGTTTGCCATCCAAAATAAACGATACGCATATATTGAAAAACATCACAGTCATTCCAGCATCGGTCTATATGGATCGATCGCCATCCATAATAAAATGATATGCATATATTGAAAAACATCACAATCATTCCAGCATCGATCTATATGGACCGATCACCATCCATAATCAACAAACGAAAGTATAATACTGTGTTTCAAAACAGTGATACATCATTTGGTTTATGATGAAACACGAACGCTGTCCTGGTCGAGTCGTCCAGCATGTAGACCACTCATAAGCTCAGATCGATTGCCATCCAATAATAAAAAAAATCAAAGTGGAAGAAATGTTACAGTGTCCCTGTTATGTAAGAACATGGACGCCGTCAAGGATGAGTTATCCAACATATTGGAAGATCTAAACACAAGAATACCAAATCGTATTCTCGGATTGTCAGTTCCAACAAAAGGAAACATAGTATAATATCATCAACAGTCCCATACAATACCAATGGCGCCTTGCGCAAACCCAGAAATAAGATGAAGTTTGGACAAAGTTAAATACATTCACGGTTGAATCATGAGGATTCACGATTTCCTCCCATTATTACGAAAATCCATTTCAAGTTTGGTTCATAGAAAACATTTATACAGTCAATATAAATTGCAAATAATTCCATCCGTGTTGATCATATTATTATCTATAATCACATGCATTTTCACATATATTCAACTAAATAAAGGATACCTATCCGGACGAATGTCAAGTTGATGACGGTGATATCGTATCTCAAGTGCTTCTCGATCCTCTTCCAAAACTTTAGAATTCACTGGCGGACACCTCGGTTAACCTCTTGACCATATCAAGAGTACTCTTCTTCCTCCCGAACCCCCGAGCAATCGGGTCGTAGAGATCACACACAAACTAGAGATCTATAAATGGTATTCCCCCCCCACCAAGACCTCTTGCCAAATTCACAATAGAAGCAAATCAATGTCTTATAATCATTATGGTAACCATCCAGCCATAGGGTGTCCTCCCCTTTCCTCTTTCCTTCCTTAAATAGGAAATTCCTCTGCGACATGTGTCGTTTCATGCAAATATGCCTAATTATTTAATTATTCAAATATAATTTTCTCACCCAGCCATGTGTTCAATTCCTAAGAGAGTCCACCTACATTCCTAGATTTACTCAAGTTTGTCCCCCCCTGATTCTTCAACCTGGTTTCTATTTTTGTGGGTGCAAGTGGAGATGTTTACATGCTAATGTTTTAGTCTACTATTTGCTCCTAAACAAATATTCTCCATTATTTTAATTACAAATAATTATTTCATGTGCAAATGGCCTAAATGCAAATCTATATGCTTGATGCATAATATTCATCCATCGTTCTCGTCTTGGGTCTAGGTACCACTTCGTTGGGTCCATTCATCCCTCATTTTCTTTTTATCAACATGATACCACATCGTCGGGTCCTTTCGTTAGTACTTCCTCCGTTGCATCTGATTTGCGGGAACTTCATGTAGGGATTTAGGATTCGTTACCTACAATCCTTTGTCTACACTCTATTGGAGACTAATGGCGCTGAGGAGTAAGTCCATTCTTATTGCGCACCCCCCAACCTTGTACGTGACCAACTCCGTCATGGTCCACTTCGCACGACTTCATGCTTCCCCGAGTAAGTGCATAGGTGCTTTTCAAATCGTGAGTGGAATCCGCAGGAAGTCGACACTATCGTTGTTCCTTCGTGTGTGATTTTATTCGTACTCTACGACCCATTTATTTCCTTTGTGATTCCGTCGGTGAATCATTTCACCTGTCGTTGCACACATGCTCCAAAGCACACATTAGTAGCTCTATTCTCATTCATCATAATTCATTTCACAATCTACTAATCGTTAAGAAATCATAACTTACTCATAACATCATATATTTCGTCAATCTGCTAATCATTAAGCCAACATGCATTTCTTTCACTCACATCATATATTTCATAACATAGCTAACCGTTAAGCAACATATTCATGTATACATATCAGATATTTCATAAAACAACTAATCAGTAAGCAAGCATACTTTTATTCATCAAATTCAGATAAAGTATCCATTTCCACAAATGCCATTTAATTCATTGTTTTCATTCGTCAATTTTTCATCATGCACATCATCAGGTTTTTCTCATTTATTCAAAATATATGATTAAAGGGTCCTTTTATTAAAGTTTTATTCAATTGGGTCACTTGAAAAGTACCCTAAAAGTCTACATCAGTCTAGGGGCACTACATACACCCCTTCTTATTTAGAACTTCGTCCCGAAGTTCAGAATAAATACAGAAACTTACGATGCATCTCAGATGCGTCCTCCCCAAGTTGCGGAGCTAGGACTATAATTGTCCCACTGCACTTTGACTTGATCAATCACACGGTGCCTAAGATACCATGTGCGCTGGCCCAATACCCAGATCGTCTCGGCTATCATGGCCCTGTCGTCCATTATTTGCACATGGCTTAGATCAATAACATGTGAAGTATCGGGAACATAATGACGTAATACTGAAACGTGAAAAACATTGTGAATCCTACTCAAAGATGACGGCAAGTCAAGACGATAGGCAATCGGTCCTATCCGTTCCAAGATCCTAAAGGGTTCTATGAACCTAGGAGATATCTTAGCTCCCTTGCCAAATTTTATTGAACACTTTTGCGGTTTCACTCGCAGAAATACCTTATCCCCAGTCTCATAACTCTGATCCATTCTATGTGCATCCGCATAGCTCTTATGCTGATCCTGCGTTTCCTTTAGTCGAGCACGAATGGTCACCATCTGATCTTCCATTCCTGTATCACTTTTGGGCCTAACAATGCCCTTTCTTCCAATCTATCCCAACTTATGGGAGTTCTACAAGGTCGTCCATAGAGAAATTTGAAAGGTTCCATTTGAATTGAACTTTGATAACTGTTGTTGTAAGCAAATTCCACTAAAGGTAGGTATTCTTCCCACCTTTTCTGTTGATCCATTACATACATCCTTAACATGTCCTCCAAAACTTGGTTTACCCTTTCAGTTTATCCATCTGTCTTTGGGTGATAAGCTGTACTAAAGTTGAGTTGAGTACCTAGGGATTCCTGGAAGCTTGTCCAAAACCTTCCGGTAAATACCGAACCTCTATCAGAAATAATCTTTTTTTGATATACATGCAATCTTACAACTTCATTCATGAAAACTTTAGCAATTTCAGGAGCTTGATACATGTTCTTGATAGGTAGGAAGTGGGCACTCTTGGTAAGAGTGTCGACTACTACAAAAATGGTGTCATGTATTTTGTTGGTCAAAGGTAAACCAACTATAAATTCCATGGAGATGACTTCCCATTTAGATTCAGGAATCACATGCGGTTGGAGTAATCTGGCGGGGTGTTGGTGTTCTACTTTCACCAACTAACATTCCATACATTTTTCTATAACACTAACCACATCCTTCTTCATTCATTGCCAAAAGAATAAGGGTTTCAGATATGCATACATCTTCTTTACTCCAGGATGAGCTCTATAAAACGCCCTATGGGCTTCTCTCAAAATCAACTTTCGAATCTCTTCATTTTTTGGTACATAGATATGGTTTTTATACCTTAGTAACCCATCCATGTCCAAGGAGTACCCTTCATACTTTGGAATCCTCATCTGCTCAGTCTCTAATTCCATTTTCACTTCGTTATACCATGTGTCATCCTGTTGTAGTGCTAGAATCTTCTTTCTTAGGTTGGTTTTCATCGGTATAACTGAAAATATCCTAGGTCTTCAACTAAGTGCATTAACTACTTTGTTTAAGGTTCCCTTCTCATAAGTAATGTTGAAATTGTACTCATTGAGTAACTCCGACCATCTTCTTTGTCTAGCATTTAAGTCGCTATCAGTGAATATATGTTGTAGCCCACAGTGGTATGTCTTTAGTTCAAATTTCCTTCTGACCAAGTAGTGTCGACATAACCTTAATGCATGAATCACTGCAATCATTTCCATATCATGGGTTGCATAGTTCTCTTCGTGCGGTCTTACTCTTTGGGATGTGTAGGCAATCACCCTTCTTTCCTGCATCAATACACACCCAAATCCATCCTTCGATGCATCCGTACAAACTAGAAAATCCTTTTCCATATCAGGAACTTTCAGTATTGGTGCAGTTGTTAGTAGTTTCTTAAGTTTAGCAAAATCCTCTTCACATTTCTCAGCACACACAAAGGGTCTATTTTTCTTTTGTAATTCCATTATGGGTCCTGCCACCTTGGAGAAACCTTCTACAAACTGTCTATAATATCCCGCCAATCCCTTAAAGCTTCGTACCTCATGTACATTAGTGGGTGTCATCCATTCCCAAATTACCTCAATATTTGTTGGATCCACTGCAATCCCATCACCATATATAATGTGTCCAAGGTAGTGAATCTCCTTCCGAAAGAATGAACACTTGGATAACTTCCCGTATAAATGATTCTCTCTTAAGCATTGTAGCACTATTCTCAAGTGTTCCTCATGTTCTTCAGGCATTCTAGAATATATCAAAATGTCATCCGGGAATACTTGTACAAATTTGTCTAGGTACTGACGAAACACACCATTCATTAAGTTCATAAATACGCTTGGTGCATTTTTCAATCCCAAAGGTGCCACAAGAAACTCAAAGTGTCCAAATCTTATCTTGAAGGTAGTCTTAGGGATATATTCATCTTTAATCCTCAGCTGATGATATCTCGACCTCAGATCTATCTTTGAAAATACTGTCGCTCCTTTCATTTGATCAAAAAGGTCATCAATCCTCGGTAGAGGGTATTGTTTTCTTATAGTTGCCTTGTTTAGTTGACATTAATCAATGCACAACCACCATGATCCATCTTTCTTCTTGACAAATATCACAGGTGCTCCCCATGGGGATACACTGGGTCTAATCAACCCCAAATCTAATAACTCTTGAAGTTGGATATGTAATTCTTTCCGTTTCGGTACCGACATTCGGTAAGGAGTTCTAGCTATAGGCTCTATTCCTGGTTTCAGTTCAATAGTGAAATCTAATTCACGCTGTGGTGGTAGACCAGGTAGAGCATCCAGAAATACATCCATGTATTCTGAAAATAGAGGGTGGTTGATTACTTCCACTTTATCTCCTTCCTTGTTCATACTTATTACTGCATAAAGTTGGCATCCCTTTCTCATACTCTTCTTCAGTTGCATGGCCTAAATCATCCTTAAGGAAAATTTCATTTTCCTTCCTGCAAGTACTCTCTTATAACCTTCATCATCGTAAAAGGTTAACTCCTTACTTTGGAAATCCATTACTGCTGAATGTGCCTCTAGACAATCCATTCCTAGGATTAGATCATAAGTGCCTAATTTTGTAGCATAGAATGACACTCTAGTAGAGCATACCCCTAAGTCAACTTCGCAATATTCTACCTTAAGACCCACTCTTTGTATACTTCCGAAGTCCATTTAGACAGTGTTGAAATCCTCTTGACTGATTGCCATCATCTTACTACGTTCTAAAGCTTTAAATGAAATGAATCTTTCAGTAGCACCAAGGTCTACTAGTAAAGAGAATACATTACCGTCTATCTTACCAGTGGTCTCGAGGACTGTACATTGGTGTTCGACTTGGGGATTGTTGACAGTCGGATGGATATAGTGCGCTCGTCCCAGATCAACCGCAGTGGGTTGTCGAGGTCCTTTATTTCTTCTGTTCCCTTGGTTTTTTCGAGGGCATTCGCTCTGGAAGTGTGGCCCTCCACATTTCCAACATCCAGACTTTGGACCTCTAGTAATATTTCTGGTTGGTACATTGTTTCGTCATGGATCGAACTGTGTTGGTTTCCCAAAAGTTTTTACTTGATCATTTCTCGGTGGCGGTGGTCGGTAGGGTGCTCTATTATCTCTATGAGATTTTCCACTGAATGATCCTTTCCCAATGTTCTTTTGTCCATAGTGATGCTTGGGTGCAACAAAAAATTGACTGCTTTGGTCAACATTGACAAAGTTCCTACTGGGTGGTCCTTTACATGCAAGTTCTTTTTCACCTATAAGATCCTTTAGGACTGCGTCATGTAAGGTAGAGGGAATTAAGATGTGAACCTTATCCCTGATATTCTGGTTCATCCCAAACACAAACTTGTTGACCTTTAACTTTTCTGTCGAAATGTGAGATGCATATCTCAGTAGTTCCATGAAACAGATTTCATACTCTTGCACCGCTCGTTTCCCTTGCCTTAAGGCGTTGAAGTCATTTAAATGTCGTTCGATGAACTCATCGAATAGATAATGTTGAAGGAAATGCTAGTCAAACCCCATGAAACCTCCTCCTGCTCCAAGCCTAGTTGTGGTCGCAAAGTTTTCCACCATAGGAGAGCTTCTCCCTTTAGCTGTAGAACTGCCATGCGAACCTTCATGTTTGAGGTGTATTCCCTCAGTGCAAAGCACATAGCCATGTTTTCCAACCATGCCTCACCATCAATTCCTTCAGTGGAACCCCAAAATTTTGGAAATCTGATCTTTTCTAGTTCCCGATGTATTTTGACCGGTGGTACGACGACGACTTGTGAGCTGCCGTTCTCGTGACCTAATATCGTAACTAAGGCCTTCAACATCCGTTGGAAGATTCTCATCATGGAAACCACTTCTCCGGAAGGAATGGTTTCTTGTTCTTCTTGCCGCGGTGGGGTGGCTGTCAGAGTTAAAGTGGGTGGAGGACGTCCAACATGTCCTCGCCCGCCCCTTCCTCTCCCTCTCCGTCCGCGATGATCCATGTCCTAGATTCAATGGGAAATTTATTAGCTTTCAACATGTTGTATTAATTTGTAATTGCGACAAATTAATTTAAGTAAAATCAGTTGAATGTCTTTGCGGAAGATGAAATAAAAGTTTTCTTGGTCCGGTTATGGTTCGACCGGCTCTGATACCAAATGTAGGGTCCAACTAGGTTACTTTTTATTTTTTTTGTAAATAAGAAATATACCAGTTTGTATACAGATTAAAGATAAGTAGTCAACTTCCTTTTCAGAAAACATAACTTAAGATGACATTATTTTATCCTAGCAATATAGAAGGACTTATTCCCTTAACCAAAACCCTAGTCTAATCCACATCATAACATAATCAATTACTCATTCCCTATCTTCATACATTCTCAAGTGTTGACCATTGCATTTATATTAAAGGAATTCTTAAACAGTAAATTATTTCTTCTATGCAACTGTTTCACTTTAATTTATCATCCATATTTATCCTTGAGCTAGATTGCTCATAATTACAATTCTTCTGTTTGTTCGGTAATTATGTATACAACATATGAAAATCCTGAGAACACGCTAGTATGCATTAAATATACATATATGGAAATCCTGGAAACCAGTTAGTATAACTATCAGTAAATAACATATGAAAATATTGAACTCAAGTCCATATGAATATCCATTATTTATACTATAAGTCAACTCAACAAACCTTGTCATAAAAGTGACTACTTCCTACGCTCAACTCTATTTAATGAATTACAAGTTTAACCAACATCTAAGTACTCGATCAATTACAAACTAAGTTCAATTTTTACACAAAAACTTAGTGCTTACAATGGATTCGCTCGATCGACAAGGATCTGAGCTCGACTCCACAACATAATATAAATGATCATTCTATTGGACTGACAAACAAGTTAAAGTTCGCATGAGGTATATGGAGAGTGAACTCCACTCCCATATCCTTACACTGGTCACGCCGAGAGTATAGGAATTCATGCCTTACCATAGCGTTTGATTCACGACATGCATTGCATGGCATCGATCCTTATATCGTGTGCATGCCTTTCCATGTGTATGTGATCAATTTAAATGTAATACTACATAGGAAGACACAATAATATCGATCCATGGGGAAATCGCATCTATAGCCAACAAAGTGCGAACATAAGGAAATAATTTGACCTTTGACATCGATCTACAAGGATCGGTCACCATCCGGATAATGAAACTTCGTTAGTGATCCCACACCGATCTACAAAGATCGATCCCCATTCACTTCCATCGACATACGCATGAAATGACGAGATCGTTCACAGACTGCATTGCATAGTATGCAAACACAACAAAGGTTTTACACAATCTGGCATCGAGTCATTACAGCATTTATCCACAAAGATCAATCACTATCTACCTCTATACGATCCGTGACATGAATAAGTATTCACATGGGCCATCATCGATCTACAAAGATCGAGAGCCATCCATATTAAACATTATACAAGTAATATGAAGTATTATGAATGAACTCACATTGATCCATGGATACCAATCACCATTCGCTTTGTTGATGTGCAAGGTTAATAAATTTGCACCATTGTACTGGTATTGATCCACAGAGATAAACCACCAATAGTTTAAGTTGACATACAAAGATGTAATTCACTTAATCATACGGGCATTGATCCACAGAGATTAATCGCCCTTTGTTTAAATCAATAAGAAAAGATAATATTTCACACAGTCGTTCGGGCATTTATCCACAGAGATCAATCACCCTGTTTAAATCGATAAGCAGAGATAATATTTCACACAGTCATTTGGGCATTGATCCACAGAGATCAATCACCCTTGTTTAAATCGATAGACATAGTTCATAAGTTCACACAATCATTCAGGCATTGATCCACAGGGATCAATCACCATTTGATGACGAGTTGTATACATAAAGAACATCACATACATTCCGACATCGATCTGTAGGGATTGATCGCAATCCACACGAAACAGGATGCATACAGAAGGGAACTCCCAGGCATTTGAGCATCTATCTGTAGGGATCGATCGCCATACCCATTAAACGAGATGAATACATAGTAAAACATAGGCAATCGGTCATTGATCTATATGGATCGATCGCCATCCATGATACATGATATGCATACATTGAAAAACATCACAGCCATTCTGGAATCGACCTATAAGGATAGATCGCCATCCAAAATAAACGATTTGCATACATTGAAAAGCATCACAGCCATTCTGGCATCGATCTATATGGATTGATCTCCATCCAAAATAAACAATATGCATATATTGAAAAAAAAAACAATTGAAAAAAATAACAGTCATTCCGGCATCGACCTATATGGATCGATCACCATCCATAGTAAAATGATATGCATATATTGAAAAACATCATAGTCATTCTGACATCGATCTATATGGATCGATCACCATCCATAATCAACAAACGCAAGTATAATACCGTGTTTCAAAACAGTGATACAACATTCGGTTTTTGATGAAACACGAACGCTCTGATGGTTGAGTCGTCTAGCATGTAGAACACTCATAAGCTCAGATCAATCACCATCCAATAATAAAAAAAATGCAAGTGGAAGAAATGTTACAGCGTCCCCGTTATCGAAGAACAAGGACACCGTCGAGGATGGGTTATCCAACATATTGGAGCATCTAAACACAATAATACCAAATCGTATTCTCGGATTGCCGAGCCCAACAAAAGGAAACATAGTATAATATCATCAACAGACCCATACAATACCAATGGCACCTTGCGCAAAACTAGAAATTGGATGAAGTTTGGACAAAGTTAAATACATTCACGGTTGAATCGTGAGGATTCACGATTTCCTCCATTATTACAAAAATCCATTTCAAGTTCGGTTCATAGAAAAAATTTATACAACCAATATAAATTGCAAATAATTCCAGCCGTGTTGAGCATATATTATTATCTATAATCACATGCATTTTCACATACATTCAACTAAATAAATGATACCTGTCCGAACGAATGTCGAGTTGATGATGGTGATATCGGAGCTCAAGTGCTTCTCGATCCTCTTCCAAAACTTCAGAATTCACCTACGGACACCTCGGTTAGCCTCCTGACCATATCGGGAGTACTCTTCTTCCTCCCGAACCCCCGAGAAATCGGGTCGTAGAGCTCACACACAAACTAGAGTTCCAGAAGTGGGATTCCCTCCCACCAAGACCTCTTGCCAAACTCACAATAGAAGCAAATCAATGTATTGCAATCATTACGGTAACCATCCAACCATAGGGTGTCCTCCCCTTTCCTCTTGCCTTCCTTAAATAGGAAATTCCTCTATGACAAATGTCGCTTCATGCAAATATGCCTAATTCTTTAATTATTCAAATATAATTTGCTCACCCAGCCATGTGTTCAATTCCTAAGAGAGTGCACCTACATTCCTATATTTACTCAAGTTTGTCCCCCCTGATGCTTCAACCTAGTTTCTATTTTTGTGGGTGCAAGTGGAGATGTTTACATGCTAATGTTTTAGTTTACTATTTGCTCCTAAAAAATATTCTCCATTATTTTAATTACAACTAATTATTTCATGTGCAAATGGCCTAAATGAAATCTATATGCTTGATGCATAATATTCATCCATTGTTCTTGTCTTGGGTTTAGGTACCACTTCGCCGGGTCCATCCGTCCCTCATTTTATTTTTATCAACACGATACCACATCATTGGGTCCTTTCGTTAGTACTTCTCCGTTGCATCTGATTTGCGGTAACTTCATGTAGGGATTTAGGATTCGTTACCTACAATCCTCTATCTACACTCTATTGGATATTAATGGCGGTGAGGAGTAAGTTCGTTCTTACTGCACACCCCCCAACCTCGTACGTGACCAAATCTATCATGGTCCACTTCACACGATTTCACGCTTCCTCGAGTAAGTGGATAGGTGATTTTCAACTCATGCGTGGAATACGTAGGAAGTCGACACCGTCGTCATTGCTCCGTGTGTGATTTTATTCGTACTCTACGATCCATTTATTTCCTTTCTGAGTCCATCGGTGAATCGTTTCACCTGTCGCTGCACACATGCTCCAAAGAACACATTAGTAGCTCTGTTCTCATTCATCATAATTCATTTCACAATCTACTAATCGTTAAGCAATCATAACTTACTCATAACATCATATATTTCGTCAATCTGCTAATCATTAAGCCAACATACATTTCTTTCACTCACATCATATATTTCATAACATAGCCAACCGTTAAGCAACATATTCATGTATACACATCATATATTTCATAAAACAACTAATCATTAAGCAAGCATACATTGATTCATCAAATTCAGATAAAGTATCCATTTCCACAAATGCCATTTAATTCATTGTTTTCATTCGTCAATTTGTCGTCATGCACATCATCAGGTGTTTCTCATTTATTCAAAATATATGATCAAAGGGTCGTTTTATTAAAGTTTTATTCAGTCCGGTCACTTGACAAGTGCCCTAAAATTCTACATCATTCTAGGGGCACTACATACACCCCTTCTTATTTAGAACTTTGTCCCGAAGTATAGAATAAATACGGAAAGTTACGATGCATCTCAGCTGCATCCTCCCAAGTCGTGGAGCTAGGATTAGAACTGTCCCACTGCACTTTGACTTGATCAATCACATGGTTCCTAAGCTGCCATGTGCACTGGTCCAATATCCGGTTCGACTCGACCATCACGGCCCCGTCGTCTGTTATCTGCACATTGCTGAGATCAATAACATGTAAAGTATTGGGAACATAACGACGTAATACTGAAACGTGAAAAACATTGTGAATCCTACTCAAAGATGACGGCAAGTCAAGACGATAGGAAACTGGTCCTATTTGTTCCAAGATCCTAAAGGGTCCTATGAACCTAGGAGATAACTTGGATCCCTTGCCAAATTTTATCGAACACTTCTGCGGTTTCACTCGCATAAATACCTTATCCCCAGTATCATAACTCCGATCCGTTCTATGCGCATCCACATAGCTCTTCTGTCGATCCCGTGTTTCTTCAGTCGAGCACGACTGGTCACCATCTGGTCTTTCGTTTCCTGTATCACTTCTGGGCCTAACAATGCCCTATCTTCCAATCTATCCCAACTTATGGGAGTTCTACAAGGTTGTCCGTAGAGAAATTCGAAAGGTTCCATTTGAATTGAGCTTTGATAACTGTTGTTGTAAGCAAATTCCACTAAAGGTAGGTATTCTTCCCACCTTTTCTGTTGATCCATTACGTACATCCTTAACATGTCCTCCAAAACTTGGTTCACCCCTTCGGTTTGTCCATCTATATCCGGGTGATAAGCTGTACTAAAGTTGAGTTGAGTACCTAGGGATTCCTGGAAGCTTGTCCAAAACCTTCCAGTAAATACTGAACCTCTATCAGAAATAATCTTTTTCGGTATCCGTGCAATCTTACAACTTAATTAATGAAAACTTTAGTAATTTCAGGAGCTTGATATATGTTCTTGATAGGTAGGAAGTGGGCACTCTTGGTAAGAGTGTTGACTACATGTCTTTTGTTGGTCAAAGGTAAACCAACTATAAAGTCCATGGAGATGACTTCCCATTTAGATTTAGGAATCGCATGCGGTTGGAGTAATCTGGCGGGGTGTCGGTGTTTTGCTTTCACCAACTGACATTCCATACATTTTGCTATGACACGAACCACATCCTTCTTCATTCCTTGCCAAAAGAATAAGGGTTTCAGATATGCATACATCTTCTTTACTCCGGTATGAGCTCTATAAACTGCCCTATGGGATTCTGTCAAAATCAACTTTCAAATCTCTTCATTTTCTGGTACATAGATACCGTTTTTATACCTCAGTAACCCATCCATGTCCAAGGATTACCCTTCATACTTGGGAATCCTCATCTGCTCAGTCTCCAATTCCGTTTTCACTTCGTTATACCACGTGTCATCCTGTTATGCTGCTAGAATCTTCTCTCTTAGGTTGGTTTTCATCGGTATAACTTAAAATATCCTAGGTCTTCGACTGAGTGCATCAACTACTATGTTTAAGGTTCCCTTCTCATAAGTAATGTCGAAATTGTACTCACTGAGTAACTCCGACTGTCTTCTTTGTCTAGCGGTCATTGATCATGCGACAAAACATGTGGTCATATTTAGTTTGGTCGTTTATAGCTTATCTTGTGGTCATATATTTGGTCATTAATTATGACAATTAATGACCAAATATATGACCAAATTAACGACCAAATATATGACAAAATATATGACCAGAAGATAAGCTATAAATGACCAAGTTAAATATGACCATTTTTTTGGTCGCATGATCAATGACTGCTAATTTGCCACCAGTGGTCGCCAAATCAAAAGTGGTAATTTATATGTGGATTTTGGTCATTTATCTCTCATTTTGTACTAGTGTATTATGTTAAATGATCATTTCAAAGTATTGATTTTAGTAAGAAACCTTTGACACATTTCTATGTTAGTAAAAGATTCTAATGCCTGGTACTGTCGACCTAATGATTGATTGTTAGGATAGTCTTTAGACAGTTTAATAGTGTTTTCACTATTTCACCAAGACATATATGATGTTTGGTTGTGTAGCATTATTAGTCTTGTATGAATTGAAAATATTAAATGATGGTTGTTTGTTCTCTTGTTGTTATTATAATCTAAGGAATAAGAATAATATTTTTTACTACACTAAGATACCTATGATGTTTGGCTAGATAGCTCATTTTTGTGATGGGGCTTGTGGCGAGATTCATTTATTTGGCTAGATAGATCATTTTTGTGATGGGGTTTGTGGTGAGATTCATTTATAATTCTAAAAGTTGGGAGAATGGGCACTTATTAAAAAATTCTTGTCATAAAAATGGAGGAATAAAATGGTGTTGCTTGTTGTTTTTATTTCTCAATTTCTAATAATTTTTTGATTCATATATAACTATTGTTTTAGGGATCATGTTGAATTGCAGCCTTCCAACAATAGTACACGAACAAATTATAGATAGTGATGAAGATGATTTTTGACAGAGACTATGATGTGTCAACAATGGCTAGTAACTTAAGTCAAGTATTCCGCTATGGAAAGTTTGGCAATGAAGATGGCGAGGAGGTAACATTCCTTTAGTATATATATGTTAAATGCAGTTTTCTTAATGTTTTTTGTTTAATTTTGAATTTCCTATCATATATTTTGATTCAACTTTTGGTCTTGGGTGCCTTCAATATAATGCGGTTAAATATTAATAGGTTTAACCTATTCATATTATTTTTGTCTCTTATTGTGTAGGTTCATGGGGCCATTGATAGAGATGATGAGGTATGCAGTACACTGTACTAGTAACTTGCAACAAGGACACTTCCATTGGCCACTTCTGTTTTCATCTTGAACACCTGAAAAGTGCACATAAGTGTATTTGTTATTTAATGAAGGAATTCTATCAAAACTTGTAATATTGGTCTGCAGAGTGTCATTTAGTGAGTAATCACAATTTATATGTCACTAGTTTCTCTCAAGATTGTTTGCCTGCATTTAGAATGAAATTATTTTGTAAGGATAAAAAAATTTGATGTTTGGGTTTACAATGTTCCTTATGTGCTATAAGAATATAAATATTAGTGTATACGCTAGTGTTCCAGGATATCTCAATGATGAGTTAGTAGAAGTGGTGGTCTCCTCTCTCAGAATGGGGGAAGAGAAGGACGGGTAAAGTCACAAGTTCGGTCATACTTACATGCGAAATTAGAAATTATGGAAAAGGAACTAAGAAATATATCGATAGGCTTCAATTAGAAAATTGGAAGATGAAATTAAACTAATAGCAATGAGTGGATTAACACTATTTTGTAACTTATATATATTGTAACATGGCTATGTATTTTGATGGGGGATCTACATTTCAAAAGCTTGTTATCTTGAGTAGATAAAACATTTTTAATGATGTTATTTTCGTCTTGGGTCTTTTGTGGTTTTCTTGTAGTGGGATGCTCAGAAAAACAATGTTAACAAGTACAAATCGGTTTGCTTTTTAGACCAGTCAATGCCACCATGTCTTGTTTCACCATCTCCAAGGGTAGAAGATAGTCAAGCAAACAACATAATAACATCAACTAATTTTGGTGGTAGTAGAAGCAAAAATGATGAGGTTGTGGTAAGGGGTAAAGAGGAGTTGGTAGATACGACCACTTCTCCTGATGGTACTTCAAATGGTTTAGATATAGAAGCAAAGGTAAAAACCTTAAATTCTATTGATGATTTGTCTTCGGAGCTGGAGATCAAGGTTGACATATATGATAATTTGACTTTCCTTCAATGTGTTGAGAGAAGTATTGATATATTTTCTGTCAAGCCTCCAAATTGGGAGGGATGGAGAATTAATACTCCAGAATTTGAGGTCACTTATAGTAGAAATCCTTTCATTGCAAACAATCCTTTTGAAATGTATATCATAAATTCATTAGAGGAAGTTGACAGTTTAAAGTCGGCTTGTACAGACCAAGACTCAAGTATGAAAATGGACCATGTAACTAGCAAAGAGACAATTCTAGATGGTTATGCTCTTGAACTACAAGAGGAGGTAGAAGATGATATAGATAAGATTTTCCAGTGGAGTTGAAATGGCTCTTTCATGACAAAGAGGTGCACGATCCCAGAGTTGCAGTTTTCAGATGGCTCAAGGATGGAAAAAGTGGCTTGAAGAAGCCAAGGAAAATCTCAAGAAAAAGTTGCTAAAATATGTTGAACTTGGTAAATAATACATTGCTCAAAGACATGTTACAATTAAGATAATTGATTCTTTCATGGTTTCTTGTTTGTGAAACGATATATATAGTGACCTTTCACACGCTTAGGTGTTGAATCAACGTGCTTCCTCTAGAATCACTATGTTGATTTGTTAGTAACAATGGGATATGAAGGGATTCCCAAGATGTATTTAGATTCTACTTGTGAGCAATCTAGCTCAACAAGTCAAATCATTAAACAACAATTTGTTTAATGAGCAATATGGCTCAACAATTTGATTGGTTTGTGCTTTATAACCCCACAGTTCATTCCTTTGTAGCTCCAAGTTGGCAAGAATTCTCAATGACGATTAAGATTTTGGCATGTTGCAATTAATGGTTCTATCAAGGTAAGCTTGATGAACTATATTCTTTTTTTTTTTCTTTCGTAAATGAGGTTTTTTGAAAAATATTAAATATTGATGTTGTAATTGAATATATATGGAGATAAGTTGTGAAAGCTACTCCAACATATTGATTTCTGTGAAGCATCCTTTTGTAAAATATGAAATTGTAGGGAAAAGATAATGGAATGTGGTTTAAAGGTGAAAAAGTCATAAAGTGTGCATTTTACTAAATAAATGCATTAAGTAACCTTGGACAAAATATACATGTTTGTGTTAGTAGCAATATCATTTTGACCATGCTTAGTCCCATTGGCTATGGAAAACGTGCACAAGTTGTGAACTTTGATTCTTCTATTTAAAGGTGTTAGTTCAATGGAAGAGAACCTGCCTTGCAGGTAGGAGGTTGGTGGTTGGATTCCTCCGTGTCCTATCTACATAAATCAATGACTAATTAAATGACCAATTAACAACAATCAATGACTAAATAAATGACCATCTAACAACAATCAATGACTAAATAAATGACTAGTTAACTGCACTTAATGACTAACTAAATGACTAGTTAACCGCAATCAATGACTAAATAAATGACCGATTAAAATCAATCAATGACTAAATAAATGACCAGTTAACAACAGTAAATGAATAAACAAATGACCAGTTAACATCAATCAATGACTAAATAAATGACCAATTAATAACAATCAAAGACTAAAACAATGACTAAATATATGACCAAACTGATCAATCAGAACAACCAATAAATGACTAAAATTTTTTAGTCACGTATTTAGTTGCGTTATAAGTGTCTGACAATAAATGACTATGAGTCACATGACTAAATTTAGTCATTTATATGCAATTTTTAGTATTTTTTTAGTTATTTATCTCACTTTTTCTACTAGTGTAAACATAACCAAAAATCTAGACGATGAAAAGGGGAACACACTCACTAAGCATGAGGAAATTGAACAGGAAATCACTTCCCATTACCAGGATCTCCTCTCGGAATTAGTAATGGATCGCTTTGAAGCAATAGGCAAAATAAATCAGAACATTTCCTCACTTGTCATGGAAGATCACAATGAAGCATTGATCATGAGACCAATCTCACAGGAGGAGGTTGATCAAACAATTCAGGACATGAAGGATGGAAAAGCTCTAGGCCTAGATGGCTTCACTGCAAACTTATTTCATCATTGTTGCAGGGACCTCATCCGGGATGAAGTCTGGAAAATCATCGAAGACTCTCGGGTCTCGAGAATGGCCCTCTCGGCCTTTAACGCAACTTTCCCCTGATGCCTAAGGAAGAGAATCCAACGAAGCTAAGAAATTTTTGACCAATTGCATTATGCAATCTAATTTACAAGCTTATCACAAAATTGATCGCAAATAGACTCAAGCAAATCCTCCCTCATATCATTTTGCATGAGCAAACGAGTTATGTGGAAGGGCAACAAATTCTAGACAGTGTAATCCACACACATGAGGTCATCCACTCTCTCAAGTCTACCAGGTCGCAAGGTATGTTACTCAAGCTTGACCTCTCAAAATATTTTGATAAGATAAGCTGTAAATACATGAGAAATATCTTGCGATCCTTTGGTTTCAATGAAGAATGGGTCAATTGGATTATGAACCTAACCTCTCCCGCCTTCTTTTCCATCCTAATCAATGGTTCTCCCGCCGCCCCCTTTACGCATTGAAGAGGAACTAGGCAAGGTGACCCATTGTCTCCATTCCTCTTTATCATCATGGCTGAAGGGCTTGGTAGAAAAATTAAGGAGTCCATTCCAAACGGTTCTCTACATGGACTCCCCCTCCATGGGATCGATCCCTCGGTCTCACATAATCAGTTCGTGGGTGACACAACGATGATGGGTAATCCAATAGTCAAGGAATCTTAGAATATCAAAGATATCCTTGATGATTTCAGTGTTGCTTTAGGCACCTCCATCAACCCAGACAAATCTCAAATCTTCTTCTTCAATACCCCCCGTCCAATCCAAATCAGCATAACAAGAATATTCCTTGGGTTCCAATGGAGCTCCCTTCCATCCAAATATCTTGGCATTCTACTCATGGATAATTCCCTTTGTAGTTGTACCTGGGAAGACTTACTGAATTCTCTTAATCGTCGGTTATATTCTTGGAACTTCCACACCCTCAATCTGGAAGGGTGCCTGGTCCTTCTTAAAGCAGTTATCCAAGATATTCCTATCTACATTTTCTCAGCCCTAGCTGCTCCTAAATCCATCTTAAAAAATATGAAACAGTCAAAGAAGACTCTTATGGAAAGGAAAAAAAGAAAGAAAGAAACGAGCTCTAGTTAAATGGATAGAACTTTGCAAACCAAAGCTTGATGGAGGCCTCGAGATTAGAGACCCTCAACTTCTCAATGAAGTCCTAGGGGCTAAAATTCGGTGGAGGTGGTTACAAAATCCGAATGAACTCTGGGACAAACTACGGAGGCAAACATACATGCCAAAAGTCTGTGAGGGACAACTCATTCGATGGAATGAGCAAAAATCAGGCTCCACACTTTGGAATGAAACTTGGAATAACAGAACTCTCATCCAAGACCATGCCTTCTGGGAAATTAGAAATGGGACAAGTGCAAATTTTTGGACAGATTCTTGGAATCATCTCCCTCCTTTGGCGAAGAACCAGGATTTAGATGAAACTAGACATTGCCTTCTTAATGAAGGCATGAGCAAGGTTGCGAACTATTGGACTGGAGGATCCATGGAAGAAGGCTGGAAACAATGGAAACTCACTCAGGAACAACTAAATATGCCTCCTGACATCAATCTGGAACAATGGTGCAATGAATTGAACATAAGAAGAATCGGGGAAAGAGAAGGGTCAGACCTTCTTTGATGGGGTCACTCTCCAAAAGGAACCTTTACTATCAAAGAATGTTACTCCCTTCATGCACACTCCGGGACCTCCCCCATTTATGAGGCTTGGAAACATATATGGACTCTTAATCTATGGTCCAAAATCAACACATTATTGTGGCAATTCATGCATAACAACATACTTACCTGGGACAATTTGTAGAAGTAGAATTTCATAGGCCCATATGTCTTCCCTCTCTGTAATGGTCAGGAAGAAACCATAGAACACCTGCTCAATAATTGTGATTTCGACACTCAAATTTGGGACCAACAAGCACAAATCATGAGAAACATTGCTAGATTCAGAATCAATATCCACAATGCAATTTCTGGGTGGCGAATGACAACCTTCAAAAATCCCGTCCTCAACAACATTTGGAAATTACTCCCGGGATTTGTGCTTTGGAAAATATGGAAGGAGCGAAATAGAAGGATATTTCTCTCGTTGCAATTGTCACGAATAAAGATTTGGGACACCATCAAATTGATAGGCTTAGAAACAACCAAAATTAAAATGCGGTCTTAGGAATATCTTTCATGTGATGCGACATAACGACACATTTTAGCCAGTTGGGGACTCATTGCCTCCTCCTCTATTCCCATTGTCCTGTCTCTCTGCTATTCCAAGGCTACCAATCCCTATACCTGGTCCCTCCCTCCTCCTGGTTTCATCAAAATGAACTTTGATGGGGCTTCGAAAGGGAATCCTAGACTAAGTGGCTATGGGGTTGTCTACAAAAATGATCAGGGCGACATCATACAAATTCTAGCGGACAGTATTGGTTTTTACACAAACAATGTGGCAAAACTATGGGCCCTCATTCGTGGCCTCCATCAAGCTCTTCACATGAACACCCATCACATTTATGTTGAAGGGGATTCCCATGTTGTTTTTCTGCGCTTAACTAAGCTATTAAAAAGATCGAAAGTAGAAAATTTGTCTCCTAGTTGGCGTCTCCTGGGCCACCTTGAGACCTTATCTGGCCTTCCCACTACTCAAATTGTCATCATCCCCTCCCACGTCAAAAGAGACACTAATAAAATCGCTGAAAAGCTAGCTAATACAGGGGTCAATTGTGGTTACAAGGAGATAATTTGTTCGCCGACTGTGAGGATGAACGATCCCATCTAACAAACATGCAAGGACATTGCAGCATCAGAAAAATCATCCTCAAGTGGGGTGTTATCATTAGAAAGTTAATGCATAACAATAAGCAGGATAGGTGGATGGAAATATTTTCATGTTGCCCCACGTGAAAATCCTCTACAATGAACATGCATTCATTTATTTCACCACCCTCGGGCATCATATAAAATTAACACACAACATCATTACCTGAGGTGACAAATATTTCTCAATCTACGAGAGTAGATCTTAGAGAATTGGCAAGCATGGGACTCGTACAACAAACTAAACAGGTTGAATGGAAAAAGTTGGGCTTGGGACAACTCATATGTGTGAATATCATAAAACCATAAATCATAGTAAGTTACTCCTGATATGGGGCAGGATGTCTAGCTAGAGAAATTCATCCCCCATCATTAATAAAAGGGGGTTGGCAAGCGACCGAATCCTCATCCTTTATTTATTCTGCAGCTTCAAACACAGGCTTGCGAAACTTTGGCTGGTTCCAATGACTACGCCTCTGATTTTTTGGATTAATCAGCATCTTGTGACCAATGCACAGATTATTCAGATCTCCATTGAGGAGGGAAGGATGGATCAACGGGGAGACGACTCTGGAAACAAAAAGGAAGGCAAGCATCATGCCAATAGGGAGTAGTTGCGCACTGCTCAAGCCACTTGGATGTACAAAGCAACAATCCCTCAAGGAATTCTTGAGGATATTGAAAATAGAGAAGAGGCCCTATGGAACGAGCTGGACAATGCTAAGCCAATTGATGAATTATCCACTTTGGAATCTTGGATTCAAGACCCTGTCTCCTCCCATGCCAGGCACTCCCAATACGAACAAACTGTCTCGCTCTACTGGATCGTGAAGGGCCTCCCGGGACGAGTCTTGCAGTAAAAATAAGAGAAAGAGAAAGGGGATGAAATTCCCACTGCTTTTTGAAGGACCCGTTCGTGGTTCGTGGACACCCGAGTCATCCATATGAAAATTGATGCAATGGATAAATAGATGGGGATTCCTTTCCTTCCAAAGCTGAATGATGCAGGGGATTGGATTGGCTCTACCTCGAAGGGTCATCATGGCTCAACATCTGGAAAACATGTTCCTTAACCTAATTATGTTTTACATCATGTTAAATAGAGTCTGGTTTTTAGTTTATATAGTTAATTACTTTCTTAGGTTGCATAGGGATAGTTATAGGACCCATGGTTTTTCCTTGTTTTCTCCTTCGGGGGATGGGATTTTTGGGATGACTATAGAATATTCAGTTAATTATGGTCTTTGGTTTCATAGAGAAAGCTTCAACATTATTCTGGACAAGTATGAGACTCGTGACATTATCTCCCTGTTTTCTCCTTCGGGGGAGGGGATCTTTAAGAGTCACAGACTGAACTCTGAGCTTTGCATCCATTTTGTTTATATATAATTAATAGAATCCTTACTTACAAAAAAAAATCATTTAATTCTTTATATCTTCCTATGTCAGATTCCCCCTAATGGAATCTTGGTTTCTGTTTTCCCAGTTTTCTCCATGGATTGTAAGAAAGTACAATTCTAATTAAGGAAATACATTTAATTAAAAAATATTGTACCAAAAAATGCTATAGAGTATATTACAAAATTATCAACGCATTTACATAATAAAAACTTAGGGATAAACTAGGGAGATTACACATATATTAAAAAGGCCAAAAAAGCCAATTGACAAAAAATTGCCACTAAAATACCTTGACACCATCATTAAGTATAAAAAATAAAAAATGGGAAACATTTATTGATCGATTTAGATAGCATAATTCTAACCATTTTTTTAAAAATTGGAATGGGTATCATTTGTATTACAAGAACGCTATGGAAGGTTCAAACAAAAATACATAACAATCCAAAAATTACAAATTAGAAAAACCTTGTTGAGTTGGGCCTTCAAACAAAAAATTTATAAGAGGCCTCTTCACCAACTATCTCCAAGATTCTTTCTATCATTTCTAACACTGTACTATCTAACATACTAACCAAAGAGAAACATACAAGTATGAACCATTAAGAACAAACATCATTGGCCAAATTGGTGTCCCCTGTGAGCTTCCTCCATTAGGACATCCTTGTGTCCCGGGTTGATGTAGACTAGAGAATGTTGTTGTTCAATTCTAAGGAGACCATTTTGTTAAACTGTAGTTTCCTATTATGGGTGATCTTTAATAGAGCCAATGGAACCCAAGGTTTCCTTATAGCTAATTGAGACTCACAAGCGAAACCGAGGATATTATTGAAATGAATATCTATATCTCTGGAAAAAAATTCAGATTTAGAGATCTTGTCATTTAATTTAGCCTCCATGGCTTCCCGTTTCTTTCTTAATTTTTCCAATTGCAAACTGTAATAGTCAAGGGCTTGTGCCACTCCTTCCATTTAGGCCTCCAATTTTCTTAAGGTCTTCTATATATTGGCATCACTCTCAACATTAACAATGGGAAATCCCAAAGGCTTGGCAATGTGGGAACAAAAGGAACATCGTCTAAGAGTAACAATAAATAGAGACCCAATATTTTCCAAACTAGAAATACAAATACTATCACCCTTCTCAACTAAGAACTTCAACAAGATATCACTCAAGTCGTGATAGAGAAGAACAACTCTTGCATTGAAAATAAAGCTATGTGCATATGGAAAACCCAATTGATAAAGGCACTCATATTGAAAAATGTAGACCTCAATAAATGCCTGGATGACCTCACCTTTGTCAAAGGGAGAGAACTCGTGACTTGAGAGAATACCAACCTGAATGGTGGTACCTGGTTCCCATTTGCAATCACCTCCCCAAACCAGTCCCAACTGAATTATACCGCCACAACTGAAGTAAACACTAAAAGGTGCCATAAAGGATAGTACCCAAGCACTAAATTAGTAAGGAGCGAAGGGACTCAAGGCATGAGGGAGTTCCAAAGGACCCATATGCTATATTAAGCATATTGTGGATGCATGCTTAATCCTTCCTATAGACTACCCCTTGTTATGTCATGGCACATGCTCTGAATTTTGACCAATGAGGCTAAATATGAAGGTGACCCATTGCATATTAATACTATTATATCCAAACCATTTCGGGGGGTGGGGTCCCCATTTTTATGAGGACCCCTTTTCCAAATATGAAGACTCATTAGCTTTTCCAAAGTTACAAATTTAATGTTAACACACTTGACGTGAAAGAGTTGAACCTTGTTAAGTTGATCCATGTTTCAAATAATTCTGTGCAAAATTCTACTAAGAAGAGTTCCTTCCTTGATGGATCTGTTTTGGACTTGATTTATAGCGAAGAGGGAATCACCAAGAATCATTACTCTTTTGACTTGATACTAAAGAAGGATAATAGCCCCTTGAATGATAGCATAAGCTTATGCCAGGTTATTGGTCGTGACCCCAATTCCCCATGAAATAAGTGCATCTTATGCTTTGTCTAAGATAAATTAAAACCCTTCACACCTGCCTTCTTTGCATAATTCTAATGAAATAAGTGCATCCTATGCTTTGTCTGAGATAAATTAAAACCCCTCACACCTGCCTTCTTTGCATAATTCTAACCTATTGTGTAATGAAAATTGTGTATTATAAAGTCACTATTTATAGTTTGTATATTGAGATGAACATAACATATGACTAGGATTTTTTATAACCTTTTATACGAAATAGAATTATTTACGGTTAACGCTCATAAGAGATAATGGTTAGGTGGAGAGCCATATATATGCACAATATTCTTTAGAGAAGCAACACCACCATATTCGGGTTAATTCCTTCATAGTCGACGTTGGTGGATGATTGTAAGTTAGTGATAGAAAAAGGTTGGTGGATGATTATAAGTTAGCGTTGTGCCTTTCACGTGTCTTGCCTTTACTAATGCATGATGTATATTTAAAGTTGTGTTTCTCAATCAATGATGGATTATGCTTGATGGAGAAATTGTGAAGGTTATAAACTAGTGGAAAGTTTTAGGTTTCAACACCAATTAGGACATGTTCAACTGTAGATACACATCAACACTTATAAGCTAAAGCATAAGACAACTCTCTTGTATTCTTTGTGTTCAATAATTTTGTTTGAACAATCATAAAACTAATTATTTTGTTAATATCTTTCATGGTTTATATAAATTGTATCGTGGAAAGTTGTTATGATTCTTAGTATATAAATGTTCACAAATTAGATATAGTTCATTAATCAATTCTCTTGTGGTAACACCATACAATGATCACTTTATAAAAGGATAATTTTTTTTTCACTTGTCTTTTCGAAGAGGAAAACTTTTTAATGAGTTAAACTCTAATATAATAATATTTTAATATTTGATTTATAAAGATGACTTCATTCTTATTTATAGCTAGTTAGCAAACCCTAAGCATAACCATCTGCTAATTATCTAGTGGGCCTTCTTTAATGAGTTCACATCACATTTATTCAATGCTAACTACTTAATGGGCCTTATTTAATAATAACTAACATTGTGGACCTAATCCACATTACACTAATGGCCACCATACTTATCCCAATCTTAACTCTAATGGGTCCAAAGACCCTTATTGCATTGTTATAGAGGATTCGATCATTCCATTCTCCTTCGAGAAGCACTATCCTCAATGCTTGTAGTGATGATGTACAACCATAAACCAAGGTCCCATGTATGGGTGTTGATTGCAATGTTGAAGTAGTCAAGGAAACCATGGTCCCAAGTATAAGTGATGACCTCAACACAAAACTAGTCCAAGAAGCTCATCCATAAATCTGGGTTCCATATCCAAATGCTTATGTTGAGTCCCAAATAATGGCAATTGAGATCGATGAATGGTTAGTTAATGTGCTCCAACCACCCACTGGGGTCATGTGGATCCATATAGATAGAAACACCCATAGCAAGAATATCCTATGTATATCCATAAAAAGGGTAGCTTTCGATTGGACACTAACATTATAAAAGAGCCATACTAGTTCGTAGGTATCATTGGCTTAGGTCTTCCCTCAATGATTTTCTCTTCACATAGTGGAGTAGAGTAATGAAAGAAGGTAGAAAGAGTTGTCTTCCTTAAATAATTGTCCATATACCATTCCTTTTAAGTATCCTTAAAATAATGGCATACAAATATTTCTCTATCATATTCTCTGGTACATTCCATTTTGATGCTAAATCTGTTATTTTTCTGCTTTAATATTTGCACTATCTCCAAAATCTTATTATGATGTTGAATCATGGTTTCCATTGAACTAATTGTTTCCAATAATGCCATTCTTTAATTTCACTAGGGTTTTAAGGTTGTTAATTTTAAATGTCCTTAGCTTCCTTGATATTGATTATAATATCTATTATGGCCCATTCTAGAAATGACACAACCACTTTGGTTCTAATGATGTTGGTCTTGTTGCAACAGGTTCATAAACATAGAGATAATCACACTACAAAAATTTACTGTGAACTTTTTGAGGCCCCAATTTGAAATGGGTGTAACTTCTATGATATTTCTTGGAATATTTATTATAAACTCGTTCTAGAAATGGAAAAACCACTTTGGTTCTAATGACATTGGTCATTAATTTGGTTCCCGAACAAAGAGATAACAACATTGCAATAATTTTCCTCTAGGCGATTCTGTATTAAGACCCATTTCTAAAATGCCACGGCCACTCTGCTTCTCAAAGTACTAATTTAAGGTGGTTTGGTGAATATGCCAAGTGAAGAAAAAAATGATACAAGAAAATATGCAAAATAATAAAATAAAAAATAAAATAAATAATTTTGTTTTTGCCATGAAAGTGCTATGATACCACTTGTAATAATTCTTAACACAAATGTTCACAAAATAAATATTCAAGAAAACCCTTATACTTCGTTAATCAAAACGCTTGAGGTAGGGTAACACTATACAATGATCATTTTTATGGAAGGATCAACTCCTATTCACTTGCCTCTTCAAAGGGGCAACCTCCCATTGAGCTAAGCTCCAACATAATAATATCCCAACACATGATTGATTTTAATGGTCCTCATGGACTATTTATTGGCAAACTGTAATGTGCAATATTGGTAAATGACTTTAGCCCTATGTGGACTTTGACTTTGAGCTAAAAATATTTTTCAATATATATTTTGATTTCATATCTAAAATATAAAAAATAATGTTTTTTTTCTTGAAAGAGAAAAGGAAAAAGGCTCCATCCTTATTTATAACTAGCTAACAAACATAACCATAACTAAATGTTAATTGCGCGGTGGGCCTTCTTTAACGAAGTCACATTGCATTTATGTAATGCTAACTAGCTAATAAGTCTCATTTAATAATAGCTAACATTGTAGATCTAATCCAAATTACATTAAATGACCAACATACTTATTTTATCTTTAACTCTAATGAGCCCACAAACCCCTATTAGATTCCTATAGAAAATCCTACCACTAATATACCTAGTGGGCTAAGAGCATTACAATCTAAAGCATAATCACAATGATTATAATTTAAAATCTCACTAATATACCTAGGGGGCTAGGGGCATTACAATCCAAAGCATAATCACAATGATTATAATTTAAAATCTCACTAATATAATCTCACTAATATACCTAGGGGGCTAGGAGCATTACAATCCAAAGCATAATCACAATGATTATTTAATTTAAAATCTCACTCAAAATAATAGGATGGCAACGATTTTGTGAGGAAAGAACTCTTATGTTTTGTAAATTTTGTTTGTTTGGTGTCAACACACGAGATAACGCCGCTACGCTTTTTTCTTTTGAAAAAAAAAACACATGAGATAACGTGTGATAAATTTTAACCTTAAGGCTTAAGGATTATAATTATTTATATTTATATTAAAAAATAATAAATTTATGATTTTATTTGTAAATTTCAACTTCGTATTGTAGTTTATTATAGTTTTATTTTTTAAAAGTTAGCAATTTTCCACACTTCATTATTATTATAGTTTATTATATTTTTATTTTTTAAAAGTTAATAATTTTTTAAACTTAATTATCATTATTACATAATGTATAATTAACATTTATATTAATAGTTTAATAATTAAAATTAATATCATATTCAAACTATGTACTTGGAGTTAATGAACAAATCAACGATTTTATTGACATTTTTAAGAATTAATGTTTTTTTAATAATAATAAAACTTCCATATTTATGGAACAAGGATCTTCATGAAGGTGTGTATACCCTATCTTAAGTGGATTTGAATTGGTGAACTCATAAAAGGAAACACATATTCTTGATGATGATGATGGTTAATGTCCATTGAGACCAATTTTGGTCTATCGGATCTTAAGAGGAAAGAAATAAATTATTTGGAATGTTGTAAAATTTTATTTCTATGCTCAAAAAGCTTAGAAAGAAGAGTTCCTAGGTCACCATAGTTTTGACATGTAAGAAGGTTAGGGACGTTTGTATTGTAATAAAGATTATGAAACTATGATCTAATGTGGGTGTATGCATAGCACTTTAAGAGAAAGTGACTTTCATCCTCAACGCTCGTAGTCTCATAAAGATGGAAAATCCTTTCCACCCACGGTGTTTTAGGAATTGTCCATTGCCCTATTTCACTATGAAACTCGTGAGAGCTCATTCTTATTTTGGCTATATTAATTTTCTTATTCGGGCTAGTTAAAACATAGAGATACTTTTGATCTTCTAGATTAGGGTTAATGACCTCCTTATAGTACCTTAATTTTCTTTTAACCTCTAATTCTTTCTCACCCCACTTTTTCTCTTTAAACTTAGATGTAATAATATTTTGCAAAATGACATTTTCATCAATCCCTCAATGATTTAACCAAACATAATTACGAATTTTACATTTATTATAAAATTTATTTTGATATGAGTTATTAAATTTATTATATATATATATATATTATATAATTTTTTTTTGACACAAACAGATAGTAGATAAGAGGGATGATTCCCTCAAACAAAACCAAGTACATCAAGTTTTGGGCCTTAACTTGAAATTCCATCTACAAATTGATAATTGTCTGACAATCTCCAAAATTCCCTATCATTATTCCTAGATATTACATCTCGACAACTGTAACATCTAACAAATTGTCCTAACAAAAACTTGCAGTGGCAATACATAGAACAAGAAAATTAAAAATGCCATGGAACTTGCATTCCAATATTGGGCAACTAGGGGCGGGAAAAGACCCTTCAAAAACTTCCTTGTCCTTTAAGCTGAGTTGAAGAGCTTTAATTGTGGCTTCCAAATCTGCTATTCGTTTCTCCAGATTGGTAGAGTGAGTTTTCTACCTGTCATACGAACTTGCACTGCAGAAATGGCGTCCTAGAGGGATATTTTCACGAATTCTAGAGGGAATCTAGATGAATTCAAGAAAATGCAAAGGGTGGTTCAAGGAGGAATTGGTGGCGTTTTACAAAGGGTTGCAGGGCTCATTGAGGAAGCAAGCTACAACAGTTGCAGGATGGAGTGTATGGAGTCATGAATTGATGACATCGATGGTAATATGAGGGAACATATTGTTTTGATAGAGGAAGTTCAAAGGGATCTTCAGAGGATTTTGCAGCTGCTTGAAGGTGGCTATGGCTAGCACTCGCTCTCGGAGGCTACTCACCCAATAGATGACATCTCGATCACTCATCCCCTCGACGGTTCTTATGGACAAGCTTGAATTAGATATGAATTCTGTCAGTTTTGTCTTCTATATCGAGTTTTACATTTTTTTGTGTTTTGCTATGTAATCAATATGTAAGAGTCTACAACACTCAATCAATAGTAGTTGATAGAAGCTCAGTTAGAAATTTTTTGGAACTGTGGCAATTAGCAGGAAGTTATGTGGGAAGGACCCGAAAAGACCTCTGTAGAATTTTGTTTCCAATTTTGTTAAGGATTACTTGATGTAAAGAATTGTTGTGCTCAACTTATTAATATACAAATTTTGAGCTTTTGTTAAAAAAAACGATAATGTAAACACTATGATGAAGCCCCTTGAACAAATATGAACCATCTTACTTTCTTTTGTATAAAATGATTGGACAATTTAACCGCAAACCCCTCTTTGAGTCTTTTTCCTTATTAATACAAATAATATCTAGTCTTATTAAAAAAAAACTCATACATTTTTTCTCTCTACTTGAGAGTTATCTACCCTCCCCCTAAATTTGTGTTTTCTCATTTATTTCATTTGGTTTGTATATTAACATAAATAACGACAATGATTTAAGATTATATTAATTTTAAATTTATTATTTAGTAACCAGGAAAAGTATGTTTCAAACCACCATTTACTATTGTTATAATATTTGTTTACACATCACACCAAAAATCCAATAAAATTAAAATATGCTATTTAAAAGATAATTTATAATATTACGTAAATAATAGTGACATCTTAAGACGATTCGTGATATATACTAATAAAATCGTGCTAATAACTAAAATATATTATTATATCAACTGAAAAACTTCCATCCAAACACTAACTTCCAAATATAAATAGTTGAATTTGAGTGAAATGAAAACTTCCACCAACCATCACTCACAACATGTTAATCATAATGTCCTCTTCCCATAATTTCTCATTGAATCATAAAAGTAAAATTACTAACTTCTAAAACAATTAATGAAGATCACTTAAAGTAGGGGCATGTCCCACACTCTCTAGTTAGTTAAAAAGGATTATAAGTGAAATAGAGTAATGGTAAAGATGAGTGTTATGGTGGAATAGGAAGTTGGTAGAATCATTGGTATACCATGCAAGTTTTTATTTGCAACGTTTGTTGTGGTATTGATATTTATTATATTATGGTATGTGAAATATTTAAGGAAAGTGATAGAATGATTACTAGTAATTGTTTTTAATGATGTAAAAAGATGTTGTAAGAAAGTATGGTGTTTTAAAATGTAATTTTGATTATGTAATTTTATTATAGAAATTAAAAATTGGAGATTATGTAGAAGGGATATCATATCAAAATTTACATATAGAACATTACTTATAGTTAAAAGTGTAAATAAGTCTTATAGATGAAAAAACCAACATAATGATTGGATTTGAAGTGAAAACATGACCTTCATCTAATTGGTTTTATATAGAACAAAATGCTTCCTTTCCTTTTGATTTAAAATGAAACCATGACCTCCATCCCATTAAGTTGATATCAAACAAAAGTCTTCCTGCTTTACGTTTTGCATTGCTATTATTATCTACCAAAAATTATTTGTATGGATATTGGTTTTTTTGTTTGCATTATATACAAATATAAACCATATCCTAATTAATTTTCCAAAGAAAAAATGTAATAATAGTGAAATGACTTCAATTACTTAACAAAATAAATTGAATATTTTTAAATAGATTTGGAGAATTAAAAGCTTACAAACAATATGGTGATGATGATGGTGGTGGTTATTAACGTCCACTAAGACCAACATTGATTTATCAAACCTTAAAAAAAGTATGAAATCACTTGGTTTTCTTTAACACTTTATTTATGTGCTCGAAAAGCTTTAAGGAGAGCATTCCTATATCATCATGGTTGTGATGAGTTAAACTATTAGGGAAGTCAATATTGAAGCAAATATTTTGAAATTGTGATCTAATGTGGGTGTATATAGGACATTCAAAGAGAAAGCTATTTTTATCTTCAACCCTTTTAGATTTGCAATCAATGTATCTTCACAAGATTATTATCGTTATTTTTTTATGATCAAGGGTGTGAATTTGTTGGTAAATACATTGTTTGAAGAAATGACAATTGACATCCAAAAACATAAATATAACCTTCAATATATGATGCTTATAAACATCATATTTCATTTTCCAAGCAATAATCTTACGAGAGAAATACATGCAAGTATAAGATGTTCAAGTAGCTTGTGATTGCTAAATTGGTTTGAGAACCAATTGAAATATGTAATCTGTGTATCTCTTCGCAACATTCTAATTTGGAGGAATTTGAATTGGACAAAAATTATTTTAGTGGATAGATTCTTCAAGAGCTTTATAAATCACATGAGTTGGGTGTTCTAGACATTTCATCTAACAATCTTTGTAGGCTAGTCCTAAGAGGAATGCAAATTTCCACTTTCAATGTAACTTCATTCCAAAAGAATAAGCACTTACATCCAAGACCAATGATAGAAGACGATAGTATGTTATTATAACAAAGAGAATATATATATATATATATATATATATATATAAGGACTGGAACTCTTGGACATCTGATATCTGTACACTACTTTTTTGATCGGGATTCATATTTTTTGCCACTTTAGAGGCCCACGGAGACCCTCAGTACACTCTTACATGTATATACTGGATGATGGCTCTAATGAGCAACTCTTTTTGATACAACTCCATGCTGGATACTCTCTCTGAAAGGCATTTAAAATGCTTTCTGCAATATGTAATTTGATTACTCTCTTAATTAAATTATGCTTTTTTTCTTGGAAAAATAAATAAATATATATATATATATATATAATAAAAGAGTATAGAAAAAATATGTTATTATATCAAAGATAATATATATATATAAAAGAATGCTCGAAAGTATTCATGTATCAAAATTCCATTTATCATCCTGGGAAAGTATTTCTCTGCCTAAACATTTGGGTGGGTGGGGTCTTAAGCATCTGGATTGGTTCAACCAGGAATTAAGTGTCAAAAGTCTTTGGAGGGGCATTTTTTGTGATGGTTTATAGAGTAAAGTGATCCATTCGAAATACTTGAAGTCTTTCTTTGTTACTCAGTGAATCCGGTATCCTCAACTAAGTGTTGGCAATGTCTCCATCATCTGGTGAGGTCTCATTATTTAACTTTTCTTCTACTGGGTGGCTGGCTCAGATGGAAGATTGGTCGTGGTACTCAAGTCTTTATTGACATTGATCCCTTTGTTGGATCCAGGGGTGACTATAAGTTATTTTCCTCTCTGATTTCTCAATTATATAATATTAACATTTAGGTCTTGGCCTAGATTTGACGCATTAACACTTCTGAATCATCTTCATCATACTGGTATTTGGCCCAGGAACGTGGTCTATCGACGGAGGTGGCCGATGAATGGTTCGACTACATTATGTTACTCAACAAAGGGGCATTATCTTATTTTATGTGAAGGATACTCTAGTTTGGGACTGGGCAAAGCGAATGGTGTTCTCATAGCCAAACATGCTTATGAGGCTAACTCTTCCCAACAAGTTATAAGTTCTCCGAAGTGGTGGGTAAGAGTAGTTTGGAAATGGAGTATCCCTTTAAAAATATGATGTTTCATTTGGCTCTGTATGGAAAATAAAATACTATCCTGGGACAATTGACTTAAACGGGGATTTTGTGGTCTTGGAAAGTGCTCCTTATGCCGGATGGATGATGAATATGTTACTCATATGTTCAACTAGTGTCATTTCTTTAAGTCTGCTTGGTCAGAATTAAGGACTATGCTACAACATTAGAATGATTGAGCATAGTCAAACTTTCAAGATAGTTTTTTCTAGTGGTTTCATATCAAAGTCAAGCATAAGGAACTGCCTTTGTTTATCTTTTGGGAGGTATGGAAAGCCAGGAATCAATCCATTTTTTATGACACTAGACCTTCTTGGTTCCATATTTGTTCTAAAGTGATTGGTTCCCTTCATGAATACCAGAAAAAAGGCCCGTACATAAAATTAGACATCTGAAGTTTCCTGAGGTGGAGGAATCACTTTCTGTTGGTTTCTTTGATGGAGCTAAGCAAGAAGGCTTGTGTGGGGCTGGTATGGTGCTACAGATCAAAATAAATCATCAGGTTTATTTGAGAATGGGTGTTGGATTTGGTACGAATACTAAGGCAAGATTTTTGGCCCTCTGGCGGTTGCTTTGGATTGCAAAGCGCAGTGGCATTCTCAATATTAGTATTTTTGGCGATTCTCGAATGGTGGTTGATTGGGCTGTAGGTTACTCCAGACTTCAAGTACTCCATATTGAATACTAGGCTGGCATGATTCAAGATCTGCTAAATGGTTTTCCCCTTTTCTCCATTTCACACATTTTTTGGGAATTAAATGGAAAGGCATATCAGTTATCTAAGTTGGCCATCGGTCCTATGGATGGATTCATACATTATGAGGACCTGATTGCAGATCAAGTGGTGGACTCTAGAACTTATTATGTTTTTTAATATGTGCTCCTTTTTTGCTGGATGCCTGCCTTTTCTTCTGTTTTTTGTCAAAAAGACTTGGATCTTTATTTGTAATGTTTGAGCTCCATCTCTTTTGTGATCAGTTCTAACAGAGAAGGACTTGGATATTTATTTGTAATGTTTGAGCTCCATCTCTTTTGTGATCAGTTCTGACAGACTGCATGTAGATTGGACTTCCTTTTACTAGTTGGTCCTTTCGTTGGTAATAGGAATAATATTTTGGTGATCATTATGTAACTTTGATTTTCATATAAATAACAAGTTACAACTTTTCATTTCTGAATAAATAAAAGATTATATATAAAGATAGCTTAATATATTAAAGCATTCATTTTTCAAATATTGTCTTATTTTAAAATTACTTTTTCCAAATATTGGTTTATAACTTTCTTTAGTTTGATTATTACATTTTAAATTTATTTATTAATCTTATATTTATGATTATTTCATCAAAACAAATTTTAATATATTTATTAAATTCTCAATTTTAGATTTATAAAAGATCTATTATTTTGAAATTATTTTTCAAATATTGATTCATAATTTTCTTTCGTTCGATTATTAAATTTTAAAATTTATTTATTTATTTGATATTTATGATTATTTAGTTTTAAAAACACACTTTAATAGATTTATTGAATTTTCAATTTTAAATTTATAAAAAGTGTATATGTATTTACTTTATGTAATTATAGAGGTGTATATAAAAGCTTTTGATATAGTGCTTAGAAATAACTAGTTGAAAAGATTAGAAGAGTTAAAGGTTCTTTTCAAGTTGAGGGCTGATGCAATAAGGTCATATGAGAATGTCATTGCCAAGTTTAAGAACATTGAGGCTTGGTTGGAAGATATTAATTGTAATATAGGAGTTAAGCAAGGTTGTCCCCTCTCCCTTCCCTTTTTTGGTATATACATTGATAAGTTAGAAGGTTGTTTAATAGAGGCATGTTGCATTGGCACAACGTTAGCATAAATTGTCATCATTCTCGTTCTTTATGCTGATGATATTGTTCTTCTGGAAATATGTCCCTATGATCTTGATAAGCATTTAAGAATTCTTAATGATTTTTGCTCTAGTATGGGCATGACTGTCAATACTGACAAAACCAAAGTTATGTTGATAAAATCTAATGAGGTCACTTACGCTCATTTTTTGTATGATAATATCAAATTGGAAGAAGTGACATCCTACAAATATTTTGGGATTGATATCTACTAGCATAGATCCATCTTAAACCTAGATCTATCAAGCACAGAGATGGATCCAATTTCTTGAGGTGTATTTTTTTTTATCTTAAATTTTTACACGTTAAGAAAAAAATTACACCTTAAGATATTTGATCTCTCTCGATGGTTGATATATTAGGTTTAAAACAAAATCATTATAATCTTTTTTTTTTTTGTATAAGCCGACATTATTTGCATTTTTTTTAATGGGAACAACATGTTACATAACGTTACACAACGTTACGTGTTACAACATCTCCCACATACTAGGTTGTAGAGCACCTCACTACTCTCAGTGCAATCACAAGCTTAACTGGAACTACACCATCGAGAAATTGATTGATGGAGGGTGGAAAGATTATTTTGGTCTTGAAAATAATTGTAAGTCAACAAACCTTGTGATGTGGGATAAAAATAAATTTCTCCTTGAAACTCTCATCACTCCTGTTCTCATGTATGTGTGTGAAGTTTGAGGCTCCAACCGTTTTAGAGAATCTTGGAGAAGGATTGAGCAAACCCATAAGCGTTTTATAACTTACAATGTTAAAATTAAAATCAATACGCTATATCATATTCTCATGATTGAATTGGGCATTTCCCAAATTGAGAGCATAGCTATGATTAGGTACCTAATGTACAAGAAAAAAATGAATAACTTGGGAGACTAGAGACTTCCGGAAATTCTTTAAATTCCAATCAAAACCACCTAAGGCTCAAGCGAGGTTGGCATAAAGATGACATGTCTTGGTAAAAGATGTGGGGGATTGATGAAAATGTCACTTTTCAAAATAATATAGATGACATTAAAAATATTATTACTTCGAAGTTCAAAAAGAAGATCTGGTGTGATAAAAATTTAGAGGATAAAAAGGAAGTGAATATATTACAAGGAGGTCATTAACCCTAATCTTGAAGATCAAAATTATCTATCTGTTTTAACTAGTGTAAAGAAGAAGATCCACATAGCTAAAATAAGAACTAACTTTAATGAGCTGCATAATGAAACATGGAGTTGGACATTTCCTAAAACTCCATGTGATGAAAGGATTTGTCATCTTTGTGAGACTATGAGTGTTGAGGATGAAAAACACTTCCTTTTAGATTTCCTTGTGTACATCCACATAAGATATTAGTTTCAATTTTTCCCCCCAGTTCTCAGGCTTCTGCGAGTGAATATTTGAGGGAGGGAGTCTTTCGGATCCATCGCAGTATCTTTTTGAATCGACGTTTCAGACCAACCTAATGTGGTCCATCATCATGGTTTGAAACGTCGATTCAAAAAGATACCACAATGGATCTGAAAGACTCCCTCTTTCAAAATTTTTGTTACAATACAAATCTACCCAACCTTATATCTCATCAAAATTATAGTAATTTAGGAATGCTCCTCTCCAAACTTTATGAGCACAAAAATAAAACTCTAAAGCAAACCAAATAGTTCCTTAATTTTCTTTCTTGAGATCCGATATACAAATATTGGCACAAGTAGACTACAACTATAATCATCATTATTTTTCAAAAGATTATTTTTTTTGTGAAATCATAAACTATAATTATTATCATAGCTAAGTTCTTTCGATTATTACATTTTAAAATTTATTTATTAACTTTTTTATATTCATAATTATTTATTAAAAAACAAATTTTAATAAATTCATTGAATTCTCAATTTTAAATTTATAAAAAATGTATATGTATTTACTTTAAGTAATTTATGAATAGGAATAAATAAGTTTTTTAAAAACTTAACATCATCTTTATGATACAATAAAACATAAAAATTATATTGATAAAATAACATAAAAAAAGAATAATTGGTAATAACCGAAGTTGTACGATATTAAATCCGGGTTGTGATGTTGGATTTGGACTCTAATGTAAACATATCACCAATTCGATTTATAGATGAAACTTTGTTCAAACATTTTCATAAAGAAACACCTTACGACTTAAATATGTTATTGATACAATGTTATTTTTTATATTAACAAGGTAAATGGAAGTATAGCTTTTAGTCCCTGCCAAAACTAAAAACAAAATTACTAATTCTTTCGTTTACTTTGCAATAGTTTTTTGGGCTTTATCTTAGATCAATTGATCTAGCCATCAAAGAAGAGTTGATCTAGCCATCGAAGAGCTATAAACACCCTTATCGATGAAAAACAAAATTACTAATTCTTTCGTTTACTTTGCAATAGTTTTTTGGGCTTTATCTTAGATCAATTGATCTAGCCATCAAAGAAGAGTTGATATAGTCATCGAAGAACTATAAGCACCCTTATCGATGAGTAAACTGATACTGCAAAACAAAATGTTGAAATTCAACCATAACAAAGACATTGCTAATTAATACCATTCATATTCCCTTGATTTTCTAGATAGATAATTTATTTTATATTGTTTATAACTTTTATACATACTGGTTCAAGAGCCACTTTCATACCAGAATTCTCAAACAACAGTACAAATGGTGTTTTCATGGAGAAGTTATTCACAAGTAGAGAAAAAATTCCAATGTTCTTCAAATTATATTCAAGATTGATAACAAAATAACACATCAAAATTAAACAAAGTTCTTTACCAAATCAACTTCAGGAGATACTTTCATTGTGTTTAGAAGTAATGTTTCTATCCTTGGGAGATATCAACAATGATTGCACTTGTGATTGCCTTATAAAGCTGAATGCAGCCTCAGATTTTGATGCAACAACTTAGATAGTTGATGTATTCTCAAGTTTCATGTTGGATATGCTCAATACATCATTATAAGCTGACATTGGAAACAAAAGAATTGCACAAGATTGCATTTGAAATTAATCCAATGCCTCAGAATTTTCCACAGTTTATCAAATGTAGCTAACAATAATTTATTGTGTATCATTAATTTTGTCCCAACTTTTTTATTTCCCTAGAAATTCAAAACTGTTGTTAGGGTGCAAATTATAGTACCTATAATAATTTTCTTGGCTGCAAGGAGCTATATTTGTTTGTTTTGGGTTGAAGTTACAGGATGCTGTGACATTGAAGCAGAACTTTACTCTTTGAGAAAAAGTCTATAATTAAAAAAAAAAAATACTTCTAATAAAAACTTGAATTGTTTATTATTTATTCTAGCTTTAATGTATGCGTCACTTTCTGATGAGGTTGTGAAATGACAAGCTTAACTAAAATTTTTACATGCTAGTTAGCACTTTGGAATTCTCCTCAGACTGGACATATACTGGGTGATTAGTAGCAATGTTCCTGAATATTAACTTCAAGTATAAACTGGAATAAAGACTTATCTATCTAACACAACATAATGCATCGAATCCATTAGCTATATATCATGAGAGAACTACCTTCATCCAGAGATTCAGACAACACTGGTCTATATGCTTTCAAAATCCAATCACATGCTCTCCATTTCATGATCCTCTGCCAAGCTAAGCCTGGTGATTCTGGTTTTCAACTCAGTTCTGCTGTGAAATGGAAGCCATGGTCTACATTGCCTACTTTGAGTTAGTGTTCAAGTTCGACAACCATGAAGTTTTGCAAAAAATTGGCATCAAGTTCAAGAAGCTATATCATTAAAGATTTTAAAATATATATAATAAAATTCCATGTCCTCATTGAACATATATAATAAAAATGAAAATGGCATGCCAACATCAAACCGATATTTCAAAAATACTATCTTGTTAAAAGTCTGGGGTTTAGGTTCATGGCTAATATTGTGCCTGCACTATTCACAAATATCATCCCTCTAACTGGAACCAATTCAACCAAATTCAATTGAATCTGTTAAAACTAATGCCTTAAACGAGATTGTGCTCTGAATTTACAATCTGCCAAAAAATTGTCAATATCTAGCATTATATATAAAACAAGAAAGCATGCTTTAACAAATTTAGGTAAAACATAAAACCTATTGAATAAAATAAAATGGAAAATCTTATTTGCATATTGGATAACTGCACATTAAATGCTATACATAGATTGAGTCTTTCAAAAGGCTTCTTGAGTGTCAGCTTGATTATTTACTTTTAATTATTATGTAGATGAGAATTACATGTTAATGAACTTATATTTTAGTAAATAAATAATCTAAAACTTATTGAGATATCTTGAAAATCCATCTTCCACATCGAGACAGAACATGCTTTTACGCAATTATGGGAATGCAAACCTTCATGTTCCATAGAACCACTTATTGTCTGATTATTCAATTTTGATCTTTCCGGAATTGGAAACATGGCTGCATAGACAATCACAAAAACTGAGATATTCGCCTCCACTGCAGCATTAACAAACACAAATGTTCATTTGATTACAATGGTTTTGGTTGATGCTCCCTCAACAAAGACATTTCATCCATATCGAGCCGCCAGATTTCGTCAAAACTCATCGGAGAGGTGCATAAATGAGCGTCACTATACTAGCTTGTGTGTTGTTGCCAGAATATACAATCGGTTTTCCTGCATGCTCCAGAAATTTCAATGGATCTCCTCTAGCAATATACATCACACTTCTAGACAAACATTTTCCCTATTTTCAATACCGATATCTTGGACTAATTTGTAACTATCATTATCATGAAATGTATTGCAAAATTATTGTATTGAATGAGCATCTGTATCCTTTAGTTACTATTTTTTCTATGTTTTCTCCTGAGGTAGAAGCTTGTGAATTCTGTGAAGTATTCTCTTTTGCTGGTGTATCCAGTGGTATGCCAACTTTACATGAAGGGGTTGTGTGTTTGTAAAGGTCACATATAATAGGTGTTTAAATTAGAATTCTATCTGAAATTATTCTAAACTAAAGATTACACTGGTTGTTGTCTCCCTTACAACGTTGATGCGATTAGTGATTTGGTCATCCTCCAGCTTATATTTAAATATGTCACTTTTTACAATTTTAAGTCTATAACATTGAAATGGATGACAGGGAGTCAAATCAACTTAAGGAAAAAATGCAATTTGGCACTCAAAACAATATTTCACATAGACACTTGTAACATGACGTGATTAAACATGCATGCATTAGCATAACAAACAAGACAATTGTGGAAAATGCAGGCAGTTGAGAAACAACCTGTATGAGAGATAAAGATATTGTCACCCATCACTTTTATTTCTTTCTTGCCACTTGCCAGTTTCTTGCTCAAGTGTCGGAACAATTGTGCCAGACCCAAACTAACAAGCGAGCTGTCAATTACTCAATCTGAATATACGCTGGCTCTATGGGAGACCTCGACTTGGGTAAGCCTTTCGTGGGTAATCTTCTCAGAACACCAGATAAGTGATAGCTACAGGTCCTTTACTCATTTCCCGAGACTCCGTGAAGGCTACCAATAACAACATCCGTTAAAGACCCAACACCATCAACACACTCCATTCTTCTCCCACCCACAACATTGATCTTATCGCTTATGATATAATCACTGGTGATTCAATATGCTTGGTTTTTACTATATAATTCGATACAAACATTATGTTGATTATGGCATCTATTCTTTAAATGAATTAGCATCATGAAAGCGTTGAATCTGTTCTTTCTTGATATGATATTTTTTATTTGAGACTTTATTTCTTTATTTAGGAAAATTCTATTAGACCTTATATAATTCAATTATTGTCAAATACATCATAGAAACAAGAAGCATGCATCATATACTAACATGATGTGTCTTTCCCCACTGTCGGACCGACAAAATGATCAATTGAACGAAGGAACATTACGAATTTATTATACTATGCTTATAATTTAATTCTCCTATATTTTATTTTAAAACCCCATACTCTACTTGGTAATTAGGGCTATGAAAACGAATTAAACGTTTTTGGCAAGCTAATCTCGGTAAGAAAAAGGAAATGTTAGTTTAACCGTGTTAGACAGGATCGAAAAAAAACATTGAATTCATACATTTGCAGAGAAGCATATACCCTGTGAATTGTTAGGGTTTTAATTTATACATTTGTAGAGAAGAATTTACCTTGTCAATTGTTAGGGTTTCCTTATCAGAAATTGAAAGCAGAATTCAATTAGATGTTATAAGGAAAATACATAAATTGTCTTTTTAAGCTTTTGAATAAGAACTCATACAAGCTACTAATAGAACAACTAGACAAAGAGCGACTCATACTCCTTCTTCCACTACTAGTATAAGACAAAATCCTACTAGAAAGAACTACTACTAGAATAAGTAAACGGTATAAGTATACCTTTGTATCAGCTGGATTTCCTGCTGCTTACTCAGCCACTGGAGCAACCGCCTCTGTTACCTTCTCCATTTGTGGTGCCTATGCCTTTGTAGGCTATGCGTATGGATATGTTTGAGGACCCAGATGTAGCATTGGTCGGTCAGCTGAATCATAAGAATAAACAAACTCTACATCGATAGCATAATCGTAAAATCCATGTGGTAAAAGGAATGATTAAATTCCATAGCCTGGCTAAAAGTCTGATTAATGCACATCTTAATTACCCGAAGCACCTTTTGCCTCATATACTGAATCCATGAATCCAAGGCTATACGACAGGAAGCCAAGGCTAGGCATTACGGTACGCGTTCAAGATTTCCATGTTGAGCAGACATGATGATATGAACTGAGGAAAGGAGATATGTTTATGCATCATCCTGCATCAGCCTCCCTCTCTGCCTCCTTGCTTGCCACGCTCTAGTCTCATGCAGACGTTGTCCCTCCCTGCAGCCTTGCCCTCCCTGCTTGCCACGCTCCTTGCAGGTGGCACCACCTACAGTATTGGCCTCGATGTGAGGCCAAATAAGGCTCTCAATCAATTGATTGGTTGTAAGGGAAAATAACTGTAAAAACTTAGGCTAAAATGCCTAGAAAAAAGTGCAAAATTAATACAATTCTACTCAAACGATTTCTATAGTCCTTGCTGCACATGCGGGAAGGGACTAATAAATATGTTAATTGGATTTACTTTGGGTATATTTTAGAATTTAGAAAAGAGGGGAAGTATTTATTAGGCGTCTGAGAAAAAAATCAATAAATATAATTTCTTTTACAAGAAATTTTTTGTAAAAAAATATTTGGACATTTTCTCATATTTAACTGGTATCCAATATAAATCTATCAATGTTATTTATGGAGCATAACTAAATAGAAACACTAAGTAAAACATGTAATAGATGCAACCAATTTACATCAGACTAACCTTAAAACCTTTTATATAAAGTTTAAAGCATTCAACCACTAAACTTGGCCCAACGAACTATATATTTATAAATATAATAATTATATATAGAAAAAATAAGAGAACATTTTTTTTAACGGAAATGAGAAGTAGTATTATATTATAAAAACGAGAGAATACAAATGCCCCCAAGGCAATAAAATTCAGAGCATAGGTATGAAAGTAGAGTTCCAGTACAAATTAAACCATCAAACACCTCTATCAGGTCTGAGATATTTTAACGGAAATGAGAAGTAGTATTATATTATAAAAACGAGAGAATACAAATGCCCCCAGGGCAATAAAATTCAGAGCATAGGTATGAAAGTAGAGTTCCAGTACAAATTAAACCATCAAACACCTCTATCAGGTCTGAGATATTTTGAGCTATTACAAGACTAGTTCTAATACTTCTTACATAGTATACTTTGATAAACATTCCTCCTAATAGCTTGCAAAAAAATTCTAGATATACTTAAAGAAAAAGAGGGGTTGGAACATCGTTCCTGGGCCAAATCTTCACCTATTTCGGGCTGCATTACAGAGGCATCATCCATTGGATAAGATTCTTCTTGCTCCCTGGTTGGCTTGTTGTGTCCTCAATATAAGGCATTTACATCTACTTGAATTTATTCTAAGGCTTCCTTCAGTTGAACAAAGCGATTTTAATTCCGCTCAGCCGAATTCATGCTCTGTTCCTGCATGAACTTTCGGAGCTCTGGAATGACAACTGCTCCTCACCAAATGAAAGGGTCTCACCACAATGCAATGAAGAAAAAATCATCCAGAGGTTTATAATATCATCCATCTCTAAGCGTGCCGAGGATGCGGCCATAATGTCGCAGGGATCCTCGTACCACCTTCTATTGCACTCAACACGATAATGGGACGTGAATTAAATGTAGGCATCATTTGATGATACCTTCCCTTGCCAACCCACTCCACCAACAATCCATATGTTGATCCATTCAAGCGGCTGCCTACCATGACATTAAACCACGAAAATTTGGGCAGGTCAGCCATTAATTCCTTTCTCGGGTAGCGCATAGCCATTTCAAATGGGGAGAGGAGTTGTTGTATGATATAAACCATTGGGAAAGTCTAGCTCCCTCATTTGCCAATTTGTTCGCCTCCACATTAAGATTTCTTTTGATGTGGAGAAAATGGATTTTAAATAAATTTAGAAAAAACTTTAATATTCTTCCCTGGAAGCCTTTCTTAATCTCCTTTGAGTTCTCGAAGTGATTCATGGATTGAATCACGATCCAGGAGTCTCGAAGGATAATGAATTCTTCAAGGTGTATCTCGAACATGAATTTCATACCTTGCATAAGTGTGACCCATTCTGTGTTATTATTTGTGCGCCTTCCCAAACTCCATGCAAAGGTTTTGATTATTTGTCCTCTCGGATCATAAATGATCCTTCCAGCACCCACCTCCCTTGTGAAAAAATAAGAGAGAAACATTAATATTAATAAATAGTTATAATTATTTAAGAATGAATGAATATACATTAAACTTATTTCATATTTACTTGTCACTTAAATATTATGATTAACTAAATTATTTAATTAATGTATGTTTCACTCAAACAAAATAACGATATCTTATTCCAATTTTTTTATTTGATTAAGGGTAAGTAACTTATATAAGAAACATAGCTAAATGACCATATATGAGTATAGAAAAATTGATTATTGATTATGTTATTTTGGAAAATTATTTTATTGCATTGCATCTCTACTTTTCATGTTTAAAAAAAAATCTCTATTGATACCACACCATTTAGGCATCTTTGACTAAACTTGCGGTGGGCCCAATGCAATCAACCCTCCCATGCACCCCATGTTCATATACTAACACACCACTCTTCACATTCCTTTCATTAATATTTAGGGTTATAATGAAGTTGTTTTTATAACTATACTTAGGAAATAAAACCATGGTTAATATATTTAGTTTTTTGTGGTGTGTTGGTTACATGCCATGGCTTAAGCATAGTTATGGGTATACCATCCTAGATCCAAATCCTAGGCTCTATCAAGCACCGAGAGGGATCAAATCTCCGGAGGTGCAAACCTTTCCTTGAATACCTCCTTGAGTGCAATACGTGAGCCACCTAATCCTAAGCTCTAAAGTCTCTAGTTTAAGTCTCATATTTACTTTTTACTTTGTATTATTCTTTTTTGTTTATGGCCGACATAATATTTATTACTTTTTACTTTGTATTATTATTTTTTGTTTACTTTGTATTATTTTGTTACTGGACAAACACTCAACAAACACTCTAAAGTCTCATATTTACTTTTTACTTTGTATTAAAAGTAAAAAGTAAAGTCTCTAGTTTAAGTCTCATATTTACTTTTTACTTTGTATTATTCTTTTTTGTTTATGGCCGACATAATATTTACCACCTAATCCTAAGCTCTAAAGTCTCTAGTTTAAGTCTCATATTTACTTTTTACTTTGTATTATTAATATTTATTACTTTTTACTTTGTATTATTCTTTTTTTTTTACTTTGTATTATTTTGTTACTCGACAAACTCGACAAACACTCGACTCACAAGATCTTCCCCATACTGGGCTGTAGAGCGCCTCTCGGCGCAATGTTGCACAACGTCGTATCATCTGTTAGAAAGCATCTATCTCCCCATCAATCTCCTTCAACCAATCCAATCCTTTTTCCCCAACATCGAAGTGCACAACACTCATCACAAGATTTAAGGGGTCGCACTCTTAGTGGCCTCACCTCACCATTAATAAGAAAGGAAAATAGCAATCCTCGAAAACCTCAACAACATTTGGCATATAAATCACTACAGGTGCCAAGTTTCATGGTGCACATGCACACACCTTAACATCTTATGAGTGCACACCTCAACAACATGCACATTGGTAGCAAGGAATGCCAATCATCATGATGATCATCATGGAATCTTAACACATGATTACTAATAGAAGTACGAGGGTCACCAAGAAGATGAACAATCACCATTACTTATATAACTGAGTTGCATTCAATCACTGAATAGACATCCTTGTAACCAAAATTTATTATTTTTTGTAAGTAAATCCTCGTGGAGAAAATCGCGATCACTTCCACTCATTTTAGATGGTGCCTAGTGTAAATGCATTAGGGTTGATTTCGATGCCTAACCTAGTAGGGACATCAAGTGAGGTATGTAACAATGAGAACTAACTTAGGTGATTGACCCTCGAACCTCATGCATGAATCTCAGAGCACTGGACTGCATATTTTCCTTGTTTTGATTATTAATGGAAAAGCTTTAACACTATATCCATGTCTCATTTATGTATATGTATATGTATATGATTACATAGTGTAACTCTTTTTTTGCATGTCCATCATTATTTTTATAACTTTTATTTCTCCAAATTTGGAGTTGTCTTCGTTACAAACACATCTCAAGCTCATAGTGTAGATAAAAAACCGACTTTTCTTTCCTAAACTTGTGGCAACTCACCTTAGATAGCCTACATGCCAAAACCACTATTATTTAGACTTTTCCATAAGCCTGGCCTTGTAATCCATCTCCGTCGGCATTCACCTTTAGGTAACATGTAAGTGTTTGGACCACCCCCCTAGATGTTAATGCATATGTCAACAAAGTATAGTTCATATTATGCTATACTATCAATTATCATTAGGGAGTAAGTTAAAAAGTGGATAAACTCAACCACTTTTTTGTTAAAATTCTTCTCCAAATTCGATAGGAATTTCCCCTGAAGTTATAGTTCCACCTAAATGATGGGAACTTTAAACTTAGGGGTTTTAAACCATTTTAAGAAGACCTAAATTATTGGAATTTCAAAACAATGAGTGGATAAAGGTGGAACTTTCCCTTGGCGGGAAGAAAAATATACTTGCCAGAAATGTTGAGTTTGTCCTCTTTTTAACTCACTCCTTATCGTTATGCAACAAGTTGGAAGAGTTGAAGAGCTTAGTTGACATGCCTATCTCTAGAATTTAGGTTCTTGCCCAATAATTTGATTCACTCTCTTCCCACATGCATTCCAAATTGGGGTTGTCTCTTGGTTAACTAAATCACCCCATTTTTTACGGCCTTGGTTGATATCTAGTGGAAAAAATTCCTTCAATATGATCTATTTGTTGTCCTAATTGCAATTTTGACAATCTAGGTCGAGACCTAAACTATGAAACATGTTTTAATCACAATTTTGAGTCGACAAGGTGTAGTTTTACAATTATTACCATTTTAGCTACCAAATTTGGCCCAAATCGTACCTAAAAAAACATAAAAAATAGGGCAATTTAGTTAATCATTAACTCATGTCTTCAGTTAAGGTTTAATTAACTTATGATATACCTTCTCAAAAATTCAAAGCCACAAAACACAAGGGAATTTCATGATGCCCACCACTGTAACAAGTATTCAATATACTTATTTGTGGCACCATCTCTCATAACACTTTGTTTTTTGGCCACCTTGGTTCAACACCATCTAGGGTATTTTTTAAGTATTCAAATCTTGTGCCAAAATATAGTTTTCTAGGTGACTACTTCAATTTGAAAAAATCATACACATAGAGATATAAATGAATATTTAATTAAAAAACATATATTTTACTATTTTTAAATTTGTGATTTTTGGCAAATATTATCAATTTAAACATGTTTTATGTAAAAGCTATGAATTTTTTTTAAGAGAAAATGACCATGTTATTCCTCGAGATGTTCCTAGCTAGAAAACAATGCCAAGGCACTATGAGATTAACAATCTCCTTGCTTTAAACTATTATGAAAGAATCCAACACTGAAAAGGGGTATCTCTCATATTGAGTTATTCAAATAAGACTTTACAATCTGTACTAAAAAAAACTTAAAAAAATTCAAAGTAACTCAAATAATAATTAAAATTGTTTTAAATATTTAGAGACAATTATCCAAGAGAAGTAGTAATAAATATGCACATCATTGATATATTAGGGGAACCCTATTCACATTAAATTAGAAATTAATTTATATAAAGAAGATGTAAGGTTTTTTTTTGGAAAAACATAAAATTTCTTTGAGATAAGATTACTCAAGGCAACAACCTAAAACCAAGAAAGTGATTCTAAATAACACAGATATAAACGGCTAACAATTATTTAGAGCATAAGAAAAGTGTATTGGGTACACATTCAAATGAATCCAATAGATTTAAATTACCTAGATTCATTCAACAAAACTCCAAACTGTAAAAACAAGAACAACCAAGATCATGTCTTGAAATATTTTTTTAAAAAAGTGATGTTTCTTAATTGTCTAATAATTACATAACAACTAGAAGTGCCAAAAAAGTAAAAACACGAGAGTATTACACACTAATTAAATGTAGGATGAATCCTCAAAACTATCTAATTGAGTTCCAAATCTTTTTGGCTCTTTGAAAGATATCTCCTTTTGACCAACCTTCTTTGATAGAAATCAAGTCTCCATAGAAAGAAAAATCATGATCCTTGTATCAAATGTATTTCTTCCGATTATTCCCTTCTCTTCTTAACTGATTTTACTCTTGTAACCATTTTCCAAAAATAGCAATGAGTGGAATTATAATTGCTCCATATTAATGCATAAAAAGATGCACATGATTAAAATTGAAGAAGCTAGGGTTTGTGATCCCGCTCGCGCTAGGGTTTCGTTGTTCATGCTTTTGGCCATGGATCCCCCTCGGATCCTAGCCGCGCGGGTCTAGAGGGTGTTCGTACTCCCATCTATGATCTTTTTCGTTCTCTGGTGGCCTCTCAACCTGCTCCTGCCAAGGTCTCGGCTCCAAGTGACTCCAAATTCGTCAAAAAATCCGTTGTCCCAGAAATCAAGTTATCCTCAACTGCCTCTAAGTGCAAAGCAGTTTCCCTTTCAGAAAAAGGTATGGTAGGCCACTTTACAGGTCTCTGGCCTTCACCCAGATCCATCGAAATTTGGCTGAATAAAAACTGGTAGCCTCTCATCCAAGGAGAAGTTCAACAAATATTCTGCGGTAAGGGTTTCTTTGTGTTCTACTTTGAAAAAACAGAAGATCAAGACCTAATCTTTAGAAATGGGCCCAAGAGGGATGTACATCAACAAGTGGGATCTTTCCTTCGATCCGAGAAAGACATTCCTTCAGCTGTTCCAGTTTGGGTTAAACTGCCGCATCTTCCATTACACTGTTGGAATGATGAAGACTAGAAATCTATTGGAAACTCTGTGGGCAAATACATTGACAAATCGGAGCCCAGACCTCCCATGTTCTCCTGCACCAGGATCTGTGTTGAAGTTGACCTTGAGAAAGGTCTTCCAGAAGCCATCAATCTGTCAATGGATGGATGGAATCATTTGCAAACTGTGGATTATGAACAGATCCCATTCAAGTGCAAATTTTGTCACGAATATGGTCATTTTGCAAAGCTATGCCCAAAAATAAAAAATTAGGAAGTTGAGGAAGTCCAAGGAGGAGAATGGAATGAGGTCACAAGGAAAAGAGGAGTCAAGACCAACAACAACAACCCTCCTCAATCCCCACCCAAAAAAAAGGGAGGTGCGAATAAGTTCCAAGTTCCATCCATGAAGAAGCAGAAGATGAACAAGGACCATAAAAAAGAAATGAAGAAAACAAAAGCACAGAGAAACCGTAGGAGAATAACATCCAACGGCAAGAGGGTGAAAAAGACCAAGAAATCCCCACTCAACAAAATGAAGAATCTGGGAATGAGACCCCCCTCATTTCAGGGGGTTCAATTACTCGTTCAAAGGCCAATCTCTTTCAAGGAGATACATCCGAAAGTAAGGAAGAAGAATCAGAACCACAATCCAAAAGAGGGAGAAAACATAACAAAATTATTAGGGAACAAGAAGCAGGCAAAGAAAAAATGACGGGTAAGCAAAATAATCTGGATCAACACATAAGGATAATATCTACTGGGAAGCAGATTCAGGGAGCACTAGAGGAGAAGAAAGAAAGAGCAGTAATCCACCCCCCCCAAAAATAATGAAAATAGTCTCCTGGAATTGCAGAGGATTAGGCGGAAAGCAAAAAGTAGAAGCAATCAGAAGAATAAAAAAATTGGAAAACAACACAATCCTCATGATCCAGGAGACTAAAATGCAAGAAGCACACAACACCAGCATAATGAAACATATTTGTCCCACCAGAGAAGGAATAGCTGTAAGTGCTTAAGGAGCTTCCAAAGGACTCACCACTTGGTGGGATAAAGGTACTTATAAATGTCACTCCTTTATTTCTAATCGACATTGGATTTTTGTCGAACTCGAAGATCTCATCAAAAATGAAAAATACTGGGTTGGAAACATCTATGGACCCATTATCTATGGACACAAAGAAATGTTTTGGAATCAGTTGATGGATCAGCGTCAAGGTAGAGAAACTCTTCTCTGTATCTTAGCTGGAGATTTCAATGCCACCATCTCTGCCAATGAACGGAGAGGGGGCTCCAAAGTAAGAGACCCTTTTGGGAAATGCCTGGAAGAATTGCAGTCCTCCTGGAACCTTGTAGACATCAAGCCAAAGCATGGAAACTACACTTGGACCAATAAAAGAATCGGTCCTGGTCACATAGCTGCCAGGTTAGATCGTTTTCTGGTCATCTCCTTTTTTCTCTCTAAACCTTCTATTCCTGATTCTAATATTTTAGCCTCTGCTATCTCTGACCACCGGCCTATATCCCTCTTTTTCTCAGCCTTAGGAAACTCGTGTCCCCTCCCCTTTAGGTATAATCCTGTTTGGCTTGATAACGAGGATTGCTTGGAAGAGGTCAAAGTAGTTTGGAAGCAGTTTTTCCCTGGCTCTCCTGGTCATATTTGGGAAACCAAGCTAAAAAATGTGAAAAGAATTTTAAAAAATTGGGCTAAGCAGAACTACAAGAAACTTGGAGAGGAACTTGCCAAATTCCAACTTGACCTGGAAGCCCTTCAAGACAAAATGGAACATGCCTCAATCACCGAAGGCCTATTGAGAGAAGAAAAAGAGCTGGACGCTAAGGTGCAAGAACTTTCAAGGAAGTAGGAAGAAGAATGGAGGCTCCAATCCAGGAGCCTTTGGATAAAGGCTAGAGACAGAAACACAAAATTTTTCCATGGACAATGCAAGGAAAGGTATAGGAAAAATACAATTTTGGACTTGACAAAGGAATATGGAGAAAAAATTGAAGACCAAATTTAATCAGGAACGAAATAAAACTCCACTTCGAGCAACTCTATCAAGAAGACGAGGAAATGTCCAAGGAGGACATGGAGAAAATGAGTCATGAAATTCCCAACCTCATCTCAGAGAGTGATAACAAAAATCTCATGGATATGATCTCTGAGGAAGAAGTTAGGAAAGCGGTTTGGTCCCTCCATCCTAACAAAGCCCCTGGTCTGGATGGCTTCTCCATTCATTTCTACGGGAAGTGTTGGCACTGGTTATAAAAAGATCTTATCAGAATGCTTAATTGCACTAGGAAAAGAGAAATAATTGGAGGAGAAACCAATTCTACTTTTATTGCCTTAATTCCCAAGGACAAGAATCCTTCTTCCACAGGGAGATACCGACCAATCTCTTTATGTAACTCTTCCTACAAAATCCTAACCAAAGTTATTGCGAACATAATCAAAGGCTTCCTCCCTAGCATCATCTCTTCAAATCAGGGAGGCTTCATAGCTGGTCGAAAAATTTATGACAACATCCTCCTCGTCCAAGAGGCGATCCACTCAAGTGTGCAAAATAAAGACTCAGGTATGGCTATCAAATTAGATATGGCTAATGCTTTTGACAGAGTTAGACATAGTTATTTATATACTGTTATGGAACAGTTTGGGTTCGCCAAGGAATTCATAAGATGGATAAAATCCTGTATTGGATCCCCATGGATCGTCCCTCTGATCAATGGCAGGCCCACCCCCTTTTTCCTTCTGTCCCTTGGTCTGAGATAGGGCTTCCCTCTCTCCCCCTTTCTTTATGTTATTATGGCTGACTCCCTCATCAGAAAACTCAATAGCTTGCTCTCTTCTGGTTTCTTACTTGGTCTTGTTATATACATAGGGGTCCCTCCGATAAACCACGCCAAATTTTTCGATGATACAATCTTACTTGGCAGCGCCTCCCCTCTGATAGCCTCCATATTCAAATCCTCCCTTGAACTTTATTTGAGAGCTTCCGGTGGCAAAAAAATGGAAACAAAAGTAACATTTATTGTTGGAATTGCAGGCCCCTCATTTTCAGACACCTTGCTCTAATTCTCGACTTCAAGCCTTGCTTGGATTGGACTTCCTTCAAATATCTGGGCATCCCAATTTCCCACAAAAAATCCTCTCCCTCCCTTTGGAACCCAATAATTCAAAAAATAACAAATAAAATCAACTCCCGGGGCTCTCGGTGGTTAAACTTGGCAGGCAAAGTCACCCTGATTAAAGCTATCCTCTCCTCCTTTCCAGTGTTTACTGGAGCCATTCTGATGGCCCCCAATTTAGTCATGAACTCCATTAGCATGGAAATAAGGGAATTCCTCTAGCAAGGAGGGAAAACCCAAAGCAAAAAATTCCATCTAGTCAATTGGAAAAGCATAAAAGAGAATCGCAGAAGACGAGGATTGGGAATACGTGAACTAGCCTTAATGAACAAATCCATGAGAGCCAAAATCGCTTGGAGATTAGTTCCAGGTAAAAAAAAATGGTGGAAAGAAGTTATCAGAAAAAATTATACTAGAAGCTCTCGCTTGAGATGCTTAGACAACATAAAGGAGAAAACAGGCACTGCAACATGGGACCTAATTCTCTCCTCTGCTAGTCTAATTAAAGACAAAATCTACTGGATCCCTGACAATGGGAAAATAATCAACATCTGGACGGACAGTATAAATGGAGCTCAGCCGCTTGGCTCTATCCTGGATCTCATGGGCATTAAACATTGGATGCAAAGCATAGGCATTCATCAACTTGAGGATCTTGCAACTTGGAAGAATTCAGGAGCTTGGAATGGATGGCAGCATTTGGATCCTCCTGAAAACCTCAAACACAAATATAGCACTCTCCTCAAGCTCCTTCATGGAAAAGCTCCCACAAAAATTAGAGAAAAATACTGTAGAGGGTGGGGGAAAGCTGGCAACTACATAGTCAAAGCTGGTTATGAAAGCCTCATTTCAATGCCAATCCTATGCCAAAGTTGTGGACGAAAGTCTGGAACCCTAACTGCATTCCAAAAATCAATTACTTCTACTGGTTACTCGCTCACAATAAACTGGTAACAACTGACAACTTAAGGATCAGAGGCATCGAAGGTCCCTCCAGATGCAATTGATGCAGAAATGCAGAAGAAAATGCCCAGCACATCTTCCTTGAATGTAGATTTTCCCAGCAAGTCTGGGAATTTGTCCTCAGATCTCAATGGAAGAACTCCACAGTCCCAAAGAAATTAAATTATATGATTGAACACTGGGTAAAGTCCCTCCTGGGAAACATCAAATCTAAACCAACCATGGCTCGAATTTGGAAGCTCCTCCCAATGAACATATGCTGGCAGATTTGGTTGGAAAGAAACAAAAGTGTCTTCGAAAACAGGAAGATCGATTACTCCAGAGCAGCCAATAAAGCTTCAGCCATGATCTTTGAAGCTCTTGCTTCTAAAGGTGTCAACCTCCCAAACCATGAAGGTCTCTCTTGGTCTGAATTTTAGTGGTTTCAAGTCTTTGTAAAGACGAGCTCACTTCAGTCCAAACAAAATAACTCCAGTTCTGATTGGGAAATCAGAAAAGATCAGTCACAATTTCTTCATTGGTGGACTTCTCAAGAAAACCATACTATTTTCTTTGATGTGGCTTCCAAAAGGAACCCCGGGGAGGCAGGTGCGGGTGGGATCATCTTTGATCCTGGAGGAAACAAAGTCACTTCCTTTTCTTGGGGACTAGGAAAGAAAACAAACAACGAAGCAGAATGGCTCGCACTGCTCCACTGCTTAGAAATTTCCGCTTCTCTCAACGTTGACAAACTTAAGGTCTTTGGTGACTCAAGGCATGTCATTCAAAGAATGAGACCAGGGACCAAAACAAAAGGATCAAAAAGCCACAAAATTCAAAGAAGAATCAACCTCCTCACCCTCCCCCAAGACATTCTCTACTTCCACATTCTTAGAGGGAACAATTCTGCTGCTGATGAAGCCGCCAACAAGGGAGCCACCTTGGCGATAGGCCAAATTCTCTATAATAATGAAAAAGTTGATTTTTTGTTTATACCCTGACCCCCTCACCATGCATTGTCCACCCCCTTTGGCATACTCAGACTCCTCTTGGATTGCCCCACTCCCACCCTCCTGTTGATGGAACGCGACCTATCACGTGCCCCTCACATGGCCTGCCCGCCTCCTTTTAGCTCAAGCGAGCCGTATTTAACTCCTCCCTCCCTCCCTCGGGATTTTACTTTGGCGATGGCTCGTCCTCTCCCCACTTTCCTGCTCCCGTCTGCATTCAGAAACCTCTCCGTTTTTGAGCCCCTGGTCTGTGGCCCTGATCCCTCCAGCGTTAGTTCCTCTGAAATCTCCCTCCATCCGGCTCCCCTCTGCAGTTCCATGGACGGTGTGAAGGATTCTCTTGTGGCCCTGAATATTACCACCGAAGACGTCAAGGTCCATCTCCGCAGAGCTTATGAAGCAATTTGCACCAGTATCAAGCAGAATAGCGAAATCTCCTCTGAAGTCAGGTATAACTCTCAGCAACTCTCCTGTCAAGATTTCAGAATCGACGACTTAGAGAGAAATCTATTTGAGTTAATGGGAAAGGTCAATATTATCATGGAAGATGTTTCAAGCATAACTAGGAAGACTCAATGCAACCATTTTCACGAAGCTCCCACTGTGAATCAAGAAATGACTGATGCTGCCTCTGTGTAGCAACAAAACTATGGATAAATTCTTCTCTTCTCTGCAGGTTCCTTCTTTTTGCTATAGTTTTGAATGTTTTTCTGCACACTGCTAAATTCGCAATTTGTAAGGGTTTATCCCACTTCTTCTATGGAAAAGTATAGGAAGCACCAAAATCAGAACTTCACATCCAAGATAGGCATTACTGTTTGCTACTCTTAGCTCTCTCTTTTTGAAAAATTACTCCTCTTTTTGTAATGAATGGCTGTGCACAACATTTTTTCGAATATATATACTTATACCCTGTTTCTGTTAAAAAAAAAGATGCACATGATTATTTCCTTTGTTAGAAACCTAATCCAAATGGATTAGGGTTTTGTAAATAATGTAAATAATTAATAGAAGACAAATAGGGGAGAGACTTCTATAGTGGTGCGGGGACCAGATGTGGTCATAGGATCCGTCCCATAAGCACCCAATTAATGAACAAATATTCACAATTTAAAGTCCAAAATAGATACAAAAACAATAATTAAGATGACTAGGCCCATAGTTGTCCATAAACAGTCCCATTAATAACACATGTACAAAACTGGCAATCCATATTTACAACCCATCTTGTCCCTGCCACATCCAAACATTATCTGACATAAAGATCTAACTAAACCTCAAGATTGCCCATATTGCCCAGTTCACAAGTACATATTTCCTATCAATTCAAACCCAACGAATCTCCACTGGAGGATACCCAAACATCAACGAGCTCACATAAACCAGCAACCATACATACCTGCACACTGGAGGAGGGGGTAAAGTTAGCTTCACATGCATGCATGTTCAACTAATCAACCCTTCAACTGCAATAAATGGCACCAAAAAAATCAAATCAACCATAAATAATCCATGAACATTCTCAGCATCATAGGGATCAACAAAAATCATCACTGACTCTTTTCAATCCATTGGATCACACACAATTCAAGAATCCAAATGCAATAAATGTCACCAATCACCAAACCAATTAAGTAAATCAAATCAACCATAAACAAGTTTATAAGCACAGGGATCAACACAAGCTATTTTTCCAGCCATCGGATCACCCCAAGATCAATCCTAATCAGTGATTCAAATTTAAAATTTGGTGATCCATGCCAACCGAATTCACCAATCAAAGACAACGGGAGAAGGCTATAAAGGAGCATCAACCATTCTACATTATACACTTGTTGCATTCCAGAAGTTCATTAAGCTTATCAACATTGTCAACAATCTATTGGTATGTTCTATTCTGTTTTTCCTATGAATGTCTATATGTGTTCTATGACTATATGCTACATTTTGCTAACATAAATATGTTCTATGATTGTTATGAAAAGAATGCTGGATTTTTATGCATGTATTTAAGCCTCTAATTAAGCACAAGGGAATGAATGTGAATGACGTAAACCGTTTATCTATTTTGCAATACGATTAACCATTAACAAAACATGTTGTTCATATAAACAACTGACACTTATTGCAGGCTACTTCAACTCACATCTGCTGATATAACCTAGTAATACAGGTTGCCATTGACTCTAGGCTGCCATTCCAAATGAAACAGGCAGGATGCCTGTTGATGCCCCGAATATAGTCGCATCAATCAACAAGGGATTTTCCCCAGTAAGCAATCCCAATTAGATCGCTCACCGTTTGGTGTGGGGAACCCGTCCGGTTAACAGTTCCGGCTACCGTAGTTTTTTAAAGATTTGTTGGTTTTACCGGTTGCGGCCCGATCCACCGGTTATATATTTTGTATTTAAAATGATGTGCACGTGCCCTAGCCTAAATGCATGCGGTAAACAAATCTGTATTAATCTAAACTAGTCTAATCTACCTATCCTTATAAGGAGCAGAGTTAAAGAATGGGTAGAAAAAACTAGAAAATACACCAAAACAATCCACAGTTAGCTGTTAAATTGAAAGAGGCATTTACAGCCGAAAAGAAAGATTATCTAAGGTAACTCAGATAAATATAAACATTCCATTACCCATTTAACATAGAAATTTTACATAAGAATATGAAACCATCCACAGCAAAGAATTAATTCATAAAAGCCAGGAAAGATCTCACAGGAAATGTATGAGAAATTTGCAGAAATAGTTCAGCAGCTTAATCAACAAGACTCCATGTAAAATGACGTGCTAGCTTTCACAGGCCAAAACGATTTCCATTCATGTAGCAAAAATATTTCCTTTACAAAATAGCAAAAGAGTTTCACCTGCCAAAAGTCCTTCTCTTCTCTTCTTATTAGCTATATATAGCTTTACAAAATGTGCCCAGAATTGACACCTATACCCTAACTGTTTAGATTCCTCTATTTTGTCTTGTAGTGCTTGATATTACATAAGAGAAATATTCTAAATGCTTTACAAAATGGGAGTTACAAAATTACAAATGTTTTATCGTCCCAAACATATGTACAAAAATGCACATCCACGTGACACGCTGAAGAGCACGAGCTATCCCTAACTTGGCTCCTTTGGCAGCTCAGGTGCCTCTGGGATTGTTGGGGTCTCCTCTTGCATCACTGCAATGGTTGGGTCATTTTCTAATGTAGTAGCTTGACTAGGTGCTAGTGCCCTCTCCACCTCTGCTATGTGAACTCCCCAGTGATTTGTGTCTTTCACAATATTTGTTCCAATCAAGGGGCTCATGAATCTGAGAGATATCTTTTGCTTGACCAAATCTTCTTCTAAGGCGGTCACTTCAGCTGTAGTAATCTGGAGGCTTTCTTCCAGGCTATGTTGATGAACAACAACTTGGTTGATAAATTGGCGTAGATCTTCTGCTGTCAATGTGTCCAGCTTTTGCACATATTCGCTTTCTTCCTGGAGCTCTATACTCAGATTAGCTAAATACTGAGTCTTATCCGGGAAGTCTTCTATCCTTTGAGGCATGGCTATTCTGCAGTTTTCCTGTGTGGTCTGGATCCAGGAGTATACAGTCTTGCACTGTTCATAAGCTTTTGTAGTCACGGAGGCCAATTTTACTCCGCAGTCTCTGGAATACTCCAGGGTGCGTATATCTACCTTGTATTCAGTGACAGTTTTAAGGGGAAGGGTTGCTGGGAATCCTGACTTTCCTTCTCTCCATTCGATATGCCTTCTAATCTCCTCACTGATGTGTGAGTGCTTCCTTCTGATCCTGGTGGCTTCAACATTTACTTGCTTGATCTTGGTCATGACTAATTTTAGTCTACATATTTCTTCTGCTATGAGTTCTCTGACTCCATAGGTCTCTTTTAGGATTCCACTGGCCTGCTCATGGAAGGGTCTGATATCTCCCATTTTTTTGTTTGCTAACTCCAATTGCTGCTCTAGTGATTCATTCTCTCCTTGTAATTTTTCAATGCTCTCTTTCAGGTCTTCTAACTCCTCAAGGTTGTCGAATTTATATGATTTGAGCTTCAAATTCTTCCCTTTAAGCTCTGCATTTTCATCTTCTAATGTACTTACTTGCTTTGACAGAGCTCTCCTATCTGCCTCTAATCGTTGGAGTGCTCTTTGCAAGTCTTCCTTTTGGTATGTGAGGGCATTATTCTTCTCAATCATCAGGTTTGCATAGTTTTGCTCTTTGACCAAGGCTTCCTGAAGCTGCTGTGCCTTCTCCTTTTCTTCATGTAACTTGTCTCCCAATATAAAAACATTGTCTGCGGTTGCTATGACCATGGCTACAGAGATGGATGTTATGTGCCTAGCTGCTTCTTCAGTGTTCTTCATGACCGTGGTCTCATGCGTGGTGATGATGTCTAGCCGAAAAGGTCTTTTCAGTATGGACCCTGTCTCTTTGACAATGGTCTTCCTCTTCTTATTGTAAGCAAAATTCTGCTAGTTAGAAACTATGCTGCCTTTATAGGGTGTGAAGGGGATAATAGGTAGATCCCTTATAGGAGAGCCCATATCCAAGTTCTGCAGGTTTGGGATTTTGGAGTCGATCTCTTCTTTGGACTTCTTTTCTTCCTCCTCTTTCCTCTTTGCTTCTGCTTCTTGCTCCTTCTTTCTTCTGTCTTCTTGCTCCTTCTTTCTTCTGTCTTCTTCTTCCAGCTTAGCATTGGTTTCCAGCCTAATTCTTTCTTCCTCTTCTTTCCTTTTCACCTCTGCTTCAACTTCGGCTGCTTGGATTTTCAAATTCTCTTCTTCTCTTAATTTATCTTCTTGGGTCTTCTTTGCGCATTCCAAGAGCCTCAGTTCTTCTTCAAAGAGCCTGGGAGCTTGAGCTGGCTCCTCCTTTGCTTACCTGACAAATCTGCAGCTTGGCCATATTATTGATTCCCCTATATGGATCTTCCCGAGGATCATAAAAATTGGCATGTCTGGAACTTTCCTCGATTGCTTTCGTCCTTCTCTTGCCACCTTTGGCCATAATGGGAATCCTATACAATAATTGACGTGAATAAGCATGCATGACACAGTGTTTTACAAATCTAAACTAATACCTATAGATGGTCTTAAAAGAAATATGTTCCTTTCTCATATATATGCAAAAGGAAGAAAATGTGAAAACAATAATTCGACTATCCTCGTGGTTTTCTGTTCTGGTTAGGGGAACTAACGGCTACAAGATCAAGGTTGGGCTGGGTACTCAAGTCCTTCGGATACTGTCCAATGCATGGGTGTGGGAAATGTCAACACACTATAGCCGAGATGTCCATTGATTAGGTGCGAAAAAGTGAACAGGTTCAACAGGTCATGAAGAGACGCGGCTTTCAAAAGCGAGAGTCTCGGGTACCACTTACGCCTAAGTTTAGGGTTTCTTAACGCACGTCTTCTTAAGGTCAAACTGTTAACCGGGGCCGGGAGGGGCTAACACATAACAGGACCGTGATTGAGGTGATGATACCGGGCAGCATGATACTCTGCGGTGGTTGCACAAAGGGTAGACAAAGTTCCGAGAAAACGTCGTAGTAAAGAACAACCCAATGAAGCAATCAAACAATACTGCAAATAGGCATATACGTTCTATAACACAGGCGAATGTACTTACTTGGAAACGGAAAGCGTGATGCCGACGATACTCTAGCCGCCTGTGAATCTAATCCTTGAGACAACGGTGAACGCACTTGGTTGTTCAAACGGAACGGGCAAGTCTTTGGAGCGATAATAATAAAAAAAAACGAGTTGAAATGGGAACGGGGTCTCACCCCTATTTATGCGATTTGGCAAGTGGGGATCATTAATTTGGTGGTTGAACGCCATTAAACGGGCATTCAATATGCGTACGGCCAGGTCACGTCGAAACAGTTTCAATAAATGCGACCGTCAAACGCGGGATGCTCATGTTAAGGCTTCCGATACACGCGAAAGAAAAGCTAAAAACGTTCCACTGTTGTGGAAGAGTTGTGTGAGTGTTTCCGTGAGAGAGCTACGTGCTGCGGGAGACTTAAATGAAAGCTTTTGCTTCCATGGGAAAGTTATCCAAACTCTTCCGAAAAAACGCCAAGGCTTGTTGGTACGGGAAAAAGGCGAGTCTTTTCGAAAAGGAAGAGTCGAAGGGTTTCCAGCGCTCACGGAAGAGTTATGCAAAAGCTTCCGATGTAGTGGAAGGTTTTGACGAGCTTGTTCCGCTGCGGTTCTGTTTGATTAAACATTCCGTCCCTTTGAAGACTTTAAGTTATCTTTTCCGCCGTGGCTTAACTTTGGTTCTTCTTCCGCAGTTCCGGACGACTTAAGCCAACTCTTCTGTCATTTCGGGAAAGTTAGCTGAAAGATTCCGCCATTTCGGGAGAGTTAGCTGAAATCTTCCGTCGTTGTGGGTCAAAAGGATAAGTTTTGCTTGGTTTAAAAAAAGGAAAAACTCTAAGGCAAACTTAAGACTAAAGCTAAGTAACAGGATGCTCAAAAGGTGCAGAAAACATTTAAAGGCAATCATAAAAAGAAGGAGGGTCCCCAATATTTTTTCAAAATCCAAGGGGAGGTGTTGTCCTAACAACAATGCCCTTCCAAATCAAACACACAGGATGCCATTAAAAAACATGTTGTTCATATAAACAACTAACACTTATTGCAGACTACTTCAACTCAAATTTGTTGAGATAACCCAGTAATACAGGCTGTCATTGACTCTAGGTTGCCCTTCCAAATGAAACAGGCATGATTCCCTTCCAAATCAAACACACATGCTTCCATTCACTATAGGCCACCCTTCATAATAAAAAAGCAAGGATTCCATTGACTATAAGTTGACCTTCAAAATTGAACATACATGATTCCATTGACATTATCCTACCCCGAAAGAAAATCGAGCCCTTGGTAGACAACACTCTCCTAGAAGAGTAGGCATATAAAATCAATGACAGTAGACAACACAAACAAAAATCACCAAGACACACTCCTAGAAGATTATTTGTTTATTGTCTCTTCTATGCATTTCAATACAAAGTTGTTCAATTCAAGTTACATAGAATGATAGGGAAACATACAACATATCTATGGTTGAAGAAGTTATGTTCTTGTTATATAGGTGTTAACAATCATGGAAAGATTGAGGTACAACGCTTGTTCAATAAGGGAAAGGAAGCGAGGGGGTAGGGGTGCCCAACTACGTTGCATTGAGTCAGATGAGGACACAGGACAAATGTTGCTAACAACAATGTTCATGGGATGTTGAATATGCAAATGAGGTAGAGGGTGATGGTGTTGTTCCACCATCAACCATAGTTCAAGGACCAACTCAAACCAAGAAGATTAGTGCCATTAGAGGATGGACAAAAGAGGATATGTTGGTTGCAATAGATGATGTTGAATTCAATGGTTATTATGTTAGAGCAGCTTCCAAAAAACATGGGATTGCACCCACATCCATGCATTACTGGATAAATGGCCTCACCCATACAAAGCAGAAAGGGTCCCTTACAGTGTTGACTGAACAAGAGGAGGAGGAGGTGGTTTTTTGGTGGAAGGAAATGGCTCAATTGGGGCATGGTCTAGAGCTGATTCAATTGAAATCCACCATTGCTCAAATCTGTCAAGGGAGGCCAAATCCATTCAGAGACGGATTCCCTAGGAAATCATGGTGGGCATGCTTTAAAATAAGGAATCCATAGCTTGTCTTACGAACAACAGAGGGGATTGAAAGAGACATAGCTTTAAATCTGTGCCCTACAGTTGTGTCAAGGTTGTATGACACTCTATCTAGCGTATATGAAAAACATTCATACAGTCCGAACCAAATCTAGAACGCGATGAAATTGGGTTACAGGCAGGAAGGAATTGTGGCATACAGGTGATTTCCAAGAGAGGGAGCAGGAATGTGTCGAGGTTGTATGACACTCTATCTAGCGTATATGAAAAACATTCATACAGTTCGAACCACATCTAGAACTGCGATAAAACTGGGTTACAGGCAGGAAGGAATTGTGGCATACAGGTGATTTCCAAGAGAGGGAGCAGGAATGTGCCTAAAATTTTTCCTAAGAGTAGGGAGTGGATACCAATTTTGTGTTGTGTAAACATAATAGGTGCATCAATCCCTGGGTTCTATCTATTCAAGGGAAATAATAATCTAAACAACTATATTCAGAATTGTGAACCGAAGGCATGCATGGCTACACATATCCATGCATGGATGACCAAAGAACTATTTTTGAATTGGCTTTCTCACTTTGCTGCTTCTGTACCTAGGGGTGTCTCACCTAAAAACAGACACCTGCTGATTTTTTATGACCATGGTAGCCACCTAGCTATACAAACTATTAAGGAGGCAAATATGATAGGCATTGACTTCTTGACTTTTCCTGCACATACCACTCACAAGTTGCAACCTCTTGATGTGAGTGTGTTTGGTCCTTTCAATATTTACTTCAGGTCCGAGAGAGCAACATGGATGGAAAAGAACCCATGGATTGAGGTAAAAGGATTTGAATTGGATGAACTTGCAAGAAAATATTTCAAAAGGGATCTCACCCCCTCAAACATCAAGGTTGGATTTAGGAGAATAGGAATATGACCACTAGACTATGATGCACTTATACATGATATTGGCTGGAACCAATCCTTTGATCTACATTGCCAAGATGATGCAGATGCTGCAAAAAACATGTTGTCTCTCTCTCAAGGGAATTTCCATCCATTGGCCGATGATGACGAAGAGGTAGGTGATACTCAATATGACAATGAACCTGTTGAAGAGAACATGGAAGTTGCAGAAACTGCTGGGAACATCCATAATGTAACTGGTGAAGGTGGTTAGTCACTAGGATCAAACAATGAGGAATTGACATTGCCAAGGCATCCATCGGATCTGAATGTCGTAGAAGGTGGTTAGGCACTAGTATCAAGTAATGAGGAATTGACATTTTCAAGCCATCCATCACCCTCTGAGTGGTTGGGAGAAGTCACAATGAAAACAAATAGGAACATTGTCACTGAAACGAATGATGAAAGCCTCAACATGCCTTCGATGCCAAAAAATTTGAACAACAAATTTGTCCATTATTATGTGGATGTTGAGGGTGTTTAAGAGCTGACTGTAGAAACTGAAGCACGAGAAGACAATGCGGATGGAGAACTACCCCCAATTGATCCTGCCAATGAACCAAGTACCTCTCCAACAGTTGGCCGATTTCTGAAGTTTCCAATGGAGAGAGTGGCAGCTGGAATATCGACAACAAATATAGAGCATCTCCAATTAAGCAGGAGTTCACAGTTACTCAGTTCAAGTGACTACATCACACTATTGGTAGAGGAAGAATAGAAGAAAAAGGAGTTGCAGGAAGTAAAAGAAAGGAAGAAGGATTTGGAAAAGGAGAAGAAGGCATCAAGGATAGTTGCAGCAGAAGAAAGAAAGTAGGAAAGGCTTCAGAGAGAGAAAAAAAGGGAAAAAAAAGAGCATAAAAAATAATTGGCAAGGTAGGAAAGGGAACAAATAAAGGTGAAACATATAATTCAAAATGGCACAGGTGGGACTAAGGAGGTGGACAATGCCGCAAATGGGATTGAGCACATAAGGTTGATGTCCAACTCATTGGATCAGATTGCAGATAATACACGTTTCTTCCAAGACATGGTTAACTTCCAAATTCCCCAATACCCTCCAACGGGTCTACCTCCCCACATTATCTATACCAGTGAAAGGGGAAATCCAATATATGCTTATCCAAGGCTTCCATTGAACCTAGGGGTATTGAACACCAATCATAACTATGGTTTCTCAATTCCTTCGTAGCTACAAGCAACACAATGGCCTCAAGGAAATGTGGGAAGCTCAAATCAGTTTGATTAAGTAACCTTAGGCATCTCAAGTCACTTGGTTCAAGCAAGGGAAAGCAAATCAACAATGTCGGGCAATGAAGATTCTGAACCTCTTTGACAATAAAGATGTCTTATGCTTAGCCTAGCCACAAGCAATGTGGATTATGTCATACAGGCATTTTTTTTCCACCAGTACTAATTTGAATCCAATCTGAAGATATTGAACCTCATCGGCCATAGGGATGTTATATGATTTCCCTAGGGATGTTATATGCTTAGTCGAAGGACGCTATCTATTTTATGTTATATGTTAGATACCGATAGACTAAATCTTTGGCCATTTCTTTGCTACATACTTGGAGGCAATGTATTTACCTACCTATTAATATATATGAATTTTGGTTACCTTAAGCGGGCTCTCAATTATGGGTTGTAACAAAATGTGAAGTTAGCATGCATATATTCAAATTTGTAGCGGTCACCATCTGATTCTAATCAGCTAACACTTATCATTATTCATATACTTCTTAGTAGGCTTTATTTTTTTTTAATATCAAAAGAAAAACATTCACAACAACTTGATAGTCAAGATTGAATATCAGTTGCACAAAATTTGTTGATTCACATCAATCTTCTACAGAGGCATAACCCTTCCCAAAAGGGAAGAAACATAAACCAACCAAAAAGTGCCTTAAGAATTCCCAAGAAGGCATCAACATTACATAAAAGAAACTTGCTACAAAACCTACTATCAAAATATGAAGATCCAAACAGGAAGGCATATGTTGTTTATATGCAAGCGATGAATATTTTGTTTCTAAAGTCATGGAAACCTTGCTTCAAACTCTTCATAAACTCAAACAAAATCTCTAAGTTGGGTAAGGATTCCTCCTATTCTTTTTAATATATAATTTTTTTTTATTTTCACATACTCTAAACTACTAAATGCATTACAACACTACAAAAACACATTACAACAACAAATATAATTCATAATCAGACCAAGAAAAACTCAGTGATCAACTTTACCAAGAATTCATAACATTGTCTATATACTTCACCAAATTCACAAAGCAACATATCGAGAATTCATAACATTATATATATACTTCACCAAATATCCATAAACTTCACCAAATATCCATACACTTTAACAATATCCATGGTATAATAATCTAAATGCAGTAAGTAAAAGAGTAAATTAACTGCAATCTCTTCTTAAATTCTATATAAGATCCATGGCTCTAAATCTCAAGGCCTATGGGCCTTTCCCATCTAAGATTTCGAGTAGGGCCAAGACTTGTAAACTGGTTATGGCTAAGACTAGCAATCTACAGATATCAAAACTTCCAAACACATTACAACACCAAATGTAATTCATAATTAGACCAATAATTCAAATTCAACGATCGAATTTACCGAGAATTCATAACATTACCCATATACTTCACCAAATATCCATATACCTCACCAACTTCACCAAGAAACATATCAACAATATCCATAGTCTAACAAACTAAATGTCGTAAGTAAACAAGTAAAGTATTTGCAATCTCTGCTTAGATTTGGTATAAGAGCCATGGCTCCAAAGCTCCGAGCATATGGGCCTTGCCGATCTAATATTTCGAGTAGGGATAAAAATGGAAAACTGACTAGGGATAAGACTAGGAAACTGTAGATATTAAAACCAGCAGACACTTAACAACAACAACAAAAATTCATAATCAGAGAAATAATGCAAATTCAATGATCCAAATTCCCAAGATTTCAAACTCACTGATCAAGTTTACCAATAATTCATAACTATATCCATATACTTCACCATTTACCTCACCAGATTCAACAAGCAACACATTAACAGTATCCATATACTTCACCATTTACCTCACCAGATTCAACAAGCAACACATTAACAGTATCCATATACTTCACCAACAAGATATAAACAATATCCATATACTTTACCAAATTCACCATGCAACCAAAGCATCGCCATTAGCGATTGCATGATTTCTCAATTCCATAAACAAAATTATAACCAATCACAATAGCACGAATACTCAGTTCCAAATACAACAACATAACCTCCAACAATCCATATTGAAGTAACTGAATTATGCCAACCGAACAAAAAACACATAACAGTCGATGCCATATCGAATTCGACCCCAATAGTACATAAGCAATTCAGAATAGGACCAGAACCCTACCACAAAAAAAACAACCCTACCTCAACAAAACCCCTACATTGACAAATGCCTCAACAAAAACCCTATCTTGACAGATAGTTACAAACTCTTCTTTTGCAATAAGACCCCGACCCAACAATTTAAATAGGGGACAAACCCTTCCACTGCAAATACAGGGCGAATCCATTCAAACAATGCCATCATGTTTTTTTATCGACTGCGCAAAAGACCCTATCCCAACACCCACAACAATGAGGAGGAACCTAAAAGACCGAAATCGAACCAGTAACAAACCAGAGACAACCTCCAACCAAACCAATCCAGAGACAAACATTGAACAGGTAATAAATTCCAACCAAACTAGAGCTGATGTTTCAATAACTGTTAGGATATTTCTATACTCCATCCTAGTCCTACCATCATTATCATTGTTTTGCATTTCAGTCATGCATGCATTTTTGCATGCATCCCAGTCATCAGTATGGTGTCTCCCAACACCTAGTGCTTAGTTTACTAGCCCCGAGAGCCTGTTTCCGCTCAGTTCCATCCCTCCTAGTCTGTGATGTGCCCTCTCTCACCTACCATAGGAAGAAGTGCGCCCTTTCTCACCTACCACCAGTGACACACTTATTTAGTGCGCCCTCTCTCACCTACCACCAGTGACACACTTAGTTGTTGCTTGATTTGTGGATGTGATCCTTGATTTGAGGACAGATTGACTGATACACTCAGTGAGACCTCCAGAGAGACTAGTTGATCTGTTCTGACTGCATTTAGCTCCTCATGCGCCCTCCATTAGTGCTCCATGCATCAGTTACACCTACTACACTTAGTTAGAATCAATTTGACACATGGTTGATGGTTACTTGTGCATTGATGACACTCTACTGATCTGATGATGAGTTCATGCAGGCTAATTCGAATTGCCACCTTGGCATTCGAATCCTCTCCATTGTATTATTTATTGTTCATATTATGATTAATGAATTAGTGTGATGTTATTTTGCTTCTATCTGCGTTCTACTGTATCATAATTCTGCTGCTCTTTTACACTGCATTGTCCACTCTTCTTCTATTTTCCTGCTTAATCTTTCTTGTGAGGTATACATCAGCTCTTAGATCTGCTGTGAGGATTTTCACATGGTATCAGAGCATGTTGAGAGTATAGTCTATCTCCATTCTTGAGAGTTTTGTTTGCAGGTTATTACCAAGATTTCGAGTGCAGCAACAGTTTTCTGTAGTTTTGCAGCAGTAGCAGTTGCAGATATTTTCTATTGTTTTTGTAGGTCTTCTGCAACAACTTCCATGAATTTGGAAGGAATTCCTCCTCTCTCTCCATTCAACTATGATGAGTGGAAACCAAAGATGATAGCATATTTGAAGAGACATGGTGCTTTTGATTATTGTCTTGAAAGAGAGTTTGAATCCTCTGAAGAGGAGAATGATTGGTTAAATGAAGGTGACAGAGCCTATGGATCAATGTTGTTTGCTATGTCTCGTTGTATGCTACCCCACTTCATTGATTATGCTGAATCTCCAAAAGAGCTATGGGCCCATCTGGATGAAAGATTTGGAAAACAGAATGAAGGAATTGGTGCAAACTATTTGGAGAGCAAGCCCAGTGATGCATTCGCCCTCCTTGATGGTCTCTTTGATCATGATTCAGTATCAAACATATCTCATAATGAAGTTGTCCAAAAAGAAGAAGAACTTGCAGATTCAACACTCATGTTCTCAATGTCTTCTATTTCGAATTCTGAGCCAGCTCACACTCTAGAAACTGAAGAGGTTCTTAAATCCTCTCTTGCACAAGAGTCTGTTGGTTTGCATAATGATGATCTATTGAATGTTTCAGAGGTATGGAATTACCATTCGCTTGGGATCATTTCTCATGCATATCATGGTTTATTTGGTTTTGATCTCACCCCTGCTGGTTCAAAGGAGATCTCAAGAAACCATTTATCAAGTCTTGGAGATGATTTGAAGTCCAAGAAACCACTGTCATGTGATGGTTCTTTTGGGCATGATCTCACCTATGATGGTTCAAAGGAGATAACAAAAGACTATCCACACATTCATGGATTTGATCCTACCTCAGTTGAATCGAATCACAGGTTCCAGGATCACCCTCATACCTTTGGATTTGTTCTCATCACATTTGGTCTGAAGAGCAAGTACAAGCACATGTCTCCATATTCGCTTGCATCCATTGAAGGAGAACACTAGCACATGTTTTTGGAGCATGAACCACTTCTTCCCAAGAAGAAGATACCTCTAGACATATGACCAAGCATCACACCTGCTTGAGTTTGGAGTATTTATTTTTTGGTGTGCCTTACAGTCTCTTTTGAGGGGGGGTATTTTTCCCATGAGGTTTTTCCCCATTTCCTTGTTTCATGGATTGTTCTTTATTATTCATTGTATTGGGTGACCATTGGTCTCAGTTACCAGGGCCCAGGATGGATTAAGGGGGGGTGTTAGGATATTCCTATACTCCATCCTAGTCCTACCAACATTATCATTGTTTTGCATTTCAGTCATGCAATTTCCCGCAGACATGCAATTGCATGCATCCCAGTCATCAGTATGGTGTCTCCCAGCACCTAGTGCTTAGTTTATTAGCCCCGGGAACCTGTTTCCACTCAGTTCTAGCCCTCCTAGTCTGTGATGCGCCCTCTCTCACCTACCACCAGTGACACACTCATTTAGTGCACCCTCTCTCACCTACCACCAATGACACACTCATTTGTTGCTTGATTTGTGGATCTGATCCTTGATTTGAGGACAGATTGACTGATACACTCAGTGAGACCTCCAGAGAGAGTGGTTGATCTGTTCTGACTGCAGTTAGCTCCTCATGCGCCCTCCATTAGTGCTCCATGCATCAGTTACACCTACTACACTTAGTTAGACTCAGTTTGACACATGGTTGATGGTTACTTGTGCATTGATGACACTCTATTGATCTGATGATGAGTTCATGCAGGCTAATTTGAATTGCCACCTTGGCATTCGAATCCTCTCCATTGTATTATTTATTGTTCATATTATGATTAATGAATTAGTGTGATGTTATTATGCTTCTATATGAGTTCTACTATATCATAATTCTGCTGGTCTTTTACACTAGGAAACAACTTCAATGGCTTGACCATGCAAGCCAAAGCACTGCAGAGGAGGGTCCATTCAACACCAATAGACCAGACCGTGAAGAACCACCATGCAGAAACCACATGAAATTTCAAACTCGCATCCAATACGAAACAGAGGACACCATAAACCACTATGGAACCAACTACATGCCAGCAGCAACTCTCACCATCGCCACCAAACAAGCCTGGACGCACCACTACCAGGGTGGGAAAATTCCCACACATTCGGCCCGAGCAAAAATGAATGGGGCTTCGGACCAAGCTGCGGGGAAAGAACCTCGTGCACGTATTTGAGGCAACATAAAGTGCAATGAAGGTCAACACCTACCGCACGCGTGGCGCTACTACATGGACGGGTGACGTACAATCCATATGGACCGCCACGTGGTCATCCAAGTGGCTCGAGGGGGGCTGCACCACTAATGGCCTCCCTCCCCTAGTCTCCTTGCACTCCAACGAACTTGTTGGAATATGAACTCCAATAGTCATCTCTATTGTATAAATAGAGCATCTATAATCAATACAAATGAAATTCGGGAGTTATTACTCTGACAGTGGTATCATATCTCTCCATAACTCCTGCTGTGTGTGCCAGTCCTGTCAGTATGTTCTCTGCTCGTTAGTCTGTTTTATGCCTGTCATTCCTGCTTGCTCATAACATTTTCCTCTGCCACATTCTTTGCGTGTAAGCTGCATTAACGTTTCTCTATCCATAGCTCTCTCCCATAACACTAATCTATCATTATGATGATGTGACTTCTCCATTCCATTATACTCCCTACATGAGCTCTCCATTCCGTTCTAGCTCTCTCCAATACCTGAAATATCTCTGCATGAAAGATCCAACTCTCTCAACTACCTGCATGACCTATGGGATTGAAATGGTGAAGTCGACCAATGTGAGACCATTCCGCAAAACTATTCCACCAAATCGTGGCCATTTCCTTCCACTATGTGTGAGACCATTCTACTTTGCATGAGACCATTCCTTGATTGGTGTGTCATGTCGCGTCCATGACTTGTTGGATAAACCTAATTCTTGGTGAGAGTGAAAACCACTCCGCATGGAACCTAGACACCCTAAACTCCTCTTCACTCAAACATGAACTCTTCGCGACGTGAATATTGTTGCCGCGGTTTTCATATTCCAACGTGAGACTTCCTTCCTATCCTCCCTAAATGGCTGCAATATCTCTCCACCGCGTGACTGCAATATCTCTCTCTTGGTGACGGTGGAGACTATCGACCTATGTGTGGAGACGACCTATGCATTTATATTCTCTCTATTGCGTTCAAGATTGTGCAATCATGAAGCTACATGGAGATGAATTGTGCATGGAGCCGACCTGTCTCTACGTTGGTTGCTTAAAAGGAGCATTGGATTGATATTACATTAAGCTAAGATTGAGTTTAGAAAATAGTGACCTATCACATTGTTTTTTTTTCGAAAACTGGTTGTTGTGGTTCAATTTTGTAAGAATGGTATAACTGCTGCATCTCAATTTTTTGAAGCTGGTATATTATTGTTGTGTTGATGTGTATGGAGAGAACTGCACATTGAAACCCTAACTAGATATTATATAGGAAGCATAACTTTGAAAGTGTTTTTATTGTAAAAGGGTCGCAAAGACTATAGACATGCACCTTTTTTTGGCTTCCCAAACACTGTTAAATTGTAGGTTGATTACATTACCAATTTCAGAAGATGCATTCGTTGGCTTCTCTAGTTGGAGTAGAGATCACTGGAAAATATATGTGACGGAGTAACCATTGAAATAGAAGGAATGACCGACACAAGGGGTGTCCTTGAACAGTGAGCACGACACAAGAGTGACTTAGGTAGCTTTGAAGACAAAGGGGACCATGATATAAATCCGTAATGTAGGAGACATTAACAGATTCTCCATATGTCTGGAATAGTAACCAATCAGAGGAGTAAAAAATCTGAGATCAGGTTCATCCTAAGGCCAAAACTAAAACCCAACTTGTTTGAAAGACTAAAAAAGGTGCTTTGTTCAAGGACATAAGTGACTTGCTGCTGTTATATTGAAAGATACTTGACAATCTTCCCTTCCCTTTTCTCTTTTTAAAGAATGTCTTTTCTTGATTTTAACGAGCATGAAAAGGTGGAAAAGAAAGATCGATAATGTCCTTCTTGTTAGTTTTAATGAGTCCAAGAAAGAAAACTCAATAGTCCTTCTTCATTTTTGAAAACAAGCTCGAAGAGGGGATAGAAGAGTGCTTGGTATAAGTCCAACCATGTGTAATTTAATGAGTCCATGGGAAGGAAACTCAATACCTTCTTCATGTTTTAATGAGTTTGAAGAAGATATAGACTAGTGCTCGATAACACTGATCCATGGATTTTAATATCGAGTCTAGATCTGTTCATGCTTGCTGGTGTTTTCAATTTTAAGGAGTTTGAAAAACTTAAACAATAACTCCATACACCCACTCGTGGATTTTAATATCGAGCCCGATTTGGTGATTGCTCGTTGGTGTTTTCATATTTCGAGAGTCTGAAAACCCTAAAGAAGACTCCTAAAAGTCCTTTTTCATAATTTTAGTCTCCTCACCCGAAAAAGTGTAAAACAATGAGAGAAGAACTCTTCTAGCCACGTATGACTAGAGTATACCTTTTTCATAAATAATCCACTAAGGTCCGTAAAAGGGGTAAACTTATACCTAAGTGGATGACTGTTCAAATCCTTTAACGAGTCTGAACAAGACAAGTGTACTCGGCAATCTTGTTGTATTTAAAGAGTCTAAAAAGAGCGTGAAAGAACTCTATAGGTGCCAGGGAACTTAAGTTCCTTGATGTGTAAAATGATGAAAAGCTGTAGATATCATGAAAGCTACCGGATTAGTAGAAAATGACATATAAACATGATCAAAAGACATTTTGATATGGCCAAAATTGACAGAAAGTACTGTACTTAAACTGACATGCCACAAAGAAAATCAAACCTTTGTACGATCCTTGTTGTGAAAAAGTAGTGAGAAATGCCGCTTCGAACTTCACCTAATAAAAAAGAACTTAAAAAGGGACATTAGTGATTAAATAAAGTTGAAAATAGTTTTGAAACCATATGAAATTGGAAAAAGTGGGTAAAAATTAAAAGTAATTTTTATAAATAGTTCCAAAATGGCCACAAAACTCACAAAGTCATTTGTTGGAGAAAAAAGGAAAAAGAACCCTCTTACTTCAACCGCTCTTAGCGTTCAAACCGGGCCACCAAATCGAATTCCGTTAGTTGCAAGTAAGTCATCTCTCCTTAAACTATCCATTCCATCCATTATTTTACAATTTTAGTGGTGTTTTATTTTTTTTATTTTTATAAGGTTTTAAAAATTAGGGTCTCGTACCCGCGGGTCAATCTGTGCTAAACTTGCGAGTACGTGAAATGTGCCCGGTTTAGCAGAGGCCGACCCGCGAGTACCCGCCTCTATGAAAGAGGTGAAGCGGCAGGTACCGCAAGTTAAAAGAAAAAACTAAAAAAAACTAAAAGATGAAGGTGTGAATGATGCAGGAATGGTGCTAACATGGAGTGAGAGAGAGCACAGATCCATGGATAGAGATGCCATGGGAGATCCGCTTACCTTAAACGCATTAAGGAGATGCGGTTTTCTCAAATTTTTCTGAACAACAAGTATGCATGCAAAAACACATTTGCTTCAGGTGCTTGCTGGCTACTGGGATCTCGATCAGGGGATGTTCGATCTCCAATGGGAGATGTTAGAACTCACCATTGATGATATATACTTTATAACTGGTTTATCCCGTAGAGGTGAGGGATTTAACCTCAAAGGAACATTCCGAGGGGTAGGTTCACTTTCAATCCAAGATTGCATCAACGCTTATTGTTTGTCGGGTACCGAAAAGAGCGGTAGCCAAGTCCCAATTGGCTCTATTGCAAGCTTCCCGCTGAAAGTAATACTAAGTACACTTAACGGAATTGGAGGGAGTGGCGCACAACATTTGGCCTCTTGAAACTACATGCAAATTAGGGTTGAATGCTTGCGTGGTGTAGTATTTGACTGGTGTTCGGGTCTCTTGGTGAACATGAAACACCAATTGAATGAATGCAAAACTGGGAAGAAGAAAAACTTTGGCTATGGAAGCATCTTGTGTACATTCTTCTTTGAGAGGGTCCCTGCCCTAAGCTTGGGGATATCCCTACCAGTCATGACCCCTCACGAGCTGTTCCTGACTCGGTGGGGATATATCTTCTTGCACCAAGGTGGTGGTGAAGCTAGTCTTTCTTATGCTGATGAAGATTATCTCGGATGGTGGAGCCGTCAAGTGTCGGCTCTAGAACAGTTCTCGTACGTAGGTGTGGATTTCCGAGGAGATCCAGAGCTCGCTCTTCCTCTAGGATCATCTTGGGGAGAGATGGGTAAGATGTGCTTATGCTTTTGAAATTTATTTCATTTTTATGCTTTTATGTATATATAATTTTTATGATGAGTAGGAGTACTAATTATGTGATTTATGCAGATTTGAGACCTGTGCGACCTGCCGAACATCCTCATGTATTTGTGAGACTGACTGAGCCAGGTGCTTCTGATGCGACGTTGGTGAACCTCGAGGGGACGATGACTCAGTTGATTCATGACATCCCAACATACAAGATCTAGTGAATGCCGCTCTAAATGCAAGAGCATGTTGTAGAAGTGCCCCCAGCATGGATCAGGCTACTTAGAAAAGTAGCGAGGCTAGTCATATTCTACAGAGAGGTTGTGGCAGAGTTAGCAGAGGCACCTCCTTCTCCATAAGGAGAGAGACATGATATATTTTTTGAGGCCTTTTGAGCCCAATTTTGTATATTATGACACTGCGACGGACTATGACTCAAACTCATATTTTTTTGATCCTGATATATACAATATCGGTTTATATATACATGTGTGTGTCCTTATGTGTGTGATTGTTTAATGTGATTGTGTATGGTACATATGCCAATCTAGTGTATAGTTTGCATATGAGTTAGCTAATGAATTTAAATTCCTTGAAATGTGTTGAAATGTAATAAAATCAAAGTGTCTTTCAAGTAACCTAACACACAAAAACTAATGAAGCAAAGCAGGATCCCGAACCCTTTACTCACCCATCAACTGAAGTACTACTAACTGTGAGCCGAGTCTTACCTCCAAACGTGAAATGCCATGATGAATAACATCTCAGAGTAACTCAATGACTGCACTTTACTTAGCTACATTATTCGTTGTAGAGCCCAAACAAGGCCCTCCCGAAGACACAAGTTGACCAGACGGTGAGTAAATAACCCAAGTTGCTGAGGCCAACTGACGGGTGTGGTGACTAGCGCCATCACCGAATCCTATAAATCACTCAGTTGTCATGATCTAAAACCACAGTCCAGAAGACACATAAGATGCACAAAAAGAAATCAAAAGAAAAGACTAACTCTACAAACATGTACAGTTATAATACAAGAAAAAACATAGAGGCCTAAGCATAATACTTTTTTCAGGTAGAGAGCATTTCTAGGCTTAGGCAAATTACAACCCTCATAATCGGTTAGCTCATAAGATCCTTTCTTCAAAACTTTAGATATAATATACGGCCCGAGCCACATAGGGTTAAATTTACCTGCCCCCAAGGGATCTTTGTCCTGGTCATAGAGTAGAACAAGCTCTCCTTCAGAGAACACCCTTGGTTTTACAAATTTGTCATACTGACGATTGACTCAACTTTTTGATCTTTGTTTGCTGTAAGTGCATCACGATGTTGTTCATCTAGGTGCTCTAAATGCAGAAAACACTACTCTAAAGTTGAAGTTTCTGGAAGCAATTGGATAGCCAACTTCAAAGAAGGGATCTTGCATTCAACCGGAATGACTGCCTCCACCCCGTGAACGATTTGGAAAGGTGAGAACCCAGTAGCAGTCTTAACATTAGATCGGTAAGCCCAAAGGGTGGGATACAACATGATGTTCCAGTTAGATTGATTGGCATTAACGGTCCTTTGAAGGATGGTTTTCAAAGTCTTGTTAACCGCTTCGACCTGACCATTCGCTTGTGGATAAAACGAAGACGAGTGTTCCTGTCGAAAACCTAGCATGGTATACAACTCGGTCATCATATTGTTTTGAAAATGTCGACTATGGGCTGTGAGGATCTCTTTGGGAATACCAAATTTAGAAATAATCTGGTTAAAAACGAAATAAGCAACCATTTCTCTGTATGCTCTCACAGTAGGCATTGCCTTGACCCACTTCGTAAAGTAGTCGACGACAATGATGATGTGATAGTGTCCTCCTGCCGAAGCTGGATTACACGTCATGAAGTCAACCCCCCACTTGGTGAAGGGGCTTGTTGTGATAACAAGATGGAGAGGAGCCGGGTGTGATCGCATCTTCTTAGTGAAAAACTGGCAAGGTTGACAGTGTTTCACAGCTTCCACACAATCCTTGAAGATCGTGGGTTAAAAATAGCCAGTACGCAGTATTTTATGGGCTGTTTCCAATCGATAAAGATGACCTCCACAGGCTCCACTACGGGCATCAATCAATACCGCTTCAAATTCCTCCAAGGCTAAACAACGACATAAGATGGAATCTACCCCACATCTGTATAATGTGTCAGAAATGATGAGGTAATTCCGTGCATGATGATTTAGTTTCCGTTGTTAGTCCCTGGAAAAAGTAGGGGGACACCTCAAAGTCTGGAGATATATTAAGATATCCCCATACCACAAGTCAGAAGACGCAACGAGAAAAATGTGTTTATCTGGAAAAGACGAATCTTCATCAATGCTGGTTACGTCACTAAGGAACTCAGAAATAAGCTCGAAGAACACCAGAGACTTCTTAGACTTAGCAAATTGGAAAGCTAGGTCAAACTCTTGCAAAATGACAATCCATTTATTGAAGTTCCCACCGATGATATGTCGGGTTAATACGTACTGAAAAGGATTCACTTTTGCAATAAATGTGGTTGTTCACAATAAGATGTAATGACGTAGTCTCTGAACAACGTGGACGGTAGCTAATGCCAACTTCTCGACGTGGGAATACTTGAGCTTAGGAGTTACCAATGCGCACGAGAGATATTAAATGATATGCTCCTGGAGCTTGTCATCCTCCTGAACAAGTACTATACCAATCGTGGAAACGGATGCCACCAGATATAGAAGGAAGTCTTTAGTATAATCTGGCGTGCTCAGCAAGGGGGTTGATATTAGTGCCTTTTTCAAGGCATCGAACGAAGTCTGCGCAGCCTCATCCCAGAAAAAATGGGTGTCTTGCTTAAGCAATCTCATGAATCCCTTGGTGATTTTATCATAGTTTATAATGAAACGTCGTAGAAAGTTTGACATGCCCTGCATACTTTGAAGTTGTCTAATGGTACGAGGAGGAGGAAGATTTACAATGGCCTCAACTTTTAAAGGGTTGACCATAATGCCACGACTAGACACAATGAAACCCAGTAAGCGTCTGGACTCGATACTGAATACACATTTGTTAGGATTTAAACGAATCTTATAGTATCTGCATCTCCCGAACACGAGTCGCAAATGATCAGGACGATCTCGTCTCTTACAATATCGTGCTGGGAGATCATCCAGATATGGCTCGACTACATGTTTAATGTCGTGGAAAGCAAAGTTCATGGCCTACTGGAAGGTAGCTCCAGCGTTCTTTAACCCGAACGACATCTTCTGATAAGCAAAGGTAACCCAAGGAAAAATGAAAGCTGTTTTGTGCTAGTCTTCAGGTTGTATTTGAATTTGGTTGTATCCTGAAAATCCATCCATGAAAGAAAAGATTTCATGGCCTGCACACGCATTAATAATCGGGTCTATGAAAGGTGTGGGGTAGTTATCCTTTGGACATGCTTTTTTAAGGTCCCAAAATTCTGTACAGACACGTATGGTTCCTTGCTTTTTGTCAATTGGGACTGAGTTGGACACCCATTCCTTCATGTCGATCAGATAGATGAATCCGACTTTAAGTAGTTTTTCAACTTCAGCCTTAATGGCCGCTGCTTTCCGAGGGTTCACCGGACGAAGCTTTTGTCTCATTGGTTTAGCATTAGGGTAAGTCGTGATAACATGCTCAACTATAGCAGGGTCGATTCCTGGCATATCCTCGTAAGACCAGGAAAAGACGTCGCGGAATTCCTTAAAATGGTTGGTGTACAAAGTGATCTCATCAGGAGAACACTTTGCTCCAATAAAAAAGTTTTCCACAATGTTGGGTTTAGTGGAGATATCAATTGGTATGGTTTTCGATATGTTTTCCGTGTTCCCTTCAACATAAATTTTTTCGTAGTAGGAGTAATGGACAAATCGATATGACCACCAGGTCTCACTGAAAACTCACCATTCTCTATCTTATCTAAATATGGGAGGAAATATATCTTGTCTTAATTTGGGAGGAAATAGGATCTGTGATGCATTTGTTCCCACGGATGATCTAGACCTATCATTGCTTCCAGAATAGCCTCATCAGAAGGTAAAACTGTATCCAGACAATCAAAAGAATGGATGGAGTTGACTGACCATGCAGGTGCATAGTCAATATTTGACTCTGTGGAGATGGACGAAGTTAATATATGATCTATTGCAGCATTTTGTGATGCTTGGTACACCACTTCTGCAACAGATAAGGGCACAGTTGGTTCTTGTTGAGTGGGAAGAATCCACAGATCAGTTGTTCAACAGACTGTGAATATTTCCTGAGAAAAAATGTCAGTGGTACTCATGGAACCAATGTAGTTTATGGGAGCAGGTAGGTCGAATGTGCCCATCAACGATGAATACCTGCCTACTCCCAAACTCTTGCTGGGTGGATGAATCTGATCAATCAAGGGGATAGCTGAATCCGATGAAGTATTGTTATTCTTCCGAGTGAAGGAAAGTTGATCAATGGTGATGATCTTCCCTTCGTGTGGGAACACGAGTACTCAGAAGACGGACGATGGAATAACTTGCATAGCATACGTCCAGCTCCTTCCTAACAAAAAATTGTAGTCAAGAGGATAATCCAAAACTTCAACCTCCACAGACACTAACTTACCGGCTAGTTCAATTTCGAACGCGGGAAAGACTCCATGTGGGCAGAAATATCTTTCATCAAAAGCCGTAAGTAGTGTGTTGGAAGGGGTTAACTTAGCCAAGGGATTTCCAGCAGGATATTGACATTACACACATAGACGCACCTTCATCTACAATTGTTCATCCAATGGTTTTAGGACCATGGACTAATTCAATTTGGAAGGCCACGTGGTACAGTAACCGGGGTTTTATATTTGATGTATCAAACCGTGCAAGCATACTTGAAGAATCCATGCTCCCGATTGCTGATAGAAGTGCATTACGCTGCAAAGGAAAAATTTGCAAGACTTCTAAAGTGGACATTACACAAGGTGTTTGGGCCAGGTCCTCTACAACAGAGTAGTTAGGAGCGGCTCACGCATTGGGGTTGTGCATAGCCCATTTGTAGACACCCTTAGGTATCTTCGGAATAAAATCTGTTGGTATCTCAATGTGAAGAGGAGCAGATGACTCGGGAACGTCCTTATCTTTTTTCTGTGAGTCTGGGTTATAATTCCTGGCTCTGGTTTTCATAAATGTATGTGAGTTAACCATGTTAATGAATGATTGATAAACTGACGAGGCACGATTTTCCCCAGCACTAGAGTTTCTAGAAATTGGGCCTTGTCCGTGAGGAAATGGATCCTTCAAGACAGCTGGTTTATTTTCTCGAAGTAACTTCTAGGCTTCGTCCAATAAAGGGCACTGATGAGTAAGGTGGTCGTCGTTGCAAAGCTTATAAGGAAACTTTACCTTCTTCTTCTCTTTCTTTCCCTCCTCGACATTCTTAGTGTTTTTGGGTTTCTGATGGTTCCCGTCCCCTTTCTTACCCTTCTTTTTGTTTTTGTTGGGTTGCCAAGGACCCTTTTTATTTGTGTGTACCTACTGTACAGATTTAGTTGTTGAAGGGGAGGCTGCAACTGTAGTTTCGTCAGCAGCAGACTACTTCAGAGAGAGTGCGTGAACCTGTTTTGTTAAAGCTTCAAGTGATGTTGAATCTGCTGAACCAAAAATTCCATCGACATGCGGTCCAGGCTTAGGTTTGCCAAGATATATATTAGACCACGGTGCATCCGGAATGATCTCATAGAGGATCCCAGATTGGGCATAAACTAAGTCAAGCTGCTGGGTCCTCAGAATTGCTTCTTCCTCAGAACTTACCCCAGAAGTTGCCACATCCTTAGAAATATAATGGAGGAGCGACTTCAAATACCACTATAACAGGAAATATGGGGGGATCTCAGCCTTGATGAGTTGCTTCTGTCTTCTCCACTCCTGAATGTGATCAGAAAGGTGAGTGGATTTATTCTATCTAAAAGTAGACATAATATCAGTACCGACGTCATACCGGATTGGAAGCTGAAAGTGATTCAGGAAGGCTGTCGCTAGGTCCCAAAATTTATCGTATGCTACAGTAGGAATTTCAATGTACCACTCGGCAACAACACTAGTTAAGGTCCTTTGGAAGAGCCTTAATCGAATGGAATCGTCGTTAAGCGAGTTGGAAGAGCACCATAAGTGAAAGGTCGTAACATGGTTGCCAGGGTCTTCCCCAATATTACCTTCGAACTTCAGAATGTCCAAGGGAAGCTTGGTTGGGACTGGTGGCCATGCAGGGCTATGTCGCATTGGATCGTTAGTTAATTTCGAAAGATTTGGCAAGTTTAATGTTGCCAAAAAATGAAAACGGGGTCTCGCTGATGGCATTTGATTAAAAGGAGTTTGGTACGGGGAACCACCCGAAACCTGGCTCCTATAGTGTTGGTTCGGGTTGCCCCCAACCACCAGTTGTAAAGTAAATGCATTATGGAAGTTGCTCCAACCGTAGGCGAAGGGATTTCTTCCTTGTGGATTGGTCCATTGCGTTTGGGTATAAGCACCCCCGAAATGTGGGTTGAAAAAATTGTTACTACCCCCTCCACCAAACAATGAAAAGGGAGTACTCCCTACATGCACGTTCGAAGTCTGTACATTGGATGGATGCACATTAAATACTGTGAAGGAGTTTAACCCTGATGTAGATGCAATGGAAGAAGTAGGCATTGAGCCTACAAAAGGTGCCGAAGGAGCAATGTGTCCTCCGAACCAAGGAAATCCATGACTAAAAGGAGCATAATGAGGGTTAGCTTGGAATTGTTGTACAAAGGGGGATGATGTGAAAGATACCGAAGGTACCCCTTAAAAGGGGACACTGGATGGACCAATGGTAGAACCAAAAGGACTAGATGCAGTCATAGCTTGAGAGCCAGACGATCCTACAGATCTAGCATTGAAATTAAATGAAGTGCTCGGAGCACAAGTAGCTTGCAACGAGCTTGGTATCAATGTGTGTGCATATGGAGGGGAAAAACCTCCTGATATGATAGCCGCTGTAGGAGTATGAGAAACTCCTAACACATCTCCTATGTTATCCATAAAGGAACCAGGCGTAAACTGATATACACTTAACTCTGGAAGACCTAGATAAAGTACCCTTTCCAACAAAGGATCGTTGGGTCCAGTTAATGGACGGTTGAAGGGTGTATTAAACTCTTCAGAAGTCAAGTCTTCAACCTCAACAGTTTCTTGAACTGGTTGAACCTGAGATATCGGGTGAGGTTCTCTGGGTTGTTTAGTTATTCTTGTAAGTTCGTAAGAACCATGAGAGTCTGTTCTCCGTCGCTGTGGTGGCGGTGGAGGCTCCACTGTAAATGGAGGAAGGTTCTGCAACCTTTGTGACCTTCTAAGAGGTTGGTCCTCCACAATTGTGTGACAAAATATACTAAGTAATTACCCTAGGGGCCACTAAACAACTAGGATGAAAGAGCACACCACTAAAAATGTCCTAAAGTAATCCAGACCAGGCACATAAAGATAAATACTCTCAAAAGTAAGTCTGGGATGATGAGGGCCCATAACAAACTAGTAGAATATCAAAGAACAGTTCCCCGGGGTCCACATACATTATTTTTGGGTGCAAGCGCTTGAATCACCAAAACACCTTCCCAAATCGATGTAGAGGGTTTCCTCCCACATCTATCCTAGGTACAACAGAAATAGCCTTCTTATGTCACCTGTGTAGAGCCCTAAAGTTCAAAAGATACTAAAGGCTACCAAAATTGTAGAAAGAACTTGGGGGGACAGTCGCAGATCTAGCCAAGACGCATGGGCAAGGTAACTAAGCACGAAATCCAAGAGTGCGCAAGGCATTGATGGACCCCCGCACACGAAAAGGCTCTGGTGTATGCTCAAAATAAAAGTGGGGGGGTATCCCCAACAATTTGATCTCACACGACCTTGTGCTTAACTCTGGTTTGAGTAGAGCTTCCCGGATACCTCCACAATACTATATTTACCTAAACGATAGTTTGTACTATGATTTGAGATTTGAATGGGTTGGAAGGTTTAAAGTGATGTATTCCAAACCCTAGCCTAAGCTAGTTGATGTTGTGTAACTTAAAAAAGAAAATGTTACTAATATATTTTATTAATGATTCTTTTTAAAGGCTATTACTTACTCAAAGGATAGTGCAATGTGTGGTGATGGTTATAATTGAAAATAAATGCGTATATAAAAAATGTAAAATCTTTACAATTAACCTACTTTGTTTGTCTTTCAAAACATGAAATCATAAAGCAAACTAAGCATAATGAAAGTTTTTTTTGTGTGTTTTCAACGATGATAATACTAAAGACTGCAACTGCTTCGAAAAGAAATGACAATTCTTGCTATGAAACGAAAAGTTCTTTTTAAATTTGATTTTTCCTTTAACTATGAAAGAAATACAAATAAATGTGAAACAACAAGAACTGTAAAAGTAGTTTAAGCAAAGAGGCAATGACCCAATACTAAAGCAATCAGACCTTATGCAAGACCGACAAAGACCAACCCAACTAGTTGCTTTAGAAAGTAACTAGGTTTTGGAAACAAAATGAAAACCAAGATGACTGATATGTAAGGCGAAAAAACATATATCCTTATGCAAAGATCAGTCTGCTCCTGAATACCAATGATCAAAGAGGATGAAATACAAGCACTTGCCAAACACAAAAATGGGCTAGAATGCAAGGGTAACTTCGCAAGCACAAAACTCAAGTAGAAACTCTTAAAGAGACTACAAATAGAATCAGACTACACTGGACAATGTCCAGAGGGTATTAGATCAAAAAAAGACTTCCAAAGACACATACACGCCACCCTAAGACTAAACCCTAAATTAAAAAAGAAAAATTATCAGGAAAAACCGCGACTATGTTATGTAGCAACGCGCGGTTGACCTGCAGGTACACACACTAGCAACTCGCGAGTAGGGTAGAAAATCCGCGAATGTATGTATAAGAAGGTCATGAGTGAGCCTTGAATTTTTTTTAAAAGACCTAAAAACCAACTAAATCAAGCACGAAAATCAAAGAAGAGCTCTAAGAAAGGCTGCAACAAAGACTCAGATCAACGCTAAAAGGCTTTAAACTAGTGTTAGACCAACAAACACACTTCCAAAGCCAAAAAGTAATCCTAAAATCAAAGTTTAATTAAAAAACACAAAATATCAAGAAACGTTCACGACCGTCACATGCAGAAGCACGTGGGTGCAACTAAATAGCCGCGGGTACCTATATAGGAAACTCGCAGGTGCAACTGAATAACCGCGCCTGTATGTATAGGAAACTAGCTGGTGGGCTCAGAAATTTTTTAAAAAGAAAAGAGTTTGCAGATTAGAAAAGAACTAAGTCAAGAAACATGGTCAAGGATAACCTAGACACTTCTAAAGAGATCAGAAAAGTTATAAAACCTGGAAAAACTGAACAAGAGTCCCCAAAGCAAAAAATCAGATGGTGCTCCCCAGCGGAGTCGTCAATTCTGTTGTTAGGAAATTACTCTTATAGTTGGGGAAAAATACTACCAACGTACTGGGGGGTTATCAAATAGACATATAAGGGTTTACCAACGTTTTTTATAAGCAACTAGGATTAGAATTAAGAGAATGTATACTTTATTTATGAAGGTCGGACCAAGCTTTCTCCCTTCGTTCTCTTATGCAAACAACCTGTAACACAAACACAAGACCTTTCTCAAATGTATTTGACCACAAAAAAGATATTGATATTAATAAAGCAACATAACATCAACATGTAATCAAATAATAATAGATATAAGCAAATTGATATTGGAAAGGAAAGAATGTCTCAATATTTATTGACAAATGCAGAAAGTACAATAATGCTATACCTGTCCTGCACCGACACCGTCGTAACCACAACCCTGGGCTCCTGCTCCTCTCTTTTAGTTATGAGTTTTTTCAGCATAACTTTCTCCAATGATCATAAGGTCCCTTTCTCAATACCTTCCCCTTGTATTTATAGCAAGGCAAGGAAGGCAGGTTCAAAAGGTGGTTGAGTTGGGAAGTTGGGGTAGTTTTGGTACCTGCCTCAACTAATCCCAATTCGTGTTTTTAATTATTTTTTCAAGTTTTTCTTAAGATACCCGCGAGTGTGATATAGGACAACTAGTGAGTGACTCGTGAGTGTCTTCACCTGCATGTAGCGGGTGCAACTTTTAGTTGACACCCGCAGGTTGTCACTAGTGATACTCGCGGCTGACCTGCGAGTTGGAAAGTATAAGGGTTGCGATTATGTATAAAAATAGGCAGAGAAAGATGCTTCTAAGTAAAGGGTTGCAAGGTTCAGCTCTAGGTCATCTAGGGTCAAGGTAAGCTCTTCCATCCATAGTGTCCTTTTGTGTGACCGACAAGGCAATGTGGTCATGGACGAAGAAGTGCTAATTTGACCGATAACACCAGGTCGGATTCCACAACGTCTTTGTCAATCGAGTCAGATGTAGATAGTTTCACTAAGGATGTCTTCCTAACTTTTCATTCAGATACGTCATGCCATGACGAGCTGTGGTAATCACACCATTCCCCGGTAGGGGGTTGTTTTCTACGTTCCCTATTATCTCTCTGAGAAGGTATCTTTGATATTGATTAGGTGGAGTTGGGTGAGACGGGCGTTTGGACTTGTCGGAGTTGGTTGACGACGAAGACTTCTTGTCAGATGGCCATCTTGTTGGATTAGTCATGAGGCGTGATTTTCCTTTCTACTTCACTTCAAGCTTACTAGCATAATGCAATGAATCCGTGAGCGTATTGACAGTAAGGAACTCCATAATCTGTTGAATGTATGGGGACAATCCGCTAACGTACTTCATAACAAGAAATTTCTCTGCTCCCCGAATGCCAAGTCTAGCCATCAGCTGATAGAACTTGTCAGTATAGATTTGCACAGACTAGTCTCTTCCTTGCCTTAGTTGTTGCCACTTCTTATAATGTATTTGGGTGGGTAGAAATCCCTTCGGACATGCTCTACAAATTTATCCCACATTTCTATGGGGTTGTCTTCTTTATCCATTTTTGTCGATAGATTCTCCAACCAACAGTGCACAAAAGTCGACATTTTCAAGGATGTAATGGTGATCTTCTCATCTTCTGAGATTTGATTCATAGAGAAATAGGATTCTAACTACTGTACCCAGTTGTCTACAGATTTGACATCAATCTTTCTTTCTAGATTCGGTATATCCAAGTTCATCTATACCTTAAAAGGACTGGCTTTGTCAAAGGCATTTCTCGTCGAATTGCTAGCTGAAGTCGAGCCAAATGAACTAGTGAGTCGAGCAAGAATCTCATTGAAATGCTCGCTCAATGAGTCGCTTTGTCTCTTCAGTTGCATGTTTATTGTCTGCTTCTTTTGCCATCTTCGGTTGAGTGTTGCAAGCTGGTGGATACTCAGAAGTCGAAGGTAAGATCTGTCCGGATTGCTGGGTTTGTGAGCATTTTTGAACAGGAATAAATCAGGTAACTTCAGCAAGAAGTGTCTCCACAAAACGTATGCAAGATCAAGCTCTGATACCAATGATCCGTGTCGCCCAGGAGTTCGATGGGGGACAACAGTTTCGATAGGATGAGTCGAGGTCTGTTATGGAGGAAGAAACTTAACTAAGTCGAAAATCCAGAACAATAAAACTATCAAGAATATACATAGACAAAATGTAATAATTTTGATCAAAAAATTTTCTATTATTTCTTCTTCGTTCCTCCTTCTTATGTTACAATAATGTACAAACTTATATAGAGTGTTGAGAACGCTTGAGCTTCCTTCTCGTTAAGTTCAGTTACTAAAGAATTTGTAGCAGTTTGAGAAGTGAAACTGTCACAGTCAAGTGGAATACAGAGGGACAATCTGTCGTAGTCGGTTAGTTGTTGTCGGTGCGTAATAGTCGTTGTCGACGGAGCATGCTGGAGTTGTCAGTCTTCGATGAGTGGTGCTGAGAAGTCGTCGACTAGGACTAGGCCTACTAGTCGAAACAATCCAATCGACTTCAGAGGTTGATCAATGAGGCTCCATCAAAGAACCTAATATGCAAATTCTCATCAAACAGAGGAGGAGAAATGATTCTAACATGCTTATTCCCTCCTTTCTTGTGAAGTTCATAATACTCTCCAATTGCTGAAAAACACACTCTCATTGCATTTTTTGGCCTATCTTCAAAGAATCTTGCATTCTTGTGCTTCCAAATATCTCAACTTATATAAGGAGGGATTTCTTCCTACTTTTGATATGAAGATGACCATTGTTGAGGACATAACTCAAAAGTACCTACAATCCAATTTTTTGTTATATTTAAATTTTTTATCACTTCGCTCCAAACCAACTGAGAAAACTCACAGTGACTTAATAAATAATCTATTGATTCTACATCCCTGTTGCACATAACACAGATACTAGGACCTATCCACCCCTTTTCACATAATTATCCCATGTCAATACCTTATTTTCCAATACCAACCAACAAAAACGTTTTAAATTTATTAGACAAGACCAATGCCATAACTTAGAATTCTACCATTTTGTCTCTTCGTTCCATTTGAAACTATGATAAACTCATAAGCAAATTACCCTCCATGCTCTTTAAAAATAGATCATGGACCAATCAGGTGTTAAGCCACAGATCAATAGCCATTAATATCGAGGTGAATATGAACCATCAGATCACTCTTTGTCTAGAACATATCGTGACTGTAGGATTACATAAGTACATAATCATACTAATGCATACTAAAGAAACACACTTTACCTAAAGACAAATTATACCAAGTTGATCTTAACTAACTCCTAAGTGTCTAAATATCCTAATATACCCCCTTAAGAACAACTTGGGATAGGATTGAAGGATTTACAAAGGTGACACAATAGGAGAAGGGAGGAGGCATTAGAGCATATCCCCCTTTAATTACAAATTCTTGAACTCCTAACATACATTGAATTTTAGAAAACTTCATTTATGTAAGAGACTTTGTGAAGATGTCTGCAACTTGATCATCTGTAAGGAAAAATAACACTTCAATAATGTGATCCTAAATAAGCTTTCTAATAACATGCATATGTAGCTCCATGTATTTGCTACACTGATGCTAAGACAGGTCTTTGGCGAGCTTGATGGAACTCTGATTGCCACACAAAATGCTATTCAGATGCTGCAACTCAAATGGAAATTATGAAAGGATCCAATGAATCCACAAGGCTTCATGACTTGCATTAACCACGTTGATACTCTACTTCTACTGAAAAAATAGTAAGAGCTTGTTGTTTCTTACAAGCCCAAGTGACACGGTCATAACTAATACTAGAAACATAACTTGCAGTAGAATTTTGATCATTAGGGTCGCCATCCCAATATGAATCGGTGAAACCAACCAACAAAGGAGCCCCCCTGAACTGTAATGAATCCCAAACTGAATTGTACCCCCGATATATTGAAGTATCATTTTTGCTACTTTCTAATGACTTTCATGGGTTATTTGCATATACTGGCAAACAAGACCAACAACAAAGGAAATATTAGGTCGGGTATGATTCAAGTACAAAATACTGCCAACTAATTGACGGTACAAGGTAGCATCTATTTTAGGTGTAGTGCAAGTGGTAGTAAGTTTGAATCTAGACTAGAAGGGAGATGGGGCCAGTTTAGAATCATCCATGTGAAAGTAATGAAGAAGGTCACAAGCATATTTAGACTAAGAAAGAAAAATTCCTTCTTTGGTTTGCAGGACTTGGAGGCCATGAACATAATGCAAATTTCCTATGTGTTTCATTTCAAATTTCTTCTTAAGGTTGGATCTCACATGGGTTAAAAAGTTATGGTCACTATCAGTAAAAATAAGGTCATCAACATAAAGAACAAGGATTATGAGATGGTTTCCTACTTTATTGGTATAGACATTGGGGTCAGAATGGCATTTAGAAAAGCCAGTGTCAAGGATAAAGTAATCCATTTTGACATACCAAGCGTGATGAGCTTGTTTAGGAAATAGAGAAATTTCTTAAGGTGACAAACAAGGATGGAGTCATTCTGAACATAGACAAGAGGTTTTTCCATGTAAATTTATTCTTGCAAATGTCCATGCAAGAAGGAGGACTTGACATCCATTTGGTGTACCTCCCATTTATCTGAAGCAGAAAGGGAAAGAACAAGATGGATGTAGTTCATTTTGCAACAGGGGAAAATGTTTCATTGTAGTCAATTCCTTCTACTTGGGAAAATCGTTTGGAAACTAACCTTGCCTTAAGTCTTTCAACACTTCCATTTGATGCATACTTAGTTTTATATACCCATTTACATATGACAAGTTGTTTTCCTTTTAGAAGAGGTATAAGATCCCAAGTATAGTTCGCCATTAAGGAATGATATTCTTCATCCATTGATGCATCCCAATCTGGATGGCCTTAAGCTTATGCAAATGTTTTTGGATCAGTACAAGTCTCTAAAACTTGAATGAAAAAAGAAGAGGCACACTAGAACTGTGAACGTGTTCAATGCTAATCTCTAGGATCTTTGGTAAGATCACTAATTGCTTCACATGTTGTACTGACCCATCGAGGAAGTGGTTGCGCTGGTGCAACTAGATGGAACTGAGAAGGAAGAGGTGGATTTTCATCCTCACAATCATCATCATCATTAGAAGTTGGGGTGGGAACACTATCAATGAAGTTGGGAGTAGAAGGTGGCATAAGCCTCGAGGATGGATCGTAGGCCATAGATGGCACAAACGCCGAATTCGGCTAAAAAAAGTTATACAACTTGATAAGAACCCAACACTGTTCTCGTTTTTTGGGGGTCAATTTTAGTAGTTGTTTTTACCTCCATTTCAAAAAGTGTGTATACTGGTAGCACCATATTTCATTTTGAGCCATTTTTTTTGCGATTTTGAAACTTCTTGGTCATAAAAAAAATATAATTTTTATTTACAAATGCGTTTTTCAAACTTTTACTATAAAAAATATACATTTAGTAGCTACTTATAATAAAAAAATATACTTTTTTGATTTTTTAAAACATTTAGAAGCTAGTTAGAATGAAAAATATATACATCTTGGAAGTTTTTTCTTTAAACTTTTCCCTTAAATAAGTCATTTTTTGGGCAAATTTGTAAAAATAATTGAGACAATAAATACATTACAAACCATTTTTAACTTATTTTCAGCTATTTTATGTATAAAAATGATTCCATTTAACATTATTTTCCATAAAGTGATAATTGACATAAATTGAACAAAACTTATACCATATATTTGTAAATAACATATTAAAAACCTAATACTTATTCTCAAATTAAAATCTTAAAGTGAAAACATTACAAAAATATCTTATAATTTTTTTGTCAAGTTTGACATTTTCCTCATAATTGCGTCACCGATTGAGCCGACGCTTTTGGCACCCAAAGAGGGCTTAGGGTAGGAGCAATATTTTCCTCACAACCCAAAAGGGCATGGCACAACAAAGTAAAAAATTAAAAATTAAAAAAAAAATTGGAAAAACCAAAATGAGAAAAAAAGATTAATTTTTTCTTCTTCGAAAAAGTAAAAAAAATATAAAAAATGATAAATTTATAAAAAAAATTATAAAATTTATGAACAACAATTTCAAAACAATTTGTTTTTTAAAAATGTAAACAAAATTTGAAAAAAAACTAAAATCCAAATAAAAGTAATACCTAAAACATTTAAAACAAAACATTTTTTTAAAAACATTTAAAATTTAAGAAAAGAATAAATTATATAAACTTAAAAAAAACATTTTAAAAAAAATTATAAATTAAAAAAAAAACACAATTTATAAAAACTTAAAAAAAACTTTTTAAAAAAAAATATAAAATTAAAAAAAAAACTCTAACCCCTCCCCCCTTCCCCTGTCCCTCCTCCCCTCCCCCCGCTCCCCAATCCTCCTCCCTCCTCCCTTCCTCTCAACCCTCCGCACTCATCCCCCTCCCCCGTCCTCCTCCCTCCCCCAACCCCCTCTCCCCTCCGCATCCATCCCCCTCCCCCGTCCACCTCCCTCTCCCCTTAGTTTTTCCGGTTAAGGACTTGGGTGAAAACACGAAGTTGGGAAACGATTTTTTGACAATTGGGTTTTGTGGTGGCCACATGTTGGGAGAGAGAATATTTATAGGAAAAATATATTTAAAAATTGTGTACACTGCATCTATTCCTATACTTTAGTGTCTAAAAATATTTTAGTCAAAATTGATTACTAACTATGAAAATGTTAGTGGGCACATGAAAATGAAATTGTCAAAAAACAGGCAAAATTGTTACCCAACTTCATGTTTTCACCCATTTCCAGGGTAAATATATGTGTATTATGTATGAATGCTATGGTGTAATCTCTATTTTGCTTAAAAGAATCTATATGCTTTGCTTCTCTGCACAGGTTTAGAAATTACATAACTTGTGTATTTGATGTTCAAATTGTTTCTCTACAAGGGTCTTGTAGGCCAAAACAATTGTAAAAAATGTCACTCTTAAGTTTTAAGAAGTAAACCCAAGTGCGTTCGGAGAAGTCATCAATGAAATTTAGGAAATACTTGAAGCTAGAGAAATAAGTAGAAGGAATCAAACCACACAAATCACTGTGAACAAGCTGCAAGGGAGTTGAGGCGTGCTAAGAGGCATGCTTTTCAAAACATTCCCGATGATGTTTTTCAAGAAAACACCTGAGACAAACACCATCTATGCAAGAGCCAAGAGGAACACCAATCACTATTTTCTAATTACATAGTTGTTGCAATGAGCGATAGTTTAAATGACCAAATCGCCCGTTCCAAGTTTGCTCAAGTCATTACTACGAGCAACAAAAACTGAGGGAAAAGATGATGACATAAAGTTGGTGAATCTATACAACCTGGTAATATCATCAATAACTATGGTTGCTAGGACATGCTTAGGATATTTGAAATCCTCGATTACAACTTGGTGAGGTGTAAACTCTATCATCTTACCTTCGCCAGAATGAGTGATTTGATAGACAGACAAGAAATTGCAAGAAATTCTTTGAACACATAATACATCATTGAACTAACCATCATTTAGTTGAACTGCCCCATATCCTACAACATTTAGAGATCTATAATTACCAAAAAATATTTGTTTGGCGTTACATTCATTTAGAGTAGGAAATATGGCTTTATCCTTAACCATGTGATAAGATTATTCAGAATCAATGAACCATTCATTACAAGAAGAAGAAGACGAATTCAAAGAAAAACCAGAAGCAAAAAGTGCATGTCAATGAGTTGTAGAGGTATTATATGAATCAAGGTTGATGTTGTGCTTCTTCATTGTTTCCTCCAAGGATACCATCTCCTTGAAACACTTAGATTGCACATGACCATATTTCTTGCAAAAATTGAAATGGAATTAAGTCTTCTTATATTTTGATTTGATATCCTTGTCAGCATTGGAAGGATGAGTTGAATGAGAAGGTTTAGGACCCTTATTTTGCTTATTGTTGTGAGGATGTTGCCTCTTGGGATTCTTGGTTTTATTATTCTATTGTGCCACTAAGGATTTGCTAGATCTATTGACAATGCTTATTAATCCAAGATGTATGAGCTTATCTTGCTCTCTAATCAAGGCATCACAAAAGGATTCAAAAGTGGATTCTATATAGTTAATACCCATAGATTCTTTCATGGAGTAAAAGGTAGATACAAAAACACAATAGGTACGACCAAGCTTGGAAATAATAACATAAATGCATTGCTTTTATGCCCTAGCTATTTTTCATTTTTCAACTAAGGTTCTAAGGGTTTTTAATTTAAACCGATAGTCTTGAATGCAAGAAAAATCAGTTGGAATTAAAGCAACCAACTCATTTTCAAGTTGGTGACCTCGAATCTCATTGTCTTTACCAAACACATTTTCCAGTTTTTCCCAAGCCTTATCTGGTCGTCAATTCCTTGAAGGTGGAATTGTAACTCACTAGAAATTGACATGCCACAGGCTTCGTCACATTTATTTTTCTATTTTATTTTCTTATCAACATCAATTTGTTTAGTTTCTTTTCCTAAGGTAATCCAGTAAAGTCCCCTACTTTGTAAGATGTCCTCCATATGGGTTTTGTTGGAATATTTTATATTCCTTGGAAGGTAATAATATCTTTGTATTATGTCGGAAGATATCCACAATCTTATGTAAAAGAGTAATACATTTATCCCATATTCATTATGGTAAAATATACTCTTGACATTCATTATTATATAAAGAGATGTTATTATGGAGAATTATATTATCCCACATGTAATATGTGAGAGTAATTTCTCCTCATCTCTTAGTATATAATAGAGTCAAGGGATAGTCACATCACTCATCATGATATATACTTTCACAAGTATTGCTATATTGTATTGGGGTTATTGGCATTGTTCTTTGTAAGCTTGAGGAGATATTCTAGAGATAATAGAAGACTACATTCCCATGGACGTAGCCCAATTGGGTGAACCACATATATCTGGTGTACTCTTTTCTCTTGTTCTCTTTCTGTTCTTATTTACCGTTATATGTTATTGTTTGCATAGATATGTAAGCTAGTTTAGTTAGATCCATATCTCTGACATGGTATCAGAGCTTGTTGCTATGATCTAACACCTTCTATTGCTTTCAAACAATATTTTATCATTTGAGCATTGATTATTTCTAGTAGATTTGTTTTCTATCTGGTAGCCATTAGGATTCTCTTCAGATCTGGGCATATTTATGCAGTTTTTTATTTCTAACCCTAACCTTGTTGTGTAGATTTTTGCAGAAAATTTTCAAGGGTTTCTTGATGTTGTTTTCGTAGATCTATATGATTTTCTGATTCTCCTCAAGGAGATCTATCTTCCAGTTGTAAAAACGACAATTTTCATCCAAGTTTGGTAGACTTTGTGCAAGTTTTCGTCTTCGGCAGATTCGACACTATTTTCGGCCTCATAACTCAGTCAATTTTTATAGGAATTTTTATTATAACATGTTTTTGAACTGGAAAAACTGTTATGGATCCACCTACGCGGACATAACAAAATTATGGGCAAGAACGACAACTTTCGTCCAAGTTTGGTAGACTTTGTGAAGGTTTTCGCCTTCGGCAGATTCGACACTGTTTTCGGCCTCATAACTCGGTCAATTTTTATTGGAATTTTTATTATAACCTGTTTTTGGAACTGGAAAAGCTGTTCTGGATCCACTTTGCGAACAGAACAAAATTCGAGGCAAGTCTGGGCACTCAATCAAAAGGGTTGTAAGTAAAAGTTTCTCTTTCCTTTATTGTTTTTTTTTCTAACTGTTTTTTTTGTAGATTTAGATCAATACGGTAAAGTATTTTTTCAGTTTTCTGTTATTCACTATCTTTCTCTTGTCATTTCTAGCATTTGGGTTTCTAGTCAAAATTTCTATCATTATGACTTCAAAAGTAGCTTCTGTTCATGAGCTTGTTGGTCCTAACTATCTTGCATGGAAGAGAAAAATGATTGATGTTCTCAGGAGTAAGAATCTATGGAGGATTGTTAATGGTGAACACACGAAACCTATTGGTGCTCAAGCTTTGGATATATGGGAAGATAAATGTGATCAAGCAAGAGGGCTCATTGGTCAAACAATTGTAGATAGTCTTCAGGTAAGTATAGGGGTAGAAGACAACCCCGTTGAGGTTCGAAAAATTCTTGCTTCCTTATTTGATAAATCTGATGATGTTTCTGCTTATTACCTTGAAAAAAAGATTTATGAGCTAGATCCTACTAACTTTGATAGAGTAGAATTATATCTTGCTGAAGTGAAAACTTTAAATGAAAAATTAAATAATTGTGGTAAAGATTACAAGAAAATAGACATTGCTCTTATAATTCTTGTAGAACAAAAATTGCCATCTTGTTTTGATATGTTCATTCAAACTAGAAATAGAGCTCTTGAATTGTCTTCAAATACCACAAAACCTACTTTTGATGATTTTTGTAAAGGATTGATTAATGAACAAGAAATGTTAATTGTTTCAGGACAACTAACACCTAATAAGGCTCTTATGGCACATAATAAGACTCCTAAGAAATTTTTTAATAATGTTAAGGGTTCTAATTCACACACTTCAAATCCTACTAATAACTCTGGTAATGTTTCTAATGCACATCATGACAATAGTAAGAAGAAGAAAGTGTATGATCCTGGTAAGCATTGTGGTAAAACTAATCATCCTGAAAAGAATTGCTTTAAATTGAAACATTTAAAAGCTAAAGCTAAAAAAAATGGTTATGATGAATCACACGTAGCTTTGTGTGCTTCTGTTGTTTCTTCTAGTAATTCTTCTTCTAATGTGTAATGGATAATGGATTATGGTGCTTCTGAACATATGACTGTTAATGCTTCTTTATTTTCATCTTATGACAATAATAAAAACACATCTCAGAAAGTATGTATAGGTGATGGTAAACAACTTTCCATAATTGGTTTTGGCAATGTTAAGGTTGCTAATGGTCAATTGGAAGATGTTTTTCATGTTGAGAATATGCCTATCAATTTGCTTTCTATTTATCGTGCATGTCAAAAAGGATTTAAATTTGAAGCTTGGCCTGATAAATATGTTCTTAAAGATATCAATCAAAATTTCAAAGTAGTTTCTTATGGTCCTGTTGATCATACTGCTGGTTTATATAAATTTGTTGGTTTTAATTCAACTAAAAGACAACCTTTTTATTCCTATATTGCTCATGCTGATGAACTAAGTAAATTATGGCATGAAAGATTAGGTCATTTGAATTATGGTAAAATGCAAATGTTAACTAAAATGGTACTTGGCTTGCCTAATGTTTCGTCTACTAACTGTGTTTGTGAAGGTTGTGTTCTTGGTAAACATCATAGAGAAATGTTTGATAGAGGTAAAGCTTGGCGTGCTAAAGCATCTTTGCAATTAATTCATAGTGACATTTGTGGTCCTCTTGAAGTTCCGTCTATCTCCAATGCAGTTTATTTTCTTACTTTTATTGATGAATTTAGTAGAAAATCATGGGTTTATTTTTTGAAACATAAAAGTGAAACTTTTTCTAAATTTCAAGTATTTAAATCCTTGGTTGAAAACGAATCTGGTAAAAGATTAAAATTTTAAGAACTGATAATGGGGGGGAATTAATTAAGAAATAATTTGAAGGTTTTTTTTATCTAATCATGGAATTCAACATCAAAAGACTGTTCCTTACACACCTCAACAAAATGGTGTTGCTGAAAGGAAAAACAAAACTTTAGTTGAAATGGCTAGATGTATGCTTTATTCTAAAGGATTCCATAAGAAATTTTGGGCCGAAGCCATAAGTTGTGCTAAATTTATTTTAAATAGAGTTCTTACAAAAGTTCTTAGGCATGTTACCCCTGAGGAAAAATGAAATGGTAGAAAACCGGATATTAGTAACTTTAAAGTGTTTGGTTGTGAATGTTGGGCTCATATTTCTGATGAAAAACGTAAAAAGCTAGAACCCAAGTATCGCAAGTGTGTATTCATTGGTTATTTTGAGGATTCTAAGGATTATAGTTTGTTCGATCCTTCTAATCAAAGTGTCATCATTAGAAGAGATGTTCAATTTATTGAAGTCTCTCCACCACCTAAGTCTGTTGAACCTCATGTTACTCTGAATATTCCCTTATCACTTGTTACTCCTATCTCGATTACTCCTTCCAATTCTATGACTGATATTAGTTCACCTTCTTCTTCTTCTTCAAGTATTCCACCTGAATGTTTCAAAGCTCCTGAAGTGACTTCTTTCCCTTCTAACCTTCCTGTTTGGGCCCAGAAAATACTTGAATTTGTAGGAAGTGATATCAAAATCCCTTCCGATACTCGTAGAACTAGATCTAACTTTGCTCTTATGACTAAATTTTTTGCCACAGATGATCCTACCTCTTATGCTCAAGCTAAGGGTAAACCTCATTGGGAACAAGCTATGACTACTGAGTATGATTATCTTATGAAGAACAAGACTTGGTCTCTTGTTCCTCTTCCTTCGGGAAAGAATTTAGTTGGTTGTAAATGGGTTTATAAAACTAAATTTACTGCAGAAGGGTAGATTGAAAAGTATAAAGCTAGATTAGTTGCAAAAGGTTTTAGTCAACTTGAACGTATAGATTATAACGAAACTTTTGCTCATGTTGCTAAAATGAATACAATAAGAACCATTTTATCTATTTCTTCATCTTATAAACGGGAAATACACCAAATGGATGTTAAAAGGGTTTTCTAAATGGTGATCTTAATGAAGATATTTATATGCAACAACCTCCTGGTTTTATTAATGTTGAATCATCAAGTTTAGTATGTAAATTACACAATTCTTTATATGGTCTTAAACAAGTACCTAGGGCTTGGTATGATAAAATTGACGCATATTTCTTGAATAATGGTTTTAAGCATTGTATATCGGACCCTAGCTTGTATGTTAAGCATGTTGATGATAATATCATTGTTATTGTTTTATATGTGGATGATCTTATTATCATTGGCATCCAACCTGTTCTTATTCAAAGTATGAAAAGTGACCTTCACAAGCAGTTTGAAATGACTGATCTCGGTATATTGCACTATTTCTTGGGTCTTCAAATTTGGCATTTGGCAGATGGTATTTTTCTCTCTCAACTGAAGTATGATACAGATTTATTGGCTCGTTTCCACATGAGTGATTGTAAACCTGCTCCTACGCCTTTTCAGTCCGGTGTAAAGTTGACTGTTGAGTGTACTAGTCCTCTTGTTGATGCCACTCTTTATCGTCAGCTTGTCGGCAGTTTGATATATTTAACTCACAACAGACCAGATCTCTCTTTCGTTGTCAGTATGGTTTCACGGTTCATGAAACAACCTCATAAAAGTCATTGGCAAGTAGCTAAGAGGATTTTGAGATATTTACAGGGGACATTGTACTATGATGTTTTTTATTCGAGCAGTACTACAATTTCGCTTTCTGGTTATACAGATTCTGACTGGGCAAGTGACAGTTTTGATCAAAGATCAACTGCTGGTTATATATTTCAACTTGGTTCAGGTCCGATTTCTTGTTCCAACAAAAAGATGAATAATCTTTCTTTATCTTCGTGTGAAGCAGAGTATAGAGCAACCAAAGAAGTAGCAAAAGAAGTAGTTTGGTTACGGCATGTTCTCATTGAGCTTGGTCTAGTTCCAAAATCATCCACTGTGTTGAAATGTGACAATCAGGGTGCAATTCAGCTTGCTTATAATCCGGTATATCACTCCAAGACAAAGCATCTCAATCTTGATGCTCATTACATTCGAGGTCTCGTTGCAGATAGTGTTCTTTCTCTTGAGTATTGTCCTACTAAGCAGCAAGCAGCCGATATCTTCACCAAATCCTTAATAGCAGCGAAGTATGTGCATCTTTGTTCCTTACTGGGGATGAGGGAAGTTGTCATCAAAGGGGAACAGTAATGACTCATTCCTTCCTTTGTTAGTGGGCTTTTCTCCCAGCCATTATTAAGGAGGAGTGTTGGAATATTTTATATTCCTTGGAAGGTAATAATGTCTTTGTATGATGTCGGAAGATATCCACAATCTTATGTAAAAGAGTAATACATTTATCCCATATTCATTATGGTAAAATATACTCTTGATATTCATTATTATATAAAGAGATGTTACTATGGAGAATTATATTATCCCACATGTAATATGTGAGAGCAATTCCTCCTCATCTCTTAGTATATAATAGAGTCAAGGGATAGTCACATCACTCATCATGATATATACTTTCACAAGTATTGCTATATTGTATTGGGGTTATTGGCATGGCTCTCTGTAAGCTTGAGGAGATATTATGGAGATAATAGAAGATTACCTTCCCGTGGACGTAGCCCAATTGGGTGGACCACGTATATCCGGTGTACTCTTTTCTCTTGTTCTCTTTCTGTTCTTATTTACTGTGATATGTTATTGTTTGCATAGATAGGTAAGCTAGTTTAGTTAGATCCATATCTCTGACAGGGTTTCCATGAGAAGTAGTTGATATTGGTAAGCATAATATCACATGGAGCGTCCCTATTTTTAGTATGCAGGTAATATGGCTTCAAAATTAGAAACTGGTGGTCTAGATGCAAGATCTAGAAAAAATAGCCAATTAAAGAAAAACAACACTGAAAATGGACTATGGATGTTAAAGTTATGTCCTTTTGAAGAAAGGCATAAAAAAGAATCAATGAGCCATGTTGAAGGTAAAGGTTGATCCACGTAATGATGGGAGAAAAATATGTAGTAAAGAATCCCCCCCTAACTAACATTTTCTATAAGCTCACTTTTACAAATAAGTTGCTTTAAAATAAGTGACTCACTTTTATAAAACAAGTGGGAATCACTTTTAGAATGTAGATACTTTCTAAATTAAAGTTACATGAAATTTTGCGAAAAATAACAAAAGAGGGACTTGAACCCAAGACCTTTTACTTATTAAAATCACTTTCAACCAAGTGAATTAAACAAAAGATTTAATAATATTGTGGAGGAGAATGTGGGTGTTGGTGTTGTTGTTGTTGTTGTTGAGAGAGAATGCCTACAAAAAAAACCTTTCTTTTTTTCTTGCAAAACACTTTACACAACCACACAAAAACAAAAAAACAAAATTCCATAACCGAAATATCTCAAAATTTGGGTTAGTCCTTGGTTAGATTACCTGAAAAGTGATAGTTTTATCATTGTTTATGGTTTACCAATTTCTCACAAGGTGAATGGAAAGGTGTAAAGAAAACCACGAAAAGGTAACAAACTAGGAACAAAATAAAAATCTAGGCTAGAATATGAAAGAATATGAGAAAGATTTTTAAAAAATTCGTAAATGTGAACAATATACCTTTGGATCTAATAAAATGGTTGTATCCTGGGCAAAGAAAAACCTTTTTTAGTGAAACAAAAGCACTTCCAACTAAAATCGGTGCTACAGACTTAATTGAACACCTCTCTTAGCCCAAAAGTGCACAGAAATATCAGAAACTAGAAATCATTTAATGCATACAACAACATTGGTTCAAGATCTCAATCGATAATGTAAGTGGAACTTCATAAGAGCTCTAATACCATATTTGACCAACACAGGATATTTCGAGAAGATTGAATACATTCATCAGCTGCTCTCACAAATAGATCATAGATCAACGCAATGATGCTTTTATGTGATTTAAATCCTCAAAGAGGGAAACAATCCACGCCCCCAGCCAAATAGATTCTTGAGGCAATATATTATACAAAGGAAAAATATTTTACATATGAGTTTATCACAATCGATGATCAAGCAAATGAACCTCCATGCTCTTTAGATAGAGATAATGGGTTGATCATGTGTTAAGCCAAAAATCAATAACTGTTAAGGTCGAGGTGAAGATGAATCGTCGGATCACTCTATGTCTAGAACATATCATGACCATCGGAAGTACAAATTCATGCTAACGAAACACACTTTACCGAAAGACACATTGTAACAAATTGATCTTAACTAACTCCCAAGTGTCTAAATATCCTAACAACATCGCTATCATTAATTGGATCATTTTTACTACCATGAATGCCACCACTATCGATACACTGCATTCTTTTTTCTCCATTCTCAATAATGTATTCACTTGTTATTGCCAATGGTGCTTCACAATTCTCTTCCTGACCATCGAAACGTGACTTTTGTCAATGATATGCATTCTCCATTTTAAGATAAGCACGATGTCCATAATAAATACACTTATTCAAACTACTTGAGTGCCTCACAAAACCCTTAAAGATGCAGGTCGGACATCCATGGTATCCATGAACATCGAGACCAATTAATGTGCCATATGCATGAAGATCATGTATCATAAACAATAAAGAATCTCTTAAAGTGAATTGGATTGAATCGTCAAGTTGGAATGTGTAATTTTAATAGTACATGTGTAATGATGTCTAGTATGATGTTGTAAGATGTTTTATCTAGCATTGGAAGGCATAAATAACTCTAATCTTATGTAAAAGGAGTTATCCCACATGCATCATGGATAGGTATTCTCCTATTGCCATTCATTATATAAAGAGGTGGAAAATCATTTATCACACATGTTTTTTGGGATGTAATTATTCCATACCTATTGGTATATAATATAGGTGAAGGAGAGCCTTTGGGCATATGGTGAGCTCATGCATTGTGATGTTAATGTAAAGCTGTGAAGCATATGTGGAGTGGAGCTATCTTGTAAGATTGGATATTTTTGAAGAATAAACAAGATCAAACCTTCAGGTGGATGTTTCCCCATTTGGGGTTTTACCACATATATCTGGTGTATTGTTCTCTTATTCTATTGTCTCTTATTTCTTACATTATTATTGTTGCTTGTATGGATAGAAAGCTAAACTAGTATATCTTTGCTATTGATTTACATGTTAGTGTAAATGTCTTGCTGTATGTTCTGCATATTCTCAATATTCTAACATGTTATCATAGCTACTTGCTATACTTTACCTTCTTCAGTAATTCTTTGCATTTTTTAAAAGCAATGATTCTTCATATTTTCAGATTTGGGTCCTTCATATTTTGTGTATTTGTCATCCGTTCTATCAAACCCAAGTGGTATTTTTTAGATGTACTCATTTTTCTACATGTTTGAGAATTTTTTTCAAACCCTAACCATCACCATTATTTTGCATAGTTTTTTTCAAGTTTCTCTTGATTTTTTCAGTAGATCTAAGTTAAAATCAAATGTATACTAACTTTCTATCAAGGATCTATTTGTTTTGCAGCAGATTTGGTTTGTTTTCGGCTATGGTTGTGTTTCGTTGCATGTTTTAGTATGGGACGATGAGTGTTTCATAAATTTATTGAATTTTTGATAGTTTTGGGTCAGTCGAGGCTAATTCACACCTTTTGTTCTAAGAAAGCGTGGATAACCCTAGAAATCCATGCCCTACCTTTAGCGAAAGTGCGAAATCTTGTCTTCATTCAAACCTTTACTATTCAGAGAGTGCGAATGCATCTGTTTCAACATTTTTTCATCGAATTCGGTTTTCTTCTCTCGTTTCTCTACTGTATGGCTACCTATTTGACTGTTAGCGGCCATTAGGCTTCCATTTCAGTGAGAAATTTATGGTTTTTAATCACTTTTGTTCTTTTTGCAACAAATCATTTTTTGCATTTAAGGGTTTCATTATTTTGTCACATTATGACTTCATAAGTTGTTTATATTCCTGCTTTAGTTGGATATATCTATCTCTATTGGAAGAGAAAGATGATTGACATGCTTAGGAGTAAGAACTTATGGATATTATTTAAAAATAATCTAACGAAACTAACTGATACAAAAGACTTGGTAATATGGGAAGATCGATGTAATCAAGCAAGAGGACTCATTGGACAAACTGTTTCGGATAGCTTACAGGTACATATTGAGTTCAGGGATAGTCCTATTGAGGTATGGAAAACCCTAGCTTCTTTATTTGAAAAAATAATGATGTTTTTGCTTACTATCCTGAAAAATGAAAATGCATGAATTAGAGCCTAAATACTTTTATAGAATATAGTCATTTCTTGCTGAAATTATAACTTTTAATGATAAAGTTAAATAATTGTGGTTTTGATTACAAGAAAAATGATAATGCTCTTACAATTCTTGTTGAACAAAAGTTACTTTCATGTTTTGATATGTTCATCCAAACTAGGAATAGAGCTATTGAAATGTCTAAAGGAACTTTGAAACCTACTTTTGAAGATTTTTATAAAGGTTTGATAATTGAACAAGATAGATTAATTGCTAGTGGTTAATTATCTAATAATAAAGATATAATTAACAACTAGCAAAAAGAATCCTAATAGGAATTTTTAAAATTCTAAACCACATAATCAAGGATCAAATTCTTCTATTGACGATTCTTTTAAAATGGTGTATAATAAAAATAAAGTGCATGATCCTTGTAAATATTATGGAAAAATCAACCACCTTGAAAAAATTTGCTTTAAAGAGAGATGTGAACTTGCGAAAGAAAAGAATAAGTCTTCTAAAGAACAATTGGTGTCCTTGTGTTCCTATTATGTTCAACCTAGTACGTTGTCTTTTAATGTGGAATGGATAATAGATTCTGGTGCTTCTAACCATATCTCTAGTATAACTTCTTTATTTAGTTCTTATGACACTAAAAACACACACAACATAAAGTATCTATAAGTGATGGTAATCATCTTTTATTTTTAGGATATGGTAGGTTTAATGTTCCTAATGGTACTTTAGAAGATGTGTTTCATGTTCAAGGAATGTCCATCAACTTGCTTTCTTATTGATCGTGCATGTCAAAAAGGTTATAAATTCGAAGCTTGGCCTAATAAGTATGCATTAAAAGATATCAAACATAACTTCAAAATTGTTTCTTCTGGTCCCATTGATCATAATGTTGGGTTATATAGGTTTATTGGTTATAATTTAGGCAAAAATAACCTTTTTATTCCTATGTTTCTCGCACTAATGAACAAAGTAAATTACGGTGTGAAAGATTAGGTCACTTGATTTATAGTAAAATTCAATTAATGTCTAAAACAATACTTGTCTTACCTTAAATTTCTTCCACTAAATGTGTTTGTGAAGGTTGTGTGCTTGGTAAACATCATAAGGAAATGTTTGATAAAGGTAAAGCCTAGCATGCTAAAGAAAAATTGAAACTAATTCGTAGTGATATTTGTGGTCCTCTTGAAACTCCTTTGTCTTATGCAGTCTATTTTCTTACTTTTATTGATGACTTTAGTTATAAATCTTGGGTTTTTTTTTGAAGCATAAAAGTAAAAACCTTTAGTATATTTCAATAATTTAAATCCATGGTTGAAAAAGAACCTGGTAAAAGTATTAAGACTTTGAGAACTAATAATGGGGGGGGATTCATTAAAAATGAATTTAATACATATTTATCTAAGCATGGTATTCAACATGAAAATACTGTTTCTTATACACCTCATCAAAATGGGGTTGGTGAAAGAAATAATAGAACTTTGGTTGAAATGGCTAGATGTATGCTTTATTCTAAAGGATTACATAAACATTTTTGGGTTGAAGCTATTTTTTGTGCTAACTATATATTGAATCGAGTCCCTACTAAAGCAGTTTTGCAAGCTACTCCCGAAGAAAAATTGAATGTAAGAAAACATGATAGTTAGTAACTTTAAGGTTTTTAGTAGTGAATGTCGGGCTCATATCTTAGATGAAAAACAAAAAAAGATAGAACCCAAGTATCACAAATGTATTTTCATTCGTTATTATGAGGATTCCAAAGCATACATATTGTCATCTACCCAAGGTGTCATCATTAGGCGAGATGTTCAATTCAATGAATTCTCTCCTCCTCCTGAGTCCGTTGAGCCTCGTGTTACCTTGAATGTTCCTTCATCTTCTGTTAATCCTATCTATGTTACTCCTTTTTCTCCTTTTGTGCCTACCCTTGATCCCAGTTCACCTTTTTCTTCAAGTGATCCTCCTAAATGTCTTGAATATTAGTACTAGTGTGGTTCCCGCCACTACTTCTCTTCCTATTTTGGCCTATAAAAATTGTGAATCGGCAAGTTCTGAGATTGGTATTCATTCAAATACTCATTGATCTAGATCTGAATTTGCTCTTATGACTAAAGTATTGGCCACAGATGACCCCTCTATTTATGCTCAAGTTAAAGATAAACCTAAATGGGAGAAAGCAATGACAACTGAATATGACTCTTTAATGAAAAACAAGACATAGACTCTTGTGCCTCTTCCTCTTGAAAATAATTTGGTTGGATGTAATTGGATATATAAAAAAAAAATTGTGGCAAATGGACAGATTTGAAACCATAAAGCTCGGTTAGGAGGAAAAGGAGTCTCTCAACAAGAAGGTATTGACTATACCGAAACTTTTTCTCCAATTGCTAAAAGTAACACAATAAGAACTATTATTTCTCTGTATGCATCTTATTAATGATAAATACACCAAATGGATGTCAAGAGTGCATATTTGAATGGTGATCTTTGTGAAGACATTTATAGGCAACAACCACCTGGTTTTATTATTGCTGACACTTCAAGTTTAGTATGCAAATTGAACAAGTCTTTATATAAAAAGCACCAAGAGATTGGTATGATAAAATTTATGCTTATTTCTAGAAGAATGGTTTTAAGTGGTGTGTATTTGAACCAAATTTGCATGTGAAGAACTTTGATGATGATGCTATCATAATAATACTTGATGTGGATGATCTTCTTATTACTTGCAGCCAACTTACATTTATATAAGAAATAAAGAATAATCTAAAGATTGAATTTAAAATGATTGATTTAGGCTTATTACATTATTTTTTGGGTCTACATATTTGGCATACGGGTGCTGGTATATTACTTTCTTAGCCTAAGTATGTGACATATTTACTTGCACGGTTTCATATGGGTGATTGTAATCCTTCACCTATGCCATTCGAGTCTGGTGTAAAGTTAACTATTGATTGTGACAGTCCTCTTGTTGATTCCACTTTGCATCATCAACTTTTGGGGAGTTTGATATATTTGACACACATGAGTCCATGTATCTCTTTTGTAGTCAACATGGTTTCAATATTTCTGCAAAATTCTCATGAAAGTCATCGGAAAGAAGCTAAGAGGACTCTCATATATTAATAGGGGACAATGCATTATGGTGTTTTCTATTCTAGAAGGGGTGCATTTTCACTTCTTGGTTATACAAATTCTGATTGGGCAGGGGATACTTTAGATAGAAGGTCTATTGCTGGGTGCATATTTTAGCTTGGTTCAGGTCCGATTTCAGGGTCTAGTAAGAAGTTGAGAAATCTTTATTTTTCTTCTCATGAAGCATAAAATAGGGAAACAAAGGAAGCAACTAAAGAAGCAGAGTGGATTCGACATGTTCTGACAGAGCTTGGTCTAGTATAGAAATATCCTATTGAATTAAAATGTGACAATCAAAGTGCCATTCAGTTTGTGTACAATTCAATGTATCACTCCAAGATTAAACACATTGACTTGGATACTCATTACATTTGAGATCCAGTGTTGTGGATGGTGTTATTATTTTGGAGTATTGTCCCACAAAAAAGTAAGCAGTTGGTATCTTCACTATATCCATGGTAGAAACAAAGTTCGTGTATCTTGGCAGTCTGTTGGCAATGAGGGAAGTTTTCATCAAGGGGGAAAGCTAATGTAATGCCATCTTCCTCCATTTATGTGTTGTTATCTCAGTCATCATTAAGGAGGAGTGTTGGAATGTGTAATTTTAATATTGCATGTGTAATGATGTCTAGTATGATGTCTTATCTAGCATTGAAAGGAATAAACAACTCCAATTGTATGTAAAAGGAGTTATCCCACATGCATAATGGAGAAATATTCTCTTATTACCATTCATTATATAAAGAGGTGTAAAATCATTTATCCCACACATATTTTTGGATGTAATTCTTCCATACCTCTTGGTATATAATAGAGGTGAAGGAGAGCCTTTAGGCATATGGTGATCTCATACATTGTGATGTTAATGTAAAGCTGTGAAGCATATGTGAGGTGGAGTTCTCTTGTAAGATTGGAGAATTTTGAAGAATAAACGAGACCAAACTTTCCCATGGATGTTTCCCCATTTGGGTTTTTATCATGTATTTTTGGTGTATTGTTCTCTTGTTCTCTCATCTCTTATTTCTCACATGATTATTGTTGCTTGTATTGATAGCAGGATAGATCGATAGATCTTTGCTATTGATTTACATGTCAATGTCAATGTAAATGTATTGTTGTATGTTATGCATATTCTCAATATTCAAACACACCATCCATTAAAAATTGAATTGCTTCAATTCCTTTCCACAATTCTATTAGCTCATCAAATAATGGCTCTAAATAAAAACCAATTGTATACAAAGTCACACTTTTCTTCCATGGTATAATCAATGATATCATTACGAAAAATGGTTTGGTTGCTAACCATGGAAACAAGTTATAATTTATTAAAAAGATTGGCCAAGTTGACCATTTAGTACTCTGATATGAGAATGGGTTCACCCCATCTAGAGCCAAACCGAACCTTATATTATTAGGATCTTGGGAAAAATCGAGCCATCCTTTGTCAAATTCCATCCATATCTTAGAATCAGCCACAAGTCATTGTTTTTTGTCGGTGCTATTATTTTGGGCTTGCCATTACATAAGTTAAACAATGTATCGAGATATGTACATTCAAAGCAACAACGAGATTAGTGGAAAATAGCGAAGAACCTTTTTAGGGACTGAATTTGATTTCAACTTTGGTCTATACCTCCCTTCTTTACATTTTAGACATTCAGTCTCACTAGTTGCAATATTTTTGCAAAATAATGCACAACCATTCACACATGTGTGGATGTTTACATACCCTAATCCTAACTTAGTGATTTTCGCTTTGCATTGACTTTGTTTTGTTGGAAATGTGGAGTCAAGTGGTAACAAGCGATGCAAAAATGCCAATAAATCATCAACACTCTCATTTTCCCAACCATGCATTGCTTGTTAGTTAAGAATTAGAAGGATGGTTGTCAAATGACTTAACTTGCAAGATTTACCATACATGGGTTTTGAAGTATCCTCCATCAACTTGTTCCTAGCACCCTTGTGACCCTCATTCAACATTTTATCAACTTAAATCCCTTCATCTAATATTCCTGCCTCTTCAACTATGTTTGTTTCCTCTTTGTCTATGTTTGGTGCCTCTTCGTCTCTCATGCTACGCGATTGTATCCTATCCATATAATAATTTTGAGGTAAAGAGCTTATACCGCTATGACCAAATTTTACCATAATATTTTCATAAATCACTTCTCTTTTTTTCATCTTTCCACCATGATAGTCATTACATGGATGTGCATATCTATCCAAGCTCTTATGATTGGCCATATTCTCATCATGTGCATGGTATTCATCAGTTGTCAAAATTGGGCGTTGACTCATCTTCAATTTTCCACATTCAATTATGAAACTGGTATGCTAATTAACAAATCTAGGACACTAATAAAATAGCCTATAATCATCTAATAGATGCCCTCTGTAATCCATATTGCATGATTTCACGTATCTAAGCATATTTTTAGGACTCTTTCATCGCCACTTCATCTGAGAGGAAGTTCAAAACAGGGAGTTTGAATTTTCTATTGTCCTTCTCAGAACCATTGAGTTGTTGTATTCACCAAGCCTTTTCAAAGGATAAAATTGTAAAATTTCAAGACAAATTTAGTGTGAAAGTTAATGGATTGGGCATCAATGGGATATAGAAATACAAATATAATGACCAATGTTTACTTATGTACACAAATAACAATTAAGTATTGGCCTAGGTAAAAAGAAAAGCAAATAAACCTACAGGAAAAAGTAGTGACATATAAACCTTAATCTGAAGAAAATGAGTTTCGTTTATGTCTTGATTGTCTCAACTTGAGTTGGTATGGTTCCTTGGTACCATTGATTTGACTATTTATAGCACCTTCTTGTGTGGTGCAAAACTAATATTTAAACCTGAATCCAAACATCTTAGAAACTGAGTTCCATCCACTCTTTCTTTTCCCTAAATTCTCAATCTCTTGTCTCATGCTTGAGCATTCTTCCTCGAGCTCAGAGACGCACAATCTCATATTATAAACCCTCGATTCCTTGTAATAAACAAAGATATCAAAATCCAAATTGGAGGGCATAGAAACTACATTATTTAAGGCTAAACCCATGCTAATTTTGGTTATTAAATGACAAGTAATAGGCTACAAATTAAGTTTTAAGTAACCCATATGTGTGTGTGCAATACAATAGTAGAGGATTGTTTCTCTGCTCATGGTAGAATTAAAATTATTTTGACTAATTTTGAAGCAGTATTGGGTGACCCATTTACCATGGACAGTACCGTTTATGTCATAAAAAGGAATGGAAACTAAAAAATGATAGGTGGAATGAAAATGACATGCTAGAGTATGCCCCTTGGTTGTTAAAGACATTACAAATATATTGTGGGATTTTGGAGTACCCTGTGATTTCTTCTTTTCTCTTAATTTTTCCCTATGCGTCACAGTTGTTAATGTAACTAGTTGTTGGAGGATATTTAATCATTCTAAGGGACCTAGATACTTTTACCCACACCACATATGCTGAAGTTCTCTATCTTGTTCTACCTATCTAGAACAATCAAATGTTTTTTCATTGTAGTTCATCTTTGATACCTCTATGATTTCCACTATCACCCAGATGTTATATACTTTAGCATAAGTGATGATAAAGGAAGCAAAATTTATATTCATGAAAGCCTAAAGGCCTTGTTTGGACATTTTGCACCTAACTATTACAACCTACAAACCTTGTTGCTAGAAATCTACAAGAAATTGGATTGATGTTGCGGATAGGTAGTTAGCTTTCCTTTGGGAGATGTTTCCCAGACATGAAGTGATGTGGTTGATTGGTACAAGAAGGAAAATGTGTACCTATCAACTTTGCATATCCTTTGATTAAAATATTCCAAGAAGAGATATCTCATTCAACAATTTTGACAAAACTTGACAACCATCCTGCACATTGCCACATTTCAAATTCAGGTCAATAAGATGGTTCTCAAGAAAAGTACCTTTGCATTGCATCGATGGTTTGAAGCCTTTATCTCTCTCTTGTGGGTAATTATTATTATGGTCTTAGTCAGATGAGAAGACGTGTTATAGTTTTGTTCATTTTCACGATTTGTGGAGAAGAAGTATAATATTTTTGTCTGAATGGAGGTTGTGGATGTTGGGTTACTCCCTCATCTCTTACATAGGCTTAAAATAGATTCCCACCCATACTATTACTCTATAATTCATATCTATTATTTATGTCAATATTCCATGTAATAGTAATGGTCTCTACTACTGTATTTTCATGCAAGGATATCTTTATGAACCCAAACTCTGCTCCTCATTTCATATGGTCACCAATATTTGATGATCCCATCTACAAAAAAAAGAGAAAATACACTCATACATACACCATATACATTCCAAATTCATTCTCCATGGTTCACTTGAAATATTAATAGAAAACCGTGACACATTATAACAATAGGAAAAGTATATATGAAATGAAGAAAATATCAACCCAGGGTTCTAGTGCGAAACCTAATTCAATCGCACATAATAGAGAGATTTTCCATGCTAATAAGGTTAAGCCATGACCCTATCATGGAATTTATGTGAGTGTAGGTCATTAATTTGTACATCCCAATTTCAACTATGTTTCCTGGAAAATAACCATTTAACCCATGAAGGAAAATGAACAAATAAATCATGAGAAAAAAACAAATGGAAACTCAATTAATGCATGTTATTTCCTTCATATTAATGGTAATTTAGTTTTGAAATGCATTGAAACCTTGAATGCAAATCCCTGGTGGTTGCATAGTGCATTGAAACCCTGATTGCAAATCCATGTCGGTTGCAGAGTGACCCTATAATTTTTTTTGATAATGAAATTATACTAACCCGCAATTATGTAGTAGTTTCTTAAGAGGATTTTGACTCCAAATTATTTGCAGAAGTCTTCTCCAACTCTGAATTCCTTGTTTTCCTTTTCATAAGTCTTCATGTTCTCTCCATGACAATTGCAATATATACCCAATTTTGAAACCACTTCCATCAAACCAGCGCCATGAATAGTTGCTTAAATGCCCATTGAAATTCCAAATAATTTACCCAAAAACCCTCTTCTCAACCAAATCACAGAGAAAACAAATTATTTTGTAGCAGTTGCTGAAGGGGATTTCGACTCCAAATTATTTGCAAAATTCTTCTCCAACTTCGAGTTCCTTGTCCATCTTTTTAGAAGTCCCCATGTTCTCTCTATGGCAATTATCTCCATGACAACTACAATATATACCCAATCCTCAAACCACTTCCCTCAAACCAACGCCATGAACAATTGCTCAAATGCCCATTGAGATTCTAAATAATTTCCCCCAAAACCCTCTCCTCAACCAAATCATAGAGAAAAGAAATTAACTCCTCCCTAACTGTTCGTTGTGGAGCTTGATCTCCAGATTCAGAGACATTATTGTTCAGCCATGTTTGTACCCCAGTTTTATATGCAATATGTAAAAGGACTGTACACTCACCCCAACCGGGGGGGAGGGGGTGTGTGGGGGGGGGAAGCCTAGACAATGAAAGATATATTATTTTGTTATTGTATGTGGATGACATGCTTGTTGCAGGGTCTAACATGCAGGATATAAATGTACTCAAAAGGAAGCTAGCTAATTCATTTGCGATGAAGGATTTGGGTGCTGCAAAGCAAATCCTTGGTATGAGAATAACACGAGACAGGAAAAATCACAAATTGATATTGTCTCAGAGTGAGTACATACAAACGATGTTGGAGAGGTTCAGAATGAAGAATGCAAAACTAGTTAGTACACCTTTGGCCAGCCATTTCCGTCTAAGTAAGGAAATGTGTCCCAAGACACAGGAAGAGACAGATTACATGTCCAAGATTCCCTTTCAATCAGCAGTTGGCAGCTTGATGTATGCCATGGTGTGCACAAGACCAGATATTGCACAAGCAGTGGGAGTTGTGAGCAGATATATGAACAATCCAGGTAAAGAACATTAGAAGGCAGTACAGTGGATTCTCAGGTATTTGAGAGGTACTACTACTCAGACATTATGTTTTGGAGGTTCAGACGCTGTTCTACAGGGATATGTTGATGCAAATATGGCAGGTGATAAGGATAGCAGGAGGAGCACCACAGGGTATGTGTTTACTGTAGGTGAAACAGTAGTAAGTTGGATTTCAAAACTGCAGAAGGTTGTTGCACTTTCAACAATGGAAGCATAGTATGTTGCTGTTACAAAGGCTATTAAAGAGATGATTTGGTTACGGAGGTTTATGGAGGAATTGGGTGAGAAGCAGAAGGATAGCAGGTTGTATAGTGACAGCCAGAGTGCCATTCATCTTGTAAAGAACTCATCATTCCATTCCAGGACTAAACATATACAGCTCAAGTACCATTTCATACGCTCTGTTCTGGAAGATGAACTGTTGAAGCTAGAAAAGATACATACTAGCTAGAATCCTGCGGACATGTTCACGAAGGTAGTGACTAGAGAGAAACTGAGTTCTTGCTCGGTTTCAGTTGGCCTTCTAGCATGAAGGTGAAGAGGAGAATTTTTCCAAGTCCAAGTCCAGCAAGTGCAGCAGCGATGGAGTTGCTGTGATCAGTCTCCATGTGGGAGATTATTGGTTGTGGAGCCTAATCTCTAGATTTAGAGACATTATTATTCATTCGTGTTTGTACCCTAGTTTTATATGATATGTAAAAGGACTGTACACTAACCCCAATGAGGTCTTGGGGTAATTACCCCCAGCTAGGGGGCCAACGGTCCCTCGGTGGGGGTTCGGGGGCGAAGCCCCCGAAGGAAATTTTTGGGGTTGTTTTACGGGCCCATGGTTTTGGGTAACCCGTGGTATTTTCCCTTTGTATTTCCCCTTTATAAGAAAGACATTGTAATACGGCTATAAAAGATGTATTAGGTTTTATGCATTGAAAAAGATCTCTGAGATCAGAAGAGAGACGATGAGACAGTGAAGAGGAAGTGCAATGGTTGTGCTGCAGGTTGTATCCCTTCACTTTGCTAGATGAAATAATAATAAGGACTAGCAATTTCAATGTGGACATAGCCCATCTTGGGGTGAACCACGATATATCTGTGTCTCTCTTGTAATGTGTATGTGTGATTATATTTGCATTTCTGTTTATTGTTATGGATCTGCGATCCTGTTTTTGTAACACTAATTGCCTCTCAAAACCCCACAAAATGTCCCCTTCCCTCCAAAGCCAAAGATCTAACACCAAATACACCTCCTTCTAGGTTTCACGACTTCATGGTCATTTTGGTTTTGTGTCTCCTGCCTAATTGCCTCTCAAAACCCCACAAATGTCCCCTTCCCACCAAAGATGGTGATAAACATGTTAAAGGACACTAAAATGACTAAATCCTAATCACGATCAACATGATTAAGCGCACTAAAATGAATACACTACCGAAACTCAATTACATTTAAGTAAGAAATACAACTAATTTATATTCACAAAGTTGTTATCTAGTTGTATTCAAATAGTTTAGGTTGGTCATTTATAACTACACAACTTAAAATTGTTCAAATTTGGTAGTATTTAGCTTATAAAAAATGTGAGTAACTTTCTTGGTCACATAGTCACAAATTTGTTATTTTGTACTGGTGTTGAAACCAAGTGGGGAGGATGACAATTTATCCTCTTAACCACCCAAGTTAGACCCAATTGATCTTTTTCTAAGGTCATGGTGGTGGATTTTGATCCCCTTATGTGTGCAAGGGTCATGTGATAATTTAATATAATCTCTTTGGGTGCAACTACATGTTCAACCACTACCTCAAGTTCGGCCCATGACTCCATGAATAATTTTCATGGGAATTGAACCATGCCTAGTAGTGAAACATTCCCTCATCACATTCCTGGGTTATAAGTTATTATTTTGGCTAGTAGTTGAGTTGTCCTCCATTCATATATTCTAAGGAAAAGGGGGGGATCCCATGAGGTTTTCCTTGAAACACACACACATATTGTAAATGATGTTTTTCCTAGCTTAGAATCTCTTGCTCAATTGATAGTTCACATAATAATTATTTTTATAAAGAAAGAAAATGTATGGATATTATTGATATCAACTTAGCCATTTAATTGGAGAATATTTCTTTCTTTTTATCCATTTAAGTAGAAATACAACCACAAAGGACTTATTTATTATAAAGCTTGTGTTATCTCTAAAGTCTACACCAGACTGCTATGGCACAAAGGTAGGGAACCTCAGTTGTGGTATTCGTTTAGATTCATGAAGTAGGTCAAGTAGGCCAAGTGGATCAGATGGGATGAGTGTCTTATATGGAAGATCACTCATTTATTCAAATCGATAGGCAACACTTCATAGTTTCAGGGGCATGCACTTTGAGAGATTTACACCGAGTAGGAGAGATTTACACCGAGTAGAGAAGAAGAAAAGGAACACAAATATGAATACATAAGCCTACAATATGTTCGACTTATACATTCATAAGGAAGACATTCAAACTCAAAACAATGTTTTGGATCAGAATATAGTATTAGAATACAGATTGCAAGTTGTAGGCAATTCACAATAAAAGCTTCATTCCTATTAGATCCGAAATATGCAAGACAATCAATGCACTGCAGAAATTATCACTGTATTCAAATAAGAAGAAGTAAAGGAGATATACAATGGGTACATAGTCAAACCAACAAAATGATCGATCTCCGAGCACAAAGTGTTGTAGGTTCTATAGCTTATGCAATATATTTACCATCCTTCACATTGACCCTCCAGACTCTAACCACTGGAACCCTTCTCTTCCCAAAGGAAGATGAAGATCCCCGTATTACATTAAAAATGATAATCTTTATATAAAAATATATCCTACCAGCTGTTACAAGATTTTTGGAAATAAATCTATACATAAACACAAAAATAGATAAAATCTGTGATTTGTCACTGGAAATTTGGAAATGCTGGAGTCAAATGCCCCCGAATCTGGAAATAATCCTCTATCTGCTGATCTTCAGCCTTGAAATGCTCTGCCACCTTAATGCATTATACCCCAATCCTTTGACTATTTAAATGCTGCCTGAATATGCTCATTGAATTCTAGAAATTTGGGATTGATATGGATAAGGCTGATCTTCAACCTTCTAATTTGCCACTTGACTATCACATGTTCACTAGATGCCCTATTCTCTAGTTGACCTTTGACTAACCTTAACTTCGCCATTAGATTCCAATTTGAGCACGTACTTGAAGTTTACAAGTATAAGAAAATGTAACCAAGAATGTACTTTGAGGTTATCATCGTTGGAAACCTTATAGAAGTTCAAAATTTATCCAAACAATGCAAAAATTCTGTTACAGGACATTCAGTAACGCCTAAACATATTTTTGTGTGGAAGGAGGTACTTAATTTCTTGATTTTCTTAGCAGTCTTGTAGCTAAATGACTCGCCTCTAGAAGTGAAAGCCACATTCTAAACAACGGACTGAAACTTGAGATTGAAGAGAGACATGGGAGGATGCATAAGAGATAAAGATAATGGTGTGACAAGTACATTCACACTATCAAGAACAAACTAAGCCACATTCTAAACAATGGACTGAAACTTGAGATTGAAGAGAGACATGAGAGGATGCATAAGAGATAAAGATAATGGTGTGACAAGTACATTCACACTATCAATCACAAAGGCTGTAGACTCATCATAAACAACACTGCTAACAAAAATACTTATTCACATCACTGCCTTTATGAACAGACATAAGACCAAGTTTGAGTTCAGCAATAGTTGCAACATGTCCTGGTGTTGTTTGACCCAATTTGTGATAATCTCCACCTCTTGGATGCTTTGCCACTTCTTCCATGGGATAACTTCGGGTGGATGACTTTCCCGAATTAAAATTCTGAACTAAAAGCTTATGAGTCTTACATAGCTAATAAATGTGAGGAGAATACCACTACCATTATCATCCTTATCTCTTGAGATGATGTAGCACTGAGAGTGGCAAATTTCTCCATGACTCGACATGTTGCAGTGATCACTGCGTCACTTACCTGCAAACTGCGACCCATGTTCTATCTATCGTGCTGTAGAGCAAAATCAATTTGCATCGGAACCACACATCGTTCTCTCTTGACCTCGTAGGTGAACCACTGGAAATGATGGGGGCTAGTTACACTAATATGAGTTTTTATTTTAGAATGTGGGGATTAGCATTTATGCTTTTCCTAGATTGTATGAGTATGCAACAAGTGTACTGTCCAGATTCATATTGATTTTACGACAATCATTCCAAATTCAAAATAAACAATTATAAAAAAAAGAATATAAAAAATAACTTGTAGTTGATGCATGGATAAATGGGAGTTGAGACCGTTCGTGGCAGACAACCCATTTAACCAAAAAAAAGTGAGAACAAATAACATATAACTTATTTGTATCGATATTCACCAGCAACAAATTAAGTGACTGTACTATTTTACATGATAGAGCATATACATACTCATCTCAAGAACACTGTAGGAACGAAACCCTCCCAGATGCTGTGTTAATAAATTCTGGAATGAATGAATAGAGAGAATCTGAATGGAATTCATTCACCCTTCTGAGATTAGTCATTTGCTCCGAGAAGAATCACTGCCACGAACAATGTTAACTGCGATTTTATCTTCATGCTTTGTTGCCCTGACTTGCATAATAGCACGTACAGGTGAACCATCCTCAGAAGTTCTAAGATCTAACATTGGCAATCTTCATACAAATTGTGCTGTCGTTAACTCATAGCGCTTCCGTGGCACTCTTGAGCACTTGGTGATTTTTTTGGGTGTTTACCACGACAAATGGACACACTTGTTTTTTAAGCCATGGGATACATCGCGGCCTGGGATAACTGGCACTCAAATCGCCTCGATTTTTCGGTGATTTGTTCCCTAGATTTGGTTATAAACATTGGCGGAATTGTAGTTCCACCCCATTTACTGCTGAACTATACCATGGAACTGTGCCTCTAAGGGTTTTGACCTATTTTAAGACGATCAAATCGTCGAAATTCCCAAAAAAAAAACAAAAAGAGTGGAACTGTGCCTTGCCGGAAACTTTTCCGTTGCTGATCGCTGGAATACCGGGGCGATTTGGGTACCAGTTATCACAATCCCACATGCAAAAAGGGAACATATCCTTTTGTTTTTATATGCCACGGAGTATTGTACAGTTGTACTAGAAAAGCAAAGACCCGTTGGTTTCTCCCGTGGATATTGTTGTGTGCACACTTTCACGTTACGTAAAGACTTGGTGACGAGCTCGGTAATAAAAGCAAGTCATATAATAATATAACTAAAATTGGGTAAAACCAGCATATATCCAAATCCTAGGCTCTATCAAGCATTGAGAGGGATCAAATCTCCCTCATATTAACTTTTTACTTTATTACTTTTTACTTTGTATTATTCTTTTCTATTTACTTTGTATTATTTTTTTACTCAACAAACACTTGAACAAGATCTCCCTCATATTTACTTTTTACATTGTATTATTCTTTTTTGTTTATGGCTGACATAATATTTATTACTTTTTACTTTGTATTATTCTTTTTTGTTTACTTTGTATTATTTTGTTACTCGACAAACACTCAACACATGTTACAAGATCTCTCTCATACTGGGCTGTAGAGCGCCTCTCGACGCAATAAAATAAAAGCAAGTCATATAATAATATAAAAAGGTTTTATTTTTATTTTTAATAAAATTATTAAAAATAAAAATAAATACAAACTTTTGAATATTTGACTTTTAGGTAGAACCGACAAGACAATATTGCAATTTAAATAGAATGAAAAAAGGCTTGACTCATGACATTTTTGAAATGCCAAACTTAACCCTGTTGAAGATTTGGGATAAAAGAAAACTTGGTAAGGTCAAAAATTTGAATAAGGTAAATTTTAGTGCTAGCACTTGGCTTCGGCTATATTGGTTTTTTTTATTGAAATCATGAAACTTTTTTTTCAAGAAAGAAAAATATGCAGCCTTGGAATTATGAGAAATAAAAGTCTAGGTTACATCCAGATGTATTGCGGAAAAAACCATATATCATCTTTGCGGATACATGCCCATATGCAATTGTCATTGAACCTTACAAAAACAAGAAAAAAAAAACAAACATATACCTACTGGAATTGTGAGGAGCTTTACACTGAGCTAACATATTTACTGAGTTCCTTCCGAGCTATTCATTTTTAACTCAACATACTGTATCTGTAGGCTGAAAGCAAAAAAAAGAACATAAGTGCCCTCTCCATCGCTCAGAAGGTAATCATGTCCCCTTGATCCACCACTTCCCCATCGAGCATCTCGCTGTATCGCAGATACCCATCAAATGGACCCAATGCCTGTTTTGAGAGGAGGTCAGCGTCGGTGTTCGCTTCATGGAATATATGCTGGCATGTGATCATGTCATAATAGTCACTGATGCGATGAACTTCCTCCATCTAGGGATCTAGGAGAATTGCGTTAATGAAGTGCTTACCATTAAACCAGTTAACTATCAAAAGAGAATCCCCAAGGATATGGAGCGATTTGTATCCCCTCCTGCGAGCAAACCAAAGTAAACACCTCAGTGCTAGCAATTCATCCCTCAAACCATCGCCACCACTGAGACCAACTTGAATCTTAATGCAATGGCCCCTGCCGATATAAAACATGATTCCTGCTCCACATATCCCTTGTTTGAGGCGCCATAAAAAAAACCAAATATTCTCCCCTCTTGAAGGACCGGATGAATAACTCGACCGGATGAGTAAATCATGAAACTTGTTCATACCACATAGTGCTATTTACATATATCATGCTCTCGTATTCTTTTTCTTTATTATGTGCACATTATGTGTACACATGAAAAAAAAAATCATATTATTTTGTGAGTAAGAGTCATAACTATTTGACTACTAAACTAAAAAGTTGTACATAATGTTACAAAATTTGTTCATACAGAGCTGTGAAGATTCTCAGGTTCCCCACTTCCTGAAACGGTCCACCTTTCTCTCTTTGCACAGAGATAAATCATAATTTACCCAACCCATTACAGACCTTGTCCCCACATTCATTTTGCCTATTAACGGTTGCTTTGAATAGAACAATTACAAATAAGGCAAGCCAACAACGGCCTTACTGCGAAAATTGCATAACCTCCCATTACATATCGTCGTGTTTCTTTCCTTACAAAATTCAGGCCTGTAGCCTTTCTTGCTTTCGGATTTTAAAACATGAAGTTCTCAAAACAAACCAAACATCCAACAAGGTGATACTGACTGGGGATTCAAATTTACCCTTCTACCGTGGTCGGCTGTGTTGCGGCCTCATGCATGTTGTCCACGTCCTCTTGCCTTGGATGCCCGCCTTCCTCCCGTGCCATGACCTCCTCTTTATTAGCGCCCTCGTGCTTGTGCTCGGACAATGGTTGCGTCGGGTCTTCTTGCTCCAGGATGGGCCTCACCTGGTCATTCAGAGGCAGTTCATCCTTCTCTTTGCATCCTCTGAAAGGGGCCTTTTCCAAGCCCAGTATGCCATCTATGTCCACCATGCCACAGATCACATCCTCCTTTAGGTTATTCAGGACCTAAATTACCACTTCCCCTAAGATTTCTCTTTTAGACATTTTTTTTCTAGCAGCTTCCTCATAATCCAGCATGGGCTGAAGCCTGTCAGTGCTCCCTGATCATCCATACAGTTTTGCATCTCTTCTTCCTCCATGGCAGAGATGCATTCATCCACATGCGGTGGAACAACTTTCATGTACCACTGATCTTCCTCATTTTCCAAGACTTGCTTCTCCCTCTCCTTCTGCCCCTCATTCATTGGTGGGGTGCCATTACTATCTCACCAACAGACATCACAGTAAGCTTATACTTTAGCAGCAGAGCTTCGATTATGCGTCGCTCTTCATTCTTCTCCAGGTCGATCCTCATCCTCGTTTTTATAGCCGTTACTCCATTAACTGAATTTAATGCCCGCGTCATCGAATTAATGGCTGTCATCAAGCCATGAGTTAGTGTTTCCCTCTAGCTAGCGTCAACAGCCTCGCCACCATTGTTCCACATACTCATCATATCCTCTTATCTGTTATTCCAATTGTTCCGCTATTGATGGCCCTTTAATTCTCGCCTCATTCCTTCCAACTTGTTAACTGTCCTCGTACTCCTTTCCTCTCCTCGCACCTTCCCCCCTTCTCATGTGCTTCCATAATTCCTTCAGTTTCCAGATGGATCGCTATATCCCTACACACCACCCTCCTCCCGATTTCCATGCGTCCTTTCATCCCTCCCCACGCGTCTAGCCTCATGAGTCATGTGGCCTAAGATGGCCAAAGATATCACCTACATCTGGAAAGAAAAAGAAAATTCAAATCAAATAAATGGTGAACATAAAGTTTCAATAACCAAAATTCATAACCCTTCCATATAATTATTATTTCTAAACAATAATAACAAAATTAAAAAGTTGTTACATGATTTTCCAATAATATTATATAACATAGAGAAAGTAAGTATGTCATATCATACTTAAAAATATTAAAAAACATAAAATAATTTAAAAAATTCAAGACACAATTTTGAAGACAAAAAAACAAAATCAAAAGCATTGTTTGGAAGTTTGCTTAAAAAAATATTGTTCCCATTGAAAAATAATTAGTAGAAAAAGAATTATTGAACTTCAATGTAGCTTGATTTGTCATTTATTTAAGAATTATTGAACTTTTTTTTTTTACAAGAACGGTTGATGGTCATTTGTATTAAAAAAAGATGGAAAGATACAAAGATATGCAGATGGAATGCTCCCAAAAATAGAGTGTGCCCATGGCATCATGATATTTTGTTACATTTCTGGAATTGTCTCTAAGGAGCCCAAAGAAGAGGCTAGAGCTTCTGACAAAATGTCCAAGTAGGGAAATACAGAGACATAGCATCACATAAGGAGCCTTTTGCTTAACATAGCTCAAATATGATAGATCAATTGTCTTTCATTAAGAAACAAAATTTGAAATTGCTCCTAAGTCTGAACATCTAGTAAAAAGTAGATTGACAAAATTGCATGTAAAGAGAAGACTAGCTACCGGAGAAAACATAGAACAAAGTGCTAAAAACCATAATTTCTGAAGAGTTGGAGTCGCCGCTGTGCTGGGGGTCATGGAACGCTTTCTTGGGAGTGATCCTACTAGATGCCCACGCTCGAACCATTGCTGTCATGGAGACCTGGGATGCTGTGGCCTATGTACTCATGAAGACGGTCGATTTTTCCTTCAACATCTGCTATATTTCGATTGTTATCATCTGCCTTGCAGTCCAAATTACAAACGCTTGTAGCCACATAATCCATGGTGTTAGAGAGGTTGGAAACCCTCCCATTCAAAAGGTTGTTGTTGTTCCTTATTTTTGAAATTGTTGCTGAAACTAGAGTATGAATCCTTGCTATGGCCTTTTTCATCTCAGATTTTTCAGCTCTGATGTGTCGATCTTGATTTTCCAGATTTTCCATCGGGCTGGAGGAGCCAACGACAGAGACGGAGTTGAGGCAAGATGTCTTGCAGAAAAGACTTAGCTCACCAGAAAGGTCACAGGATAGAGTGCCAAAGAAGGCCTGCAAATGAGGGAGAGGTTTGTTACAGAGGAAGCACTGGGTCGGGAAATGGAGGTCGAGAGAAGAGCTAAAAGATCCAGCACCCAGGGTGGATGCTAGAGATGGGGCAAGGAGCGAATCGTCCATAATAGGGAACCCAAGCAGAGGAGGGATCAAATGCAGGGTAGAATGAGAGGTGGAGTGGAAATACAAGCGCCCACTTGCTGGAGTTAATGTGCGCGTGCCAAGGTGCTGCCAAAATTGAGGGAGGTCAGCTGTTCAGCTCAAGGCGAAGGGGTCATGCAAGTGAGTGTTCTGGAAGTGATGCAGGAGCATCCAGCTCAGGAATCTATGACTGATGTGTCAACTTACCACATAATCACTTCTAGAATGTTTGAATTCGATGTTAAGAGATAGGGTTAGTTTTAAATTGTAATAATTGGCAATTTGCCATTATTCTCCTTGATCCCTGCGTGGAGTTCATCAAGTATAGATCTTTGTTGTTAAATTACTTTTATTAGGAAATTAGATCCTGTTTAATTGGATCTGACAGGTTTACAGAGTGTTCTATAAATTTGAATGTAATAGACAGATAGAGAGAGTCAGTGAGTAAGTGAATTGGAGAATTAGCTACAGAGCTAGAGAGATTAGAAGTTTGACTGTATGTAAGCTTTGTGGGTTTGTTATGAACTAAGAATAGAGGATTTGACTCTGCGTATTTATCCTTTCATTCCCTGTTATATAATTTGAAGCATAAATCGTGGATTCGCATGTCAAATCGAAGCTTGAAGGAGTCAGACAAATCAATCTTCAAGTCCAAATGCCGAAGAAAGAAATTTGATCCTAGCGTGATCAAATTCAGAGTTAAAACTTTGAAATTGTGTGAAACATATAATTGTGGAAAGGGTTCCAGGAGATTGGAATTGTCATTCTGAGACGAGATCAAGGTTTCCCGCGGAGTTGGAAGCTTGATAAATCCTGGAAAAGCGAATTTAAACCTCTCTTGGGGTTTTTCGTTTACATCAGTTGGTATCAGAGCTGAAGAAGAAAGATTCAAGATGTTACCGAGGCATGGAAGAGCACGTGGAGTTCACATTGGACTGGGACGTGGAAGGCTTCCTGCAGAGAATGATATGCAGAGAGAAATGAGAAGAATGGAAACGCGACTAGTAGCAATGGAAAGAATGAATAATGTTGAAAATTCAGACCAGAGTGAGGTTGAAGAAGAGTCCCCTGAAGAAGAAGAAGAGACTGATGAGGTTAGAGTCCTGAGGATGCTGATGAAAGTTAGCAACAGACCAAGAATGGAGGTACCTATGTTTGAAGGTAATTTAAATGTTGAGGAACTCATGGATTGGATTAATGCACTAGATAAATATTTTGATTTTGAAGAAATTGAGGACAGAAAGAAAGTGAAGTATGCAGCTGCAAAATTGAAGGGACATGCAGCTATCTAGTGGGATGAGCTCCAAATACATCGAGACAAAAGAGGTAAGTCAAAGATAAATTCTTGGGATAAAATGCTGAGTAAGATTAAAAGTTAGTTTATGCCTAAATACTATAAGTTAACTTTGTTTAGACAATTGCAGAACCTTAGATAGAAATCTATGACTGTGAAAGAATACACTGAAGAGTTTGTTAAACTGAGTATTAGAGCAGGACAAAACTAGGGAGACATAGAAAGAGTAGCTAGATACATCAATGGATTGAGATATGATATACAGGATGAAATCAGTTTGTTAAACTTGAAAACAGTAGAAGATGCATATCAGGTAGCTTCTAAGGTTGAAGAAAAATTATTAAGAAAACAAAATCAGAGAAATAGGGGAAAGAATATTGTCAGGGGTAGAGGACCTCCAGTAAGAGGAGGAAGAAGTTCTAAAGATGATGCTGAAAGTTCTAACAGTCAGCCATCACAGAGAGGAGGATTCAGAGGAGGCCAAGGACAAGGCAGATCCAGAGAGGTAAAATGTTATACTTGTGGAGAGATTGGGAATATGTCTTGGAATTGTCCAAGAAATCAGTCTTCAGGTCAAAGGAATGTGAATGTTGCAGAAGCTCAGGGAGAGAAAAGAGATGAAGCAGAAGGGAATAACCCTCTTGAAGAAGGTGAATCTCTCATGGTGAAGAGAGTTCTTGTGAAAACAGAGAAGCAAGTAAATGAACCAGCCCAAAGGAAAAATTTGTTCATAACAAGGTGTAAGTCACAAGGTAAGTGTTGCAAAATGGTTATTGATAGTGGTAGTACTGACAACTTGGTTTCTGCAAAGATGGTAGAGAAGCTGGGATTGAAGAGGATGAAGCATCCCACTCCCTACAAAGTGTCCTGGCTGCAGAAAGGACATCAGCTATTGGTGAATGAGCAGTGTAATGTAGAATTCCAAATTGGTACTTACAAGGATGAGATTTTGTGTGACATTATGCCTATGGATGTATGCCATATATTCTTAGGAAGACCATGGCAATATGACAGAAAGGCTGTTCATGATGGGAGAAAGAATGTTTATTCTTTGGAGAAGGATGGGAAGAGATATACTTTGTCACACTTGGAGGATGAGAAAATTCAAGAGTGTTCCATTTCAAGTGTTCTGTTGATGACAGGAAAGGAGTTGCTACAAGAAGTTCAGAAAGATGAAGACTTACATTTTTCTATCATTGGCAAACCAAAGGTAATCTTGACTGCTACCAATTTGAATGATTTGCCTGTTGAAATTCAAACTTTGCTTGATGAGTGTGCTGATATCATTGTGGATGAATTACCAAATGAATTATCTCCCGTGAGAAGAATTAGTCATCACATTGATCTAATTCCTGGTGCAAGTTTTCCTAATAAAGCAACATACGGATTAACTCCTCAAGAAAATGAAGAGATTAAAGAGCAGGTGCAAGGATTGTTGGATAAAGGATTGGTCAAAGAAAGTTTGAGTCCATGTTCAGTACCCACTGTACTCAATCCGAAGAAAGATGGTGGATGGAGGATGTGCACAGACTCAAGGGAAATCAATAAGATCACTATCAGGTATAGATTTCCCTTTCCTAGAATTGAAGATCTGATGGACTGTTTGAGTGGTTCGAAGTATTTTTCAAAAATAGATCTTAAGAGTGGATATCATCAAATTAGGATAAGGGAAGGGGATGAATGGAAAACAACTTTTAAAACTAATGATGGACTATATGAGTGTTTAGTAATGCCATTTGGGCTTACTAATGCACCCAACACTTTCATGAGATTAATGAATGAGGTTTTGAAAGAATTTACTGGGAAATTATTGATAGTGTATCTAGATGATATTTTGATTTTCAGTCAAGATAGAGAATAACACTTGAGACACCTTCAGTTGGTATTGGAAGCTTTACAAAAAGAGAAACTGCTGATAAATCTGAAGAAATGAAGTTTCATGAAGAAAGAATTCGTTTATTTGGGATTTATAGTTTCAGAAGAAGGACTGAAAATGGATCCTGACAAAATACAAGCAATTATGAATTGGCATGTTCCGAAGAATGCTGGTGAGGTAAGAAGTTTTCATGGACTTGCTAGTTTCTATAGAAAGTTCATTATAAATTTTAGTCAGATATGTGGACCTTTGATAGATACTTTCAAAGGAAGTAGACAACCCTTCAAGTGGACAGAAGTAGCTGACAAAAACTTCAAGTTGTTGAAGAAAAAAGTGATTGAAAAGCCTGTCTTGGCTTTGCCTAGTTTTGACAAAGTGTTTTAGGTAGAGACAGATGCAAGTGGAACAGCAGTGGGAGCAGTTTTGAGTCAAGAGCAAAGGCCAGTGGCATACTTTAGTGAAAAGTTGAATGAAGCCAAAATAAAATATTCTTCATATGACAAGGAATTATATGTTGTTGTGCAGGCTTTAAAGAAATGGAGACATCATTTAATGCCAAAAGAGTTTGTATTGTATTCTGACAATCATGCTTTGTAATTCATAAACAGTCAGCCAAAATTAAATCAGAGACATGCAAAATGGGTAGAATTTATGCAGAACTTTACCTTTGTTATCAAACATAAGAGTGGAAAATCTAACAAGGTTGTTGATGCTTTGAGTAGGGTGAATTTGGTCTTGCAGGAAGTTAAAGTAAATACTTTGGGATTTGAAAACCTAATTGGTATGTATAAAGAAGATTCAGATTTCAAAGAAATATATGAAGCCTGTGAGAATCCTATTATCCATAATGGGAGTCAGTGGTTAGATTATATGTTGCAGGAAGGTTTGCTGTTCAAGGGAAGTAAGTTATGTATTCCAGATTGCTCAATGAGGGAGAATTTAATCCAAGAAAAGCATAGTGGAGGACTTTCAGGACATTTTGGGCAGGACAAAACTTTTGCAGTGGTAAGTAATTTTTACTTTTGGCCAAAAATGCAGCGTGATGTGAAAAGATTTGTTGAAAGATGCACAGTATGTCAGCATGCAAAGGGAAGAAGTCAGAAATCAAGTTTATATTAGCCATTTCCTATTCCAGCTAGGCCTTGGGATGCAGTAAGCATGGATTTTTTTTAGGTTTACCTAGAACTCAGAGAGGTCTTGATTCTATTTATGTTGTGGTAGATAGATTTTCCAAAATGGCTCATTTTATTGCATGTAAGAAAACAAATGATGCAACTAATATTGCTAACCTATACTTTTCAGAAGTTGTAAAGTTACATGGGTTACCTTTAAGTATTGTGTCTGACAGGGATACAAAGTTTGTTGGTCATTTTTGGAGAACTCTATGGAAGAAGTTGGGGACTAATCTTAGTTTTAGTTCATCTCATCACCCTCAGACTGATGGACAAACACAGGTGGTGAACAGGATCTTGGGGATTATATTGAGAAGTTTGGTGTATGAACATCCAAGACAATGGGACTTGGCTTTAGCTCAGGCTGAGTTTGCTTATAATGATTCACCTAACAAAAGCACATGAATGAGTCCTTTTCAGATTGTCTATGGGATGCATCCAAGAGGTGTACGTGAACTTAGAGATTTGGGAAAACGGGAGAGAAGGAGTGCAGAAGGTGAAGACTTTGCAGTTAGCATTCATGAGCTACAAGAGAACATCAAGAAGAGATTACAGGAAAGTATAGAGAAGTATAAACAGAGAGCAGATTTGAAGAGAAGATAAGTAAATTTTCAGGTTGGGGATTTAGTGATGGCCTATCTCAGAAAGGAAAGGTTCCCAAAAGGAACTTACAATAAATTGAAACTTAAAAAGATTAGACCTTGTAAAATCTTAAGGAAGTTTTCTGCAAATGCTTATGAGATTGAGCTTCCTTCTGACATTCAGATTTCACCAATTTTTAATGTTTCAGATTTATATGCTTTCAAAGATGCAGGTATCCAGACAGATAGTGTAGCTTCAGATGGAGATGATATAGCTATTGATTGGCAAGGGCAAATTCCACAGAAAGTCAAATGGAAGAATCAACCTATTGAAGATGCAACATGGATGACAAAAGATGAAATTTCCAAATACAATGTAAATCTTGAAAATTTTATGAAGAGTTCTTTTCTTCCCCAGGAGTATGATGCATGAGCATCCAGCTCAGGAATCTATGACTGATGTGTCAACTTACCACGTAATCACTTCTAAAATGTTTGAATTAGATGTTAGTAGATAGGGTTAGTTTTAAAGTGTAATAATTGGCAGTTTGCCATTATTCTCCTTGATCCCTGTGTGGAGTTCATCAAGGATAGATATTTGTTGTTAAATTACTTTTATTAGGAAATCAGATCCTGTTTAATTGGATCTGACAGGTTTACAGAGTGTTCTATAAATTTGAATGTAATAGACAGATAGAGAGAGTCAGTTAGTAAGTGATTTGGAGAATTAGCTACAGATCTAGAGACATTAGAAGTTTGACTGTATGTAAGCTTTGTGGGTTTGTTATGAATTAAGAACAGAGGATTTGACTCTGCGTATTTATCCTTTCATTCCCTGTTATATAATCTGAAGCGTAAATCGTGGATTTGCATGTCAAATCAAAGCTTGCAGGAGTCAAACAAATCAATCTTCTAGTCCAAACGTCGAAGAAAGAAATTTGATCCTAGCGTGATCAAATTCAGAGTTAAAACTTTGAAATTGTGTGAAACAGAGAATTGTGGAAAGGGTTCCAGGAGATTGGAATTGTCATTCTGAGACGAGATCAAGGTTTCCCGTAGAGTTGGAAGCTTGATAAATCCTGGAAAAGCGAATTTAAACCTCTCTTGGGGTTTTCGTTTGCATCAGGAAGCTAGCAATATTAGCGCCACAAGAAGATGAGGGAAGTGTTGAGTGGGTAGAGATAAGGGTTAGCCAAAGTTCATGGTTAGGAGAGAGAGTAGGTCTAGGACAAGAAGGGTCAAGGAACCCAACATCTAAGAGGTTCAGAGTTGTTGGAGACAATAAAGCCATAATCAAGATGGACGCCCTTGTTCGCCATTCGGTCCGCATAATGATTGTTGTCATGGAGGATGTGGAAGAATTTGATTGCATTGAAATCACTGATAGTGTAGTTGAGAATTTGGTGTAGCTTTAGAGTAGGAGATTTAGATCCCATAATAAGTTTACGGGACTCTCTGATGACCATAAGGGAGTCCCCGAAGGTGACCAAATATTTTATTCCCATAGAGCTCGCTATTTCCAATCCTTTGATGAGGGCAAGCCACTCAACGAGATTGTTCATGTTCCTCCCTAATCCCCAAGCATAATCTTTCTGTCTGATTCCACCAGGGTCAAATATGACCCCTCCCGCACCTGCCATCCCAGTAAAAATTATTGAACTTCAATGTAGCTTGATTTGTCATTTATTTTAAGTAATAAATAATATATGTATGCTCTAATTTTATTAAAATAAATGTATTTTTTATTATAGTTTAATCTTATTTGAAATTGAAAATTTCAAACCTCATTTTTAAATATAGAGTTAATTTGATTTCAAACCTCATTTTTAAATATAGAGTTAATTTGATTTTATAATATTAGTTTTGAAATATTTTTTTAATTATATAAATCACATTGGTTATTTATTTACTATCTATTTGTTTATTATTTATATATAAAATTGGTATTGTTATGTATTTTAAAAAAACTGACAAAACCCGTATATTTTTTTAAGATTGTTAACTTAAAATTACTTCAATTTTAAGATTGTTAACTTAAAATTACTTCAACTTTTTAAAATAATATCACATGATATATTATTACAAATCTCTTTAACTAGATACTTGTAATGTTTTCTTTTCACTGTTAAAAATATATGGCGACATGTCTTACATGGGTGAGAATATAAATCATCAATATTAATAATATCAAAAACTAACATTAGGTGCTCTATAGCCTAGTATGGGGAGATGTTGTAACGTGATATAACGTGATATAACGTTTGTAACAAAATAATTAAAAAAATCCCATGTTGGTTCATAAAATAAAATATTATGAAAAGTAATTAAAAAATAGATGTTCGTTTATAAAATAAAAACTTAAATCTTAAACCCGGATTTATCAATCAAGAGAGATCAAATTTCTTGAGTTTAAATTTTAAAAAAGAAATACACCTCAAAAAATTGGATCCCTCTCGATGCTTGATAGATACGGGTTTAAGATGGATTTATGCTGATTTTATCAAAATTTTAACATAAAATTATATAAATAAAAAGAATTTTATATGATTAGTGAACAATATTAATAACATCAAAAACTAACATTAATACCATAAATGCACTCATCACAAGGGTTAATATCATAAAATCTATATTTATTTTATCAAAATTTTGACATAAAATTATATAAATAAAGGGAATTTTATATAATTAGTCAACGAGCATGTTATGATTAAGAGTAAACTATTAGTGGGTTAGTGGATTTGTGGGTTAAAGGGTTACAAGGTAGGGATTAGTTGGTAGTTTGTTATTGGGTTAGTGGTTATGGTGTAATAGTGAATTAATAAGTTGGGTTAGTGGATGTGTGGGTTAAAGGGTTACAAGGTAGGGATTAGTTGGTAGTTTGTTAGTGGTTATGATTTAATACTGAATTAATAAGTTGGAGTTAGTGGGATAGGGACTAATGGGTCAAAGGTTATTGGGTCTGGGTTAGTGAGTTGGTTAGTGAGATGACCAATTAATTAATGCATTAATTGATTATTTAGTTATGGAATAGTGGTTAGTGTGTTAAGGGAGATTGAAGGTTAGTGACACAATTGAATACTAATAATTAGTGGGCTATGAACCATTCGACAGTTATTGTCTTATGGGCTACGAAGTTATGTGTTAGGCATAGTGAATTAGAGGTTAAGAGGTTAGTGGGTTAATGGGTTATTGTGATGATTGTAATCTCTAACCTTCAACTTAACTAATTTAAAAAAAAATTGAATGCTTTTTAATTTATTATTACTTTTAAATAGTACAAAAAATTGAAGTATTCAATATTGTCGTCATTTAACATATCAACATTAAGAAGTACATAATGTCCAAAAAAATTCAAAATATAACAAGGCAAAATTTCCAACTTAGTTTCAAAACAAACATCTCCTTGTTGGCTTTTCTATTTTTCAATTGTAACCTATGACGTTGATATTTATTGACTCTAACAAACTAACCACACAAGAAAATAACATGACAATACATATAGAAAGCACGGTTCCGCTATGGAAAACCATGCCCACTATGGGATTCTTCCATCTTAGTTTCTACTTCTTGTTGTTTTGGTCAAATTCAAGCCTGTCTACTCCCTGCTACACTATATATCCTCCATGCATGCCTCTTTACTGACCCAATGTAATTTGAGGACATGCCCACGATTGATTGTGATCTTGTGGTGAAATCAAGTATCATGTGATACTGCATTTCAACACTAGAGACACATTTATCCACTCATATATTCTAAAGCTCCAATTCATGCTTCCAAGTCCACACATCAATTTGACTGGGCATCTATATGGTCACAAATGCTTTGGTTTAGGTATGAATTTGCTTTCTACAGGCATCCATTTACTTAACCAAAGGTCTTATAATCTTTCTCAGATTGATAACTTTGCACACCTCACACTTCATGTGGTGGTTATGCTCCACCATAGCACCACACTAAAGACCAATGCCATGCCAACTACCAACCAACAAAGTAAACCTTTCCCTCACTTCACCTTCATTCATGATTCTCAAACAAATAGGCTTAAAACATATTAGGTAAATCCACAAGAGAATTCACAATTGGACCTTGCAGACGCAACTCGCACAAAGGCAAGTCTTATATGGGATATTGATCCCATATATTATTCCTACATGATCCTTTGTTACTCATCAACATTCCCATAATCAAGCAAGCCCTACCTGGTAGACCTAAAATCCAAAAACTAGTTTGAGAGCCGCCTCCATGAAAGAAACAACAAATGACCACCACCTTGGAAAAGTCAAGATATGCCACCATCATCACAAGAAACCATCATATCCACCTTAATTCTCCCCTTGTAACTATTTGAATGTGAATGTGTGAAGGGTATGTGGTATGAGGGTGGCTTTAATGCCCTATCCTCATAATTTACCATTGTCAATTGTCTAGAATCAACCAACAAGGGATTTGACTAAGGTTGATGTTCACTAATCTCATGGAATTAAACAAGGGGTTGGGTCACACCCATTTTGAACCAACGTTCCTTTTGCTAGATGATTAGTCGAATTTCCTAAGGTGTCTCCTTCAAAGTCGCAACCATGAAGGATATGCTGAAATTCAATAAATTCAAAGAAAGAAATCATGCCCCTAAATCGAACTATATACTTGGTGATGGGTGATGAGAGATCTAATCCTACTTTCCTAAACCCACCTCTCAAACCTCCTTCCCATTTCTTAAAACATTGCTAATTTTAAAATTCATGATTTAACCCATTTTCTTTTATCATTAATTTTCATTTATAAAAAGTTAATGTTTTTCTTAAAAAAAAATTAACCAGTATTAAAACTTCAGTATAAAATATTTAAAAGTAATATTTATTTTTCTTTTATCATTAGTTTTCATTTTTTAAAAGTTAATGTTTTTCTTAAAACAAAATTAACTCGTATTAAACTTTCAATATAAAAGTAATATAAATTTTGAAGGGGTAGTTCTAATTTCAATTAAACTAAAGTTATTGTTTCAACCATTTCATGTTGAAAAGTTGTAAAAGTAGTTGTATTTTAATTGACAAAAGTAAATACTAACTTTATAAAAAAAATGTCAAATAAAATATAATTCTTCTAATTTTTTATAATGTTAAAAATTAACTATACATTTTAGTTTAATAAAAATAAATAAAAAACATAATTTATAATTTCAAAAATATCTTTCATATAAAATAGAAATAAATAAATATCCATAAAAACACATAAACTTCTTTATAATAATTTTAAAATGTTACAAATTACAACATAAAGTTGCTACTACAATGTTCATCTTTTTGGACACCCATATAGGAGATCAAGGTTGGTTCTATGTATGCATATGATAATAAAGTTTGTATATAAAGCACATCATTGTACACCTATATAAGACATCAAGGTTGGTTCTATGTATCCATATGATAATGAAGTTGGTATATAAAGCATATCACAAAGTATGTTTAATTATGAGAGTCATAACCCTTTAGATTCTCAATTTACACAATAGTTATGATAATTGTAGACTGCATTAGGAAAGAATAAATTATAATAGACCTTAGGCCATTGGAAGGTTAAAATTCTATGAAAACAAATTAAGACTATGGAAAAGAACATCTTTATGATTCTCTATCAATATATAAATTTAAAATGATTATGGTTCTCTATCAATATATAAATTTAAAATGATTTCATCCATGACTAGTTATACATACTAAGATGTTTATGATTTAGAATTTTATGAGATCTTTATCAATCATAGACAAAATAAATGGTTAATGAAGACCATAAGTCCATATTGATCATTAGTTAATCTCCCAATCTATGAAAAAATGTTTGTTAGAGCATAATACCCAATGAATAGACTCATAATCTCCCAATCCATGAAAAAATGCTTGTTAGAACATAATACCTAATCTAATGTGTAGACTCGATGATAACAACAACTATATTTCCTTCTATAAAGCTTGCTTAAGAATACACCCCAAGCATAAAAAATGTTGCAAAGGATATGTAGGACTCATGGCTATTGGATTTAGAATGAAGCATTGGAATATATCTAAAACATTTTTAAAAGATTTTATTGAGAAAAGTATCATCACATAGATGTTAGTGTTTCTAGAAACCTTAAGAAGAAAATGAAAGAATATGATAGATAAAATACATAAAATTGAAAAAAAAATCAATCTAAATAATATAAAAATAAGGATTTCCTCATTAAAAAACTGAATAATAACATAATTAACATAAAAATAAAGATTTGGCAATACAGAAAACTGAATAATAAGATTATTAAACCTAGTAAAAAATTATTATGACCAATTCTTATTTTTATTTATTTATTAAGATATCTGACTTATTAATGATTATTAATTTTTATTTTTATAAAAAATAATAAAATACATTATTAAAAAATAATAAAGATCGTGGCCATATCAAAGTACCACACCTTGATTTCTTATCCATTAAAAATTATTAAACCTGTATGGTCAAATTTGTACAGAGAAAACCTATCGTTTTGTAACGTGCAGGTCACATTATAAACCATCAAATTGAAAGTACTTTTAATTTGTAAAATATCTTAATTATAATGCTTATTGATTTGATTTTCATTTGAGTTGGTTCCAATTATCAGCCAGAGATGAAAGACAACCAAAACGCTCAGTTTTTTCGGCGATTTTGGGATAAAAATCAAATTTCTGGATCTCGTCAACGGCTGTCATCACATCACATCACATGGGCCTCATTGTTTCCTCGTCCTGCTCGAGGCTACATATGCAGGAATCACACAATCTACACAATCTCCAAATGCTATTGTTCTAGAAGCGAGAGCCTCTCGAGAAATGCAAAACATAAATTTGGGCACAAAACTCCGTGCCTCAGATGGACTTGAATAATGGAAAAGCATGCCCGCCGTGATCTTGGATGACAAAACCAAGTACCAACCGTTCTTACAAATACAGTGGCACCATCGGATTTATGCAGGAACAGTGATCGTTTCTCAACTATCTACGAGATTTGATCCAACAGGATTATAATAAACGGACAGAATTTGTATTTTACATATTCAATCCTTGAAAATTCAGATTCATTCATGGCATTCAGATATAATCTGGGAATGGCTATTTATTAATATAGCTCATCTTCCAGAAATGAGAAATTACAAGACGAAACCATATGAAGAAATCAATGGGTTCTCAAAATTGATCAGCAAAAATGGTAATCCTTCCTTGGAAACGCCTACATATGAAGAAATCAATGGGTTCTCAAAATTGATCAGCAAAAATGGTATCCTGGGAAACGCCTCCTTATTGAGAAAAACTGAAATGCTGTTGTTTCATTGCTCATGGGCAGTGGGTTCTCTCAAAGGATATTTGGGTAAGTAGTTCATCCTCATGTCTTGAATTGGTTTCAGGATTTCTACAACTTCCCTCATAGTGGGACGATCTAAAGGCTCCTTGTGAAGGCATCGTAGAGCTAAGTCTGCCACAATCTTGGCCTCTTGAATTGAGAAATGTGCTATCGACCTGGGATCCACAATCAGCCTCCACTCATCCTTGAGAAACTTTAAACTCCAATTTACTAAATTTCTCTCATCCTTAGGACGCCTGGGGTCCATATGCTGGCGACCTGTCAACAATTCCAGCAGCATTATTCCAAAGCTCCAAACGTTACTCTTAGGGGTTACAAGACCTCGAGCTATAGTGTCAGGTGCAAGATATGGTGCTGTTGCCTGCATAGAAAACATCAAAAACAATTCTAGTCACATTGAATACCACCATTTTAGACACAACCAAGTACCTGCAGGCTGCAACTACACAATTCATTATTATTATAAACAGACGATAGAATTCATTCAGTTAATAATCAGACTCACAGTGCAGGGGAGTTGGGCTTCCAGACTGCATCTAGCAAATCCATAATCAGAGAGCTTGGCATTGAAATCTTTGTCAATCTGGACATTAGCAGCGTTGAATTCACAATACATGGCCTGTAACAAGATTAGATAGATTAATGTACAAGTAGTTCAATTTGTTTCCAATATCTACGTAACCAAATTAATCTAAAAATAGAACCAAGTTTACAGCAATCTACGCCGAATTATTAATGATTACCCAACGAATACTATCACTCAGGGACTCACAGAGATTAGCAGCATACCTGGAAAGGGCCTTCTTCGTGTAGATATGCGAGACCTTGGGCAACACCAAGAGAGATCTTCATCCTGGTGCGCCAGTCAATCAGTGAGGGCGATCCATTGCTGTATAGAAGCCCATCGAGGCTTCCATGGTGAAGTCTCTCATAAACTAATATGCGTTCCCGGCCATTCTCCCGTGCATGGAAGCCGATTAATTTGCACAGGTGAGAATGATCTAAACAAGATATTGTATTCATTTCCATCAGAAATTCTTTGTATGACTGCAATCACACAAAACAATCAGAATGCAGTCAAACGAACTAGAATCTATATCATCCCATAATTGCATATTTGACAAAATAACTATATCCCCACATAAATCAGTCACCTAGTTACCTGTCTATGAGCAAGAAGTCGAATTACAGTGGCATCTTCCACTTTACGCTGATAGATATTGCTCCCCCGTTTCAGAGAAGCTTTGTAAACACCTTCTTCGGGTCCTTCATATAGGCACTGTTCTCGACTAAAATAATTGCAGGCTGTGGAGATCTCTTCATATGTGAAAGACTGCAACCTGGTAGGTGGTGCTGTGGAGTAATGGTCTTTGGGAGGCGGAAGGGGTTTAGGCTCAGAAGGAATGAATGTAACCCAACATTCGGGATCAGTGGTACTGGTGAGAGATTTGAGATTACATGGGGTGAAGCTTCCCTTTTCCAAACAATCCCGAGGGAGAGGAAGGGGTCTCCGAGGAGGATTGTTGTTGATGAGCCAGTTTACATGCTGAATCGTCTTCCTGAAATTGGGAGAACCTCCTACTTGGGTTCGATCACTGTCTTTTTTACCCGTTGCAATGCCAGCGGGTTGGGGAAGAACGGCAGGTTTGTTATTGTAGAGGTTGATGGATTTCACAGCTGCATCTGGAGACTGTTGTCTATGGAATTTCTTTGACCTATATTTAAGTCCAATGAAGCAATCCATTTCTTCTAGCTGAATCTTGAAATTCCCCTCCCTCCGCTCTATCTATACCAATCTTCAATGTCCTCCCCTTTCCCTCTTATCAATACTAAGTCTCTTATGCTCGATCAATGGAAGAAAATAGTGGTCAATGTGATGAGAAGAAGAACAGGTGGGAGACGAAAAGAGCGTGGGAACTTCAAGTGCAATCCGGATGGCATGGCCATGACAGAAGCAGCAGCAGCAGCAACTATCAGATGAACCACCTAACCTAACCGAGGACTTGAAGTGCTATGATATACAGATCAGATCAGAGGATTCAATGAATGAATCAAAGTCAATGGGTGAAATGACAGAAATGGCAGTGCCATAATCATCAAGGTCAATGTAACTGTGAATCATATTAATGGCTGCGTTGCGTTTCATGTGCTAACCGAGCCAGAACATACGAATGACATGAGCCCACGATTGATCAGTCAACACAGAAAAAGCTTGAAGCTGCTCTACCGGTACAGGCTTGCCCGATCGCTTGGTCAAATCCACATTAATGAGCAGTTTTATCTACCCAATCAAGATACACATATCACATCAAAAGGATGAACATGAACCTATTTTAGTAATATACACAACAGTTACAAAATCTAATTAATTTTCCAAGCACCGAGCTTCAAATACCGGTGGTTATTGAAGACAGCGCCGCTAAAATTTTGGAAGATCAGATCCAAGATATCACAGAAAATAATAAATTGTATGTACATTGAACTTAAAGTTCAAAAACCCTTCTAAAAAATAATAACCTGTATGCACATTGATCTTAAATTAAAAAAAACCCTTATAAAAAATAATAAACATCATGCACATTAAATCTTAAACTCAAATGGAAGTTTGAACACTTTTATTGGAGATTTTCAGAAAAAGTTTCAGATTTCATGAAAAAAAATTGTTAATACTTGATAATTCAAAATGTTGCATCTTATAAACTTTGATTAAGCTACTATATTTTCCAACTTTGATTAAGCTACTATATTTGCATTCAAATTGAAAATAGAAAATTCATTTACCTGCAAAACAAGATTAAGCTACTATATTTTCCAACTTTGATTAAGCTACTATATTTGCATTCAAATTGAAAATAGAAAATTCATTTACCTGCAAAACAATTCAGGCACTTAGCTCCGTTTGATCTAGTACTCAACCTTAATATCGCCAATATTTGAATTCTCAACTTCTCCTTCTTCTCGCCCATATAGTGTTTTGTTATAAAATTAAATTAAAACTTAACTTTATATATATAGTCTAAAAGTTTTACATTTTGACTTTTTCAAATCCGGCCATAAAAACTTTTGACAAATATTCATTTTAAATTGTTTAAATTTTATTTTTTATTGTAATAATGGACTCAACACCTTTAAATACCAGCCATTTTTTATAAAATCTTTGATTAAATCGTCAATTTGAATTGTTCAAATTTCATTTTTGATCGGGATTTAACACCGTCAAATAGAATCAATAATTTTACTCTATGTCAATGTTGACTTTCTTATTTATGATTTCATATTGACTTCTAAATAATATCAAAGAGAGTAAGCTAAACATTATATGTTTTGGACATTGAGATTTTTCGAATTATACAATTCTAACAAAGTTTTATAGCCAACCGTTAGTAATTTTACTCCATTGACTATGTCAATGTTGACTTTCTTCCTTAAAATTAAAATTAAACATTAAATTTCAACATTAAACCTTATATAATAATATTTATAATTATTTATTTAATGAATATAGTTTTCTTATTTATGATTTTATATTGACTTCTAAGTAATATCAAAGAGAGTAAGCTAAACATTATATGTTTTGGACACTAGAATTTTCCCGCTGAAATATGTTTGAAGTTGTTGATATACATTTAAATGTATAATCTCGATGTCCTTAATCCTTTTCTATCAAAAATGTAATACTGGTCAATTTTTTGGGGAATCGGGACGATGAGATTTTTCCCGCTTAAATATGTTTGAAATTGTTGATATATATTTAAATGTATAATTTCAATGTCCTTAACCCATTTTGATAAAAAATGTAATACTGGTCAATTTTTTTAGAATGACCTATAAAATCTTGGTCAAATTGTCATTTTGAATTATTCAAATTTCATTTTTTATTGGGATTCAACACTCTCAAATAGAGTTGGGGCATCGAATTATGCAATTCCAACAAAGTTTTATAGCCAGTGAAATTCAACCGTTAGTAATTTTACTACATTGACTATGTCAATGTTGACTTTCTTCCTTAAAATTAAAATTAAACATAAAATTCCAACATTAAACCTCATATAATAATATTTATAATTATTTATTTAATGAATATAGTTTTCTTATTTATGATTTCATATTGACTTCTAAGTAATATCAAAGAGAGTAAGCTAAACATTATATGTTTTGGACATGAGATTTTTCCAGCTGAAATATGTTTGAAATTGTTGATATACATTTAAATGTATAATCTTGATGTCCTTAATCCTTTTCTATCAAAAATGTAATACTGGTCAATTTTTTTAGGAATCGGGACGATGAGATTTTTCCTGCGTAAATATGTTTGAAATTGTTGATATATATTTAAATGTATAATGTCAACGTTCTTAACCCATTTTGATAAAAAATGTAATACTAGTCAATTTTTTGGGAATGGCCTATAAAATCTTGGTCAAATTGTCATTTTGAAATTCCAACAAAGTTTTATAGCCAGTGAAATTCAACCGTTAGTAATTTTACTCCATTGACTATGTCAATGTTGACTTTCTCCCTTAAAATTAAAATTAAACATAAAATTTCAACATTAAACTTCATATAATAATATTTATAATTATTTATTTAATAAATATAGGATTTCATATTGACTTTCAAATAATACCGAAGAGATATAGTTTTCTTATTTATGATTTCATATTGACTTCTAAATAATATCAAAGAGAGTAAGCTAAATTTTATATGTTTTGGACCATGAGATTTTTCCAGTATTTGAAATTGTTGATATACATTTAAATATATAATTTGGATTGAACCACATAAAAAAAGCCATTTTAATAAATAGAAAAGTGGTGGTTATACTTACCCATAATCACTTTCAATTTCATCATGGCAATTAATTCATAATACCGGGTTGACATGTTTTGAGCTAATGATTGATCCGAGTTTGTAGGTTTCACATACCACAAACAAGGAGAGAGTAAAAAGAACAACATAACATGAAGAAGTGCTAATCACCCCTTATTGTGTTATGTTTTATTTCTTTAACAAATTTAATTAAAACAAAGCATTCATCATCAACATGTATCATATAAGTGAAATCTTAATGATTAATTCAGTTATAGTAAATCACTAATGTAAAATCTTGATGAACAAGAACCACGAGGTGGCAATGTCCCCAACATTGCACCTGCCCGGGCATTTTAAAATAGGAGTTGTATGTTTGAAAAATAGCAAGAGCATGTGTTTTGGAGAAGAAAGCAAGTCTCCAACTTTGAAAAAGAAGAAATGTATATCCATGTATAATGAACATAGCTAGGAAAGAACATTTAGTAATAGTTGTAATTCGTAGCAAGCAGTTTGGTTATGAACACTATAAATTAACATGGAAGCAAAGAAGTACACCACAACTATACATAAGAAAAAATTACAGTCATTTGCATGTATAGAGTGGATGTATTTTGATGGAAGAGAAATTAAACTATGACTTCAAAACAGAAAGAGAAACTGATCATGTAATAAAAAAAGGGTTTGCTAGCTGAAAGTGCATATATTCTTGAAATTTCAAAGTCTGTACATATTAACAAAATGATGTGGCATGCTTTGAAAAAGCAACGACAAAAACTACAATGTCATCCTTCTAGTATTTGAATCCATGTAAGGAAGAGGTAGTCAGAGATGACATAACATTAACAATAATTTGGTTCAATTTGCTTTGTTGCCAAAGCCAGATAAAGTAATGAGGAAGAGACTGTAGATGCAATGACTCCAACAATCTTAATGCAAGATGTATTATGCAAAGAAAGTGTCAAACTGCATAAGTCTCCTTGCAAAAAGAAAAAAGAGTAGTTACTTTGTATTTGAAGAGCCAAAAATGACAAACTGCAGAAGTCTCCTTGCAAAAAGAAAAAAGAGTAGTTACTTTGTATTTGAAGAGCCAAAAATGACAACCATTTCCAAAATTGCATTTCATAGTGGCATAATCGTTGCTGCGACAGAATTCGCAAATTTTCATACCTGCAAATTGCAAAAAGATAATAAGATAATGAGGAACTTTCTTTACATGAGAAAAAGACAATGTGCATCAAACATCGACATGTTATTTAAACAAGTATGCAGTTATGACTAATATAATGATCAATTATATAAGCTAATATGCAGTTCACTTAACCATGTTTTGTGTTTCAAGATCAAGATGCAATGGTTTTTATGAAGTTTATGCAATGCTACTTAAGCTCATTTGAAATTTATGCATTTTGACAATTGAGCTATGCACAGAAATAAGCTGTATGTTGCAAATGTTTTTTCACGAAGCATAGACATTTGAAGAAATAAACTTAATCATATAATAATTTCTAGTTTAATTGTATTATATTAATGAGATGCTAATATTAAAAACAGAAATTGAAAAACATAAAGATGCCAACATAATTGTATGCATTTACCTATAGAAGCAAGCCTCAAACCATGTCACATGGATGTGCAAAAGGGAATGATTATTGACAACAACTAGTATTGTGAATCTTTTTACAATTTTGGATCAAGTATTGAAAGTCCAATTGCCAAGTGCAAGAATCTGAAGTTGTGGTGTGTGCCATATTTGCATGTCTCTAAAATTGTGATTTGTTGGGAAAATTGCTAAGTTGATGGTTCATAGTTATGAGAGTTGTGGTGTTCTATTGCAACTTGCCAGATTTGTGTATATTTTTTTTCTAGTTTCAGTGAATATTTGTTGGAGTCTAGTCTTATGCCTAAGGTGGGATCTGCACATGAATAGTTATGCAAGAAAGGAGTGTGCTTATGAAATTGCAAAATAACTAGAAATCAAAGAGGGTAATTGTCGAGATCAAGAGGAAGTTACAAGTAATAGATTTTGTAAAATAGAACATTGTTATATCAAATAATACAAGATTGGTCAAATTTTGAACAAGAAGAAGTTACAAGTAATAGATTTTGTAAAATAGAACATTGTTATATCAAATAATACAAGATTGGTCAAATTTTGAATTGGAAAATTTTTGTTGTAGAAAAATGTCTATAGGGAGTATAAATTATTTACCAAGGATGGATGGTGGTATGGTGGTAGCTTAACACTGACTGATGGGATGAATGGACTCTCATTGAGCTGGAAGCAAAATTAAATATTGAAAATGCAGTGGCCTATTTGATAGCAAATGTAAATGATGAAGGTAAAGAAGCCAAAGTGGTATTGTAGATAATTCAGAACGATGTGCAAGTCTCGGTTGCTTTGACTTTTGATTGGGCCACTCTCAGTGCTTTAGTTACATGCATTCTACTATTGAACAACCAATTAACATGGAACTAAGCCAACATGTGCTATCAATTCAACTTCCATAAATGGGAGGAAGGAATCTTGGACAATCTATAAACTAGCTACAACAAAGACTGGGTCAGTTTTGTTATAACATGACAACATAAAAATATGTTCAGGTTGAGGAGCTGGAATCAATTATAGATGGTTTAAGTACCGAGCATGTACACAATTAGGCTAGTTGGCAAAGCAGTTGTGTTTACAAGGGAGAGGGTTATGAAAATGTCGTTTTCAGATAAGAGAAAAAATTTGGTCATTATATTGTCAGCTGGCTAGAGACAGTTATCGATCAATGGAAATTGACCATGGAAACTAACCTAACTCGAAAATATATCAAAATCATGGACATGCAAAGAGTAAATGCGCAAAGAGAAGTGTGAAATGCAAAGTGAAAAATAGTTGAATTGCTTTGAAAAATTTGCAAAGGGAGAGTTACAGACCTTCTGTTCAGAATTTTTTACAATCGATTATTCTGTTGTTCATTGCCAAAGTGAAAAGTCCCTGTTGATTGAATCTGCAGAGATGGTTAATGTTCACGAGATTGTTTTGCAATATTGCTGGTACAATACAGCTGCAACAACTGGGAAGTATTCTTTCAGCTGGGTCCCCCAAAGAGTGCATTTGATGATCCCCTCATCCATTTCCAACTTGCAGTGTAAAATATGTTCATATGTCGTAGGTGTTTCATGGTTACAAAAAGAACATAATGTGGTGCTTTGAATCATTGGGAGCTTGCATTCAGAGCATGTGCATTGAAAAGGTGGCGCAAAAGCATTCTTAATTTTGAGTGTCCCACATATCTGTTGCAATTTTGAATACAGGAGACGAGAAAAATGTGCCATCAAATATGAGTAAATAGAAATTTTATGACAGAAAAGAAGATAAGATGAAAGCGGAGAACTGAAACCGAATGCGCAAATCGTATTTTTCAAATAGTTGTTTGAAATGTCATAGACATGGAAAAGAGAACCATATTTTTCTTTTTAAATGTTGTTACAGAATAACTGGAAACTGAATTTTGCAACGAAAAGGACTTTGTGGACATGTTGCAAGATCATGTTCAGTTTTCCTGATCTCCACAAGGAGGTCAATTCATTATATCAATTTAGATAGTAACCAAATCCAGTCGACTGCAAAAGTTTACAACAATCAAAATTTGTTTATGAGGAGGTCAATTCATTATATCAATTTAGATAGTAACCAAATCCAGTCGACTGCAAAAGTTTACAACAATCAAAATTTGTTTATGGTTGAAGAAAATGAATAAGCGAAGTCAATATTGGTTTAGTTTGGAAGAAAAATAGGAAAAGGTTTAGCCATGAAATATGTTGCAACTAGGAAAATTGGATACCAATAGCAGTATTGGAAGAAAAACACAATAGTGATTAACTATGTTTTCAAATTTAGATAGTTTATTACCAGAATGTTATAAATGAACAAAGAACATAGCAAAGGAATGGTTATTCAATAACAATATGGAATATACCACTTCAAATTGCATAGCAAAAGGTATTGTTGATATGTCACCTGTGTTTTTGCTTCAATGATCGGAAGCAAACTTTGAATTGTGAATGTTCTTCATTAAATAAAGAGGTGTTTCGTCCTGTGCAAAATGTTGTTGCACTTGTAGGAATAAATTTGTATAGTTTGTGTTGACTTGAAACTGTAGAAAGGGAAAAAAAGGAGCAATTAGGCAAAAAAAAAACATGTGCAATGGAAAAAAGCATGTATCTGAAAAGGGAATTTCATTATGTTTAAGGAAGTAACATTAAAAGGAAAAAAAAATTGTTGTTTGAAAAGAAATTTGAATTGTTAAGCCCTAAATATGGGCACATTTTTCCCTATATTGTGGTTCATTACATTAGTTTTGATGTCGTCTTTGGTCCATTAGTGGTAATTGTCATTAGTATGGTTATATTAGTTATGTCGGCTTGGGTCAGTTAGTTGGGATTGTACCCCTTAGTCTCCTATATATAGGAAGGAGACCTTTCAATGGGAGAATCTTGTCTTGTCTTGTCTTGTGTACTTAGTACATTGTGTAAGGAGGTTTCTCCCTCAAAGAGGCTTGTTATTCAACTATTTTCTTCAATCAAGTCGTGGAGTACTCTTTCTGATCTATTTATGCTCTTTTTATATTCTTTTTGGAAAGTTGTTAAATAACATTTGGTATCAGAGCTCTTTCTTCGGCACTGTGTTCTTCAAAACGAGTCATCTTGTAATTTTCGCTATGAATTTTTTTCTACAATGATTCAAAGAGTGAGATTAAAAACCCCCTTCTGAAACATGACGAGCTATCTGTGTTCCAAAATTCAAGTCCGGAGACTTCACAAGTTCAGATATATTGGCCTCGGAATCTATGTTTTTTTACTAGTCTTGAAACTAGTCTAAAACAAGTGTTCTAGGGAAAAAGGTCATATATGGCGAATGCGAGGTCAAAATTGAGTGAGACCAGTTGAATTAGAAATTAGAAAGATCAAAGTATTCGTGGTAGAAGTTTCAGACTCAGATCCAAAATAGTGGACACGTGACAGTCCGTACAAGTTAGATATTCTGAAAGAACAAAAAATAAGAAGTGTTGGAAGATTTGCAATATCTTTTTATTGGAATATCAGAATTAGGTCAGACATACGGCATCAGAAATAGGACACATAATAATACAACATGATGAATTTTCAGACCCATAGGAGCCAAAAGTTGAATTTTATCTCAGTTTCAAGTCGGATCTAAAACAATCTTCCAATCAGGGTTTGAAAAGGTACGCCATTTTTAATTTTGATTAACTTTGAGTAGAAGGATCTAATTGTGGGGACACATAAGGTTTTATATCTATTTATATTGTTCAAAATGCCACCAAAAGGAAGTATAAAGTATCACGCTCCAACCAGACCACCTAAGAATCCATCCTCGACGTATGATGAAAGGGAAGACCTCTCTTTTCGAGTGTCCCAGTTGGAAGATATGATTAAAGGGTCTGTGAAAAAAGTGGATTTGGATAATTTAGAGGAGAAATTGAATAAAATGGAGGAAAATATGAAGGGTTCGGTGAGGACAGCTGATTTACTCAATTTAGAGGAGAAGTTGAACAATATTGCTAATCTCATTCAAAATTCAAGGGATACTCTTCCTACAGGTGATGTGGTGTTCCAGGATACTATGGAGGATAAAGTTAATTCTCATGTTGAGAAACCTTCCATGAATAAGAATATTCCAAGAGGAAATTATTTTGGTAACGAAAATGTCGACTTGCAACATTTCACACAACCATTGAATTGCAAATTCACCACCATTTATATGGCCAATGCTAAAATGCTCTACCAAATTCATGATAAAGGTTTCCCAATTAGAAATAAGACAAGCTTCATGTACTGTGGCTGGGGAAAGGTATGTAGTCAAATAGAGCAATGCTCTATTGTCATTAAATTGTATGCAATTGAATAAAGTTTGTGCTAGTGTCTTTCTAAGGCTCACATCATCAAAGGTCTTTGAAATATTCAAAATTGATTCAAATAGGGAGTCACAACAATGGCCTTCAATCGGTGAGAAGATATCAAAACCCTGTTGTAGAAGAATTTCTCTGGAAGCATGTGTCTCTAGGAAATTGTTCGAACAAGAGCTAGTGAGAATTCCATTTGAATGTTCCTGAAGGGGAAAATCACAAGACACATTTGATTTGCAAGCGAGCAATGGTTCGAAGTGACCAGCAGATGGTATGTGATCATGGAACAAAATGTTATAGCAATAGCCAAGAAGCCTAGAATTGAAATGGAGGTATTTCCTTTTTGTTGACAATGACCAAACAACAACAAGGGCATTCAACCAATTTGAAAACCACTTGATGTAGAAGATATCTCCCCATAGGCCATAATTTTTTTTATCATTTGGATGTGAAGCAGTTTGAGACATTCATTGAAGATAAAGGTTTTTATCTTGTAAAGCATTCTTTTCAAACAAGTAGGAAGGTACAAGCTCCAAGTTCGATGAAGATATTGCAACAGGGTCTCCTTGCGCAAGGCGAAGACGGAAATGGTTCACCACTGCTTCTCTTATTTTTGTGGATGCGTACCAAAAATGCAAAAGAATAGATAATGAAACAAATAGGAAATCATCATTTTGAAAATGGAAATCCTTCAACTAGAGCAAATGATTTCTTGACAATGCAATGTCAATTTCATCAACAACTCCATGTTTTTTTTGAAGGATTTTGAAATGCCACCAAGAAAATGCACAGATATTAGAATATCCACGACATAGAAATATGTAATAGCCACACCTGCAATAATAACAAAAGCAAAAGAACAAAAAAGTAGGAATTGGACAAGGTTTCTGAAATCTAAAAGGAAAAAACACATATGGATGTCAATGAAAAAAAAAGGAAGAAAAAAAAAGTAGTCACATTGGGAAAAAAGAGAAGAAGAAGAAAACATAACAATTTATTTTACATGACCTTTCCAAAAAAAGGGGAAAATACAAATGAAACAGTTTGATGCAAGCAAATGTTTCTAAACAGTTGAGAAGGAGCAGAGGGAAGACCACAACAAGAGTGTAGTCTCTTGGAGACAAATTAAATGGGTTTCAGAAACGTTGTTTGAATATGCAAAGCAGTAAGGAATGATGGAAGGCATCTTTTTTTTGCGAAGGTTACATCCATGTAGACATTTGCAATGGCAATGAAACACGATTTTGTCAAAGAAATTGACAAATATTTTTGAGATGTCTAGATCACGTAAAATTTTATTTTGCTATGTAGGACGAGGTTTTTTTTTTAATAAATATTGAATAAATGAAATTGTTTGGAAGGATATACAATACAAGAAAACTATGAAACAGTACAAGGGAAAATAACGGTTTATTGTGTCAACACTAATTGTGAAGACGGAGGCAATTTGGAAAGAAGCAGTGGAAAACTTAGATCTTCTCAACAAAGGATCTATTGGAAGGTTTTGTTTTTTGTTTTTTTTTCATAAGCCAAAGATGCATCAACATAGAGAGTAGACATTGAACAATCTGTTTAATTACTCGCAGTCCTTTTCGACCATTGTAAGAGTAAACCTATTTTTTTTGTTGAGACAATGAAGAAATTTGAAAACAAAGACAATCAGAATTTGCCTAAAAAGGAGAAAAGAATATTTCATTCTCAACTCAATTGTGTATGAAAACATGCTATGGTTTATTGTTTAATACAAAGGCCAAGAGAAGCAAGGATGCTGAAAAGAAATTTGTAGAAGACATATTGGGAAGTTTAAGAAACAAAACAACAACAAAAATACATTGGCCCAAGCAAAAACAAAGAAGATATCTTAAAAGCTGTCTTCAAAGGGCATTGTTTTTTATGGCACTTGAGAAAATGAGACTGATTCTTCCACTGACAAATGCAAGACCGCAGTTTATTGATTTTTAGATTGTAGGAGCCATCTTTGAAATCTTTCTTGGAGAACAAAGGACTATATATTTGGACGGCCATGCTGGCCATGCATTCAAGAAAGCAGTTGGCGAATGGAAACCAAGCTATTTCAGAGTTTTTTTCAAATAAAAGAAAAAATAAGAAGAACAAAACAATTACATAGGAAACAAATGGCAATGCAGCCAAACCAACAAATTGCAATTGTAAGGTTTTTCATTACACCAAAACCTGCAGATGTTGACAAATATTTGCAACCAAGCACAAGTCCAAGGATCCCAATGTGAGAGATTAGTCCACAATATATTCCTAGTGGTGTGGCGGTTATAACCGATACTCCAACACCCCCCCTCCGGCATATCTTGGGGGAATTGAATCTGGGACCTTAGCTTTGATACCATGTAAGGTTTGCCATTACACCAAAACTTGCAGATGTTGATGACTATTTGCAACCAAGGATCCCAATGTGAGAGATTAGTCCACAATATATTCCCAGAGGTGCGGCGGGTATAACCGATACTCCAACAACAATGTCTCTTGAAAGTAACTTAAAACCATTACAATAGAACACTAGACGATTACTTTTTTTTTAATTATTGAATAAATCTAATTGGTTGGGTCTTCATGCAGGAGCCAATGCACTTGCAACTAAGAAGACAATGTGATTCTACACCAAACAAAAATGTGTGCGAACACTTCAAAATCTTTTCTCTTCATTGAAAAGAATGTGAGGGAAACTACCTTACCCAAGTAGAACGTATTAGCAGGTCAGAAAAACAATATTTGAATATATGTTTCTTTTTCTTTTTCTTTTTAAGCAAAAAAACAGAGCATCATTCTATTACTGAAGTAAAATCATGAGTATTCATCTTTACAAAATCCTGGGGGCTGAAACTGCCAACCCAGATATCCACCCAGTTCTTGTCAACATAGACCCAAGACCACATACTACCCACTTCCAACCTCTCAAAGAACACAGAGCTACAGACCTTTTCATAAGTAGAGCACCAGTTATACAACAGAGAGCAACTTAAAAGACACATTAACATAAGAAAACATCCACCTATCCAACATAACTCCCATAAAAATTACAAAAATGATGCCGAGTAGACAGGCATCCAAGAACAGAAACAGACTAATACTATCACACCCATATAACTCAAAAAACAACACCAACATAAACGTTGAGGTCGAAACCAAACCAGAGTAACTAGGTCGTATCAGGCCCCAAAACAATACAGACCGTCATCCTAGCCATTAGCAGAGCACCCTTCTCGAAGAACCACACCAGCATCCGAACACACTAGAGCAAAGACTAGGAGAGACTTAAGGTGAAGGGCTAGTCTCGTCATCAATATTCACCACCAGAGGTGTTTCCACATTCTTGCCTCTGTCACCCATATGAACCACCCAAGGATTATCAACTTTCTTAGTTGGGGAAAGGTAGGAAAAACCCAATTTAGCCACAAGATCATCTAATTTCATATGAATCCATTTAGATTCATCAGCATGCTCCTTACACAAATCCTCCAATTGAGTCATCCTCAAAGAACCCGCCAGAATGTCCATTTGAGTTTCCGTCACTTGGGCAAGAAGGGTTTTTGTAACCCAAAGCATCACAACAAAACGATTATAGAGAGCCATACGACCCTAGGTATTCCCAGGGTCGTGAATCCAATTGGCCATCGCTGCAGCCTCCGATGGAATTTCCTTCGCACCAACCCTACGCCGCAGATTATCTTCCATGTTTTCAACCACCCACTGCACATTTTGAGGGAAGTAATGACGAAAAAACAGAGCGGTAACAGCCATAGTCCACTACTTACGACTAGGACCATACTGGCCATCAAAACCTCTTTCCTCATTCCCCATCTCCACAGGGTGACGTCTACCTCTCCTAGTGGGACGGCCTCTCGGCGGCATGTTCTTGATGCTCTCACAAGAACCCTTCCTCACACTATTAAAATAACCACACTTCGGCCTGAAAACAACAGAATGGAGAGAATTACCACCTTTTCTCTCGACCTCATGCATTCCCCAATTTAAAGGAAATCCGCCTCCGGAGCTCATTAACGCCATTACGTCAAGCCAATTCTTGTAATTATTCCCTCTGTCCTTCAGAACCGTCATCTCAGCACTCCTCTGCTCCGAATGACCCATCATAACAGTAGCAGGCCGATCCCACATGAGCGTCGCACACTCCAAACCGCGAAACCAAACCTTATCAGACGTAGGGAGATCCACGGAGGGCCGATCCTGAGCATAAATTAAACACCAAGCTAATAACCACTTGTCCTTCGCACCCTGCATGCTATACCAGCTGTTAATTCTCATCAGAGGTTGTGTATCTCCTGTCGTCACCACACTTTGCCACGCCACCCCTATCACTTTCAGCGATCATCACACACTGCTGACACATTGAACAAATGGAATGTCCTGAACGTCACCATCCCACCCGTCAGTCTGGTTAAGAACCCCATGGTTAGCCAGCGCATCTGCAAGCCCATTGGCACTTCGTCTAACATGTTGGAAAGAGACAATGTTAAACGAGGTGATGCGTTGGCCAAGGCACGTCAACCTCCACGCAAGCCTCCACGACCTTGCCATCTTCGCAGCCTGGGTTCCACGGGTAGGTTTTATAGTTGTTTGGATCAACATACTAGAATCACCCTCGACGATTACCCTAATCACGCCACGACGCACAACCATGTCTAACCCATGCAGCAAAGCTTCACACTCAAATACGTTATTGGTTTCACGCCCTAGGTATCCGAAGTAGCAGAACATAATCCTGCCATGGTCATTCCACATCACATCTCCATATCCAGATTGCCCAGGGTTTCCTTTAGACGCTCCGTCAAAGTTGAGTTTAATCCATCCTTTTAGAGGAGGAGACCAAGACATTGGGATTTCAGGGGGACGACTACCAACTAGGGGTCGACCAATATGACAAGGGATTCCCACAATATCCTAGGTAAGCAAAATTTGAAGCTCATTAGCAGGGATTTTTAGATCCTGTTCATTCCATCTGGTTAACTTGAGAGTGTCTAGAATATTAAGATGAATACCCTCCCAAACCTTCTTCCAAGACTTGATCTTATCACTGAAAATACGTTGATTCCGCTCCTTCCAAACTCCCCATACGAGAAACCCAGGGAAAAGTTGCCAAACCCGGTTAAGAAGTCTTCCTTGAAAGGGATCAACCGCCCAACTTTTAACAATGTTTTTAGGTGCATCTCTAACTCTGTTTGACATTCAGAATCTTGTGGCTCCTTCATCTCACAGTGCAGAGGTAAACCAATAGCCATCCAGAAGGTGCGCTGTAGTTTCTTCGCAAAATCCATAAAGACTACAGCGAGATGGTCCAACAAAGCCCCACTTGACAATGTTATCCCATGTTAGGATTTTCCGTTTCATAACCATCCATAGGAAGAGCGTGAATTTGGGCCATAATTTCGCTTCCCACAGATGCTTCCAAGTATTGTCACCCTATATGCTCATTGAGGTATTTAACAGGCTATAAGCTTCCTTTAGCATGAACATTCCTTTAGGACGGTGCCCCCATCGGAGGATGTCTTTACCACTCTGTGTTTTGATCATGCGAGTCGCTAAAATACTATGGATTTTCCCACCAATGTCATCCCCATAGATGTCTATCCACCAAGATAAAGGACGCCAAACATGAAAAACCCTTGAGTTCACCTCCTCCTGCCAATACCAATTCACCGTCCTCCAATTATGGAGTAGAAAATTAGAGTTAGCGGGGATATTAGTAACCAAAGATGACAGGGGAGGTTCTTGTTGCCAAGCATCCTTCTAGAGGCTCGCTGAGGTTCCATCCCGAATCTCCCAGAAGCTATGATTATGGATTAGCTCGCCACCATCCCGCGCCATATTCCAGATGTGAGAACCATTCTCCGGCCCAATCTCCCTGAACCAATCCTGTTGATCTGTATTCCCGGCATATTTCTTTCCCTAGAGACATGCCCATTGTTCATTGGAGTGGTTGAGCCATCTCTACTAAATTTTAGCACCATAGACCTTAATCAATTTTTTCGGGTCTCGTAGGCCTAACCCTCCCTCCTGCTTATGTTTACAAAGCGTCTCCCATCCTACCAGAGGCCACTTTCTATGATCCACTGTACCTCCCCACAGAAAGGTACGCTGCAACTGGATGTTTTTTTTCATTACCGATTTAGGAGCTTCCAGTACTGAGAACAGATATAAAGGCATAGCTTGAAGCACATATTTAACCAACACCACTCTTCCAGGAAGGTTCAAAGATCTAAGAGTCCAATTGGAGAGCCTTTCCTTCATACGATTTAGTAGATCCTCCCATGAATCCTTTTTTAAGACTCCTTCCGATAGGGGGGCCCCGAGATATTTGGTTGGAAGGGAGCTCTTTTTAAAGCCAAGAATGGGGATAATATTCCTCTGATAGATAATAGGAGTATTGAAGAAGAATACCAAGGATTTACCCATGTTAATATTAAGACCCGAGGCTCGAAGAAAAGTTTCTAGCACTTTTTTTATCTGCCTGCCTTCTTGAACAGAAGAGTGACCCATAAGCATGGTATCATCAACAAATTGTTGGTGAGTGATAGCCTTCTCATACGACCGAAAATGAAGCCCTTTAATAGTACCCTGATCAACAGAATGGGAAATGAGTCTCCCAAGCCCTTTTGTCATGATCGCAAAGAGAAAAGGAGATAGGGATCCCCCTGACGAATACCCCGAGAAGGTTTGAAGGTGGAGGACGGGTGCCCATTAATCAGGATAGAGAAGAAAGCAGAAGAGGTTAGATTAGCAATCCATTGGATCCAAACATCACAAAACCCAAACGAGCTCATGATTTCTTTCATATACTGCCAATTTAGGTTGTCATAAGCTTTGGAAAAATCCAGCTTAAGCATCATCTCAACTTTTTGGTACTTTTCAGAGAATGAATAACCTCATGAGAAAAGATGATGCCATCCATAATTTTCCGACCTTCCACAAAGCCAGATTGTTCCATAGATATCAGTGCGGGAAGCAGGGGTTTCAGCCGATTCACTAGGACTTTGGTTATGATTTTATAAATAATATTACAAAAATAGATGTTTCTTAAAAAACATGAAAATTGACTATTTTCTATAACAGAAGACATGATTCAAGGAAGATGGCTAAAATTTATTTATTTTTCCTTTTTTTTTAACATCAACCAATATTGTAGGAAATGTCTCAAGCATGGTGACGATATCATAGACTAGACCAAAACAAAAATCCATGTATTTAATTGCATGATTAATGGATATAAAAATGCAACAACTATGCTATCACTCCAGGAAACTCTTATTAGTTGCAGCTCGAAGATGCTTGGTAACTTAATTTATTTTCTCAATGATGGATAATATTGGATCAAGATGAATATCTAACTCACTGAATTGTCTACTCAAGATAGTCTTAAGTATACTCAAACAATACAAGGCCTTCAAGGACTATTATCAGATAGGTAAAAGGATAAAGAAACTAGTCAATTAACCAGAACATACGTAAAGCAATTACTTATGATGGGCTAATTAACTAACAATGAGTGCTTATGATTCTAGTTTAATAATCAAAAGTAAGATGATAGTTACCAAGATTATAAACATAGACAAAGAATACCATTCAACTCAATAGCACATAACCGAGATAATAAGAGAAGGTTTGACAACAATGAATGAAAGAAGCTTGCAGGCTGATTATATTAAAGAAAGAGCCTCTTCACAAAAAACAGTAAAGTAGAATATTCAAAATCGAACCTCTACTTATTCTGAAGTCTTAGGCTTTATAGCCTTTACAAAACAGTTTCAGATCCTAAGAAACTTGATCTAATTTACTAAAAATAAACAGTCAAAACAATTTTCAATAAACTAGGAATAGATCCCTTTTTAATGGTCAAAAATTTATCCTGATAATCTTCATAGTCTTTGACAGCTGCACAAGTCTTCATTAACTGCTGGATGAAGTCGAAATTGCCACCTTGACTGACAGGTCATCTTTTGCCACAAAAATTGGGCCAAACTGCTGAAAACTGAGGCTCAGAGATGGATTTGTTTCTCCAAATCTATGACACCTGTGTAAACCGAAAGAGTTTTTTGTGGATTGGTTTGTTGTGAGAAAAAACCTCTCTCAATTTTTTGAAATTCGTTTTCATTTTCCCGAGATCTGTATTTCAAAAACATGTGTCAAACAGGGAAATTCTGAGATCCAAAAATTAGGGCTCAGAGATGGATTCGATTCTACCAATATGCAATACCTGTAGGAAAACTGAAAGAGGTTATTTTTCTCTCACGTGTTAGGAAAAAAAACCTCTGACCATTTTGCAAAATGATTCTTCAGTCACTCAGAATCATCATTTGAAAATGATGACTTTTCATAGTAAAAACGTCAATTTCGGTGGCTTAGAGCACCCTGAAATTGCGGTCTTAGCTGTCGAAAGCGAAACTTTCGGTGGCTTAGAGACCGTTTTGAAACAATGCTTAGCCATCGAAACCTGTTTTTCAATTTTTTTGAAATAAAGACTAACTCCAAAGTTTTTTCAAAAATATTTAGAAGTTAGAACTCATTAAAATGAGCGTGAAAAAATTTAATAAAGTTTTTTCTAATGACTTTCTACCTCTTAATAAAATAAAATTGACTAATTTATTTGAGGAGATAACATCTGGCTCCTACTCAGGGATGGAATCCTCCCTGTGAGGTTCCAAGAACCATAGATCCAATGCCTTTCCTGTAAAACAAAAATTCAAACCTATATTCTAGTGTTCCATTGGGCATGGAGTCATCTGCCCTTTACAACTGATCCCCTGCAAACATGTAGCCTTCCTGTAGCTTGCTCTGCTTATTCAAGAAAACAACATCTGAACATAATCTATCTGCTCGTATGAAAAGCTTATTTTGTTGCTTGTTCCTACACTAACCCATTGTACTGCTTCTTAATCAAGTAAACTCATGCTTCCAATGAAGCCATGTAAGAAACTGATTTACTGAACTTGTTTTTGATCTTGACTCAGAAAATAAAGGAATGCATAGCCAACATAAATGTGATTTGAACGGATGATAGAACCAACTTTCCTCTGAAAATAATATTTTGATATCTATGCTGCTCATAAGCTCCAGATAGTCAACAATAGGGTCATAAAAGCCAACAGGAAATACCTCTTTATGCTGCTGATTTTTTCATTCACTGATGTCAATGCTGAATGTGGACTGCTCAACCTTTGTCAGAGGAAAATGCAAGCTCAACAGCTGATTTGAACCTTTCTGCTTCCCTTCACCATATCTACGTAATCTGAATTCATCATGATGATATGCTAGCTTTTCACAACTAACAATTTCCTCTTCAACAATAATATCTTTGCAGGATATATCAAAACTAAAAAGATCTTTATTGGACTTTTGAGCAACAGATTCGTAACAAGCATCAATCACAGCATGCACACATTTTTTATCATCTCTCTGCTGAAAAGAAGAACTAGATGAAATTTGAGTAAACAATAAGTCTTCACAAATATTAACATCTTCTTCCTCATCACTGTATTGGTCGAATATAGGAGCATCAAGATAAGATCTTAATGACAGAGATGAAGCTTCTTGTATAGAAGTATCAGCAATAGGATCATGAAACAGATTTGGAAAAATCTCACCTTGTTCCTCATCATAATTTGAAACAACATATTCGTAAGGATAAGGAGGATCCTCCTGATGTTCTAGCTGAAGATTAGATTGTCCCTGAAAATTATGTTCCTCGTGGTTACTACCACTTTCCTTAGTATGCAAATCTGAAAATTGTGGGATAGCCTTACTGATTTCAATGGCCATTTGACCAACAGAAAGCTGATCATTTCCATGTGTAGTTAAAGAAATCAATTCTTCAGATTCACAACAATCAGTTTTAATGATAGTAAGCAAATATTCAGCTCCTTTATAATCCATTTCTAGTTTATGTTGATGGGAAAGCACATCATCATGAAGATCATTAGAGAAATGATGTAACTTGTGAGGAATAAGTTCTTCTTTACCATATGACTGTAACTCAGATCTATAACTTTCTTCTGCTAATGTATATCCTTGCTCTGTGACATCAGAAGATTCAAAAGAGACCTGTTGATCTTCATAAATATCTAAGGCAACCGATACATCTGATATGATGCCAAATGTTTCTATTTCACTACTATCCTTCAACACCTCTTGATCTTCATGGTGAATGTCTTCTTCTATAATAAAATCTTTATCACTAGTTTGATTTTTGTGACAAGCAAAATCTTTATGAAACGAAGAAAACTCTTCACAACATCCTTCAAAAAGATGTTGAACTGGAAAATACTCTTTACAAAAGGAATTGAAGGCTGTATGGACACCTATCAAAGAACTAACACTTGCATTTGGAAGAGACCAATACCAATCACTTTCAATTCCCTCTAATGAAAAACAGAAGAGCCAAAATTTGTGAGCCTTCCTTTCATGTTTGGAAGCTCCTGAATTTTACTAGCTATGCAATCCTAGAATGCTATTTTACTTGTCTTTTTGCAATTCTTTCTCAGATGTTCTTTAAACTTGCTGGCATTATATATGAATTTAAATTGATTGATATTTCATTTTTATTAGCCTCCATGAGTCAGAAACACTCATTCATATCCTTCAGTCAAAACATAGAGTAATATTAGTCTGCATATGTTGGGGTGCCCAGGAGCATTGCAGTAGATTTCAACCTTGTTTATTTTGACCCATAAATGGTTTCAGTACTTTGTGAAGAGGTATTAACTTCTACCCCAACCTTCCTTCCACCCAGAGCTTCTGATCCTATCCCCCTACAGTCAAACTAGCTCACCAAAACACTGTTTTAATTGATTCTTTGAGAAATTGAGTTTTTGCATCACTAATCCTAGTTGGTACATTACACATTGTGTAACTGCACAATTTTCCTCACGATATGTTAAAGAACTTATACCCTCTATTCTAGTGGATCTCCAAATATTTATTGACAATCATTCCAACGTATTTGGAGATATGCCTAAAGGCACTCCATCTACTCGAGATCATCACCATGTTATTCACTTGCAAAAAGGAAGTGTACCACCTAACATTAGACCCTACAGGTACCCATATGCACAAAAGAGTGATGTAGGAGCATCCATGGTTGTTGGCATTCTTGCATCAACAAAAAAAAAGATTAAATTTTGATGTTGTTTTGGTTTGAATAAGGTTTTGAGAAATAAATTGAAAATATTAGGCCAAAAATCAAATTTTAAATAATTGTTCTAATTTTTGTCACAAATGATGTAGTAGGAGATAGTGTAGGAGTGTATTTTTAAAGTCAGAAAAGCAAAAGGAAAAAATGGTGTGCATTTTTTGGAGTTACTAAAATTCATCATGGAGCATTTAATGCTTTTTCTAATTGTTGGAGCAGCCTTTTTAGTTACATGGCGTAGCATTTTCAAAGGAGGAAAAAAACATATTTTTGGAAGGATTTAATGCTTTTTACAATTCTTGGAGCAACCTTTTCAGTTACATGGCGTAGCCTTTTCAAATGAGGAAAAAATCAGATTTTTGGAAGGATTTAATTCTTTTTCTAATTGTTGGGGAAACCTTGTCAGTTACATGGGCATAGCCTTTTCAAAGGAGGCAAAATCATATTTTTGGAAGGAATGCAAAGAGTGGTATTGGCAATTTTTGGGTGGTGAAAAAAATAGAGGGATTTTTTTTGCGGGGGGGGGGGGGGGAGGGAGGGGGGTGGAATTTTTCTTCAGTAAAATATGGAATCCATTTGTGTTGCAGGTCTGATAGTGTTTTGACCACAGATGAAGACAAGAATCCATTGTTGAAGATTGGAATAGTTTGCAGATTGAAGTTTACACTTGAAAGAGAAGGAGTTGTTTGTGTTATTGCTTATCATTGTAACCTATTTGTATTGTTGTTCATTGGTCCTTGAGACTGTATAATATAATTTAATCAAATTGATTAAATTTTGTAAGCATTTTTGCAAGTTTGGAATACAAGATATTGCATCATAGTTGCAAATTGTTGCATTCAAATCCTCGTTGTTTGTGTTATGAGTTTTTGAGAGAGGGTTTTGAGAAAACCCCTCTACCATCAGTGGGATCAGAGCAGGTTGTGAGAAAAATGCCTCCCAAAGTAGCCTCACACGGTATGGGTAGAGGTAGGGGTAGAAACCCTCATGGTATGGAATATTTTAGAGCCCTATAGAGGAAAGTTCAAGCATTGCAAGAAGAGTTTTGTCAGGGATTTGATGTTAGAAGAAGATATGAAAGAGAAGATGAAGCTAAAAGTGAGGAACCATTCAAACAAGAAGCACATGATGAAATAAATCATGTAGAAATCAAATTGCTTAGAGCCATTTCCAAGATTGGAAAAAGACCAAAGATGGAGGTCTGAACATTTAATGGAAGATTAAATCCAGAGAAGCTCATAGATTGGATAAATGACATGGAATAATTCTTTAAATTCAAAGATACTGAAGACCCTGACAGAGTGAAATTTGCAAAGACAAAATTAAAGGGACATGCTAGCATTTGGTGGAAAGAAATACAACTTGAAAGAGGAAGGAGAGGAAAAGATATAATTGCTAGATGGGATAGAATGGTAGAAAATATGAAGAGGAAATTAATTTCTATGGATTGTGAACTAGAGTTGCTAAAGAAGATGCAAAGCCTAAGACAAGGAACATGAACAATAAAATAATATATTGAATAATTCTACAAAGTCCTGATTATAACCGGGCATGCTAAAGAAAATAAGGAGAAAGTAGCCCATTAAATCAATGGATTGAATCCTAGCATACAAGAAGAATTAGCACTAGTGAGAATGTGCACCATAGAAGATGCATATCAATTTGTACTGGAGGTGGAAGAAAGATTAAATAGAAAATTTGAAAATAAGCAAAGATGAAGAGATCGTGGTGGAAGAACTGGAGGAAGGTATTATGGAGGGCAAGGAAATAATTAGAAAAAATAGAAAAATGAAGACCATGGAAGCAACAATAATTAGAAAGTGGATCATTCTTATGACTCTCGAGAGAAAAATTTCAGAGGGAGAGGAAGATCAGGTAGAGGATTTGGGAGAGCATGTTTTCATGGAACTTGTTTCTGGTGTGGAGAAGAGGGACATCGAGCTTATGAATGCCCTCATAATCAAGAAAGAATCGATAGAAGGAATAAAAAAAATGCAAGTGTGGTGAATGTGAATGAGGAAGATGCAGATTCATCACATTCCAAAGAAGCAGAGAAAGGAGAAGTCTTAATAACTAGAAGACCCCTATTGAATGGAGATAATGAATATGTTCAAAGAAGGAATTTGTTTAAACCAAGATACAAATGTGAAGGAAAGGTATGTAGTGTTATCATAGATAATGGAAGCATTGGTAACCTCGTATCTAGAGAAATGGTGAACAAGTTGAATCTAGAAAGAAGAAGACACCCACATCCATATAGGATTGCTTGGATTCAGGATGATAAAAAAAAATTTGGTTAGTGAACAAAGTTTGGTAAAAGTTAAAATAGGAGGTTATAGTGATGAAATTATGCACAATATTATACGTATGGATGCTTCTCATGTTTTGTTGGTAAGGAATTGGAAATTTGACAAGAAATCAATGCACGATAGGTATGCCAACACATATTGATTGACAAAGGATGAAGTAAGACACAAATTGAATCCATTAAGAGAGGAACTAGTTAAGGTTTGCAGCAATGCAAGAATTTTTTTAGTTGATGCCAGGAATTTTTTAGATGGCCTAAAGCTTGAAAATGTTTGTTTTGGACTAACCAAGAAAAGGTGGAAGATGTTCCGGTGGAAGTTGTATATTTGTTGCATGAATTTCAAGAAATTGTTTATGATAATGCACCAGAAGGATTGCCACTTGTGAGAAGGATAAGTCATCAATTTGATTTGATATTGGGAGCAAGTTTTCCTAACAAGGTAGCCCATAGAATGACTCCTACAAGGAGTGAATAATTGAATAGACAAGTACAATAATTGTAGCAAAAAGGTTTGATCAGAGAAAGCTTAATTCCATGTGTAGTGCCTGCTCTTTTGGCACCAAAGAAAGGTGAAGAATGGAGAATGTTCATGGATTCAAGGGCCATTAAAAAATCACCATCAAATACAGATTCCCATTGCCTAGAATGGATGACCTTACGGATTGCTTAAGTGGAGTTGAGTACTTCACCAAGATTGATTTGAAAGGTGGCTATCATCAAATTTGAATCAGAGAAGGGGACGAATGGAATACAACTTTCAAGACTAAAGAAGGTGTGTATGATTGGTTGGTCACGCCTTTTGGGATAACCAATGCACATAACACGTCTATGAGATTGATGAATGAGGTATTAAAATAATTTTTAGGCAAATTTGTTATTGTTTTTCTTGATAACATTTTGATATTCAGTAAGAATTAGAAGAACATTTGATGCATGTTAGATTTGTTTTTGAAAAGTTGAGAGAAGAGAATTTGCTCATTAACTTGAAGAAGTGCAGCTTTATGAAGAGGGAGTTGATGATACTTGGGATTCGTTGTTTCAGGACTAGGAATCAAGATGGATCTAGAAAAGGTGAAATCTATCCTAGAATGGCCTACACCTAGGAGTGTTACAGAGGTGAGAGCATTTCATGATTTGGAAATTTTTTATAGAAAGTTTATTAGAGGTTTCAATAGTATTTGTGCACCACTAACTGAGACCATGAGAGGGGACAAGAAAGAGTTCAAATGGACTACAGGGGTAGCAAGGAGTTTTGATATGTTGAAGGCTAAGGTGACAGGGCAACCTATTTTAGCACTTCCAGATTTCAACACGGTATTTCAAGTAGATTGTGATGCAAGTGGTAATTCCATTGGGGTTTTTCTAAGTCAAGAAGGTGAATCCATTGATTATTTTAGTGAGAAGTTAAATGATGCAAAGAAGAAATATTCAATTTATGATCAGGAATTTTATGCTATTGTTCATGCATTGAAAAAGTGGAGACACTATCTTTTTCCTAAGGAGTTTGTTTTGTTTTCTGATCATCAAGCACTTGAATATTTGAATAGTCATGGGAAGTTAAATGAAAGGCACAGGAAGTGGGTAGAATTTTTGCAAACTTGTATGTTTGTTTTGAAGAAAAGAAGTGGGGATTCTAATAGAATTGCAGATGCATTGAGTAGAAGACAGAGTTTGCTAACTGAAATGTAGGTTGAGATTGTTGGTTTCAATGAGTTGAAGGAATTGTATGAGGGAGATGCAAATTTTGGATAGGATTGGAAATATTGCAATGCACCTATAGCAATAGATGGGAAAAAGTGGTTGGATTATTTAATCCAAGATGGGAAAAAGTTGTGCATTCCTAGAAGTTCAATAAGAATGAATTTGACTAAGGAAAAACATAGTGGAGGACTCTTAGGGAATTGTTGTTTTGAAAATACCATAGCACTTGTTGGAGAACAACACTTTTGGTCTCAGTCGCAAAATTTATCAAGTGGCAAAAGGAACTAGTCATAACATTGGTTTATATCAACCTTTATCGGTACCTAAGAGGCCATGGGAAGAGATTAGTATGGAATTTGTTCTTGGTTTACTGAGGACACAAAAGGGATATGACTCAATATTTGTGGTGGTAGTTATATTTACTAAGATGGCAAATTGCATTCCATGTAAAAAGACTAATGATGTTGTGCATGTTGCATAATTTTTTTTCAGGGAAGTAGTGTGCCTACATGGATTACCGAAGAGCATAGTTTCATACATAGATACGAAGTTTGTTGGATAATTTTGGAGGACATTTTGGAATAAGTTGAAAATTGATTTGAAGTTTTGCTTAGCCTATAAAATCTAAGCACAACATATCTATGAAACAAAGACAACAATTATTAGAGATGCATGCGACAAATAATATGTCAAAACAAGGATACAAAAGGTTTGCAGCAGTTCATGCATTATCATAAACTCATAATGTTAATTACAATGTGTAACAATGGATACAATAAGCCAAGCAATTCGAATTCCAGAGAGGTCATTCAAATTGAATGTATGATAGTGTCTTACATGGCAGTTAACACCACTCGGCACATCAGTTAACCACTTAACTACTATGAAACTGACTCTGAAACTGTCTAAATTAGTCTAACTGAATCCAGAACTCAACTGAATCCCAAAAAATAGGAGAGGGCACCATTCTGTCTACAATTAACTGAATAGTAGGTGAAAATAACACCAGATGAGGTCAACGAGTGTAGTAGGGTTCCTTCTAGTCTCTAGTTGGCTGAATAAACTGGTAAATGTTTTCAATTGGACTGAGTACTGTGCTTTAGTCATGCAAATCACTCCCTGAATGATGGAAGAGGCCCAGTTAACTGATAATGATGGTCCAGTTGACTCCCCGAATGTAGGAGGAGGCCTGGTTAACTGATAATGATGATCCAATTGACTCTCCAAATGTAGGAGGAGGCCCAATTTACTGAAACTGTGATCTATTGATGATGTAAGCACATGATAGAGTCAAAATACTTAGGATAAGTGGAAAATTAAGCTGTGAAGCTTAAATAAATGATGTGTGGTTGGAAAATGCTCCAACACCCCCCCTTAATCTAATATCATGTGGAGGAGTATATAAAATAAAAAAAAGGGCCCTAGAAACAAAGGCCATAGGTCACCCAATATGGAAATAATCCTAAAAATGCTAAAAAATCTAAGTGAGGAAAGAGGGGAAAACCCAGTGGGAAAGAAACCCCCCCTCAAAATGAATAATGAAGGATCTAATTTGTCCTCCCCATAGGATAAATCACCCCCAGCAGTGAACGGAGGTAAGAGAAATTCTTCTCAGTGAAGTTCTTGGTGAAGATGTCTGCAATTTGCTCTTCTGTAGGGCAATATTGCAGTACAATGGTTCTGTCATGCACAAGCTCTCGGATGTAGTGCATGTCGATCTCGATATGCTTGGTCCTCTATGTATGAACTAGATCTTTTGGGATATTGATAACACTCTGATTGTCACAAAAGATGACAGTAGAATTGGTGCTACCAATATCAAACTATGCTAGAATACCCTGCAACCAAAATGCCTGAATGCAAGCATTGACTGCTCCTCGATACTCTGCCTCTGTTGAAGATAAGGCAATGTCGCCCTTATTTTTGCTTGAACAATAAATAGGCCATGTTCCAATCATGAAAACATATCCGGAAGTGGACTTCTGATCAATGCTATCACCCTCCCAATCTGAATCAGTGAATCCAACCAAGTCAAGATCAGAATCCCCATCATAGTTTATGTCAAAATGTTTCGTACCCTGCACATAGTGCAAGATCCTTTTGGATTCCTTCTAGTGAATCTCATGGGGATGTTGCATGTACCTTGACATAGCACTCACGACATAAGAAATATCACGCCTAGAGTGTGTCAAATACAAAAGACTACCAATCAATTGTCTGTATAGTGTAGAATCCACCAACGATGTAGAATCACCATCCTCAAGATTGATTCCTGAGAGGAATGGGAATGGTACCGCTTTACATTCTGCCATATTGAACTTATTTAGTAGGTCCAAAGAGTATTTTTACTGAGATATCATAATCCCATCAAAATTCTGAGTGATCTCAAGACCAAGAAACTGCCTCAACAGGCCTAAATCACTCATATTGAATGCTTGGTGTAGAGCAGTTTTTATAGTGCCGATCGAAGCAAGATTGCTCCCTGTAATCAATAGGTAATCAAAATAAAGGAAAATTATTAGTAGATTACCTTCATGCTGCTTTAGATACACATTCAGATCTGATTTTCATCTCACAAAATTTTGCGACAGAAGAATGGAATCCATCTTTGCATACCAAGCTCTTGGGGTATGTTTTAAACCATACAAGGATTTCCTTAATCTGCAAACAAGTGTCGGATTTGATATGTAAAATTCAGTATGCTTCATTTAAATCTATTCTTGAATATATCCATGAATAAATGCACTCTTCACATCCATGCGGTTCACCTCCCAGTGCTTGGATGCGGAAATTGCCAAAACTAGGCAGATTGGATCAATTTTTGCAACTGGTGCAAAATTTTTTGTGTAGTCCACACCATGGACTTGTGAGAAAACTTTTCCCACCAACCTAGATTTTTATTTGTAGGTTGAACCATCAGCAGCAAACTTGGTTCGGTAGACCCATTTTCATTGAACTAATTTCCTCTCAGGTGGAAGAGAAACTAGCTCCCATGTTGCATTTTTCTGAAGAGAATTTTACTCTTCATCCATGGCGGTTTGCCATCTCAGATCTCGGTGGGAATGTTAGTATGATTTAGGATCTGAACCAATCATAAAAAAAAAATTTAGACAGTAATGGATCAGAATATGAAAGAGCCATGCCTGCTCTTTGAAATTCTGATCTAGTTCTTCTTGGATCGATAGGATTTCCAATGTTAGAACCAACAGATGTGAGAGTCTTTTCTGCACACTTTGGAAGCTAAGGGGGCTCATCTGGATTTGAATCCGAACCTGATATTTCATGTTCATTAATGTTTGATAAAATATTATAAATTTCATAACACAAAATTTCACCATCTTCTTATGAATCTTCTTCTTGGAGAGGAGGCAATTTGGCAGTTTCTTCCTCCACTAGTTGTAGATCATGAAGTGGTTCTTCAAATTGAACACTTCGCTCGATGAATATATTTTTGGATCTGATATACATGAGTTTGTATCCTTTGGATTCTTCAGCATATCCTATGAGGATGCACTCAGTACTTTGTGGTTCCAAATATTTTCTCTTGTCAATCGGAATTCTATCCCATGCAGTGGAGCCAAAAACCCTGAGATGTGACACATCAGGCTTGTGACCAGTGTAGGCTTCGAAAGGAGATGAACCTTTAACGGATGAGTGTGTAAATATGTTCTAAATGTATGCAGCAAAATTCATGGACTCAGCCCAAACATTTGAATCCAAACCTTTCAACTCAATCATACAAGTAGCCATCTCTTTCAATGCTCAGTTTTTCCTCTCCGCTACGCCATTCTGTTGAGGTGTGTAGGGGATTGTGTGCTGGATTTGGATTCCATTTTTTGCACAAAGTTGCAGCAGCTATGATTTGATATATTATACACCATTATCAGATCTTAGAGCTTTTATCTTGCTCCTAATTGCAGTCTCAACAGAGGCCTTGAATTTTTTGAATTTTTCAAGCACTTTCGATTTGTTCTTGAGAAAGTAGACCCATGTGAATATGGAGAACTCATCAATGAATGTCAGTATTATGGAGAAAAACTTCCTATGGATCGGGGAAGACCACAACAAACAAATGACTACCATAAATCAACTCAATTCCCAATACAATGCTATATAAATGTAAATGCTAAGATGTGGATAAAAGACCAACCTTCAACTGGATGTTCGAAGTAGATCCTTGTTGAGCTTTCCAATCTTTACACTTGAACCTGTAGCTTAGTCTGAATAACAAATACAAGCCAGTGCATATAATATATGAAAGATATTAGCATAAACAATAGCATGGCCTGTGATATAATAAGCAAATGTTACCCAATGTAATTAAACAATCATTCACAAGATCAATTGGACGAGAAAACGAGTATTTCTATTAATATAAACAAGAAGTACATGATACAACCTCTTGCCATAAACTCATCTGAACCAAGAACTAGGTCCCTCCACCACTTCGATCCCCCATGCAATGGAAAACTCACGAGTAAAGGATAATGTCCTTCACAAGATATGGAAGAGTTTGGTAGGTGAACATAGAAGGTTCACAACAACAAGGATCAATGGATGTAGACTCAAGCCACGAAAAAAACCCAATAGAGTTTCATTGCTCTCTCTTTCTCCTTCCTTCCATACACCATAATATCTCAATATATAACCCTACAAAGGTAGGTGAAAGGTCGAATCGAGTCGTTTCGGGATGCATGGAGGGCCAAAGGTCACAATGATCTCTTTTTGGAAGTAAAAATAGAGTTTTTTACTGTTTTTTACCAATTAACTCGATGTATGCAGGATACAGTGGGACAACCTGTGCATGTGCGAGCTGCAGTGAATCATCTCGCGCACAGGAACAAAAATAGGGAAACAAGGGTTCCTGCAGGACAAAAAGTGGATATGAGTCAATCAAATGAATAATGAAGGCCAATGAGTGCTAATGCTCACAAGGTGGAAAAATACACTGTAATAGTCAGAACATACCTTGAGCCATTCATGGAGGGATTTGGTAAAGGACCACTGATATAACTGTGAATCAGCCCCAAAATACAAGAATCTATGCTAGCTTTGCCTCGATCGAACTTGTGCTCAGGATGCTTTCCAATGATGTAACCCTTGCATATCCCTGTTGAGGATTTGATGTTCGGAAGGCCTTCAACCATGGAATTATTTTGTAGTAGCTGAAAATATTTATAATTTAGGTGTCCAAACCTCTCATTCCATATCTAGATAACCTCATTTCCATGAGTCAGAAGGGCACTTGGCTTTGAATGTGGAAAAAACTAGGAAAACTCATATGTTTTTGCAGCATGATTTGCCTTGCCTACTGCAATGAGATTTCTGATGGAAATATCAGAAATTTCAACATAATTAGGGTTGAATACAACCTTCTTGGGAAAACCAGTGCGTGTCATCTGATACACAGAAAGCAGGTTCAAAGCTAGAGAAGGAACATAGAGAACATTTTGAAAACTACCATGTTCTAAATGAATAGTACCTTTTCCTTTCGAATAAATTTGTGAATAATCTCCCATGTGGATGGAGATGCAGCTGTCAGAGTATAATGATGAGAAGGAGTCTTTGCTTGAAACCATGGGATTCGAAGCTCATGAATCTATGAGAAGAGCTGTAGAATTTGAAACACTTGCCATGAGTGCATGACCTATTTCTGCATGATCATTATTGTCCTTCTTTCTTGCGCCATCTGGAAGAGTAACGTTGTTTTTCTCCAAGAGAAGGGCCATATGATCAATAGTTTTCTTCATGCATGAGCTTTCTGGATGAAATCTCATACCACAGTAAGAACACTTTGTCTTCTATTTTCCCTTTTGCTTGTCTTTTCTTGAACCGGAGGGCTCATATGACTGCTTGGTCTTCTCCTTTTGCTTGGGATGATCAAACTGGGTCTTCTCTTTCTTTTGCTTTCCTTTACCATTCGTAGCTTTGGGTCCTCCAACAAATAGGGCTTGATCTTTGGAGGTTTTATGGATCCCATCTGAACAAGCTTGTCGTGCTCTTTTGTTAAGAACTCAATGAAGGAATTCAAGGTCGGCATATTCCAATTCATAGTGGTGAGTTTTATCGAATGGAAAGTAGATATAAACATTGAATAATATTTTCCTAGCTTCGTAAGGATAGAAAGAATCAACTTCTCATCTTTCTTCTCAACATCACATTGATTCAACTGAAGCACTAAATGCTTGAACTTGGTGAAGAAATCATTGATGGTCTCGAAATTATCAGGATTTAGGGAAATCAGTTCATTCTCCAACTGATAAGCCCTCATCTCATCTTGCTTGCCAAAGAGTTTGACAAGTTGTTCCCATACTTCTTTTGGAGTCAAAAATCCGCTGTGATGGAAAAGAAGATCCTTCGAAATATTGAGACAAAGGAAACCATAAGATTAATCAAGCTTATTGAAGTATTTGGACTTATCTACTGCAGAATTAGGCTATGGTTCTATGCCCATAGTGACTCTGTAGAATCCTTTGGAGCGCATCATGTCTCTATATCATTCTTCCACTGATGATAGTTGAAAGGAGTAAGGAGATTTTGTGAAGAAGAGTCCATTTCAGTTGTAGCGAATGCAATATGAGACTGTGAGAAACCTGCAATCACAAACAAACAAGAAATTTTTAGGTCGACAACCTGCACTTTTAAAGTTGCATCACACCCGGCATATACTATCAAGCAAGCTTGAAGAGTCAGATGCACAATATCAAGGAATTATGTGGAAAACTTTCAGCTTCTGGTGCAGAGTTGGAATATTTTTGAGCAATCTTGCTCAAGCTTCATATGTGTTCCAGGTATAGAAAGAACTGGTGTAGAAACACTCGTGCAGAAAGCACTGGTGCAAAAGTGCAGAATCACCAGTACATAAGTGCAGAAACACTGTAGAAAATTTTCCTTGTCCTGCCATGGCTTTGATACCATGTAAAATATAAGCACAACAGATCTATGAAACAAAGACAACAATTACTAGAGATGCATGCGACAAATAATATGTCAAAACATTGATACAAAACATTTGCAGCACTTCATGCATTATCATAAACTCAGAATATTAATTACAATGTGTAAAAATGGCTACAATAAGCCAAGCAATTCGAACTCCAGAGAGGTCATTCAAATTGAATGCATGAGAGTGGATTACTTGGAAGTTAACACCACTCGGCACATCAGTTAACCACTTAACTACTATGAAATTGACTCTGAAATTGTCTAACTGAGTCTAACTAAATCTAGAACTCAATTGAATGCCAAAAAATAGGAGAGGGCACCTTTTTGTCTGCGGTGAACTTAATAGTAGTTGAAAATAACACCAGATGAGGTCAACCAATGTAGTAGGGCGCCTTCTAGTCTCCAGATGGATGAATAAACTAGTAAATGCCGTCAGTTGGATTGAGTAGTGTGCTTTAGTCATGCAAAGCACTACCTGAATGATGGAGGAGGACCAGTTAACTTATAATGAAGGCCCAGTTGACTCCCCGAATGTAGGAGGAGGCCCAGTTTACTGAAACTGTGATCTATTGATGATGTCATTAGGGGAGTTTTGAGGTAAAAAATGGGACTCAAAACAAATAATGTACCATAAAAATTCACTTTATAAGAACCAATAGGATTAAAGATGATGATGTCAACTATAAGGGTAAAATTTGTAAAACAAATTGGAGGGAAAAAAAAACTACTTTTTTCTTATCGTATTTTTGACATATCTCCTTAACGGTTTGCCCAAATTTCAAGCTTGGGAACTCGTTGGATGCGGATTTTAATTCCACATCCAACCCATACCCACATTCAATTAAAAAACGTATTTTAATATTTTTTCTCTCTAAAATTTAGAACTCTTATTTTATTATTATAACTCTTATTTTATTATTTCCCTTAGGAGGCCCATTTTAGACCTCAAAACTCCCCTAATGAAGCACATGATAGAGTCAAAATACTTAGGATAAGTGGAAAATTAAGCTGTGAAACTCAAATAAATGATGTGTGGTTGGAAAATGCTCCAACATAGCCTACCATCTACAAATAGATTAACAAACATAAGTTGAAAACAAAAGCTTGGGAAATATACTGAGGAGTATAGTTGGAGATAAGCCAAAGGGGTGGTATTTGGTTCTACCTCAAGCAGAGTTTGCATACAACAAATCAATAAATAGGAGCACGAGAAGAACACCATTTCATATTGTCTATGGAAGCATCCCAAGGGATGCTTCAGATCTAAAAAATATAGACAAAAGTGAGAAGAAAAGTGCAGAAGCAGAGGACTTTGTTGATCAAATGAAGAGCATACATGAAGAGGTAAGAAAGCGGATCATTAAAATGAATTTTCAATACAAGTCTAAAGTTGATTTGAAGAGGAGACATAAGGAATTTATGGTAATGACACACCTGAGAAAATAAATATTTATGGTCTGTACCTACAACAAGCTAAAAATGAAGAAATTTGGGCCTTACAAAATTGTAAGCAAGCATGATTCAAGTGATGCATATGAAGTAGATTTCCCTAGTGAGCTCAATATTTCACCTATATTTAATGTTTTATATCTAACAAAGTTTCATGAAGCTGGAAATGATGAAGGTACAATAGGTGAACAACTACATTTACCAACACGTACTTCAAAGAAGGAGGAGATAGAAGAAATCTTGAACAACAAGGTGAGTAGGAACACAAGGCATAAGCAATACTTTGAATACTTGGTGAAATGGTTTGGAAGAACTATTGAAGAATTATCTTGTTGTCATAAGCTAAGGTTAATCATCTTGGTTTTTCTCTTGAGAAGGGGTAGGGTCACTTTTCTTTCTACCATGGGTGTTTGATGTAGGAACATCCATGGTTGTTGGAAATATTACATCAACCAAAAAAAGATTAAATTTTGATGTTGTTCTGGTTTGAATAATGTTTTGAGAAACAAGTTGAAAATATTAGGCCAAAAATCAAATTTTAAATAATTGGTCTAATTTTTGTTGCAAATGATGTAGTAGGAGATAGTGTAGGAGTGCATTTTTAAAGTCTGAAAAGCAAAAGGAAAACATGGCGTGGATTTTTTGGTGTTACTAAAATGCATCATGGAGCATTTAATGTTTTTTCTAATTTTTGGAGCATCATTTTCAGTTACATGGCGTAGCATTTTCAAAGGAGGAAAACAATCATATTTTTGGATTGATTTAATGCTTTTTCTAATTGTTGGAGTAGTCGTTTCAGTTACACGACGTAGCCTTTTACAAGGAGAAAAAAATCATATTTTTGGAAGGATTTAATTCTTTTTCTAATTGTTGGAGCATCCTTTTCAATTACATGGGCATAAAATTTTCCAAGGACTCAAACATCAGATTTTTGGAAGGAATGCAAAGATTGGTATTGACAATTTTTGGGTGGTGAAAAAAATAGAGGATTTTTTTGGGGGGTTGGTGGTGAAGGGGGGCCATGGAATTTTTATTCATGAAAATATGGAAGCCATTGTTGTTGCAGGTCTGGCGGTGTTTTGACCATAGATGAAGACAAGAATCCATTGTTGAAGATTGGAATAGTTTGCAGATTGAAGGTTGCAAGTTGCAGATTGGAGATTGATGTTTGCACTTGAAAGAGAAGGAGTTGTTTATGTCATTGGTTATCATTGTAACCCATTTGTATTGCTGTTCATCAGTACTAGAGACTATATAATATGATTTAATCATATTTATTAAATTTTGTAAGCAATTGTGCAAGTTTGGAATACAAGATATTGCATCATAGTTGTAGATTTTTGCATTCAAATCCATGTTGTTTTTGTTATGAGTTCTTGAGAGAGGGTTTTGTGTAGATCCCTCTACAATCAAAGAGTTATTGATAATATGGTTTAAGAAATGTTGGATGAAACCATAATTTATCCTAGACAAAGTGCTTTCTCTACACTGATAATGATGGTCTAAAAAAAGGAAGGTTAATGGAATATATGTCCAGATTGTAGAGAGCACAACAATATGACCAATAAATATAATTTTTCTATTCATGACATTGATGAATTATAAGGAGCGATTTTATTTACCAAAGTTGATCTCCATTATAGATATCATCAAATCAAAATGAGGCAAGAAGACTTTCCAAAAACAACCTTTAAAACACATGAAGGTCATTATGAATTTTTGGTGATGTAATTTGACCTTATCAATGCACCTTTCATATTTCAAAGCTTGATGAATTCTATTTTTAAATCATTCCACAAAAAATCTGTCTAAGAGTTTTTTGATGATATACTAATCTATAGAAAATCTTGGGATGAGCATGTACAACATGTTGGCATGGTCTTAAAAGAATTGGAGGAGCACCAATTATATGCCAAACCTTCTAAGTATGTCTTTGGGGTTCATGAAGTGAAATATTTAGGTCATATTGTATCTCATGAAGACATCAAAGTGGACCCTAATAAAATTAAATATATGATGGAATGGTCAACTCCCAAAACCTTGAAGAATTTTAAAGGATTCATAGGATTGAAATTCTATTACCACAAGTTAATAAAGAATTATGGTCAAATAGTAGAACCTATAACAAGGTTATTAAAAAATGTGGCATTTTCTTGGACTCAAGAATAAAACAAAGCTTTTGAAAAACTTAAAAAGGGTATGTGTACAACTCCTATATTATCCATGTCTGACTTCACAAAAACCTTTATTGTGGAATGTGATGCCTCAGGGGATGGTATTGGTGTAGTTTTAATGCAATAAGAAAGACCCATTTCCTTTGAAAGTTTCCAACTTAAAGGAAAAACTTACTCAAATCAATTTATGAAAAATAAATGTTGGACATGATGCATGCAATTAAGAAATGACACATGCTTACCTAATAGGAAGACACTTCAAGGTAAGAACATATAGTGATAGTCTTAAGTACTTCTTGGAACAAATATTATATTGAGAAGAGCAACAAGAATGGGTTACAAAGATGTTAGGTTATGACTTTGAAATTATATACAAAAAATGAAAACAAAATGTGGTGGCAAATGCACTTTCAAGGAAAAAAGAACACATAGAGGCCTTACTTTGTGATATTTCCATTATGTAATATAACTGTGTGGAAGAAGCAAGGACACAATGGAATAAAGATCAAAAGTCATGCAAGATAATTCAACAACTATAAGAGTACCCTAGTACATTACATAAATTTGTGTGGAAGAATGATTCATTATGGTATCAAGATCACCTATATTTATGTAAGAATTCCCAACTCAAACAGAAGATCCTTTTGGAATTGCATACTTATCCTATAGGAGGAAATTTAATTTTATTGGAAACTTACCACATGGTCAAGAAGGATTTTTTATGGAAAGGTCTTAAAAATGATGTCCAAAATTTTGTGGCAAAATGTTTGGTTTTCCAACAAAATAAGGGGGAGACGCTTAAGACACCAGGTATTCTACAAACACTAGCTATACCAAGTCAATGTTGGGAAGAAGTCTCAATGGATTTTATCACAAGTCTACCAAAGTATAAAGGAAATAACGTCATGGTCATGGTAGTGATGGATCAACTCACAAAGTATGCTCATTTTTTCTCTCTTTCTCATCCTTTTAAAGCAAGTACGATAGATACAACATTCATGGAAACATCCCATGAGGATCAGACCAATTAGTAATGAGTAAATGAGATAAGAAGTTGTAAATGGAAGGTCACAAGTTCAAATCCCCGTGGGTACTAGCTTACAAAAAAAAAACATTCATGGAAATAGTTAGAAAACTACATGGAATCCGCAAGATTATTGTAAGTGATAGAGATCCAATTTTCATTGGTAATTTTGAAAGGGAGAATTTCATGGTTGGGTAATCAATTGGTTTACATCTCCTCTTACCATCTCAATCCGATGGGAAATTTGAGATTGTGATTAAATTCATAGAAGTGTATCTTCATTTCTTTGCATCTAATAAACAAACAAAATGGGTCAAATGGTTTCTCTTTGAAAAGTGGTACTACAACATATATTTCCCTACTTCATAAAAAAATGTCACAAATTATGGCACTTTATGACTATCAGTATCCATCCATCACATCATCCTTAAAATATGATACACTCATTGTGTCCAAGGCCACAAATATTTTAACGTAGAAGAAAACATTCATAGTTTTTGGGTATCTTAAAATGCCAGTTGAATATCATTTTTTTGGCTACATTGGAATAAGATACTTTTTACCATAATTTTAACTAATACATTGTTAAACTATTAAATTGTTTAAACATTATATAATGGCATTAAATGATTACTAGAGAAAAATGGCATTAAATGATTTTAACTAGAGTTAGGCATTATATTGCATCTCTAATTTAGATCATTGATACACAATATATTTTATAAATCAAACAACATGAACATTGCATGAAAATACATGTAAATATACATGAATGATATCGACATGATATACATCAACATCAACATCAAGTTTAAAAGTTACTAAAATTTAAATTTAAAACTAAGAAAATTATTATTTTATTGAAGTCACACATAGATAAAGTTAAGTTCAAAGCTAGGTAAATTTATCTTTTATAAACATAGAAGAAATTCAAGTTCATTATTGATCCCAAATACATAATTTTAATGTATTGCACTTAAAAGTTACCATAATTTTAACTAATACATTTTTAAATTGGTTATAAAACATTAGACAATGACATTAAATTACTACTGCAAAAAAATTGACATTAAATGATATTAACTAGAATTAAACATTATATTGCATCTATAATTTAAATCATTACCATGATACATTTTATAAATCAAACAACATCAACGTGACATGAAAATACATAAATATACATGAACCAGATCAACACGATATACACCAACATGAACATGATATGAAAAACACATAATATATACAAAGGATAATAACAAAATCATAATATATGTCCAATATACATCAACTAGCTAGTCCACCACCAGAGCCAGAGGCATCAGTACCTCTACCACTAGATCCAGGGGCATCAATACATCGATGAGTAGAGACAAAGGCATCGGTGCACAAAATAAAAATGCAGAATGAAAAATATTATATATCTCTATACTAGAATCTATAAGACCCTATGAGACCATCTCATATATAGATATGGAAAATGGATAAATGTGTGTCACAGCTGGTCAGTCAGCTCAGTCATGAGGAGGAGAGGGTGTTTAGTTGGATCAAAAACAAGGAGAGGGTGGTCTATCAACCTGTGGAGAAGGAGATGGTATTCATTTGACCTATGGAGGAGGAGAGGGTGGTAATTCAACATGTGGAGGAGCACAGGGTGGTTGGTCGACCTGTGGAGGAGGAGAGGGTGGTCAGTGGACTCGGTGAGTAGGAGAGGGTGTTCATTCAAGCTGTGTAGGAGAGGGTGGTCGATTGACCTATGGATCAAGAGAGGGTGGTCACTAATCTCGATGAGAAAGAAATTATGGTCGCTCGACATGTGTAGGAGAGGGTGGTCACTCAACAAGTGGATGATAGGGTGGAGGAGGATACAAAGGATTTGGATGACCCCTCTACTAAAAAATCATAGCCACACTAACAATATAATGCATCAATAATGTCATATCATGAGGAAGGGTCACCCATATAACTAAAAGCTCAAGATCCCATAAGATATGATTAAATAATACATGGCACACTCCCTATTGAACCAACAATGCAGATAATTGATCACCCACCTACTCATGAAATCTATGATTTGGTTTACGTCACAAGCCAGGTATCTGTAACTGAGGAATATCCTCAACTTCAAGCATATCCTTGTTAGGTTGGGGAGGAATCTCCACAACATATCCAAAGATGTAATCAACAATAATTAGACAATGTAAAGAAAATATTACAATAAATTACATGTGAATGAAATAAGATATAAAAAAATGAAACGAGACAATTAATCAAAACATAGCACCAATATTACCTTTATCATCTAGTGGCTCGTCCTGGAAAAAAGGATGTTTTGACTTCCTCACAAGTCTATCCATGCATATGGGTACTCCATAATATCCATGGTGTAATCATCCTCATTCACAAGCATCTCTAGTATCTCTAAATTGATCCTAACATGGAACTATGCATGGCCCCCTTTAGGCATCATCCACCCCCACATATGCATACATGCCTTAGTACTCTACTTAGGAGAGTGGTGGTCAAATTATGGTCTAATCTATAGAAAACTCTCAAAACAAAATAACTCCAATCCAAAAGGGAAGCCCATCCTCCCATAAAACAAAAAATTACAATGGTCTAGAGCTATACAAATCGCAAAATAATGGCAAACCACCTAACCAATGTGGGCCTCTGCACCATTGTATCTACATATTACAAAAAATGGAAACTCGTGCACTTCCCATCTGAGGTGTAGTGGACCATTGTCATGACCATAAGAGAGAGGCACCTAACCTCCTCTACACCAAATGAGTTAATACGCAACTGAACACCTATGACTTGGAATTCTCCTAAGACAACTACATCCTCACCAACCTATCGTTGAACATATCATAGTTGAATCTCTCTAGATCGAGACCTCCTTCATGGGTTGGTACCATATATCGGGATCGATTGTAAAGTCCTATCATGAGTGATCCCAACGACGGATCAACTGCACCAGCAAGGGTGACTTCCCCCTAAGGGATGTATCCTACTCATCAAACTTGAGGAGGAAAACAATCCTCGGGAGGAAATACATCTCAACAGTAATAGGTCGAGGGTACAAATCCCTCTCCCTCCCTTAGGCCTCCCACGTCTCCTCTACAACGATGGATGGGTCTACCCGTTATTTTTTTTTTAACATAAATAGATGAGAGCTTTTATATATTAAAAGAGGTAAAAAAACAAAGTTTACATAATGTATAAGAAGGTTTGTTCCCCACTAGAGAGAAACAACCTTGTCTTCCCATTCATCTTTGGCTTGTCTGCTACTAACATGGAAAAATTTGTCCTAAGTGGGCTATAAGTCCCAAAAACTGTCCTAGAAGCTTTGAACATAGATATTACATAATAAAACAGTACCCGGGCTTGGAAGCCTTAACTACTACTTCTTGAAAGCACACCCTAGAAACCGAAGAACAAAGATTATGGAAATTAAGAAAATAAAAAAAGAGCCCAAAATATCTTAAGAAACTGCAACTGCTACTGACAGCGGGAGTCAGGCCGTGCCACCATGATCGTTCTGCAGGTCCTTCTTCAATCCTCTAACCTCAGCAGGCATACAATCAATTTTTCCTTCCACGATTCTGAGACTATTGTGAATCATGGTGATTTTTGTACCCAAGTAGACAAAGCATGGACACCCATTATCCAGAACCTTAGCAAGACTGTCTACCTTCTTGTTAAGCTTGCCACTACTGTCAAAGACCTCCTTGTTTGTAACCTGCATCAGAGTATACATATGATGGATTACCTTTTTTAATTCATAATTTTCTCCATGCAGCAGGCGTATCTGGGCTTCCATGTCAACCAAATAATCCTTGACATTCTTTGGAATGTTGCCGAAATCCTGAGAAAACCCAAAGCATACACCTTCAAGTTTGACAGGGAACGAATTCAAGTTCATATCATTCGTCGGAAGGTCTACGCATCCATCGTTATGCGCACTGTGCTGCATCACCGAATCACCCAGATCCCTATGTAACAGAGGAGCCTTATTCCTGAAATCCACAAGGTACCCAGAACGAGGGATTATTTTCCGACAGAGGAGGCAATTAGCATTTTCTCTGAAGTCGGCCATCTTTGCGAGCTCCGGAGTAGAACAGGGATACCACCAACAGATTTTAAATGGTTGTCTTCACGAATTCCCAACACCTTAAAAGTTTGCATGCCGACCATGTGGAGACCATGTGACACTGGCGTGCGAATGACTCCCTCTCCGAGGCGTAGGGATGGGTGTGAAACCATAGGAAAATTCTTCAAGGAATAAAACCATTTCAAGTTTTTGAGGTGGAAAGGAGAGTTAGCATCTCCCCAACCTAAAGTAGAAGAATTCTCACAAAAAAGGGTCAAGAGGGGTCTTTCCAGCCAGGATAGTTGTGCAACCTCAGGGGATCCACACATTTTCATAAACCTTTTGATTGATAACCAAAACTCCTCGATCAAGTATGACATCAATATTTTCCATTGCATCTACATCCTGGTTATTAGTTCTCAGGATATGGAGGAATTTTATGGTGTTGAATTCATTAACTAGACACTTTAGAGAATTGTGAATCTTGGAGACAGGATTTTTGTGATTCTTAACCATGTCTCTTGCCTCTCGAATAACCAGCATGGAGTCACCGAATACAACCAAGTCAGTGAGTCCATGTTCCCTTGCAATCTCCAAGCCTTTTATAAGAGATAACCATTCTGCACTATTATTGGACCTTCTTCTGATTCCCCAAGCGAAGTATTTCCTCTTGCTTCCTTCCGAGTCATAGAGGACTCCACCTGCACCTGCCAACCCAGGCGGGTATACCCGTTGTCACTCCCTTTGTCATCGCTACTTTCTCTTATTCGCATACAACATTCGTCAGACACATACACATACATATACATTTATATAACACAAATTTTCTACTAAAAAACCATTGTTATTTATTAATAATTGATTTTTTTTTTCAAAAAAAGAGTCAAACATAATTGATGCACCTTAAAAAACAAAACACATCATTAACTACGCTTAAGTACAAGTAGCACATTGTTAATGATGTGATATATATATCTATTATGCAACATTAATATGTTGTGGAAGTTGGCAAGTTTCATCGGTGCTTCCCTATTAAAGCACACCAATAACATCAATGCACCACTATAAAAGCAAGGCAACATCAAGGTGCACTAAAAATAAACATCCACACCACCCAAGTGTTTCTGAAAACTTCAAAGCACACTGACCTAGTGGGATATTCTATAGTTGAAAAATATGATGGCGCATTTATGACATCATAATGCACCTTCTTCAGTGCTTAAATAATATTATTCAAACCACATGTGTGGTTGCTAAGTTGGGGTTTCTAAGTTTAAGTGGTACAGTTTCAATATTCATATGCACCACTTGCGATGTTTATAGGTACTAAAAAGAGCATCGTTACATGTGTTTTCAACTTTACAAGTTTACAAAATGCGTTTGTAATCCCTATCTACACTATTAACAGTGCATCTTGATATTAAAAACACACCATGGTCAGTGATTTTTGTAATTACAAAGTGCACCTCCAACATATGTTGATTTTTTTTACTTTTTTGTGTGCATTTGTAACATTAAGTAGCATTATTACCGATGCTTCATTGTATTACAAAAAACATCGGAAAGAAAATTTTTATTTTTAAATTTGTTAGATGTAGTTTTGTTACAGTAAGCACCATTCCTAGTGCTTACATTTAATAAATAATGTACCAGTTAACTATCTCCAAAGTCAATAACCACATGTTGGTGGGTTTTTTTATTTTATTGATGCATTTTTAGTTATACTAAGCATCATTCATAATGTTGGTTTTAATAAAAAACACATTGACTGACTAACATTTTAACTATTAGACACACTTTACAGGTGTAGTGTCAATACATAGACACACCATTATCGATGCTTGGGATTTTTTAAAATGCAATAGTATGCTTATTGATGTACATTGAAAGCACCGTCAACAATGCTTTTAGATATTAAAACCACATCATTTTTATACAACTATTTTTCCTTGGAATGCACTATTAATAGTGCTCTCTATAATAAAACAGAGCACCATCTCTGTTGAGAGCCGAACAACTTGAACACACCATGCAAAATTTAAAAAAAATGGAAAAACATGCAAATTATTGACAAATTTCCAATTTTAATCCGCTACAATTTTAAATAAGTAGATAAGAAACAATTTACTTGGTGTATTTCCGGTTCACAAGGTATGGTTTCCACATACACAAGAAATGTTTTTTCCAACTGTTTTGCACAATTGGAAAACTTGTCTAATCAAGTAGTGAATCGAAGGGTGGGGAGTGTGATAGCTAAGCAACACTGAAGATAGTATGGTTGTACATTAATATCTCACACTAGTGCTCTCTCTTCTAAAAAACATTGAAATTACAAGGTAGTTTTTTATTATTTTACCCTACCCCAATGCACTTTACAATATGTCATATTGGTGGCATTAATCCCTTAAGTGAACCATTGATTAGCATGTTGTGAAATTGAAGAATTTCACAATTAATTAAAATGCACCGATGTGTTTTATGAACATTGCCACACAGGGAAGTTTCTGGAGATTTTAAAAAGTACCAAATTATAATGTTATTTCATTTGTGAATATCTCGACGTTGAAAACATTTTAATGTGCATCGAGGCATTTATTTATTTAACACACATCGTTCAAGTTTTAAAGAGTATTACAATAAATAAATAAAAACTTATATTATTAACTATTTTATCATGCATTGGTAGCCCATTTATTATGGAGCACCGATCTTGTATTTGTGGTGTTGCATTGGTGTGTTTCCATGTATCCAATGCATTGGTTATAATTGTATATGTTTTTACATTAAAAAAGAGTCATATCCATAAAATTTGATAGGAATCCGTGTGTTTCACTAAAGTATGCACATGTGTTTTGTCATATTAAACGCACGATGATACACTAGTGTGTATTATGAGGGGGGGAACTTATGCATTATTTACCATTCAAGTGCACCATTAATAAAACCTCCACTAAAACCCCTAGCTTCCCACCCCTGCTAGCAACCTCCCCTATAAACACACAATGAGACAATTTTTGGATAGGTTCTGCAAAAGCCTCCACTAGAAGATGTTTTCCTTGTAGTGATGAGAGAGACTGTGCTACTCATGACCTAATATTTGTTGCAATAGTGCATGCTCTAAAATTGTGGAGGCATTATTTTCTTGGAAAGAGGTTTGAGCTGAGCATTGATCATAATGGTCTAGAATATATATTTGATCTATTTACTAATAAATTTTCTGTTGAACTTTTGGTAAAGCCTCAAGTCCTGGAAAAGATTGTGAACTAAGTTTTCAATGAATATCAATAGATTATAGATTATTTTACCAATGAAGGCACATTTAAGGATGGTATTTTCAATGATGATGAGAATGGGGAGTCCTTGAATGATTGCAAACATGGTATGTTTAATCTAAATATCAACAAAATCCCCCAAAAACAATTAGTTGGGAGAAGTTGCTTTGCTTACAAGATTTATTTTTTTCTCGGTGTAAGTTATTCACATTATATTACTTTAAAATATTAATACATCAGTCAAGTGGTTGTCCTGCCTAGAGGGAAACCAATCCATCCATGGAGAAAAGTCTTCAGAGTTCTACAATTGAAACAAAAGCAAAACAATAAAGGTACCAAGCCATTAAGATAGGAAAAATAACTAAAACATCCATCCTATTGAACATAACAACATGGAACAAAACTAGACCATGCCTTATAAATATTAACCACATGCACCTTGGCCTCCAGAGGAGGATTTCTTGATTGGCCCTCAGGGGGCTTAGGATTAAACACTCGTCCAATGGTAATTTGGGCCAATGTATTGATATTTTTAACCATCTCCTTAATGGGAGTTTCTATTAGGTTCGAGATGGAATTAATCTTCAAGATCTAACTTCCATTCCTTGTTTTCCTTCAATTGTTTCCACAACTCAGGCCCACCTCGGTCATACTCTATAAGGGATTTCCCAACCAAATTTTTCATATGCCAATAAAGCAACATCATCTTGGAATGTTTAGTGTCTCTGTTCTATGAATATCCCACATCATCTACTCATGGATTTGATTCCATCTATGCCTGAAACACCACTAGAAGCCCCTTCTCGTGCTCGACCTCCTGCTCCACCTCTCTTAGAAAATGCTTGGTTTCCTCCAAAACAAATTGAAAATAGACCTACTTCGCCTTTGTGATTTCTCATTGCACCTTGGGCATGTGCAAGGATCGTTTCCCTCTCATGCTACATCATATTTATGGGGTATTTCCATCGTGTCATCCCTAATCCAAATACACCACACTCTTAAACGATTCAAGATCTGCTTACCACCACCCCCATTCCAAAGGTATCACACATCCATCCAACTCGATACCTTCTCACCACGCTAGGGGTAGAGATCAGACCAAATAGAACTCCCAGAATAAGGCACAACAATAGGTCTCTGTAAATGTGAAGCCTCTACCCATGATCCATGATAACCAAAAACGGGTGAGTTTAAATTCCATAATTTTCTTGCATCCATTTTCTCATCACCCCTATAATCGCCATTGGAATGGAAATAATCATCTTAGCATGCAGACTCATTGTCATGATGTTACTGCGGATCTTACTAACTTCACCACTCATCCTTTGACTTCATTGCTGGTACAAAGGCATGTCAAACCACAACCATCTAACTTGCCACGAACTGAAATACCTCGTCCCTGACACATGCATCATTCCACATGCTATATTCATCATGTTTCTTGTCCTTGCAAGGAACCAAGTTCCCCTTCCTCATGGATGACAGTGGGCTCAACATGAGTGGGATCAACATCTCTTCCATGTTCTGACACTTGGATCCAAGAACTTACAAGATTGTTTTAAGAGAATTACCAATGTTAAAGCAATTATCTCCTCGTTGCATTATGAGGTTATTAATATTGGGATTGAAAAGGACCCAAAGAACATTAATATTAGTTCTTTTTGTAATGATGTTGAAAGGAAGGAAATGTAATGTTGTTCAGGAAATATGGTGGTGTGTTTTATTTATTATTAACAAGCTCGATAGATGGTGTATGTCAAGGATCCCCAAGTCTATGTGGTGTTTGTGCTATTTTATTTTTGAATGAAAAACATTACTTTAAGGTAAAACTTGCAATGGGCATAGGCAAACACATTACAACTGAACTCTTTTCTATGTCGCTTGTTTTAAAGGTAGTAGTAGGTAAGGTAGTAAAAAAATGCAAGGGTTTGGAAATTCGAAATTGATGGTGGATTAATGAACTAATATGAGATGTAAAATCAATAATATACTACTTTGCAGTTCCTTCATGTCAATAAAATATACCTAATTATTTATTTTTAACATATCTATAGAGATTTCAATTTTATGGTTGATCAATTTTCAAAAGAATATTTGCTATTGCAAGAAGGAACCCTCAATGAACAGGAATTTAGAGAAGAGAATCAACTTGTTGTTATTACCAATGTTGTTTTATTGTTGTGTTTTTATCTCTTTCTTGGACATTCGATTTAATGAAGAAAATTATTATATCCTAGGGCTATATGAAGATAGAAAGTTCTTTAAAGGCTATCATTAAGGAGCCTAGGATGTCAACGAAGTCATATGATAGATTAGGAGATAATCTAAAGGGCAATTTTTCTAAATTGTTATTCATTTTTAGCCTAAAAAGGTAGTAAAATATATATATATATATATATATATATATATATATATATATATAATTTTATTTTTCTTGGTAATAACTTATCATGGGGTGCATTGTTGGATGTATAGAGATTTAAAGATTTAGAATACTAATATCATTCAACATGTTTTACCTTTGAAGATGATACATAACACTTTCAACAAAAACTTAAAAGGATACACCTTTCTTTTGAACCATTAATCCAAAAGGACTTGAGGAAATTATTGGATGTGAAAATCATATTTTAAGCCCACTATTATTCTTGTATCACAAATATTGTTCCATTTATAAAAGAGTGGTGAAATAAGACCATGTTTCAACTTCAAACACTTGAATAGGGAATAAAAAAGGAGAACTATAATGTGCCTTCTATGGAGAAGATCCTACAATTAGAGAACTATTTTTAGATGTCACTCCTATATGAATTCTCTAAGTATAAACAAGTTCTAGTTTCATATCAAGGCAAACTTACATTGCATTCAAAACCAAATGGGGAACTCCTTATGCCTCCAAATAATTTGAATTAGTGAATGCAAGTGCCATATTTTAATATATGATGGGAAATACATTCTTAGGATTGATTACAAGAGCATAGTCATATGCATGGATGGAATCACAATATTTTCCAAGAAATGATCTCACCATTTGCGCCATATTAAAAAACTATTGAAAGATTCAAGAAGTATGGAACCTATTTGAATCCTAAGAGATGTGTCATCATCGTAACAGAATACAAGTTGTTAGGAAACATTATCTCAAAGGAGGGTATATTAGTAATTAATAGAACTTGAATGGATGAAATATATAATGTAGATTTTCCTAGAATGCAATATGTTGAAGCCTAATCCTTGTTGTTATGAAAATACTTGATTATGGTCATTTAGGGAGACCAAGAGTCACCTGGGATTCCAAGAGTCCACTTGGGAATATGAAACCCAAGGGACAATTCTCTTGTATATATGTACAATTAATAAATGAGAATTAGTGTGTTTTTCACACCTATATTCTTGTCTTCATATAATTTTTTCCTATATGCCCAATAGGGAACCTTATAGTGGTATCAAAGCTATTCTTGGTTCTTTGGCCCATGCTCAGAATTATGTCATATCCTTCTTGGTCCTGCTCCTCTGCTAGCTACATACCTACAGAGGTATTATTCTCTGCAAGCTTATCTACATTTGTGCATTTATCTATCATATTAATTATTCTACTAGACCGTCCAAGTCTTCCATCTGCGTTTATGACTACCTGCTCAAGTGTTTCTCTTAAGTCTACCTTCTCAGCCTTGCATTATGCCCTTTGAGCACCAATTATGCTCAATACGTTTCATTCTCTTGGCTGTCATTTTCCTACGTGTCATTCTGCCTGGTGTTATGGCCACTACAGTAGTATGTTTCTTGGCACTCTGCGTCCTCCTGTAGATTCCACTAAGAATTTATACCTGCAATTTAGAGACTTTAATTTCTCTCTGCCATCGCTCCAGACCAATCAACATTCCTGCATGAGGACTGTTGCATAGTGTGTAGTCTACTTGTGAATGCATCGCGATCTCCTCAACCCTAATGGAGAATACCATGGGCCACGCCCATTTTGAGGAACAATAAATTCATTCAGTTGTGCTAGTGTGAATATTTCTAGACAGAACTTCAATAACAGTCACCCTATTGAATATTACATAAGAGACTTAAGTGGAAATTTGAGGATTTGCATATCGCTACGTGAAAATTCAAAATGTGTAGATGTGTAATTTGCTATCATACAGATGTTGATGGCACTCTTGTCAAAGATTGAAACGCCATATTTCTTCTGTGATTTTTTGAAACGATTTTTCTCCCTCTTGTGGTGATTCATATTCTCTCATGACCTGCGACCTAAGCCTAATCTGTCTTGGATTTCCTGGACCAGGACTGTATTATTGCAAACTGCTAGCCACTCTCCATCTCTGCTTCCTATCAAGTGTTGTTATCAGTCAAAATGGCACTTCTCTGTCCATGACTGCATTGCCTTGTCGATCACACAAAAGGACATTATGGATGGAAGAGCCTAGTTGATCATATATGCTTTGGCCTAGACTTTTCAATGTTTTCCAAAAACAAAACTATTTTTACGATAAATTTTAAGACTTAACAACAACTCTGACATCAGCCATCTCGCGGGTCACCCGTGACAGTCTATATAGACAACCTGCGGGTATCACCCTATAATTTTTATTCGCGTGTTGTTGGACATTATACTCGGGATTCATTCGCTAGTTGTTAAGAGAGATACTCGCAGGTATATCTGAATCACAATAAAAAAATATTTAAAGATGATTAGGGATTAGTTAAGGGAAGTTATTCCTAATCTCCCCAACCAATTCCCTTTCAAGTATATCCTCCCAGCCTTGCTATAAATACAAGGGGAAGGCCTTGAGAGAGAAAGAACCAATTTTTGATAAGGAATTGCTGGAGAAATTTCTGTTGAAGGAAGAGGATCATAAACCCAAGGCCAGGTTTCAACAGTGCCAGTTGCAGTACAGGTTTGGTTGATTGCTTTTAATCCTATAATACAGAAACGCCCTTTCCCATAAATTTTTGTCCATGGTATAAATGTTTGTCTTTGAATCTTTCATGTTTTTAATATATGAGTTTCTTATAAAGCATTCATTTTATTTGGGTCATAAGCTTTGAGAAAGGTATTTTTATTGCAGGTGATCTCATTGGAGCATTGAAGAAGGAGTTTGAAGTTTGAAATCTTGGATCGAACGCCAGTCATTTAGGTATTTAATTTCAACTTCATTTCTTAGTTCTTTTTATTAAAAGAATGGTTGCTTGTTGTATCTATGTACTTTCCTATTTCTGTAACTAAATAATATGTACGTTGATGATCTCTTGAATTCCCTATCATAGGTAGTTTTACCTCACAACGGAATTGGAGACTCCACTGGGGAGCTCCTATTGTTGCTCTGGGAATCCTACATTATTTTTCTTCAATTTTACTGTTCCTGTTATTTTCTTGAATAATTTATAGGTTGCCTGTACCTTTCTTGGTCACTCAGACTTAGTCTTTTCATATTTTTCTTTCATTTTTTTAAATTTTTGTCAAGGCATACCCATGACCTTGTAATGCCCGCCTCGGTACCTTAACTGATTAGACTAATGAGGGTACTAGTTTTGAAATGAACCAGCTAAGTAAAACATGAACCATTTGAATTTACTTTGAAAATGTTTTAGAATGGAAAATGATGAAGGTTGAAATTACTTCAAATGAAAATGATGTATGCTCAATTGACAGAGATATAATGTTAAAATGATGAATGTTTAGTAGACTTGACTGACTGAGATACTGAAAAGAATGATACAAATATTTTATAGTACAACACTACTAATATGCATTTGAGTGTGTGTGTGTAGTGGCAGGTAAGACGATTTACCAACTGACCCACAATGGAATTATCAAGGTCGTAAGAACGGAAAGAACACTTAAGGGTACGACGACTGACTGTCGACCCTGAAGTAGCAATCCACGCAACGGGTGAAGCCGTTTCAGCTCACCCGGGGAAGCGTATGCCGTACGGGCAAGGCCATAATGAGTTGGTCACGTACGATGAGTTGAAGGGCTCGCAATAAGGAGAGCATTATCCCTCAACATCCCTTAGTCTCCGAGGAGCGTAGTTGAGAGATCACGGTAACGATTCCCGGTCGATACGCAGTACTCCCCATAAGAAGGAAGAAATGAAACTGTAGAACCCCTCCTCTAGGGTCCTTCCTGTTTAACCTGAAACTCAACCACTTGATACAAAAGAGATTAGAAAGCATAACGACTGGATAAATAAACTAAATAAGTGAATAACTTAACAAAAATAAGCAAACCTTAACCTGTCAACCCGATCCAGCTGGTCCATTATTGTCTGCGTCTTCTGTAGGATCCCTCCAGCAAAGCTCGTTTAACCGTAGGCGAAGCAACCGTTAGCTTCGCCACCCAACCATAGGCTCATGCTTTCAGTCGCATGGCCTCCCCCGAGCTTTGGGTCGTAGAGCTCACACAAGTATTTCAGAAATTCAGCTTGGGCTTCCCTTCCCACCAGGATTTCTAAGCCAAACCCTTAGATAGCAGCAAGTCTTTGAGGCATTCGAAAATTACGACAATCATCCAAATTATGGGCCCCTTACCCATTCCTTAAGCCTTCCTTATAAAGGGAAATCTCTTGCGACACATGTCGCTTCATGCATAATTAAATATTTTTAATTATTTAATTAATTAAAACACTCATCCATCCAAGTGTCAGTTTCTCTGGGAAGTGCACCTACATCCCTAAGTTTGCTCTAGTTTGTCCCCCAGATATTTTAATCAACTCCTAGCTTTTAGTTGACTAGGTGTCTAATCTATTTTGCTCCTAAATAATAATTTCTATTAATTTAAATGCTCAACAAAATAACTATTCATGTGCAAATGTCTAAGCTATTGTTATGCATTTGCTAAGTAATAATCTAGAGTTATTCTCCTAAGTTTTTATGCAGTTTAATTTAACAATCAAACTCACTAGGATCATGGTGCCGCGTCGTTGGGCTCCTGGTTCCTTAAATTTAATTCTTTGACATGGCACCACTCCGTCGGGTCCAGTCATCCATGGTTTCCATTCCTTGGCATGGTACCGCATCGTTGGGTCCTTGCGTCCATTCTTTCATTTCTCGACAGGGTACCGCATCGGCGGGCCCTTCTGCCACCATCTTTCCGTTTTGACTTGCGGGAACTTTTGTAGGGATTTTAGGAATCGTTACCATCCATCCTCCGTCTACATGCTATCTAGGGACTAATGGCGCTGAGGAGTGAGTCCGTTCTCACTGCGCGCCCCTCAACTCGTACGTGACCAGCTCCGTCGTGGGCCATCTCGTACGTCCTCACGCATTCCTCTTGAGCAAGCGGATCAATGCTTATCTGCTCATGCGTGGTATTCTTGTCGGAAGTTGACATCGTCGTCGCTTCCCCTGTGTGTGTTTTACCCGTACTCTACGACCCTCCATGTTCCTTTGTGTGTCCGTTGGTGAACCGTCTCACTTGTTTCTACACACACTTCTCGCAACAAATTATTAGTAGCACTGTTCTCAACAATCATCATCTGGTTTCTAACTCTAGCATTGTTAAACATTTATGATTTATTCAAACTGCTCATTCATCTTATCAAATATACATTTCATCGCCAAATACATAATCACCATACAGCTAGTCGTTAAGCATTATCCATCAACATAATTTTCCATAGTCATAGCTAATCGTTTAACATATGCAATTATTCATTTACCTCAACAGTTCAGATACACATACTCAAAAAAATAAGGTCAAAAGGTTATTTAATTAATGTTTCAAACAGTTGGGTCACTAAGCAAGTGCCCTCAATGTCTACAGTAGTCTAGGGGCACTACATACACCCCTACTTATTTAGAATTTCATCCCGAAGTTCAGAATAAATGCGGAAAGCTATGACGCATCTCAGTTGCGTCTTCCCAAGTCACAAAGCTAGGACTGTAGCTGTCCTACAATACGTTGACTTAACCAATCAAGGCTAAGCATTTAAGCAAGAACTGGTCAATCAATTATCCCAGTCCACACATATAATTCAATTCATTAATTCATTTATCAACTATAGTCATGCACATCATCAGGTGATTCTCCCTTATTAAGACACATCCTAACTCGAAGCGCCACTTTATTGAAGTCTGTTCCGCCGGGTCACTCAACAGGTGCTCTTGAAGTCCATAGTCATTTTAAGGGCATTACATACACCCCCTCTTGTATAGAACTTCGTCCCGAAGTTTAAATTTTGTTCTCACCCTTACGACACTAGGCTTAACTTTTAATTTCCTATTCTCATCTTCTGTCATTCTATTCTATTTTTCTCCAATAATCATGGCTATAAGCACTAGTGGTTCTTATTATTAGTTTTCTATTTCGTCCAACATAGTTCCGATACATCCTCTGGAACTTAATCGTAATTTCGCGTAATGCAAATCCAATAATACATTTAATAGTTGTCAATTCCAACATAGTTTTCCCATCTCTACTATTATCTGCAAACATCCATGATGTCCAACTGATTTACCAGTTATGTTGCATCCATAACCATACCATAGTTTATTCAATCATCCTTTCGCATAACAAATCTAAACAAGAATTCCATCTGTGGGATATCCTTTCCCCCAATACAAAAAAGGTAAACATCATGCCATATGGGGTAAAATACTGATGGTAAGTTATAATCACAGGCTAACAAATCAAGAGTGATTATCAAATATTCCAAAATCCAACTCCCAAAAGACTACATTTAAAGCCCCAACTGTTTTTATTAATGTTGTTTCTCGATTTGACGAGATTCTAAGCATCAGTACTTAGCAACTTAATCGAACATATTAAACTTTAGCTTCTAGACCTTTCTTCAATAATATCATGTCTTGATCAATGAGCTTATGACATTCTAACCTCATTTCATTGTTCATGTTGTCATAGGACCAGTTCAGCAGATTCATCAAGTTGCACACCGTGGGTTTTCTTAACCTCGTTGAGTTCCATCTCAGGTTAGTCGTATTTTCATCAAGGGCTAACCATGGCCAAATGTAGTGTAGTGTCTCATCATGTAAGACTTGTCATGTAAGACTTGTCGTTGTTGCTAAATTTTTATTTTTTATTTTTTATTTTTTTAAAATATTTATGTCTCTCCTTTGCTTCCTTGATCTACCATCGTGATAAAGGCCATGTAATTAAGGGTCATTTACTGATGTTTTTATCAACAAGTCAAATTCATTCATTAGCCACCTAACATATACTCATACGTATGCTCCGTCACATAATACCTTACTACTAACCCCATTTAGAGTATGCATATGTATTCGTATATTTTATTCATCACAATTCTTATACCATTATCATCTTAAAAAAAATGTGCATAACTATATGCATATTTTCTTATTCCATAGTTCCTTTTCATGCTCTATATATTCATATATTCTATATAAAGTATCCATCCCATAGCAAGGATATGGGTTATATACCAAATGTAAAGCCTCTTCACGCAGCTACAACTTAACCCTTTCTAAAATATCCCAATCCCACGATAAGTTACATTGTAAGTATAATAGCCCTTTAACCTTCCATATTCCTCCATGAAAGAATTATGAGTTAAAACAAGTCATTAATTTTTCTCATACTTCTAGCTATCTCAAATGCCTTCCCCCTTTTCATTTGATTCATGTTACCATATGACGAAGTATAAGTTAAAATATGACTTGTGGAATATAATGTAATATCTTTTCACTTAGTCCAAATCATTATAATATGAATTATAAATTTATACTTAATAATCTCTTTTCACTAATTCCTATCATCACTTAAAATATATATATAATTAAACACTCTATTTATCTTTTTAACTAAATAATTTAACCCCTAATATCTCTTGAACATCAATAAACCAACATTTACAATTTACATTCCTTATACGCATTATGCGATTAAAATATATCTATATATATTTTAAACTACACCCTTTAGCAAATAATATCTCTTGAAAATACATGTTCAAAGGATAGTATATAAATTTCTTTAAAGAATGTGCATATCCATATTCTATTTTAAAGGAACTACATATATACTTTCTTTAAAGATATAATTTCAAGAACGACAACTAAATTCATTAAATGATATCTATATATATTCTTTTCCATTCTAGGAAAACTATAAAAATGCATTAAACTGTATCCTTATTATTTTTCCAGAATTATATATAACATCAAAAATATAGATTCAATTGATTAGCATCTAGATCCAATAAAGGAATTATACATTCTTTTCTATTCAAAGACAATACAAGGGTTTATTAAATATACATTTTCAAAGATCACTATATCAAATCCGTGAAAGGCATAAATCCAAGGAGTAAGATGCATCTCTAATTACAATATAGAATATAAAAGGTATCGACTGGTCCAATATCTCGGAAGGATGTTCTCCGTTGGAATCTAATAAATTACGGTTTATAAGGTAATGTGTAATATATGTAGGCCAAACTCTACCCTACTCTATGTTATCATATGGTAAAAGTACAAACTAAAACTACCATAGTATAAACCCGAGATGTACGCATATGGCATCCTATGATAAGTTCAGTTAATTAAGTGCAGGACACAAAAGATGCTGAATAGTTAAATTAACCGAGAAGCTAGTCAAATCGGCGCAAATTCTTATAGAGATCTATTCAGGGAAAAGACCGGCATAGAGGCCTTGAGTTAGATCAATCTTGTGGCTGAGTTCTTGGATTAAGGGTATCATTCGAGTTTGATTTGATTCAGAATTTGATAAAGAGAGGCAATATTTAAATTGGCACGGTGGAGGGTAATGGAATAAAATAAAAGAATTGTGGATACCAGAACTCGGATCAGATTCAACCAACAGGTGGATTGACACAAGTATAATGCGTAAAGATCGATTTGATTTGAAGTTGAGATAATATATCAAAAGTAAAGCAGATCACAGAGCATTGGTTATGCAATATTTATGATTCTGGACATTGAGTGCATGTAACAAAAAGGTACAGGGTTCATAGTATCGGCGATCACATACTCAAACTCTTGATTTGGAATTTACGGTTTTAACAGGCATAGGTTGATATATACTCAGAGGTCTTGCGAACATGACTGGAGAGTTTACATCCATTGAAGTTGAAATTACTGTGTGTGGAGTGTTGGTCATAAGCAATGTAAATCTCGAGGTGGGAAATAATGAGGCACCGGGCGGAGGGTCGGTGACTCCCAGACCAGACAACTCAGTTCAAAGAGTAAAGAGTAGAGTCCAGGAACAATCGTTTGCAGAGGGGGTTGTTCGATGGAAATTAGAAATGGAAATATTACAAACTCAAACATGGAGTGAGGTAATACGTCAAGACAGATCCGTGAGGTACTGATCTAGCAGGATCCGTATATAAGATTTAATAAAATTTTGGAATCGATAATACTTCATCAATCTGAGATTCCTGAACATAATACGACTATATGAGTTCAGTGTGTTTGGGCTATTACATATCGAAATCGGCGGTTGTACTGGACAGAAGCCCCAATCAGCAAGATTGCACGATCGATGAATGCATCGTTTGATATAAATATCAACACGTGTAGCGTGGATGCCGATTCTTCAGGGCCGCGTGATTCATGGGACAGGTCTGTGGCAATTAGACTAGTTAGATGCAGTTAATAACAGAATGTACCAGTTTATACTTGTTCCAATATTGGGATTGGATATCCTGGCACCGGATTCATATAGTGATATCAGGGTAATGCAAACTCGATTTCTCATAAAGAATAATTAGAATCGAATTACACAGTAATGACAAAGTAATGCAACTCGATTTCTCATAAAGGAAAATTAAGATCGGATCATACAGTGATGACAGAGTAATGCAAACTTGGAGAATCACTTCTCGTTCGATACAAAATCAAATTTATAAGAAAAATATAGGCAAAGTTCTACAGATCTAGGATCGGAAATAAAAAGTACAGTGTATGCAAACTTGGAGAATCAACTTCTCATTCGATACAGAATTAAATATATAAGAAAATATAGGCAGAGTTCTACAGATCTAGGATCGCTTATTCGACGGAATACACAATCTCAAGAAATTTATTTCCTACTCATTCGATTAAACATTGAATAAGTTCCAGCTCGGCAGTAAGGTTCAACTACCAAAACAAGCTGACACCTCGGTTACTTAACATCGGTCAATGCGCATCTCTTAGTGAATTAACCAGTCGTGGAGTTGACTGACAACTCATTACTTGAACTGGAGATTGATGCAGATCCCTTATCAATCTAAGAGATTAAACCTGCTCACTGGAGGATAAAGGTGCGGATTTATTTTCTATAATTAGAAGATTTGATAAATCAGTTTCAGATTTATTAAATACAAGACTGCAATTGATGTCAATAATATGGAGTCCTATGTAGATCTACTTTGAATCGAATAGTTTATACCTGTTAACTGGGGATAAAGGCGCAGATCTGCTTATTCAGAATTAATAATTAATAATTATAATCAATAATTTCCAGTTTAAATCGCATTTGGCATTAACGCATCAACAGGAACCCATTCTAAACCTTCAGATCCAAACTGCGCATGTATACATAGCTACGAGAAGCAATTTGATACTACAGATCTGATTAGGGCATTACACAGTAATATCGACAGATTTAAATTAAAACTTTTAGGTTTGAGTTCTGAATTTACAGTATGGATGCCGAACTGAACCTATCATTCACCACAGTATTTAGATATGCGATGCCGAACCCAATAAGGGGACTCAGCGCTTCATCAAACATAAGTCTAATTGAATGAAGATCGAGCACTGTCATTGAGGATACAGAGTCGATCTGGGCATTCATCCAATACTGGGTTTAAATATGAGATGCCGATGAAAATGAGGGGACTGAGCACTTCATCAAAACATAAGTGGATTTAATTCTGGAGATCGAGCTCTGTTATTGAGGATACAGATTCGAAGGACAATAGACTTGGACTCACGGTTGGGAGAACCTGGTAGCTGAAACTTATGCAAAAAGGAAACGAATACTACACCGCAGACCCAGACGGTAGCGTGGGACAACCTTATCGACAGGAAGCCAATAAAATCTTCTGGTGCATAACATTCTAAAACATACAGAGTATCACTCGCTAAACAAGGAGTTGAATTTAAAATTTCAGATCTAAATAAAAGATTAAACAGCATACAGAGTACAATGGTAATAACAGAGAAACCCAAATAATTATAGGTTAGGTTTCGCATATTTCCCCAGGGTGAGACGGCTCGACAATTTCAAAAGCTGAAGACCGAAGATCATAACTTCTATTTGAAATAACACTACTAGCGATACATAAAATATCTATTACTGGGCGATATACATAATTATATATATATATATATATTTTTTCAGATCTATCATTTCTTTTTCTTTTCTGTTTTCCAGCTTTTCTTTATACCATAACACAGAAAGTTAGATATCTAGATGTTCATTGTACAGTAATTATATCCTAACTGGACGTAGAACCAAGCTCTACCATTTCCAATCATAAAATATGAATGAATATGAAATAATTAAGCAAACAAAAACCTGTTGGAATAGTTGATCCGGTGTAATTCCACGGAAGTCGCAGCCCCAATCCTGTCGTTGTCCTCCACGAATCACCAACGAACCCCTGTCAAAATATGAGTCCGGTGCCCTCAAGGCTCGACCGGCTCTGATACCAAATGTAGAACCCCTCCTCTAGGGTCCTTCCTGTTTAACCTGAAACTCAACCACTTGATACAAAAGAGATTAAAAAGCATAACGACTGGATAAATAAACTAAATAAGTGAATAACTTAACAAAAATAAGCAAACCTTAACCTGTCAACCCGATCCAGCTGGTCCATTGTTGTCTGCGTCTTCCGTAGGATCCCTCCAGCAAAGCTCGTTTAACCGTAGGCGAAGCAACCGTTAGCTTCGCCACCCAACCATAGGCTCATGCTTTCAGTCGCATGGCCTCCCCCGAGCTTTGGGTCGTAGAGCTCACACAAGTATTTCAGAAATTCAGCTTGGGCTTCCCTTCCCACCAGGATTTCTAAGCCAAACCCTTAGATAGCAGCAAGTCTTTGAGGCATTCGAAAATTACGACAATCATCCAAATTATGGGCCCCTTACCCATTCCTTAAGCCTTCCTTATAAAGGGAAATCTCCTGCGACACATGTCGCTTCATGCATAATTAAATATTTTTAATTATTTAATTAATTAAAACACTCACCCATCCAAGTGTCAGTTTCTCTGGGAAGTGCACCTACATCCCTAAGTTTGCTCTAGTTTGTCCCCCAGATATTTTAATCAACTCCTAGCTTTTAGTTGACTAGGTGTCTAATCTATTTTGCTCCTAAATAATAATTTCTATTAATTTAAATGCTCAACAAAATAACTATTCATGTGCAAATGTCTAAGCTATTGTTATGCATTTGCTAAGTAATAATCTAGAGTTATTCTCCTAAGTTTTTATGCAGTTTAATTTAACAATCAAACTCACTAGGATCACGGTGCCGCGTCGTTGGGCTCCTGGTTCCTTAACTTTAATTCTCTGACATGGCACCACTCCGTCGGGTCCAGTCATCCATGGTTTCCATTCCTTGGCATGGTACCGCATCGTTGGGTCCTTGCGTCCATTCTTTCATTTCTCGACAGGGTACCACATCGTCGGGCCCTTCTGCCACCATCTTTCCGTTTTGACTTGCGGAAACTTTTGTAGGGATTTTAGGAATCGTTACCATCCATCCTCCGTCTACATGCTATCTAGGGACTAATGGCGCTGAGGAGTGAGTCCGTTCTCACTGCGCGCCCCTCAACTCGTACGTGACCAGCTCCATCGTGGCCCATCTCGTACGTCCTCACGCATTCCTCTTGAGCAAGCAGATCAATGCTTATCTGCTCATGCGTGGTATTCTTGTCGGAAGTTGACATCGTCGTCGCTTCCCCTGTGTGTGTTTTACCCGTACTCTACGACCCTCCATGTTCCTTTGTGTGTCCGTTGGTGAACCGTCTCACTTGTTTCTACACACACTTCTCGCAACAAATTATTAGTAGCACTGTTCTCAACAATCATCATCTGGTTTCTAACTCTAGCATTGTTAAACATTTATGATTTATTCAAACTGCTCATTCATCTTATCAAATATACATTTCATCGCCAAATACATAATCACCATACAGCTAGTCGTTAAGCATTATCCATCAACATAATTTTCCATAGTCATAGCTAATCGTTTAACATATGCAATTATTCATTTACCTCAACAGTTCAGATACACATACTCAAAAAAATAAGGTCAAAAGGTTATTTAATTAATGTTTCAAACAGTTGGGTCACTAAGCAAGTGCCCTCAATGTCTACAGTAGTCTAGGGGCACTACAGAAACTGTCAAAAGGGCCCGTCGAAGAGGTACCTAGACAAGAACGAGAGAAAGAAAATTAATCAATGGTATAAATGAAAATTTCACATAAGATTTAAGAAATATTTTATTTCATTTTGTTCTATTTTATAGATTTGAATAATTATATTCAAGATTTTATTTTTAATTGATTTCATTAATTCGAATTATTCATTTTAATTGATTTTATTAACTTGAAAAAGAATTGAAGAGATTGACTTTATTTATATTAAATTTGATTAATTTTATTAAGAAAAACTATTATTTATTCAAAAGATTTTATAGATTTTATTAGTTTAAATCATTTTATTAAAGATTCTATTTAATTGACTTCATTATTTTGAGAAAGAATTGAAATAGGTCATTAATAAAAGAATTGTTTTTCTTTTATTATTACTCAATATTTTACTTTAATTAAATTTACTATTCATTTGAATTATTTTATAAAGAGGAAATTTAAAATAGATTATACTTTTAGTAAAAAGAATCACCTTTTAATTTAATCTTAATTTTAGGAAAAGAAAGAAAAATAGAAAGCAATACGTCTAACTAAAAGATTGTTAAGTAAACTAAATGAGAACCAAAAGAGAAGTAGAACTCTTATACACCTAACTCCCACTGATCTAGGGATTTAGGTGCACATTAAAGACATTAAGAAAACACATGTGTTAGAGAATATTGGAAATTAAAATATTAAATTAAATTAAATATGTGCATGGACAGACACATGGCACACAGACTTTTGCTCTATAATGAGGGAGGAGAAGGAGAGAAAGGGATCTCTTGCTCCCTAATGCTGGATGGTCATCATAATATCGGATTATGTTATGATCCTTGGAGTTGGGATTAGCAGGAATGAGGATTTGGGAGATCCTTTCGGGAGGCTAGCTTGTGTGTTCTTACGACCCCATTAGCTCGGGGGTTCGGGGTGAAGGAGAGTAACCCCGATACGGTAGGGAGGTCAACCGTGGGGTCACTCGCTACTTCGTCAGGAAATTGGATTGGATCGTGCGGAAACCACTTCGAGGACTCCATCTATTCGCTGAACCAATCATCGGAAACAAGTTTGAAGTATTTAGTTTATTTATTTTGCTAACTCTTGTGGTGGAATGAATAAATCTGGGTATATAGTTTTTATTTATTGATATTCATGTACTGCAATAGATAGAACTAGATCTATGACCTCTATATCTTCTTCTGAAAAATCGTATTAGAAGTTCTCAAAATTAATTATATTTATATTTTTCAAATTCCGTGGAAATCTTTTAGGGAACCCGAAATGGGAGACCCCATCTAACCGAAATCGCATTTTCACTCATCTGTACATATCTTTTATCGGATCTAAAGGAGCTAACTTGACCTAAATTTATCTCCGATCTGGCCCAATCGTATTCAGTTTGCATGAGTCAGATCTGCGTTCACATATTAATCCCAGCAATGAGTTGTTACTGTGTTTTAATTACAGTGCTCATCAAGACCGAGTCTGTATGCCTGTATTTCCATTATAGTAGTGCTCATCAAGACCGAGTCTGTATGCCTGTATTTCCATTATAGTACTCAGTTTTCATGAGTCAGATCGGCGTTCACGTTTAAACTCTGGCAATGAATTTGCTCAGATCGAAACTGTATTTCAATTACTGTGCTCATCTCTACATCGAATCGGATTCGTATTTAAGTTCTCGGACTAAGTTATGCCCAGATCGATTGGGTGTTTATATTTCAGTGCTCTTCTCCTTTACACAGATCGAGAAAGGTAATAAGTTATCTAAATGCCCAGATTGAATGTATTAAGTTATGCCCATTGATTTATCCTAGTTCAGAAAGGTAATCATTTAATTATGCCAGGTTGGCAGTTAGGTATGAATGCTTTATTTCTGTTTGAAATTGATTATTGATTCGAAAAGAGCATTTAGATAAGCTTGTTTTATTTATGTTTTAAATTGATTATTCGAAAAGGCAGTTAGACAAGCATGTTGTATTTCTGTTTTAAATTGAATTTACTGTTGTAAGTGATGTCTATATTATATTCATTTAAGTATAAAAGTTATGATGCGGCCCGTGTAATAGTTCAGTTACTATTTTATAATTTATCTTGTAAAATTAAAAATGGAAGTAACATATATCGCAATTATTTTAATTAAATATAAAGGTTTCTTTATGACAGGTGTAGTAGTTACTTATAGTCTGAACTGGAGGGGAAAAGTTAAAGGATGTTAACTTTTCATTTATATGCCAATAGTGAAAGAAACAATATATATATTTTATTATAAATATTTTAATGTATGTTAGTTATCATCTCAAGTGGTGGGGAAAGTTAAGGAAAGTTAACTTTTCAGTTATATGCCAATAATTGATTATATTTTATTATAGCTTTTTTTTTTATTTGATAAAAATTATTGGAAAGATAGTTCATTTATATGTGGATATGAGAGAATGCATTATTTCATCTCTTAAGTCATTTATAGAATAAAATGAAATAATCAAAGTATTATTATTATATAACTCATTTATATGTTGATATGAGACAATGCATCATTCTATTTGTTAAGTCATTTATAGAATAAAAGGAAATAATTCAAGTGTCATTATAATATAATTCATTTATTTATTGATACAAAACAATGCGATATGCTATTTTTTAAGTCTTTAATAAAAATAAATGAAAGGGTCAATGCTTTATTATAATTATAATTCATATATATAGTGATATGGAGTTGATGTTAGAGATATAGTAAATTTACATCAAATTATTTATGGGACAATATGAATTATGTGGAAATTAAGTGGTTTTTATTTAAATAGTGAATTTGCACCATAAGAAATGTGCTCGTCATGAGCACATTTAGGAAGTTTTACATAAGAATGGTTATGGTTGGCTAGAACGAATGTGTTAAAAAAAAAAACATGACAACGACAAGCCCTTGTGAAGAGTCCCTACTTGGTAGTATGCATCGAATCCGTTGTTATATGTTAAATGATATTTTATTAATAGGTTAGTGAGAAACTTCACCAATGAAGTTGGGGTGAATTGAAAGTATATGTTTATGGCCTTAAAATTAATACTTCGGTAAGGGGTTAGTACTTATTCATAGTGAAAGAAAATGCACCCAATATTGTTGGGAGTTAAACTAATGAAAGCTACATGGCGTCAACAATAGAATAGGAAACGTGAAGGATTGTTTAAATGGATTTTAGTAAACTAAAGGAGAAGAGATGGTATGTGTATTAAATTATTTGTTTGAAGTTATGGCTTAAAGTAATTAAATCATGAATTATGATTGTTATTCTAATTATCGTTCTATAATAAGATTGGATACGAATGTTGATAATTGTCTTCTAAGCTAAGTTATGACATGCACTTGCTACGAAGATCGACGTAGAAAAAAAATCGAAGCTGCGATTTTTACTTCTTCTCCTTCGGCAAGGGTACTTCCAACTTCTCGAACAGGTTAAAATTATTCTCCTCTAAGTTTGCTAGTATGTAAGTTTGAATGATATTCATGGTTCATATACTTGATGAGGGGTTTTGCGTCAAGAATTTTATCGATTGGTTGTAAATGCTTATCCTCTAAAATCAAGGCGATGGCTTCGCAGGTATGCACTACTAGTTTGTAATCATGCTTGAGATTGTGAAAAGAGAGAAGTTAAACTTACATTGAATTATAGAATCTTACATGTACTTGAGTTAGGAAGAGGAGAAAACCCTATATAACTTTGTTTATAAAAATTTGAGATTATACTTTTAGCTATACTAAGTAAATGGCACTCCAGTATTTAATTATACTTTGGATTATGAAAAGAGAGAGGTTGCATGTAAGATTGGTTTAGGAATGAATAAGGTATGCATTGAAGAACCGAATTAGGAAGAGTTAATCCTTATTTTGAAATTCAGATATTGTTTAAAATATATGATAGTTATATGTAATCATAGAAAAGGAAGAAGTTGGAATTGAAGGTTTTTATCCCTTATGTTGAAATGTGTCGGTGCTTTAAGGATTTTCGTAAATGATGTACTTGTAGTTTTGTTGAATGGAAAGAATTTGTCGTAGATGATTTCAATCACAGTTACAATTAATGAGCCAATAGATGACTGCTGTGGGGATTACTACACTATGAAAGGTGCGATTTAGTTATATTATCAATTATGCGAATTATACTTATATGAGGGTAGAAAAGAAGAAATGAAATGTTATTATCAATTGTGGTTATGTTGAAGAAATGAATATGAAAAGAAAGTGAAAACTCACCGTGGAAGCACATGAGACTTAACTTCGGGACGAAGTTTTAATAAGAGGGGGTGTATGTAATGCCCGCCTTGGTACATTAACTGATTAGACTAATGAGGGTACTAGTTTTGAAATGAACCGGCTAAGTAAAACACGAACCATTTGAATTTACTTTGAAAAAGCTTTAGAATGGAAATTGATGAAGGTTGAAATTACTTGAAATGAAAATGATGTACGCTCAATTGACAGAGATATAATGTTAAAATGATGAATGTTTAGTAGACTTGACCGACTGAGATACTGAAAAGAATGATACAAATGTTTTATAGTACATCGCTATTAATATGCGTTTGAGTGTGTGTGTGTAGTGGCAGGTAAGACGATTTACCGATTGACTCACAATGGAATTATCGAGGTCGTAAGAACGAAAAGAACACTTAAGGGTGCGACAACTGACTGTCGACCTTGAAGTAGCAATCCACGCATGGGTGAATCCATTTCATCTCACCCAAGGAAGCGTATGCCGTACAAGCAAGGCCATAATGATTTGGTCGCTTATGATGAGTTGAAGGGCGCGCAATAAGGAGAGCCTTATCCCTCAACATCCCTTAGTCTCCAAGGAGCGTAGTTGAGAGATAGCTGTAACGATTCCCGGTCGTTACGCAGTACTCCCCATAAGAAGGAAGAAATGAAACTGTCAGAAGGCCCCGCCTAAGAGGTACCTAGACAAGAACGAGAGGAAGAAAATTAATCAATGGTATAAATGAAAATTTCACATAAGATTTAAGAAATCCTTTATTTCATTTTGTTCTATTTTATTGATTTGAATAATTCTATAAGATTTTATTTTTAGTTGATTTCATTAATTCGAATTATTCATTTTAATTGATTTTATTAACTTGAAAAAGAATTGAAGAGATTGACTTTATTTATATTAAATTTGATTAATTTTATTAAGAAAAATTATTATTTATTCAAAATATTTTATTATTTTAAATCGTTCTATTAAAGATTCTATTTAATTTACTTCATTATTTTGAGAAAGAATTGAAATAGGTCATTAATAAAAGAATTGTTTTTCTTTTATTATTATTCAAGATTTTACTTTAATTAAATTTACTATTCATTTAAATTTTTTTATAAAGAGGAAATTTAAAATAGATTATACTTTTAGTAAAAGGAATTATCTTTTAATTCAATCTTAATTTTAGGAAAATAAAGAAAAGTAGAAAGCAATAAGTCTAACCAAAAGATTGTTAAGTAAACTAAATGAGAACCAAAAGAGAAGTAGAACTCTTATACACCTAACTCCCACTGATCTAGGGATTTAGGTGCACATTAAAGATGTTAAGAAGACACATGTGTTTGAGAATATTGAAAATTAAAATATTAAATTAAATTAAATATGTGCATGGAAAGACACATGGCACACAGGATTTTGCTATATAATGAGGGAGGAGAAGGAGAGAAAGGGATCTCTTGCTCCCTAATGCTGGATGGTCACATAATATCAGATTATGTTATGATCCTTGGAGTTGGGATTAACCGGAACGGGGATTGGGAGATCCTTTCGAGAGGCTAGCTTGTGTGTTCTTATGACCCCATTAGCTCGGGGGTTCGAGGTGAAGGAGAGTAACCCCGATACGGTAGGGAGGTCAACTGAGGGGTCACTCGGTACTTCATCAGGAAATTGGATTGGATCGTGGAGAAACCACTTCGAGGACTCCATCTATCCGCTGGACCAACCATCAAAAACAAGTTTGAAGTATTTATTTTATTTATTTTGCTAACTCTTGTGGTGGAATGAATAAATTTGGGTATATAGTTTTTATTTATTGATATTCATGTACTACAATAGAAAGAACTAGATCTGTGGCCTCTATATCTTCTTCTGAAAAATCGTACTAGAAGTTCTGAAATTAATTATACTTATATTTTTCAAATTCTGTGGAAGTCTTTTGGGGAAACCGAAATGGGGGACCCTACAGACCTGTACATAATTACATCCGTGGCTTTTTCCCTACACCTGCGAGTTTCTTACTTGCAGACCCGCGAGTTGTTTTCACATACAGTCGCAGTTTTCCCCTGAGTTTTTGACTTTAGGGTTAGGGTTTGAGTTTTTGGTTTGTCCTTGATTGATGAAATCCTTCTTTGTAAGTCTTTTGACTTTTTATACTTGTCTGAGGGTTTATATTGATATTTTGAACTCTTCTTGAAATTTATTCTTGGTTTTCTTTGGTTTGCTTGTTTTAACTGACTCGGGTCTTTCGAATCCACTTTATATTTGGTCGGCACTTTGAGTCTCTTTTTTATGCTCACTGGTTTGTAGAGAGCAGTATGATATCTTCTTAGATTCTTTGCTTTCTCATTTATATCAGTGATTTACTTAGTTTTTTTCAACCAAACTTAGTTACTTCTTGTCATTTAGTGGAAACTTTGTGGGTTTGTTATTTTCATATTTCCGTTGAGAGTAGGTTTCTTAGTTTGATAGACTTAGGTATAGTTAGTTGTACTTGCATTTTATAATGTTCTTGTTTCATTTACAATTATTTTCCATTTCCTTTTATTAAAGAGAAAACTTAAAAAGCAAGTATTTCTTTTGAACAAGAGCATTTCTTTTTTAGATTTTAGTTGTTTATACTAAATTTCTTGAAAAGACAAAAACATTCTTTTAATTTTTAGGTTTACTTTCCAAGTTTTAGTTTCGAAAGATAAGCGTGGAGAAATTGTGAAAAGGATTTGCATTTCATGTACTTTGCTTTGATAGTTGGAACCATTATGCACACATTTCACTCCTTTTTTGAGTAAGTTAAAGCCTTAAAAATAATTAGTTAATTTAAAATCTATTTAGTAACTTTTATTTTTGGCGGACACATACATCAACTAGCTTAGGCTAGGGTTTTGGATCATATCATCTTTAACCATACAAAACCATTTTAAACTCAAAATCGTAGTAAGACTATCTTTAGGTAAATCCACTCTTGTAAAAGGTGTGCCGGGAATCTCCACTAAAACCGGACTTAAGCACGAGGTCGTGTGAGGTTGACTAGTTGGGGATACCCCCCCTCTTCTCAATCACGCATCTACCAGAACTGATATGCGTACATGGATCCTTAAGTACCTTGTGTACTCTTGGATTTCGGGCTTAGTTACCCTGCCCATGTGTTTTAGTTCGACCTGCTATTGTTCCCCGGGACTCTTGTTTCATTGATGGTAGCTTTAGTATATTGACCACTAGGACTCTACACAGGTGACAGTGGAAGGCTATTTCCATTTTACCTTGGTCAGGCGTGGGAGGAAATACCTTGCAATTATTTGGGAGGGCGGTTGGCAATTCAAACGCTTGCACCTGAAGACTCTGTATTGTGGACCCCGGGTAAATGTCCTTCATTACTCCATTGGTTTGTTTTGGGCCCTAATCATCCCATAATTCCCTTTGGGAGACTATATGTTTGCTAGGTCTGGATCACTTTAGGAAAATTTTGTAGTGGTGTGCTCTGTGCTTATTGTTGTTCTAGCGGCCCCTAGGTTCAACACTTAGAAAATTTTGTTGCAAGTGTGGAGGACCAATCTCTTTGTAGGTCTAGGAGGTTGAAAAACCTTCCTCCACTCACTATGGAGCCTCCATCGCCACCTCAACGGCGCAGAACTGATTAAAGAGGTTCTTTTGAACTAGTTGGTACAACTGAAACTCCTATAGAACCCCAACTTATTTCTCAAGCTTCTTTGGTCCCAGAGACTATAGAGGTTTAAGAATTGCCAACAGAAGATTTTACAAGACATTTCAACCCTACGTTAACTGGACCAGAGGACCCATTACTAGAAAGAGTTGTTTATTTAGGACTAACTGAGTTAAGTGCATACAGATTTACACCTGGTTTTAGTGTGGATAATGTAGGAGATGGATCGAGAGCTCCACATGCTCCCACATCGGCCATTAAACCTGGAGATTTTTCTCCTCCACATACTAATACCTTGGTACCAATCTCTTTGCAAATGTATTTTGCTCTGAGCACTTCTTTTAGTTTCAATGTTGGATCCTCAGGGACATCTAGTACTCAGTTCACACTGACATCTGCTCCTTTTGGGTCCACTATTGGTTCTTCCAATATTCTTTTTTTAGGAATACCTACAGTACCATATACATCTTCCTCGTTTATCCAACAATTCCACACTAATCCCATCTCATCTCCTTTTAATCAAGGTTTTCCTTGGCATGGAGGGCATATTGCTCCTTCTACACCATTTGTGGGCTCAATGCCTACCCCTTATGTTGCTCAAATGCTGAGTTTTAATCCCTTCATAGGATTTAATGTACATTCTACAAATTTCCAAAGTTCCAATGTACATGTCAGTACTACTCCTTTTTCACTTTTTGGTGGAGGAGGTAGTAATACTTACACACATACTCCATTTGGAAGTACTTACACTCAGCCGCAATGGACTGGGACTCAAGGAAGTAATCCACTATTAATGGCTGGAGCAATTTCCAGAACACTTTTTCACCCTAAACAATGGCTGGGGGCAACCCTTACCAACCTTATGGGAATTATGGTCTTGGTATTTTTCCTTACCATATTCCTCAAAATCAAATGCCATCTGCACGACCCCTCTTACATTTTCTGGTAACTTTGAATCTATCGGATCTTTTGAAATTAATGAATGACCTAGTGCGACATAATCTTACTTGGCCTCCAGTCCCAACCAAACTTCCTTCATACATTCCAAAATTTGAAGGTCAAACTGGTGAAGACCCAGGGAACCATGTAACAACATTTCATTTGTGGTGTTCCTCGAACTCGCTAAATTATGACTCAATTCGATTGAGGCTATTTCAAAGAACCTTGACTAGTTTTGCAGCCAAATGGTACATCGAGTTACCGAAAACAACTTATAACATTTTTTGTGATTTGGAAATGGTATTCTTGAACCATTTCCAACTTCTCGTTCGGTGTGATGCTGGTACAGACCTTCTCTCTACTTTCAGACAGAATAAGGCCACTCATTTATCATATCACATTCAATAGTGGAGAAGACAGAAACAAATCATTAAGGATGAAATCCCCACGGAATTTCTATTATAGTGGTTTCTAAAATCAATATTACCTTACATCTCTAAATATGTGTCGATTTCTGGGGTTACTTCTGAGGAAGAAGCCATTCTAAGGACCCAACAGCTTGACTTGGTTTATGCTCAGTCTGGGATCCTTTATGAAATCATTCTTGATGCACCTAGGTCAAATGTTGATCTTGGAAAACCCAAACCCAGGCCACATGCTGACGACATTGTGGGTTCAGCTGACTCATCTGCATTAGAAGCTTTGCAAAAGCAAGTTCATGCACTCTCTATAAAGTATTTTGTTTCGGAAGCAACTACTGTTGCATCCTCCCCTACACAAACAGAAACTGTACAAGATGTGCATTCTAATCCAAAGGGTCCTCGGAAACCCAACAACAAGAATAAGGGAAAGAAAGGGGATGGAAACCAACAAAATCCCAAAACTACTGAAAATGTCGAGGAGGGAAAAAGAAGAAAAGAAGAATGTGAAGTTTCCTTACAAACTTTTTAAAGACGATCACCTTACTCATCAATGTCCTCTCATGGATGAATCCCAAAAGTTGTTAAGTCAAAAGAAACCAGTTGTTCTGAAGGATCCTTTTCCCAAAGGACAAGGCCCAACTTCTGGAAGTTCTAATACTGGGGGCACTTCTCGTGCCAAACATGATGATCAATCCTACATCAATATGGTTAATACACACACGTTATTGCAAACTAGAGCCAATAATTATACCATGGATATGCCATATAAAGATAAAGAAGTTCGAGAAACATATGTTCCTCTACACATAGAGAGACCTACAGATCCTATGCCGAAGGTACCGAAAGGCATCTATAGATGGGCATCGCACAACCCTAATGCTAGGGAGGCTCCAAACTACTCAGTTGTAGAGGACCTAACCCAAACGCCATGTGCCATGTATGATCTAGAAGTTTTGCAAAGTTTCCCATCGCAATGGAATGCACTTTTAGTGGCGATAGGAAGTATGGATTCTTCCAACTTGTTGGATAGATTTGATATGTCAAATGTCAAACCATGGTTTCCCTGTCACATAGATTTCCAAATCGAGGTAGTCCGTGGCTCCAAAACCATTGGATGAATGGTAGTAGATGAAGGCGCGTCCACGTCCATAATGTCTATCTCTTATTGCCAAGTCCTTATCTCTCCTGAGTTATCCCCTTCGACCACATTGCTTATCGTGTTTGATGGAACATCTTTCCGTCCACATGGAATCTTACTATCATTTGAAATCCAACTAGCGGATAAAGTAGTTTCAGTAGAGGTAGAAGTTGTAGATGCTTCTCTCGATTACAACTTTTTATTGGGAAGAAGTTGGAAGTATGCAATGAAAGCCATTCCTTCATCTTTTTTTCGGGTGCTTATGTTCCCTCATCAAGGAAGGATTGTCACGATTGACCAACTATCCTTCGCCCAGAAAAGCAACACAACTTCTTTGGATTCAAATATCCCTTGTATTGATCAACCCCATCCGCCCAATGATAACTTAGGAGTAGGTATGTATTCATCATTAATGGGAACTTTTGATTTACCTGCTCCTATTAATTATATTGGTTCAACGAGTCATGCTAGCATGTCATCTAAGGAATTTTTCACCATCACAAAAACAATTGATCCTTGGATTCTTCCTACTCAAGAAGAACCAATCGTGCCCTTATCCATCGAAAAAGTGACCTACCAAGCATCACAAAACTTTGGGATGGATTACATCTCGACTCCTTTGGTCTCTAGTGAGTCAGATATTGATTATGCACCTGCATGGGAAGTTGACTCTACCCATTCATTCGATTGTTTAGACACTATGTTTCCATCTGATGAACCTATTCTGGAAGCTATGGTGGGTTTGGATCATCCTTGGGAACATATGCATCACCGATCCTAATTCCTTCAAGATATGAACAAGTTCAAGAATGGAGAGTTTTCAATGAGACCTGGTGGAAATGTTGATTTGTCCACTACACCTTTAACGAAACAAGGGATTTTAGCTGAAGGTAATATGGAAAATATTTCAACAACTATCCCTATCAATATTTCCATCAAACCTAATGTCATGGAAAATATTTTCATTGGAGCAAATTGTTCTCCTCAAGAGATCAGTTTGTGCACCAACTTATTTAAAGAATTCTGCTATGTTTTTTCCTGTTCATATGAGGAGATGCCAAGCATTGACCCGTCTATCGTCGAACATGTTATTACGACATATCCTAATGTGAAACCAGTTCGAAAAAATCTTTGTCCATTTAATCCTAGGAAATTTGCAGGCATTAACGCTGAAGTTGAAAAGATCCTTCAGGTCGATTTCATTTATCCTATCGACATGACAGAATGGGTGTCCAACCCAGTCCCAGTTGATAAAAATCAAGGTACTATCCGCGACTCTACATATTCTATGGACCTTAACAAATCCTGTCCAAAAGACAACTATCCCACACCATTTATTGACCAAATTATCGATGCGTGTGCAGTACATGAAATTTTCTCTTTCATGGATGGTTTTTCAGGATACAATCAAATCCAAATCAAACCTGAAGACCAACATAAAACGAATTTCATATGTCCTCGGGGTACTTTTTCCTATAGGAAAATGCCATTCAGATTAAAGAATGATGGGGCTACTTTCCAGCGATCCATGAACTTCGCTTTCCATGATATCAAACATGTGGTTGAACCTTATTTGAATGATTTACCTACGCAATCTCGAAAGAGAAGAGATCATCATGATCATTTACGACTTGTATTTGAGCAATGCAAATATTACAAGATTCGATAAACCCTACAAAATGTGTATTTTGTGTCGAGTCTGGACGATTACTTGGTTTCATCGTGTCTAATCGAGGGATTAGGGTCTATCCTTCGAAAGTTGAGGCTATTGTAAAATTGCCTCCTCCTCGCACCATCAGACAACTTCAAAGTTTACAACGCATGCCTAATTTTCTCAAGCGCTTTATTATCAACTATGTTAATATCACTAGAGGCTTCATGTGGTTGCTTAAACAGGATACCCATTTCTTCTGGGATGAGGCTGCACAAAACTCATTTGATGCTTTGAAAAAAGCACTCTTGTCATCCCCCTTGTTGAGCCCGCCAGATTACACTCGAGAATTTCTTTTATATCTGGTCGCATCTATTTCTACCATTGCCATAGTCTTGGTTCAGGAAGATGACAAACTGCAAGAGCATGTCATTTATTAACTCAAGTATTCTCACGTTTGAGAAATTGGCATTAGATACAATCTATGTCGTTCAGAGACTGCGTCACTCTATTTTATTGCGAACTACCACCGTAATAGAAGAACTCAACCCATTTCAATATGTTTTAACCTGACGCATAATCGGGGGAAAATTTAATAAATGAATTATCTTTTTGCAAGAATTTGACCCTACTTTTCAGTCTGCTAAGTAAAAAAAGTCCTTGGTGTTCGCGGAACTTATATCTGAGTTTCCTAGTGATGTGAAACGTGATGAAGAAGATTCATCATTCCCTGCTAAACATATCTTCCTCATTGCAACCTATGATCTATGGTATGGAGACATTCTAATATATATCCATAATTTGAAGTGTCCACCTACTTTATCTAGAGACGAACAACGAAAGCTTATGCATCGTGACAAGAACTACCTCATTATTTATGATACATTATATAGGCATGGGGTAGATTCTATATTACACCATTGTTTGAATCTGGATGAAGCTGAGTCAGTATTGAATGATGCTCACGATGGATCCTATAGGGGTCATCTTTCAGGGTGGGAAAAAACCCAGAAAATACTGCGTGTTGGGTATTTTTGGCCTGCCATCTTTAAATATTGTGTAGAAGCCGTGAAACACTGTCATCTATGTCAGTTTTTTCACAAAGAAAATGTGAGCACATCCGGATCCTCTTTACCCTGTTATCACAGCGGGTCCCTTTACTAAGTGGGGGATTGATTATATGACTTGGAATATGGTTTCTGCTGGAGGACATCAGTATATCATCATTGTCGTTGACTACTTCACAAAGTGGGCCGAGGCAATGCCTACTGTGAAAGCAGATGGAGAAACTGTAGCATATTTTGTGTTCAATCAAATTATTGCTAGGTTCGGTATACCTAGAGAGGTTATCATTGACCAGGGTAGAAATTTCCAGAACTACATGATGTATGATTTGAACACTGTTAGAACTGGAATTGTACTCCTAGTTTTGGTCTTTATTTCTTGTTTTTCTTTCCATTTTTATTTTACCTTTCTTATTTTTAGTCATACTACTTAAATCCTTTATTTTTATATTTTTGGTTGAACATTGGCTTATAATCCTTAAATATTCCTTTAAGTACTCAAATATATATTTTAACATTATTCCTAACCCTCTATAAAAAGTTTGATGCATATTTTGTGAGTGAAGTGTGATTTGATTGGTGTTGTCGGAATGCTTATTTTCCTCTATTTTAGTCATTGTCATTGAGCGCATATTACGAGGATATGGAAGAAAATTTCAGAAAACCAAAGGATTTTTTTGTCAAGAATGGTCTCATTCACAAAAACCTCTCTCAGTTTTGCAATAGGTGTCATGGTTTGAAAGATTCGAATTGATCTTTATGGCCTATTTTTTAGGGTTTAAAATATTAAATAATTTACTGTTTTAGTCACAAAAGTTTGGCGCATCTTGCGATCGATTGGAGAAGATTTTTTAAAAACCAAGAGAGGTTTGTGTTCATCACGGAACCATACACAAAAAACTCTCTCATGTTTTGCATAGGTGTCTCGTATTGAGAGATATGGAGGATTCTTTGAGACTCATTTTTCAGAAATTCACCAGATTTCGCTCAGAATCCGATTTTGCTATTTTGGGCATATTCGACCCTAGAGTTTGGATCTGATAAACAGTCTTTGTAACTCTTATGTAATTATAAAAAGGAGAACAGTAGTGGTGCTAGAGAGTTTGGATTTTTGTTTTGGAATGGTTAGAAGCATTCAAGCTGATGTATCAGAGACACATATGACAAACTCTTAGTAAGTTTTGAAGACTGTATATTTTGGAATGAAACATATAATATAAGCCATGTTCTTATCTATATTTTTTTGGTTATAGTTTATGATTAGTTTGATCACCCCATTTGAGATTTTATTTTTTGATAAAGAATTGTAACACCCCTGGCCCGGGTTAGAGCTGATATTGTATTTTGAACAATTTGCTATGAAGTATGTACATAGCGGGATATTATATTTTAATAAAAATACCAATTGATTGCATGTGGAGCAATACGCTGAAGAGGGGATCCAGATATCAACCGAGGGTTGTGAGGGGGTAAGGTTGACTTAGGCACCTTACTCCCTAAACCCTTGTTCTAAACCTTTTGATTAAAACCAAAAACCCATACCCGTAAACCTTATCCTTAGTGGGGGGATTAATTATTAATTAATCTAATGATTTAGTGACTAATCATGCTTAAGGATGGGGAGGTAACGTGTGCCTCTAGGACAACCACGTGGGAACCTATAGGGGGCACGAGGTTGCTTGGTGATCCAGGCGTATGTGGGGGAATGCTGATGCTACCCATTGCCTGGGAGGGGGGGACAGGGGAAAGAAGCATGCACGCAGAGCACAGAGCAACATTCACACGGGGCACAACGCGGTATGCACACAAAGAAGAGAGGCAACATGCACATAGAGCACGGGAAAGTGTCTGATGAGTGCAAGAAAAGTGTCTGCGCATGAATGAAATCTGGGAGAGATTTCTTGAGAGGAACCTAAGCCCGTATTGCAGAGATAACCTGGACTTTGTTATGCTGAGATAACTCGAATTATCCATGAATTCCTTGGTCGAATGAACCAGTGAATTGGAAATGAAGCATGGGACCCAGAGGGATTCCCAACGTTTGCAGTGAAATGTGTCGATGTACGTTTCAGGAAGGAACTTAGGTGGGTTGATTGCGGATTTGACAAGGATTTGGTTACCAAACTATTGTTTGCTAAACCCTGTAAATATTTTTACCTCTATTATTTCCACCTGAGACTCTGAGAGTGAGTTGGGGGGGAATTGGTAAGATACCTCTAGTTAATGTTTGGATCTCAGCTCGGGGGTGAAATTGGGAGCTGAAATAGTACAGGCTGGACAAGTTCTAAGGTTGGGTGGAGCGTGGCTCACATGCAGCCAGTTGCCACATCCACGTGTATTCTAGATAAGTATCTGTGTATGAATTATATATTCATATGTTTAATTATGCTTAATATGTTCTAATTGTGGAATGAATGTATAATTAATGTAAGCCATGAATTGCTATGTTAAGCCTGTTAAAAGGTTGTGTAGAAGGTTGTTTTACGTTGTTGCCCTGGAGATGTTGTTGTTTGTTATGTTATTTGCAATAGAACCATATTTCCTGTGGGATGACTAAAATCGTAATTTCCTATGAAATGCCTGGATTCGTATTCCTAAAGAAATTAAATTTGATAGATTATTTGCATTAGAGTTGTATTTCATGTTCAATACCTGGAATGGTATTTCTATGTTGAAATAATTTTTTATTTAGCTCTGTGTCTTTCCAATGTTTTCTTATAAATTATCCTTCACCCAGCTATGGGATTGTTAGTCTTTACCGAGAATTAGGAAAAGATAGAGTTAAACTCTGTTATGTTTCTGGCTGACTGTGTTTGAATTATGTTTATGGGCCTATTAATGAGAATTAGGAAGTTGTTAATTAGTTGCTCCAAAGAAAATTTTATTTGTATAGTTTTATAGTTGGTAAATTGTGTGTATGTGTAACGTGGGTACGTTACAAATTGGTATCAGAGCGCCGGTTGCAGCTCTTGGGCCTCTGGGAATGAAATTATTTTCCTAAAGTGATATTTGAATATATGTTGTAATTAATTTTTAGACTGATAATACGTGTGAAATTCATATTGCTAGCAATATACAAGAATATTCGGTCATTGGAATTGTAGACTGTCAGTAAAGACAAGCAACCAAAATTGAAGAGATGGAAGGGGATTCTGAATTCTCCAATTTTGCGGAAGGAATCAGCGATGAAGAACAATTTAACGAATCCAATGGTCGCCAAACTGGGTCAGGGACCATGGATGTTGTGCAAACTTTAAGGGGTTTGCAGCTTGGAAACGAAATAATTTTGCAAAGTTTGGAACAACAGAACCAAATTAACCAACAATTACTACAGAATTTGGCTCAGCTTCAAAATCGGATGCAGCAGGTCACTTCCAATGTGGAAAGAGGTGAAGAGTCCATGAACAAGTATCACTTCTCTCAGGAAGGAGAAGACAACAGAATGAAAGTACATTCCCATCATAAAACCGATGAAAGTTCTCATGGGTATAAAAATAACCAGCGGATTGAATATCCTAGGAGGTAGAGAAAGAGAAAGCACGATGTAATTATAGAAGGTGAACTCAGAAAACTAAAAACCTTGACTTTTTATGGAGAGAATTTTGGTGATGATGCAGAGCTATGGCTTATGGAAATGAACAAGTATTTTCATTTACATGACTACTCAGAAAACAAAGAAGCACAAATTGCAATCTATAATTTGCAAGGAAAGGCTTATAAATGGTGGAAACAACTTAAACAAGTGGAAGAATTGGATGAGAAGTGGATTTCTTGAAGGAAATTCCAAAAACTCTTCAAGAAAGAATATCTATCACAACAGTACTATGATAAAAAGACACAAAAATTATTTGAGCATAAATTGGGAAATATGTCCATGGAGGGCTATGAAAAGAAATTCTTAGACCTGCTGGGTTATGTGGATTTTATCAAGGATGAAAAGGTGAAGGTACAACGTTTTATCAGTGGCTTGCCTACGTTTTATAAAGATAGATTGACTTATTATGAACCTCGCACCTTGAAGTATTTCTTCTGAAAGGCTAGATGCTTGTATGAGCAAGGCCAGAATAGACAAGAAGTGAAGAAGGTTTGGAAAGGTAAGTTGGAAGAGAAGCACGATAATAGAAGAAATAGGTTTAAGCCTTCGGTTACAAAGAAAGACACCTACTCTTCTTTTAAACCACTGTTACCAAAACAATAATCCAAGATGGGTAATTCTTCAGGACAAAAGAAACCAACCCAAGGTAAATTTTGGGGATGTGGTGGTGACCATTTCTTAAACAAATGTCCTGAAAGAAGAAATAAGGGAACCTGTGTATATAGTATGCAAGAAGCTTCTATTGTTGGCGATGTTGCAAGAAGTGTTCCTCGCATATATGCAGCATTGGATAATCGCCAAGCTGATCATCAATCTTCCATGATCAAGATTGAAGGTAAACTAAATGATGTTCCTATTTCGATTTTAATTGATTCTGGAGCTTCTTATAGCTATATTAATAGTAACTTGGTTGAAAGATATAAATTGATGACTCATCAGTTGTCTAAGTCCGAAATAGTTCAATTGGAAACTGGTATGAAGAGGAAGATCACAGCTATGGTCAAAAGTTGTTGTTTTGAAATGAATGGAAACCAAACCTGTTCAGATTTGGACATTTTTCCTCTTGGATCATATGGTTTGTTGATCGGTATGGATTGGATCGAGAAACACTTTGCTGCATTGGACTGCCACAATAAATTTATTACATGTTTGAATGGTGAGGGCAACCTTAATGTACATATAAGAGGTATTCAGAGACCTATATCCTGAAGAAATATTTTTGTTTTGCAAATGAAGAAGTGTATCAGAAAAATGTGCCAACTGTATGCTATTTAGGTAGAAGAATTGTCTACTAAAAAAGAATTAAGTTTGGATGAAAATCCTGTGTTGAATGAATTTGCTGATGTATTTCAAGAAGTTCCTAGGTTACCACCCAAGAGGGATATCGATTTCACAATCGATTTGGTTCCTGGATCTGTTCCAGCTTCAAAATCACCATACAGAATGAGTACTCCGCAGTTAAAAGAATTGCAGATGCAACTTGAGGAGTTGTTGAAGAAAGGGTATATATAGCCTAGCATATCACCTTGGGGTGCTCCAGTTATTTTTGTAAGAAATAAGGATGGCACACTTAGATTATGTGTGGACTACAGGCAGCTAAACAAAGCCACAATTAAGAACAGGTATCCTCTACCTATAATTAATGATCTTTTTGATCAGTTAAGAGGTGCAAGAATATTTTGTAAGATAGATTTTAGATCTGGATATCACTAGATACGCATTAAGGATGAAGACATCTGTAAAACAACATTTAGAACCAGATATGGGCATTATGAATTTACAATGCTTCCTTTTGGTTTAACAAATGTTCGTGCTACATTCATGTGTTTGATGAATGGTGTATTTGCAGAATTTCTAGATAAGTTTATAATTGTATTTTTAGATGATATACTTATATATTCCAAAACCGAGGAGGAGCATGAAGAGCATCTCATGATCACTATGCAAATCTTGAGAGAAAATCAATTGTATGCCAAGAGCAGCAAGTGCACGTTCGATCAGAGACAATTGTTATATTTGGGCCATATCATCTCTGAGGAAAGTGTGGCTATGGACCCAGTTAAAATTAAGGCTATTTTGGAATGGCCTACTCCCCGCAATGTCTTGGAGGTAAGATCATTCATGGGTTTGGTTGGTTATTACCGAAAGTTTATAAAATATTTTTCAAGAATGACAAATTCAATTAAATATTTGCAAAATAAAGGTGTACCTTTCATCTGGAGTCCTAAATGAAAAGATGGTTTCAGAAATTTAAAGGAATTGCTTACATGTGTGCCTATATTGAAGATTTCTGATCCTGATAAAGAATTTCTGGTATGCACTAATGCATCACTTGAAGAGATGGGTGGAATTCTAATGCAGGAAGGACATGTGATTTGTTACGAATCACAAAAGTTGAAGGAGCATGAGAAGAACTATGCTACTCATGTTTTGGAACTAGCAACCATTGTGCATGCACTTCGCATGTGGAGACACTATCTTCTAGGAAATAAGTTTGAGTTAATAATTGATCATAACAATTTAAAGTATTTGTTTGATCAGACACAAGTTAATGTCCGACAAGCTAGGTGGGTTGAATTCTTAAGTGAGTTCAATTTTGAGATCAAGTACTTGAAAGGAAAAGAAAATCGAGTAGCTAATGCACTCAACAGAAGGGGACGACTGATGCATGTTTCAACCATCAGCACTTGGAATTCTGAATTACAAATTAGATTGCTTGAAGATTTGAAAAGTGACAAGAATTATTTGCAAGAAACAACAACATTGCAAGAAGGAAGTGAAGTATTAAAGTTCTCCAATTTTGCAGTAGCTAAGAATGGTATCCTTAATTTTAAGGATAGGATCTATGTACCTGATCATGAATAGTTGAAAAGAATAATATTGCGGGAAATGCATAATGTACCTTATGCAGGACATCCCAGGTATCAGAAAACTCTTACAGCTGTAAAGAAGAATTTTTATTGGCCAAACATGAAAAGGAGGTGGCCAATTACATTTCCCGTTGTTTAGAATGTCAAAGGGTCAAAGCAGAACATCAATACCCAACTAGTTTACTTCAACCATTTCCTATTCCTTAATGGAAATGGGACACTGTAACTATTGATTTTGTTACAGGTTTGCGAAGAACCACAAGGCAGCATGATTCAATCATGTTAGTGGTTGATAATTTAACCAAATCACCTCATTTCATTCATGTTCAATCAACTTTCAAGGAAGCTAAAATTGTTGAGGTCTATATGAAATAAATTGCTAGGTTGCATGGTATTCTGAAATCCATTGTGTCGGATAGAGATCCAAAATTCACTTCTAATTTTTGGAGAGGTCTATTTAAAGAGTTTGGGACTAAGCTTAATTTAAGCACAATTTATCATCCCCAAACTGATGGGTAGACTGAGCATGTAAATCAAGTCATTGAAGACATGCTTAGGATGTATGTCATGGACAATGTCACCAAGTCACCTTGGGTACATACTCCGCAAATCACCAAGAACATTTTATTGAATTCCATGCGTTCGGGAAAACACACAAATTATATGGGTTCCAACCACATCCGACACAGCTGGTTACATCACATCAGATAGAAAAGCTACTTCGGAAGGACGCACCAACGTACACACTTCAATGTCAAGAAATGAAGCTTCTAACAAGTAAAGGAGATAGGGACAAACAACCAAAGATACAAAAGCCGATTCAGAAACATCGCAAAGTGTTTCAAGAGCTACCTATGGATCTCCCACCAAACAGAAAAATTGAACACATATTCGAAATAGAACCAAGGACAAAACCCACCATTAGCAAACCATACAGGTGTCCACATCAGAGACGATGCGAAAGTTCATGTAATCATTGTCGTCAAATAAGCTTTGAGGACAAAGCTTCCCTTAAGGGGAAGGCAATGTAACAATAAAATAATAATAAAATATTATTAAATTTAATCAATATTAATAGTCACGCCCTTTGGTGAAAAGGTGCAAGACAGGCTTATGTAAGCCCAACACATCGCCTTCTACACTATCAAATATACATTTTTACATTATACATTACGTTCTTCGTTTTTCACCCAGTCTTCTCTTTTCACAAGATAGCCAAAAGAGCTATGCAGATAAAAAAAAGGACACACGGAGAATTCCAGGTTGGGGACATGGTGTTCCTGAAGGTCAGAGGAAAGAAAAATTCCTCGTGGTTTGGAAAATGCAAGAAATTAGCCGCCAGATTTTGTGGTCCATTCGAAGTCTTGAGAAGAGTGGGATCAATAGCTTACGAGCTAGCACTAACTCTCACTATCAAAATACATAATGTGTTCCATATTTCATTTATGGAAAAGTATGTTTATGATATTAATCATGTGCTTGATTGGTTTGTTCTTCAGGTGGAACCAGAAAGGGAAATGCAGGTTCAACCAATCTGCATATTGGATCACAAAAGCAGGATACTTAGGAACATAGTCGTAGGATAGGTAAAGGTCCCATGGAACCATTACAGTCCTGAGCAATCCACTTGGGAACTGGAAGATGTAATGCGGGAAGAGTATCCGCATTTATTTTGGAAATGTGTATATAATAAACATTACTACAGTTAATTGTGTATATGTTTTGATACAATGTAATCATCGAGGACAATGAAGACTCTAAGGGGAGGGGAATTGTAACACCCCTGGCCCAGGTTAGAGCTGATATTGTATTTTGAACCATTTTCTATGAAGTATGTACATAGCAGGATATTATATTTTAATAAAAATACCAGTTGGTTGCATGTGGATCGATACGCTGAAGAGGGGATCCAGATATTAACCGAGGGTTGCGAGGGGGTAAGGTTGACTCAGGCACCTTGTTCTAAACCTTATGATAAACCCAAAACCGATACCCCTAAACCTTATCCTTAGTTTGGGGATTAATTATTAATTAATCATTATTAATTATTAATTAATCATTATTAATTATTAATTAATATAATGATTTAATGACTAATCATGCTTAAGGATGGGGAGGTAACGTGTGCCTATGGGACAGACACGTGGGAACCCAGAGGGGACACGAGTTTTCCTGGTGATCCAGGCATACATGGGGGCATGTTGATGCTACCCACGGCCTGGGGGGGGCGGGGGTGAGCAGCATGCACGCAGGGCACATCGCGGTATGCACGCAGACAAGAGAGGCATCATGCATGCAGAGCACAGGAAAGTGTCTGCGGAGTGCAAGAAAATTGTCTACGCATGAAAGAAATCTGGGAGAGATTTCCTGAGAGGAACCTGAACCCGTATTGCATAGATAACCTGGACTTTGTTATGTTGAGATAACTCGAATTAGCCATGAATTCCTTGGTCGAATTAACCATTTAATTGTCAATGAAGCATGGGACCCAAAGGGATTCCCAAATTTTGCAGTGAAATGTGTCGATGTACGTTTCGGGAAAGAACTCAAGTGGGTTGATTGCGGATTTGAAAGGGATTTGGTTACCAAACTGTTGTTTGCTGAACCCTGTAAATATTTTTACCTCTGTTATTTCCACCTGAGACTCTGAGAGTGAGTTGGGGGGAAATTGGTGAGATACCTATGGTTAATGTCTAAATCTCGGCTCGGGGGTGAACTTGGGAGCTAAAATAGTACAGGATGGACAAGTTCTAAGGTTGGTTGGAGCATGGCTCACATGCAGCCAGTTTTCACATCCACATGTATTTCATATAAGTATCTATGTATGAATTATATATTCATGTGTTTAATTATGCTTAATATGTTCTAATTGTGGAATGAATGTATAATTAATGTAAGCCATGAATTGCTATGTTAATCCTGTTAAAAGGTTGTGTAGAAGGTTGTTTTACGTTGTTTCCCTAGAGATATTGTTGTTTGTTATGTTATTTGCAATAGAACCATATTTCCTATGGGATGATTGAAATCATAATTTCCCATGAAATGCTTGGATTCGTATTCTTAAAGAAATTCAATTTGATATATTATTTGCATTAGAGTTGTATTTCATGTTGAATGCCTGGAATGGTATTTCTGTGTTGAAATAATTGTCTATTTAGCTCTGTGTCTTTCCAATGTTTGCTTATAAATTATCCTTCACCCAGCTATGGGATTGTTAGTCTTTACCAAGAATTAGGAAAAGATAGAGTTAAAATTGGTTATGTTTATGGATGACTGTGTTTGAATTATGTTTATGGGCCTATTAATGAGAATTAGGAAGGTGTTAATTAGCTGCTCCAAAAAAAAAATTATTTTTATAGTTTTACAGATTGTAAATTGTGTGTATGTCTAACGTGGGTACGTTACAGTTTTTTTATCCTGAGATGATTTTAAACTTGTGGGCTTAACTAAATTCTTTATGGACTATTTTTAATTCATGATCTTGAAATTATTATGGTATATGCTTTTGTTTTAGTCTTGGATGTTCAGATCTTCAAAGTTGTTTACTGATTAGTTATTATATGTTGTACATTTCTTTACCCTATCCATACTTGATTCCTTCACTATTTACAAGAAACAAACCATTTTTTTGAGTTTTTCATATTGGATGTTCTAGCTTGTGCCTTTGTAGTCTAGGTACAATTTCTAGTGCAAACAACCACTACGCTAGGTTTTCGACAGGAACATTCATCTCTTTTTTATCCATAGGAGAATGGTCAGGTTGAAGTGGTAAACAAAACTTTGAAAACTATTCTTCAACGTATTGTTAATGCCATTAAGTCAAATTGGCACGTTATGTTGTATCCGTCTCTCTGGGAATACCGTTCCAATATTTAGATTGCTACTGTTTTTTCACCCTTTCAACTCGTTCATGGGATGGAAGCAATCACACAGATTGAATACGAGATTCCATCTTATAAGTTGGCTATTCAATTATTACCCGAAACTTATTCCTTGGAAGAACGTTTGCTTCATTTGGACCATTTAGATGAACAACGTCGCGATGCGCTTACTGCGAATGAAGCTCACAAGAACCGAGTTAAGCATCAATATGATAAGTGTGATAAACCTAGAGTTTTTTCTGAAGGAGACCTTGTGTTGGTTTATGACTAGGACAAAGATCCCTTGGGGGCAGGCAGGTCAAAAGTATGTGGCTTAGACCTTATATTATTTCTAAGGTTTTGAAGAAAGGTTCATATGAGTTGATGGATTATGATGGTTTTAAGCTTCCTGAGCCTAGAAATAGGCTCTACTTGAAAAAGTATTACTCCTAGGCATATATGCTTTTTCTTGTACTATAGTTGTACATTTTTGTAGAGTTAGTTCTTGTTTGATTTTGTTTATGTGTCTTCTGGAATTTTTTTTCAGATGACCACCGATTTTTTCTTAGGATTCATTGATGGCGCCATTCCTCACACTCGTAACTTGGATTCAACTGCTTGGGTTATTTATTCACCCAATAGCCAACTCGTTTCCTCGGGTGGTGCTTGTTTGGGCCCTACGACGAACAACATAGTTGAGTATAGTGTGGTTATCGAACTACTCCCAGATGCTATTCATCATGGCATTTCATGTTTGGAGGTACACCTCGATTTAGAATTAGTTGTACTTCAGTTAGTAGGTGAGTATTGTAAAATTAGTCACAGCAGATCTAATGAACAAGTAAATCAATCACAACAGATGAACATAGAAAATATGGTGCAAAACATGCAGCAGTGCTCTCTATCCCAGAAAGGGTGAATGAATTACAATACAAACTGTCACAATGACTGAGCAATTCGAATTGCCTAAGGAGGTCATTCGAATCACAGAATGGAGTAGCTTGACTCTGTCTAGGAGTCCTCATAAATCATCGGTGGTGCTCATCAATCACAACAACCAGTCATCCAGGTGTCAAACTGAGTCTAACTGAGTGTAATAAATGTAACTGAAGTGTGTAGCACTGATATAGGATCTGGAGGCTCAGTGGGGGCGCATGGGAGGCTAACTGGAGTCAGAACAAGTCACCTAATCGAACTGGAGGTCAATCGGAGGTGAAACAGTCAGTCAGGAGTGAAACTAGCCTCAAATCAGGGAGAATCGGAGCTAACTGAATGTAACTGGAGTGAATCTGCAGTGGTAGGTGAACAAGTGCGCCCTTCTCTGGCAGTAGATGAGAAGAGGGCGCCTTTCAGCTTAGGAGGGCTAAAACTCTGTGGTAAGTGGCTCCCGGGTGCTAGAAGAAGGTGGATAAGGTGCTGGAGGCATCAAACTGGTGACTGGGATGCATGCAAGTGCATGCAGCTGCATATCCTGAAATAGATCATGCAAGATCCTGAAGTAGATATGTATCCTGAAATAGATGATCCTGAAATAGATGATGTGGATATCCGAACACCCCCCCTCAAGCTAGACTATGATGTGCCAACTAAATAATGTGGGGCCCTGGTAACTAAGACCAAAGGTCACCCCAATACAATAATCCAAAAAAATGCTGAAAATAAACTAAGTGAGGAAAGAGGGAAAACCCAGTGGGAAGAAAGCCCCCCCTCAAGCTAAAGCATAATAATGAATCAATCTGTCTCCACCATGATGGAACTCACCCCCAACAGTGAACGGAGGTAAGAGAACTTCTTCTCAGTGAAGCTCTTGGTGAAGATGTCTGCAATTTGCTCATCAGTAGGGCAATATTGCAGAATGATGGTGCGGTCATGCACCAACTGTCGAATGTAATGCATATGAATCTCAATGTGTTTGGTCCTCTGCCGCTGAACTGGATCTGTGGAGATCTTGATAGCACTTTGATTGTCACAAAATATGACAGTCGAAGTAGTGCCACCAAAACCAAACTCGGAAAGAATACCCTGCAACCAAACTGCCTGAATGCAGGCATTGACTGCCCCTCGATACTCTGCCTCTGCTGAAGAAAGTGCAATGGCTGCTTGCTTTTTGCTGGACCAGCAAATAGCACCATGAAAAATCATGAAAACATAATCGGAAGTGGACTTCCGATCAATGCTATCACCTGCCCAATCTGAATCAGTAAAACCAATGAAATCTAGCTCAGAATCTGCAGCATAATGTATGCCAAACTGTCTCGTACCTTGCACATACTGCAAGATCCGCTTGGCTGCTCGCCAATGAAGCTCATGTGGCTGCTGCATATATCTTGACATGGCACTCACGGCATATGAGATATCAGGCCGTGAATGTGTCAAATAAAGTAGTGAACCAATCAACTATCGATACATACTGCAATCTACAAGCGGTGTGGAATCTCCCTCCTCAAGACTGATTCCTGAGAGGAATGGGAACGGGGATGCCTTACATTCAGCCATATTAAACTTCAATAACAGGTTGGAAGCATATTTTTGCTGAGATATAGTGATCCCATCAAAATTTTGAGCTATCTCCAAGTCCAAAAAGTGACTCAGCAAGCCCAAATCGCTCATGTCAAAAGCTAGATTTAAGGCAGATTTTAGCTTGTTTATTGAAGTAAGTGTGCTACCAGTAATAAGCATATCATCAACATAAAGTACAATAACCAACAAATTACCTTTAACTCGCTGAAGATAGACATTCGGATCAGATTTGCATCTTTGGAAATTCTGAGAAAGAAGGAAGGAGTCCATCTTTGCGTACCAAGCTCTTGGGGCCTGTTTTAACCCGTACAAAGATTTCTTCAATCTACAAACCAATGATGGATCTGATGTATAACCCTCTGGCTGCTGCATATAGACCTCTTCAGCAAGGTCTCCATGTAAAAATTCACTCTTCACATCCATATGGTGCACTTCCCAGTGCTTGGATGCGGCAATAGCTAAAACAAGGCGGATGGAATCCATCTTTGCAACTGGTGCAAAAGTCTCTGTGTAGTCCACTCCTTGGACTTGGGAAAAACCTTTTGCCACCAACCTTGCTTTATATTTGCTGATAGTGCCATCAGCAGCAAGTTTAGTACGGTAGACCCATTTACACTTCACTAATTTTCTTCCAGGTGGAAGAGAAACTAGCTCCCATGTATTGTTCTTTTGAAGAGAACTGTACTCTTCATCCATGGCACTTTTCCATCTCGGATCTCGATGGGCTGAATAGTATGATTGGGGATCTGAACCAACCATCAAATAACAAATCTCAGGAAGAAATGGATCAGCAATAGAAAGAGCCATACCTGCCCTTTGAAAGTCTCCTCTTGTTCGTCTCGGATCAGCAGGATTTCCAAGACTAGAACCAGCAGATTGTAGAGTGTTTTGGGCCCACTTTGGTAACTGAGGGGGATCTGAATGGTCGGATTCCGAACCTGATATGTCATGATCATCATATGCTGCTACAATATCAGAAATATCAGAACTCATACCTTCATTATCACTGCTCGAATCTTCTTCTGGTGAAGGCGGTGAATCGGCAGTTTTCTCCTCAACTAGTTGCAATTCTTGAAGCGGTTCTTCAAACTGCACACTGCGCTCTATGGATATCTTTTTAGATCTGATATCCATGAGTTTATATGCTTTTGATTCTTCCCCATATCCTATCAATATGCACTCGATACTTTGTGGATCCAAAGCTCGTCTCTTCTCAGAAGGAATTCTAGCCCATGCAGTAGAGCCAAAAACTCTCAAATTTGACACATCCGGTTTGTGACCAAAGAATGCTTCGAAAGGACTAATACCTTTCACGGATGAATGTGGAACACGGTTCTGTATATATGCAGCAACATTGATTGCTTCAGCCCAAATATTTGCAGCCAAACCTTTCGATTCAATCATGCATGTAGCCATCTCTTTCAGTGACCGGTTTTTCCTTTCCGCTACACCGTTCTGCTGGGGTGTGTAGGGAACTGTATGTTGGATCTTGATTCCGCTTTGGGCACAAATTTGCAGCAACTCGGACTTGATATATTCCCCACCATTATCAGATCTAAGAGCTTTTATCTTTCTCTCAGTGGTGGTCTCAACAGAAGCCTTAAAATCCTTGAATTTTCCAAGCACTTCTGACTTGTTTTTGAGAAAGAATACCCATGTAAAGCGGGGAAAATCGTCAATAAATGTCAAAACATACCTTGAACCATTTAATGACATATGGGGCAGCAGACCACTGATATCAGAATGGATCAATCCCAAAATAGTAGAGGCTCTGCTAGCCTTGCCGCGGTCGAATCTGTGCTCGGGGTGCTTCCCAATAATGCAACCGGTGCATATTCCCTTCGAGGAACGGAGTTGTGGAAGCCCATCTACCATGGATTTATTTGATAGCAGCAGCAAATACTTATAATTTAGATGCCCAAATCTTTCATGCCAAAGCCTACTAACCTCATTACCATGTGTGCGAAGAGCAGTGGGCTTTGCAAGCGGAATAAAGTGCGAAAACTCATAACATTTTGCAGTGTGGTTTGCCTTTCCAACCGCAACTAGTCTTCCACTTTTGATATCAGAAATTTCAACTGTATTAGGGCTGAATGTGACTTTCTTTGGATCACCAGTGTGTGTCATTTGATACACAGAAAGGAGATTCGAAGCTAAGGAAGGCACATAGAGAACATTCTGAAAGCATCCATGATCTACATGAATCGTACCTTTGCCCTTTGAAGAAATTTTTGAGTCATCTCCCAAATGGATGGGGATGGAGCTGTTTGGATCGAATGAGGAAAAAGAATCAATATTTGCAGCCATATGATTTGATGCACCCGAATCTATCAAGAGAGTGGGCTTCGAAACCGTTGCCATGAGTGCTTGTCCTCTTTCATGATCGTCATTCCGATCCTTCTTCCTTGCACCGTCAGGAAGGGTTATGTTGTTCTTTTCCAAAAGGAGGGCCATTTGATCTATAGTCTTCTTCATACATGAACTTTCGGGATGAAAGCCACGGTTACAATAAGTACATTTAGATTTTTGGTTACCTTCTTTGCCCTTTTGCTTGGATTTCGAACTGGATGGTGCATCCGTTTGCTTGCCTTTGTCTTTTTGCTTGTGAGGCTCGAATTTGGGCTTCTCCTTCTTTAGCTTTCCTTTACCATTCGAGATCTTGGGTCCTTGAACAAATAGGGATGAATCTTTGGAGCTTATGGACCCCATTTGAATCAACTTGTCATGCTCTTTCGTAACGGACTCAATGAAGGCATTCAAGGTAGGCATCTTCCAATTCGGGGTAGTTAGCCGACCGGAATTGAAAGTGGAGACAAATACCGAATAATCTTTCCCAAGCTTGCTTAGAATGGAGAGGATCAACTGTTTATCCTCTTTGATAACACCACTGTTCTTCAATTGCAAGTTCAAGTTCTTGAATTTTGTGAAGAATTCATTGATGGTCTCGAAATTCTCAGGATTAAGGCCAATCGATTCATTCTCTAATTGAAAAGCCCTAAGCTCATCCTGCTTGCCGAATAGTGTTTCAAGTTGCTCCCATATGGCTTTTGGAGTCTTCAATCCGCTGAGATGGAAGTGAAGATCCTTGGAGATGGAGAGACAAAGAAGACCGTAAGCTTCATCAAGCTTGTTGTAGTGTTTGGTTCTTTCTGCTACATTGTTTGGCTCCAATTCAAGACCAAGAGTGACTCAGTAGTAACCTTTTGAACGTAATATGATCTCCATATCATCTTTCCAATCAAAATAATTGAATGGGGTGAGGATAGGCTTTGAAGAAGAGTATTCCATTGCAAGTATTGAGTCAACTGATGAAGAGGAAGCTTGCATGCAGACTATAGCGAATGCAATTGAAGGAGGAAACCTTGCATGCAGAAAATAGCGAGTGCACTTGAAGGAGACAATAAACCTGCAAATCACATCAAAACAACCACAATAAGGTCGAACAATCCACCCTTTGAGAGTTGCATCACACCTGGGATTGGATTTCAAGCAATGTTGAATGGGTCCAATGTATCAGATCCAGGAATTATGTGGTAACTCAAGCTTCTGGAGTGGTATTGGAATATTTTTCAAGCTTTGCATGCACAGGAGCGAATGCCCTTGAGATATCTCATGCCAAACTTTTTGCAATTTTTAGCAATTCAGTCAAATCTTCTTGTATAAACACCTGTAGAAAAGAGATCTTGTCCCTGCAATGGCTCTGATACCATGTAAAATTAGTCACAGCAGATCTAATGAACAAGTAAATCAATCACAACAGATGAACATAGAAAATATGGTGCAAAACTGTGCAAAACATGCAGCAGTGCTCTCTATCCCAGAAAGGGTGAATGAATTACAATACAAACTGTCACAATGACTGAGCAATTCAAATTGCCTAAGGAGGTCATTCGAATCACAGAATGGAGTAGCTTGACTCTGTCTAGGAGTCCTCATAAATCATCGGTGGTGCTCATCAATCACAACAACCAGTCATCCAGGTGTCAAACTGAGTCTAACTGAGTGTAATAAATGTAACTGAAGTGTGTAGCACTGATATAGGATCTGGAGGCTCAGTGGGGGCGCATGGGAGGCTAACTGGAGTCAGAACAAGTCACCTAATCGAACTGGAGGTCAATCGGAGGTGAAACAGTCAGTCAGGAGTGAAACTAGCCTCAAATCAGGGAGAATCGGAGCTAACTGAATGTAACTGGAGTGAATCTGCAGTGGTAGGTGAACAAGTGCGCCCTTCTCTGGCAGTAGGTGAGAAGAGGGTGCCTTTCAGCTTAGGAGGGCTAAAACTCTGTGGTAAGTGGCTCCCGGGTGCTAGAAGAAGGTGGATAAGGTGCTGGAGGCATCAAACTGGTGACTGGGATGCATGCAAGTGCATGCAGCTGCATATCCTGAAATAGATCATGCAAGATCCTGAAGTAGATATGTATCCTGAAATAGATGATCCTGAAATAGATATGTATCCTGAAATAGATGATGTGGATATCCGAACAAGTATAGAGTTAGGGATCCTTCTTTGCTACGTCATTTTTTACGATTCAGATTACCTGAGAGACATTTTAGTTATATTTAATATCAACACATTTCAAGGAATCACAATACATTAGCTTATGCATATGCAAATTATATACTTGACTGACATTTGTATCATACACAATAACGTTAACCATTCACACACATAAGACAAACATGTATATAACCGGTACTGTATATATATATATATATATATATATATATATTAAGTTCAAAAAATATGAGTTTGGGTCAATATCTGTCAATGTCATAATATACAAAAATGGACATAACAGCCTAAAAAATAAAATGCCACTCTCTCTATGGAGAGGGAGGAGCCTCAGCTAGCTCTCCTACGACCTCTCTATAACAAATGACTAGTCTGGCTACTTTTCTAAGTAACTGAATCCATGCTAGGGGAACTCCTACTACATGTTCCTGCATCTCTGGCAGGATCTTCCCTATCTTGTATGTAGGAATATCGTGAGTCAAATGACTCATACTGCCCTCAATGCTCCTCAGCATGGCATCAGCGCCACCTGGCTCAGTCGGTCATATGTATACTCTCAGATTCCTAGCAAGTATCATTGGCCCCTGTAATATCCCTTTTTCAAATTTTATTAAAATGCCCAATTTTCCACTTTTTTTCCCAATTTCGACCTTTGACTAGTTTTACTATTTTGACCTCCAAATCAACCCAAATGCTCCCAAATATTCTGTAGGAGTGTATTAATGGTATTTAGACTTGAATATAAGGTTCAGGGATGTTTTATGGCCCTCAAATACTGCTGCAAACTTGATTTGTATTCTGATCAATATATGTAATTTTGACTAGTAATTTGTGCATCAAATCCCCCCGGGTAACACTGCAAATGGCCTTCCAAATGCCTCCAAACTCCCACAAATTTATGAAGAGAGGTATCTAATGTGTTAAGTATGTGATTAAGGTCTCATATGCACCATTAATTGATTTTTACTACTGTTCTAACTCTCTCACATTCAACAACAAAAACCCCCAATTCGACCCTTGGGGAAATGGCACTATTTCACCTCCCAATACAACTAAACTGAGTAAAAATGCTTCAAATGCTCAAGTACAATACATGAAACTTGTATAAGACATCCATGACAGTATATTTATCACAAATATATCAGATAATCATCCATCCATTCGAAATAATCAACATTATAGTGTCATACATCAATGCATTGGGGAAATGGACATTGTTTTCTCATTAATCAATAGTTTTGCATACAACCAATGGGTATTTCGACCTGATACTTTTTGAATATTAATAATAGAGGATATTAATCTATTACAATCATAAATATATAATGAGAATCTCTCTCAAGAAGCACAAGTGCTCACCAAAAACGCCCTCCCTCAAGGAGCACGAATATGCCTTCAAAACTGGAAACGGTGGAGAGAAAGTGCTGCACTAGACCAAACCATGAAACTTCCTGTAGCTGCTACCTGAAAATACAAACTCCATTAAAGCACCATGAAAGACCTGAGTGGCCTCTCCAAACACCAACTTGGATGGGAATCTTTCACCCTCGAAATTGGCTAAGGCAAGAAACTAGTCATCCACCAGCTCTCTCTTCACAAATGCAATTTTTCTCAAATCATCAAAAGCAATTCTCATACTTGATTTCTACATTTTATAACCAACATTAGCCTTCAAGGGGTCGAAATCCTCTCAATAGATTCAATAATTTTCCATTTAGAAAATATTCCTCATTTGCCACTTGTCTCCTAGTTCCAACCTTCCATCTTCTCCCAAATTTGAATTTGAGTCTCTTTAGATTCCTCCAACTCCATGAGCGCCTTCTTGAGCCTATTTTTGGGGCTGACATGTCATAATGGTCAGGTGTAAGAAGTCAGGTCTGAATTTTATCATAAATGTCATAGATGCTTCATTATTGTTGTCATAAAACTAGGGAATCTAGCCCAAGTGTCCACTAGTCTCCAATTTGACTCTTCCTCTCCCATGGAGGTTACTATTCCATCCCATTTAGACCTAATATGCTCAATGCCATGTGTTATGACTTAAAAACTCACCCAAGAGTGTTCAACTTCCCATGAATTCGAATTGGCAAGAGAGAGCTGCCATGTGTCATTGAAAAATCAAGCTAGTGTGGGTCCCACCACCTCCATATGTCTCCAAAACCACTTGCCACCTAGAATTTCTCTTGAATTTATTTATTCATCATATTTATTAAATGCTTGAACCCTTCTAATGTCTACATATCATTTATTAGTTTCCTTATTACCATCCCACATGTGCCCATCCAACCTAGGAAACTAGTAGGATTGATGGGATTGTCTTACTATGCACTTATTTGAATGGGGACATTACAGTCCTCCCCACCCAAGATTTCTTGTCCTCAAGCAATTTCAAATTTGGATGCTGCAAAATCTTCTCCTCTTCCCATGTGGCATCTTCATTTGGTAAGTCCTTCCATTGCACTAAATATTCTTTGATGATTCTACTCCTCAACCTTCTTTCCCGTGTCTTCAAAATCTTTTCCGGAACAAGTGTGAGCTGACCTTCATCATCCAAAGGAGGAATTATTTCTGAAGTGATTATTTGCTGACCAAGAGCTTTCTTAAGACAAGAAACATGAAATACATTGTGGATTTTACTCCCTTCCGGAAGTTCTAGTTCATATGCTACTTCTCCAACCTTTCGCACTACCTTGTATGGCCCATAGTACCTTGGTTTTAATTTTTCTGCTCCATTCTTTTTTAGAGATGTTTGTTTATAGCGATGCAACCTTAAATATACTAAATCATTGACTTGAAAGGTTCTCTCTTCTCAATGTCTATCAGCATATTGTTTTTTCTGATTTTCAGCAACCTGCAAATTGTCTTTCAAGAGCTTTAAAATTTCTTGGCTCTCTTCCACCCAATCTTTAACCTTTGGGGCTCTACTATCACCAAATATAATGTTAGAAAATGTAAGTGCATCATAACCATATAATGCTTTGAAATGAGACATTCCTATTGACATATGATAAGTGGTGTTGTAGCAAAACTCACCCAAGTGTAGCCATTTTTCCCATGCTTTTTGCTGCCCTCCCACATAGTTTCTTAGGTATCCTTCCAACCATTGGTTTACCCTCTCTGTTTTTCCATCAGTTTGTGGATGATAGCTGGTACTTGGAGTCAATTGAGTGCCTACCAATCTAAAAATTTCTTTCCAAAAAGCACCCATGAATCTACTATCTCTATCACTGACAATGCTCTTGGGAAGCCCATGCAATCTGAAGATTTCTTTGAAAAAAATATCAGCCACTTGTGCAGCACTAAAAGATGATGTAACAGCAAAAAAATGAGCAAATTTTGTCAATCTATCAACTACCACATAGATACAATCCTTACCCAAGGATTTAGGCAATCCGGTGATGAAATCCATGGAAATACTGTCCCATTTTTGCTCCGGAATGGGCAATGGTTGTAATAGGCCGGCTGGACATGTAAGTTCTGATTTGTTTTGTTGACATGATTTACATTCATTCACATACTTCTGAACATCTTCCTTCAGCCCCTTCCAAAAAAATCTTTGCCTCAACTGTCTATAAGTTTTGAAGATCCCAGATGGCCCGCTAGTGGGGAATCATGTGCTTCTTGCAAAATTCGGTACTTGAGCTTGGAGTTATGAACTAAATAAATTCTTCCCTTATAATATATCAGCCCATTCAAAATCCTATAATTATCATCCCCTTTGATTCCATCCAACACATCACAAGCAAATTTGTCTTTGGCATATTCAACTAGTAGCATGTTTTTCCAATCCTTAGCAATATCCATGAGAGAAAAAGAAGGCCTTCTTGACAAAGCATCTGCTACTATATTATTCTTTCCTTTGACATATTCAATATCAAAATCATAAGCTTGAATCTTGCTTACCCACTTTTGTTGCCTTTCATTTAGATCTTTTTGGGTGAGAAAGTGTCTTAGACTATTGTGGTCAGTTTTCACCACAAACTTGCTGCCCACCAAGTATTGTCTGAATTTGGCCAATGCATGCATAATGGCCAGCATTTCTTTATCATAGATGGAGTAAATTTTTTCATGAGGCTGCAACTTTCTTCTCTCAAAGGCTATGGGGTGTTGGCCTTGCTTTAGGACAACCCCTATTCCTCCACCTAAAGCATCACATTCCACAACAAAAGGTTTAGTAAAATCAGGAAGTGCAAGTATGGGACAACTACTCATTACCTCTTTCATTTTTTGGAAGGCCTTTTCATCCTCTTCATCCCACTTGAAAGCATCCTTCTTAGTCAAATCAGTGAGTGGAGAAGTCAACTTGGAGAACCCTTTCACAAATTTTCTGTAGTAGGTGCATATGCCAATAAAGCCTCTCAATTCGGTAATATTTTTTGGTGATGACCATTCCAAGATAGCCCTGATTTTTTCCATGTGTACCTTCACTCCTTGCCCAATAATGTGCACAAGATACAGTAGTTCTTTCATTCCAAATTCACATTTTGATAATTTAGCAAATAAGGACTCTTCTTGCAAGATTTTCAACACAATCTCTAACTGCTGCAAATGTTCTTCCCATGTTTTACTGTAAATGAGAATATCATCAAAGAAAACCAAAACAAACCTTCTTAGTTGCTTGCAAAATATCCTATTCATACATGCTTGAAAGGTGGCTGGAGCATTGGTTAACCCAAAAGGCATGACAAGAAATTCAAAGTGGCCAAAATGACATCGAAAAGCGGCCTTTTGCACATCTTCATCTTTCATTCGAATTTGGTGATACCCTGATCTAAGGTCAATTTTTGAGAAGTATTTGGCCCCATGTAGCTCATCCATGAGCTCATCAATCCTAGGAATAGGATACCTATTCTTTATAATCTTTTTGTTCAAGGCTCTAAAATCTATGCACATTCTCAATGTTCCATCTTTTTTCTTCACTAGCACTACTGAAGAAGCATAAGGGCTAGAGCTTGGTCTAATGAGCCCCAACTCTAGGATTTCTTGGATAGCTTTTTCAATCTCATCTCTAAACCTTTTAGGATGTCTATAAGGTGGTATCTGAATGGGTGAAGTACCCTCCTCCAAAACAATACTGTGCTCAACCCCCCTATCCGGTGGCCTACCATGTGGAAGGTCTCTAAAAACCTTTTCATATTTTTGCAAAAGTCTCTCTATCTCCTTTGGGTGTTTGACAATATTTATAGTTGGCTTGGGAGATGTAATATGACATTCAGTAGCCCATTCTATATCCCCATGCCTCAATATAGATCTCATGCTATTGCAAGTCACTACTTGATTTGGATAAGTGTGTTGCCCTCTCACAACTCTTTGTACTCCTTTTGAATCTATTATGAGGTCCTGTACTTGAGAAAATATGCTCATTCCCTTTCATCTTTTCCCCTGAGTGTGAACCACTATTATCTCCTATTATCCCTTTGCTTTGAAGCTGGCTAATCAACAATTCGAATCCTTGCAACAATTTATCACCTATCCTATCCATGTTTGCTGAAATTTTAGAGAAACATGGATCTAAGGTTGCAATAAGTTCCTCCTTATGTTTCAATTTGTCATCCTCCTCTCTACCCATGGTTCCAGCGAAAGACTCCTCTTTTTCTACTACCTCTTCTTCAACAAAAACCTCTTCAACTACTGGTTCAAAGGGTGGTGGATTATTCTTTTGACTTCTTGTTAAGACCATCAAGTTCCAAGAACATGCTCTAATACCACTTGTAATATCCCTTTTTCAAATTTTATTAAAATGCCCAATTTTCCACTTTTTTTCCCAATTTCGACCTTTGACTAGTTTTACTATTTTAACCTCCAAATCAACCCAAATGCTCCCAAATATTCTGTAGGAGTGTATTAATGGTATTTAGACTTGAATATCAGGTTCAGGGATGTTTTATGGCCCTCCAAATACTGCTGCAAACTTGATTTGTATTCTGATCAATATATGTAATTTTGACTAGTAATTTGTGCATCAAATCCCCCGGGTAACACTGCAAATGGCCTTCCAAATGCCTCCAAACTCCCACAAATTTATGAAAAGAGGTATATAATGTGTTAAGTATGTGATTAAGGTCTCATATGCACCATTAATTTATTTTTAATACTGTTCTAACTCTCTCACATTCAACAACAAAAACCCCCAATTCGACCTTTGGGGAAATGGCACTATTTCACCTCCCAATACAACTAAACTGAGTAAAAATGCTTCAAATGCTCAAGTACAATACATGAAAATTGTAGAAGAAATCCATGGAAGTATATTTATCACAAATATATCAGATAATCATCCATCCATTCTAAATAATCAACATTATAGTGTCATACATCAATGCATTGGGGAAATGGACATTGTTTGCTCATTAATCAATAGTTTTGCATACAACCAGTGGGTATTTCGACCTGAGACTTTCTGAATATTAATAACAGAGGATATGAAGCTATTACAATTAGAAATATATAATGATAATCTCTCTCAAGAAGCACAAGTGCTCACCAAAAATGCCCTCCCTCAAGGAGCACGAATATGCCTTCAAAACTGGAAACGGTGGAGAGAAAGTGCTGCACTAGACCAAACCATGAAAATTCCTGTAGCTGCTACCTGAAAATACAAACTCCATTAAAGCACCATGAAATACCTGAGTGGCCTCTCCAAACACCAACTTGGATGGGAATCTTTCACCCTCGAAATTGGCTAAGGCAAGAAACTAGTCATCCACCAGCTCTCTCTTCACAAATGCAATTTTTCTCAAATCATCAAAATCCATTCTCATACTTGATTTCTACATTTTATAACCAACATTAGCCTTCAAGGGGTCGAAATCCTCTCAATAGATTCAATAATTTTCCATTTAGAAAATATTCCTCATTTGCCACTTGTCTCCTAGTTCCAACCTTCCATCTTCTCCCAAATTTGAATTTGAGTCTCTTTAGATTCCTCCAACTCCATGAGCGCCTTCTTGAGCCTATTTTTGGGGCTTACATGTCATAATGGTCAGGTGTAAGAATTCAGGTCTGAATTTTGTCATAAATGTCATAGATGCTTCATTATTGTTGTCATAAAACTAGGGAATCTAGCCCAAGTGTCCACTAGTCTCCAATTCGACTCTTCCTCTCCCATGGAGGTTACTATTCCATCCCATTTCGACCTAAGATTCTCAATGCCATGTGTTATGACTTACCAACTCATGCAAGAGTGTTCACCTTCCCATGAATTCGAATTGGCAAGAGAGAGCTGCCATATGTCATTGAAAAATCAAGCTAGTGTGGGTCCCACCACCTCCATATGTCTCCAAAACCACTTGCCACCTAGAATTTCTCTTGAATTTATTTATTCATCATATTTATTAAATGCTTGAACCCTTCTAATGTATACATATCATTTATTAGTTTCCTTATTACCATCCCACATGTGCCCATCCAACCTAGGAAACTAATAGGATTGATGGGATTGTCTTACTATGCACTTATTTGAATGGGGACATTACAACCCCACATATTCATAAGTTATACATTGTTAGTACTCACAGTCATTATAAAAATTATATATACAAAAAACTTAAAAATTAAATAATTTTACAAAAACAAAACACATTTTGGTACCTATGTCTCCCCAGGATGCCCCTGGAGGTAACATGAGCTCGGTATATCCTCGAAAGTACATGCCAGCATAAGGAAAATTCTCTAGAGATGGTACCTGATGACTCCACCATCCTAGATAGTCCTCGTCAAAGTATGATGCACTCGTCTCACCACCCCCCTGACAAAGGAAGATATCACCCCATCGAGTCATCAGTGGCTCGCGGGGGCTTAGTGCTGGTAGAGCCATCCCGGGACTAAGGGCTGGGACTCTTTCTCTCGAAGGTGTAGAGTATACTACCATATCCAAAGTTCTTCTTCTTCCCTGTCTTGCATTATGTAAGCTGGTGCTTCATGTTCACCAGTAGACCAGAGCACCAATCAAAGATAATGTTGCACAGACATTCTATGCCTATATGCATGTAGTTTCGTGATTCCAAGTGTTGTGTCGCGCTTCCCCCGATCCTGTTTATCGTATTGAATATCAATTTCAATTGGAAACTTGCACTTGGCTCCCACTCTTTTTCAGTTTCAGCTACGCATTAAGTGTTTATGTAATCCTGAATGGATAGAGCACCAACTCCTTGAAATGTCCCTTTGAGGTTTACCCCCTCACCTCAGTGGGATAACCCAGTTATGAAGTATATGTCATCAATTGTGATTTCAAGCATATCTCCTTGGAGATTAAACATCCCGCATGATCGACATCCCAATATCCCATGAGCATTTGGAGGAGTTGCATTTGTGCACAGATGTTTGTGGTGCGAAATTTTTTTAGGAGCACACATCTCCTTAGTGCATTCAAAGTGAGAGGATCCCCCATTGCTATCTCATACATAGATTCATGTTCCCTCTCTCTCCAATTCAATACCATCCTGTACCATAAAAATTCCATTTCATGCATTAATTTGAAGTTTTTTACTTTTGAACTGCGCTACCTGTGGGTTCACTCTTTCAATAGAGGCGGGTACCCGCGAGTCTCTCTACAGTAAACTCGTGCACATTTCACGTGCCTGCGAATTTTACTCAGATAGACCCGTGGGTACACAACCCTAATTTTAAATTTGCTTAAAAAACCTCAAAAAATTATTAAAATTTTAAAATAATGGATCAAAATGATAAAGCAAGAGGAGATAGGCCCTACCTGCAAGTGACGAAGTTTGATTTCGTTTCCTGGATTGACCGCAATCGATGTTTGAAGTAAGAGGGTTTTGTCCTTTTCTCCAATGGTAAAATGGTAAATTGTGAATTATGTTTTCAATTTGTTACTATTTATACAAATTCTTTTGAATTTTTACCCACTTTTCTATAGTTTCGAATTCTTTTTTAATTTTATTTAATCCTAAATGACCTTTTTGAGTTGTTTTGAGTTGTTTTGATTAGGCAAAACTTTAAAAAGAGCATTTCTCACTATTGGTTTCAAATGGTGTTACATACAAAGGTTTGTTATTTCTTGACATGTCAGTTTAGCTCAATACATTGAATATATTTTGTCATTTGAATCTCCTTTGTTCACTTTGGACTACCATTTTCTGCTATCCATTGTTGTTGATTCTTTCTAAAGTTCGTACCGTCACTTGATATATTAGGGAACTTATGCATTATACATTATTTTTTACTTAATATTAAGTTCCCCGTCCTTATGGAGTTTTTTAAGCTCTTGTTAAACTCCTCAAAATTAACAACATTACCAAGCATACTTGTCTTGTTCAAACTCGTTAAAGGAATTGTATTCGACAATCTATATAGACAACCTACAAGTTTCACCCTAGAAGTTGTATTCGCGTATTGATGGACATTATACTCGCGATTCATTCGCTAGTTGTTAAGAGAGATACTCACGGGTATCTCTGAATCATGATAAAAAAATATTTAAAGATGATTAGGGATTAGTTAAGGGAAGTTATTCTAACTTCCCTAACCTCCCCAACCAATTCCCTTTCGAGCATATCCTCCCAACCTTGCTATAAATACAAGGGAAGGCCTTGAGAGAGAAAGAACCAATTTTTTATAAGGAAATGTTGGAGAAAATTCTACTGAAGGAAGAGGAGCATAAACCCAAAGTCAGGTTTCAACAGCACTAGTTGTAGTACAGGTTTGGCTGATTGCTTTTAATGTTATAATACTGAAACTTCATTTCCCATAAATGTATGTCCATGGTATAAATGTTTGTCTTTGAATCTTTCATGTTTTTAATATATGAGTTTCTTATAAAGCATTCATTTTATTTGGGTCATAAGCTTTGAGAAAGGTATGTTTTATTGCAGGTGATCTCGTTGGAGCAGTGAAGTAGGAGTCTGAAGTTTGAAAGCTTGGATCGAATGCCAATCAGTTAGGTATTTAATTTCAACTTAATTTCCTAGTTCTTTTTATTAAAATAATGGTTGCTTGTTGTATCTATGTAATTTCCTATTCATGTAACTAAATAATATGTACGTTTATGGTCTCTTGAATTCCCTTTCATAGGTAGTTTTACCACACAACAAGTGCTGCATGGAAAACCCTAACCGAGTTGTTAGTATCTCTAATGAGGAGCATTGTGAGAACTTTGTTTGAAGAACCGTGAAGTTTTTCTCTTGCAAAATGATGCGTGGAAACTATGTCCCTTGGATTGCCCCTGCGTGGAGTAAATTGTAAGCACACATCCCATGAACTGAGCAAACTCCTCCAACCTGGAGTCTTCTTCATGCGGATTTTGGAGATGTTGTAGCATTGGAGCTTTAAAGAACATGAGAGCTAGAGAGCTAGAGACAGTTCATTCTCTACCAATGAAGTTATCAAGTTCGTGGGTGGAATCATGCAGGCGAGCATCTATCCCTCCGTCAGCATGATCTCCTTCATTGCGTAAGCTACTAGTGGTCCCACGACATTTCCTCGGCATGATGGCTATAATCACACGGTGAAGTGAAGGAAGAGATAATATTTGGAGGAAGGTGTGTTCATTGCACACAATATATGAGTTCGTTGGATATTACATTGTTCAACATATATTGTTGTTGCTATGGGTGAGACCATTCATTGAAGTCTAATCCCTAATATATTTTCAAGATCCATGTGAAGACTAACTAATGATGCGCAGTTTTTGAACTGAAGACTAGTTGTGTTTCAAATTCCTCAAAGAGATCACTCTAGGTGCAACATGAAATTGTGCTCGTATTTTTGGGTGTAATATAGACCCCATTAATAGTGTGGATTGGACTATGGGATTTAGCACCCATACTCGTGTGGAGAATCGACCCGTAGTAAGCTTTGAGCTGCGTATGACAATGATAAGTTTCATACTGAACTATCTTAACAATACTTCCATAAATCAACTCAATAAGACTTGGGATATCCAAAAAATGGGAAGCCACTGCAAGATGCTTGAGATTTTCAAAATCAATCTTAATGAACTAGGAATCCCATTTGTCGACATCATCTGTGGTCTCAGGAGGATTGACATGATCTATTCCATATTCAATAATATTTTCTAGAATATTGCTTGACAAGAGAATCAGAGGAATGGGATTCTGAGAGCCCATTAACTCTACTTCATTCTTCAATACCACCAACTGTAATACCTCAGCTTTCTACATGTCAAATATTGTCAATGAAGTTCACTAGTTTCACAATATTATTGCAATCCTCCACCTTCTCCAGTGTCATTGCAGAAGTTGATGAGGAACATGTAACGCGGTTGGGTTGGTGAAAAGAGCCTAAGCATGCCTACACCTCTCTCCCAAGAACATCAATATTTTTTATAAAATTCATAGAAAAAGACATCCGAAAACTCAAAGGGAGTGATTCAACTTGAAGAATCTCATGGACACCTCCATAAATTTGTATTGAGCATCTCTTCTTTACTTTCAAAGTTGCATTGATATCTCAGTGTGGTATGCATACTACATCTCGTCGATGTGCATAGAGAGTTGAATTTTGTCTATGTGTATTCACATCAGATTCATAATACATTGGTATTTGTATTGTATTGTGTTGTGACTCCATCGCATTACTAATATCACACAGATCACAGAAATTGCATAATATTTCCAAGGTTATATCATATTATCTAGAAATCATTTCGTCAGAATTTATTGTGGAGCGATGAGATCATATCACTATATTGTTGAATGATGGATGAAGGAGCTTGAACCAATTGAAGGAGTTGCGACCTCTAATTTACGAGTTGTGTCCTCCAGATGCAACCTCCACTTTGGTGTTGCAAACTTCTAGATTAAGAGTTGCATTGAAGAGACTCCAATTATGGAGATACATGTTTGGGAGCTACAACACATTGCTTTGAAGACGACTCTCTCTCTTCTATGTAAATTTTGTTGTGACCTATCCTTTGAAGTAAGTTGCGAACTGCTCAGTAGTTGTGATCAATATTTGAAGACTTCTCTTGAAAAGCGGTGATATCTATTGAAGTGACCTCATGGAAACCATTGAATTTTGTGTTGAGTTATCAAAAAGTGTGGTTCGGATTGATGAATGTAAGTAATATGTGCATATTGATGAGAATTATGTTTGATAAGTGAAGGTTGAAGTTCATGCATGAGTTGCATGCTTGGAAAACATTAGTTTCATTTTTCAAAATTATGATATTGTGGAAAATTGTGAATTCAAGCTTGGTCTTATGCCTATTCATGAAGGAAACAATGTAAATAAGTATTTTGTAAGCAGTGGAATTGCATTTACGCATGCAAAATCTTACATTGATATCATTGTAGTTGAAGGCTGCATAGAAATGGCTTGTATTCTTTTGTGAAGTGTGAAGAGATGTGTTTTGACTTAGAAGTTGACTGGTGGAGTTATCTATGATTTAAGACTGGTGCACCTACATTTTTGAGCTACATATTGAATACTGTGGGGATTTATTCATTGTGAAGACTCTTTGGAGAGTTGTGTTCTCATTATTGGACTGATATATTATTGTTTACTACAAAACTGTGTGTTGCAGAATTGTATTTAAGCGTTGCAGAATTGTATTTAAGCGTTGCAAAATTAAATGGTGCTGCAGAATTGAATTTGCATTTTGTTGCAGAATGTGTTTGCAAACCTGCATAGTGCACATAAATTCTTGAAATGCACTGTGAAATATTGACATCTCTTTCTCTAGCCATCAGTTATCCTACTTCATTGTGAAGATAAGTAGCAGCTAATTGACTGAAGTGAGCTTGCAGAGAAGATTCGAGATCAGTTTGGTGTGCCCAGTTGAAGGATCCAAGCAAGTTTGCAGCTTGTTGCTATAGCTGCTCCAAAAGAAGAGAATTTTTACACAATCTAGGTATAGCAGATTCCTCAACTCAACAACCATAAATGTAACTTGCAATTGCTTTTTGTTTGTAAGTTCTAGTGTTTTCTTTGGTACTTGCATATGTGTTTTTTGTACAGTACCAAACTGAAGTCAAGTTGAGTTGTACATTGTATGTGGGTGCATTTTCGGCTAATAATGACACCCCTTCTCTTTTAAGTTTGAATATGCTGAAACATTGTTTGTAAAGGGAATATTTGCAAGAATCCCTAAGTCTGATTGAGTCTTTTGTACTTGGTCATGCCTGCACAAGGAGGCCTCAAATTGTCCTTACAATGTCTAATATAGAAGAAACATTAGAATTGATGAATACTCTAGTACATTCAACTGCAGACAACTCAATCACAATCAACAAAGACACACTCCAAATTGTCATCAATCAACTGCATAATTTGAAAGCAAAAGAGGAAGATGCACAACACAAGAATCAACATTCTGAACTAGTGCTTCTTCAAAATAACCCTTTGTTTGAATATGATTCCTATCAGCTTCCAGAAAATAGTGAAATCATATCATATGTACAACCTATTCAGAGTTCTAGATTCCAAGATTGTGACAGAGTTGGAAATATGAAATATCATTGTTTTGATCTTCATCCTTGTCGGCATCGCAGGAAGCACAACCATTCTTCAGATCGGTGTGTGAAGCTGAAGAAACCTACAAGAGTGAAACTTGCAGCAGCTTATTGTATTGCTTCTTACTTTGTACCTGACAAGGGGGAACATGATGTCAGGCTTAAAGTTTCAAAGACTTGTCCCTATGAAAACAAACACATACAACCTTCCTCAAGTAAGTCACATCAAGCGAGCCTGAGCCAAAGTGAGTTTGGAAAGCCACCAGATTTAGATATGCCTGATTCTGAGATGCATGTATTTTGAAGACAGAAGAGAACCATGCCATAGAGTACTCATGTGTTTTGTGTCTATTTTTGACACCTTGGTACTCTCCTCTCCTCACATTGTTCTTTACAGGGGGGAAATGAAGACCATCAGTAACAAGTGAGCGATTACAAGTTGTTGTTTGTGGAGTCTAATCTTATTAATTCAGAGATGTTGTTTTAGCCATGTTTGTAACCCAGTTTTATATGATATGCAAGTGTATTGTACACTCATCCCAGCGGGGGGTGTGGGGGGACCACCGCCCCCAGTTGGGGGATTCAGGGGCGAGTGGGACCTCGGTGGGAGTTCGAGGGTGAAGCCCCCGAAAGAAATTTTATGGGTCGTTTTGTTGGCCAATAGTTTACGGACCCATGGTATTGAGTATCCCGTATTATTTTCCCATGGTAATTCCATTTAAAAGGAAAACATTGTAATACGGTTGTGGAATGTATTGTAGCATTGTAAATATCTTTGATTGTGTAAGAGATACTGAAAGATATTGAAGAGGAAGTTGCAGCGGATGTGCTACAGGTTGTATCCCTTCTTTTGTTGGATGGTATAATAATAAAAGGACTGGCGATTTCTCCGTGGACGTAGCCCAGATTGGGTGAACCATTTTATATTGGTGTCTCTCTTGTATTATGTTTATGTGATTTATATTTGCATCTTGTTTATTTGTATTGCTCTGCGATCCTGTATTTCTAACAATTGGTATCAAAGCCAAAGGTCTATTTGGCATATAAACTCGCAGGAAAGAAGGGTTCCTGGCTCGAGTGAGAGCAATGGTGGAAGAAGGAAAGCTTAAGGTCGAGAAATTTAACGGCCAAAACTACCAGTTATGGAAGATGCAAATAGAGGACTATCTGTACCAGAAGGATCTATTCCTACCGTTGGGAGGAAAATAAAAACAACCGAAGACTATGAAGGATGAAGAATGGGAGGTTCTTGACAGAAAGGCATTGGGAACAATACGGTTATGCCTGGCTTCATTGGTGGCTTTCAATATTTCAAAAGAAAAGACAACAAAGGGTTTGATGAGCGCATTGTGTAAGCTGTATGAAAAACCCTCAGCATCCAACAAGGTATTTCTAATGAAGCGTTTATTTAATATGAAGACGTCAGAAGGTGGATTTTTTGTTGATCATTTAAATGAATTTAATATAACTACAAATCAGCTAAGTTCTGTCAAAGTGAACCTTGATGATGAGGTTAGGGATATTCTAATCTTGTTCTCATTGCCAGAAAGTTGGAATGGCTTGGTCATGGTTATAAGTAACTATGTATCTGGCTCAAACACTTTGAAATTTGATGATGTTGTTGGTGTTATTATTAGCGAGGAAATGTGAAGGAAAAGAACAGGTGAGACATCAGGTAATGCATTAACCATGGAGAGGAGGGGAAGACAAAGGGAGAGAGGAAAGAGCCCAAGTAATTGCAGCAAGTTTAGGAAGGGCAGATCCAAGTCCATACTGGGAAAGATAGAGTGTTGGAACTGTGGAAAGACAGGACATCGGAAGAAAGACTGCAAACATCTAAAGAAGAAAGGGGATGGACAACAAGAGACTATGCAGGAAAGCAAATGTAACAGGTGATGTATTACAAGATGCCTTGATTCTTGCATTAGATAATACTAGTGATTACTGGGTAGTAGATTCAGGGGCTTCATGTCATGCTACACGCCACATGAATTGTTTTTATGATTGTGTTCTAGGCAAATTTGGACATGTTTTATTGGGTGATGATTAGCCATGTAAAATTGTTGGAATGGGTAAGGTATAGATAAAATTAAAGAATGGAACTGAATGGTTGTTGAAATATGTAAGGCATATTCGTGCTATAAAAATAATTCTAATCTCAACAGGGAAGTTGGGATATGGTGGTTGTTTATCTATGTTTGGAGAAACGTGGTGGAAGATCATTGAAGGATCGATGGTGATAGCAAAAGGAGACAGGATAGGTACATTGTATTTATTTCCTCATACTACTAATTGTTCTATCTCTTTAGCTTCCATGGGAATAGATACAACATTGTGGTATCATAGGCTTGGCCACATGAGTGAGAAGGGGATGCAGATTCTCCACTCAAGGAAGTTGCTAACAATTCTGAAGCAGGTAATTTTGGAATTCTGTGAGAACTATGTTTATGGAAAACAAAAGAGAGTCATGTTTATCAGGGTTGGGAAACAGAAGAAGAGTGAAAAGTTAGAGCTTGTACATACAAATGTATGGGGACCGACTGAGGTAAAATATCTGGGTGGCTCTCATTATTATGTTACATTTATTGATGATGCAACTAGAAAGACTTGGATTTATTGCATTAGACAAAAATATGATGTGTTTTCTACTTTTAAGAAATGGAAAGCTTTGGTTGAGAATGAGACAGGAAAAAGGTGAAGTGTCTCAGATCGGATAATGGGGGTGAGTTTTGTGGCAAGGAGTTTGATAGTTACTATTCATACCATGGGATTCATAGAGAGAAGACAGTCCCAGGAACACCACAAGAAAATGGTGTGTCAGAAAGGATGAACAAAACAATCATGGAGCGTGCAAGGTGTATGAGATTGCATGCAGGTTTTCCCTTACAGTTTTGGGCAGATGTTGTAGATATTGTTGTTTACTTAATAAACAGAGGGCCTTCAATCTTTTTGGATGGTGGGATTCCAAAGGAGGAATGGATAGGTAAAAAGGTAAACTACTCATTTATGAGAACTTTTGGTTGTGAAGCATTTGTCCATATTGATAAAGAAAATAGAACAAAGCTTGAGGCTAAATCCAATAAATGTACATTTATTGGATACGGGGTTAATGATTTTGGTTATCACTTATGGGATTATGAAATTAACAAAATCATTAGGAGTATAGATGTGGTATTCAATGAAAATTTCATGTATAAAGATCAGTTGCAGGGAAAGAAACATGAAAAGGAAAACACAGAGTACATAGTGCTTGATGAAATAAAATAAAATGAAGTTCCAAAGGTGCCATAAAATTTAGAACAACAAGTACCTCAAACTACTGCAAGTGTTAGAAGATATGCCAGGTTAAGTAGACCTCTTGAACGATACTCTCCTTCAATGTATTATTTTCTTATGACTGATTATGGTGAACCAGAATGTTATGAAGAAGCAATGCATATGGAAGCTAGAAAGAAGTGGGAGTAAGGCATGAATTAGGAGATGGACTCATTAGTAAGAAACTAGACTTGGGATTTGGTTCAATTGCCTGCAGGTAAAAGAGCATTGCAAAATAAATGGGTTTACATGTTGAAAGAAGAAGATGGAGGAAAGAAATGGTACAAGGCCAAACTTGTTGTAAAGGGGTTTGCACAGAAGAAAAGTTAGATTTTGATGAAATATTTTCTCCTGTTGTTAAAATGACTTCAATTAGGACTATTTTAATTCTAGTGGCAGGTAGAAGATTTGTATCTTGAACACTTAGATGTAAAAACAACCTTTCTCCATGGGAATTTGGAGGAAGAGATTTATATGTAGGAACCACAAGGGTATGAGGTCAAAGGAAGGAGAATTTAGTATGCAGGTTGAAGAAGAGCTTGTATGGATTGAAACAAGCTTCAAGGTAGTGGTATTTGAAATTTGACAGGTTTATGACAAAACAAGGTTATAGTAGATATCATTCTGACCACTATGTTTATTTCAAGAGGCTAGATAATTGAAGATATATTATCTTGTTATTGTATGTGGATGGCATGCTTGTTGCAGGGTCTAACAAGCAGGATATAAATGTGCTTAAGAGGAAGTTAAATAATTCATTTGTGATGAAGGATTTGGGTGTTGCAAAGAAAATCCTTGGTATGAGAATAACAAGAGATAGGAAAAATCGCAAATTGACATTGTCTCAAGTTGAGTACATAGAAAAGGTGTTGGAGAGGTTTAGAATGTAGAATGAAAAACCAGTTAATACACCTTTGGCCATCCATTTCAAACTAAGTAAGGAAATGTGTCCCAAGACACAGGAATAAATAGATTACATGTCCGGGGTTCCCTATTCATCAACAGTTGGCATCTTGATGTATGCCATGGTGTGCACAAGACCAGATATTGCACATGTAGTGGGAGTTGTGAGCAGGTATATGAACAATCTAGGTAAAGAACATTGGAAGGTAATACAATGGATTCTCAGGTATTTGAGAGGTACTATAACTCATGCATTATGTTTTGGAGGTTCATACATTGTTCTGCAGGGATATGTTGATGCAGATATGGCAAGTGATAAACATAGCAGGAGGAGCACCACAGGGTATGTGTTTACTATAGGTGGAACAACAATAAGTTGGATTTTGAAGTTGCAAAAGGTTTTTGCACTTTCAACAATAGAAGCATAGTATGTTGCTGCTACAGAGACTAGTAAAGAGATGATTTGGTTGCAGAGGTTCATGGAGGAATTGGGTAAGAAGCATGAGGATAGAAGGTTGTATAGTGACAGCTAGAGTGCCATTCATCTTGCCAAGAAATTAGCCTTCCATTCTTAAACTAAACATATACAGCTGAAGTACCATTTCATACGGTATGTTCTAGAAGATGAACTGTTGAAGTTGGAAAAGGTACACACTAGCTAGAATCCTGCAGACATGTTGACAAAGGTAGTAACCAGAAAGAAATTGAGTTCCTTCTCGGTTTCAGTTGGGATTCTAACATGAAGGTGAAGATGATAAATTTTCTAGATCCAAGGTTTAGAGCATAGTCCAGCAAGTGCAGCAGTGGTGGAGTTTTTGTGATCAGTCTCCAAGTGGGAGATTGTTGGTTGTGGAGCCTGATTTTCTTAATTCAAATATGTTGTTGTTTTAGACGTGTTTGTACCATAGTTTTATATGATATGCAAGTGGATTGTACACTCATCCCAGCGGGGGAGGCATCACCCCCCCACAGGGGTCCGGGGGCCAGTGGGACCCCAGCGGGGGTTCAGGGGTAGCGCCCCCGAGAAAGGGGGTTCGAGGAAGAAGCCACCAAAAGAAATTTTATGGGTTGTTTTGTTGGCCCACAGTTTATGGGCCCATGGTATTGAATAGCCCATAGTATTTTCCCATGGTAATTTCCTTTAAAAGGAAAACACTGTAATACAGTTGTGTAATGTATTGTAGCATTGTAAAGATCTTTGATTGTGTAAGAGAGACTGAGAGAGATTGAAGAGGAAGTTGCAGCGGATGTGTTGCAGGTTGTATCCCTTCATTTGTTGGATGGTATAATAATAAAAGGACTAGAAATTTCTTTGTGAACGTAGCCCATATTGGGTGAACCACGTTATATTGGTGTCTCTCTTGTATTATGTTTATGTGATTTATATTTGCATCTTGTTTATTTTTATTGCTCTGCGATCCTGTTTTTCTAACACAAGTGAGCTGGAACAAGGGAGCCTATGAAGAGATATGTTCGATTGAGCTCCAGAGTTTGTGGTCATCCTAAAACCACTGGTATCGAGAGTACCTTTGATTATCAGAAGACAGTGCAAGCTTCTAGCTAACTTACTTGGCAAAATATTGTCAAGCTGGAAATGTTTTGCAAGTGGTAGCTGCTCACTTCCTGTTTTCAACTCTCCAGTTGGTTTGTGGTCATCCTAAGACCACCATTCTAGACAGAACCTCTAATCCTTCGAGCCAAGTTCCAGGTAACCTCTGAGTGAGTGTTGTCACCAAGTTCAAGAGTTTTTGGTCAGCATTAAACCACACACATAGTAGAATATTTTAGCTTCTGCTATCCCCTTTCGGTTGGTGGTTAGCCAAAACCATCTCTTCAGAGATCTATTGTATTTAGCAGAAGCTAGTGCAATCTTCTAGCTAACTTTCTTGGTAAAGGATCGTCAAGATGGAAATGTTCAGCAGGTAGTAGTTGTCCACTTCCAGTTATTCAGCTCTCCCTTTTTCTTAGACTCATATACACCCTTCGGATTAAGGGGGGATTTGTTGGAGCCTAATCCTTGGTGTTAGGAAAATATTTGATTATGGTCATTGAGAGAGACCAAGAGTCACCCAAGAGTCCAAGAATCCACTTGGGAATATGAAACCCAAGGGACAATTCTCTTGTATATATGTACAATTAATGAATGACAATTAGTGTGATTTTCACACATATCTTCTTGTATTCGTCTATTTTTTGCTTATTTTCCCAATACGGAACCTTACAAGAAGTAAATGCAATCATTATTTGGGAGAATCAACTGTATGACATGGTTCAACATATATGATTTCTCACAAATTATTAATCCTTTACAAAATATGATTAAGAAGGATGTAGTTTTCCAATAGTATGAGGTTGAGAGATCATCTTTTCAAATACTAAGGCATTCATTGTCTCTATCCCAAGCTTAGGTTGTCCAAATTATGAAAATGATGCTTAACTTTATACCTTCACATCAAATCATTCATTAGTTGTTGTGCACATGTAGAAATATGAACAAGGATTTGAGTTCTCAATTTCATTCATGAGCACTTGGTTACAAGGGCTTTAGTTAAATTACCTAGATATCCAAAATCGTGGATATGTTATGGTTAAAATCATGAAATAGTTCAAATCTTAACTTTTGAAAAGTCATACAAACACCATTGTTCTATGTTAGGTTGTAATTTCATTATTCATTCAGAAATATCTTGGTGAAAAGCATGCCAATTAGATGACTGTTATATAGTAGTATGACTTGGATATCATACCCACTACTATAATAGTAAGAGGACTAAGATGATGCAATTTAGCAATTGAAGCATAGGATTAAGCTAACAAAGCAAGTTGGAAGAATGAATCTTCCTTGTATGTAGATGATATTCTTTATGTACCTACAAATACAAATTCATGGTATTATGAGTTGAAATATTATTCTCAACATGGATCTATTCCTAATATTTTAGTTGAAAAATGTAGAAGAGAATTAAGGTTAAAATCTACTTAATATAGTCTCATCAATGGGATTCTCTTCAGGAAGAACTACAATAGTGTTGTTCTTATATGTTTGGATAAATCAAATGTTAATATATTTTTGAACTACCAATAGGTGGAAATTTCCCAAAAGACACCACCACACATAAAGTATAAAGGGTTAAGTATTATTATCCAACTGATTGTTCAATGATATGCATGCAAATGTTTGAAACGGTTGGATTTTCCAAAAATGTGAAAGAGAATAAGGTTCATTTTCATCATGTTACCCTTGATAAATATTTCAAGCAATTGGAGCCTCAATGTGAGAAGATAAATCAACCCACAATATTCCTCCAAAATATAGGCAGGTGCCTACATCTATGGATTGCACCACTCAAATACAGTGGTGATAGAATCTTTAGAACAACAAATCATTACTAGGTTTGGTGTGCCCTCTATTTTAGTATGTTATAATGCATTGTACTTCAAATATGTGGATATCACCAAATTTGTGTTAGAAAAGGGAATTATTTTGTGTCACTTGTGTAACTATTCGGAGTGGTGTTGTAGAGTCCATAAATAAGGATCTAATTAGGATTATAAAGAAGACAGTGGTTGACCACCACCGCAAATGGCACAATGCACTCTTAGATGCATAATGGGATTATCAAGTTACACCCAATGTAGCATTATGCACTTCTCTGTATTTCTTAGTACCTTCTAAGGTAGCATCAGGCACTTTTTCTTATTTATTAGTACCTTCTAAGGTAGCATTAGGAACTTATTCTTATTATTAGTACCTTCTAATATATTTGTACCTTCTTTAGAGATATTGCATGTAGAATCAATACTCTATTGAAATTGGAAGAGAGGTATAAGGAAAATAATAGTATTTTTGCCCACCTTAAGCTTTTTAAGCACTAATTTAACAAGCACACATTAGATGATAAGGAGTTTCAAGTCAACAATCTTATCCTCAATTAGGACAAGACTAATGAATCAAAAGGAAACTTTAGAAATTTCTAGCAACTATGGATGGTATCATATCAAATTGAAAAACATGTTGGCATTAGGACAAACCATTTCCAAGATAAGAAGAGAATCAAATACTTCCTTCTAATGAACAATCAAGTTCTAAGTGGTATTTAAATTTGCTTACCCTTGATGTAGAATAGCTCATGCATATGAGGAAATCCATTGCTTTCATATATTAGCATATGCCTTGATATTTGCTTTCAATAAAAAATTCCATTCTTGGTTTTTGTAAGTAGTTTGTTTTTGTGCTTTCATTTAGTTGGAAGTTTGTGTCATGTTCCATGAGTTTCAATTTTTCTAAGATAAATTTAATGATTTCACATTTTAGTTTATTTTCATAGAATCCAATGCCATTGCCCTAAAATGTTTGAATATAGCTCACTATTGATTATGATCTCAAGGAAAAGTGAACTTGACTATTGATCATTAATGTCAAAGGATGGTCACAATTAGTGGCTCGACTCGATTAACAAGCGAAATTTCTGAAGGAATCCATTAGCACACTGACTATCAAATCATGTGAAAGGAGAAATTCAAAAGTCTAGGGCTGAAAATCTAAAGGGGATACTTTGAATACTCAAGCATATATAATATTAAATATATTCCAATAGAAATATGATAAACTCCATCTAACATGTAATTGGTTTCCATCTAGCCAATAATTGGTTGCTTCTCCCTTCCCCATGAATTTCTAAGCAATATATTAAAAAGAGAAGGCATGGAAAGGAAATTAAGTTATTGCTAGGTGATGCAACTATATCCACCAAGGAAATACGATTTTTGGCAATAGAGGAAGGATTTTTATGTTATGGTGGTTCCATCAAGGTAATGGATGCTCATATGCAATGGAGCAACACCTTATGGATATTCAACTATTCCATGCATGTTAAAAAAAAATGTACCCTAGTTTAAATAGGCCTTGGGACCATGATTGCAACCTAGATCAATGATTCATTCCAAAGTTAATAAATCTCGTCAACTTTGTTCTTTAGCACAAGTGTAAGTTAAGTTGATCCAAAAAACCGATCAATCTTTCCCTTGCAAGGAAAGCCTTCAACAAAACTGCTTATGTTTCAATGCTTAGACATCCATGAAAAGAAGATGAATTTTCATTCAATTCTAGTTCATTGCTCGGTGAATTTTATCAAATATTTTTGGTTTTTTGTTGTTAAGTTTATCCTAATTTCACTAGCAAGATCACTGAAAGAAACACAATCACAAGATAGACAAAGATTTACCCTGGGAAACCCTCATGGGGTAGAAAACCCAGCAAAGCTTTCCTCAATATAGATAATCAACCAAATACAAGATGTAGTCCAAGACTAGAGCTCCTTCTCCTCCTATGCAGACCTCTCTCTCACTTGTGTGCTACTCCCAAGTGGATGAATGAATGAGATAAGTGAGGAACATCCTACTCTACTTATGCTCATCTCCGAACTGACTTTTACCCTAATGGGGCCGACCTCTCCTAAGAGAGCCTAATAACCCCTAATAAACTAACTCAGGTCCGACCCAACATGGGGGATCTAATAACCCTAGTTACCACAATCCATCGGAGGAATAAACATCTCCGGATACATAATAAAGTCCCGTCGGAGGAATGTAATATCTCCGGAACAATAGGATACAAATATAATATTCTTTGAAGTTACAATATTTCAACACTCCCCCTTAACGAGAAGGATATTATAACAACATCTGCAGTTTCAAGGAGTCATCGACTACATGATACATGATACATCTATAAATCATTGGAAGCTTTCATTATACATCATCATCAGTAACTCATTCAGTTACTGGAATATAATCAATACTGGAACATCAGCATCGTCAGTATTGAGTCTTCATCTTCTGCAGCACTTGATCAGCTACAGCATCATCATCATTTGGTTCACCCGATCAATAGCCTCATCGTCTGGATCTACTAGCCAAAATCATCATCTGGATCACCCAATCAACAACCTCATCATCTGGATCTACTGATCAACATCAGCATCTGGATCACCCGATCAACAACCTCATTGTCTGGATCTATTGATCAACGTAATCATCTGGATCTCTCGATCAACAGCATCGTCATCTAGATCATCACGATCAATAGCATCGTCATCTAGACCATCACGGTCAGCAGCATCGTCATCTAGACCATCACGATCAATAGCATCGTCATCTAGAACATCACGATCAACAGCATCGTCATCTAGAACATCATGATTAGCAACATCGTCATCTAGATCATCTGGATCCTCTCGATCAACAACATCAACATAGCAACATACTCTGTAATGCACAAGATCTTATTATGGGATGATCAATCCCTCTCACTTTAGGACATAGGTCCAAGGATGATACAATCTTGATCCGCTTATGGGATGATCAATCCCTCTCAATTTAAGACATCACTCATGTCTATGGACGATGCAATCCAGATCAACTTATAGGATGATCAATCCTTATCACTTTAAGACACCTCACCATGTCTAGGGACGATGCAATCCCGAATCAGCTTACATGATGATTAGTCCTTATCAATTTAAGATATCTCACCATGTCTAGGGACGATGCAATCCCGAATCAACTTACAGGATTATTAGTCCTTATCACTTTAAGACATCTCACCATGTCTAGGGATGATGCAATCCCGAATCAACTTACAGGATGATTAGTCCTTATCACTTTAAGACATCTCACCATGTCTAGGGACTATGCAATCTCGAATCAACTTACAGGATGATTATTCCTTATCACTTTAAGACATCTCACCATGTCTAGGGACGATGCAATCCTGAATCAACTTAAAGGATGATTAGTCCTTATCACTTTAGGACATGAGTCCAAGGACGATGCAATCCTAATCTACTTACAGGATGATCAATCCCTATCACTTTAGGACATGATTCCAAGGATGATGCAATCCCAATAGTCCTCTTAGACAAAGTCTAAGTACCACTACATCGACCTCATCATCGGAACAGGTAACCTCATCATCAACCACATCGTTGGAACAGGTAACCTCATCACCAACACATGTATCCTCATCATCGATACAAGTCTCCACATCATCGATACAGTACCCTCATCAATACAGGTATCCTCATTATTGACCTTACCATCAATATAGGCAATCTCATCATCGATACAGGTATCCACATCGATACTAGTATCCAAATATCATCATCAACCATATCACTCCCCCTTTCGAGGAGGGTCCTTCTGAACAACACCAAGCTTGTCTCGAAAATACTCGAACTTTACTTGAGATAGTGGTTTGGTTAATATATCAGCAACTTGCTCATCAGTGCCCACATACTCGAGCTTGATATCTCCTTTCTGCACCATATCCCGTATATAGAAATACCGGATCTCTATGTGCTTTGAATTATCATGGAATACTGGATTCTCTATCATTTTGATACAACTCTGGTTGTCACACAGGATCACAGTAGGGTCCATCTCTAAGTCAAACAGTCTCGATAACAACTTCTGAAGCCATACTACTTCACAACTAACAGAGCAAGAAGCTATATATTCCGCTTCAGCTATGCTGAGAGAAACACTAGACTACTTTCTGCTATACCATGAAATCATGGCAAATCCTAGACAATAACATCCACCCAATGTACTCTTCCTATCTGATACACTACCTGCCCAATCAACATCTGTGTAGCCATACAATCTAAAGTCATGATCCCTATGATAACATAGACCAAAATCTATCGTACCCTCTAGGTACCTCATCACATGCTTTGCAGCTATCAGGTGAACTCGTCTAGGTTCCACTAGATACTCACTCAGGGTGTTCACCGCAAAGCATATTGTTGGGACTCCCATTTCGAGTTCCCCAAAAACAAAACTTCCAGTACGATTTTTCAGAAGAAGATATAAAAGCCACAGATCTAGTTCTATCTATTGTAGTACATGAATGTCAATATATAAAACTATATACTCAAATTTATTCATTCTCAAAAAGATTTAGCAACATAAATAAAATAAATACTTCAAACCTATTTTCGACGGTTGGTCCAGCGAATCGATGGAGTCCTCGAAGTTGTTTCTGCACGATCTAATCCAATTTCCTGATAAAGTACTGAGTGACCCCTCGGTTGACCTCCCTACCGTATCGGGGTTATTCTTCTTCACCCAGAACCCCCAAGCTAATGGGATCATAATAACACATAAGCTAGCCTCCCGAAAGGATCTCCCAATCCCCGTTCCGGCTAATCCCAACTCCAAGGATCATAACATAATCCGAGATTATGATGACCATCCATCATTAGGGAGCAAGAGATGTCTTTCTCTCCTTCTCCTCCCTCATTATATAGCAAAAGCATGTGTGCCATGTGTCTGTCCATGCACATATTTAATTTAATTTAATATTTTAATTTCCAATATTCTCAAATACATGTGTCTTCTTAATGTCTTTAATGTGCACCTAAATCCCTAGATCAGTGAGAGTTAGGTGTAGAAGAGTTCTACTTCTCTTTTGATTCTCATTTAGTTTACTTAACAATCTTTTAGTAAGACTCATTGCTTTCTACTTTTCTTTCTTTTCCTAATATTAAGATTGAATTAAAAGATGATTCCTTTTACTAAAAGTATAATCTATTTTAAATTTTCTCTTTATAAAAGAATTTAAATGAATAATAAAATTAATTAAAGTAAAATATTGAATAATAATAAAAGAAAAACAATTCTTTTATTAATGACCTATTTCAATTCTTTCTCAAAATAATGAAGTCAATTAAATAGAATCTTTAATATAATGATTTAAAATAATAAAATCTTTTGAATAAATAATAATTTTTCTTAATAATAAAATCAATCAAAATTTAATATAAATAAAGTCAATCTCTTCAATTCTTTTTCAAGTTAATAAAGTCAATTAAAAAAAAAAATTCAGATTAATGAAATCAATTAAAAATAAAATCTTGAATAGAATTATTCAAATTAATAAAATAGAACAAAATGAAATAAAGTATTTCTTAAATCTTATGTGAAATTTTCATTTATACCATTGATTAATTTTCTTCCTCTCGTTCTATTTGGCTAGGTACCTCTTTGGTGGGTCCTTCTGACAGTTTCATTTCTTCCTTCTTATGGGGAGTACTGCGTAGCGACCGGGAACTGTTACCGTGATCTCTCATTTACGCTCCTTGGAGACTAAGGGATGTTGAGGGATAAGGCTCTCCTTATTGCGCGCCCCTCAACTCATCGTACGTGACCAAATCATTATGGCTTTTCCTGTACGGCATACGCTTCCCCAGGTGAGCTAAAACGGCTTCACCCGTGTGTGTATTGCTAATCCAGGGTCGACAGTCAGTCGTCGTACCCCTATGTGTTCTTTCCATTCTTACGACCCCTATAATTTCATTGTGGGTCAGTCGGTAAATCATCTTACCTGCCACTGCACACACACACACTCAAGCGCACATTAGTAGCGTTGCACTATGAAATATTTCATCATCCATCATAATATCTCAGTCATTCGAGCATATATTTAATTCATCATTTTCTCTCAATCAGTAAATCATATCTATCATTCATCATTTTATCTCAATCAGTCGAGCATATGTAACATTCAGTCATCCTATCTCAATCAGTTGAGCATTCATTTATTAAGTAAAGTAATAGTTTCTATAACTGTCATTCAAGCATTTTCAAAGTAAATTCAATTGGTTCGTGTTTTACTTAGCCGGTTCATTTCAAAACTAGTACCTCATTATTCTAAACAGTTAAGGTGCCGAAGCGGGCATTACATACACCCCCTCTTATTAAAACTTCATCCCGAAGTTAAGTCTCATGTGCTTCCATGGTGAGTTTTCACTTTCTCTTCACATTCATTTATTCAACATAACCACAATTGATAATAACATTTGATTTCTTCTTTTCTACCCTCATATAAGTATAAATCCCATAATTGATAATATAACTAAATCGCACCTTTCATAGTGTAGTAATCCCCACAATAGTTCTCTCTTGACTCACTAATTGTAACCGGGGTTGAAATCGTCTACAACAAATTCTTTCGATTCAACATACTATAAGTATATCATTTACGAAAATACTGAAAGCACTAACATATTTCAACATAAGGGATAAAGTATTCAATTCCAACTTCTCCCTTTTCTATAATTACATATAACTATCATATGTTCAAAACAATGTCCGAATTTCAAAATAAGAATTTTTCCTTCCCAATTATGTTCTTCAATACATACCTTAACCATTACTAAACTAATCTTACATGCAACCTCTCTCTTCTCGTAATCCAAAGTATAATTAAATACTAGAGTGCCATTTACTTAGTATAGCTAAAAGTATAATCTCATATTTTTATAAACAAAGTCATGTAAGGTTTTCTTCTCTTCCTAACTTAAGCACAGTTAAGATTCTTTAATTCAAGTAAGTTTAAATTCTCTCTTTTCACAATTCAAAGCATGATTACAAACTAGTAGTGCATACTTGCGAAGCCATCACCTTGATTTCAGGAAATAAGCATTTACAACCAATCGATAAGATTCTTCACACATAACCCATCATCAAAGTATATGAACCCTGAATATCATTCAATCTTTCATACTAGCAATTTTAGAGAAGAAGAATTCTAACCTATTCGAGAAGCTAGGAGTATCCTTGCCGAAGGAGAAGAAGCAAAAACCGCAACTTCGATTTTTCTACGTCGATCTTCGTAGCAATTGTATGTCATAACTTAGTTTAGAAAACAATTATCACCATTCGTATCCTCGCCAACATTGTAAATTTTGGGAAATGTGAAAAACTTTCATAATACTTGAAAGAGCTAGAAATTTTATGATTTTACAACCTAATTTCTAAGTTCGTTTCACTTCTTCGATAAATTGTCGAAGTCTCGTCAATCTGAATAGTTTGGTGTCTTGTCCGTTAAAGTTTATCGATTTCCCATTATTGTAATTTCACCAAATATATCTGACCACTTATCTACCCATCAAGGTTATGTAGGAAAAGTTTAAAATATCCTAACCTAGATTCATACTGTAAGGTTCGAATTTTTTTTTAATTTTTTATTTTTTAAATAAAACTTACTATGCATGCTTTTAACGATTGCTATGTTATTCCATGACATAGTTCAGATGTATGTACAAGCTATCTATTATCATTTAACCCACACTAGACAAACATTCAAATGGTTCCCTTCCTATATTAAATGACTAATACCACATGGTTTATATTATCATTTAATCCACACTAAACAAACATTCAAATGGTTCCCTTCCTATATTAAATGACTAATACCACATGGTTTATATCCTTGTAACTCATGTATTAAAAGCAATGACCTATGACACATCAAATTCATTCCATACTTTTAATTCCAAAACAACAGTATAATATAAGCAAATTCATTCCCTACTTTTGATTCCAAACCAACATTATAATATAAACACATTCATTCCCTACCTTTAATTCCGAAACAATATTATAATATAAACATGTACAAATATGAAATTACTTTATTAGTTCATATCACATTTTTATAGGTATACATTTTACATATCATATATTGCTTCTAATCACAATTCATCGTCATGGTGTGATTATGTCTATATGAAACTACACGATTCGTTCATGCTCCTATATGTGTGCACTTTACTTATCAATACATGATTTCATTTTCAGTACCTAATTTATATTACCATCACACATTCATTAATTTTCATTTCTTAACCACAATTAATACAAGGTCCATAATAATTTCCATAATTTCTACTTCATGGAAAATAACAATACATCGACACATAAAATGACTCACCTATTAATTAATAATAATAACAATGTCCTCACATAAATACTAATTTAACTAAAATAATGTATTGACATAATAACAACTTTCCCTTATTAACTAATATGGATGCATTGACACAGATGATAACTTTCACATATTCATGCAATGACTCCATGATAACCTTTACTTAATATTACTTATTCATTTTCATCAAAAACTTGATTATCCCTTTTTACACAACTCAATAAAAATTACCTTAATATTTTTTTTTCCATAGAAAAATTCAACTTACTATTAATATGCAGAATAGTAAATATATCCAGCTGTCAAACCGTACATAGGCAAACAAACCCTGTCAATAGAACTTATATATAAGGCATATATATTTCTTTATTTCCAGCCAGCAAAATGTAATTTACGATATAATAATATATATAACTTATATATTCCTCTCTTTTCGTAATGCTAAATGTAGCGACCCTCTTGATGCGGCCAAATTTTTTTTTATTTTTTTGTTTCCTTTTCTTGCATACCGATCATAGTAGTTTAACTAGTTCTAAAATATAATTCACTAATCTAATCATTCATTACTTTATCAATGAAATAAATATATATTCAAGCACTATTTACATATTCCAAAGAATGACATAAGATCATAATCATTTAATTGGTTCTAAAGTCTAATTTGCAATTTCACGGGGGAAATATATATATATAGATATATATCTTCCATGTATAATATAACAACACAATATTTAATTACTTCTAAACTGTTATGCGACTTGATATGCGTATTTAATTATATGATAACTAACTCCTTTAACCATACTCCCTTTCCAAGTATCCTAAAACATCGTGTAACTTCCATTGATAACTAAGAGTTATACATACTTAAATTTAGGCTATACATATTTAAATTTAGGCTAGATTAACTCTCTATTACCGATATTTTTCTTTATAAAAACTTGTTGTAGATATTTCTCTCTATGGATAGGTAGAAACTCTCTTAGGTTAAAGTAGACTTAACTGACTCTAAATTAAGACAAAAAGATAACAAATGCTACCTTGAATTCCTAGATCCAAACAAATATTTCAATACCATAATGCTAGAAGAAATGGAAGAGATCTGACTGACCTTTGATTTAATCGCTCGTCCTACTTGTTGCTCCAATCTTCATGTCCTCGTGAATGAACCTGTTAGAATGAACCAAGGTACAAGCACATACAATCTTCCAGCAATCTGAAATATATGTTAGAATCTAAATCTATAGCAGAAACAAATCATATGATTGAAACAAGATCAACATACACGATTTGGGAAACAAGACAAGTTATGTTTTATTACAAACTTGAAGTCACTTACAATGGTTGCTTGATATCCAAGCCAACTCCCAGCTCCAAGTGCTTTCTCCTCTAGCTATCTCCACAAAGATTCAAGATCATAGGTTTGATGTCTCCAAGAGTCCTCCCCCTTTTGCTCATGGAAGGCTTCTCTCTTATAGTGTGTAGAGGGATTAACCAACACGAGAGAAGAATGGATCTTGGGAGTATTTAGTGGATCAGACCCACTAATCTGAGAAGGTGAGTTAGGATCGAATCAGAGATGCCAATCCTCAAAAATCTCTCGAAGATCAAGATTCCACAAGCCATGGCAAAAGGGCTAAAAAAGGACTACCGCGCCCCTGCAACTGAGCAAAACGCGGTAGTACCGCGCAGATGGGACAGAGCATAGCGCGGTAGTGGGTACTACCGCGCCCCTAAGCTTGAGCAAGGAGCGGTAGTGTAGGTATATGAAGTCTCAGTTGGGTTGATTCCTGACAGGACAGGTTTGTCTTCATGGGTCATCATCATTTTTTCCCTTCTAGGTGTTTTAGGTAGTTTGGGGAAGTGTCATCAAAGGTGAAGGTGCGACACTGTGAAATATAGAGGTATAACAGATGCCCCCTAAAGTGTGAGGTCAGAAGAGACTGATGGCCGAAAGACTTTACAAATACTATGCGGGATAGCAACGAGGGGAGCAACGAGGAGCTGAAATAGAAACAAAATGTCAGATATATACCACCAAGGCGGGCATCCCCATGCTCAAAAGCAATTGACTCAAAGCATGGCTACCGACCAATACATTGCAGATCCATGAGTACTGAGATGATATAGATTGTAGACAAATCATGGCTACTATGAACAAGCGTAGATCCATGAGACAGTAATGACACAGCCACGACCAATACAAAAGTGGATTTGTGTGACAATATAGAGGACATCTCTATCGCAACCTGGATGCAATCAAAGTACAAAGGTGCATCCAGGGTCTTCTACTCGATCGCAAATGATACGAATCTAGCCATGTGATTACAAAGTGTTGAAGTCGAACATGGTAGAAACCATTTGATTACCGGTCAATGATGTGAACCGTTAACAAATGCGAGGGGAATCACCAATGATGACGATGATCCCCAAGGTATCTATAGTACATCTCAACGAAATGTGAATGAATGAGTTGATGTCGAGCATTCGAGAGATCGTTCGATCAGAGGCCAATGATGTAAACCTACTGTCGAACACGAGGAAACATGCCATTGAGGCATGCAGGTACCAAGGTACTAGTGGTTGATTCCTAAGTCCAATTCCCAGATAGTGATTTGGCGTCGACGGGAATAAACTCGTCGAAGGTGGGCCATCATGATTCCCACATCATCGACATGAAATCAGGATGAAAGAATAGAACATGTACTGACACAACGGAGGTCTGGCATAATGAATGACTCTGAACAATGCAACCCTTTGAACATATAATGGCATGAAGCAGGACCTGCCAGCAGGGATTATTGATAGCAGAGGATAGACATCGAACAAGTAGGCTCGTGGCCAGAGAGACGACTCAGGATGATGACCATAACTCAGCAAGACTAGATACCCAAAAATAGACAAGGGACAAACACATGCCATGTTCAAAGGTGACAACTAACAAGCTGCCAACAAAATAAACTCAACTTGTTTCCCATTTTCCTCCCGACATGATGGACGAGTACCTCTTTGTTGTTTTACGAGCTTGAAGAGGATAACAGATGCTCGGTATAGCTCATCTCATAGATGAGTCTGATCTCACATGTTTTGCAAACCTGAGAAAGGAGGGGTTCGTCCCAAAGTGGGTCCTTCGATGTCAAATTTTAACGAGTCCAAGGAAGGAAAACTCAATAGTTTTTCACATTTAGAGAGCCTGGAAAACTTAAAGAAGGCTCCAAAGTGTACTTTTTCGTAAATTTAGTCCCTCGATCCCGAAAAAGTGTAAAACAATTCTCTTGAGAACTCTCCCAATCAAAAGTTGACTGAGGTATACCTTTCTCGTAAATAGTCTAAACGAGCCGAAAAAAGGTTAACCTATCACCGAATAGACGACCTTTCAAATACTTTTACAAGTGTGAAAGAGACAAGATCACTTGGCAATCTTTTTGAAACGAGGGAGTCTTGAAAAGGACTTAAAAAGAACTCCAATGGTCTTTTTCGTAATTTTTAATTATTCTGGTTCGAAAAAAGAATAAAATACAACCAAAATAATACTTTCCTCATCGTTTAACGAGCACGAGTAAAGTTGACTAAGCTCGACACCGTTTACTTGAGTTTGACAAGCACGACCTAGGTGTAAAAAGCGCTTGGAATCTTTTTCAAGTTTTAATCCAGAGCACGAAAAAGATAAAGTAGGCTCAAAATGAAGGTCAAATGAATAATTGAACGCCAACGTGAACATCTTTAAAGGAGACCCTATCAAAAAAGGCTCATGGAACCAAATATTAGCAATGTGAAAATGGGTTTTAATTTAACTAGATAAAATAATGAGTAAAAAAATAAGTGAAAAAAAGTTATATAAGGAAGAGGTAAATATGGAAAGTTACCATTTCACTTGTGCATTTGCCCAAAGAGGAAATTTCACCCATTGAAAAACAAAAACTTCAAGAATTCATATCGGGAGATCCGGAGCACCGTTTCAACAGCCGTCTGTGCCAGGTAAGAGCTTTCAAGCTCCTCTTTCATTTCATAGGTAAAAAACTTGATTTCAATAGGTAAAAAATAATTTTTGAGCAGGCCCTAATAGGATTTTTTCGCCTCTGACAGTACCGTGTGCTTGCTTAATTGGGAAGCATGGTACTATCAGTGGCTACCACTCTGTAGGGTTAAACGGGGGCGCGGTAGTGTGTACTACCACGCAGTAGTGGCGAGCATTAGGGAAGAAAAATTGACTTTTCTCAAATTTTTTGCCGAGATCAAGTTGTTAATTTATTAATGAATGCTTCTTGTGACCTTTTGCAGGTGTTTGCAACTTGTTTGGGGAAAAATGGTCAGCTGGAAAGAAAGGGAGCATGAAGCAGATGATTTATTGGCTGAAGATGACTAAGCAACCTTGACTGCACCGCGGGAATGTGGATTATTAAAATTCTTCAAAACCAAAGGTATCCGCAAGCAAGCAAAAATTCTCACCCACATTATACAAATGTGGGACCCCGACATTCAAGCTTTCTGGGTTGGAGTACATACCCTCAAGATTGAACTTGAGGACATTTATTTCCTCACGAGTCTCTCAAAGAGAGGGGCCCAAGTGAATTTTACAGGGTCCATGAACTCAAAGGCAAGCACTGATGCTTTGATTGCTCGTTATTGTCGTCAAGATTTGGGGAGGAAAAGCGGTAAGGTGGTCATTAAGGATATTGTAGAACTTCCTTTAAAAACCATGTTGTTCACCATCACACGTGCAGCAGGGAGTATGGGTCCTCATCAAGCCTCCCATACACAAATGAATCTTGCTGTGGATTGTATGGCACCGACACTATTCAACTGGTGTGAAGCAATATTGACCAATCTCAAGGAGCAAGTGAACAATTGTAGGACAGGAGAGAACTCTCAATTTGGGTATGGGAGCATTTTGGTCACCTTCTTCTTGGAGAGGGTGCCACTATTGCATCCGCAGCTGACTATGCCCGCCCGTCCACCTACCGAGCCACGGATGGCTCGATGGAGTGAGTATGCAGGACGGCTCGGGGGGCCACAGTGTTTGGCTTTTGGTGAGGAATTCTTCTCATGGCTCGAGAAACAGATCGTGATGATCAAGGACTACCCCTATGCGGGGGTGGACTTCCGCGAGGACATAGACTTGGCACTGCCAGAGGATGAGGATTGGGATAACTTAGGTATGACCTTCATCAATGTATTTTTTAATTTTTTAAATATATGATTTTTAATTTTTTTTTGAGAATGTGTAAAAAATATTTTAATATATATTTATGTGCACGTCGCAAATCGTGGACCACAGAGGCCTGTAGGATACTCGCTGTTACACCGAGAAGGCGACAAGCGTCAAGTTACTTCGGACGAGGAAGAAGACGCGGACGAGGCGGGAGGGGTCCGAGACATAGAGCGAAACTTACAGGGTTTAACCCATGGGGTTCCGGTTATGAGGATAGATGACGTTCCTCTGCATCTTCAACGGCATACAGTAGGTGTGCCTAGGCGTATTGGCCAACTCCTCCGTAGGGTGGCTCAGGCGATAGTTTGCTACCATCGGCAGCGCGAGGATTCTGAGGAGGCCAATAGATCTCCTAGATCTCCTTAGATAGTAGTGTTTATCTTTTGTGGCATGTACACGATAAGTAGGCTTGAGAGCCAAATTTTTGTATGGGATTGAATCCCAAATTTTGTCTTTTGAACACAAACTTTATGTATTGGAAAAACACTTTTATATGCAGTGATATATATACATGGACTTATTTTTATGATCTATTTATTTTACAGTGACTTGTATGATGTATTTTTATGTGTGGGCAAGATGCCAATCCAAAATGTAGTTAGCTAATGAGTCAGCTACATAATTGAGTTCTCTTGGTATATGTTGATATGAAATATAATTAAAAGATCATTCAAAGAGGTGTACCCTTCGAAATAAGCGAAGTAGGATAGGATCACGGACTGCGTAGATACGATTCAGATGAGAAACCACGAGTTGGGAGTCTAGAAAGACTGATAGGGAGTCAATTCCAAGGGAAGCAACCTCTGTCAAGAGTCCAATGACTGCATGGTACTCTGCAATATTGTTGGTTGCAGGACCCAAACAATTGGCTCCTGAAGATAACAACTCGCTAGTGGGAGAATAAATTACCCATGCTGCGGAAGCAAGGTTCTGGGTGTGTCGGCTCGCACTGTCGGCGAATCTGTAGTAGGCAGACATTTGCGCATAAAAGCACAAGTCAAGGTAAGTATGGATACGTGAGATCCGTGTGTGCATACAAAAGATAAATGAAAACAAACTAGGTACATTATGTACAAAAAATATCTCACGTAGGATGAACCTACGCATAGAAACGTTTGAGGTATAGCCCGTTGCGGGACCGTGCCAGTGGCGTACCGTCACAATCGACAAGTTCATAGGCTCCTTTCTCCAAAACACGTTTTACAATGAAGGGGCCATACCACATAGACTCTAGCTTTCATTTTCCAAGTTTATCATGCATTTGGTCATATGTGAGTACGAGGTCGCCTTTGTTGAAAACCCGAGGTTGAACGGATTTGTCATACTGTGCTTTGACGCATTTTTTATGAGCTTCATTGCCTAAAGTAGCGTCTCAGCAGGTTTCATCTAGCTTGGCTAGGTATAGAAACCGTTCCTCTTCGGAAGTGGTATGGGGAAGTAGCTCTATGGCTATCTTCAGTGATGGGATTTCACATTCAATTGGTAAAATGGCTTCCAGGCCATACACCAGTTGAAATGGTGTGAACTCGGTAGCACTTTTCACTGAGGTTCGTTGTGCCCATAATGCCGAAAAAGAGCTGAGTGCCAATTGGACTTATGAGTACCCACAATTCGCTGAATCATGCATTTCAGAACTTTGTTAATGGCTTCGACTTGGCCATTATCCTGTGGGTAGTACGGGATTGAGTTTTCATGATGAAATTCCAACTTGGCGCTCAATTCTTCAATCATATGGTTCCTGAAGTGGGAGTCATGATCGGTCACGATGGATTGTGGGACACCAAACCTAGCTATAATGTGGTTGAATATGAACTGTGCTGCTGTTTTTCCGTCTTCAACATAAGTAGGCATCGCTTCAGCCCATTTTGTGAAATAATCGACAACTACTATGACATAGCAATGCCCCCCGGCTGAAGTGGGCTTATAGTGCATGAAATCTATGTCCCATTTGGAAAAGGGGTCGACGGCAATAACAGGATGGAGTGGAGCAGGATGTGAGTGTGTTTTACTATGAAAGAATTGACAGGGTGGACATTTCTTAACCGTATCAATGCAGTCTTTGAAAATCGAGGGCCAGAAATACCCCTCTCGCAGTATCTTCCGGGCCTTAGCCATCCCAAAGAGATGACCACCACATGCTCCAGTGTGGAAGTCATTAAGAACGTGTTCGGCCTCATCTAAAGTCAAACAACATCGAATAACGGTATCAACACCACGACAGTAAAGGTTATCGTTGACTATAAGGTAGTACTTGGCATGGTGTCGGATACGTCGACGTTCATCGCGGTTGAGGTTGGGGCGAAAACGTTGGGTTTGGAGATATAATAAAATATCCCCATACCATGGGTCGGATGTGTTAATGAGAAACAACAATTCATCGGGAAGAGAATCGATGGGCTCAGGTTTCTCAGTAACACGGGGTAGGTTACAAATCAACTCGGCAAAGACCAAAGATTTCTTGGATTTGGCTTTGGCAAATTCCAAGTCAAACTCTTGTAGGATGACAATCCAACGAGAATATTTTCCCCCAAGCACTTGACGTGTGAGGATATAATACATTGGATTGAAATCCGCTATGACAGTGGTCTAGCAGAGTAGAATGTAATGACGAAACCTCTGGACAGCAAAAACTGTTGCCAGAGCCAGTTTTTCAACATGTGAATAGCGAGTTTCGAAGTCGAGAAGACTCTTACTAAGATAGTATACCAAATGTTCTATGCCGTTGTTATCTTCTTAGACTAACACCGTACCGATGGTGGAAATCGAAGCTGGGAGATAAAGAATGTAATCCCGTGTGTAATTGGGGGGTTGAATCACAGGATCTTTAGTTAAGGCTGCCTTTAGATGATTAAAGGAGCATTGGGATTCGTCGTCCCAAATGAATGGGGTATTCTTCTTTAGAAGCCTCATATAGCCTTTTGTTATCTCGGCAAAATTGCAAATAAAACGACATAGAAATTTTGTGTGCCCTTTCAAACTTTGAAGTTCTGGTATGTTCGTGAGGGAAGGCAGGGCTAGAATAGCTTCTACCTTTGCAGGGTCCAATCATATGCCGCTTTTGGAGATTATGAATCCTAAAAGTTTTCTGGATTCAACGCAAAAGACACATTTATGCGGATTTAAATGGATATTGTAGCGACGACACCTTACAAAGACGGCGCCTAAGTGATCAGGATGATCTTCCCTGGTCTGAGAATGAGCGGGAAGGTCATCAAGATACGGATCTACAATATGTTTGATATCGTGAAATGCGTACGACATCGCCTGTTGGAAAGTTGCCCCAGCATTTTTCAGGCCGAAAGGTAGCTTTCGATATGCAAAGATTCCCCATGGGCAAATAAAGGTCATTTTGTGTTGGTCTGCTGGGAGTATCTCGATCTAATTATAGCCGGAAAAGCCATCCATAAATGAAAAGATGACACTCCCGGTGCAGTTATCGATGATCTGGTCAATGAACGGAGTTGGGTAGTTGTCATTTGGACAAGCTTTGTTCAAGTCACGGTAATCGATAAGACTCTAATCGTTCCCCGTTTCCTGGCTATGGGAACAATATTAGATACCCATTCCGTCAGTGGGACAGGATAGATAAAACCAGCACGCAAAAAAATTTCAATTTCTACTTTGATAGCGGCTTCCTTATGGGGGTGGATGGGTCAGAGTTTCTTCCGAACAGGTCGGGCACCAGGAGAGTTGGAATCTCGTGGAACATGATAGACGGGTCTATTTCTGGCATTTCTTCATAACTCCAGGAAAAAACGTTGCGGAAAGTTTTAAAGTAGGCAATGTAGAACTCCATTTCAGTGGGAGTGCATGTCTTGCCAATATGAACATTTTCCACGACACCAGGCTTCACTGAAATGTCAATGGGAGTGGTTTCCATAAGGTTAGCCAAGTTTCCTTCGGAAAATACTTCATCGAGCGAAGTGGGAAACTTGTTTTGAACCATTCCAAGTGAATTGTTGGGTTTTGTATCGGGCTCAAGCGTCTGGATGGTGGGAAAGGAAGATCGATGATGGAAATTTCCCCATGGTGGTTCATCACCCCACATAACCTCCATAATTGATTCGTCAGTGGGAAAAATCAATGTAAGAGGATCGATAAGTGGTGGGGATGAATGAGTCTCATACGAGAGTTGTGCCACTGTGTGATGGGTAGAAGAATCGACCCAATCGATGGCTGACTGGATCGCTTCATACGCTACGAGGTTCCCATTTAACGGCATGGAGTTGCCGTAGTTTTCAATCTCAGTGGGACTCGGTATTACCCAAGAATCATTGAAAGGGGTGGCATTCGATGATATCATGTTGATTGGCTGAACGTGGGAGCCCAGCTCTGGGAAAACTCCAATAAGGGAAGAATCCTTCATAAGACCAACACCAACGTCTTGGAAACAGTACCGAGGTTGATCCAATAACGGGACGGTGTTGGCGGAGTTCGGATGAGAGTCTGGGATACAGTAATCTAGCTAATCTATGGTGACAATTTTCCCTTCGTGAGGAAATTGCACGATCCAAAAGATAGTAGATGCTATGGCGGTCATGGCGTAAAACCAGTTCCGACCAAGTAGAATATTGTAATCTAATGGCGCATCCACGACTTCGATGTGTACAGATACTGTTTTGCCCCCCAATTCAACACCAATCACGGGAATGAGTCCATAAGGTTGAAAACCGTGTCCGTCAAATGCTCTGAGAGTAGTGGGAGACGTCGTGACTTCGGGTGAGCCTAAAGCTCTCCAACAATTCAAAGACATAATCGACGTGGAGGCACCCTCGTCTAAGACAGTGCGATGGATGTTGTTTCCACGGATTCTTGTATGAACCTGGAAGGTTAACTGATGGGAAAGCCAAGGTTTGACATACTCCAAGTTAAACAGGATGGTGTTTGAAGTATCCGGGTCCATTGCCCCCAATGCTGAAAGTAAGGTTCTGCGCTGCATAGGGCAGTGTTGGAGAACCTCGAGAGTTGACATGGCGCATGGTGCTTGAGCTAAATCCTCAACAATGTTGTAATTTTGGGCAGCTCATGCATTGGGGTTAAATGTCTCCTTTCGTATGGTGCCCTTGGGTGGGCATAGCACTTTGTCCATAAGCGGTCTCTCGATGTCGAGATGGCCATTAGGGGGAGGGGTAGGAGAAGGATATTCAATAGGAGACTTGACTTTGGCTGTCTCTGACTGTTTGGTTGAACTTGGGGGGTTTTCGTACGTCTTTGAATGAGTGGTTATGTGAATCTCTTCATTACTCGTCATCAAGATTTCGCGGTTTGTGGACATCTCTCCGCGAGATGGGTTGTTCAGGTTGCCCCCTTGTGGGGTTTCTTGGGAAACGATTTGCTGTTGCTGCTGAGGGAAAGGGTCAGTTAACACTGTCGGACGAGAGGATCCTTTAACGAATTTGTTGACTTCATCCTTGTAGGGGAATTCATGCGTGTAGTGATTGTCTTGACAAATGAGGCAGGGAAACTTAGCCTTCCGATGTGGTTTCGGGTCGTTCTAGAATGGTTGTGGCTTGGGATTCTCCTGCTGGTTAGAATTTTTCTTGGATTTTCCATGAATGTTCTTCTTCTTTCCTCTGGATGGTTGTGACATAGATTGAACTGCGTTCACTTCGGAGGAGACAGCAGGAGAGGTGGAATCTTTTTTAGTAGCCTGGGGTGGAGTGGGGGAAGTAGGAGTTTGTTGTCCCATCAGTTTGATGGTAGGCTGGGCCTTGACTGACCCGACAATACCATTGATAGGGGGTTCAGTGGCAGGATTAGTTGGATCAGTAGTAAATCGAGTGGCGTGGGGAAGAAGTTCGTGTAAAGTGTCGGATTGGGTATATACCAAATCCATATACTGGGCTACTGAGATGGCTTGTTCCTCCATGACCGGCCCGCGCATAGCAATGTCCCTAGATATGGGAGGCAAAAATGACTCTGTGAACCAATCAGCGAGTAGCTAATCCGGAATGGGTGCCTTGATTAGCCTACGGTGTCGACGCCACTCATGGATGTGGTCCGAGATGTGCGTAGAAGTGGTTTGATGCAACGAGGTTAATAGTTCTGTTCCAGTCTCATACCGGATGGGGAGTTGGAAATGGGTCAAAAACTGCATAGCCAAGGTGTTAAAATCATGAAAGGAGTGTTGTGGTAGCTCAATGTACCATTTTGTTGTCGTGCCGGTAAGCGTGCGCTGGAAGAGACGTAGCCGAATGGAGTCATCCATCAATGAGTTGGATGAACACCAAAGATGGAAGGTCATTATGTGGTTCTTGGGGTCCTCTCCGGGCTTGGCATCGAAATTAGGAATGTCCGATGGAAGTTTGGCTGGGATAGGTGGCCAGTGAGGTTCATGCCATATAGGATCATTGATGAGCCTCGACAAATCAGGTAAATCTAGTGTGGCCAAGAAAGGAAGTTGACAGTTGGACTGTGGGTATGAGTAGTAACTATACAGTGCAGAGATGCCTAAGGGGCCCTGCACAACATATTGTTGCGTGTTGTACCCATACATGTTTCCCGCAGGGTACTGCTGGAAGTTCTGGGGGTAGTAGGCCATCTGGTTAACCGGTTGTGTGTTGGAAGTCATTACTTGACTGGGAATCACAGTGGTAACCAGTTGTTGGACATTCTGCTGAGTGGGGATGGTGGGTATGGTACCCTGGGGTTGTTGTGTCCCAGAAATGGTTGCTGCTCCTTGTTGGGGAATGGTTCCCTGGGGTTGTTGGGTCCCAGGAGTGTTACCACTACCTTGAGTAAGTGGAGGATTTCCCGTTCCAGGGTTGGGGGGTGGCTGTAACAGTGGTGTCCATGGAATATGGATTCCACCTTGATGAAGAGGTGGGAATTGAAGGGATGGGTTCCATGGAGTTGTTGCAGCTAAAGGGTAGGGGAGTCCAGAATTCAAGTTGGGGGGAATTTGAGATTGCCCCCCAACTGGGTTCCAGTTTTCGAACAATGAGTACCCCTCGCTTTGTGGGATTTGAGATCCCCAAGAAGGAAGCGTGCTTGACGAGGGATGTTGAAGATGAGTCCCGGTTGGAAAACCGATATAAGGTTGTCCATTGCCAGGTGTGTTGTACATACCGAAATGAGCAGATGTTGCTGGTTGGGAGGGTTGTTGGATGGTACCAGTAGGTTTCCCTCCAGCAGGTGGGTTGGATAGTCCTATGGGAGGAAGTTGGTGACTAGGAACGGGGTTCCCAACAAAGGGTTTTCCTCCAGTAGGTTGGGTTGATGGCCCGATGGGAGGCGGTTGGTGACTAGGAGTGGGGTTCCCAACAAAAGGTTGTTCTCTTGTAGGCTGGGTTGATGGCCCGCCGGGAGGGGGTTGGTTGTTGGGATTAGCGGTCACAACAGTCAGTTGTCCACCCCCTGAAATGGTGTAGATAGTGGCCGAAGGTGAACCTTCGGTCAGTATGGATGATCCAGCGGTATGATTTGGTGTTCTTCCGACATTACAAAGGTGAGATAGTGTCGATTGGCCAACGACGCCAAAGGTGCCAATTTGTGGAGGGGGTCTTCCATATGTGACAGGTGGGGACGGAGAAAATACTGGGTTATCCCTCATAGAATGTGCGCCAAACATACGTGATGGAAGTAAATGTGGGGAATTTAACCGAGGGGTGTCGGGGGTTTCTTCCATAACATCTTCAACAATAGGAGGACCAGCGAGGATTGGGTCCGGGTTTGTATCCTGAAAAAGGTTTTCGAAGTCCGGAGGGAATAGAGGTATAGTAACATCTCAAGGTCCAAAACCATCTGCATAGGAGTGATGAAACTCTGTGATGGATGGAACGTTGGGAGCCCGATAGTTGGGAGGACAGGTAGCAAGGGGATATCTAGAAGACATCGAGAGCATTTGCTCTGTATCATGTTTAAACTGTGCCGACGCTAACGGGGAGTTAGCTAGACTAACCATACTAGATTGGATGGAGGCCATGATCTCGTGTCCCAAAGGGAGGTTGGGGAGGGATACTATACGAGGTATGTTGTTGGAAGAATCGGTTTCCTATGGATGAACACTGGATGGCACAGTGATAGCAGGCGGAGGTTCCGCCTGGGAAGTGATCAATCCATAGTCATGTTCAAAGGGTGTATCGGGAAGTTGGGTTTCTTCGATAACTTCGACGTATCCACCCGACACTGTAATCAATTTGTATATATCTTGGTCGGATCCTTCGGTGGTGCCAACATATCCTTCCGGAACATCATAGAAAGTCTCTGGTGGAAGGGTAGTGCTGACATCGGGGAGGATGATGGCCTCCGGTCTAGTATCTTGGGCAATACTAGTTTCAGCCGTTGTAGCATTGTCCACTGTGGCAAATATATCTGGAATAACAGTGGGTGAAGTGATAGTGGGCGTTTCAGGTGTATTAGTGGTTGTAGAAACTGCAAGGGTTTCTGAGACCATACTGTCAGTAACAGTTACAGGCGAAACTAAAGATGTAGTGCGGATCAGCGGTGGAATGTTCCCTCGGTCGGCACCGTGGCCAGGAGGGGCGGGAATACGTGATGTAGGTGGACCAGAGGTACGTGGTGGTGGTGGTGGTGGGCTTCGTCCCTTTATTCTTCGTGATCTCCGTGGTGGTTCTAACATAATGGTAGATATACACAATCCGGGGGCAGTCTCGTAACAAAGAACTCAAAAACCCTAATGCAGTCGAGTGTGCAAAAAGGGGAGCTAGAAAAAGCAAGGCTCGCAGGCCAAAAAAGCAAGCTCTAAAAAACTATACTGAGACCGGCGTCACAGCAAGCGAGTTGGAAACAAAAATGGCCAGAATGCCAACAAGCAATCACTAAAAAGAAAAATGACCCTCTATTAAGATGAGATAACAAGCAAACTTCCTAACTAAGAGCTGGAAACCTCAACAAGTTGTATCCTTCGCAAGGTGATGAAATCCAAGTCGAACAATACAACGTGAGAGACCAATATGAGAAGGATATCCCTCTACCGAAAGGGATCCTCGGTAAAAGAGCCCTAGTAGAAAAGTTACTAAGCTACCTCGTTCATGACACGTTGGAAAAGTTTTTCGGCGCTTCTGCCTTATCACCCTTGTATTATCAGTATGGTGGCCGTATAACACAAGGAAGACAATGATCGATGTTTCCTTAGGGCTAAGTGGAGTGCGGCATTCCACAGAGTCCATCTGGTTCTCAATCTCACGACGGTTTAACCCCTGAAAGTTTAAAACAGTCAGGAGGCCCCTCCACAAACTGGTGTATGACCGTGTCAACAAATACTAGAGGATTTTAGTTCCCTAGAGGACAACAACTATGTCTCAGATGATAATTACAAGGGGGGATTATTTGGATGCCTATCCCCGGTGTCCTACCTAACTACCAAATTCTTTTGATTTCCTCAAGTGAGGTTAATGTTGGTTCAGTTAGGGAGATTAATTTTAGTGGTTGTATTACTCAATTGGGTAAATGGACGTGAAACTGAGTGATGTTGTGACAACCCAAACCATGCAAGTGAGAATGAATCAAAATAAGCCTTGTATTCGATGAAAACTAGCTATGGAAAAGAGAGAGTTCTTTGATCATAAATGCATGAAACTTTCACAAACAAATGAAAAACCACTTCAAAACAAACTTTTTGTTTTCTTTTTCTAAGTAAAGCCAAACTGAAATAAACACTCTTTCAGATTTCATTGATCTACAACTATAATGCTTCAAAATGAGAATTTATGTGGCAAATTGAATGGTTCACTTCCTAATGCACGATATTATAACTAGATCATTTCAACCCAAGCAACACAAATGTTCTTAAATGACAATTTCCAATATAGATTTTAATAACAATAATGGAAAAGATGATATTCATAAGAATGCTGTGAATATGAAAATTTACACAATCCAGTCAAAACGGACAGTAGTAACAACTTGGTTGTGATGAGAAGATCAAGCCAATGCAATCAAACTGAAGGGGTGACCCAATATGCAAATAATGCCACTAACTCAGAAAATAATCAAGCTCACACTGGGAGATAAACAAACCACAAATGACTGTGCAATGGACAGGATGCTGGTAAGCAACAGGGAACACCAATCTGAGGCAGAGAAGATCAAAAAATGACTCAGGAAACCAAACAGGAAAGAAAAAAAAATGCAGACACTACCGTGTGGTATACACTGGCTAACTCGCGGTACTGGTACACTACCACGCTGGTAAGAGCATTGGGTACGCGGTACTACCGCTCTGTAGGTAGTAATGAGGGCGCAATACTGCTGCTAGGGGTGGAAAAAAGCGCAACTTTTGAAAAAAAATTGAATTTTTCAGGGGTATTGCAGACCCAGAGGACTCACTGATCACAGAGGGATAAAAGGTGTGGAGAGAAGGGGTGAATAGAGGTCAAAGAGACCAAAATTCAGTACTGGTTTGATAAGAAAGAAAAACCACAATCAAGAATGACTGAAAGTGAAATAAATCAATCAAATGGGGTTCAAACCAGCGGAGTCGACAGTTTTTGTTGTAGATATTTCTCCCTACGGATAGGTAGAAACTCTCTTAGGTTAAAGTATACTTAACTGACTCTAAACTAAGACAAAAAGATAACAAATGCTACCTTGAATTCCTAGATCCAAACAAATATTTCAATACCACAATGCTGGAAGAAATGGAAGAGATCTGACTGACCTTTGATTTAATCGCTCGTCCTACTTGTTGCTCCAATCTTCAAGTCCTTGCAAATGAACTTGTTAGAATGAACCAAGGTACAAGCACACACAATCTTCTAGCAATCTGAAATATATGTTAGAATCTAAATCTATAGCAGAAACAAATCATATGATTGAAACAAGATCAACATACACGATTTGGGAAACAAGACAAGTTATGTTTTATTACAAACTTGAAGTCACTTACAATGGTTGCTTGATATCCAAGCCAACTCCCAGCTCCAAGTGCTTTCTCCTCTAGCTATCTCCACAAAGATTCAAGATCATAGGTTTGATGTCTCCAAGAGTCCTCCCCCTTTTTCTCATGGAAGGATTCTCTCTTATAGTGTGTAGAAGGATTAACCAACAAGAGAGAAGAATGGATCTTGGGAGTATTTAGTGGATCAGACCCACTAATTTGAGAAGGTGAGTTAGGATCGAATCAGAGATGTCAATCCTCAAAAATCTCTCGAAGATCAAGATTCCACAAGCCATGGAAAAAGGGCTAAAAAAGGACTACGACACCCCTGCAACTGAGCAAAACGCGGTAGTACCGCACATAAGGGACAAAGCATAGCGCGGTAGTGGGTACTACCGCGCCCCTAAGCTTGAGCAAGGAGCGGTAGTGTAGGTATATGAAGTCTCAATTGGGTTGATTCATGACAGGACAGGTTTGTCTTCATGGGTCATCATCATTTTTTCCCTTCTAGGTGTTTTAGGTAGTTTGGGGAAGTGTCGTCAAAGGTGAAGGTGCGACACTGTGAAATATAGAGGTATAACACTCGTTAAATACATCGTTGGATTTACACCGCATGAGACCAATATTGTAAACTAGAAGACTTTATATATTATTCCTTCCCGCGAATTTCATTAAGGTAAATCCGTGGCCTACCATTAATAAGACAAGCTAAGCGGCGGAATTATGAATTGATAATCTCCTTCTGCCATTTACCCTATATTTTTATTTTTATTTTTATAAAAAATTAAAATGACATAGCAATAAATATAAAATTAGAACAGGGGTACATATGCACTGCTTCGTTAATAAAGTGGCATTGTGTTATTGTATTTACATTAATTCTTCAGCGACAAAACATTGATACCGTAATACTTATTTCCAACAAAATCAAGTAGTTAGGTAATCTTCACTCCCCGAGATTTACGCTAATGGCGAAATTGTTGGATGGTTACCTTGAACTTAACAGTAGTTCGAGTTTCACTGGAACAGAGGAAGGGAATTACGGTTATGACAAAACCATCGCGAAGTGAAGGGCTGGGGATGTGATTCCAATCGCTAAAGCAGCAGAGGTTATTAATTAGCCATAGAGTCGATAACTCCGATGTGAGTAACTACCAGCTGGATCTATTTGTTGGATCCAGTAGACTCTCCCCCAATCCAAAATATAAGTATTTTAAACAGAGATCCTACACGTTCGTTGAGGAATTACAGATCTAGCTTGCAGGTTCACCGAGCGTAGGCGAAGATCGAATAATTCAGTGAAATCTAAATTTAGGGTATCGATCTAGCGTTGTAGAGATCATTTCTTACCGAGATCGATTTGTTAAGGATCAGAGTTGAAGTCCATGACCTGGGTGTGTAGGTTTGATAATACATGATCAGAAAATGATTCAATTAGAAAACTGGGCATGGGTCTCCTCACGCTGGGTTTAAATTTTAAGAAGGCAGAGATCTAGAATGATATCTGTGGCTATGGATAGCCTACGTGTGGATCTCATCACGTTGGGCTCAAATTTGAAGATTTGTAAAACATAGGTATATCAAATATAAGCAAAATTTATATATTCTCATTGAGCTTAACAAAAATAAATCTTAATATACATCATATAAAATTTATAGAGTTAATATACATAAGCATGAGACAGAGCTAACTCCGGCGCTCCAGCATTTTCACAATAATTTTAAAAATTAAATGAATGAACAGAGCTCGATCTGTGCTCAGAGCATTTTCTCAACAAATTAAAAATAAATAGATGAATAGAGCTTGATCTGGGCATAACCATCAAGATCTGTCACAGGAATGTATTTCATAATAAATTAACAGAGTAAATATGAATGAAACAGAGCTCGATCTGCTCTCAGAGCATTTTCTCAACAAATTAAAAATAAATTAATGGATAGGGCTTGATCTGGGCATACTCATCGAAACTGTCACAGGGATATACTTCATATTAAATTATCAGAGTAACGGAGCTCGATCTGTGCTAGAACGTCTTCACAACAATTTAAAATAAATAAATAATTAAACAGAGCTTGAAGATACAATAAAATTCTAATTTATAAATCTTGAAAGATCAAGGAGTTTGAATAAAAACTGAGATATAGAGTTTACTCAATCAAATCAATTCGAGAGAGAATTTCCAAGATTAATTGTGAAACATAAATCAATAAAATAATCAGAACTAATGGATTTCCATTTTCGATCCCTCACATTCTCAGAAATTAATGTTAAAAGAGAACAGAGTTTAGTAAAATCGTGCACACTGGATTTTAATATAGCCGTCGCATTCCTCATAAATTTGGGGGAAAACAGAGCTCAACAAAGTATATATCATATTTATATAATTTTGATTTCCAGGACAGTCGCATAACTCAATAAATATATGTAAACAAGGATATTGAAAGTATATATCAGATTCATATAATTGTGATTTCCAGGACTGTCACATAACTCAGTAAATACATGTAAATAGAGATCATCTACATACATGTAAAAAAATAGTAAATAGAGGTAAAATAAAATTCTCAGAAAAGGCGAAGATCCTGATTTTCTTATGGAAATAAACGGTGATAAGGTATATATATATGAAATCTCAGATGTAGGAATTGTTCTGATATATTCTTCATTCAGCAGTTCAAAGAAAACGCAGATTAATCCTTGATTTTCAAATATTCCAGCGAAGGTAAAACAAAAAAAATTCAGGAAGTAACATTAATACAGAGATCTAATATTTCACACCAGTTCAAGATCCATAACCCTTATTAAAACATAAATTAGATATGAAAGTTAAAGAGTGAAAGAACCTGTAGAATTAGCTCAATCGAAGGTGTATCCCACAAAATTGCAATGGTAATCCCGCCGTCGTTCACCCTCAAGGCTCGACCTTGCTCTGATACCAAATGTAGGGACCCCCATTTCGGGTTCCCCAAAAAAAAACTTCCAATACAATTTTTCAGAAGAAGATATAAAAGCCACGGATCTAGTTCTATCTATTGTAGTACATGAATGTCAATATATAAAACTATATACTTGGATTTATTCATTCTCAAAAATATTTAGCAACATAAATAAAATAAATACTTCAAACTTGTTTTCGACGGTTGGTCCAGCGAATCGATGGAGTCCTCGAAGTTGTTTCCGTACAATCCAATCCAATTTCCTGACGAAGTACCAAGTGACCCCTCGGTTGACCTCCCTACCGTATCAGGGTTATTCTTCTTCACCCCAAACCCCTGAGCTAATGGGGTCGTAAGAACACACAAGCTAGCGTCCCGAAAGGATCTCCCAATCCCCGTTCCAGCTAATCCCAACTCCAAGGATCATAACATAATCCGAAATTATGATGACCATCCAGCATTAGGGAGCAATAGATGTCTTTCTCTCCTTATCCTCCCTCATTATATAGCAAAATCCTGTGTTCCATGTGTCTGTCCATGCACATATTTAATTTAATTTAATATTTTAATTTCCAATATTATCAAATACATGTGTCTTCTCAATGTCTTTAATGTGCACCTAAATCCCTAGATCAGTGGGAGTTAGGTGTAGAAGAGTTCTACTTCTCTTTTGATTCTCATTTAGTTTACTTAACAATCTTTTAGTTAGACTCATTGCTTTCTACTTTTCTTTCTTTTCCTAATACTAAGATTGAATTAAAAGATGATTCATTTTACTAAAAGTATAATCTATTTTAAATTTCCTCTTTATAAAATAATTTAAATGAATAATAAAATTAATTAAAGTAAAATTTTGAATAATAATAAAAGAAAAACAATTCTTTTATTAATGACCTATTTCAATTCTTTCTCAAAATAATAAAGTCAATTAAATAGAATCTTCAATATAATGATTTAAAATAATAAAATCTTTTGAATAAATAATAATTTTTCTTAGTAATAAAATCAATCAAAATTTAATATAAATAAAGTCAATCTCTTCAATTCTTTTTCAAGTTAATAAAATCAATTAAAAATAATAATTCAGATTAATGAAATCAATTAAAAATAAAATCTTGAGTAGAATTATTCAAATTAATAAAATAGAACAAAATGAAATAAAGTATTTCTTAAATCTTATGTGAAATTTTCATGTATACCATTGATTAATTTTCTTCCTCTCGTTCTTGTCTAGGTACCTCTTCGGCGGGCCCTTCTGACAGTTTCATTTCTTCCTTCTTATCAGGAGTACTGCGTAGCGATCGGGAACCGTTACCGCGATCTCTCAACTCCACTCCTTGGAGACTAAGGGATGTTAAGGGATAAGGCTCTCCTTATTGCGCGCCCCTCAACTCATCGTACGCGACCAAATCATTATGGAATTTCCCGTACGGCATACGCTTCCTCAAGTGAGTTGAAACAGCTTCACCCGTGATTGTTAATCTAGGGTCGACAGTCAGTCGTCGTACCCCTATGTGTTCTTTCCGTTCTTACGACCCCTATAATTCCATTGTGGGTCAATCGGTAAATCATCTTACCTGCCACTGCACACATACACACTCAAGCACACATTAGTAGCGTTGCACTATGAAATATTTCATCATCCATCATAATATCTCAGTCAGTCGAGCATATATTTCATTCATCATTTTCTCTCAATCAGTAAAGCATATCTATCATTCATCATTCTATCTCAATCAGTCGAGCATATGTAACATTCAGTCATCCTATCTCAATCAGTCGAGCATATCTAACATTTAGTCATTCTATCTCAATCAGTCGAGCATATCTAGCATTCAGTCGTTCTATCTCAATCAGTCAAGCATATGTAACATTCAGTCATCCTATCTCAATCAGTCAAACATATCTAACATTCAGTCCTTCTATCTCAATCAGTCGAGTATATCTAGCATTCAATCATTCCATCTCAATGAGTTGAGCATATCTAACATTTAGTCTTTCTATCTCAATCAGTCAAGCATATCTAACATTCAGTCGTTCTATCTCAATCAGTCGAGCATATGTAACATTCAGTCATCCTATCTCAATCAGTCGAGCATATCTAACATTCAGTCATTATATCACAATTAGTCGAGTATATCTAGCATTCAGTCATTCCATCTCAATGAGTCGAGCATATCTAACATTTAGTCATTCTATCTCAATCAGTCGAGCATTCATTTATTAAGTAAAGTAATAGTTTCTATAACTGTCATTCAAGCATTTTCAAAGTAAATTCAAATGGTTCGTGTTTTACTTAGTCGGTTCATTTCAAAACTAGTACCTCATTATTCTAAACAATTAAGGTACCGAGGCGGGCATTACACATATATCTGGCCTAGTATTTGTCAGATACATTAATGACCCAATAATATGTCTGTACAGAGTTACATCCACTAACTCTGAAGAGTCATCAACTAACAACTTCAAGTTGGAATCCATGGGAGTGGCCATGGCTTTGCATTCCAACATATCGAATCTTTTCAAGATTTCCACAGCATACTTACCTTGGTTGAGAAAGTTCCTTCTGAGCCTTGCCATACTTCCAGACCTAGGAAGTAGTGCATTGATCCGAGATCTTTCATCTCAAATTCTGAAGAGAGCTTCTTCTTGCAATCGATAATTTGTTTCTCATTTCCAGTCAGAAATAGATCATCCAAATATAGCAACAATATGACAGGTTCATCATCCATAACCTTGAGATAAAGATTGGGATCAGCTTTACTTTTGGTAAAGCCCAAGCTTGTCAAGAAACTGTCAATTCTTCCATACCAAGCTCTGGGAGCTTGCTTCAACCCATATAAAGCCTTTTTCAGTTTGCACACATGGGTTCTTCCATCTTCCACCTCAAATCCTTGTGGTTGTTCTATGTACACTTCTTCCTCAATCACACCATTCAGCAAGGTTGTCTTTACATCCATCTGATGTAATTTCCACTTCATCATGGATGCAAGTGCCATGATGGTTCTAATGGAAGTGTACCTTGCAACTGGTGCAAATGTTTCTTCATAGTCAATTCCCTCTTTCTGAGAGAATCCTCTGGCCACAAACCTTGCCTTATATTTTTCAATTCTACCATCCACAACATGCTTTACTTTGTATATCCATTTGGAGAATACCACACTTTTGTCTTTAGGTTTGGGAACTACATCCCAAACATCATTCTTCATTATTGATTGGTACTCCTTAGTCATTGCCTCTACCCACTCTTTCTTATGAGATGCTTCTTCATAACTAGAGGGTTCTTGATCTACCAGATCACACATCAAAGCCATATAGTTGGAAAATGACTTTGGTTTCTTACTCACTCTGGTGGAGCCTTCAGGAGCTCTACACTTTTCTGCTCCTAGAATAATGTCTCTTGCCCATGCTAGCTTTCTCTTTCTTTATATGTTTGTAATAGGGGGTTCTTGTGGTTCTAACATGTCATGGTCTTCTGGTGTTACAACTTCAGGGTTGGGTACAGCCTCTACATTTCTGGAAGGTGCATCTTCTTCATATACTTCTTCATACTGGCACTTCCTAGATCTCTTGAGAGCTTCTTCTTCATCAAATGTCACATCCCTACTTATTTCCATATGATGGAAACCTGGGATGTAAATTATGAATGCTTTGGATGCTTCACAATATCCAACAAATATTCCCTTCTTTCCAGAGGGATCTAGCTTGGTCCTTTTTTCTTTTGGAATGTGAATGTATACTGGGCATCCAAATATCTTGAGGTGACTTGCCTCAGGTCTCTTTCCTGTGAACACTTATTCTAGAGTTTTGAAATCAAGAGCACTATGAGATAGTCTATTCTACACATAGACTGTTGTCCTAGCTACTTCAGCCCATAGGTACATAGGTAGGTCTTGATCATGTATCATAGTCTTTACTGCTTCCATAATACTTCTATTCTTTCTTTCCACCACACCATTTTGTTGAGGATTGTAGGGTGTGGTTAGTTCCCTCTTGATTCCAGCTTCTTTACAAAAGTATTCAAAATACTTTGAATTATATTCTCCACCATTATCTGTCTTGAGTATTTTGATCTTCTTTTATGAATGATTTTCTATCAAGGCTTTGAACTCCTTGAACTTTCCAAAGACTTCATTCTTTCCTTTTAGAAAGTATATCCAAGTCTTTCTTGAATAGTCATCGATAAATGTAAGATAGTATTCATATCCACTCAAAGATGTGGAGGGAATTGGTCCACATACATCTGAATTAATTAATTCCAAGGTACTCTTAGTCTTTGTTTCACTCTTTGGAAATGGGTTCTTGATATTCTTCCCTTTTGCACATCCTTTACATGTGCCATCAAGATCAATTTTTAAGTCTGTAAGTCCTATAACTACCTTGCTCACATGAGGTAGTGCTTTGTAGTTAATGTGAGCAAGCCTCCTATGCCATAGCTCATTTGGGCTAGTGGCTTCATGTACAAGGGCAACTTCTGGATGGCCCTTGAGTTTGTATAGACCTCCTTCTTCTTCACCAATAACAATTGCATCCTCAATTGATTTTCCTTTGGGACACATTAGTACTTTTCCATCTATGAATGCAACCCTATGCCTTTCTTATCCAAAGCTAAGATAGAGAGTAAGTTCTTCTTCAAACCTGGTACATATAAGATCTCCTTCATCTTCAATGGGGTTCCAGAATCAAGCTTGTAGCTTGTAGCTTGCTTCACCAACTCCCTTGATGGGATATTGATAGTCATCTCCAAGGGATACCTTTTGTGGAGAGGTCTTATCTTCAAGTTTTGAAAGAGTCTTCTTTTGACCTGTCATGTGCTTTGAAGCACCACTATCAATGAGCCATGTATCTTCTCTAGGTGTTATTTCTCTAGACAGTGCAGAGAACAGAACATACTCTTCTGCATCTTCTTCTTCCTCTACTTTAGATCTTTTCTTTTGAGGCCTTTCCTCCTCTTCTTCTTCACTATCATCTTTTGCTAGATGAGCTTGATGTCTTTTGTGGTGAAAACCCTTTTTCTTCTTAGAGGAAAATCCTTAGCATTGTGTCCTATTTTGTGACAAGTAAAACATTGGAATGAGGAGTAATCTCTTCTTTGATTAGTTCATCTTCTCTTTTGAAATCTTTGAGGACGATGAGACTCCTTGTGACTATCCTTCTTGAAGTGGGATTGATTCCTTCTTCTCTTGGTGTGGGTGGCTAAGGCTTGGTTATCTTCTTTGAGCAAGGCTTCTTTGTTGGCAACCCTAGCTTCTTCTTGAATGCAATCCTCCCAAACCACATCAAACTTCATACTTTCTTTTCTGGCACACATGGTTTGGATGAAGGACTCCCAAGATCTAGTGAGGCCATTTAGAGAAGTCATGACTAGTTCATCTTCATAAAGGGTATCTCCAATAGCATCTAGTTGTTCCTTGAACTGGGAAACCCTTGAGAAATAGTCTTGAACAAATTCTCCTTTATTCATCTTGGTGCTCTTTAATTGAGCTCTCAGGTTCATCTTCCTATTGATGTTCTTTCCTTCATACATTCTGGAAAGGGCATCATACATTTCCTTTGGAGTCTTCTTGGATGCCACTTGGGGAATCAAGTGGTATTTAATAGAATCAACAATGATTCTCTTTGCCCTAATCAAATCCTTCCTATGCTTCTCTTTGGCTTCATCTTCTTCAGGTTCTGCAACCTCATCCTTGATATATTGGGAAAGATCATTCTCTTCGAGAATGAGACCAATTATGTATTTCCATGCCCGAAAATTTTCTATACCCTCTAGCTTGTCTTCAAGCTTAGTGCTTGGAGCCATCTTATCCAGGGGTCAAAGAGATTGACGTTCTTCAAGAGATAGAATAACACTTACCAGGAGATGTGCTTGATTGAGTTGAAAGTTCTGGTGTGTTCTGCTTTTGGAAACTTCAATTTTTCACCTTTCGGATCTGCAACAGAGTTTCTAGTTTTCTGGTCTTCTCTTTTCTGGTTTTCTGGTGCACAGGTTCGCAGCTTTTCTGGTTCACTGGTGCGCAGCTTTTATGGTTCTCTAGTTTTCTGGTTTTCTGCACTTTTCGCCAAACTAGGGTTTGACTTTCCCGGAGTTCTACCCAACCAAAAATATCGATCCAGGGCTCAAAACTTCGATTTTGAGGAGGGCTATCCAGCCATGTCCTATCCAGGCTAGCTCTGATACCATGTTAATTTTAGCCTAATTTCACTAGCAAGATCACTAAAAAAACACAATCACAAGATAGACAAAGATTTACCCTGGGAAACCCTCATGGGGTAGAAAACCCAGCAAATCTTTCCTCATATAGATAATCAACCAAATACAAGATGTAGTCCAAGACTAGAGCTCCTTCTCCTCTATGCAAACCTCTCTCTCACTTGTGCGTTACTCCCAAGTGGATGAATGAATGAGATAAGTGAGGAACATCCTCCTCTACTTATACTCGTCTCCAAACTGACTTTTACCCTAATGGGGCCGACCTCTCCTAAGAGAGTCTAATAACCCCTAATAAACTAACTCAGGGCCGACCCCACATGGGGGATCTAATAACCCTAGTTACCACAATCCATCGGAGGAATAAACATCTCCGAATACATAATAAAGTCCCGTCGAAGGAATGTAACATCTCTGGAATAATAGGATACAAATATAATATTCTTTGAAGTTACAATATTTCAACATTTGTAGTATATTTTTGCCATTTCTTAATGCCCTTAACCCAAAACCCTAAGGGTTTGAGACCATCCAAAATTTTTAAGTTTCATTGATCGTATTGTTATTGTTATTTGTGACCTAATATTTTGAGGTGAACAATGCTATTGAATGGTTACAATTTTTTTATTGGTTTGCAAGTATAACTTTATATATGATTTGTGTTTGAATTATTATGATTAGATAGTTACACTATCCTTTCTTTGATCTTATATGGTTGACTAGAATAGGTTTGATTATCTTTGAGTCTACTTCAACTACTTTATGCCTTGGTGGTGTGATGATTTCAAAATCCTCTAGCTCACAAGGACCTTACCAAACTCCCTTTGTTTATTTTGAGTGTTTTCATTTGCTTGTTATGAATGATCCATGAATGCTTTTATTTCAATGGATTGTCTATTGTGTGCATAAAGAAGTAGTGAAATTATCCATGCTTAAGAATCAAATGCATAGAAATCAAAGCATATATATAGCATTAATCCTAATAAAGATATTTTTTTCTTATCTGTGGTGTATAAGTATTGTTAATCCCACCACTTCTAAGTGCTTTAACACCATTGGTTGGCACATGTATTGATAGACTGGAATGATTATTGTTTGAAGGATGATAACAATTAATGGATAGATTCCATTAACGCACACGCATTTCTATTGTTAGGGGATATGCTTAACATATAGAAGAGAGAATAGAAAGTGAGGAACAAGTTAGAAATAAGGAGATCCAAACAATTAAGAGACGTGGTGTTAAATTTGTTTCAACTACTGACTATATACCTTGCTAAATGTGGTGTTGCTTCTCAAAACAAAAGATCAACTCACAAACAAGACAAAGAATTAAAAGGACTACTTTTTCCTTTCTAAAGAAATTAAGGTAACCAAAATTGTTTGTTTCTCTTTAGTAGTGCAAACTCAACGGGGTGACTATTATACAATCTTAACAAATTTAGATTACATTCATGGTCAATAGGATCTCGTTTTCTCTACTTGCCTCCTCTTCATATATGATCGATTAATGCATGTGTAGGAAAATGGTCTAGGTAGGGAGAAATAATCCCAGAGGTTAAACATAGGATTTGAGTTGTTGAATAACTTCTTTGAAAAGCATGAACCACTCATATTGTAGATTGCACATCTAGGTGGTTGCATTTTATCCAATAAATTTCTAAACAATGCTTATTCATTAGAGACATCTTGAGTCACGTGTGAATGGATAAGAGTTGTTTCAACATTACATGTGGGAACATCATGAATCTGAGGAAATATCTAGAAATGTATGAATCATTGGATCACTCTCAGTCAATTGTGGGATCATAGTGACATCACTAAGCTTGCAAAGGAATTTTGTGCACCATAACAAAGCATTTTTAAATGAGTAGAGATGGAGTGAACTGCTAAGAACTAAATTGAATCATCAAGACTACAATTTAATATTCAAAAAGAGAATGGAGGAGTCTAAGACTCATATGAAAGATTCAATTCATAACCTTATGTCTCATGGGTTTGAAAATCAGTGATAATGGTTGACAAAATCATAGTGAGATATATTTTCATCGGAGAAACCTCTAGTGAACCAAGTAAACTCCAGGTATTTTGAGATGAATACTTCTTGGGTAGAGATATACTTCTTAGATCATCTAAGCATAGTGTTTTACTTCTATGAACAACCAAATGCAACATTAGTTTTTCTAGTAGTGTGCTTGGGCTCTAGATACCTCACAAAAATTGAAAATTGCATAAGGCGGTCAAATGCATTAATACAAGAGTTGCAACAATTGTTTAAAGCACAAAATGATGTGTTTTGATCATGGAGGCTCCATCAAACCCTGTTGAGCATAAAAAACACACTAAGAGACAAAATGCATGGATCCAAGAGCTACAACAATTTCATAGAGCATCAAGTAATGTGTTTTATCCTTAGAGATTATATTAAACCCCGCAAGGGTTTAAAATTGCACAAGGAGATAAAATGAATCTATGGAGAGGTTGTAGAAACACATCAAATACATAGTGAATGAGTTTTTCCGTTGAAATCTTTGTCAAACCCCACCACAAGATAAAAATGCATCAGGACCAAAACCAATGAATAAGGATAGCTAGAACAATGGAAAAAGTGTGTTGAACTTAGGTTGTAATTGATATCAACTAATGTCAAAGAGGATTTCAACCGATTCAATTTGAGTCATTGATGTCGACTGAATTCAAGTGGTTTCAGCATTCCCATGCCAGCTTGAAGAAGTATAGTAAAGCCACATTGAATAATTATATGTGCAAGCAAGATGTTGAAGGATATGGATGCCAGTGTGAAGAAGTATATCTAGAAGTTGCATCCAGTATGAAGAAGTGTGTCCAAGGGTACATCATAAATATCCAATGTGAAGAAGTGCATAAGACACATGTACTTGAGTAGGTCACAAGTCCATCTAGTCATAGTCCTTCAATGAATAAGATAAAGGGTTGGTTGTACAGAAGGATGAAGAGTGCGCAAGCAATCCAAAGAATACATGGGACAAAGTCTAGTTTGTGTAAGAAACTCAAGAGAAGATTCAAGAGTGTGCAAGCAACATGGAACAAGAGATGGTTGAACACCTATACAAGTCCTGAAAGTGCACAAGTCATCACCAATCAGAAGATGCATTCAGTTAATAAAGGGCGCACAATTTTCAAGAAGGGTGTAGCAGTTCATGTCAACATATGCACAAATTCCACAGCCGATGACACAACAAGTGCACATGTCCCACAATTGATGGTATCTCAAGGGTCAAAGTCCCACCAAGTCGAAGATCATGTATGCGCAAGTTCTGCAAAGCATTGATACACCAAGTGCGCAAGACCCACAAGTAATGGTACCGTAAGGGTGAAAGTCCCACCAAGTCAAGGATCATGTATGCACAGAACACATAAAGAAAGGACACATCAGCAGCGTAGAACCTGACATGTGGCATAAGCATAATTCGTGAAGAAAGGAAGAAGGAATGCCACAACCAACTTGTGGACATACAATCCATTCAGGACATGTATAAATAGGGAAGCAAATTTGATATTTGAAGTAATCTTGATGGCAAGATCGAAAATATTCTAAGTGGAAGATACAAATTTATATTCGGGGCATCATGGGCTTGAGGCAGGGAACAGTGTGATCTAGCGAGGAGCCGAGTGCGCACAAGTAGATGAATGGTTGCACTGATGGTACGTAGAATGATGTTGTAGATATGTGACAATTGCGCAAATACAGAAAGTCGAAATGCAGAAGATGCGCAAGTGCGTGAGGACTGAATGACAATAGCACAAGTAGCACGCAGATAGTCACAGATGTTTTGGAAGATAGAAGTGCAGAAATAGAACTGAGGCATATCATAAAATGCACATAAGTTTGGCTGATGCACGAAGGTTGAAGTGAAGTGTGCGAAGAAGACAGATCCATCAGATGCACGAGGACAGAACATCAGCAAAATCGTGTATGCGCGTCATGATGAGGATGATCTGAGACAAGTGTGTTAAACTGAAAGGGTGAATCATATAATGCATATATCATGTCGCAGATTGTATGAAATATTGTGGCACTTAAACATAACGAAAACATCTAAGTAAGTGGACAGATCCATCTGATATCGGTGCACAATCTCATATCAACAAGATATCAATTGAAGTACAGTATCAATTAGTTAGTGCAGTTGCGCAGTAACAGAATGACACAACTAATCAGTGGCACAGACTGTAGCAAATGAAGTAGGACAAGATATATGAAGTTAGTCATCAACACAAGTAAATAATTGAGTGGAATGAGAATTCAAGTGATGCATGCAGGGGAGTGACATAAATATGACTGCATACAGAAGGTGCGCACAGCAAAAATAACATCAGAAGATCAAAAGTGTGCGCATGTTGGAAGTTGAGAAAGGAAGAATATTATTTTGGATATATGGGTGGCAGGATGGGGCAAGGAGCAGGAGGTTGTATCCTCCTTCCAGTTGGTGTTGGAGAACACAGGGACTTGGTGCTTCCTTCAGGTCGGTGCCTATAAAACCAGGGGGTTGGTGCCTCCTTCCAGTTGGGGTTGGTAAACACAGGAATTCGGTGCTTCCTTGATTGTAATATTTTCATTACAAAAGAGCATTCTATGGTTTTCTCCCATTTGGGTTTCCACGTCAAAATCTTGTGTGTTATGTGTTCTTTATCTTGGTGCATATATGGATGAATGATTTTATTTATATTGGATGCATAACTAAAGATCAAGATTAAGTTAATACTAATATGTTAAAGAAGGTAAAAATTGTTGATAATTGCACTAATACTGATTCACCCCCCCTTCTCAGTATTAAACCGATTCCAACAAAGTGAGCTAATAATGTGCATTTTCCTTTCGGGTTTTATTGGACCTCACCACAAGTGGAAAAAATACACCAAAGGACAAAATGCATTGTTGAGCGATCTGCAATAGTGGAACACAAGAGATAGACATTTCAAGAGATAAAATGCATGGGAGGATAAAACACACTAGCTAGGAAGTTATAACAACGAAACAAAGAATCTGCACACTATCCGAACAGGATTGAAACTTAAAAGCATTTGTCGACTAACCCCGAAAACATTTTTCGTCATTCATACAAGGAATAAGGACTTTAGATTCAACCGAAATTTATAAAAAAAACCTTTAAGATAAACATCCTTGGTTTGTTCTCGCAGTTGCATTTGAGACTTTCACACGCCATTGTGGTTTAAAACTAAAACAAACATTGACAGCATTTACCAAACAGTATGGAAGTAATTGTTATCTCAACTAAAGTTATTGTCAATAATATGAAAGAAAATTCTTTACAAACTTCTGTTTGAGTTTTGCTTACACATTGTTTTCACTTTTTCATCGGGATTTAGAAATGCCAAAAAAGAGTGCCAAGAGGAAGTCTAAGGAAGCCAAATCAGAATCGGACGTGGATATTGTAGTTGACACCACAATAGAAACCATGTTCGAAGATACTAAATCAGTAACAGGAATTGTCCCAGAATTCAAGTGGGGAGAATTGTATTAGATGATCCAAGACCAAAATATTCTTGATGCAACTCTCGAAGAAATGGTCTTGTACCAAAACATTAAGAAATCAGGTATCCCCAAAGACGCCCGGAACTTTTTCCCTGCTCATAATTCATTGGATGGATCCTGCCACATGCGTATGTCACATCGAGAATCATCTCAGACTCAAAAGGGGAAGGATTTGCATCTTTCCATCCAGGTCATATAACGACATCATACAAACTTCCACCGCCCAAGGTCATGTTAACTAAAGACTAGATCAAAAGAATAAACATGGACCACTTAGAATATGCCAAGAAAATGGTAGTCTCAGGGAAGCAATTGAGGCAGAAAGCAAGTGGGGAGTATGAAAGTCAAATCCTAAGAACCCCTTTCAGAATTATAGCTCTGATGCTAAGCATAATTTTCAGCAGAGCTAATGGAAACATCTATAAGCTAAATTGGGTACCCCTGATTTATTACATAGCCTTCCACGGCATGATGTTCAACTGGGAAGACATCATCTCGGACAGCATGGCGTCGACAATAGAAGCATCACAAGGAGGACTAACCCAAGGGAAAGTAGATTCCACATGTCATCATACCTCATAGACTGCATACTAGTCAAGAACGCATTCCCTAAGCTAGGTTTTATTTGGAATCAGGTTGAGTCTCCTATTTATGTGGCCTAACATATCTCGTGGGCCCACAGATATGTCAGCCAATATAAACTTATCTGTGAAGAGTTTATCGTCCCTCTTTATTGGTTGATTTTCAATAAGGAACCAAACTGCCTATCTGAAAATGCAATGGCAGTCATAAATGAATACAGAGTTTATTACTTTTCACAAGAAGGCACTTATATTAGAATGTATGGGTGTTCTAGGGCTCCATCCCTAATGCCCAAGTATGTGATAGATTTTGTGGTCCACAAAGAAGCTGCGAGGCAAGTTTTCATTAATGGCATTGGTAGTTTTCTGCATGATAGCAAGACGACCTCCTTCCCACTGCTACCCTTCTGTATTGGGGCATACAAATTCACCAAGGTTAAAGGTGTTGAAGCTTTCGTTAAATATTTGGAAGCATTTCACTTTGGATAGAAGAGTTTCGCGAGAAATGACAGTTATGGTAAGGTTTTCGAGCATTGTGTGTCAATCAAAATACATTATGAATATGCCAATTACTTCGACAAAGACGAAGAGGTATACCGAAGAGAAAGCAACATGACTGAGTTGAACAAACGTTTTGCTCGGAAGAGCAGCGCCGACCCTAGTCATGCTGCCACTACTGCAGTAGAAACAGAAAGGCAACAAAACCATAGAGAAGAAGCCATAAGGCTACAAGTGGCAGAAGCATAGCAGAAGCTGAAAGAAGAAACAGAAAAGAAGCAGATAGAGGAGGCCCAAAAGTTGTAAAGAATAGAAAATGAACGACAAAGAAAAGAAGAGGAGGAAAAAATACAAGAAGAAAAAAGAGAAGCAGCTGAGAAGAAAGAAAGAGAAGAAAAATCCAAGGAAGTTGTGGACAGCATGGAAACTCGAGGTGGAAGCCCAAATATACAACACATGGGAATAGACCCACCTAAAGTATCAGATGTCTCGCTGACCAGAGGTCACCTCCCATTTTAAGAGCTAGGGCTCACACCTTTCGCCCCATCAAAGCAACATACCGTGGCCAGATGGGACACGATTATTTTTTATTCAGGGAGAAATACCATCACAAGGAGGACAGAGAAGAGATTGAAAATGGGCGCCCAGCCTGATGTTGTTACTATCCAAGAAAACACGATCACGGAGGGTACTCATAAGGACCCTAAATTCACAGCCTCTGTAAGTATAGCAACTGCACAAGAAAGTGTAGATAATGTAGACAAGTTGTTGAATGATATTGAGTGCAACAAGGGAAAAATGTTGAAATTAAAGGATAACTTGGTTAAGGCGCGTGGGGAAGGTATAGATTTGAAAGGAGTATGAGGCTACAATAGCATAAAAGGATATATTATTGTCTAACTATCAGGGTCTGGACACAGAGAAAGATGCAATGATTGTACATTTATTGATAATGGAGGGTGAAAGGAGCGACTTCGAAGCTCGAATCAGTGAATTAGAAACAAGGGATTCGACCACAAATCAACAGGTCAAAGAATTGAAAGTTCAGATGGAATTGATAGTTAAAGAAAAGGAGTCTGTGACAGAACAGATGGAGCTGGAGAATAGCAGGAAACAAGATATGACTCCTTTCCATGAGCAGGCATGCAAAATTCAGGAGAAAATATGTCACTCACAGGAATTGATCGCTGAAGAGATATACAAGATGAAAATAATGATATCAAGGATGAAAGAGATTTATGCAGAAGCAATGAGGATCAAGAAAATATTAGTGAACACTGCAACTAAGATTAAGAAGCAGATGAAGTGGAGAGAAGGGAAAGCAGAACTCCCTGATCACCTACCTCAAAAGACGATTGCAGACTCTAATCTAGACATAGATCCTCTTGAGTTTTGCAGAAAATCCGGCAAAATGATAAATGATAGAATCCTTAAGATTATCGAAAAGTGTGTGGGTTTCTACCAGAGGATTCAGCAGACGAAAAATTCCATCTTGCTATGCCTCCAACTATGGATGAGCTACCTAACAAGGATCAACGTTTGATGGAGTTGCAGAAGGCATTGAAAAATGACCTGGACTACATTAAAAAACTGGACATGTTGACAGGAGAAGATCTCCATCAGCTCATTTGGAAAGCATCCATCAACGCTTATTTTCTGGAGGACAGCTACAAAGCAGCAGCAGAAGGAGTGAAGAGTGTGGAAATAGAGTTGTCACATCATGAGATAACTTTGAAAGTTTTATAACCCATACAATGTAATATTATTTCTAAAGAGACTGACATGTGGGCCAGGTATATCTCTAGTCTGGAAAGACCAGCTGGAAATTAATTTTTTGTAATTTATTGCAATATTTTTGTGTAAACACTAGAAGACGAATTTTGGAATTCAAAAATTTAGGTCAGGTGAAACGAACAGCCACATGAGGACAAATCTTTTGTAATATAAATAGAAGGTGAGGGATACTAAGAGAGGACTTTTTGTTAGTGAATGATATGCTGAAGGAATTTTGTAAAAGAACTATTTCTTTGCTAATGAAAGAGGACTTGAAATGGATGAGAATCCGCTGTGGGAATTAATGGCATCTTGTGGAGAATCTGCGGTAGGTAAATTCATGTTGTCAACGTTTCGAGCCATTCTTGGCTCATCATCAAGACATTAGCGATATGTCCTGATGATGAGCCAAGAATGGCTCGAAACGTTGATAGAAAGAGGACTTATTCATTGGGGGAAATCTTGCATTGATGTTTGCCTGGAACATGTGATTGCTGAAACAGAACTATTTCTTTTTTTGCTTATATCGTACTGTGAGATCTTTCTAATTCTGTCGAACTATTTCAATGATGATGAATGGTTTCTTTATTTCATGTAAATGTTTATGTGTATCAGAGTAATAAATTTCTTTAATAAAATCAAAGCTATCTTTGATAATTTCTGCTTGAAATGTGAATGTTTATTTTAATGGCTATTTGTTAAAACTGCCTGAACATTTCAACTTATTACTCTCACTTTAATTTTTCTCCCTGTAGGGATAGGATAGTTAGTCTAGATTAGAAATAAATGAATTGATTGGGTAGGAGTGATAAGACGGGAGGTAAGAACCTACGCATCACTTGCTAAGGCTTATGCCTGTCAGTTCTAGATTAAATGCATTAACTAGGGAACTTTCATTTCATAACTTAAATTAAAATTATAAACGGTGGACCGGGCCGCAACCGGTAAAGTATTTAAACAAGTATATTCACGGTAGTCGGACTGTAAATCAGATGGATTCCCTACACCAAACGGTGAACGATATAATTGGGATTATTTACCGGGGAGAATCCCTACTGTCGATGTTGATTTATGGGCATCAATAGGGCTTTGTTAGATGCCACCACAAACTTAAAAAGGTACCAACTAATAAAACACACTAACTCAGTAGTTGAGGAAGCAAACTAAGGAAACAAGAAATGCATTTGTCTCTGGGAAAGTCCCACTGGGCTTGGGGTAAATGAAATAATCCATTTAAGAGAAAAAAATTAGAATAGTTGATGCAACACATCGAATGAGCACAAATGATTTTTATATGTCAAGATGGTTTGATGGTATTGTTTTCCTCTGTGGGTGAGCTTGGGTGAAAAGATATTTCCCAAATATATTAGATTGCTAGTGCTTACATGTAGGTGTGCCTCTCCATTATTAAGATTGACCTCTAGTACTCTACATGTTGATTTACAAGTTTATTTTTAAGTGCTAACATGTTTTTATTGAGTGGTGTATGCAAGAGAGTTGTCCCAAGCCAACATCAAACATTAAGCGATTGTTGGATAGATTCTAAGTTTGGAAGCATGTTACACTTTATTAATTACACATAAACCAACTAGTTGCATGGCGTACTTGGTTTCCAATTAGCGGCCGATGTATTTTATTTAAAATTATTAATAATTTTAATTAAAAAAAAATTAATGGGAAGGGGGAATACTCTAGAACCAATGTGCAATGCTTGGAAATAAAGTATAAATTCAAAACCATCTTCTCATACTTTCTTACATTCATATCGATTGGTTATAAGCCTCATGTTCCATGGTTACCTTAATTATTAGCTCATTAATGGGAATTTACTAAAACACAACAATAATTAATGAGAAATGCTAATCGGTGAATTAATCACCATTCCTCATACCATAAGTAAATAAAATTTTCCAAAATGGAATTGTGAATTTGTGGGAGAGAAAGTAACTTCACATTTATCTTATTTATCATTTTCCCCTTCATTTTAATCCTTTTCAATTCCCATTAACTAGTTATGTTTTTATTCTCAATCCATTTAATAAGTTATCAGGTCGTTAATCTATGTTCCTTACCAAAGGAAAAAGGATCAACGTTGAAGGGGCATTTTGATAACCCCTAGGTACCTCCCTAATTTTTAGAGAGGTGGCACTCCTCTTTATAAGGTATAGATCTTCTTTGTTAGCTCAAACAAGTGAATACTAGACAACAAACCTTGAAATATTCTTCTAACATTCAAAAGATTTTATTTTAAGCACAATGGTGCCTAAAAAGGACTAGGTAACCTCAAATATCAAAAGAAAGAGATGTAAATATTATAAGAAATAATTGAGCCTCCCAAAACACAATTTTTTTCCTTTTTAAATCATTTAAGCAAAATATCTACCATGACTTTGCAAGATGAAGGAAAGAGAAAAAATGACAACATCACCAAATAAATTTAAAGGATTATTGTATCCAAGATCAAACAAGTTAGAAAAGAGTCACATGTCGAAGATTCCATTGATTTTCAACCATACATAATTCATAAAATACAAATGATTGCTTATATAGTTCTTTGCAAGGCCATATTTAAACAATAAGATCCCAAGTGTCACAAGTTCAATATCATCTAAAACAAGAGGATGTAAACAACCTTAATAAAATCTCAATGAGTAATACCTAAAAAAGAAATTGAAATGCATTTTCCCTAGAGGGCGACGGGGCTCCCACTAATCTTGAATAGTATAGGAAATGCCTATAAGGAAACAATAAATAGTATCAATCGGTCATAGGTTCCTCTATTTTATATCATGCATGAAAAACCTAATGGAAAAGGACAAGAAGGAAGAAAAGGTGGAGGAAAAATTCATAGTAGGTAAGCTTACAAGATTGGGAAAGGAATGAGATCTGGATTGTCAACCCTTTCTTCTCCAAATATTTTTTTTAAATAAGACTTCAATTCTATTAGGCGTGCTTCACATACCTTAGTTGTCTCCTTAATTGAATCTTTCGGGGTCTCCTATACCTTTTCCAATGCTTTGTCAACCCAAATCTTAGTGAATTCCTTAATGGGCCCCATTGTAACCTCCTCTTTTACCCTTAAGGAAACCATTTCACTTTGAATTTTTTTGAATTGCATGTGTTGGTAGTGTACCACTAAATAAATATCTGAATTCTCAATGACCAAATCATTAAGCCATCACATTCCATCAAATTGCTCAACTAATGATATCTTGGCAATAATTAACTTCAACTCATATTGTTGAGGTCTTGGTAGTCATTAACTTCAACTCATATTCTTCCCTAGTGAGGACCTTGTCTTCGTGAACACTTGAGGGTCAATCTATCTCTTTGCTTCTCCTCTCTACAAGTGTGGCACATGTGGTGATTAAGTATTTTAGTACATCAAGTCAAGCATCACATCTATCCTTGACCTATTTAAATCTCATGTTTGATCGCATATTTTCCTTCTATATTTTGTGTTCATTCATATCCATTAGGTCTTTGATGAAGGTTTCAACCTTAATTTTTCAAAAATCTCAATCAACTTGTAAACGCTAATGCAAAGAGTCAATTAAAGAAATATTTTGGTGGTAAGAACAAAGGATTTGCTTTCCAATTCCCACAAATAAATTAACAAATTCATTTGATCTTCAATATTTGTAGCTAGAACCACTATAGAACGGTTTTTTGTTGAACAAAAAACAAGAAGAATATTTTGAGAAAACTGAAGCCACAGGGCCTCATGGCTGCTTGGCCACTCCAAGGAAGCCATCGCACTTGCCTATAAAGCTCCCCGCTTGGCCTCTCCAGGAAATCCAATGCCCTCGTTGATTTCTGTTGCACCGTGGAGATGGCCTTTACGGACTGAACATTGAGCGGCCTGATCCCAGGAATGACGCCCTTCATCTTCTCGACAAGTGCTTGAGAGCCGCAGGAGGCATCAAGGAAGGAACCCCAGCTCTCTCACCTACGAGTGTTAAACTCTTGGCGCAGGTTCCCAATGCAGAACGGTCGTCGCCTCTCATGTTTTTGCATCCTCTCAAGCCAGAGATCTCGAAAGAGGAAGATCTAGGTTTCACAGTCCACCGAGATGTCCTGACCGCCTCAGCAGTTTCGGCAATCTCGAGACGAGCCAATTCCTTCAGAACTCCTCAAGACCCTTCTTCATTTTCGATTTTTGTAATATATTTGACGGGGGTCTCTCTCTGTCTGCGAGTGACACCGCAAAACTCTGTTCTGGAGCTGAAATACTTGATTCATCAGGTAGAAGGAACCCCTCCAGGAATGCAAAGGCTTATCTTTGCAGGGAGGCAACTCTCCGACCACCGGAAAATCCATAGCCTTGGGATCTTAAAGGATTCATGCATTTCCCTGGTGGCAAGTTTACAAGGAGGAAACAGCCAACCCTCTACTTCTCAGAGCAAGTCCTTCAAGGATGCAACGCGAGCGGGGCTCTCTCAAGCTCAAAATCCGGTCCAGTTCCCTCACCCTGTATACATAGTGGAAAAAACAGAGAAAGTTCCCACATTGGAGATCTCTCATCTAGAATTCAACCAAAACATTCTCTATTTCAAGGAGCAAACACTAATCTGCAGATTCAATGGATTGTGGAAAAATACAAAGGATCTCCTTGATTAGATAGATTCAAAATGGCCCAAGGATGCTTGTGTTTTACTCTGCTCTAAAGGGTTTTTTCTTGTGATTTTTTCTTCTCAAGAAGACCTTCATGTTGTTATGAGCAAGGGACCTTGGTTCTGGGGAACTGCAGGGCTCTTCATCACCCCCTGGTTCCCTGCTTTTGATCCTCTAACCATGGTAGTTACGAAGGTGCCCATCTGGGTACGTATTCCAAACTTACCAATCCATTTCTGGATGCCTTCAGTTTTCAAAGAGATTGGTAATGCTCTTGGTTGTTTCTTGTCCTCGGATGACACTCGCACGGATCAGGGTTTTTTCACTTATGCTCGCATCAGCGCCACCATTGACATCAGTTCAGGCATTCCTTACAAGATCAACCTGAAAATAGGAAGCTCCATCTGGACTCAAGATTTGGACTATGAAAATGCAACCTTTAGGTGTTAGATTTTTCGTCACACGGGACACCTCCTGAATGCCTGGCCGCAAAGAAATCCCCAGCAACAAAGAACAAAGAAGGCACACAAAGACAAAAGCTGGAAACTTGGGCTGTCCTCGTATGAAGATGACAATCAAGATGACCAGATTGACAAAGACACACCCCCAGCAAAGCAGGAACAAATATCCAATCCACCTCTGCCTGAGGTGCACATGCAGGAACAAAGATCCACTCCACCATTGCAAGAAGATGAAACCACGAAAAGCGGCCCTCCTCAAGGCCAAAAAAGATATCATGATCCTACCTCTTCAGACTCTGATAAGGAACTCATTCAAGATTCCACGGACGCGTTGCAACTGGCTTTGGTGTCCCCAACTTCAGGGGGATGGATACAAGTCAAGAAAAAACAAGGAAAAAAAGAAAGACCTGAGAATCAGCCCATTTTAGGGCCTTGATTTTCTGCTTCGTTTTTTCCAATTCATAGCTTTTCTTTCTCCTACTTTCTACTCCTTTATGTTGTGCTGATTCAGTTGAGAGTTCTTAGATCTCCTTTCGGCAGATAGCCACTCCTTTCCGCATCACTTGGCCTTCGGGTAGGAAGCGGAAAATTGTTTGTAACATTATTTTATTTTCTGGCAATACAATGTTCTTCACTAGCTTATAAAAAAAAAAAAATTGTAGCTATTGTTTCTCTAACTCCCTGCAATAATCTCTGGTTTGGTAATTATATTTGGATTATTTTCATATTCTTTCTCTCGTGTCATGATAGCTAAAGGTTGTGTAAACAATGGCTTACTCATCAATTCAAATTCCAATTCAACAATCATTCTCTTCAATATTGTGTTTTCCTTCATTTTTTTAACTAAATTTCTGAGCATGCCCCTGATGGCATCATGCAAGTTAACATCTAATAAGGTACAATTATTTTCCAAGAGTTTCCTCCCTTTTAACATAACTCTCCCAATTTGTTTTTGGTGGCAAATTGGGAGAGTTATGGTCTTCATGAAACCTAATCCTTAACTTCTCACATGGTCATCATCTTTGATTCATATGTAGACATTATGTGTGGTCTACTACATATCATATTAAAAGAATTATTTATTAGTCATAACAAGTATAAGTTATCCATTCATACTCATTTTAGAAAATACTTGTGAATTCAATCTTCATTTCATCTGGCTCTTAAATTTCTAAATCTTTAAGTAGTCCAATTAATATTCAATCTTCAAGATTCATCTTCTATCTGTTGTAATCTTCATCTTTGTTCTTTTTTCATTTTTCATCTTCAGTCTTTAATTATACTCATTAGACACTAAAATTTGTAGCCACAAATAAGAATTGAATTTGTTTTGGTTGAAATCCATATAAAAAGTCACCATTCATAGAAATACATAGGTTTCCAAACATTGTATTTGTTGACCTTTCTGAAAGATTTTTTGTGTACATGGTGCATCAATCGTTCTTAGATTACAAAAATTTTACTCCCCTTAATCATATCCAACCATCTTAAATTTTCTCTGGTTTAGCCTTAAGCATATCCCATGACTATGTGAGTTACTCTTAAAACCTAACAATTCTCAAGTAGTATTTCACTTACCACAAACCATTCATTTACAAAGTGGTTTTTGGTTAAGCAAGAACCATCAACAATCATGAGTATGGCAATATGTTTTCCTTAATAGGGCTTACAACCATATATCCTATTACACCATTTCATCAACAATTGACTTAAGTACATGCAATAATTTTTCAAACATTTCAAATACATAAATATGAGACCAAGGGAACCAATACATCATCTAGAGAGATCATTGAACTTCCTAGGGGTTTCATTTTCCATGGATTCATGTACTTGATTATTCATCTCAATATACAACACATGATTTTATTTTGTTCTTCTTATTTCTTACCTTGCTTTTGTTGCTTCATCCTTCTTAACTTGACACTTATTATGCTTTTGATTCATTCTTCCTTCACTTCTACTTTGGAGATTTCTTTTCATTTACTTGATTTTGTCGTTACTCATTTAAATTCCCAGCATTTATTAAGGGATGTCATCAAACTTCTCAGGGTTTTTATTTTCAATACATTCACTTATTTTCTTCACCTCAATATATGACACATAGTGTTAAATTCTAATTATTTTCTTACCTTGTTTTTGTTGCTTCATCCTTCTTGCAATTCACTTTCACTACATTTTTTATTCATTCTTCCTTCGCTTATGCTTTGTGACTTCACTTTCACTTGATTTTGTTAGTGTCATCGCTACCCAATTCAACTTCACTTTAATCTTCCTCATCTCACCAATATGTCTCTATCTCTTTGTTCATGTATAAGGGTTTGTCTACTTTCTTCTTCTTCTTGTCTTCTCTCACTTACATCCACAATCTATTTTGAGATTCAATTAAATAAATAATTTGGTGTCAAGAGAAAAGGATTTGCTTTCAATTCCCATAGATAAATTAACAAATCCATTTGTTCTTCAATGTTTGTAGCTATTGTTTCTCTAACTCCCTGCAATAATCTTTGGTTTGGTAATCATATCTAGATTATTTTCGTATTATTTATATGGTATCATGATAGCTAATGGTTGTGTAAACAATTTCTTAGGCATCAATGTAAATTCCATTTCAATAATCATTCTCTTCAATATGGTGTTTTCCATCATTTTTTTTAATAGAATTTCTAAGCATGCCTCTAATGGCATCATGCAAGTTAAGGACTCCCTCTATCCCTGATTATTTAACATCTAATGAGATACAATTATTTTCCAAGAGTTTCCTCTCTTTTACCATAACACTCCCAATTTGCAACTTATTATCTTGTAGATCAAAGTCAACATAATCAAGAGTAATTGAGTTGTCCTCAAATACTGGCATTTTTGACGTAATACTCATTCATTCATCCAAAATGTTACTCCCCAATTTCACAACGATGCAAGCAAGAATTACATCAACTTGATATTCAATCTCCATATTAGATTAATTGACCTCCACTACCTTAGTTTGGCTTACAAACTACTGTAGACCTTGAGCCAATTCCATCTTACAAACTACACTTCTCATAGCACTACCTGCAAACCTGAAAGGAGTTGAATGAATTGCTTTATCTTCTTTCCCTAAAAAAATGATTACCACCTCTGGAACTTTCAACACAACTTATTCAAAATGAATCTTTTTCAAAAAATTATGGGTAACAGATATGATTTCCCTTCAAAACCATAGATTCAAATGCATGTAAACCTTTCCTTGTAAAAATGATTTCCCTTTCCTCAAGAAAGGATAAGGCTTCTATTGTCAACATCTATGAGGTTTTCCCAATCAACATTTGAGTAAACCTTTAGACAAGCAAATCCTAAACCAATAGAAATTGAAAAGAGAGTTACGATTATAGACATTGAGTACCACAATGGAATAGGTTATAAATTTGTCGGGACATCTCCCCTTGGGGCCAAATTTTCAAAAGGATTGCAGAAAAAGATCACATAGACCAAATACGAAGACATGAAGAACCTCCAAGTCTTTTGGAAATTGGCCAATTGGTGGGAAATTTCATTCAATATTAGCTCCTCACAATCCAATAATGCATCCCTATTCACAATGTAGAGCATAACATAAAGGATTTGCTTGGGAACCTTCACTATAGTCTCTTTCCCCAAAATTCTACAAAGCATCCATATGACCTCAAGATAAGGATCCTTCAAGTCTAAAACATCTATCTGGTAAGAAAATGAAAATAATATTTACACTTCGCATGTTGAATGCATAATGTGGAGGTAGTAGGTCCAAATAGAAATCAAAGGAAACGAAACCCACACCTCACATTTTGCACGTGGAATGTGAAATGTGGGAATCAAATCAAGAAAAGTATAAAGGGCATTCATTGAAAAATCATTAACATAGGGTTGTCGAGCTAATGTTTTATCCTTAATCTCATTAGCATCATAGTCCTTGCATGGTTTTATGATGTTATCTTATTCTTATAAAACATTTCACATGCAGGAATATTAATGAACAAAGATATTTAGAGCGGGGATGAAGGAGAATGAAACATTTCACATGTAGGAATATTAATGAACAAAAAGATTTAGAGTGGGGATGAAGAGGAATGAATGGGGGATCATAACACCAATGTAACCTTTGTTAAGTGCACCAATCAAGAAGGCACTTTAAACTTGAGTAGATGAGGAAGGATTAGGAAGTGTTTTGAAAGATGAAATAGAATAGATATTTCTTGAGCAAGCCCCATGGCCAATGAAGAATGGAAAAAAGAATGATAAACAATGGTCCCATCCAAACAACGAACACATAGACAACACAATTTCCAACCAAATGCAAACACAAGGCATCCTCGACAATCAGAGTGTTGGAAGTATGTGAGCAATAATGAGTAAGTGACTATCTAAGTGATGGGATTGATTGTCTTGAATCAGTAATTATCTTTGAAATTCTCACATGAGCGAGAAGAATATTACAATTTTTCAATCTTGTTGAGGTGTGCTTTCACACCTTAAAAGTGAAAGTGACGATAAGAAAAAAGTGTAGGGAGATGGAGTTGCAAAATATCAAGTCATCTAAGGTAACCAAAGAGTCAATAATTTAGAGGGCCAAAAGCCATGAGAAAAACTTATCTAAAGCTAGAGGTAGATCTAAATCTCTAGGAAAATATATAAGGCAATGCTAGAAACAAGGTAAAGCTAGGCATCATAACAAAGACTACAAGTCTAGACATGCTGATAAAATTAAGGGATCTAATGATGCACCTTCCACATAAACAAATATTTCTATAGAAGAAGGAGGTGATGTTTACTTGGCATATACAAGTATACATTCATATCATAATGTATGGTTGATCGACTCAGGTGCTTCATTTCATATGACTCCTCATTGGGATTGGTTTTGTGAATATGAAAAGTACAATGGAGATGATGTTTTCTTAGGAGACAATTTGATAGCCAAAATCATAAGACATGGACAAGTCTAGTTGCTTCCTAAGGATGGTGTTGGCAATATGGCCGTTGCAGATGATGTAAATTGTCATTGATGGCAATCAGATATGGCAGTGGAAACTAGCCATGACAGGGCAGCAAAAACATAGCAACACAAAGATGGTAGAGAAGACATTCATGGAACTAGGAGATGATGATGATATCTTGCAGAGCATTGATATTGATCAGATTGTTTCCATGCACTATCAATCAAGCTCTACACAGTAGACTCTAGTTTTGAAAGTTCCAAGAACAGGCCCCAGTGTTACTCCTGCCGGTAACGCTTCACTTGAGAGGCAGACAAATGGTGTTGAGGTTTGAAGTCTAAATATTGGAGCTGCGTGTTGAAGAGCTGCATCGTGGAGAGATGTGCGTGGTCGAGTTTTTGAGAGCTAGGTGATGAACCAAAGCCCGTGAAGGGACCAACGTAGTGTTGGTTGATTGTTGTTGGAATCAGATCATTAACCATCATTAACCATCGTGATTGCTGAGGTTTTTTTTGGAGCTACCTTGAACGCGGGGCGACCTGCGACCTGGAATATTGTGAGGGAGACATTACACGTTGTCGGTTTTATTGGAGAGAAAGACATACCGAAGACCTGCATGAGGGGACTGAGTAAAGATCGAGGAGAGAAAGATCTGGCAGTGTGGAAGCATTTCCTTCACTGAAATATTTGAGGGAGACAACACGCAAATAAGAAAACAATTGTGTCAATCTTCTTGGGATTAGATTTGGAACTCTCTTTCAGTCCGTGAAAAATGGACTCGTAACTGTGTGACTAAGCCAGATACAAACTTATTTCTCATAGGTTTTCTTGTACAAGTCTCATCCTTCATCTAGCGCCATTGTTTTTGCAAAGTAGTTTTGTATTTATCCTTGGAAGTTGGTGCCCAAGATATCAAGATATACAGGCACAACTATCAGTCTAAATTGAAGAAAGCGTGAAAATTCATTGAAAAGTTGAGGGAGTGTATAGCTGGAGATGAAGTCGTGCTAGCTGTTGAAGACTGGTGACTGTTGAATGCTTGAAGGAACTTGGGTGAAAGAGCTACCCTTATGCCTCCATTCTCATGTTTTTAAGCTCTATTTCGTTGTTGTATGATGGCTTCGCCTTAGAGACAAGTGCGTGGATACCATCTTGATCATGAAGAAATTTGTGAAGGAATTCAATGATCTCTTTCTCCAGTGCTACGTGTTCATCTTTTTAAATTCTGGAGTTGTAATGTTGTAGCAGCGTGAAAGGATGTGTTGAAGTTGATCCGAAACACTAATTCCATCAACTTGATCGCATGAAAAGTGAAGGAGCTGCAACCTCATTTATCGAGAGACGTTGAACGTTGGACGCAGGGATTTAATAAACAAAATAGCATGGCTTTCTTTCTACGCATGAAGGCTTCTCCATGACCACAGTAATCACTATTTTGGACTGTTGTTCAATATCTCCTCGCGTTCATACTCAAGCTGCTCAATGATGCAATGTTGCCAGTACTCTCTCCCATGTATGAGAGAAAATGAATCCACTTTGGAGCCAAGCCAATAGGATGATGTGAGACTTGAATATATGGTAATCTATTCTATAGAGAGCTAAAATATGTACCCCGAGGCCAAGTGATTTGCATTGGAGCTGCATGAAATCATGCCCCCTACTTGAGCATACTACTTGAAAGTTGCGTTGTGCATTTGTGGGGTCAAATCCACGGTTTGATTTTTAGAAACATATTTTAGAGTTGTTGGGATTTCTTATACTTAATATTGCTTGAGAGTGAAGGTTGTCCAGTAGAGTAGACTGTTCAAGAAGAAATGTGTTTCGAAGATCGCAGTACCGGTACTCGAAGATTGCAGCCTGAAAGCAACTTCAACATCGGAGTAAGAAGATGGCTATACCTTATTGCTTTCTTCTGGATGCTATTGATCATAACTATCGAACATCAATAATCTGCGTGTGAGAACTGATTATCAATCCAAGGGAAACTGGCTGGAGCAACTGCATTGCTTGGCCAACTATATGTGTCCTGTGCAGTATGATGTGACAGCAATTAAGAGAAGAGGAGACGAGGTGGCAGTGATTACGTGGAGAGGAGTCTAAGTTCTTAAGTACTAATATATTTTTTTATTAATGAAGCGCTAAAATAAAAATACATGGATAAAGTTGTTTGTAAAGAGATATAATAAAAAAAGGGACGATAAAAAGTTGTTACAAAACCTAAATGAAGAGGTACGATTAAAGTTAAATAAAGTGAAATGAAGAGACATGTCACTTGAGAAGAGACATGTCATTTAGTGAAAAGACATGATGCATAACTCAAAGACATATATATGACAAGACATGAAGAGATGGTGTGTGTCTTGGTGGATTATAAATAATATCTTGGTGGATATTCTATCATTGATATGGACCTTGTGTTCATTTAAACAGAATGGTGTATGTGATAAGGTTGGAGCCTAAATGAGGATTGGATTCCTCTTGACATGTTGGGTCGTGTATACACGCTAGGTCTTGTAAGAGAGCTAGGTTTCTCAATCTAGCTGGGTTTAGATCTTTAATGTTATGTAATGTAAAATCATGTTTAATAAAAAGATATTTGACATATTCATATATGTGTTGTTCTTCATATGTGTTTATATATTTCATATATATATATATATATATATATATATATATATATATATATATACAGTGTCTATGACCTTGTTCTACAGATGGAAGGATTATAAGTTTCCCTAAATTTATACACATCCTAAAAATAGCTTGAAACTTAATATATGTAAGTAAAATGAGTGATGTCGGTGTGCATATTGTATTTTAAAAGGAAACTTACAAGATAGTTTGAGGATCATGTTGTTGAGGTAACAATTATGTTGCTCTTAATTGTAGCAATTAAAAAGACAAGACCCATATTGCCCCTAGAGAGAAGACAATGAGCTATGAAATCAAAGACTGGGACATATTGGAGAGAAGGGTCTTCAAGCATTACATGGTAAAGGTATAGTTGAAGGTATGTTTGATTTCTCATTAGATTGTGATTCCTATGAACATTGTATATATGGTAAACGAAATTGGGTGAGATTCCCCTCTAGTTCTGCAAGAGAGAAAGGAATCTTGGAGTTGATTCACGATAATGAGTTTGCACCTATTCATGTTCCATCACTAGGTAAATATGTGTACTATGTTTCATTTATAGACAATTTATTGACGAACACATGGATATATTTCCTCCAAAATAAATATTAAGGTTTTGGTAAATTTAAAGACACTTTAAGACTCTTGTAGATAACCAAACACAAAATAAAATAAAGGTGTTGAGATTAGATAATGGGCAAAAGTATAGCTCTAAGGGTTAGATAAATTGGTCATGAGCCAAACACAAAATCTCTACCCTAATATAAGGGAGGTCACAAGTTTGAATCTCATTTATTCCTTTGGGATGGGGTGCTTGGAACTTAGGCACCACCATTTTACCATAGGTACCATCCTTGGAATGAGGGGAGGTGCTTGATGGGCTCGAGAAATGCCTTCCACATATATAAAAAAAAGATAATAATTGATTTTTCTACATAAATAAGTTTTAAGAATTATGTAAGAAGTGAAGATTAGCAAGGCAAAACATTACACAATGCACACTCAATAAATGCCTTCCACATATATAAAAAAAAAAAGATAATAATTGATATTTCTACATAAATAAGTTATAAGAATTATGCAAGGAGTGAAGAATAGCAAGGCAAAACATTACACAATGCACACCTCAATAAAATGGAGTTGCAGAAAGAATGATTAGGACATTGATGCAAAGGGGAAGGAGTATTCTCAATAGTGTACGGTAAGAACAATAATTATCAGTGGAGGCAATGGATATTACATGTTACTTGCTAAATCAATCACCAACATCAGTGTTAGTTGATAAAACTACGAATGAGGCATGGATTTGTTTAAAAAAACTCTCTTCAACAACTTTGATTTTGGTTGTGATGCTTATGTGCATGTTATAAGGGAAAATAGGAGTAAGCCCATTAACAAATATGAAAAATGTATCTTTATTGGTTATAAATATGGTATAGAAAGTTATAAATTTTGAAACCCAATAACAAAGAATATTGTTTACAATGAAGATCTAACATATATAGAGGTTAAAATCGTTCCCCAGCAAGAAGTCCTACCAAGGGAAGAAGAGAGACAATAGAGTTGGAGTTGGAGGGTGAAGAATTTGACTCAACAAAAGAAGATGAACTAGAAGAGGAAGAACCTTAGACTCCAATTTTGAGTAGATTGGTTTGGGAAAGAAGGTAACAAGAAAGGTATACCCCACTTTATCTTCATTCTAGTTTTATTCTATCTATTACTAATGATGATCTCGGAACTGCTAGGTATGAAATATATTTAGAGGATAGCAAACTTTGGAAGAAGTGCATGGTTGAAGAAATGGAATAACTACATAAAAATGGGTTTTCATTTGGAAGAAAACCTATGGTATAAAATGGGTGTTTAAGAATAAGTTGAGTGCAGAAAGTAAATTGGAGAAGTAAAAATCTCACCAAATAGCAAAGGGATATTCCCAAGTGGAGGGAATTGAATTTGGTGGGAAAAAAAAGCCTCTATTGCTTAATTAACTTATATTAGATTTATTTTATCTACTAGTGTTTCTTTTGATCTTGAAGTAAAGAACATGGATGTGAAGACGGTATTCATACATGGGGATCTTGAAGAATAAATCTATATGAAACAACTAGAAGGATTTACAATGAAGGGAAAGAGTTTAGTGTGCAAGCTGAAGAAGTCCATGTATGGACTAAAACAATCTCCAAGAATGGTATCAAATGTTTTGTACTTATATATTGCAACTTGGTTTCTGAAGAAGAAAAGTTGGTCAATGTGTATGTTTCAAGCTAGTTGGCGATCATTTTAGTTTATTTATGTGGTCTTGTATGTTGATGATATGTTGTTTATTGGAAACAAAACAAAATCATAAAGGATGTCAAAATGTTGGAATATCCTCCCCATCATTTTTCATATTTGCATGCATCCAATCATCATGCATGTAATTGCATGCATCCAGTCATCATCTTGATGGTCCTACCAGCACCTAGAGCTTGCTTCTAGCTCTCCAGAGCCTATCTTCAGCCCCCAGTTGGCCTCCTACCTACCTCATGTGCCCTATTGGACCTTTCTGCATTCCAAGTGCGCATTTGCTCACCTACCACACTCAATTAGTGTTCCTTTGCTCACTTACCTCCAATTATCACTCAGTTAGAGCGCCCTATCTCACCTACCATGATTTATCATTCAGTTAGAGCATTGATTGAGCATTTCTTCCACTGATTGCTCATCCTAACTGCCTATAGCTCCTAGTTAGCTAGTTTTGGAGTGCCACTTGACCTTTTGACAGCCTCATGCGCCCCTCTTGGAGTCTCCATTCCTTGATTTATGCCTAGATGGTTTTGTTAGACTCAGTTAGACACACTTGACTGACTATTACCATTTATGACTGATACTACTGACTGGATGATGTCTCCATTGTTATCCAAGCTAGACTTTGAGCTTGATTTGAATGACCTAACTTGGTTAATTCGAATCCTATTTGATTCCATATCACAGTTATTGTAACACATTCATTATTCACATAGTGCTAGCTTACAGTTGATGTATGATACTACTGTTCTACATTTTATGTGTTCATGAGTGATTATTGAGTGCATTCTTCTCTTCTTCTTTGCAACATTCTTGAGAGTTTGATTGTAAGTTTGTTACAGTTTCTAGATCCCCTGTAGATTATCACATGGTATCAGAGCAGTCAGCAGCTATTCGAATTGCAGCAATTGCAGCATTTCTTTGAGCAGCTATCTTTCACTTGAGCACCAGAAGCCTCTAAGTTTCCATAGAAAATCCTGGTGCTATTACCTTGAATTCATTGGAGAAATCCAGTGAGATCTAGCCAGGTGTGAAGGAATTAGTCTATGTGCTCAGTGTTCCTAAGGTAGTGTTCATTCAAAGTGTAGCATTCTCCATCAGCAAAAAATCTTCTTGTTTTGTAGGTTTATTCACCCATTCGAATTCTTCCTCAACAATTCGACCTTCACTGTTCAGATGGATCTAAAGCTCACATCTTCCAACTATGTCGAATGGAAAGCCAAGATGGCTCTCTTCATGAGATCCAAGAGCTTCACCAGGATACTAAATGGAACAATGGTAGAACCTCTCAGTGTAGTAGAAAAATCCAAGTACTTGGATATGCTTGATGAAGCAGTAGGCCTTCTCCTTCTCTCAATTTTTGAAGATCTTCACTTCCATGTCATCGATCTAACATCTCCAAAAGAGGTTTGGGACAAGCTCGAATTCCTCTTTGGACAGAAATATGATCTGAAAGGTCACAAATTGGAGAATGAACTCATCTCTTTGAGTCCTGATAGCTTCGAATCCATCAATGCTTTCCTCACCAAGTTCAAAATCTTGATTTCACAGTTGAAAACATATGAGATAGTGAAAGAAGACAAATAGCTCATTCTTTCCATTCTCTCAAAGTTGGGGCCAAACTTCTCATTTTTCGTCTCCACATTTCAGTCAGCTAAGATGTCCATTCCAAGATGGAAGTTTCCCTCACTTGATGACTTCATCCAATCTCTTATTCAAGAGGAAGAGAAGTTAATCTCCATGGGAATGATCAAACCCAAGTTGGATTCGGCCCTTACAGCTGATGAGGCCAAAAGAGCGAATGCAAAGGGAAAGCAAAATATTTTTGATAAGATAGTGAATGATACAAAGCCAAAAGATATTCCATATCAGTCAGATGGGGCTTCGAACTCAAGGAAGACCAAGCATTCTCAGAAAGAAAGATCCAAGTGCACATATTGTCATCGAGGATTCCATCCTGAGAGTACTTGCATGAAGAAGACTATAGATTTGATGGCTCAGTTACTTGAGAAGAACAATCTTCATGTACCTGCATGTGCAAGGAAGAAAGATACTGATACTGAACCTTCTCGATCCGAAGACAAAGAAAGATGGCATGCCCTCATGGAAAGTGCATCAACAGATTCTTCATTCATCATAGATTTAGGAGCAACAAGACATATGTCTTCCTGCAAAGATCTCTTCTCCAACTTCGAAATATTAGTTGGCCCTTCCATCATGTTGGGAAATGATTCAGAGATCTCCTCTCAAGGGATTGGAAGAATCAATCTTGACCATGGATTCTTTTCATATGTGCTTTATGTTCCTTCTCTTACAACTAACATACTTTAAGTGTATCAGATGACTCATACTAGAGAGCCCAAAAGAGTGATCTTTTCTCCAAATGAAGTTGAGATACAACACATGGTTTCAAGGGAAATCATTGCAAAGGGAGTTGCAAATCATAAGACAAAACTCTATGAGTTTTCACACTTCTTACCTCTCTCAAACGAGTCTGCTCTTCACTCTCATACACATGAAGAGAGTAGACTGTCTCATCTCAACTACAAGCATTTGCAAAACTTGCAAGCTCGAAATGTGGTTGGTGGGTCTTCTAAATGGCAATTTTTCTCATGGAACCCTCAAAGGTTGCTTGAAAGGAAAAGATCCACCAAAGGAGATTGAGAAAAAGAGGACTCTTGAAGAAGTGCAAATGCTAGATCCAAATCCACAAGAACCTGAAGATCTAGCACCTATTGGTTCAACTCCTATTTCAAAATGGGCCACCACTACTGCATCTACCTTTGATCTTAATGAAGATCCATCATCATATTGTTCTAGTTCTTTTGATAATGATCACAGCTATGATGGTTCAAATGAGATATCAAATGACTACATGCACATTCTGAAGCAATTTCATGATATCCACATTTTTGGATATGTTCCTCCTTTGAGTGATGATGAGCAAGAGAACACAACTTCTTCACATGAGATTTCATATTCAGAGTTTGGATGTGATGATGAGCCAGTTGTACTTGCTTCTTCACATGAGATTTCAGATTCAGAGTTTGGATGTGATGATGAGCCAGTTGTATATGCATCTTCACATGATATTTTAGATTCAGAATCTGAAGATGGTGATGATGATGAGGGAATTCTAGACCTAGATCCACAATAACCTGAAGGTCTAGCAACTAATGATGAAGATGAGCGAATGGGAGATCCAGATCCACAAGAACCTGAAGATCTCTCACTTGTTTATCCTCCTCTTACTCGATGGGAAGCCACTGCTCCCCGATCTTCTAGATCAGATTTTCAGCATGGAAGGTTTCATCCTTCTCACTTTACTGATCCTCTTCTTCAATGGGAAGCCAATGCTCCCCAATATTCCAGATTAGATTTTCAGCATGGAAGGTTTCATCCTTCTCACTTTACTGATCCTCTTCTTCGATGGGCAGCCACTACTCCCCGATCTGCCAGATCATATTTTTAGCATGGAAGGTTTCATCCTTCTCACGTTGCTGATCCATTTCAGATCGATCAATCCTTCTTCGGAAAAGAAGGACACTTACCTCCTTCTGGGGTGAGTGATGATATGCTACATTAGCATCCTTCAGTCTATTTTGAGGGATGGATTTCTTCCCACTGGGTTTTCCCTCTTTCCTCACTAGTTTATTTAGATTGATTGTATGGGGTGACCTTTGGTCTCAGTCACCAGGGCCCTATTTTTCAGTTTTCAGTTATTACCTCATAGTATAGCTTGCAGGGGGGTGTTGGAGAAGGTTTATACCTTAAAGAATGTTGTAGACACAATGATGAAGCTTTTAAGTATTGAAAATTTCTCTTCATGTAGAGAATCAATGGACATTATTTCCCTTAGTAGTTGATTATATGAATGTATTCCCTCTGATCCATTTTTTGTGAAGTATTCAACAAGTGGGAAAATATTCGATATGTGGTGTATTCCTTGCAGGAAGCTAGACTTGGTCACATCCTCACAAGGGTTTTGGGGATATCCCATGAATGAAGGGGTTATGCTATGTGTTATTCCATCCAATGGTTTCTATCCACTATAATTGCACCGAGAGTAGCGAGGTGCTATACAACCTAGTATGGGGAAGATGTTGTAACAATGTAAGGTAACATTACAAAAAAATAAAAAATGATGTCAACTCATAAAATTAAAAAATTAAAACCACCATAGATCCATCTTAAGCTAGGATCTAGCAAGCATCGAGAGGGATCCAATTTCTCAAGCTGTAAATTTTTTTCTTAATGTGTAAAAAACTTAAGATATAAAATTTTATACCTTAATAAATTGGATCCCTCTCGGTGCTTGATAGATCTAGGTTTAAGATGTATATATGTTGGCATAATCCAAATTAATGGATTATATTTGTAATCTAATTTGGCTTAACAAATTAGGCTTTATTGAAGTAGTAGAATACATAATTCTTTGTATGGTGAATCGTTGAGCTAATACAATGGAATAGAGAGAGGTGTGGCTCTCAATTAGGCTAATTTTCCCATGAAAGGTTTCCAAAGTAAATATTGTGTATGATATTGTTACTCTTAAGGGGAAATCTATTGATGTATATTTTTCAATATAAATTAGGCCCATTTATATTGAATTAGATGACTATAACAATGCCATATTTAGATATTTAATTCAACCATCTCCATAACTATATCCCATAATCTCTCCATTGGTCTTCATGAAACCTAATCCTTAACTCCTCCCTAAATGAAAGAGCTTTTAAAGGGATTTTTTCCCTGAGTAGATACATTCATGGGTCCCTAACCATAATTAAAGCAACTGTGATTTGTAACAGAATGAGGTTGATTGAGACTCATTTCTTACTCTGGAGACCAGGATTATATCTTATGGAGAGATACATTGCCATCATATTTTATCCATATGTAGACATTATATGTGGTCTACTCCATATCATATTACAAATTATGTATTAATCATAACAAGTATGAGTTATTCCTTCATAGTCCTTTTAGAAAATACTTGTGATTTCAATCTTCATTTCATCTGGTTCTTAAATCTCTGATCCTTTAATTAGTCCAACCAATCTTCAATCTTCAACCTTCATCTTCTATTCATTGCAATCTTCATATTTGGTATTTTTTCATTCTTCATCTTCAATCTTTACTTCTAGTCATTAGAAACTGAAATGTGTAGATGCAAATAAGCATCAAATTCATTTTGGTTGAAATCCATATAAAAAATTCATCATTCATAGAAATACATAGGTTTCCAACCATTGTATTTGTTGACTTTTCTCAAATATTTTTCTTGTAAATGGTGCATCAATAATTCTTAAATTACAAAACTTTTACTCCCCTTCATCATAGCCAATCATCTTGAATTTTCTCTAGTTTACCCTTAAGCATATCCCATGACTTTGCAAGTTGGCTCTTAAAACTTAACAATCCTCAAGTAGTATTTCATTTAATACAAACCATTCATTTACAAAGTGGTTTTTAGTTAACCATGAACCATCAACAATCATGATTATGGGGGTATGATTTCCTTAACATGGCTTCCAACCATATGCCATATTACATCATTGCATCAACAATTGACTTAGGTGCATACAATAATTTTCAAACATTTCAATTACATAAATATGAGACCAAGGGAATCAATACATCATGTACGTAGATCATTGAAATTCCTTAGGGATTTCATTTTCCAGGGATTCATGTACTTGCTTATTCATCTCAATTTAAAACACGCAATATTAATTCTTTCTTCTTATTCTTACCTTGTTTTTGTTGCTTCATCCTTCTTACCTTCACTTTCACTATGTTTTTTATTTGTTCTTCCTTCACTTCTACTTTGCAGTTGTGTTTTCATTTGCTTGATTTTATTGTTACTCATCTTAATTTCCCAATGTTTATCAAGGAAGATCATCAAACTTCTTAAGGATTTTATTTTTAATAGATTCACTTGTTTTCTTCTTCATTTCAATATATGATACATGGTATTAAATTCTACTTTTTCTTACCATGTTTTTGTTACTTCATCCTTTTTGCATTCACTTTCATTGCACTTTGGATTCATTCCTCCTTCACTTATACTTTGTGACTTCATTTTCACTTGCTTGTTTTGGATCATCTCCATCCAATTCAACTTCACTTCAATGTTCCTCATCTCACAAATATGCATCTACCTCTTTGTTCATATATAAGTTGTCTTTTTCTTCTTCTTATCTTCTTTCACTTACATCCACATAATAATTTCTTAATGCAACATGAAATTACTTTGTAAAAAATATGTTTTTTTTGGAGTTAACAAGACACCTATGACCTTGGTTTGGAAAAATAAATTGACAAAACACCTATGACCTTCATTTGGAAAATTTAATTGACCCATCAACATCCTCATTTTAAGTAAGTACTCAATCTTTGACTTTAATTCACTTAACTTGACTTGTCTTTACTTTTCCTCTAAACGCTTGACTTCATCTTCAACTCAACTTTACTTTAAACTAATTTTAAATTAAACTTAACTAATTAACTTTTACTTAAACTTAAACTATTTACATTAACAAACTCAATACAAATATAAATAAAATCTTTACATAACCAAGTTCTCCAAAACATTACTTTTATAACTTTTCAAACAATTCAACCAAAACTCTTTACAAAACTTATCTACCTTATCGACATGACAAATCTCAAGTTCTACTTTGTTATCCTCACCTTAGCAATTTATATTCAAAATGAATTAGATTGATGTTGTGTCTAAAAAGTCATAGTTGACCTTTGCAAAACAAAATTTTACCAAATTTACAAAACATTTTTTTCATTGTTTTTTTTAATTTGTTATAAAATGGAGAATATTAATCTCATTGTTTTTATTGTTTTTATTTGTATATTCTATAAAATAATAATATTTAATTTTATAAAAAATTGTGTATCTGCGAAAGCTTCACTTTTCATTAAAATGTTTTTTTTAATGGTTATCAAATGGAGAATATTAGTCTCATGTTTTCATGTTTTTTATTGGTTTTTTATTTGTATATTTTATAAAATAATAATATTTAATTTTATAAATAGATTTAAAAAAGTGTATTTGCAAAAGTTTCACTTTTCAAGAGTTTGGTTATTTTGAGAGGCCTTTTTATATCCCCATAAGATAAAATACTAACCTAAATTTTAAAATAAAAATTATATATATTCAAATTAATTAAAACTAAAAAAATGATTTGAAATATATGGTAAAAGTTTAAGTTATTAATTAAGTAAAGGTTTTGAGATAAGATGATAATTCAAAAGTTATTAGATTCATTTACTTAGTTTAAAAACCAAGGTAGATCAATCTTAACTTTGGATTTATATTATAAGTTATATTATAAGTTGAGAGGGATCAAATCCGTTGATGCCTCAATTTTTTTCACTCTAAAAATAATTTGCACTAGTATGATATAACCAGAATTAAGATAGATTTGCGTTGATACATTTGTTGAGTTTAGTATTCTCCAAAGTGGAATTGTTCCGTTATTAAAAAAAATCTTATATCTAAATTTAGATCGTGTTATTCTCGTGGAATACACAAGAAATGCAGATCTATTTGAGCATATATGCAAGCCAGGTGGGCCACTTCCTCTCTTCACTAGAATCACAAGGCTCAAGAACCCTCATGCTAGAATCTGTTAAAAAATGCAATTTGTTTCAAAAGAAACTCAAAGGGGGATCTCTCGTTGTTCATTCATTTTGGATTAATAGGCATTCCTTAACGACGATCTTTAAACATAATCCATCATCATCTTCATATTTAGGAACTATATTAGTAATAGTTTTGGGAGACAAGGACTATCTCTTCATGATCTTTCAATGTTTGACAGAATTTCCATATCTCAAATCCAAGAATTCGATGACCAATCTGACTATTAAAAAACAATGGAAATTTTTGATGGCTTGTTGTGGCGGAATGGTATGGTGGACATCAATCCACAACCTCCTAGAGTCCAATGAGGTTGAATAACCAGCTGAGTTGTAGGAAGAAATCTGCACAACATCTTATTGTAATGTTGGATCTGCCACTCACCAGCACGATGTTCCACCATATTCTAGCAACAGAGTATTGCCACCCAAAGGAAGAACGTTCCACCAACTCGTAATAGAGTATTAACAGTTTTTTTACCATGATGCACAACCATTTTTCCAACAACAAGTTTACCCAACATGGCTCTAATACCAAATGTTGAGAATTTAAGAGACCCGAAAATAAAACTATCCACACATATAAGAAAGGCATATCTGGTTTACACATAAACCATCCAAGATTAATTCTACTCAAGCATTAATTACTATTCATTTAATATAATATATATATTAGATATTCTAAACCCATGTGTATTTTCCAATTTGCATTAATTATGTTTATACTAAATCAAGTAAATATAATAGCATGATTGGATCTTTTCACATATTTCAAAATAGAGATTGGCATAACTAAAAGTCTACCAAATAAGATGTTATTACAATTGGGTATTTTTTTTATTAGAGTCTACATTATGAGAAAACAACATTTTGATGTTAGTTTTGTAAACAACTACAGTTTTTCTAGGTTTCATGTCTTCATGCATGCTTACTTTCAAAAAAGAACAAGGGACATAAAACTACACCAAAATGTTGGCAAAAATGTGAGCAACCAAATCTAGAGGATGTAGAATATCATAACTATGTAGTTCCAGAGATGGAGAACATTGTTTGTCCAGAAGTGATGAATGAGAACATAGAAAATGACATGAAGTGATGAATAAGGGTAGAGAAAATGACATGAATCCCTTAGAGATGCTAGTTACAAATGAAGCCTCATCCAAGGGTATGAAAAGAATCCATAACTCTTACAACTTTGATTCCAACCAAGATTTTTATTTACCTTTATTTACTATGGAATCTTCTTTAGGGGTGTGGTAAGAGGTTAAAAATAATTACAGAAAAAAGGTAGGAGGGATTGTTTTTCATTGGGATAGCACAAAAATATACAATAATTTGATAATATTATTGCATATATATTTGAAATAAGGATTATCTTCCCAACTTTTATGTAATGTTCTTATAGCATTTGCAGAATGTAACTTCTTGTCTTTCTTATGAACAAGGAGTCATATTTAGATATTTAGTTTAACTATATTCTATAAATATTCAATGACTCTTCACTAATCTTCATGAAACCTCATCTCTTACTTCCCTTATCGGCATCATCTTTGGTTCATATGTAGACATTATGTGTGGTCGATTTGATATAACATGTGAAGATTTATCAATCATCATAAGTATGTGTTATTCCTTCAATATGTTTATACTCCCACAACGCTATGCTTGGTCTTGGGTTACTCTCCTTTCGTAGATCTATTGATGCTTGTGGGCATGAGCATTTAACTCATGAATTATTACAGTGTTAATGATATTTTCTCTCTGTTATCTTATGTTTTCTAACACCTTATGTGAAACGGTGAGTTTCTCAGTGACTTGTGATTATTCTGAGTAGCCCATAATCTCATATTATGCATGTACTTTAGTTGGTGAGCTATTATCCCTATTTCTATATGTGTAATCATGTTTCATTTGAATGTGGTTACTCACTGATTTTGTGATAAAACAGTGTTCGTAGCAATTGGAACGTTTCACTTTAAATGGGAGTTAGGAGAGTCAAATTCAAGTTTATGTTTTATAATAGTAATGGATTGTTCTGTCTATTACCGACTGCATTTCCAAATCTTATTATTTTTCTCATTTGATTAGGATTTAGTTATATACACTTTACATATTTTATTCGCTACATTTCATTCCATGCATTCACCCCATCTTCATTCACATTCCTACATGTTGCATTCGTTAGTTTGGTTTAGATTATATAAAGAGCATAACAAAGCATCTTACATTGCATACGAAAATCGAGTCATAATCGAAGGGATTACAATTTCAACGAAGAAAATTCTAATTAGGCCCTTTTGTCAAGTACACATAGTTGACAAGGGTAATTTGTTCAGCATCAATAAGTAGCAATCCAAATCTTTTTCCTTCCTTGGCTATATGTATTCTTCTTCACATCACACACTATCTATCATACCACCATGATCTACTCAACAATACATGGCATGCATCCAACGAAATAATATTACATTAAATTTTATCCTTGCACTTTGCAATATTAGAACCTATTAATTAGCATTGTTTGTTTACCATTACTTTGCATCCTCTATGAAACCAAGAATGGTTGTAAAGCTTAATGTATTTATGTTTAAATCCAACCCTACCTTTTTAACCATCTTTACTACTACCATAATCTCAATACATCATGAATCAATAATGAGTTTGCAAAGCTTCCCTCCTAATTTGCATCATGTTCAAAAAATACTTTTTTTCTCCACGTGTCTTCCTCAAACTTTTAGTGTTCCAATGTTCATTACACTCTTCTCATCATTAGATTCTCTCCTCCCTCAGGTGGTGGTTGTTGTTTGCCTCTTTGTTGGAGCTTTTGATTGTGCTATTTGTGCCTATTGTTCTCATATGATCCAATCTACATTATGTGGACATTGGTAGTTTTTGTGCCCTTCTTCTCCATGTACATAATAGCAAGGTTTCCCACAATTCCCTCAATTTCAATGTTCATGAAAAACACTTCTACCTTGATATCTCTAATGTGGTCTTTCATCTCCATCTTAATCTTATGTGTCACATGTTTCATTCTCTCATCTTCCAATATTATGGCCTCTACCTCCACAACTACCTCTTCCTCTCCCAACATTCTTCATGTTTTATTTCCAGGACACGTTCTCTTCGACTTTTAATGCTACTTGATAAGCTTCTTCTCCATAATGAATATATTGAATACTCAATTTATCTTGAATCTGGGATTTTGAACCATTAACACGCATGGCTACTCTATGGGCTTTTGACGCATCAAGTCCAAATCTTCTCACCAATCTATGAAATTCATTAGTGTATTCTCTCACTCATATCCTTTTGTCTCAAATCATGTACATGTTTGTACAAAATTTATTGATGATTTACAAATAAGAGTTTCTCCAACTTCCTCACCATATTGTTCCAGTATTAAATATTTTTATTTTGCTCCAAAACTCACTCTTGCTACATAGAATCCCTCCATATTGCAATGCACCACTTCAATCATGTGGAAACAAACTTCATTCTTAAGGGTCCTCAATTCTCTCGTAAACAAGTAATGTTCCATGTCACCTATCCAATCCACTAGGGAATTTGATTTCAAATTGCCATTGCAATTTGAAACTTTTACATGTGCATTTATTTTATCCGTCAAAAATTTGAGAAGAACTTGCATCCCTATGTCCACTTGTTCATTTTGTCATTCTTCTAGTTTTGGTTCCGATGCTTCTTCTACACCCCCACTTTGTCTAGTCTCTTATTGCTCTATTTATTTCCTCAATTTTGCAAGTTCTTTGTCTATAGTTGTCCTACCATCGAGTCTATGTGTTGCACCGGTGCTCACAATTATCCTTACACAAAAATCCTTGAGTCCCTCTATCTCAAAAGTTCACCAAGGAACCAAACTCTATTCTAATACAAAAAGGGCACAATTGAAGCGCAAAGGGACACTCCTCGAGGGAATTCAAATCCCTTCACATGGGAGTTGGTCCTCTCACACTGTAACAAACTAAAACCCACGGTCACTAAAATAAGGATGCACAATATATGTAGATATTAAACATAAACGAAGAATTCAATCATGTTGATTTCAACGAGTCTACTCATACTATTAGCAAAAAAATAGGATTACAATATTTAGTGCTTTAGCACAGTCCATCTATCTCAAAAGTTCACCAAGGAACTAAATTCGATTTTGATACCAAAAGGAAACAATTGAGACACAAAGGGCCTCTTCTCATGGGGATTCAATTTCCCTTCACACAAGACTTACTCCTCTCCAATTTCGACAAACTACAACCCATAGTTAGTCCAATAATGATGCCCAATATATGTAGAAAATAGACATAAACGAACAATACAAACATATTGATTTCAAATGGTCTACTCGTAATATTATCATATACATGGGATTACAATATTTGGTGCTTTAACACAATCCATTTATGTCAAAAGTTCACCAAGGAATCAACCTCCATTCCAATACCAGAAACATACAATTGAGACACAAAGGGACCTCTCCTCGAGGGATTTCAATTTTCCTTCGCATAAGACTTAGTCTTCCCAATCTCTCACAAACTACAACTTGTTTCCTCCTAATACACACCTGGGGGGAACGCGGCATGAAACCTTCAAGCCGCTCAAGTGTGTTCTTGGGGGCAAGTGAGAGTCAAGTGATGTCACCTGATTACTCGACTCCTTCGTCTAGGCTTACTCCTAGCGAAACCAAGGGGGGTGGTCCCTATGAAAAATATCTAAGGTTTTTAATATATGAAGACAGAATAAAAACTATTCTAGAGGTTAATGTGATGAGAAAAAATGATACAACAAGACATCATTTGCAATTTGTAGTTTTAAATAATACAACACATAAGATAAAGATGCATTCACGACATTTTGCAGATTAACTTAACCATAAGAATAGATGACCAGTGCCGAGAAATAAATGTGAGTGCTTGATGTTGTGTTGTGAAAGTATTACAAGAGGCTTGTTGATTTATTTTAGATTTATTAAATGCGTATTAAAGGAATGGGTTAATTCTTGGTTTGGCCCAAAAGAAACCTAACCCTTCGAACTGAGTGCTCTAGAAGCTTCACCAAGTGTCCAAATAGGCGAGTATGAACCTTCTTAAAGTAGCATGTTGACTCTATAGTTTCCTCCCATGCAACCTCCTGAGTTCTTAGAATTTGGTTCGATTGGATTTCCCTATTAAAGTTAAGTGCCTTGCACCCATTTCTAATTGAGCCAAATTGTTCAGACTATGCTGCAGCGGTCAAGAGCATACTTTGGGCTTGGAGCATTGGTTCGTTTTATTAAGTATTGAAAGTGGATGATTAAGCTAAACTAAACCCCAAAAGTATCTTTTCTTCACACCAAAATGGTAGAGTACTTTGGTAGAGCAAGGAGGGTAAATTTTAATTTGTATTTTAGGAACAATTGTAATTGTAGCACCAAAAATGAAAGATGGATAAATCGATTGTAATGAATCCTTTGAGGACGTTTTTGTGTGCTTTGTGATGTTGTTTAATTACTAAAACATAAGGAAAACTAATCTAGAAAAAAATATTAATTTTTTTTTTAAAAAGAGTAAAAAAAATGTGAATCCCCCTGGGGGGAATTAGGGCCGGGTGTTGGAATTTTCTACTGAGCTCTTTTTATTTATGATTTACAATGAACTTGGAAGAAATAAATGCTTTGGATCTTTACATATCTAGATCCAAAAGCTTACAAAAATACAAGTGTAAATTTCTCAATGAAATTATGAAGCTCTAGGAAGCTTTGGTTTGGCCTCAAACTCGATTTTTTGCCACTAAAGTCCAAAAACCTGCTAAAAACAAAATTAGGAAAGCAAACAAATTAGTGTTAGAAAATTCCCAAAATCACTTTTAAAAGTGATTTGGGAAGCTACAAAAATTATGGAAAAATCTAGGCTAATGTACTTGAAAAAATTGACTGAAAATGACTCAAAAGGACAAGTCCTTTTGAGGATCATGGCTTGCTTTTGAGGGCAGCCAATGAAGCACTTTAACTTTGCTAGATTTATCTATTAAACCCAAAAGAATCTATTTAACATGCAAGATAAAAATTGTACTTTGAAAGAACTTGCAAAATGAAATAGCTTCCTAGCTAGATCTACTTTTTATGATAAAACTTCGAAAGGACGTTAGATCTAAGCATAAACTAAACTCATAAATCAGATTTACTTAGTAATTGAAATGTGAAGCATAGATCTATAAGTCTAGCAAGTAACCAAGGAGAAAATATTGCTTTAAGAGGATAAAGAGAAGGAGAAGCGATCTTGATGCCGGATAGAGTTCTTGTAGAAACGTTTTGGTGGAATGCAATTGGACTAAGCCACATGAAAGCTTGGAGAGAGGGATAGCAAGCTTGTTCAAGCTCCAATCCACGGTTACCTGCAACTATTTCGAAAGATACTTGCAACAAAGTTTGTGAGATCTAGTTACACATGTATGAGAAAAACTAGAAGCATAGTAATAAACTTATTAAGATGCTAGATCTATATTCTTCAACATATGCGAGCAAAATGAACCAAGAAATAAACTTATTAAATGATTCATTCCTATCGATTGAGAACAATCCTACCAAATCTAGATTCACCATACAAAGTTGCAAGAAAATTTAATTAAATACAAGTTACCTCAAACATGCATGGCCATGATCATCCAACACAAAGACACTACACCAATGAGCCTCCAAAGCTTGAACTCTTTATTCCAACAATGCAAAGCATAAGACAATTACAAATAGCAATACTACTCTTCTCCACAACTCCAACTCTCTCAAATGAGAGAATGAAGCCTCATTATATAGCAAAACCAAGAGAAATCATCTTTGACACTTGGAGAAATGAGTTGATACACTTGGAAAAGGCTTGTTGACACATGTGGGAGGTTTGGGGAGGTTAATGACACCTTTCTACAACCATTTGACACTTTTCAACCTCCACTTGACACCTCTCCAACCACAAATTCCCCCCCCCCTTTGCTGGATATCCAATCTTCAATCAAATCATTTATTTATTTGCTCAATATTCTCCCTGATTTGATTGCCAATCAAAGGAGATTTGATTCCAACACATTTCCTTGATCCGTGGGATTGGGATTTTGCCTTTATTATGTCTTTTTGGCCCATTAAATTGGTCTTTTTGGGTTTTTTGAGTAAATATTATTTTATCCTGGTTTGGTAGGTGCGGGTGGAGTCATCCTCGACTCCATGGGGAACAAGCAGAGAAATTATTCTTGGGGTATTGGAAAAGAGACAAATAATGAAGTTGAATGGCTTGGTCTTATCAAAGGTCTGGAACTCGCTAGAGATTTGGGAATTGAGACTTTGGTGGTTTTAGGGTACTCACTTATAATCACTAGGGAAGCTAGAATTATCGTCAAAAGTAGGAAAAGTCCCTCCTCGAAGATGCACTCTCTTCTCTTCAGTATAGTCAAGGAATTCAAAGGCATCAGTTTTTTCCATATCCTGAGAGATATCAACAGGCAGGCGGACATCATGGCAAATCTTGGCGTAAAGCTCAGTTATGGTACTCTTCATTGTGGTCATGTTTTTTTCTGAAAATGTTTGGATTCCTTAATGTTGACTCCTCCACCATGGATCGATGGCCTCTCTTTTAATATTGGACTTTACAAATTTTAATGGCTATGTTCAAAGCATTTTTGGGACTCTAATCAAGCCACGTTCCTCGTATCTACCATGGATCCTCACATCACTCCTCCTTAATTACACTAGACTATTTTATCAGCGCCAGGTGGTTGGCATGCGTAGAACTGGCTCGCTCTTAAAAGGTGAAAGGATGGTCGTCCTACTCATTCATCTCAGAACTCTCTGGAATCCTTTATTACGGTCTATATTCTGTTGCGATTACACCAGCGTCATTCCTGCTTGGAACAAGGGTTTCCTAATCTCTATGGCTCTCCATCTATCAGGGTCTCCTTCTTAGGAAGGTTGTGAAGTTTTCTCGAGATGCATCTGTTGTAGTAAACCCCTTAGAAGCTCTCCAGGAGTGTGCAATTTTCCTATTCTGCTTGATGAACCGGATAATGGTGTGGAAATGGAGGATGAGCAGGATATCCCCTCAGTGGTCATACTTCGTCATAAGCATGTTGGTTCAAAGCAGACTCAGGGTTCTGGACATAATCATGGCAGCGAGCATGATTTTGGGGTGATTATGGAGCATTTCCATGATTTGGAAAGTCAGGTTCGGCTGATCAGAAATGAAAACCTTGAATTTAAACGAGTTCTAACTCGTCTCTTTACTCTAGCTCATGCGACCCACCTGGAGGTTAAGCATCATAACAGGAAAATTGATGAGAAGGTCGAACTTCTGGAAGAAACTCTTGGGCCTCTTTACCCTCACAAGACAGGAAAGAACGCATATTCTGAGGATGTTAGCAGCAAGCTAGACGTTCTCGGTAGGAACCTGGATAAGATTAAATAAGACATGGCCCAAGCTGGCCTGCACATTGTCAACAACGCTGGAAAGACCAGGTTTGCAGAACATGACGGTGATGTTCTGAACATTTGACTGCGCTTGATGATCTGAAGGATGTCTACACCCAGTTTTGGTCTCACACTGCTCTTATCTATGTCTCTCTTTTTTTGGTCCACACAAGTTTGGATGTTCCTACATTTTTATGCAGCATTTTGTTTTCTAGAAAACTTCAGATTACAACTTTTTGTATAAGTTAAGTTCTTCAATATGTTCTTATTCTGCTCATACCTTCTTGGAGAATTTGTAAGGTGCTACAACACCCATAGACTAGGGAAATTCCATAGCATTTATAAGCTTGTAAAGGATTGATGGATGCCTTCCTTTCATGGGAGCATTCCTTTTGCTTTTCTCTGTAATTCTCGTTTTTCTATATAATCAAAGCTACTCAACCGTTTTTGTTAAAAAAAAGTAAATATTATTTTATGAGATAAATACTTACCCAAAACTTAGGATAAGTGGGTTTATGGGTTTAGCGGATGCTCTGGCTTAGAAAACGAGCATCCACTTGACAAATTATGCCCACAAACCATACTTTTATTACATTTTTAATTTTTCCAATTAAACTATTAAAAAATAGTCTAATTTCACGGGAAAAAATATTTTTCTCGGAATTTAAAAAAAACTTAAGGGGACCTAGAACATGTCTATACGACTCAATTTTAATATCTAGCATGGTAATATACATTGACACTTGAACTCTAATAACCTCCTAAGACTGAGAAATTATGTCGACCACCCCAACTTTGGAGGTATGAGTGAAAAACTCGAAAATTATGTCATTTATTCAACAACATATAATTAACAAGGGAAAAAACACTTTGGGCTAGTCGGACTAATAACTAAGTCCTAGGAAAGTCGAGTCCTTTACAAAACCATCATGCTATGACATTTTTTACAATTTCCCCGCAGGGCATGGACATGTGATTTTATTAAGAAAAGGGCCAAGGTGGCCTGCTAAGACTTATGATCTTCTAATTATGAACTAGTACACCTGTTCTATATTCACAAGCTCACTTGAAATCACCTAAGTGCAACTTAGATGATAACATCTGGCTCCAACTGTGGGACGTGTGCTCGATCAGGCCTTCAGGCAAGGAGGGGATGGGAGAACACCAGAATCTCTAGTTTGCACAACCTGTAAAAACATCTCAACTTGACAAGAAAAACCTTCAGCAGCACAAGTTTTATGAAAAAGCCAATGAATCACAATTTTCCTTTATTCATAAAAACTAAAACTTAACTAAAGAAAAAAGTTATTATTCCTAAGTATTGGAAAAAATGCATAAAGTAAATGCTCACTTTGAGGAGCCTATTTTCCTACTCTAAGCATGATATAAAGGAAAATGTTAAGTGTAATGAGAAATCCAATGTAGCCATCTAAGCATGTCATCAATATAATACTTTTTTACCTTGTCTCTGGTTACCAACCAAAGCAAGGACATGTTTATTAGACACTGCAAACCTACCTGGATATTCTAGATGGGGGGGATGGATGGGGAATCATAAGTATGTGATATATATTTGAAGTGATTCCCCACATGGTAATTCCTCCTGCAGGCCTCTTCTGTCCATGACAGGATAGGGCTGAGAAAAAACTCAGAAGGATAAGGCAGTCAAAGTACCTCATCATACTGATCTGAAGGGATCTTCTGATAGTAACTTTCTGTGAAATTATAAGCCCCGAGCTGCTCCAAATCATAAGGAATCTCTGTATGTAGAGACAATGGTTGAGACTGCTCTTCAATAAGTTGTATCTGGTCTGATTCTTTACTACACTGCTTCTTCAGGTCTTCATTGTTGATGCTCATGCATGGCTCATATTGATTATATAAAAATATTGCATGCTCCTTCTCCATGCAAAGATATCCCAAGGTCTTAAGGTCCATGCTTCCTTCTTTGAACACCTTATAAATGGGATTTTCAATAAAATCATCAAGAGCTTCTAACTTAAACTCTCTTTCTTCAAATATGTCATATTTGGGATTCTCAATTATGCTCTCAAAGGATTATGGCTCATCATTTACTTCTTCAAACATGACATAGATGGGGTTCCTATAAATGTCCATTTATCACCATTAACATCTATGTCATTCATGAGGGACTCTTCGTCACTTATATCATGATCCATGCTATATCTATCTTCTTCATTCTCACAATCTTCCTTTTCAGAAGAAAAAAAATGTCATAAGGAAGGTAACCTTCCAAACCATCATTATTATACACATTGCAAACTTCTTCATGAATTTCAATATGGGCTTCTGCAATGGTTTCTTCTGGAGGTGGATTAGAAGTACAAATGTGCTCATCATCACTGAAATGGTCTTGAAAAAGTTCCCACTCTTCAGCATTTTCTATTGAGGAAACATGAGGAGAGTCTTCAATAATATCTTCAATGAATGGTTCCTCGTGTTGTTCTTCAATGGGATCAACGTGAGTCTCTGAAAATGGCACGTCATACATCATATTGACATTGGATAACTCAGCCTCTTCCTTATGAAATTCTTTTGAAGGAAAGAAGTAAGCAAGAATGTTTCTAATGTATAATTCAATATCAAATAACCCAATATGATCATATATATGCCACTGCCTCAAAAATGTCTCAAAGAAGTTAATGAGGGAAGTAATAGATTTATCAGGAAGGCCCTCATAAAACATACATGAAGCATCCCCTTGTAAAGAATAAGCAAATTGTTCGGGTACACAGGGTACTACCAAAGGACCGAACACCAAGAGCAACCACTTCACACAAACAGATCACAGATCAACACACCGATGTTTTGACGTGGTTTAAACCCTCTTGAGGGAAACACTCCATGGCCCCGGCCAAATAGCTTCTACAGGACAATTTATTATGCAAAGAAAGAAAGTTACAAATGAGCTTCTCATAATCGATCAACTAAACAATGACCCTCCATGCTCTTTAAATAGAGATCATGGACCAATCGGGTGTTAAGCCACGGATCAAGGTTAGGTTTGATCTAAGAGAAGTTGAGCCGTCGGATCACTCTATGTCAGAAACATATCGTGACCGTCGGATTAAGTATTTACAAATGCATACTAATGCATACTAAAGAAACACACTATCCCTAACGGATATATTACACAAGTTGATCTTAACTAACTCCTAAGTGTCTAAATATCCTAACATCCCCCCTTAAGAACAACTTGGGATAGGATTGAAGGATTTACAAAGTGACACTATTAGGAGAAGGAAGGAGGCATTAGAGCCTATCCCCCCTTAATGACAAGTTCCTGAACTCCTAACATAGATCGAAGTTTAGAAAACTTCGCTTCTGTAAGAGACTTGGTGAAGATGTCTGCAACTTGATCATCTGTAGGGAAAAAGAGCACTTCAAGAACACGATCATGAACAAGATTTCTGATGAAGTGCATATGTAGCTCAATGTGTTTGTTGCATTGATGTAGAACTGGATCTTTGGCAAGCTTGATGGCACTTTGATTGTCGCACCAAAGTGGAGTAGGCTGCTGCTGCTCGAATCCAAACTCTGAAAGTATCTGTCGAAGCCATAAAGCTTCCTGACTGGCATTAACTGCTGCTCGATATTCTGCCTCTGCTGAAGAAAGAGCAAGAGCTTGTTGTTTCTTACAAGCCCAAGTAATAGGTCCAGATCCCAGACTGAAAACATAACCTGCAGTAGACTTTCGATCATCAGGATCGCCGGCCCAATCTGAATCAGTGAAACCAACCAACAAAGGTTTCCCCCCTGTACTGTAATGAATCCCAAACTGAACTGTACCTCGAATATATCAAAGTATTCTTTTAGCTGCTTTTCAGTGACTTTCATGAGGTGTCTGCATATAACGGGCAACTCGACCAATGGCAAAGGAAAGGTCAGGACGGGAATGAGTCAAGTATAAAAGACTACCAACAAGCTGACGATACAAGGTGGCATCTACTTCAGGTGAAGTACAAGTGGCAGAAAGTTTGAATCCAGACTGGAAGGGAGAAGGGGCTGGTGTACAATCTTCCATGTGAAAGCGTCGAAGAAGGTCACAAGCATACTTAGACTGAGAAAGAAAGATTCCTTCTTTGGTTTGCAGGACTTGGAGGCCAAGAAAATAATGCAAATGTCCTAAGTCTGACATTTCAAAATTTTGTTTAAGACTGGATTTCACATGGGTTATAAGCTTAGGGTCACTTCCAGTAAGAATAAGGTCATCAACATATAGAACAAGTATGATGAGATGGTTTCCTACTTTCTTGGTATAGACATTGGGGTCAGAATGGCATCTAGAAAAACCAGTGTCAAGGAGAAAGTTATCCATTTTGGCATACCAAGCTCTAGGAGCTTGCTTAAGGCCATATAAGGATTTCTTAAGGTGACAGACAAGGCTAGAGTTATTCTGAACATAGCCAGGAGGTTGTTCCATGTAAATTTCCTCCTGTAAATCACCATGTAAGAAGGCAGACTTGACATCCATTTGATGGACTTCCCAGTTGTGTAAGGCTGCAAGGGAAAGAACAAGGCGGATGGAGTTCATTTTGGCGATGAGAGCAAAGGTTTCATTGTAGTCAATCCCTTCAACTTGGGAAAACCTTTGGCAACTAACCTTGCCTTAAGTCTTTCAACACTTCCATCTAATGCATACTTAGTTCTGTAGACCCATTTACATCTGACAAGTTTTCTTCCATTTGGAAGAGGTACAAGATCCCAAGTATCGTTCGCCATTAAGGAACGATATTCTTCATCCATGGCTGCATCCCAATCTGGATTCCCTGAAGCTTCTGCAAAAGTTTCTGGATCATGATTCTCGGAAACTTGAGCCAAAAGAGAAGAGGCTCGCTGAAACTGAGAACGTGTTCGACGTTTATCTCTAGGATCACCGGCAAGATCACCAGCTGCTTCACATGTTGAACGGACCCATCGAGGAAGCACTTGTGCTGGTGCAACTGGAGGAACATGAGCAGGCGGAGGTGGATTTTCATCCTCGCTGTCATCATCAGAAACTGGAGTTGGAAACCTGTCAAGGAAGTTGGAAGAAGAAGAAGAAGGCACAAACGCCGAATCAGGCTCGCAGGCCAAAGATGGCACAATCGCCGAGTTAGGCTCGCAGGCCAAGAGATTTTCATCAAATTTAACATCTCTTCTAATGATTATAGCATGAGAATGTGGTTGAAGAAGTCTATAACCTTTTACATCTTCAGAATATCCAACAAATATGCACTTTTCACTTTTAGGCTGCAATGCTTTCCGTTTTTCATCCGGAATGTGAGCCCATGCTTCACTACCAAAGACACGAAAGTGACTTACATCAGGTTTAGTTTTACTCCATGCTTCTTCCGGTGTTATACCTTGTAATGCTTTTGTGGGGGTGCGATTAACTATGTAATTTGCACAATTAATGGCTTCAGCCCAAAATTGAAGACTTAGTCCCTTAGATTGGATCATACAATTAGCCATTTCTTTTAAAGTGCAGTTCTTCCGCTCAGCTACACCATTTTGTTGTGGTGTATATGGAATAGTGTGTTGTTGTTGGATGCCTTGTTCAATGCAGAAAGTAGTGAACTGTTTGTTAACATATTCTCCTCCATTGTCAGATCTTAACTTAATAATTTGATGACCAGATTGTTTTTCAACAAGGGCCTTGTAGGCCAAGAACATGTTAAATACTTCGCTCTTAAGTTTTAGGAAATAAACCCAAGTGCATCTGGTGTAATCATCAATGAAAGTTAAGAAATATTTGAAACCAGAAAAGGAAGCAGATGGAAGAGGACCACACAAGTCACTATGCACAAGCTCCAAGGGAACCGAGGTGTGCCAAGAGGCACGTTTGTCAAAACTGTCCCGATGATGTTTTCCGAGTACACAACCGGAGCAAACACCATCTCTGCAAGATACCATCGGAAGACCTGCCACCATATTTTCTTTACATAGTTGTTGCAATGAGCGATAATTTAAGTGACCAAATCGCTCATGCCAAAGTTTGTTCAAGTTATCACTATGAGCAACAAAAACTGAAGGGAAAGGTGATGACCCAAAGTTGTTAAACTTGTACAACCTAGTAATATCATCAACAATTCCGGTAGCTAGAACCTGTTGAGGATCTTTAAAATCCTTGATTACAACTTGGTGAGGTATAAAGGTCACAGTTTTACCTTCACCAGAATGAGTGATCTGATAGACTGATAACAAATTGCAGGAAATTCTTGGAACACATAGTACATCACTAAAATGACCATTATCTACTGGAACTGTTCCAGCTCCTACAACACTTAGAGATCTATCATCACCAACAAATATTTGTTTGGTGTTACATTCATGCATAGTAGAAAAGATGGCTTGATCCTTAGCCATATGATAAGATGCTCCAGAATCAATGAGCCATTCATTTGAAGTAGAAGAAGAAGATGCATTATAAGAATAACCAGAAGCACAAAGTGCATGTCCATGAGAAGCAGATTCTGAAGGCGAATCTAGGCTGATGTGGTGCTTCTTCATTGCTACTTCCAAGGCTGCCATCTTCTTGAAACACTTAGATTCATCATGATTATCTTTCCCACAATAGTTGCAATGACGCTCAGTCTTCTTGCCTTTTGGCTTGGATCCTTTGTCATTTTTTAAAGAAGGAGCTGACTGAGAGGGTTTTGGACCCTTGTTTGACTTATTATTGCGAAAATTTTGTTTCTTGGGAGGCTTGGACTTTTCTTTCTGTTGGGACAATAAGGCTTTCCCATATGTATCTGCATTGTTGATTATTCCAAGATGAATGAGTTTATCTTGTTCTCTAATCAAGGAATCACAAAAGGATTCAAGACTAGGCTCTTGATAGCTAGCTGCATTCAAGGATGCTTTCATGGAGTAAAATGTAGATACAAAAACAGAATATGCAGGTCCAAGTTTGGAAAAAATATGATAAATGCACTGTTTGTCTTCTCTCTCAATCTTACATTCTGCACATAGGAGTTTAAGAGTTTTGTACTTAGATAAATAATCTTGAATGCATGAAAAGTCACTTGGATTTAAAGAAATCAACTCATTTTCGAGTTGGTGACCTCGAATTTCATTGTGTTTACCAAACACAGTTTCCAACTTGTCCCAAGCAGCATTAGGTTCATCAATTCCAGATATGTGGAATCGCAAATCAGTAGAGATTGACATCCCAATCAATCCACGAGCTTCATCACATCTATTTGCCCATTTTATTTTCTTATCATCATCAGTGGGTTCTTTTTCTTTCCCTGTTGTAATTCTGAAAAGCCCCCTACTTCGTAGAATATCCTCCATACGAGATTTCCATGAGAAATAGTTGGAACTGTTAAGTAGAATATCACAAGAGGCGGCCATATTTGTAAATTAATGGCTGTAAAAATAGAAACCAATAGTCTGGATGTGAAGATCTCGAAAAAATAGGCGGTTTCAAAAAAAACGGCACTGAAAACGGACTCTGTATGATGAAGTTATGCTTGAACAAAGAAACTGTTGAAGATGTCCCCAATAGTGACGTGGCAGCTAGAGAATGTCCAGCAAAAAAAAAAAAACCCATCTTCCCAAGATGAACCTTTGGACAATCACTTTACAAAAAAGTTGCTTTAAGTGAATCACTTTTGTAAAATAAGTGATTTCACTTTTACAATGATATTACTTTTTAAATAGTGCAACAATAAAAAAAACTTAAGTGACTCACTTGTATTTTTATTTTTTATTATTTAAGTGAGATGCACTTTTACAATAAAATAACTTGAAAATAGAAATTGCATGCACTTTTCTTTTTAAAAGTAACTTCCTAAGACTTGAACTCAAGACCTATTAAGGAATAAAGCAACTTTGAACCAAGTGAGCTAGATTAAAAGGTGTGTAAAATATGGGAATGAGGAAGGGGGCTTTTTTTTTTTCTCTTCTTGCTCGGTTTGCGTGCTTGCCCTTTTTCCTGCAAAACAGACCACAAAACGAAACAAAAAAAAAATTTCCACACTTGTGGAGTTAGATCTTGTTAGCTTGCCCGGAAAGTCTACGTTTTCTCTCTGCTTCTGATTTGCCGAGATCGCGCAAAGTGCACGGCAAAGATCATACGCAGCCGAAAAAACCCTTTCCCTTTCTGTTTCTGATTTGCCGAGATCGCTCAAGGTGCACGGCAAAGAGCATACGCAGACAGGAAAGCAACAATCCGAACCCAAATAAAAAATCTAACAGTAAAAAAAATGAAATATGAGATTTTTTCTTATTAAAAAACGAAATAAAAAAAAAATGCGTCACTGTAACATTATACCTTCAGATCTGATGAAATACGCGTTTTTGGAGCAACCGGGAACCGTTTTCGATCAAACGAAAACTATTTCCCAATGGAAACGACGCTCCGGACGCAATGGAACACCTCCCACAACCCAAAAATGCACAGAAATACCATAACTAGAAACCCTTTCGAGTTTCGGCAACAACAGTTCAAGATCTAGATCATAACCGGAAGCGGCACTTCATAAAAGCTCTGATACCATGTTCGGGTACACAGGGTACTACCAAAGGACTGAACACCAAGAGCAACCACTTCACACAAACAAATCACAGATCAACACACCGATGTTTTGACGTGGTTTAAACCCTCTTGAGGGAAACACTCCACGGCCTCGGCCAAATAGCTTCTACGGGACAATTTATTATGCAAAGAAAGAAAGTTACAAATGAGCTTCTCATAATCGATCAACTAAACAATGACCCTCCATGCTCTTTAAATAGAGATCATGGACCAATCGGATGTTAAGCCACGGATCAAGGTTAGGTTTGATCTAAGAGAAGTTGAGCCGTCGAATCACTCTATGTCGGAAACATATCGTGACCGTCGGATTAAGTATTTACAAATGCATACTAATGCATACTAAAGAAACACACTATCCCTAACGGATATATTACACAAGTTGATCTTAACTAACTCCTAAGTGTCTAAGTTGTTCTTCAATGGGATCAACGTGAGTCTCTGAAAATGGCACGTCATACATCATATTGACATTGGATAACTCAGCCTCTTCCTTATGAAATTCTTTTGAAGGAAAGAAGTAAGCAAGAATGTTTCTAATGTATAATTCAATATCAAATAACCCAATATGATCATATATATGCCACTGCCTCAAAAATGTCTCAAAGAAGTTAATGAGGGAAGTAATAGATTTATCAGGAAGGCCCTCATAAAACATACATGAAGCATCCCCTTGTAAAGAATAAGCAAACATCTATATCATATGATCTTCATGGCATATGTTATATTCCCTCATTCATGCAAGGAATGTCATAACATGGAATCTGGCTGAATAATCCTCATCACAACGATAAAACACAGGAAGGGGATAAGATGTCTTTTCACCCTCAAATTTACTAGGAAAGCCTGGAATTCTAAAGTAATCAATGGGTGGATATGCAAGGGAGATCCAAGTAGCAGTTTCTCTTCTCTTAATATCCATGTCATAGTAATTTAGACCTCGATTTGAACTGATCAAGGACAATCTCAAGTACTAAAAGAACAGAGCTATCCAACAATGAGCTTTAAAATTTTATGTATTTGTATGGGCTCATCTACACACACAAATCTCAACAAAATATGAGATACAAGGGTTTTATCCCTTCAATGGAGTCACCATGTGAGAATAGAAATATGCATTTAAAATACTCACAAAAATTTCAAACTCTTTTGCTTTTCTTTAAAAAATTACAAAACTGAAAAAAGGTTAGTGGAGTCGCCAGATGAAAAATAAAAAGATCTACTCTAAACATTCATCAAACAAAGCAAAAACAAAAAGGAGAAAAAGTCATAGCCCGGGAATAAAAATATTTATCCCCGGCAGCGGCGCCAAAATGTTGCCACCTAATACACACCTGAGGGAATGCAGCAGGAAACCTTCAATCCGCTCGGTGTGTCCTTGGGGGCAAGTGAGAGTCAAGTGTTGTCACATGATTACTCGACTCCTCAGTCTAGGCTTACTCCTAGTGAATCCAATGGGGGTGGTCCCTATGAAAAATATCTAAGGTTTTTAATCTATGAAGACATAATAAAAATTATTCTAGGAGTTAATGTGATGAGAAAAAATGATACAACAAGACATCATTTGCAATTTGTAGTTTTAAATAATACAACACATAAGATAAAGATGCATTCACGACATTTTGCAAATTAACTTAACCATAAAAATAGATTACCAATGCCGAGAAATAAATGCGAGTGTTTGATGTGGTGTTGTGAAAGTATTGCAAGAAGCTTGTTGATTTATTTTAGATTTATTAAAATGCGTATTAAAGGAATGGGTTAATTCTTAGTTTGGCCCAAATGAAACCTAACTTTTTGAACTGAGTGCTCTAGCAGCTTCACCAAGTGTCCAACCAGGCAAGGATGAACCTTCTTAAAGTAGCCTGTTGACTCTATAGTTTTCTCCCATGCAACCTCCCGAGTTCTTACAATTCGGTTCAATTGGATTTCCTTATTAAAGCTAAGTGCCTTGCACCCGTTTCTGATTGAGCCAACTGTTCAGACTATGTTGCAGCAGTCAAGGGCATACTTTGGACTTGGAGCGTTGGTTTGTTTTATTAAGTATTGAAAGTGGATGATTAAGGTAAACTAAACCCCAAGAGTATCTTTTCTTCACACCAAAATGGTAGAGTACTTTCGTAGAGCACAGGGGGTAAACTTTAATTTCTATTTTATGAACAATTGTAATTGTAGCACCAAAAATGAAAGATGGATAAATCGATTGTAATGAGTTGTTTGAGGACGTTTTTGTGTGCTTTGTGATGTTGTTTAATTACTAAAACATAAGGAAAACTAATCTAGAAAAAAAAATGAAAAAAAAGAGTAATAAAAATGCGGGATTGGGGCCAGGTGCTAGAAATTCCTGCTGAGCTCTTTTTATTTATGATTTACAATGAACTTGGAAGAAAGAAATGCTTTGGATCTTTACAGATCTAAATCCAAAAACTTACAAAGATACAAGTGTAAATTGCCCAATGAAATTATGAAGCTCCGGGAAGCTTTGGTTTGACCTCAAACTCGATTTTTTTCCACTAAAGTCCAAAAACCTGCTAAAAAAAAATTAGGACAGCGAACAAATTAGTGTTAGAAAATGCCCAAAATCACTTTTAAAAGTGATTTGGGAAACTACAAAAATTATGGAAAAATCTAGGCTAATGTACTTGAAAAAATTGACTGAAAATGACTCAAAAGGACAAGTCCTTTTGAGGATCTTGGCTTGCTTTTGAGGGCAGCCAATGAAGCACTTTAACTTTGCTAAATTTATCTATTAAACCCAAAAGAATCTATTTAACTTGCAAGATAAAAATTGTACTTTGAAAGAACTTGCAAAATGAAATAGCTTCCTAGCTAGATCTACTTTTTATGATAAAACTTCGAAAGGACTTTAGATCTAAGCATAAACTAAACTCATAAATCAAATCTACTTTGTAATTGAAATGTGAAGCATAGATCTATAAGTCTAGCAAGTAACCAAGGAGAAAATATTGCTTTAAGAGGAGAAAGAGAAGGAGAAACGATCTTGATGTCGGATAGAGTTCTTGTAGAAATGTTTTGGTGGAATGCAATTGGACTAAGCCACATGGAAGCTTGGAGATAGGGAGAACAAGTTTGTTCACGCTCCAATCCACGGTTACCTGCAACTATTTCGAAAGATACTTGCAACAAAGTTTGTGAGATCTAGTTACACATGTATGAGAAAAACTAGAAGCATAATAATGAACTTATTAAGATTGCTAGATCTATATTCTTCAACATATGTGAGCAAAATGAACCAAGAAATAAACTTATTAAATGATTCAGTCGTATCGATTGAGAACAATCCTACCAAAGCTAGATTCACCATACAAAGTTGCAAGAAGAATTTAATTAAATACAAGTTACCTCAAACATGCATGGCCATGATCATCCAACACAAAGACATTACACCAATGAGCCTCCAAAGCTTGAACTATTTATTCCAACAATGCAAAGCATAAGACAATTACAAATAGCATTTGAGAGAATGAAGCCTCATTATATAGCAAAACCAAGAGAAATCATCTTTGGCACTTGGAGAAATGAGTTGATACACTTGGAAAATGCTTGTTGACACATGTGAGAGGTTTGGGGAGGTTAATGACACCTCTCTACAACCATTTGACACTTTTCAACCTCCACTTGACACCTCTCGAACCACAAATTTGCCCCCCCCCTTTGGTGGATCTCCAATCTTCAATCAAATCATTTATTTATTTGCTCAATATTCTCTCTGATTTGATTGTCAATCAAAAGAGATTTGATTCCAACACATTTCCTTGATCCGTGGGATTGGGATTTCACCTTTATTATGTCTTTTTTGCCAATTAAATTGGTCTTTTGGGGTTTTTTGAGTAAATATTATTTTCTTAGATAAATACTTACTCAAAACTTAGGATAAATGGGTTTATGGGTTTAGCGGACGCTCTGGCTTAGAAAACGAGCATCCACTTGACAAATTATGCCCACAAACCATACTTTTATTACATTTTTAATTTTTCCAATTAAACTATTAAAAAATAGTCTAATTTCACAGGAAAAAATTAGTTTTCTTGGAATTTAAAAAAAACTTAAAGGAACCTAGCACATGTCCAAACGACTCAATTTTAATATCTAGCATGGTAATATACATTGACACTTGAACTCTAATAACCTCCTAAGACCGAGAAATCATGCCGACCACCCCAACTTTGGAGGTATGAGTAAAAAACTCGAAAATTATGTCATTTATTCAACAACATATAATTAACAAGGGAAAAAACACTTTGGGCTAGTCGAACTAATAACTAAGTCCTAGGAAAGCCGAGTTCTTTACAAAACCATCATGCTATGACATTTTTTACAATTTCCCCGCAGGGCATGGACATGTGATTTTATTAAGAAAAGGGCCAAGGTGGCCTGCTAAGACTTATGATCTTCTAATTATGAACTAGTACACTTGTTCTATATTCACAGGCTCACTTGAAATCACCTAAGTGCAACTTATCTGATAACACAACCCACAATTACTACAATAACGATGCAAAAATGCATAATAGATATAGAGAATAGAGAAATGAAAAATTCAATCATGTTAATTTCAAAGGGCCTACTCATAATATTAGCATATGCATAAGATAACAATATTTGGACTTTGGCATTCTCTTTATATCTCTCCTACTATTAAAATTATTCTCAAAACCCTAGGGACCTAACCCTTGTTCATACGTTCCTTCATGTTTTTATTCTCTACCTTTATAACTATTGTAAATCACCTTAACGCTCGACCTATTTCTTCCTTTGATCACACAATTTACTTCATTCCTCATTGTCCAAAATTGTTAGACCCCAATTAGTCCATGTGGTAAATCTCCACTGACTCGAATCAACCCATCATCTCTTGCAACTTTTCATTGATGTGGTTGAAGGCTAAATGACCTCTAGTGCTCTTGAGTTTGTCATATAGGTCCCTTCATCGCAAATTGTTAATCTTTTCACATTAACAATGATCAAACTTTGGTGTTCCTACTGCTTGGTCATACCAAAGTTGACCTCAATATGCAAACAATGTCCACTAATCTCTTCATCATTCGACTCTCGAGATCCTCTCTCCCATCCTTTACTATTGGTCTCCAAGTCTCCACAACAAAACCTCCCCCATCTAATAGTGATCGAGGTGCACCTTATTCCCCATCTCAGTATCGTAACAACCATCAAGAATTTGAGTGAAAATCTTACGAGGTCCTCCCAAAAACTCCCCAATTTCATCTATCCAACAATATGAGATCAAAAGAATGACTATCATTGTCTCATGTCTATCCTTTGAAAATCTTCAGTGTTATTGCAACCTTCTATGATCTATGAAAAGCCTCCATACTTTTCAAAGGGACGAGTAATAAAACAAGTCTCTCACCACATCAATCTTGCTTTCATAAACCTACTTTAATTTATTGGTTGCAAAGGTTAGATACTATTGTTCCTTAAACATTTTCTATGATTAATAATTCTAATTAACAATATGTACATAATGAAAAATAAAAACATAAAATGATAACAATCCTATATGATACAGAAAACTACATTTATATACAACTAACTTGCCCTAGTACCATATTGGGTGGATAATATTTTCTTAAATACATACCAATGCAAGAAGAAAACTACATTAATGTCCAACTAACTTGCCCTAGTACCATACTAGGTGAATATTATTTCCTTATATACATACCAATGCAAGAAGAGTGACATAACATACACTATAATATTAATATAAAATAGATATTATATAAAAATAATCACAAGCCACAAAAGGTGTGATATTGAAACAATCTAAGAATATTAATATCAAATTAAGGTATATCATATCAAATTAAAGATGTGTACTTTAAAGTCAACTTTGGAATTATTAAGATTTTGGTGTAAAGAATATTTCATAAATGACCTCTTAATTCTCAAAATTGTTAGCTAGAATTCTTTAAGATACATTTCCAAAATACAGATAAAGATAGATGGCAAAGAAGAATAATATTGATGTGGAATGAATAATGGAGGATAATGTTAATGCAAAATGAAATCCATCATGTGGATGTGCTGTCGTAGTAAAATAGCTTGTAATTATGAACATTGCATAGATAAAAACCATAGGGAAAATAGGCCCATGAGGGATGACATCTAAATTGTTGACAATGTTAATATTGGAATGAAGAAAGATGCTCTCACACCAACTTGGAGACTTGCACTTGAAAGACAGTGTTTGGACTAGCAAAAATTTTGGCAAGAATAATGTCATGTAAAACAACTCAATCACAAGGTCTGACACCACCAAAAGTTTTGGCAAAAATAATACCTCTATCATAAGGTATAACACCAATGTTGTCAATGATGTTAATCTAGGAGTGAGGGAGGATGCTATCATATCAAACTAAGGACTTATAGCCCAAAGCAAACTTTCCAATTGGAAAAGATTTTGATATGGGTAAGCCTCATAAACGGCTTTTGTATCATATTTGTATTCCATGTGGGGTTATTCACAACACAAACACAAATGTCATGGAAAGAGTGCTATTGTGGAACAAAACCTCATCATAGGTATATACCATTGTAGTAAGATGGCTTGTAATTATGAACAACACAAATAACATCTACAATCCCAAGAGGGCCCACAAGATGTCATATTGAAATTGACAATGATGCTAGTACAAGAATTAGGAAGAGTGTTATGACATCAACATGGGGATATGCACCCAAAATACAGCCTCTGAAATGATGAAGCATTTGCTGCAGACAATGCCTTGTACACCATATCTATCTCACAATTGTTTTCCCTCTAGGATTATGTACAACACACACAATGGTAAGGAACAAAAATATTAATGTGAAACAAAATCCCACCATAGGAATATCCCACTTTAATAAGATAGCTTGTAATTACAGACATTACATAAATAACAACCACAAGTTAGAGAGGACCCACATTCTAAAATCATTAGTGACGTTAATTTCAAAGTGAAGAAAGATGTTATCACATCAACATGGGGAATTGCACCCAAAACTAACTTTAAATTTAGCAAAACATTATCAAAGCAAATGATGTTATCACACCAACCAGGGACTTACCCGAAAACCAACTTTTGCATCAATAAAAGTTTCAAAGCAGATAATGCCTCATCAACCACCTCTGTTTCAGATTTATGTAACAATATTTACAGCACACGTGACAAGGAAAATATTAAACAAAATCCAATGATATACAAAACCAAACACATCACATTGAGAACAAATGTAAGAAAATAATACAATCAATAGCATATTACATGGAACTTCAAGCACGTCACATGAACACATACAAAAATATGACCATCATAATACATCATCAAACATGCATGTAACATTATAACAGTATTATAAGTTTTACCAACTCTTTATGGACTTCCTTTCCTCCACGTGAATCTCGAGGCAGCACGTTCAGAAACAATGATCAAATTCCATCGATAAAGAAAGATAAATCTTCCACATAGGATGCTTTTACAAGGCGGGCTTGTGAATCAGCATTTACAATTATTTAAAATGAGAATGACGACTGCTTTGTTTGTTTATAGAATACACTTCACAATGCAAATGGAAGAAGTTGCCATATCAGAATTGCGATACACCTGTGACTTCATGAAAGCTAAATGGCATGCTTATTGTAATACTTTCAACTTTGAAACCTCCATTTGATCACCAGCATATTATCAATCCTTGCACATTCCTCTAATATGCATCTCACTATTACTACTGAATGGATGTAGCATGCTGTCATTGTAGAAGCTTGAAAAGGGACATAGACGTCTCCATACAACACCCTCACTGGCATACAAAAGTTGCTTTAATACATATTCTCACTTTACTCCACTTATCTCTCCTCAAAGGTCCCAGTTCCTTCCCTGGAAGAATACCTAATCGACAAAACCTATGTTTATGAGCAATTCTTCAGTTACTGCTCCAAGATAATAGTAAATTAAAATTCAACAGTAAATACACATCATTACATACATGTTCATCCATCCCATGGAAGACCAGCGTTGTCAGAGACATCTCAATCTGTACATAATTTCTGCTCCACCATACTTCAATATTTGAATGCCTTGCTATCTAAAGTCTTTAATTGTTCTAGGTCCTTGCCGTGAGCAATACCAGGATCAACATAACACAACTGCAAGAAACGATTTATCAACTCTTCATACATATAAAATCAGGAAGACAAACCCAATATTAATATAAGGCTTAAACTTCACTGTACAAACAATAATTAGGGAACTATTTGAATGGTGCCACAGGAATATGACCTGATACTCTGGTTTTCTCAGTGTATGCACCCCTCGTTTAACAAGCTTTTGCCATCCAGAATTTCCTCTTAATGCCCTGGCCAGTTCTTCCGTGCGCTACAGATAAAACAAGCAAATTTTCCATATTAAAGACTCAACTCAATTGTTTACATATATCCAACAGGCTACCATAAAGTTTTATTCCTCTTACCATTTGCAATCAACCAAAATATAACTCAATTACTTGCAATGCTAGTTGAAGAATAATCGGTCTTGCAAACAATAAAATATCTGAAAGCCAACCACCTCCAAGCTTTCAACTCAATTATTTGCTTAAATCTAACAGGAAAGCATATATTTTAAATTCTCTTACCATTTACAAGCAACCAAAATACAAATCAATTACTTGCAAACAATAAAAACATCTAAAAGCCAACCATCTCCAACCTCTTAGCCAACATGTCAAGGAAAGAAATTAGAGTTTCAGTAGCAAGGGCTTATTTACTCATCGAGAATCATTCCAATTGAATAGTATCCCACAAATACCATTAAAAGGATAGCACATCCTCTCCAGGGAGAATTCTTTCCTGCATGACAGGTTCCCAAATGGAAATGGCAGCAGGAACTACCAATTGGTATTGTTCATTGGCAATATCCCTTTCAACTATATACGGGAACTGGAGAAAACATGTTAAAAGCCCTGAATTTTCTTACCATCCTCTGTACTTACAATGAATTAGCTCCATGCTTGTAATACAAGTAATCAAAGAACCCTATGAGCAGGCGAATTTGGAGGACCCATGATACTGATTCATGGATTTCAGTAAGCTCCTCAAGAAATATCTGAGACATCGACTGACTAAGGGCTTAGTCAGGGATTCTGTACTGTTGCACTTATCAGCAATATATTGCCATTTTCGGAGGTCGCCAATATTATCAGTCCCCTCCATCAAGCCCCAAATGGTGGCATCATTCTCTCCACAATTTCGCCCTCCCTCTCCCTTAACAAGTGTGCCTTCTCTCTCATTTTGGCTATTTAAGCAAGGCCTCCCTCTCATTTTGCTCTAGTTGGAGTTTGGAGCAGACATCATTGTAATAGTTTTCATCTTTTATTTTATGTGAATAAAGAGACTTTGGAGGTCATACCTGTGTGATGTTTTTTGTGAGTGGATGGAATGATCTCGTGGCATGAGGTAACATGTGTCTAAATCAACTTTGTGCAAATTTCTTCATCATAATCTAGCTTACTGAACGATTGATATCAATTTTGTAAGGAAGATTGCTAAAGTTGTTTGTATTAGTTAATCTTTTATTTGACATATGATTAGAGATCTAAGATTTATATGTTTCATTTATTTATGCTCATATTTTCTTGATTTCTAAGTCAATGCATTTCTAGATTTGATGGGTTTTGTGTGAGAATGTTTTAGTTGCAGGTTCACAAGATTGGAAGAAGTGGATAACTTGTTTGCTCTCTGTTTCTCTATCAAGACTTGCTTTGGTGGATCTTGCCCTCGGTGTCCCACATCCAGACCTTTAGAGACTTTTGCATTCACGGTCTACTTTGCTTCTTTTCTCTTTCTCAACATAATTTCTACTTTCTTTGGTTACCTAAAATTTGAAAGTTGCAATTTTACTTAGATCTATCTATAAAAGGATTAATTACAAATAGATCTAGTTTCTTTTGCAAGTTGAAATAGATTTAGTTGAGTTGTTAAAGATAAATCAGTAAGAATCTAGATCTATTTACTAGTTTTGCTTACAAAAGTCATTTTTATCATAAGATCTTAAGGCTTGAGTAGAAGGCTAGTATTAAGCGTTTAAAGGTGTTATCTTGCAAATTTAAAAAAAGTGCATCTTATTGGCTGCCTCAAAAGCAAGCCAAGATCCCAGGGAAATCTTGCTTTCCTTGGTTATTTTTCCTTAAATTATCATAGATTAACTTGGTAGATTTTTCTAGTAATTTTTGTGGTGCCCCAAACTCACTTTCTAAGTGTTTTTGGACACTTTTTACTAACATTTGCTCGCTGTTTTGCAGCATTTCATGAACAGATAGGAGGAAACTCCGGCCATTTTTCAGTAGATTGAGCCATCCGAAGCACCCAAGAACCATTCCCCTTCAATTGGATACTTGTTCTATGAATTTTGTAATCCTTTGAGTCAACTTCCAAGGACCTAGGCACTTCTATTTGCATTGTAAAAAGAAAATTAAATGAGAGCAAGTGGGCTACCCAGCGCCCACAACCCATCCCTCCAGGGGGGAACTGCACCGACTCAAATTTTGTGGTTTGCAATTTTTTGGTTTAGATTTCATTTTTCGCACTTAATAAAATTTAACTACGACTAAAATTTACCTTGTTGGTCCGTTCCATCGGCGGGCCACAAGTTCACTCAGGACCTAGCTTTTTCACATTTTTTTTTACAATTTTTACTTTTAATCAACCCCCTTGCTTTCCCGAAGTACGGATTTCAGGATAAGGGCTTGCTCGAGTACTGATCAGAAAAGAGACTCTTGGGGTTTTAATAAACAAGAAAACATTGTTCAAAAAAATCTTAAAATTGACAAAGCTTCGTCCCCGTATGCTCTAGATCACTGCAACCTTCACTGAACATGTTGATCATACCAGAAAGGGACTTAGTGACTAGTAATTAGTCTCATTTTTCCCAATTAACTTCCCATTTATGAAAATCTGGCGTAATCGCTTATTGACACTGTGTGGGGAAATTCCTCAAAGGAAGCGGGAACCACTGGGTAGTGACCTCGGGATACCGTTAGACTGCACCCTCCTTTGGTGTAGTGTTGAACACCTCCCAGAGGCATCTGCAATGGATGTGCACAAGGGAAGAATGTGAAGAAGTCATTTCCGAGCAGTGAGAGCAAGGCAAAAGGAATCTTGGAAATAATCCACTCAGATGTGTGTGGCCCCATGTCTTCCAGCTCTTTAAGTGGGTATGTATACTATGTTTCTTTCATAGATGATTTTTCTCGTAAAACATGGATTTATTTCTTGAAAAGCAAAGATGAAGTGTTTAGTAAATTCAAGGAATTCAAAGCCCTGGTAGAAAATCATACTGAAAAGAAGATCAAGACTTTATGATCAGATAATGGCGGAGAATTCACCTCAGAAGACTTCAAGGACCTTTGCAGAGAATCAACGATTAAGAGGGAGTTGAGCACTCCTTACAATCCTCAACAAAATGGCATTGCAGAACATAAGAACAGAAAAATAATGGAGGCAGCAACAGCAATGCTTCATGATCAAGATCTTCCGATGCACTTATCGGCAGAAGCAGCAAGAACAGCTATGTATGTACAAAATCGTACACCTCGCCGTGTATTAAACAACAAGACTCCAGAAGAAGCTTCCTCTGGAAAGAAACAAGAAGTCAACCATCTCAAAATATTTGGCTGCCCTGTGTACATACACATCCCGAAATAAAAGAGACCAAAACTAGATCCTTTAGGGAAGAAGGGCATAATTGTGGGATACAGTGACACATCAAAAGCTTACCGAATATACTTCCCAGGATTCAAGAAGATCGAAGTCAGCAAAGACGTAACTTTTGATGAAGACTCAGCATACAACAAATCAAGACAACTACTATTGAAGAAATTGAAGAACCTGAAGTTCCCAGAACCAAAGACATAGTTATGGAAGAAACAATCCAAGAAGATCACCAAGACCATGACATGCTAGAACCACAAGAACCTGTAGATCCACCTCATGAGAAGAACTCCCACAAGCGAAGACCAGCATGGGCACGTGAAGCAATACAAGATGCAAAGAAGTATGGTGCTCTAGATGGGACACACAGAGAAAGCAAGAGACCCAGAACATACTCCAACTATGTGGCCCTACTATGTGACATCATTAATAAAGAACCTTCCAACTATGAGGAAGCAGCAGAAAAGAAGGAATGGAAGGATGCCATGATCGAAGAGTACCAGTCGATCATGAAGAATGATGTCTAGGAGATAGTTCCGAGACCAGAAGGGAAGTCTGTTGTGACTTCAAAATGGATGTACAAGATCAAGCATGCTGCAGATGGTAGCATCGAAAAGCACAAGGCAAGATTTGTGGCACGTGGCTTCTCCCAAAAAGAAGGCATAGACTGTGAGGAAACATTTGCACCTCTATCAAGATACACTTCCATCAGATCAATACTTGCTTTAGCTGCAGTAATGAAATGGAAGGTACACTAGATGGACGTCAAGACAACATCCTTGAATGGTGTAGTCGAAGAGGAAGTGTATGTGGAGCAGCCACAGGGATTTGAGACACATGACAAACAGACTCATGTGTGCAAGTTAAAGAAAGCCTTGTATGGTTTGAAGCAGGCACCCAGGACATGGTACGGCAGGATGGACAGTTTTCTGATGAGCTTAGGCTTTACCAAGATTAAAGCAGATTCCAACCTTTACTTCAAGGTTGAGGGCGGAAGACCAGTGATACACTTCCATCAGATCAATACTTGATTTAGCTGTAGTAATGAAATGGAAGGTACACCAGATGGACGTCAAGGCAGCATCCTTGAATGGTGTAGTCGAAGAGGAAGTGTATGTGGAGCAGCCACAAGGATTTGGGACACATGACAAACAGACTCATGTGTGCAAGTTAAAGAAACCCTTGTATGGTTTGAAGCAGGCACCCGGGACATGGTACGGCAGGATGGACAGTTTTCTGATGAGCTTAGGCTTTACCAAGATTAATGTAGATTCCAACCTTTACTTCAAGGTTGAGGGCGGAAGACCAGTGATATCTACTATATGTAGATGACTTGTTCGTAACAGGAGAGGTTGAGCTCATTGCAAAAACAAAGAGAAGGCTTGCCTCAGAGTTCGAGATGAAGGATCTGGGATTGATGCACTACTTCTTAGGCATGGAGGTGTGGCAAAGTATATATGGGATTTTCCTTGGTTAAGGAGAGTATGCGGTGGAGATTCTGAAGAGGTTCGGATTGATGGATTGCAAGGCAATGACCACACAAATGGCATCGAACTTGAAGCTACTATGTGATGCTTCATCAGAGACAGTTGATGCCATGATGTACAGGCAGGCGATTGGTTTGTTGATGTACTTGACGGACATGAGACTAGACATATGCTTTGTTGTAAGCACTCTGAGCCAGTTCCTGACAGATCTAAGACATGTTCACCTGATTGCTACAAAGCATGTATTGAGGTACCTAAAGGATACAATTGAGTATGGGCTCAAATATGAGACAAATCAGAAGATTAACCTGCATGGTTATGTTGATTCGGATTGGGCAGGCAGTGCCACAGATAGGAAGAGCACTTCAGGATGCTGCTTCAGTTTGGGATCCGGTATGATCTCTTGGTTTAGCAGGAAGCAGTCAAGTGTGGCACTAAGTACAGCCGAGGCAGAGTATATTGCAGCCTGTTCGGCTAGTTGTGAGGCAGTATAGCTTAGGAAGCTACTGTTAGATTTATTTGATCTCGAGTTAGAAGCGACTTGTATCTTTTGTGACAACCAGAGTTGTGTGAAGTTGTCTGAGAACCCGGTGTTCCATGACAAGTCGAAGCACATTGAGATCAAGTACCACTATATCCGGGATATGGTGCAGAGAGGAGCAGTGAAGCTCCAGTATGTGGCAACAGACGAGCAAATAGCCGATGTGTTGACCAAGCCGTTAGCGAGAGTGAAGTTCGAGTACTTCAGAGAGAAGCTTGGTGTTAACAATATCGATGTTCCTTGAAAGAGGGAGTGATGGGACCGGAAGACGCAGGTGCACCAGGGTTGTATCTTACATGGTGGAAGACATGGGTAGTCCGCAAGGACGTAATAAATCTGGGATGCTTTTGGGCTGTATCCACATGTTTGAAGACGATGGTGGTCCACGGGTCATAAAGCATATGGGATGCGCCTGGGCTGTATCTTACATGGTGGAAGACGCAGGTGGTCCGAAAGGATGTAATGCATCTGGGATGCTCCTGGGTTGTATCCACATGTTTGAAGACGCAAGTTGACCGAGAGTCGTAATACATCTGGGTTGTATCCACGGGGTGGAAGACGCGGATGTTCCTGGACTATATCCACTAGGTGGAAGACACAAGTTGTCTGGTGGACATGGTATATGCACCTGGGTTGCTCTCCGCATGAGATGATGTGATGATCTGGATACAATGAGATGACAGTAGGAGACGCAGGTGATTGCTCTAGTAATGTAATGTGTGGTCCTGGGCTGTACCTACTTGATGGCTTGCTTGTATAGATGATGAAGTCCTAGATGAGAGCTAGGCCTACATCTAGCATGAAAAAGGGTTGGCTCTATAGAACTTCTCATGACGGATAGATTCGAGAGATGTCACTAGTCAATGATCAACAAGATGAGAATTGCAACAACAATGATGATGATCCAACAATGATGATGATCCAGTGATGATGATGACGTTGTCCAGATTGTGTCCAGTTGTGATGACTGTGTCGAGAGAATAACTTCCTAGTTAAGAGGGAGTGTTGTTGTAAATGTAACTTCGAAAAGATTTTCTTTCGTATATTATTAGTATATTATTATTGTATTTTTAGTATACCTCTGTCGGAGATGTTTTTCCTCCGTTCAGGTATGTCATTATTGTATTTGGTCATGTGAGAATATCGAGGTAAAACCTCCATTGTAAGTCAAGGCAATAGATCCCCTAAGGTCAAATGTAAAATGTATTTTTGAGTCTCCCTAGGATAGGTCGGCCCAGTTAGGTAAGCAAGTCGGCCCCATTGGGGAATTAGGTCAGTCACACTTAAAGTATAAATAGAGAGGCACCTCTCTCATTTGGAAATCACACTCACTCAAGCAAGTTCACACCAAGTGAGAGAGAAGACAAGTTCGCTAGAGAAGAAAGAGGGAATTTGCAAAAGACATCTTATATTTGGGTTTTCTATCTTGTTTGATATTGTACTTAGTGACGAATCTATTTCTGAGGAAGTTGTGTGGTTTTCTCCTTTACGATTTCCCTGAGGAAATTTCTTGTGTCTTTTATGCATTGTTGTGCTTGTCTATCTTTCAGATTAAAGATCTAACATAATAGAATTAAAGTGCAAACACTGACATAAAAAACTCTCGGTTGAGTTTCATTCAGGTTTTTCTGGTGGACATTTTGCAGCTAAACCAACATCCCACAAGATCCTTACAGCGGGTTACTATTGGCCTAGTCTCTTTTCAGATGTGCACAAGTTTGTCAGGAGTTGCCCCCAGTGTCAATTGTTCACTGGGAAGCAAAAGTTGAAAGCTTTGCCCCTTCAGCCAATAGTGGTCCAAGCCCCTTTCAAGCAGTGGGGGCTCAATTTCATTGGTCAGTTTAAGGAAAATTCAAGTAATAGATATACTTGGATTCTCACCGCAACTGATTATTTTACCAAGTGGGTAGAAGCAATACCCACCAAAAAGGCAACTGACCAAGTGGTTATGGATTTCTTAGAGGACAAGATCATCACAAAATTTGGGGTACCAGCCAAAATAACCACAGACAATGGCCCTGCTTTTAGTTCATCAGAGATATCTGCCTTTCGCTTCAAATATGGTATTGTCCTATACCATTCTTCCAATTATTATCCTCAAGGCAATGGTCTTGCTGAGTCAAGTAATAAAAACCTAATGACCATAATCAAGAAAACGGTTGGTGACAACAAGAAAGCATGGGATAGCAAGATTAAGTATGCTTTATGGGCAGATAGGATTACCAAGAAGGGCTCAACTGGGAAAATTCCTTTCGAGCTTGTGTATGGCCTCAATGTTACTTTACCCATTCACCTAAAGCTCCCAGTTCATCAACTCCTTCAGGATTTCAGTTCAAATCAGGATGCAGTACGACATAGAGTTAATCAATTGGTAGAATTGGATGAAAATAGAAGGAAGGCAATTGACCAATGTATCAGGAATCAGGATAAAGTTAAAAGGACCTTCGACAAGTCTACTAGACCAAGGCCTTTTCAGATTGGTGATACAGTTTTATTATGGGACAAGCGAAGGGAAAAGCCGGGAAAGCATGGAAAGTTGATAGCTTAAGGACAGGACCTTATATCATCTATGAAGTAGCAGGCGCTAATTCTTTCTACTTAAATGACATGGATGGGAAGAAATTGATCCTTCCAGTGAATGGTCAACTTCTCAAGCTATTCTTCAGCGAAGTTATCTGATGGCCATTATGGCATCGATGGTATCAGGGCCTTTTTCTAAACCTTTCCCTTGCATTTTTTTTTCTTTCATTCATTATTTTTTATTCTTTACATTATTTTTTGTACAAAGTTGTATATTATTGTTGTACTATAATGTTGTATCATAGCTTTTGTTTACTAACCTGGTAACATCATTTAGTAATTCTTTTGTAAATAGCTTTTTGTACATATTTTTTTGTAAAATAGCATGCTTTTATTTTTGTACATTATCCATGACTTAGTTTTTCATTTGGTATCTTTTTATATATGTGATACTGATGGATCTTAGCTTTGTGCAGGAACCGGAGATTCTGGAGATCTCACATACTCTTTATGATTAGAGATCAATCAAAGCACGTGTCCCTAGATGGAGCCAGATGTTGCCTACTAAGTCATACTTAGTTGGAATTCAAGTGAGTCGGCAAAGCTTGAACATGTCAAAGTGTTCATCATCAAAGTTCAAAAGTCCATCAGGCCTTCTAGGCCCTTTATTTTGTGTACCACATGTTCATAACCCCTTGGGGGAATTGTAATAAATGTGCTAGCATGGCAGTTGTGTGTAAAAGACTCAGCGTCCTAGGACTTAAACATTAATCCGACTAGCCCAGAGTGTTTTTTTGCTTGTTAATTATTTGTTGTTGAACAAACGACTAATAATTTTTGAGATTTTCACTCGTGCCTCCAAAGTTGGGGTGGTCGGACTGGTGTTTTAGCCTTAGGAGGTTATTAGAGCCCAAGTGTAAATGTATTAGACCATGCTAGACATAGAAATTGAGTCGTATGGACATGTGTTAGGTCCCCCTAAGTTTTTTAAGTTTCCGAGAAAAATAATTTTTTCCATAAAATTAGACCATTTTTAATGGTTTAATTGGAAATTTTCAAATTGTAATAAAAGTATGGTCTGGAGGCAGATTTTGGCGTGGGGATGCTCGTTTTCATGTTTCTTGCTTTCTAAGTTTTACTTTAGTTCTATTTGACTAAAATTTGAAAGTTTTAGGACCCCAACACGGTTTCAAGTTTTGCAACTTCTCTGCATATGGTTTAATGCCCAAACCCCAACATGCATTTATTTTTCTCAAATAAAATTGTTTTCTTGAAACACATGAAATTGTTTTCTTGAAACACATGAAATTCTTTTCGAAATAATAACTTAGAAATTTTCACTTTCAGCCTAAATTTTCAAACTTAGAAAATTATAACTGCCATTCACACATTAAAATTGACTCAGTAATTTTACCAAACTGGTCCAGGATAAAACCCCTAAGGGAAAACCTATTTGAGAGAGAAATTTTATTTTTCAGTGAATTTTTACAAACTACAATGGTAGTACTTATCTCTTAAATTCCTTCTCGAAATTTGTGCCAACATCACACTGACAAAACTGTTGTACGGCTTGCTGAAACAGAAATAACAGCACCTCGAAAAATGTGCCTGTACGGCCCACACGTGTGAACCTGCTCCTCGATTTCTAAACCTGATAATCTTGAATTTTGTGCACTGTACAAACTGTACTCAGCAATAAATGTTGTACCTTCACCTCGAAAAATGTGTTAGACTCAGACTCGATTTTTGTGCCATTGTACGGTCTGCTACAGTACGGCCTTGAAATCTGTGCAAAATAAATGTACGGATTCCTTCCCTGTTGTACTTGTACAGATTTCTTGGGATTAGTGACAGAATTTTTATTCTCCCTCTCTGGTTCAATTTCTCTCAAAACCCTTGTCTCTTGCTCCTCCTCTCCAAAAATTCTCTCTTGGAAAATGTGAACAATCAATTAGGTTTGCCTTCCCTAGCCTTTTTGTTCATGGTAACTTCCCCCTCTTCATCCAATGGCCAAGATTAGATTAGATCAAAGGCTCTCAATAATTGCTCAATAAATAATAATTAAATGACATTTAGTGCACTTATATCATTTAATTACATGAGGACCTTTTAATTTATCACTCACTTGAATTTATCACTTAAATGAGCTTAGGAAAATAATCGTGACTTAAAATTTAATAAAGTGACTTTATAAGTACTTCACACTTTATTAAAATTCACTAGGGGTCACTCTTTTAAAGTGTTCTTATCCACCCCAAGGAAACACAAGGTGAACAACACTTCCTTGGTAATTGTTATCACATATATAGTAACCGGGCTACCATACATTATTTTTCTGATTCCAGTACATTATTCAACCAGTTCCCTTGCATTGAGATGCTGAGATGAGCATCTATATTGGATCACTGTCAGATTTTGGACAGTATATATTCCCCATGCCATGACTGAGTCTCGGGACACTCAGAGAGATGACCGATGTAGCTATTATACCATTTGTACAAAGCAGTCAATAGTGCCCGGAGTTACAGCAGCAGTTTCAGAGGACAGATGATGGCTCAGAGGATGAGCATTCAGGTATATGACTCAGCAGGTATATCATGGTGTGTAAGAGAAATTTCCCATCTAACTTTCGGGACCACTCATTATTTAGCTTGTTGACAAAGTTATCATACCCATCAATGGATGAGGCAGGCAACCTGTCAAACCACTTCCTAACATCTCCTTCCAAGGATGCCAGGAGACCCCTCATGAACACATCTTCCTCAGATGCTCCATATGCTTCCATGTGTTCCCATACTTTATCAATGTGGTCTTCAATTGATATAGCGGATACTCCATCAAATCTGGGAACCTTTTCAAAATACTTTTCAGGCATGTCATGGGGTGCACCCTGGATTTGGGAAAAGTCTAAAGGAGATGGTTTTGCCTTTCTTCCAAAAATCCTAGGAGCTTGTGGTGGAGGAACATTCTGGTTTCCCGGGTTTGTTCCGGCCATTGGATTTGGTAAGTTTATGTTTAAGTTTGAACTAGGAGATGAGGGAGGAACCGAATTAATCAAAGGGGATCCTGAAGCTCTGCTTGGAGAATCGTTAACCAATTTCCAAAGGAAGTTAGATGGTTGTGCTTTAGGATCTCTTTTACGATATGTGATTGGGGTTCCTTCAACCTGATCTAAGTTTACTTTACTTCTTGTGTTGTAAGGGTGTAAATGAGCTCGCTCCTCAGCGGAGTCACGATTGGGAGTCGCCAGGTAGATTTAACTCTTCTACCAAGATATGTGTCGTTGTATATGCGGGAAGGATTAGTAGCTTTTCCAAGGTAATCCTATTACGTCTCCGGCGCCAAGTGTTATGGCAAAGAGAACGGGAATGCTTGAAGAAAAGTATGTCGAACTAGGGCAAGCTATTGCCTCCCCGGCAACGGCGCCAAAATGTTATCACCTAAACTGTAGTTACCCCTATGGATGGATCCAGTCATGGATGGCAATAGGGAAGGGCAACTCAAAAGGTGCAACCACGATCACCTCGACCTCCAATATATGGTTGTCACGCCAGTCGAGGCAACCTTCACTTTATGTTATCTAGCCCAGACAACAAAGGGGGAGACCCGATCTACTCCCGACAGGAGAGATCAAAACCAAGACACCAAATCAGGGTATTTCCAAGTGAAGTTAGGTGTATGGTTTATCCTAGACCTAAAGATGAAGTCACAAGCCAAGTGGGGGTTCAATAGGTATAACTTTGGTTCATAGTTGATGTGAGAGTGACTTATAATGTTTGAAGTGAGATCTAGGATGAGTGTACTAGTTCAATGTTGGAAAATCCACTGCCTTGGGAACTGTGTCCAATGCAGGGTTGTTTAGGGGTCAGATTGGGGCTAACTAGTACATGAGACAAGCTTGACCATGGTTCATGATGTCTTCAAAGGTATAGTTTACCATGCATAGGTCAAACCACAAGTCAATCCAACAATCTAGGAAAGTTGAATTATCTTGGAGAGAAACCAGTGCCTTGGGAATTGGGAAGTGGAGTCAAAGTGGGGTTGACTTATGGTTTAGGACTCCTACAACATGAGACAAGTGGGCAATAGAGGTCTTGATGGTTGAATGTGTCTAGATCTAGGTTTGACCCAAGTGGACCACAATCCCTTAAAACAAGGAATGTTATCCCCAAGGCAAGATTTGACAAAGTGATAGTCTAGACCTAGGTTTTGAATTATTCCGGTTTCAGATCTGCAATAATCTCAAGTACCCAGTTCCTAGAAGTGAGTGAACTCACTTCTCCAAGGTGGTGCGACTTTACCCAAGGAGGCTGAAAGTGGGGTTTAGGTGGGTCAAGACAAGTCGGATGGCACCCAAATTTTAGATCCGGGTAGATCAGTCAAGTAGGGGTATGGATCTATAGTTTCACGGTAATTCGATGGCTAGATCTTACTAGATCTGAGTTTAAGTGTTCCAAGTAGTCCAAAGTGGGGTTTAAATCCCTTGAAATGTGGAATAGGGCCCACAAGGTGAATTTCAGAAAAGTGACAACCTGGGTGTATGTTATTTGATGTGTAGATGTCAAATCAAGTGGAATCTCAAACACCCACCACCTAGATCTAGGTCAACTTGCTCAACTAGTGAAGTGTGCCTTGCTTGGGAGAGGCTAAGTTGGCCTGGGAAGGGGATCAAATGGAAGCCAATCCTCACCAAACTATAGATCCGGGATGCCTTGGATGCTATAGAGGTGGGTTTTCAGTATTATGCCCAACAACCCACTAGATCTAAGTAGATCTGAGAAAATGTAAAATGGGGGTTTTAAGATATTTAGGGTTTCAACAATTTATGAGCTATGTCAATGGATTGGATAAAGGAAAGAGAAACAAACCTGTGGATCTTACCTGGGTAACCTTGTAGATGCCTTGATGATGATGATCTATGCAAACCCGATCAATTTGAGAAGCTTTGAGGTAGTTTCTATGCAAGTCGATTTGGTCCAAGAAGCCAATGCGCCCTCTCTCCTGCACAACAAACGTCAACAATATCAGATTTGATGCATCAAGAGATAAGACTAATGCCACAAAAGAAGTAACAGAAAGATAGCATAGATCACAATGATGCTAATGATAACCCCCTGATACAAGCGAATGCCAAGAAAGTCGATTTGAAGAAGCCTTGCAAAATCGCCCTTGTTGAAGTCGCCCTCCTGTAGACAAACAATGATTTCCAAAAAAAGATAGATCTTGCCACAATTTCCAAATGCTAGGTTGCAATAGACTTTCCAATCACCATCTAAGAACACCAGATGCAAAGGAGACCACAAGAATTTCCATAAGAATATTTTTCTATACCAATAATCCAAGAGCCAAAGACCCCTTTACAATGAGAGGCTCTCTCCTTTAAATAGGAAGGAGAGGCACCAAAACCCTAACCACTTTTTGAATGAGTGGCTAAGATTAGAAGATACAAATGTCTAATCAATGGTTGAGATGAGCTCAACAATATAATACATGGATCACACATAAAATATAATATAAGTGGACAAAATCGCCCTAGAAGAGGGGAGTCCCACCAAATCATGATGATAAAATATCATAAGAGGCTTATGGTGGGTCCAAGGGGTAATTTTATCCCTCCTTGGTCAATCCCCATAGCACAATAACCAAAAGATAATCATGAATGTACCAAATCGTGCCTCCATAGTGAAGTCGTGGTCCTCAAAAGACCTCAAAAAATCCACAGAAAGTGCCATAAGTGATGGATGCGGGCCCCGATAAAGCTGAAACTGCTGGAGAAGGTGTGGAAGGTCCCGATCTATCATCACTGATCATCCCATGCCATAACTTTGCCTCAGTAGCCCAAATCGATTTCCTCAATAGCCATTTCTACCAATCCTGAAATGCCTCGAGAAGCGTGAAACTGCCCCAAACAGCCTCCTGGAGTGCTGGCGCTGTCAAGGTGAGGGCACCAATGTGTCCGGAAGGGGGGTAATATGGTAAAAACAAGTGGCTGGACCACCCCCTCCATCATCAGCGCCCTAGGTCAACCGGATAAAAGTCATCTCTGCTCCGACAGGGCCTCCAACAGACCAAAACTGCACTGGGACAGCCTACTGAGGCTCAATCATCATTGTAAGTGCCCGGAACTGAAAACAAACTGTTCCATTGGACTCAGAAGGTCCAAATCTATCCAAGATGTGTACTCATACACCATATGAGTCTCTGCATGATCAAAATAAATATCCAATATACCGGAACAAGGCCAATAATAATGTGCTGTACATATACAAACACTGCTGTAACCCAGAATCATCATCATAACCCTGTAGCTGCTGCATAGAATCATCCTGTATGTGTACATAGACCATATATCATCTATCCATATCATCATAAGGTCTAACATCTCGTGTCCCATGGTCCTCCATGGTCAAACTAGGTCCAACCAAGACCAAATATAACTCAGTCCATCATCCAAGGCTGCTGAAAAGTATCAAGGTTAATACATGCTTTACAACTTATTCAAATAGCAATTATAACACATAATGATCATAACTGGCGATCTACATCCAAATATATAGTGTCGTTAATTATTATTATTACTCAGACTAGACTTTCAGGACTATACTCACTTCATAGTTGTGATCAATTTGCTAGTGAAGGGTGAAGGCTAAATTAACTGGCTAGGCTAAGGGATGACTTGACTGACTTGACTTTGTGACACTTTGGCAAGGGAAAGGGAATACACCATAGTATATACTGAATGAGCAAAACACAGGGAATGGCGGTGTCTCACAAATGGATGAGTTGTTTAAAGAGGGTTTATTCACCTTCACAGATGCGCACAATCCATAATACAAATAAGGCCAGCAATTGTTTAGATATAGCATTTAAGTTCCATTGCTTTTTGGGCCTGAAGTTTCCATAGCCTTGATCTATGTGTGTTTACAAACACATTGCATAGATTTACATTTTCTTTCAGGCTTTCTGCTGCAGGTGTGTTTTTAAGGCACTTGTTTACCTGAGCACTTCTAGGTGTGTCATGGACAGCCTGTTTACCTAGGTATTTATTTTCCACAAGATATAACATTTTATTTTTATGGCCATTTTCATTTGGCACGCCTTTCATTCATGTGTGTTTAGAAACACATTGCATGAATGGGCTTTTCATACAAGATATAGCATTTCATTTTCCAGATTTTGTATTGATGGCAGCACTAAAAGTTTCAGGTTTAGCCAACACAACTTTAGTGACTAGGGGGAATTCACAAGGAACTCCAACTCACCATAGGTAAGTTTTGTCACCAACTCAGAGCCGAGACACAATAAACAGGGAAGCTCATCCAATACAGAGGCTATAGTGGGGAAAAGTCCTCCATGCCACTAGTCAAGTAGTAAGTCAGGGTGATAATCTAAAAGGTAGGCCATGGATGGATGAAGACAGTGAAATGATGGAGCCAAAACTAGCAAGCCAAAGTATGGTGTAATGATCACCTCTATTCTCCCTAAGGAGGGTATGTACCAATGAGTATGAATAGTGAACTTCTGAGTCTGAGTAGGGACAGTATAATATATATAATAGATCAGCCAGGTCCATATATCTATATGATCGCCAGATCATGACACTAAGTGCTAAGACATGCTATAAGAATAAGTATAAAAGCAATCTAACCATAACACCATGATATACCTGCTGAGTCATATACCTGCAAGCTCATCAACCTGTACCATCATCTGTCCTCTGAGACTGCTGCTGTAACTCTGGGCACTACTGTCTGCTCTGTACCAATGGTATAATGGCTACATCGGTCATCTCTCTGAGTGTCCTGAAACTCAGTCATGGCATGGGGAATGCAACTGCTGTCCACAATTTGATAGTGATCCAATATAGATGCTCATCTCGGCATCTCAAATGCAAGGGAACTGGCTGAATAGTGTACTGGAATGAGAAAAATAATGTATGGTAGCCCGGCTACTATATATGTGATAACAGGGTTATTAGACCACCCTAGTGGGGTCGGCCCAGTGACAAGTGGTAATGGGTTATTAGACTCTCCTAAGGGAGGTCGGCCCAGTTAGAGTTAAAGGCAGGTCAAGTCATTGTATAAATAGAGAGGGTGACTCTCTCATTCTATTCATTCACTCACTCACTCACTTCGCATTAGTGAGAGAGAGGAGGAGTGCGCACAAGCAGCTGCTAGGAGACTATCTCTTGTTTTGGGGTTTCATCTTTGTGATCTTTGTATTGGTGCTCATTCTATCTCTAAGGAAGTTGCGGGGTTTTTCACCTTCTTGGTTTTCCCCGGTGAAATGCTTTGTGTCTCTTGTCTCTTGTGTTTGATATGTTGTACATGTTGTTCTCTCAGTTAAAATCCTAGATCATATTGAATTAAATGATGAAAAACTAACATGGTATCAGAGCTAGCCTGAAGGAAGGCATTGTATGGCATTTATGACACTTGTTGCACTTGCGACAAATTGGAAGCTAGGACTTGATATAGTAAAAACTAGTCATCGTGGCACTTTCGCTATACATCAATTTTGGCGAAGGTTCAGGATCTGAAACTTTTACAGGCCGAATATGAAATGTTCATGTACCTTGTGTCAAAAGATCAGCCTCAGATTCGTTGTACTTTGTGAGATATGATCCGTACAAGTTAGGGTTTCTGCCTCTTCCAGAATGCAGCCCTAAACAGGTGACCTAGGCACAGAGGTCATATCTCGGGCTAGGAAGCTCCAAATGGAATTCTGTAAAAAGTGATAGTTAGGGCACGAACTATAGTTTCACAGGTTCGGGTTTCAGAGGCCGAAGTTGAAACAATGACACGTGGCACTCCGTACAAGTTCGCTATGATGTTTCATCCCATAAACAGGTCACGTTGCGACACTTGGCATATCTCTCTCAGAGAATCCATTAAAGCTCAGATCTTTGGGGTTGGAAAGGTGACAGGTCAATCTACCACAAGCCGAAGTTTCAGACCCTGAGGATCCGAAATTTCAGAGATACATCAGAAACAATATGGATCTATTTTTGTCCAAACAGAACTAGATTCTGAGCACTTTCATTTTTGTCTCGTCACTACTGCGGGAAATTAGGGTTTCTGCAAAAGTTGAAATTTTTGGAATCTGAGACCACGGTTGGATGTTCCTCATCAAAATTGAAATTTAGAGACCAAGATCCAAGTTTTTGGTTAGGTAGAACCCCAGGCTCTATCAAACCCTAGTTCGGGATTTTGACCAGAAAACCAAAATTTGACAGAAGCTGCAGATCCGAAACACGCAGGTCAATTTTGAGATGTCAATTTTGAGGGGTCAATTTTTGGAGTTTTCAAAATCTGAGCACACCAGCTTGCTCGCCTCGATCAATTGCATCTCCCTGTCCAGACAGAAGTTTGAAATTCCAAGGTTGGATTTTTAGGGTTTCTCTGACAAACCCTAGCCAGCTCCAGATCCAGATTCTGCAAGTCAAGTGGTAAGATCTAAATCTTTTTCTCATTAAGATGTCTCACCACACCAAGCTTGAGGATAAGCTTGAAGGGGCTGATAACTTCCGAGCATGGAAGTATAGGATTGGGTTAATCCTAGAAGAGAATGAATTGGACACCTACATAAGCGAAGAGGTTCCAATTCCAGAGGGAGATGAGGCTAAGGCCTTACATAAGAAGAACTTGGTCAAGGCCAAAAGAATCATTGTAGATTCTATCAAAGACCATCTCATTCCACATGTATCTTCTCTAAAGACACCCACGGAGATGTTTGATTCCTTGACCAAGTTGATTGAAGGAAAGAACATAAATCAGGTATGACTTGAGGAGATACAGGTATGTTTTGAAATCTATTCATGATTAAGTTTGTCTTCATATTATTAAGTACAATCTTGATTAATTTTAGACTTGTCTTATCACCTTAGTAAAAGTATGAATGCATAGAAGACATTCATTGATTAGGGTTATGATACTTATGATTGTACTAATGCATTGTGGTGTTGTATGAGGATGATATTGTCCACTAACATGAAAGGTACATCAAGAAAGACAAATCAAGTTCTAGATCGAGAACATATGACCATGGTGACATGAAGACAAAGACTCATCCATAGCCATTGATCACATAGAAGCTCTACTTACGAGGTATGTATAATTTGATTCTACAATGCTTAACTTATGAGATGTGCAGGTTACTAGCACAAAGTCTCTAAATCATTGAAGAGAACAAAGAAGACATTGTTTGGGTATGTTAGACATAACTAGCAAACATGATAATCCAGGTATGTTTTTCCTATATCAAGTTAGAATCCTACCTTGTGTTAGGATCTTATATAAGTATATCTTTGTATGATTATTCATGAAGTTATAAGTTTGAGTAATCATGGGTTTATGCATATTATGCTTCTTAGTTTGATTAATGATATGACAAACTAGAAGAGTCCTATAGTCAAATAAGAATATGCATGAGTAAAAGAAGTACTCCTTGAAACCTTGAATACTAATGCCTATGATAAATTACCTGTGTATGAAATGATCATGACCATACATAATGTTTTGATAGTATTGAAATTATACTAATGCATGTATGATTATGTATGAGATCTTGAGGATGACACAATGATGACACTAGTGCACACTTAAGCATGCATAGTGGTCCAGGATGGATATAAGTTCAAAGACAGATAATCAAGGAAGCAAAGATCAAGAGGGAGCACACTCCAATAATTCCTGCAAGGAAGCAAAGATTGACTACAACATGTACCTGTCCTTTACTCTAAGTCCAGTCACCATCCAATCTGTCCTCTACTCTAAGTCCAGTCACCATGACTACAACATGTACCTGTTCTTTTCAAAGAAAACTGTTCAAGAACCTGTTTTTCACAAACCCTTCTTCTTTCTCAAATCTGAAATATTTCTGAGTGTTTTAAATCTACCCTTTACCACCACTCTGATACCATGAAAGTTTTAGAACCCCGACCCGGTTTCAAGTTTTGCAACTTCTCTGCCTATGGTTTAATGCCCAAACCCCAACATGAATTTATTTTTCTCAAATAAAATTGTTTTTCTTTAAACACATGAAATTCTTTTCGAAATAACAACTCAGAAATGTTCACTTTCAGCCTAAATTTTCAAACTCAAAAAATTATAACAGCCATTCACACATTAAAATTGACTCAATATTTTGACCAAATTGGTCCAGGATGAAACCCCTAAGGGAAAACCTGTTTGAGAGAGATTTTATTTTTCGGTGATTTTTTACAAACTACAACAGCAGTACTTATCTCTTAAATTCCTTCTCAAAATTCGTGCCAGCATCACAATGACAAACTGTTGTATGGCCTGTTGAAACACAAATCACAGCACCTCGAAAAATGTGCTTGTACATCCCACACGTGTGAACCTACTCCTCGATTTATGTGCCTAATAATCTTGAATTTTGTGCATTGTATGAACTACACAGCAATAAATGGTGTACCTTCACCTTGAAAAACGTGCTAGACTTAGCATCAATTTCCGTGCCACTGTAAGGTCTACTATAGTATGACCTCCTCGAAATTTGTGCAAAATAAATGTTGTACGGATTCCTTCCCTGTTGTACCTGTAAAGATTTCTTGGGATTTGTGCCAGAATTGTTATTCTCCCTCTCTGGTTCGATCTCTCTCAAAACCCTTGTCTCTTGCTCCTCCTCTCCAAAAATTCTCTCTTGGAAAATGTGAACAATCAATTAGGTTTTCCTTCCCCTAGCCTTTTTGTCCATGGTAACTTTCCCCTCTTCATCCAATGGCCAAGATTAGATTAGATCAAAGGCTCTCAATAACTGCTCAATAAATAATAATTAAATGACATTTAGTGCACTTTTATCATTTAATTACATGAGGACCTTTTAATTTATCACTTAAATGAACTTAGGAAAATAATCATGACTTAAAATTTAATAAAGTGACTTTATAAAAATAAAGTACTTCACACTTTATTAAAAGTCACTAGGGGTCTCACTCTTTTAAAGTGTTCTTGTCCACCCCAAGGCAACACAAGGTGAACAACACTTCCTTGATAACATTTCAACAAACTTAACACAGAATAATTAAAATTTAACATCTAAACTGTCCGATCCAAATATCGGCCTTCAGACGCACTTAGGACATGAACATCTAGCACATTTTTTGCAGGCTGTATACTTTATGGATTAAATCGATTTATCTTTTCTTTGTTAAGTATTTCCTTGCAAAAAAAATAATCGGATACTAACCCACTACTTCGGTAGTGTAGTAATTAGTTCACATTTCTCTTTTTTCAATATTTGCTTTTGTTCAATTTCAAAGTAACGACCCGACTGTGTATACCCAAAGTATGCTCTCGCCATCACATAAAGGGCTTGCCTGAGTACGTGGTGGATGATCATAAAAGAGTTTCTCAGCTTCTAGTAATTAGTCTCACATTTGCAATCAACCTCCCCGAAGGACGAAAGTCCAGCGTCTCGATTCTTTACTTCATGTGGGCAAAGCTTACAAAGAAAGTGGGAATAACTAGAGAGCGATCGCAGGGCCCTGTCAGACTACATCCTAGTTGGTGTAGTGTTGGACATCCCCCTGTGACTCCTCCTAGCCCACATTTTCTTACGTAGGACCACACTTGGTGAGTTTGGATACAATCCCAGTACCAATTTGGTATATAGGGAATCCCCTCCCTTCTAATCAACTCATTAATTCATTAACTTAAAACGAACCAAGACACACTGCAAAACATTTTACTTTCTCAGCAGCATATTATGACTCCATTTTTTAGCACTGGTCATTTTACTTTTACAATCATCTGCTTTAAACTACTATGTGTTTAATGATCTTGTAATTCATATGTGATTTATGTTGTTGTATCAGTTACTTTATTTGCAGTCTCTTGCTTCAGTTTCTAGTTTATAAAAACTCCTAAAAAACTTACTCATCCATAAACCATCATCTAAAGCTTAATCAGCCTTAGTAACTTTTAGGGTCCACCCCCCTTGGCTTCGTTAGGAGTTTGCCTAAACGGAGGAGTCAAGAATCAAGTGACAGTACTTGACTCGAAGCTTGCCCCTAAGGACACACTTAGTGGCTTGAAGATTTCTGCCACGTCAACCCCTAGGTGTGTGAAAGGCGACAACAGGGAACATCATGGTGTGGTTATAATTCATCTTTCCTCATCAAATTAAGTGTATGACTTATCAGATTAGGTGTGCCCCTAAGGATTTAAGCAAGCGTGACCTTCATTTCATGTCATTAACAACATTTTACCTAGCTATTTTTATATCATGCCATTTCACTAGCCACCTCACCCATTTCCATCATGCCCCCCTTTTGCAATTAACTAATTGTATGGCATGTTCTAAAGTTCCTACATATTATTCCTACGTGTGATCAATAAATTAAAGTCAAAAGAGTCAAAGTACTCTAAGGGAAATGAGATTAAATGATGAGTGTGAGCTATGCTCCTTTGCAAAAGCCATGATACTATGTCCCAGTTTATCTAAAGCTAAATCAAAAGAAAGGGACTAATGTTCGAAATTTATATTAAGAAAAGAGAGAGAGAGAGAGAGAGAGAGAAGAGAATAAAAATAAATAAAAATGATCATAAAAATGGTGCAAGGAAAGAGTAACTCAAGAAGAAGTAATTCTCGTCTAGAGGCACGCATTTATGAAAGAAAAAATCATTACCTCCTAGCTCTTGAAAGCTATAAGGGGAAGAGTTGGAACTTCGACACCTTCTCATGATAGTTAATTCGCAAACCCCTTCTCTCTAACTTTACAGTTAATTTCCCCTTCATTACATTACACTCACTTCATTACCTTCACCTTGCTTAGAAACTTAGGAAATTTACTTAGTCTTAGGGGTGTAACATGAAATCTAGATCAATTATGGTTGCACCATGATTTCTAAGGTTATTTGGACAATTACTTAAATGAGTTATTAGACAAGTTCACATAATAGCCTTTTACGTTAATGTTTGCCTATAATTAAGTGTTTTCCTAAGTTATACTTTGTGATGTTTGTTGCCACCGAAACGCACACCTGGGGGGGGAACGCAGCATAAATATTTCGAAGTTGCTTGGTGTGACCTTAGGGGCAAGTCTCGAGTCAGGTGTTGTCACCTGATCCTAACTCCTCCGTTTAGGCAAACTCCTAACCGAAGCCAAGGGGGGTAGACCCTACTAAAAAAGGTTTCTAAGGCTTTTTTAGGTTATGTTTAGTGATGGGAAAGAGTGTTGTTTAGGAGTTTTTTGAGTGAATTATTGAAAGAATAACCAAGTTTGTTGCATATTAACTTAAGCACATCCACAGCATGAAATAAAAAACAATTTACGAGATTGATAATAAGCAAAAATAAAAATGTTGTTGCTAAAAGATTGAAACCAGTGCCGATGGAGTCACCAAATATACGAGTGTTGTAGTGAAAACTGTTGTGCGATTGTTCTTGGTTGTTTTTATTTGTGATGAACAAGATAAGTTGATTAAGGGGAAAGGGGGATTTCCCGATCTACCTTGCGGTACGGGGAATATGTCTAGATCTTGTTCTAAGTGGTTTCGCACAAGGACATGTGGGCTGGAACGGAGTCTCGCGAGCATGTTCAACACTACACCAACAAGGATGTAGTCTACAGTGCCCTGAGGTCGCTTCCCAGTTGTTCCCGCTTCCTTTACGAAATTTCCCCACTTTTGATCAAGTCGAGGCAATGCCGAATTTTCGTTGGTTATGGGGGACTTGATTTTATTAGTTTGAGTGGATTAACTTAATGTGGAAAATTGTAAAGTGCAAAACTACCGCTTTTAATATCTCAAAGCTCAGACTAGCCTGCGATGGGTAGAGCATACGTGGAGCATGCGAGATATTTATTCCAATTTTAAGGCTCTTCGACAAAGAGCACTCTTGATCCGCAAAAGCGAGATTCAAAAGACTTTATGGAGCCTTGAAGACTCAAAAATTAAATGCAAAGAACTAAAGAAATAAAGCAAAAGAAAGTTTTTTAATTACTACCCAAGAGTCTCTTTCAGGTCAAAGACCGTACTCGAGAAAGCAAGGGGGTTAGTATTTAATTTAGCAAGAAATAAATATAAGTAAAGACTTAAAGCAAAATTTAAATAACTTAAAATTGCAAAAAATAAAACTATCCTAACAAAATACTATTCTAACGTTGTGCGGGTAGAAAGCAAAATAAAAATAGACGGATATAGGCTTCCCCCAAATGGGGGAAGACGGATGTGGGAGCCGTAATCCCACTTGCTCTTTTATTAAATTTATTACAAATTAATTAACTCTCCGATAGAGAGCGCTCTTGATCCACAAAAGCGAGATTCAAGAAACTTACTAGCTTGAAACAAGCTAAGGAAAAGAAAGATTTGAAGAAGATAGAATTTTTTGTGGTTCAAGCTACTGAAAAGGCTTCGTTCCTTCACTTTCCTATGACAAAAAGAAAAATATCAGCAAACAGAAAATTGATTAGATTGTTAGTATTGAAGATGGATGGAGAGGAAGACTGCGTTAGTTGGTATTTCTTCTCGACGTTTCGAGCCACAGAGTAGGGCTCATCATCAGGAGAAAGTATCTCAAGTTTAAATTAGGTACAAAAGATAGCATTAATAAGTGTGAGATTATATTCAATTAAATTTTTTAGGATCTTAGCCGACACCCTAATTGTTAAGAAATATTTTAAATAAAAAATTAACCTAAAAACAATAGTTATTTTAGGTTAACTAACAACTATTAATAATGAACTTTATTTGATAATTAAAATTAAATTAAATTAATTATAGACTATTTAATTATTATACTTTATACTTACAATTAATTATTAACAAGTTAGTTTTTTATATTAAAAAATTCTAAAAAATTTTGAAAAAAAGGAATTATTAACTTATTAACTTCTCAACAATAATTAAATAAATAATAATTTTTTGAAATTAGTAAGGAATTATTAATAATTACAAAAGTCTAAACAATTAGGGTGTCGGCTAAGATCCTAAAAAATTTAATTGAATATAATCTCACACTTATTAATGCTATCTTTTGTACCTAATTTAACCTTGAAATACTTTCTCTTAATGATGAGCCCTACTCTGTGGCTCGAAACGTCAAGAAGAAATACCAACTAACGCAGTCTTCCTCTCCATCCATCTTCATCATTCACTGCGTGATCATGAACAACTTGTTAGTATGGGTTAGCTAAAAGCACATAATATCACAATCTAGTATTTGCAAATGATAGGAAAAATTTAACTTATTTCAAATACTAAAACTTAGATCTAGATCTATGATTTATCATTAACTTTCCTAGATCTATGATGAATGCAAATAAACTTTTAAAATTTAAACTTTGAAAGTAGATCTATTTGCTTCTTTGTTGAACAAAAGGGACAGAAGAGGATTATTTTAAATTTGAAGGGTGAGAAAGATGGAACCAAGCCCAAGCTTTGAGAACAATGGAAGTCTTTGAATGCCTGCAAAATCAACTTGTTATCAATAAACAATAGATCCAAGTTGTTGGAGAGGAAGAAGATCCAACTGAGGTCCGCTTCCAAATCAACCTTTATCCTACAAAGCTTCAACACACTTACAAGAACAAGTGGGATCAAATCTAGAAAATACAATAACAAAAAGCTATGAAGAGCATTAGTAGATCTGAGTACGCTTACTACTTCTTAACCTTTCACTAACATATTAAAAACAAACAACTCAAAGACTATGAATGCCTATTCCTATGGGCTTAAAGGCCTTAAAAGCAAGATCGATCCACAGATATTCAAAGTAAACACAAAGAAACTAAGCTAGATTATACCTCCATAACATATGCATGCATCACAATGGTAGATCTTGCAAGCTCATGGACCTCCAAAGCCTCAACAAATTATATTAACTAAAAATCTTATACAATACAAGAGCAAAGGTTCGATGTTAATCCACCCGAAATGAGGGAGCTCGACCCTGCTTAAATAGAGACGAAGAGAGAGGGGGGCGAGTTTATGGAGCCAAGAGAGCGCGTATCCATGAAGAGGGAGTGATCCCATTGATTTAGGATTGAACAGCCTCTTGGTTGGCATGAATGGGTGAGGTGGCTGCCACCTCATAGGAGGGTGCCCCTCTTAGCATAAGAAACAACTCCCAACCAATAATCATGAGCCATCAAACCAAGAAGTTGCCCATCTTGAAGGAGGGCGCAAATCCCAAGGGAGATCCACTTACAGTGACTAGATCCTTAACTGAAAACTCTTGATTTTGATTGCAATCAACTCCGATCATGATTGCCATGTCAACTGGCCCTTTATTTGACTCAAATCCCTCTTTTTTAGAGACTTTGATTTTTCTCCATTCTTTATTATTTTAATTAAATAATTCTCTTTTAATATTTTAGAGAGAATTTTTATTAAAGTGATAAATAATCACTTAAAACCTAGGAAAAGTGGGTTTTGGGGTTTATTGGGTGCTCTGGGTTGGAAAACGAGCACCCCCAAGGCAAAAACAACCCCTAGACCACACTTTTATCATATTTTTGACTTTTTAATTAAAATCATAAAAAAACCATTATAACGGGAAAAAATAAAATTGCCCGAACTGACTCAAATTCCTAGGGGACCTAGTACATGTCAAAGAAATGTAACTTCGGAAGCTATTCTAATTGTATTTGTTTATTATATTATTATTCCTCCTTCGGAAGATGTCATTGATGTAGTTGGTCATGTAAGAGTCATTGAAAGAGTCGATGTAAACCCTCCTTTGTAAGTCGGGTCAATAGTACCCTTAAGAAACATATTAAATATATTATTGAGTCTCCCTAAGTGAAGTCGGCCCAGTTAGTTAGGTGAAGTCGACCCAGGTAGGGTAAAAGGTCACCCAATAGAAAAATATAAATAGAGAGATCGAATTCCTCATTTAAATCATTGACTCACTCAAGCAAGTGCGCAAGGGAGAGAAAGAAGAAGTTCGTTGGTGAAGAGAAGTTGTTGTTTTGTCTTGGGGTTTTTACACTGTCTTGGTGAATTCTATATTGAGGAAGTTTTGTGGGGTTTTCTCCCTTGTGGTTTCCCCGAGGAAAATGTTGTGTTCTTTGTGTTGTTGTGCATGTCTTTCTTTCAGTCCCTATTGTTGCAAATTATTTAAAATTATCATGCTAAACAGGTAAAAACTTAACATGGTATCAGAGTAGGCTTGAAAGAAAACATTGTGCAGCTGCTGCAACTGCAGAAACTAGGGTTTCTATTTCCGGGAGCTCTCTCCACAGATTAGCTGAAAAAGAGGGTGCATTCAACTCGCCTGACTAGGGTGCATCTTTTTGTCAAAGTTGAATTCAATTCCGAGAATTTTCAATTTGGGGCCCTGTTACATGGTACCAGTACCACTACATTTTCCAGTGTATCCCAGGGAGATGGCAGCAAAATTTTTGACTCGGAGGGTGCCTTATAGCCACATTTCATACGTGGGATCATGGTCAGATCCTCTGGCTCCCTCCTGGGGGTACTATGCCTTAATGGCACTGCCGATTGCCTCATAAAAGGGTTTGAAACCCTAAGGTTGGTGTCTGGGGCCCCCAGGGATGGGTCATTGGACCACATGACTCCTCCAACACTTTTACATTAGTGGCATGGTATCTTTCAGTACTGGGGCCTTTGTCATTGACCCAGGCCTCCTTCTGCACCCTCCTACTGTTCCAGAACTCCAGCGCCATGCCACTTTGGCCTTCCACAGAGGATGACGTCATCCTCTTTTGGCTGCAAGATGTTTGCTTTTGAGGGGGGGCGTTGAGGGCTTTTTACTATTTCATGGGGTTAGTAGGGGTATGACGACCCCCTCCTGTGCATCTCAGCCTTCAGTTCAGTCCAATGTGGTCTTTTCGGTCATTTTTGACATGCTGGGGTGAATACTGGGGAAAATGTCCCATTTCACCCACTGAGATGATTATTTTATATTCTTTTTGTTATATTTTTAAGTTGACATTTTATAAACTTAAATTAACATTTAAAAAGGCACGTCGGCCTGGATTTATTTTATTTTTGTAAAGTGAGTGTGAGAAGTCACCTATTTTGTACAAATAGATGAAACTCCATTAAGCCGCCAGTGTTGGAACACATCAGTGTTCACTTCCAGAGTATCAGGGTTTCAGATGACAATAATTAGCCAATTTTGGCTAGCCAGTTTTTATTTTCAGTCAGAATGACCATGGCCCCACGGGGTTTGTAATAAGTGTGCTAGTAGGATTTTGAGTGGCTCGGTCCCCCATGACTTGGTTAAGCAACTAAGGTATTCCAGGGATTCTTTTCCCTTGCCAATCATACTTTGCCTATAGCTGAGCTATAATCGGTGAGGTTTTCTCCCACTTCCTCCAAAGCTGGAATGCCCGATTTTGAAAATTTGAGCCTTGGGGGGTTATTAGAGTCTAACTGGTGTATATAAGCCTACTAGACACTATTGAAATAGACTATGGTCATGTACTAAGTCACTAGGACCCTCAGAAAAAATTTCAAAAAAATTTTACCGGGTCCTCCGGTTTTGGGTTTTTAATTATTTTTATTTTTTAATAACTTTTTCCACAGTTTGAATGGAAAAATTTCAATTTGTAATATGTCAGTCGTCCGGGTCTGAATTCAGTGATTGAAGGCTCTAACCTTAAGCTAAAAATCATTCATGAACCCCGACCCAGCTTACCCTAAGTTTCAGACAATTATTTGGCCTCATAATTAATATTTTCTCAAAAAAATCAAAAATTGAGAAATATTAATTAAAATATTCAGAAAATAATAAATTGGAGATAAATCAATTCTCTCCAAAAAAGGCCAAATTGAATAAAGTAAAAGTCAAAATGACATGACAGGAGACATTTAAGATGATTGCAATCAACTCCAGGTCAGTTCAGTTAGCAATCGGAGCACTGGGAGTGATTTCTAGTCAAGATTTTAGCCCTCCTCAAGCATGCTTACGTTTTTGTGATTTGGCAATTGTTTATTGGTTGGGTGGAGTTTACAAGGCTTGGGGGTTGGCGCCTTGCCTAGGTGGAGGCCACCTCACCCCCCTCCTACCTTCCAACACCCAGTTAACTCATAAATCAAGCTTATGTACTCTTTTGCCATTGGAAAACTCGAATTACTTGGCTCTCTCTATGCCAATTCGTTTTAGGGTTTTAGTCTTTAGTTTTTGTATAAAGAGAAGCCATTTGGGCTCTCTTATGATGGAGATTTTTTGCATAGAAGCGTTGGAGAATTTTTGTAATTTGTTTAGCATTTGAATAAAGTTGAGACTTTGGAGGTCAATGTGGAAGATCTTGGTGTGCCATGCTTCATCTTGTATGAGGTGATATCATGTTTTGTTTACATGCTTTTGATTCTTAAGTATTGGATTTTATGATTTAGAGGGCTAACAATCTAGCACAAATATTATAAATCTATACTTTTCTCTTAAGTGTGTGGCTTTTCAAATATTCTACCAAGTGCAAGAGTTCTTGCTTGGTTTACACCTTTATTCTGCAGGTTACCAAAGGAGTTTTTCTTTAAGAAATCAAGAAACAAAAAGGGGCTTGCTTGCTTCATCCATCAAACAAACTATTTCAATCTTTCTTTTGGTTACATTGGTTACTACAAGTGGATCTCTATTTTTCAAGGTTCTATTCTATCTCTTTTCCACTATTTCTAGAAGTTATCAAGTCATTTAAAATTTGTATTTCAAGCTTGCTTGGCTTCTACTTAGTTAGATCTAGGCTTTCTAGCCTTAGATCTACTTTTTCAAAGCTAGATCCATCCTTTCAAAGACTCATATTTAAAGATCTAGTTTCATTTTCCAAAGTTGTAAATTCATCTTCTTCTCTTCCAAGTTTTGCCTTGAGAAAGTAGCTTGGGATTTGATCCCAAGTGCCACATAATTTTGTGGCTACTTCTCTTTCCCCATTGGCATCCTTGCGGACATCGAGCTAGCTAAAAGGTTTTCGGGACTAGTGGTTCTAGTGGTCACCTTGTTCCAAGGTTGATCCCACCTTGTTTGTTTATTTCTTGGTTTGTTGCTTGATTTGGCCTTGTCTTTTCTCTCCCATTTGTTTTTCCTTTCATTGCTTGTTTGCTTTGGAAAACGTGCATTATTTTTCTCGAAAAGCATGCTTATTTTCCACTTTTTAGCTTGCTGGTTTTTGGGTGTTTTCCACATTTTTTCAAATCTGGAATTTCTTGAAAATTATTAAAAAAATCGAAAAATCATTCTCTTTTTTTTAGTGTTTTCCTCGAAAAACATGCCATTTTAGGCTTGCTATTTTTTGACTGATTATTTCAATTTTCTGCTAATTTTCAATTCCGGAAATTAGCTTGAAATTTAAAAAATTTCAAAAAATTCTATATTTTGACTTTTTTTTACTTTTTCTCTAAAAACGTGCAATTTTGTACTTGCTGATTTTTACTGATTTTCTGCAATTTTCTGCCATTTTCCAGATTCTGGAAATTAGCTTAAAATATTAAAAAATCCTTAATTTTCTTTTCTCAAAAAATCTCAAGTCATTTCGCTAAAAAACATGTGTTTTACATCAAAAACGGTGAGCTTGTCTTGTCTTTTCCAAGGTCTGATTTTTTGTCTCATTTCACTGTTTTGGGCTCCTATTTCGTCTCATTGGACATTTATCTTGTTATTCACTTCATCATTTCGAATCATAAGTAAAAGTTTGGTTTCCTAACACACTTACTAGTTGTTTAGAGCTCTTATTCACAGATGAACCCAAAGCAAAACCAAGCAAGAAAGAGCAAGCAAAACTAGATCCAAAGACAAGGATCCAAAACCAAAAAAGAAACCATTTATCATTTGTACAAATTCATAGGAGTTTTCAATTTACTTAAGTTATTTCTCAAAAGTCTTTTCAAGGGTTTCAATCCCAAAGGCACTTGTAATTTTCCAATAAAAGATTGAGTGGGGTTTTTAAGCCCCCACTTCCAACTTCCCCCACTTGGGGAGGTTTGTGGTCTCTTGATGTGATTTGCTTTGGTATTGTTATCACACAAACTCTGGCTGTTTGGTAGTAGGTGTCCCAACAGGAATGGTAGAGGTGAACAGCTAGGAAGGTGTAACCGGCAATAGCCAGGTCCTCCGTTCAGGGCATAGAAGTCACACCGGACAAGGCTACTGTCACTTTGGACAAGGCACGTAACTAAGTCAGGGGGGAGACCCCGCTCAACCAAGTGGTGGTCGAGAGACAAAAGTACACCCAAATCTAAAAAATGGAAAGACAAACAGGCAGGAGATGAGTGTAAGTAAGTCCTAAGTCTAGTTTCAGCCACCAGTTGGACACACAGATGAAATAAATACTTAAATGAACATGACCAGTAATTTAAATGATGAATCGAGTAGATTAGATTAAAGATGAGATGGCTGAAAATAGTCTAAGGATGTGAATTGAGTTGGAAGTGAGGTAGAGAGGTAAACTGCCTAGGAAAGGGGTTAGATAGTAGACAAATAGACCTAGGGCAGAGAATAATTAGCATAAATAATCACTTCCAGCAATCGGTACTTGATTTTCTAAGGTAAAACGACGTTCTGAACACGAATCAAAAGTACCCAGAACCCCAAACTTGACCCAAGCAAGCAGAAGAGAAAAACGCCCCAGGTGGGCGTTTTTGCCAGGTAGACCAGTGCCTAAACTATGGGTTAATGGAGTCTAATGGATCTAAAACTTTGGATTTATACGTTTAAGCACAAATAATAAGCGGGTTTGCAATAAAAAAAGGGTTTTAATGGTTGGAAACTAAGTTATCAATTTTTAGGGTTTTCTTTAATGGTTGCAACTTAACATCAACAATGAAAGAGAGATTATGAGAAACAAGAAGAGATTCAGTACCCGGATAATGAAGATGAAGATATCCCCGTGCTCAAGACAAACCCCGAAGATCAAGTGCTGAGCTAGAATGCGTTTTCCCCTTTGCGTTTTGGAGCAACCAGTGAGCCAATGCATTTTTGTACCTACCAAAGAGAGATAAACCCAGTTTCTATAGCAAATAACAAAAATAGACCAGCAAATGAGCGACAAATGATGAGTAAAGCAAATAGCAACAATGCAAATTCACTTCCCTATTGAAATTCCGAAGAGAAACGCTAGCAAGGAGCTGCTGGCTCAAGTGCTGCGTTTTCCTCCAGTGGCCAGCTTCACCTGCAAATCGAAATGCTCAATGAGGGATGGGGACACCACAAATAAATCAGCAATGCATCAGAAATATGGTCTCAATCGACACAAGAAAGATTTCACTCCATATCACAAGTAACTCAGTTGAAGTGTCTCTCAAAAATCTCTATATCAAGTCTCAACAATGCCAAGAGGCTCTACAATAAAGTGAGTGCCTTCTCTTATAAAGAAAGGTCACTCTCAAAATAAGTTCCCCCCCAAAATGGAGGGCTAGGATCACTCCCCCATCAAGCAAATCGAATCGTGGAGAGCTCTCCTAGTGGGGGTGCGAATTGCCCAAGGATAGCGCACAAGTGGAGGAGAGGGGCCCATTGTGGGGCCATACAATAGATAGAACTACGTTGGGGGGTGTCTATATGGGGTTTTATCCCCCCAACTCAATACACATGGTCCCACATACAACATAACCATGAAATCGAATTTCCCTAAGTGGAGAAAAACGCCCCCCATGGGCAATTCATCCACCTAGATGAGTAGGGCAAGAGAGGGCCCCACAATACATAATACCATGCCAAAACATTACCAATTTACCTTAGGAATCATCCTTATATTTTTCAGCCATTGATTTTCACCCTTTGCTATAGTTTCCTTTGTCAATTTTTTATTTTCCATGTATTTTATTGTTGGTTTATACTGCTGAAAATGTAATTTGGGCTTTTGACCCATCTAAAGTGCCCGGATTGCTGAACCGTCTACTGCAATGTGATCGTGGACCCCAAAAATAGTAGGAATGACCACTCGAACGACCATAATCCATCACTTAGGCATTATTTGCCCAAAATCCATGATTTTTAATTAAAACAGGTCATTAATGACCAATAATAATTAAAAATCTCACAAACGCCTCACTCTTTTTGCATTCTGTCACTTGGAAGCTCATATGGGTCCCCTGTAGGTAATAATTGACCAAAATCGAAATTCCAGTCGCAACATTTTTTTTGGGCCCATTTTTGGCCTAGTCAACCTAGTTTGACAAAGTCAAATATGGTCAACAATGGTGCTAGTTGAATACCTGTATGCAATCATGAAGCGAAAGGCTTCCTTATACAAGTTAGTACATTACTAACAATAATATGGTGATCAAAAACTGCATTAAATCTCGGAAAAAATACAAGGCCCCAGGTGAGGTGGGCCCACCACATCCAAAAGACTCAACTGCTATGCACAACCTATAGACTTGACCACCTAGCTGACTTTGGGTGATGTGGAATACATGGCGAAGGATAGGGGATGACAAGGATAAAGATCATGTAACCTTTTGGACAACTCGGGAAAGCGGGGTCCACTGAGATAAGTATACCATGACAAAACACGGGGAAGGGCGGTGCCTCACAAATGGGTATAGTGCAGGGAAACCGCCACTGGTCATCTAACAAGTATCTCACAACTCACATCCATGCCCGAAGACTCTATGAGGTTCTTTTCTAGAGCCGCCAAACTGGGTGTCCGGCAAACCGTAACTTGAGACTCTAGGAGACAATCTTGAGCTTGTCCCTTGCTCCCTCTCACCTCCTTGCCCCGCAGGACTAGGTGAGAAAATAACCACTACAAATGCTGACATGTATGGCTGACCTGTGTCCATATGTGTTTACAAACACATTGCATGGATTTTACAATGAGTTTCATACTTAGCCCTTTTTTGGCTAGATTTACATTTACAAAAAGTCTTTTTGGCTTGCTTTACATTTCTTCATTTCTTCAATTTACATCAAGGCCCTTTTGGGCTACATACATATCTCAATAGATATAATCATGGTGCTCATACTGCAAAGTAATGGGGGTGAGCAATACATGCTTCGATGACCAATGGGGAACACCCGGTGAGGCTACACAATCCTCACTGCATTGCAACATCGGGGGCAACCGACAGGAGCAAATCCCAAGTTTGAGAGTGCATCTCACACACTAAAGAGCCGAGGCACAATAGACAGGGAATCATGGCATACTCAAAGATCAGTGGGGAAAGGGATCCTCAAGGTCACAGATCGGAATCCAAGTCGGGAAAATATATCATGTATGAGTCGGATGGATGGAGAAAGTGAAGGTGGATCCAAAGTCAGCTTCCTAGGGGGATTAAATGACCAAGTCTATACCAAGGGTAGGGGTGTAACCCGGTGTGCATATAACAGGAGCCTACTAGGAAGGGGTGGACTGACATCACCAAGGGCCCAATCACATATCATAAAAATAGCTAGATCACCAAATCAATCATCATATGTAGAGTTAGTGTACTATCATGTATAAACAAGTCTAAGCAACAATCATGAGCAATATACATCAAAAGCAATACCTGCCGCACCATATACCTGCTGTTGAGGCTGTCTCTGAACTGGATCTCTGTTGAATCCGGACACAAATAGTAAACCAACAATACTCTGTGATAGTCTCAATCAAAACAAGACTAGGCAACTGTCTCAATGGGCTCATATCAAAGCCTGGCATGGAAGGGTGACCCTATGGTAAATGCTAAGTAGCATGTATGTATCATTGTACAACCAACTGTCCCCTCTGATACATCTACTAGAGGCAATCTGAACAAAACTGTGTGCCTCCTCTGAAGGCATCGGATCTCTGATCTAGAAAAAAAAGTATTGTGCGGTCCTCGGCCGCACAGTCTGCAATATGGTAGCTCCAACTAACATAGATGTGATAACAGGTATTTTAGAGTAGTTTCTATTTTTATGTACTTAGGAATAATTTGCTAGATTAGCTTCTTTTCGCTCTAGAACCCTAATCGTTAGTTAGCTTCCATTTTGCAACTTATAAACTAATTGTTAATTTAGTCATTTCTTTTATCAGTGTTGAGCTATCAGTTGTGTTCTTGTTCACAATCTGCTTCTATCTTAACAAAGAACCAAAGTCTCTTGAACTTGCAATAACCCAAGTCAAGAGCACTCTCTGTCGGAGAGCATTCCCACTGCATATCCCTGCTTCAAGCATATAGTTTAGCTAAGTCTCTTGAACTTCTGTCTTAAGACGAAGTCAAGAGCGCTCTCTGTCGGAGAGTTGAATTGTGTGCTTTTCATAAATAAAACTTTTTCAACTCACACTCCCCCAAATAAAATTTATTTCGTTGCTATCCATCACTGAGTATGCTATGCCAACCATAAACGATTGGACTAGTACCCAGAAAGGTGTTGGATTTGTTAATCTTGAAAGTGATAACATTAATGAAATCTTTTCTCCACAACCAACGAACCGGCGTTGCCATTTCGAGAAATACTCAGGTAGTGGGCAAAGTTCCTAAACCTGGTGGGGTCGGAGTGTCGTTGTCTTAGACTTCGAGGGTGGTTAAATCATTGGACACCTATCCTCAATAACTGCACGGTTTGTCATACCACCAGAGGGGAAGCCACTGAAAGTATACCTTTCCGGTTGGACGCATGTCTTTCTTTTGCTAGCCTAATAAACAAGAACATCTAAAACACTCTAAAATTTACCAAGAACAATTTCAAAACGATCTCACAAACAGTTACTTCAAGACTTATATTTTCAACATCACAAGCTCCTTATTTGACTCCATTTGGCACTGGTCTATAAACTCTTATGTATCACCTTGATTCAGACCATTAGTCCTTGTGTTTTATTCAATTATCTTGTGGATGCTTGTTTAAATTTCATAGTCAAAGTACATTGTTTTATCTTGATAAATTGTGTCTTATAATTCTGCAACGTGGATTGCGTGTTTATTTGTTCTCTCATCATCAAAAAACTCTTAAACAACACCCATCCGCATCACTCAACATCAAAAAACATTCAAAACATAAGAGCCATAGAAACTCTTGTAAGGACTACCCCCCTTGGCTTCGTTAGGAGTTAGCCTAAATGGAGGAGTTGGGATTCAGGTGACAGTACTATTTGTTCTCTCATCATCAAAAAACTCCTAAACAACACCCATTCGCATCACTCAACATCAAAAAAAATTCAAAACATAAGAGCCATAGAAACTCTTGTAGGGACTACCCCCTTGGCTTTGTTAGGAGTTAGCCTAAACGGAGGAGCTGGGATTCAAGTGACAGTACCTGGCTCATTGCTTGCCCCCAAGGCCACACTTTCCCCACTTGTAGTGAGGGAACAACTTTCGAAAGATTTATGCTGCTGGTGTGCATCTCGGCGGACAACAAAAAGGATATAAATATATCTTCTCCTCACTTCAAAACTTAACAATTCAAGGGATTAAATCTAATTTTTATGATTTCGACCTCCTTGGGCTTTTGAGGAAGGCGCATTTCTTGAGGATGAATGTATGAGCTTATTTTGGGATTTATCATTGGAGCATCTTTCTTTCTTGCATCTTGTTTGGGTGATTGCTAAGAGTTGTTTGCTTGACACATGCACAAAGAGGTATCTAAGTCTTTTTGTAAAAATGTTGAAACCATGCTTGTCTAAGGTTTGAATGGTGGTTGTAATGCTGCATTTTTGCTCTAGGCTAGTTAAATTTCAGTATTTTGGTTGGCCTAGCAAGAGGCTTGAGCTTTAAGTCTCCTTGGTTTGTCTTGGCCAAACTTCTCACAACCAACCTTAGAGGTTGTTGGAGAAGAACTTGGCTTGCCAAACTAGGCAAGTACCATCTCAAGGAAGGGTTGTCTCTCTTGGAAAACCCTAGGTTAGGTTGGATTCATTTAAAAACCCTAATTGTTCACCTACATCTAACCCTATTTTTCTGAGGTGTGTTTTTGTAAATATTATTTGTTAATCTAGGTTTTTATGTTAGCTAGTCTTTATCCTTTTATTTTATGAGTTAGTGGTTTTTTTTTCATGTTAGAGAACTAAAATTTAGCACATTTTAAACCCTACTTCTGTTTCTGTTTGCCCTAAATCAGTCCTAACATACCTTCCACGACTTCCTCCACAATTCCCTTCCTCCCTCGCTATCCTTCCCAATCCACTCGGCTTCATCCACTCCATTACTGTACACCCTCGGCATCCTGCTGTACACCCTCGCTGTCCCTTTTTCCAACTCGGCTGCTCCTTTTAAACCCTGCTGAACCCACAGCTTTCCACAGTGTCCTCACTGCCCCTTTTTTCCATCCACTTACAAATCCGTGGCCTCCCTCCTACTCTGCCCTTCACACAGGTCTGCCACAAGGGCAACCCTTGTGTGCCCTAACTCACCTTTTACCTACACACAGTAAACAAAAAACTGAGTTAGTTTGCATATCTTTTCAGAATAGTGCAAGTATTGTGAAGTTACTTTTTGACACTATAATATTGTTTTGCAAGGGTCTGACTTTCTTATTTCTGAAAATGCATTTGTGACTACCTACAGATCAGGATTGTACCTGGGTCAATATTCATTGGATGTTTATGTAATACATGCTGATTATTCCTTGTATAAAGTGACATTTGTTGACAAACTTCAGTGCTGATATATATTCGCATTTTGACATAATAATTGTTTATGTGATTGATGTTGGATTAACCATACATATTCATACTCTTACATTTATTGATATTGGGTTGATATTATCAAATGTAATAATTGGTTATGAGTTGTCTCACTATATGCTTATATCTCTGAATAACGAATGAGCGTCACAACCACCGTTGAATGCCTATTTGGTTATTGGTTGAAGGTGTGTTGGCAATATAGTCTTTCGATCCAATATTGGTTGATATATAAGTGAGTACTTTCCTACATTGCATGTTGAGGTAATGGTTGACTTGCTCCACAGTCCTGATTACTATATATATGCACGTTCTTACCTTTCATTAGATGAACTAATCTTTATTGGTTAAAGTAAAATTGACTCCATTAGGCACTGGTCTAACTACAAGGTTGCATAGAGAATATATTTTGTGGTTGTCTTAGTGTTCTACAGGATCCATTGAGGATACTTCTCCTTGGAGGTTTCGACTTCCAAAGAAGTTAGAACGGTGACCGAGGTGACATTGGGTCACTATTCTTAGTTTTGTTTACTGGGAATTATCCCTACTAATTTGCCCGGTAACAGGCCCACCACTACAGCTCGGAGAACTAGGGCATCAATTTTTTGGAGGATCTATTCACGGATTTGGGAAAAGGAGTACATTGCTCAACTCGCCTTCAAGAGGCGCATTTATTCCTCCAATCAATTTTTCAAGATCTCAAAGTTGAAAAATTAGGGTTTCTCTGTCAAACCCTAGGTCAAGCTTGAAGCAATTTTTAGAAAGGCAACATTACTGGTAAGTACTATCTCTCTTCTATTTCCATTTGAGGTTCTCATATTATCAAAATGACAAACAACACCAAGTTTGATGAGAAGCTTGAGGGAACTAAGAATTTCAGAGCATGGAAATATAGAGTCATGCTCATTCTTGAAAGAACATGACCTAGAAGATTTCATAAAAGAGGAAGTTGAAGAACCAGGAGGAGATGAGGCCAAAGCAAAACACAAGAAGGATATGATCAAGGCCAAGAGAATCATAGCTGACTCTATCAAAGATCACCTGATTCCTCAAGTGTCTTCAAGGAAGACTCCAAAGGAAATGTTTGATGCATTGTCCAATTTATTTGAAGGAAGGAACATCAACAGAAAGATGACCTTGAGAAATCAACTCAAGGGTGTGAAGATTCAGAAATCAGAGACCATGCAGTCATACTTCACTAGGGTATCCCAAATTAAAGAACAATTAGAAGCTATTGGTGACATGGTGGAAGAAGCAGAAGTTGTGATGACCACCTTGAATGGTCTCCCAAGGGAATGGGAATCTTTCGCTCGTGGCTTATGCTCTAGAAAGAAGTTGATCAAGTTCAAAAAATTATGGGAAGAATGTATACAAGAAGAAAGAATAACAGTCAAAGAAGAAAAGTTAAATGACAATAAAGACCAAGCCTTGGCAGCTCATACCAAAGGAAAGAACAAAAGGAAGGATCATGAACATTCTCCTAGAAAAACTCAAAGATTTCAAAGGATCAAAGGGACTAAGAAAGACTTCTCATCCTTTGAAAGTTTTACTTGTCACAAGATGGGACACATTGCAAGAAACTATCCCCTTAAAGCTGAACAATTCAAGAAGAGAAACAAAAGATTTCATACCCATGCAATCGAAGATGATGAACAAAATGATGAAAAGAAGGCCAAATAAGATGAAGATTCCAGTGAAGAATATGTCTTGATTTCAGCCCTTACTAGTTCAGTTTCTCATGGAAGTGACACTTGGCTCGTGGACAGTGGAGCCTCCAAGCATATGATAGGTTACAAAGATTCTCTCTCACATCTTGTGCAGAAAGATTCTCCACACAAAGTGAAGCTTGGAGAGGATTACCAATACCCTATCAAAGGGATGGGAGAAGCCTCTTACAATTTGGATTCCGGAAAGTCCATGAAGATGAAGGAAGTCTTATATGTCCCTGGTTTGAAAAAGAATCTCCTTTCTATCTTAGCTTTAGATAAGAAAGGTATCAAAGTTGCTTTTGTAGATGGTGAAGTCCTCATGTGGCCAAAAGGGAAGACAATAGATGATGCAGTTGTGATTGGAATTGAAGAAGGAGTACTCTACAAATTGAAGGGACATGCAGATTCAGCCTTAATAGCTAGTACCATGAGTCCTTGTGAGTTGTGGCATAGAAGACTCGCTCATGTACATTACAAAGCATTACCAATAGTGAGCAAAGTGGTGACAAGATTACCAGAAATCCAGGTTGATCATGAAGTAATGTGCAAAGGATGTGCACAAGGAAAGAATACAAAGAATCCATTTCCAAGCAGTGACAGTAAGGCGAAAGGCATCTTGGATATTATTCATTCAGACATTTGTGGACCTGTTATCACCTAAGCTGTAGTTACCCCTATGGATGGATCCAGTCATGGATGGCAATAGGGAAGGGCAACTCAAGAGGTGCAACCACGATCACCTCGACCTCCAATATATGGTTGTCACGCCAGTCGAGGCAACCTTCGCTTTATGTTGTCTAGCCCAAACAACAAAGGGGGAGACCCGATCTACTCCCGACAGGAGAGATCAAAACCAAGACACCAAATCAGGGTATTTCTAAGTGAAGTTAGGTGTATGGTTTATCCTAGACCTAAGGGTAAAGTCACAAGCCAAGTGAGGGTTTCAATAAGTATAGCTTTGGTTCATAGTTGATGTAATAGTGACTTATAATGTTTGAAGTGAGATCTAGGGCTAGTGTACTAGTTCAATGTTGGAAAGTCCACTGCCTTGGGAACTGTGTCCAATGCAGGGAAATTAAGGTTTGTATTGGGGCTAACTAGTACGGATGACAAGCTTGACCATGATACATGATAGCATCAAGGGTTTAGTTCACCATGCATAGGTCAATCCACAAGTCAATCCAACAATCTAGGAAGGTTGAACTAACTTGGAGAGAAACCAGTGCCTTGGGAATTGGGAAGTGGAGTCAAAGTAGGTTTGACTTGTGGTTTAGGACTCCTAGTACTTGGGACAAGTGGGCAATGGAGGTCTTGATGGATGAATGTATCTAGATCTAGGTTTGACCCAAGTGGACCACAATCCCTTAAAACAAGGAATGCAATCCCCAAGGCAAAATTTGACAGAATGACAGTCTAGACCCAGGTTTTGAATTATTCCGGTTCTGAATCTCCAAAAATCTCAAGTACCCAGTTCCTAGAAGTGAGTAAACTCTCTTCTTCAAGGTGGTGCGACTTTGCCCAAGGAGGCTTAAAAGTGGGGTTAGGTGGGTCAAAACAAGTCGGATGGCATCCAAACTTTAGATCCGGGTAGATCGGTCAAGTAGGAGTATGGATCTGTAATTTCGTGGTAATCCAACGGTTAGATCTTAGTAGATCTGAGTTTAAGGGTTCCAAGTGGCCCAAAATGGGGATTAAATCCCTTAAAATGTGGAATGGGGCCCACAAGGTGAATTTCAGGAAAGTGACAACCTGGGTGTATGTTATTGGATGTGTAGATGTCAAATCAAGTGGAATCTCAAACACCCACCACTTAGATCTAGGTCAACCTGCTCAATCAATGAAGTGCGCCTTGCTTGGGAGAAGCCAAGTTGGTATGGGAGAGGGGTCAAACGGAAGCCAATCCTCACCAAACTATAGATCCGGGATGCCGTGGATGCTATAGAGGTGGGTTTTCAATATTATACCCAACAACCCACTAGATCTAAGTAGATCTGAGAAAATGTAAAAATGGGGTTTTGATTAATTTAGGGTTTTAAGATGTTTTAGACAATTGGATAGATCATGGAGATAGAACTTACCTTGAGATCATACCTGAATGATGTGGATGAGATGCCTTGATGTTGAGGAAGATTCTCGCAGAGATCAAATGAGAGATTGTTGATTTTGCTTGCCGAAATGATGCCCTAGCCCACAAGTGCGCCTTCCTCTACCTGTCAAACCAAGGAATGAAAATTCAATCAGTAAGATCAAGTATGGAAGAAATACAAGAGAAATGCAAATAGTAACATGAAATAGAAGGTCCTGGGACAGTAATACTCCATGTTACCAACGAAGAGCTCCAAAGAAGAAGTAGGGAGAGTCTTCCCCTGCCAATACCTCCTCCTCCAAGCAAATCGGCCTCCACCTGTAGATGCAAAATCGTGGTACAAAATATATGGCAAACAATATCTTCAATAACTCAGTGCAAAGGAAGAACCAACGAACGAACACCAAAAACATTCACCACAACACTGGAGATAGATGCAATAATAATTTTCTATTCCAATAATCCAGAGCCAAAAGTCCCTTTTACAATGAGAGGCTCTCTCCTTTAAATAGGAAGGAGAGGCACCAAAACCCTAACCACTTTTTGAATGAGTGGCTAAGATTAAAAGATACAAATGTCTAATCAATGGTTGAGATGAGCTCAACAATAAAATACATGGATCACTAATAAAATATAATGTAAGTGGACGAAATCACCCTAGAAGAGGGGAATCCCACCAAATCATGATGATAAAATATCATAAGAGGCTTATGGTGGGTCCAAGGGGTAATTTTATCCCTCCTTGGTCAATCCCCATAGCACAATAACCAACAAATAATCATGAATGTACCAAATCGTGCCTCCATAGTGAAGTCGTGGTCCTCAAAAGACGTCAAAAATCCACAGAAAGTGCCATAAGTGATGGATGCGGGCCCCGATGAAGCTGAAACTGCTGGAGAAGGTGTGGAAGGTCCCGATCTATCATCACTGATCATCCCATGCCATAACTTTGCCTCAGTAGCCCAAATCGATTTCCTCAATAGCCATTTCTACCAATCCTGAAATGCCTCGGGAAGCGTGAAACTGTCCCAAACAGCCTCCTGGAGTGCTGGCGCTGTCAAGGTGAGGGCACCAGTGTGTCCGGAAGGGGGGTAATATGGTAAAAACAAGTGGCTGGACCACCCCCTCCATCATCAGCGCCCTAGGTCAACCGGATAAAAATCACATCGGCTCCGACAGGGCCTCCGACAGACCAAAACTGCACTAGGACAGCCTACTGAGGCTAAATCATCACTATAAGTGCCCGGAACTGAAAACAAACTGTCCCATTGGACTCAGAAGGTCCAAATCCATCCAAGATGTGTACTCATACACCATATGAATCTCTGCATGATCAAAATAAATATCCAATATACCGGATCAAGGCCAATAATAATGCGTTGTACATATACAAACACTGCTGCAACCCCAGAATCATCATCATAACCCTGTAGCTGCTGCATAGAGTCATCATGTATGTATACATAGACCATATATCATCTATCCATATCATCATAAGGTCCAACATCTCATGTCCCATGGTCCTCCATGGTCAAACTAGGTCTAACCAAGACCAAATATAACTCAGACCATCATCCAAGGCTGCTGCAAAGTGTCAAGGTTAATACATGCTCTACAACTTATTCAAATAGCAATTATAACACATAATGATCATAACTGGCGATCTACATCCAAATATATAGTGTCGTTAATTATTATTATTACTCAGACTAGACTTTCAGGATCATACTCACTTCATAGTTGTGATCAATTTGCTAGTGAAGGGTGAAGGCTAAATTAAATGGCTAGGCTATGGGATGACTCAACTGTCTTGACTTTGTGACACTTTGGCAAGGGAAAGGGAATACACCATAGTATATACTGAATGAGCAATAACACAGGGAATGGCGGTGTCTCACAAATGGATGAGTTGTTTAAAGAGGGTTTATTCACCTTCACAGATGCGCACAATCCATAATACAAATAAGGCCAGCAATTGTTTAGATATAGCATTTAAGTTCCATTGCTTTTTGGGCTTGAAGTTTCCATAGCCTTGATCTATGTGTGTTTACAAACACATTGCATAGATTTACATTTTTCTTTTAGGCTTTCTGCTGCAGGTGTGTTTTTAAGGCACTTGTTTACCTGAGCACTTCTAGGTGTGTCATGGACAGCTTGTTTACCTAGGTATTTATTTTCCACAAGATATAACATTTTATTTTCATTGCCATGTTCATTTGGCATGCCTCTTATTCATGTGTGTTTAGAAACACATTGCATGAATGGGCTTTTCATACAAGATATAGCATTTCATTTTCCAGATTTTGTATTGATGGCAGCACTAAAAGTTTCAGGTTTAGCCAACACAACTTTAGTGACTAGGGGGAATTCACAAGGAACTCTAACTCACCATAGGTAAGTTTTGTCACCAACTCAGAGCCGAGACACAATAAACAGGGAAGCTCATCCAATACAGAGGCTACAGTGGGGAAAAGTCCTCCATGCCACTAGTCAAGTAGTAAGTCCGGGTGATAATCTAAAAGGTAGGCTATGGATGGATGAAGACAATGAAATGATGGAGCCAACACTAGCAAGCCAAAGTATGGTGTAATGATCACCTCTATTCTCCCTAAGGAGGGTATGTACCAATGAGTATGAATAGTGAACTTCTAAGTCTGAGTAGGGACAATATAATATATATAATAGATCAACCAGGTCCATATATCTATATGATCGCCAGATCATGACACTAAGTGCTAAGACATGCTATAAGAATAAGTATAAAAGCAATCTAACCATAACACCATGATATACCTGCTGAGTCATATACCTGAAAGCTCATCCACCTGTACCATCATCTGTCCTCTGAAACTGCTGCTGCAACTCTGGGCACTACTGACTGCTCTGTACCAATGGTATAATGGCTATATCGGTCATCTCTCTGAGTGTCCTGAAACTCAGTCATGGCATGGGGAATACAACTGCTGTCCACAATCGGATAGTGATCCAATATAGATGCTCATCTCGGCATCTCAAATGCAAGGGAACTGGCTGAATAGTGTACTGGAATGAGAAAAATAATGTATGGTAGCCCGGCTACTATATATGTGATAACAGGACCAATGTCAACTACTTCTCTAAGCAGATATGTTTATTATTCTTCTTTTATTGATGATTATTCTCGCAAAACGTGGATTTATTTCTTAAAGAATAAAGATGAAGTATTTGGAAAGTTCAAGGAGTTTAAGGCTCTTGTGGAAAACCTCTCTAAAAAAAGGATCAAGACCTTAAGATCAGATAATGGAGGAGAATTCACATCAAGTGAATTCAAAGATTTATGTAAAGAAGCTGGGATTAAGAGGGAGCTTACCATTCCCTATAATCCCCAACAAAATGGTGTGGCTAAAAGAAAGAATAGATCTATCATGGAAGTAGTAAAAGCCATGATCCATGATCAAGATCTTCCTATGCACTTATGGGCCGAAGTAGCTAGAACCGCATTCTATGTGCAGAACAGAATCTCTCTCAGTGCTCTTGGAAACAAGACTCCAGAAGAGATGTTTCCTGGTGAGAAGCCCGAAGTCAGTCACCTAAAAATATTTGGTTGTCCAGTATTCATACATATTGCCAAGGAGAAGACATCAAAGTTGGACCCTTCAGGAAAGAAGGGGATATTTGTGGGTTACAGTGAGCAATCAAAAGCTTACCAAATCTACATCCCAGGATATTGTCAGATTGAACTCGGCAGAGACGTTACATTTGATGAGGATGCAGCTTTTAGCAAGTATAGAAAGAATCGTGAGAATGAGGAGGAGCACGAAGCTCCTAGAGTTACAAAAACTGACAACACACGAGTCAGAAATATTGAAGAAGAGCATGTACCAGAGGTTCATGACATAACAGAACCTCAAAAACCTGAGGAGTCAACTCATGAGATGATTTCACAAAAAAGAAGACCAACTTGGGCACGAGAAATAATTCAAGATGCAGAAAAGTATGGTGCTCCAGAAGGTACATGCAGAGAAAGCAAGAAACAAAGGCCATACTCCAATTATGTGGCCTTGATGTGTAACGTCGTTGATGAAGAACCTACATGTTTTGAAGAAGCAGCAAAGAAGAAGGAATGGTTGGATGCCATGATTGAAGAATAACAGTCCATCATAAAGAATGATGTTTGGGATGTGGTATCGAGACCGAAAGACAAGTCAGTAGTATCTTCAAAGTGGATTTTCAAAACAAAGCATTCAGCAGATGGGAGTATTGAAAATACAAGGCAAGATTCGTAGCTCGGGGGTTCTCTCAAAAAGAAGGAATTGATTATGAGGAGACTTTTGCTCTTGTGGATATATACACTTCAATCAGAACCGTCCTCGCTTTGGCAGCTAAGATGAAATGGAAGTTAAACCAAATGGACATAAAGACAGCTTTTTTGAATGGTAAGATAGAAGAGGAAGTGTACATCAAGCAACCGGAAGGTTTTGAAACAGATGACAGGAAGACACATGTGTGTAGATTGAAGAAGGCATTGCATGGGTTGAAACAAGCACCTAGAGCGTGGTACGGAAGAATTGATGGTTCCTTTATGAGCTTGGGCTTTACCAAGAGTAAAGCAGATTCCAACCTTTATTATAAGGTTGTAGATGATGAACCCATGATATTATTATTGTATGTGGATGATCTATTCTTGACAGGTGAAGATAAGCCCATCAGTGAGTGTAAGAAGAAGCTTGCTTCATAATTTGAGATGAAAGACCTTGGTATGATGCATTACTTTTTAGGTTTTGAGGTGTGGCAGTGTCCAGACAAGATTTTCCTAAATCAAGGAAAATATATTGTTGAGATCCTAAAAAGATTTGGAATGATGGATTGTAAGGCTATGACTACGCCGATGACGACAAACTTGAAGCTCTTAAATGATGCTTCATCGGAGACAGTGGATGTTACATTGTACAGACAGATCATTGTCTCGTTGATGTATTTAACAAATACAAGACCGGATATATGTGTTGTTGTGAACACCTTGAGTTAGTATATGGTAGAGCCTAGACATGGTCACTTGGTTGCAGCAAAACATGTGATGAGGTACCTAAAGGGTACATTGGATTGTGGTCTCAGATATGTATCAAATAGTGAGATCAGATTGCACGGTTATATAGATTCAGATTGGGCAAGAAGTGTCGAAGACAGAAAAAGTACTTTAGGATACTGTTTCAGTTTGGGATCAGGTATGATCTCATGGCTCAGTAGAAAACAGACCAGTGTTGCTCTCAGTACGGCAGAAGCTGAATACATTGCAACATGTTCAGCTTGTAGAGAAGCAATTTGGCTTCGCAAGCTGTTGGCAGGATTGTTTGATACTAAGATAGATGTGACTGATATCCTTTGTGATAATCAAAGTTGTATCAAGATGTCAGAAAACCCGGTGTTCCATGATAAATCGAAGCATATCAAAATCAAGTATCACTACATCCAAGATATGGTGCAGAAGGGAGTTGTAAAGCTCAAGTATGTTTCTACAGAGGAACAAGTTGTTGATGTGTTGACTAAGCCTCTGTCTCGAATAAAGTTTGAATACTTTTGAGACAAGCTTGGTGTGGTCCGAAAGGATCTCCCTCAAAAGAGGGAGTGATGATGATGATGTGGTTTCCTGGAGCTGTGGTGTGGCAACTCAGTCTAGGATTGGTATGTCAGTCTGACAAGGTCTATTTGATCCCGAAAGGGATTGGTATGTTAGCTTGGCAAGGCCTATTTGATCCTAGGGGGATTGGTATGTCTGACTAGGCTTGTTTGGTCCGAAAGGATTAGCAAGTCAGACAAGGCCTGTTTGGTCCCCAGGTAGATTGGTATGTCTGACTAGGCTTGTTTGGTCTGAAAGAATTAGCAAGTCAAACAAGAGTTGTTTGATCTACCTGAGTGCCCACTATAGAGCAATTCTTGATGTACACTGATGTTGTTCCAGCGTTCATATGTTGATGATGATGTTGTTCCAGCATTCACGTGCTAATGATGATGATGTTGATGATGTCCCAACAGTTCCTTGTTGATGATGACGATGATGTTGATGATGTCCCAGCAGTTATGTGTTGATGATGATGTTGATGATGATGTTCTAGCAATTCCATATTGATGATGATGATGATGATGATGCTCCAGATATATGATGTTGTTTCAAAACTTCCTATGACATACAGAGATTCACCAGTCAGTTGTACAGTTGTTGATGTTGATGTATGTAGAATACCTTCCTAGTTAAGAGGGAGTGTTAAAGAAATGTAACTTCGGAAGATATTCTAATTGTATTTGTTTATTATATTATTATTCCTCCTTCGGGAGATGTATCAGCTTTGTAGTGGTTATTTCCTCACCTAGTCCTGCGGAGCAAGGAGGTGAGATGGAGTAAGGGACAGCTAATTCTAAGTGTCCCCTAGAGTCTCAAGTTACGGTTTGCTGGACACCCAGTCATGGCGGCTCTAGAAAAGATCCTCACGGAGTCTTTTGAAGGCACGGATGTGAGTTGCAAGGTTCATGTTAGATGATCAGTGGTGGTTTCCCTACACTATACCCATTTGTGAGGCACCACCCTTCCCTGTGTATTATCATGGTATGCTTATGTCAATGGGTCCCGCTCTCCCTGTTTACCTGAGGGGTCACATGGTCTTGGTCCTCGTCTTCCCTTATCCTTCACCTCGTTTATCCACCTCACCCAAAGTTAGCTAAGTGGTCAAGACTGTAAGTTGTGCATAGCATTGTGTCTTTGTTAGAGGTGGTGGGCCCACCTCACCCGAGGGCTTGTATTTATTGAGATATTTATGTTTTGATCACCATATCAGCATTATATTGTTTTAAGTAATGTACTAACATAAATAAGGAAGCCTTGATGCTTCATGTTGCTTACAGGTTTTCAGCCATTGCCATTTTGACCAGATTTGACTTGGTCAAACCAGGTTGACCAGGACAAAAATGGGCCCGAAAAAATATTGCGATCAAGATTTCGATTTTGGTCATTTGATATCTCTTGGGGTCCCGTATGAGCCTCCAAGTGTCAGAAGTTGAAAAAGTTGAGGCGTTGAGGAGATTTTTAATTATTATGGGCCACCAGTGACCTGTTTTAATTAAAAATCATGGATTTTGGGCAAACAGTTCCTAATTGATGGATCAGGGTCGTTCAAGTGACCATATCTACCATATTTAGGGTCTACGATTGCATTGCAGCAGACGATTCGTCAATCCGGGCATTATAAGTGGGTCAAAAGCCCATATTACATCTTCAGTAATAAAAACCAACAATAAATTAAATGGAAAATCAAATATGGCAAATGTAACTATGGAAAAGTGGCAAATGCAATGGTTGGCTAATACAAGGGTGACTTCTAAGGTACTTCTACTATGTTTGGACATTATATTTTTGTGTTGTGGGGCCCTCACTTGCCCAGCTCACCATGAGGGGCGAATTTGCCCATAGGGAGCGTTTTTCCACTTAGCAAAAATCATAATTTTGATGTTATATCTTATTTGGATCATAGTATAGTGGCATGGGGGGCTAAAACAGCCCATACGCACCCCCCAACCACCATTGTATTGGTTTTATGGGCCCCACGAGTTGGCCCCATCTCCACTTGGGCGTTTTTGAGGGTAATACGCCCCCCCTCTAGAGCTCATCCCCACCATCGATTTGGCACTTGAGAGAGAGCATCTTAGCCATCGATTTTTGGAGGGAATTAGGGTTGTATTAGGAGCATTCTCTACTTAAGATAGAAGCTCTCCCATTTGTACTTCTTCTTGGCATTTTTCAGACTTGAGATTGAGCAATAGAGAGACAATTCTTCCAAATTTGCTTGTGATATGGTGGTGAATGCTTATGGTGTTGATTGTTAGCTTATTGCTGGTGCATTGCTGAGTAGTTTTGTGGTTTCTCCATCCTTCTTTGGCCAAAAACGAATTGCAAGTGATTTGACCACTTGAGGAGGGCGCAGATCTTGAGTTAGCAGCTCCCAATTGTTTCTCTCTTCGGGATTTTAACAAGGGAAGTGAAATTTACTGTTGTATCTCGCTTTCCTTCACTATTTGTCTTTCATTTGTTGATTTCCTTGGTTATTTGCTATAGTTTCTTATTCATTCTCTCTGTGGCAGGTACAAGGGCACATTGGTCAACTGGCTGCATCAAAAACGCTAAGGGAAAACGCATTTGCTGCTTAGCACTTGGTCTCCGGGGTTTGTCTTCAGCACCAAAACGCATTCATCTTCATTATCCGGGTACAATCCTTGCTTGTCTGTTGCATTTCAGTTTCATTTGCAAATGTTAAGCTGCAAACAATAAAATAAACCCCAAATATTAAAAAAAAACTCAATTTTCAACCGTTAAAACTCTTTTTTCTTTCCAAACCCGCTTATGAAACATTGTCAAATGCTTATATCTGAAGTCTCATCTTGATTGGACTCCATTTACCCTTAGGATTAGCACTGCTCTGTTTGGCAAAAACGCCCTCCTTGGGGTGTTTTTCTCTTTCTGCTTGACTAGGTCACTTTGGGGTTCTGGGTAGTTTAGATTTGGTTTTAAATCATCATTTTACCTTAAGAAATCAAGCTACCATTTGTTGGAAGTGTGTTTAAACATAAATTTATCACTGCCCTAGGTTCACTAAGCTACTGATCTAACCCTTTTCCTTGGGCAGTTTACTTCATCATTTCACTTCCAATTCACTGTGCATCCTTAGACTATTTCAGCCACATAATCACCTATCTAATCTCTCTATCTCATCATGTTTGATTGCTAGTCACATTCTATATCACTCTCACTTTACCATTTGTGTCCATCTATTGGCTGAAATCAGACTTAGGGTCTCATTAACACTCACTTCTTGTTTATATCTTTTTATCTTTTGGGATTTTGGTGTCTTTTTGTCTCTCAACCATCACTAGTTGAGAAGGGTCTCCCCCTGGATTAGGCTACGTGCCCTATCTGAAGTGACAAACGCCTTGTCTGGTGTGATTACCGCTCTTCGGACGGTGGACTTGGCATTTGTTGGTTACACCTACCTGGTTGCTCACCCTCTACCATCTCGGACGAGATATCTTTCATTAGCAGCTAGAGTTTGTGTGATAACAGAGAGAAAGAAGAAGTTCGCTAGTGAAGAGAAGTTGTTGCTTTGTCTTGGGGTTTTTACACTATCTTGGTGAATTCTATATTGAGGAAGTTTTGCGAGGTTTTCTCCCTTGTGGTTTCCCCGAGGAAAATATTGTGTTGTTTGTGTTGTTGTGCTTGTCTTTCTTTCAATGATCCTATTGTTGCAAATGATTTAAAATCATCATGCTAAACAAGTAAAAACTTAATAGTACATGTTCATAATGACTCAATTATATGTCTAGCAAGCTTATAAATATTGACACATGAACTTTAATAATGTCCTAAGGCTCAAAAATCAGGATGACCATTCCAGCTTTGGAGGAGCGGGTGAAAAACTCGTTGATTATACAACGCTTATTCAACATTGCATAATTGACAAGGAAACAACACCATGGAATGATCATCGTTGATAAAAAAGTCCTAGCAGGCCAAGTTCTTTACATAAGACCGCCTTGCTAGCACATTTTTACAATATCCCCAAGGGGGTATGAACATGCAATTATTACAAAAGGGGCAAAAATGGCCCTGAAAAAGACTTCTGAACTTCTAAACATTGATAATGAACATTGAACATGTTCACAACACAAGCGGCTCACAAGAAATCCAACTATGGTACAAAATAGTTGGGAACAATGTCTAACACTTGGTTGATTTTGCTAGACACATGTTGTCTTCTCCCAAGTGATTTTCCCCCTTCTCATGCACACGTGGACTTCATGAGGTATATTCCATCATCATTAGAGAGGGCGAACCCTGTTAGACTATTTGGAAGAGTGGTCATGAGCTTTGACCACCTTCTTGATGACATTTGGACCATTATCCTCACATTTGGACCATTGCACAGAGTTTGAGGAGTTGGTTAGAGGGGCGCTCCACCATTTTGGACTTCATTCATCATCATTGGACCATTCTAGGAGGACATCATCATTACTTCTAGACCATTCCTTGTCACACGTGCCAAGTTTGTTGGAGATTCCTTCATTCTAGGAGGGCGCACTTGTTCCCTTTAAATTGTTTGGATCATTGGACTAGTGTATTAATGATGACAAGTTGTTACAATTGATTTGACAAAGATGTGGATAAGGTTGGATTTGTTAGTTGGATGTTGGTCCATCTATTATTACTTTTGACTAGCTCAAGAGGGTGTTGTTATCACATATATAGTAGCTAGGCTACCATACTTTATTTTTTTGATGCCAGTACACTATTCAGCCAGTTCCCTTACATTTGAGATGCTGAGATGAGCATCTATATTGGATCACTATCAGATTTTGGACAGCAGTTGTATTCCCCATGCCATGACTGAGTCTCAGGACACTCAGACAGATGACCGATGTAGCCATTATACCATTTGTACAGAGCAGTTAGTAGTGCCCAGAGTTACAGCAACAGTTTCAGAGGACAGATGATGGTTCAGATTGATGAGCATTCAGGTATATGACTCAGCAGGTATATCATTGTGTTATGGTTATATTGCGTTTATACTTATTCTTATAGCATGTCTTAGCACTTAGTGTCATGATCTGGCAATCATATAGATATGTGGACCTCGTTGATCTTATTACATATACTATATTGTCCCTACTCAGACTTAGAAGTTCACTATTCATACTCATTGGTCTTACCCTCCTTAGGGAGAATAGAGGTGATCATTCCACCATGCCTTGGCTTGCTAGTGTTGGCTCCATTATTCATTGTCTTCATCCATCCATTGCCTACCTTTTAGTTTATCACCCTGACTTACTACTTGACTAGTGACATGGAGGATCTTTTCCCCACTGTAGCCTCTGTATTGGATGAGCTTCCCTGTTTATTGTGTCTCTGCCCTGAGTTGGTGACAAAACTTCCTTTGGTGAGTTGGATTGTAGGCCTAAATCATTCTGGTCGGTTGTCCCGATGTTTGGCATTGGCTCGAACTCCCCCTAGTCACTTGAGATGTTGTTGGCTAAAACTGAAAGCTCATGTACTACTTATGGAAACTGATAAATTCGCCCATGGAAACTAAAAGGGCAAGAGCGATGAACTACTGAAAAATACTCCTCGAAGAGTATAAGAAAGGTCCAAAAAAGCAATGATTCTTAAAAGCTATATCTAAACAATTGTTGACCTTATATATGTATAAAAAACATGCCCTGGATGCAAGCTGCAACTAGTTGTGCTTATCAGCACACCTGAGATCCGAAGGGTTATGTAGGCCAAAAAAGGCCATTAAATGAAATTGAATGATCCTAATGAACCTGGATCAACTTGATGTAGACATGATGCCTAAGTTGAATAAGCACTCTCTAAACAACTTATCCATTTGTGAGACACCGCCATTCCCTGTGTTGTTGCTCATTCAGTATATACTATGGTGTGTTTTCCCTTTCCCATTGCCAAAGTGTCACAAAGTTAAGTCGGTCAAGTCATCCCTTAACCTAGTCAGTTATTTTAGCCTTCACCCTTCACTAGCAAATTGATCACAATTGTGAAGTGAGTATGATCTTGAAAGTCTAGTCTGAGTAATAATAATAATTAATGACATTATATATTTGGATTTAGATCGCCAGTAATGATTACTTTGTGTTATAATTGTTATTTGAATAAGTTGTAAAGCATGCATTAACCTTTGACACTTTGCAGCAGCTTCCGATGATGGTCTGAGTTATATTTGGTCATGTTGACTTGGTCAAACCTAGTTTGACCAAAGTCAACCATAGGACAAGAGATGGTTGGACCTTGTGATGATATGGATTGATGATATATGGTCTGTGTACATGTATATGATGATTCTATATAGCAGCTACAGGGTTATGATGATGATTCATGTTTTACAGCAGTATTTGATCATTTACAGATTATTATTATTTGACCTATGCCGATATATTGGATATATATTTTGATCATGCAGAGACTCATATGGTGTATGAGTACACATCTTGGATGGATTTGGACCTTCTGAGTCCAATGAGACAGTTTGTTTTTAGTTCCGGGCACTTACAGTGATGATTGAGCCTCAGTAGGCTATCCCAGTGTAGTTTTGGTCTATCGGAGACACTGTCAGAGCAGATGTGATTTTTATCCGGTTGACCTAGGGCGTTGTGCTTGGAGGGGGTGGTCCAGCCACTTGTTTTTACCATATTACCCCCCTCCCGGACACACTGGTACCCTCACCTTGACAGCGCAGGCACTCCAGGAGGCAGTTTGGGGCAGTTTCACGCTTCCCGAGGCATTTCAGGATTGGTAGAAATGGCTATTGAGGAATTCGATTGGAGCTACTGAGGCAATGTTTTGGCATGGGATGATCAGTGATGATGGATTGATGTCTTCCACACCTCCTCCAGCAGTTTCAACTTCATCGGGGCCCGCATCCATCACTTATGGCACTTTCTGATGATTTCTGAGGTCTTTTGAGGCCTACGATTTGACCATAGAGGCACGATTTGGTATATTGATTACTATTTTATTATTATTGTGCTATGGGGATTGACCAAGGGTGGCTAAAATTACCCCTTGGACCCACCATAAGCTTCCTATTATATTTTGTCATCATGATTTGGTGGGATTCCCCTCTTCTAGGGTGATTTTGTCCACTTATATTATATTTTATTAGTGATCCATGTATTTTATTGTTGAGCTCATCTCAACCATTGATTAGACATTTGTATATTTTAATCTTAGCCACTCATTCAAAAAGTGGTTAGGATTTTGATGCCTCTCCTTCCTATTTAAAGGAGAGAGCTTCTCATTGTAAGGGGTCTTTGGCTCTTGGATTATTGGTATACAAAAACTTTCTTGTGGTCTCCTTTGCATCTGGTGTTCTTAGATGGTGATTGGAAAGTCTATTGCAACCTAGAATTTGGAATTTGTGGTAAGATCTATCTTTTTTTGGAAATCATTGTCTTGTCTACAGGAGGGCGACTTCAACAAGGGCGATTTTGCAAGGCTTCTTAAAATCGACTTTCTTGGCATTTGCTTGTATCAGGGGGTTATCATTAGTATCATTGTGATCTATGCTATCTTTCTGTTACTTCTCTTGTGGCATTAGTCTTATCTCTTGATTGCATCAAATCTGATATTGTTGACGTTTGTTGTGCAGGAGAGAGGGCGCATTGGCTTCTTGGATCAAATCGACTTCATAGAAAACTACCTCAAAGCTTCTTAAATTGATCGGGTTTGCATAGATCATCATCATCAAGGCATCTACAAGGTTACCCAGGTAAGATCCACAAATTTATTTCTCTTATCTTGATCCAATCCATTGACATAGCTCATAAATTGATAAAACCCTTATTATTTCAAACCCTCATTGATACATTTTCTCAGATCTACTAAGATCTAGTGGGTTGTTGGGTATAATATTGAAAACCCACCTCTATAGTATCCACGGAATCCCGGATCTATAGTTTGGTGAGGATTGGCCTCCATTTGACCCCCTTCCCAGGCCAACTTAGCCTCTCCAAGTGAGGTCGCACTCCTTGGGGAAGGTGAGTTACCTTAGATCTAGTTGATGGGTAGTTGAGATCCCGCTTGTTTCATGATCTACACATCCAATAACCTACCCCCAGATTGTCACTTTTCTAATTTCTACCTTGTGGGCCCTATTCCACATTTTAAGGGATTTATTCCCCATTTTGGACCACTTGGTATCTTCAAGCTTAGATCTAGTAAGATCTAGCCATTGGATTGCCTTGAAATTGTAGATCCATACTCTCACTTGCTTAAACTACTTGGATCTAAAGTTTGGATGCCATTGGACTTGTCTTGAGTCATTTATCCCACTTTTTAGCCTCCTTGGGTAAAGTCGCACCACCTTGGAGAAGTGAGTTGGTCCACTTCTAGGACTTGGGTGCATGAGATTTTTGTGGATTTGGAACGGGCACACCTTAAAACCTAGGTCTAGTTGGTCACCTTGTCAAATCTTGCCTTGGGGATAGCATTCCTTGTTTTAAGGGATTGTGGTCCACTTAGGTCAAAGCATTAAATCTCTAGATCTAGACCTACTCATCCATCAAGTCTTTAATTGCCCACTTGTCTCATGAAATAGGAGTCCTTAACCACAAGTTAACCTTCATTTGACTCCATTATCCCAATTCCCAAGGCACTGGTTTCTCTCCAAGTCAATTCGACTTTCCTAGATTGTTGGATTAACTTGTGGATTGACATTTGTGTGGTGAACTAAACCCTTTGATGTCATCACGTATCATGATCAAGCTTGTCACTTGTACTAGTTAGCCCCAATTCAACCCTTAAACTACCCTGCATTGGACACGGTTCCCAAGGCAGCGGATTTTGTCACATTGAATTAGTACTTTAATCCTGGATCTTATTTCACAAATCATAAGTCACTCTCACATCAATAATGAATCAAAGCTATACTCATTGAACCCCTCACTTGTCTGGTGACTTCATCCTAAGGTCTAGGATAAACCATACACCTTACTTCACTTAGAATTAACTTGATTTGGCATCTTGGTTTTGATCTCTCCTGTAGGGAGTAGATCGGGTCTCCCCCTTTGTTGTTTGGACTAGATAACATAAAGTGAAGGTTGCCTCAACTGGCGTGACAACCATCTATTGGAGGTCGAGTTGATCGTGGTTGCACCTTTTGAGTTGCCCTTCCCTGTTGCCATCCATGAGTGGATACATCCATAGGGGCAACTATAGTTTAGGTGATAACAGGTGCCTCACTCATTGGAGATTATTTTACCACAAATGTATTATTTTACTCATATTTAGGTGGTGTGCCCCCTATTTTTGACTTGTCAAGTTGGTTAGGAAGTTGATTAGGGTTTTTGAGTCTAGGGTTTTTATTTTGACCTTATCTCTTGAGAATTTAGCAACTCTCTCATCTATATAAGAGAGACTCACCTCATTGTATCTTTTGCTAGAATTTGTGGAAAATAAAATTTCGTGTCTCATTTGTGCTTATTTTTATTTTATGATAGATAAGATAAGACAATTTTATTAATGTCCGACAAATGACCACAAAAAGTAGGTCAATGCGACTGTGGTACCATGATAATAATACAGAGTGGGATCATAAAAGTAGCTCCTATAAGAAGATAAAAGCAAAAAATAAACCAAACCCTAGCCCTATAAATGGAGGGCCAATCTTGAAGAGAAATATATATAAGGAGAGATACTAATAGAATTGATCCAAGGAAGGAAAGTGGATCCAAAAGCTATGATGCAAAGATGGTGGCAGTGAAACTATCATGGACCACTGGAAGCACTGGAGACACTGGAAGCACTGGGAGTATTTCTCCTACCATCCGAGGCCAACTAAAGGAAGCTCAAAATAGTATTCTGACTGGAGGAAGAGCTAGAAGAGGAACTGAAATGAGTAGTGTGTCGCTGCCTGGAGGAGGGTGCTTGATGCTGCAACCTGGAAGAAGTCGTTCGTCTGTCGCGATGGGGTCGAGACTGTCCCCATCTCTGGTGTTGGGCGGAGGTAGAGATGGTCTGTCGTGTCCTAACAAAGCGGTGAAGGTCTGTGCCATCATCTATCTGTCTCTTGGTGCCTCTAGAGGAAGGAAGCACTAAAAAGAAAGAAATAATACACTGAATGGAGCCTGGTACTGACTGAGAATGTTATTGAAGGGTGAAAGAGCGAAGCCGACGGGCCTCCTGCAAGTATAAGGCTAGACATCTATGATATGGGTATCTAAAGAATCTAGCCAAAATCTGGAGCTCTGTGAGAAGGTCTTTGAAGTGATAGAGCAGTGATCTCAATTGTAGAAGCTGTTAATTTTTTAGCATTAATTCAATATACTCTAGGATCTTTACTGAGAGAATAACATGTACAGCATATCAAGTATAACAATGCATATCAATCACACCAAGCAATCACATGAGACAATAGACACACAGAGTTTCACTGGGTAAAACCATAAAGGTGAAAAACCCCACAACTTCCTCAGAGATAGAAAGAGCAATGATACAACCAAAGTACAAGAGATAGTCTTCTCCTAGCAACTGATCCTCCTCCTCACATGTGCGCCACTTTCTGAGTGATGGAAGAGTGAGTAATGAGATGATCAAATAGAGATCTCCCGATCTCTATTTATACTTGTCATGTCCTGCCCAATAAACTAACAGGGCCGACTTGTCTAACTCAGTGTAATAACCCATGGTTACATTAATCCGGGCCGACCCCACACTTGGTGGTCTAATAACCCATCACAGCAAGTTACAACACTTGCGACACTTGTCAATACAAATGACGACACTTCCGTATAGAGGAATAATAACATCTCTATAGGAGTATAATATACATAGGTGAAATACATTCCAAAGTTACATATACATCAACACTCGCTCTTAACTAGGAAGGTATTTCTCGACACAGATCTACTAGCACAAGTCTTCTTCTCTGGATCATCGTCACTGGATCATCGTCATCGTCACTACTGCTGCTATCTCAATCAATCTCCGATCTACTCGTCATAGGAAGTTCTACAGAGCCAGCCCTTTTTCATGCTGGATGTAGGCCCACCACCTGTAGGTCTTCATCATAACTGGCCATACTGTGGATCCCAGGACTAATTACGTGCGTCAAGCAAAACCTCGAAAGAGCATCCCAAGACTAATTACGAGCATACTGCTCAACCTATCGGATCTCCCAAGATCTTTTACATGTAACTGCACAACCTGTCCACAACCACGGAGTATCATCCTGATACTCATAATCATACTGATCACCGTCCACGAAGTACAGTCCAGATGCACACAACACAGCACTTGCACTCATCGGCATGGAAGGACTTTCCTCTGACCATCCAGGAAAGGCTCAGCACTCACATCAACGCACATAAGAGAACATATCTACCACCATGTCGGAAAGGCTCTGCACTTACATCAACGCACATGGGAGAACACATCTACCACCATGTCGGAAAGGCTTTGCACTTACATCAATGCACATGGAAGAACATATTTACCACCATGTCGAAAAGGCTCTGCACTTGCATCAACGCACATGGGAGAACACATCTACCACCATGTCGAAAAGGCATTGTGCATCTGTGTCTTCAAACTCATCATTCATGATCCACCTGATCATGTCAAAGCATCTACCTGATGCATATCATCATACATGATCTACCTGATCATACAATGTATCCACCTGATACATATCATCATACATGATCTACCTGATCATACAATGTATCCACCTGATACATACACAAATACATGATCCAACTGATCATATCAAGCATCCAACATGATGCATATACAGAACAGTAACTGGAGCATCGTCCTGATGCTCATCATCCAGCACTTACATCCACAGCCATGGGAAGGATCCTCCTCTCACCATGCTTGGAATGGCTCCTGTAGATGTGTTCATCACTTCTTCCTCGAAGTGTAGTCAATCTGAAGAACACCAAGCCTCTCTCTGAAGTACTCAAACTTCACTCTGGCTAGTGGTTTCGTTAACACATCTGCAACCTGCTCATCTATCGCAACATACAGGAGCTTCAATACTCCTCTCTGCACCATATCCCTGATATAATGATATTTGATCTCAATGTGCTTTGACCTGTCATGGAACACCTGGTTCTTAGACAGCTTCACACAGCTCTGGTTGTCACAAAAGATACCAGTAGCCTCCAGCGGGAGATCAAATAACTCAGACAGTAGCTTCCTGAGCCATACTGCCTCACAACTAGCCGAACAAGCTGCAACATACTCTGCTTCGGCTATGCTCAGTGCTACGCAGGATTGCTTCCTGCTAAACCAAGAGATCACACCTGATCCCATACTGAAGCAGCACCGAGAAGTGCTCTTCCTATCTGCAGCACTGCCTGCCCAGTCTGAATCAACATAACCCTGTAGGTTAAACTTTTGATTCGCATCATACTTGAGCCCATAATCAACTATACCCTTCAGGTACCTCAGAATATGCTTTATAGCAACCAGGTGAACACTCCTCGGATCTGTCAGGAACTGGCTCAATGTGTTCACCGCAAAGCAAATATCTGGTCTCGTGTTCGTCAGGTACATCAAGGACCCAATCATCTGACAATACATAGTGACATCAACCGGATCAGATGAAGCATCACACAGAAGCTTCAAGTTCGATGCCATAGGTGTGTCCATGTCCTTGCAATCCATCATCCCGAACCTCTTCAAGATCTCTACTGCATACTTCCCTTGTCCAAGGAAGATCCCATCTGCACTCTGCCACACCTCCATGCCTAGAAAATAGTGCATCATCCCCAAGTCCTTCATCTCGAACTCGACAGCAAGTTTCCTCTTGGTGTCAACAATCAAACTATCTTCTCCTGTAATAAACAGGTCATCCACATACAGAAGTAGTATCACTGGATTGCCTTCCTCAACCTTGTAGTAAAGGTTGGAATCTACTTTACTTTTGGTAAAGCCTGTTGTCCTCCGAAATGGCATGCGTGTCCTTTTAAAAGCCCAAAATGCAACACACCAGCTGGAATGACAACTCTCTTAGGAGAGAGCCCAATGTCACCACACTCCTCTCCTATTCGCTTCAGGTTGGCTCTTCTCCAACACTAGGGGGGTATCCCTAAAATAGGATCGCTAAGGCAGGTACAGTAACAAGCAAGGTGAATGGAAGAGACTGCCTTAGAGAAACAGACGTAACAAAAGATAGTTTTTAAATGGGTGATGGAAAAGAAGGGAAGATCAATCCTCAAGGAAAGACCAATGCCAGTACCAGAAGGGGAAATGGAGTCAAAAGAGGACTCATGGAGGCTTTATGCTTCATAAAAGTGAGACGAATCTAGAATGCATAAACAATCAGATCTTAATCAACATTTCTTACAACCGAATACTGATGTCCATTGAAAAAACTAATTGTTCAAGCATAATTAACCAACTTAATCCTAAATGGCTAATCTATTGTGCTTGAGACAGCCCTCACAAGCTAGATTCATTCTACAACTTGAAATACATCACACAAGCACATGAAGGATGCTCAATCTATCCACAAACCCAGCTGATATTTTCATTAAAGCTCAACAGGGAGAGAAAACCCCAAATTTTTTCCTCTTTTACAATGAAGGAGGATGGTCTTTTTATAGGCCCCAAACCTCTTATAAAAATGAAGAATAAAGTAATAAAATATAGGAGAAAAAGTGAAAAAGACAAGATCCTAGATCCACTTTTTTCTCAATGCATGACTAACAGTTAATAAAATATCTGAATAGAACTAGTTCTTCAAACTCCACGCTGATTATGAGATCGACTGCCAGCTAACAAAAGGCCTCGTCCAACACAAATAAAATGGCAACCAATGGAACTGCTACTTCAGCAGTGGTTCCAATCTTCACCTAACTGATCGAGCCCATCAAAATGTAGACTTTATTAAAGATGCAACCGACAGCCATCTGGCATATAACTCCGAGCCACAGGTGCTAATTAAGATAAATGCTCTGATAATAAGAAAAAAGCAGATAGGCACTGCTTAAGGCCTAGTTCAGACTACTCCAAAAATGCGAATTTGTTCCTCCCTGCTGGCTCGAGAAATTTTCGAATGAAGGGCTCAAAAACTGTAACCCTGGCGCGACTAATTGTGGGCCGATGTCAGCATAAAAAATTGTTGAACCTCCTAAGTGTAGGCACGAACTCAAGATCCACCGAGGCTCTCCTCAAACAGCGGTTGATTGGTGATGTTTCTTTAGAAAATCGGAGGGCAGCTGTCAACAAAATCAACTTGTAATCGGCTGCTAATGGATGATGTATTCAACTGCCTCTGCTCAGCTTACAACAACAAATTTGTCGACTCGGCTGACCTCCGATCAAATTTCTAGGTGTTGATCTCTTTATTGAAACCTGAGCCATGGCATGAACCCTCGATTTAGCTGTGACGTGTGCGAGTTCTCTTCAGCAAATCGCATCTCAGCATATATTTTTTCTTTTTTTTAAAAACGAAATCGCTGCAACTTGGCGTTGCCTGCTGATCATTGTTTGAACCCAAGCTTTACGTGACTGTGACCTCTGATTAGCTTGAGGTCGGTCATGCTAATTTATTGGCGAAAACTCGAGCTTTGGCGTTCAACGAAAAATCGGTTGTTAATGACGTGATTTATCTCATGTAAACAACTGGTGCTGTGATGACATCAATCAAATGGTAAAAGAAAATTGTGATTCGAAGGAATCAACAGTTGTTTTAAATTCCAATCGACGGTGAAACAAACTCTGATCGGCGGCTCACTGCTTTGTCACATACTCAAAAATCTCGGCGTCAATCACAAATTGGTGTCGAGTGCCTTGTCGAAACCCGAGCTGCTACCACCGGCGTCATTCTGTAACACGGGCATATTCTCAGTTTATGGTATCCCACAGTTGTTTGAAGGTTCTTTCTTTCCTATTCATTTGACTGATTTTGCTTGCTAGAGTCTAGAAAGTTCCAAATCAACCTGAATGTCAAGCCATGATTTTATCATTGCCCAGCACGCTGACTTCCAATCGGTGCAAACAGGTAGTAATCGCTTCAAATTACTGCACTGAGCAGCAAAATATAGCTGCCTCATATCTCCCAGCATCTTGATTAGCGATTTTTTCAGAAGCACAATAACAAGACCATTTCCAAATTCGGCGCTGATAACCAAGCCCACTTTCAAGTTCAATTGCTTGTAATGTTCTGTTCTTCATGAAAGGATCCATAAACCACCAAATCTGCAGTACCCAGTAAGATGTTTGCATCATCATCTCGAGAAGCATGTTGGACAATTCCAGTTCGAAGTGCAACTGTCTGCAAAGCCACCCCATAGGTGCTGCTGAAGTTGTTGCCCACAATGACAAGTCTTAAAGAAGTACCGATAGAATCATTAATTTTAAACTTTGCCATTAAATGCAGGGTAGCTTGCATTACCAATGCATGCTTTCTCCATATACCTATGTAAGTAAATTGACTTCCGACAACTATAATTACAAAATCATCGGATTTGAAGTTTAATTTGGATAGCAAATCCTCTCTTTGACGCCCACAGGTGACTGTAGATGACCAAGTGTAGACGGCTATTAGTGGAGATGTGCCCAGCACAGAAAATCAGTCCACAATAGCTTTGTACCGTAGCAGACTTATAGCACCAGCTGAGTGCAAGGCAGAGCATTGGCTCCCACGACCTCCAACAGCAAAATACTCATTCAAATCTGGGCTGACTGCTAATGCCAAATCATTTATTTTCTGGCTTTTAAAAATGCATCCTGACTTGTAGCTTCATAACAGCAGCATTTATCCTTGACCTTGTGGTTGCATCCCATACACTTTGCTTCTCATCAAAATTCTGCTGACTCTGTCTTCAAGTGACCACCCATGCAAAAATGGGAGGTAACAAAGCCTAAACTGGATAGAAAGCTGTCCATCCTACCATACCAAGTCCTAGGAACTTGCTTCAAGCCATACAAGGCTTTCTTCAACCTACACACATATGACTCTCTGTCATGTGTCTCAAAACCAAGTGGCTGCTCCACATATACTTCCTCTTCAACTACACCATTCAAGAAAGCTGTCTTGGCATCCATCTGGTGTATCTTCCATTTCATCACTGCAGCCAGAGCAAGAACTGTTCTAATGGAAGTGTATCTGGCTACAGGAGCAAAAGTTGTTAGACACACTGCTCACTGAGAGGGGGGGGTGAATCAGTGAACCTACTCCTAATCCAATTTTCAACTTCAATCAAACCTTATTCCTTCATTCAAACATTTACTTTTATCATATTCATCAATAATCTACATCATTAGTCATTCATCAAAATAAGACACATAATCAACAACACATTGCACAAGAGACACCAAGATATAGTTGTAATCTTTTTGTATTTGGTTCAACGACTACAACCGTGAGGCAATTCAGCGCCAACTGAAACACAAAGAGCACCAACTCTTTATCTAGGGCCCTACCTAGTTTTTCTTAGACCCAGCCAAGAAAATGGATACAAGACCTTGCTTGTATTTACACGTATATTTTATTACAAGACCCTATTTATAGGAACATACAAATTTCTATCACCAAATAATCATAACACATCACCAATACCTCATCAAAATCACATCATCATAGTTCTGGTTATGTCATCATTCTGTATATCATTAACTGTCACTGCCTGTCAATAAAGCTGCCTTGTCATCAATTTGATCATCTCTGTCAATTTGTCAACTCTGTCACAACCATGTCATCAGTTTGTTCAATCATCTAGAATCTTCTACTCATGTCTTCAAAAAAACGAGTTATCCATTAACTGTCTACTGTGTTTGTCTTCACATTATAGCTTGGTCAAGTAAGATCTCTGTCACTGCTGCTCAAGTCATTTATTGTCTGCACATAACATCTAGTTCTCTTCTCAAATATGTCTTCAACCATTACTATTGTCCACCAATCAATATGAAATCTGCTCACATGCTGCTCATAAAAGGTCTGCACATACCCATACAAATAACTGCTATTGGCTTTCTCTATCATCATTTGGTCATTGTCATCATGGCTGTCAAAATTCTGCTACAAATTTCAGACTTGATTCTTCACTGTCAAATGCTGTTGTTCGGATGCCCTAGTGAAGCCCGAATTCATAGAGAGTAAAGAAAATAAAAAATGGAAGTTAAACTCATCTGCCACAGCCCACAGACATTCATCTACACGAAAATCAGAGAGACACCCAGAAAAATATCAGACTGTAAAAATCATATCTGCTACTGCGTCACTGCTCCTTTTCACCCGAAATTTCCTCAACAAAAGTCGAATTTCAGAGCTCTCTTTTCTCCCACGAAATCCACACAAATGTATGAGGGCGTTGATCTTATTTATACTAGTTTTCCTTCAAAAAAATCAGCTAAGCCGACCTGATATAAAAGTAATTTTTGTTTTTATTTTTCCTTCAAAAAAATCAGCTGAGTCGACCTGATATAAAAGTAATTTTGTTTTTATTTTTTTTCATATTTAAGTGAGCCGACCTTGCTATGTATATATTTTACATATATCTTATGGAGCCGACTTTGCATGTTTGCAATTTGATTTGTTTATTTTCATCATTAGTTCTATTTGCAAATTCCACATCCTTATTGTACATGATATGGGCTTCTTCATTATCATGTTCAGCATCAAAGGTTTCTATAAGAGCAAGGGTTCCATCATACATCAAGGGCTTCAACATAACAACCAAGACTTCTTTAAAATGCAAGAAACATGCCACCGAGCATGTCATCAAGTGTTATGTGTATGTCATGACCTAGTTCATGTTCATCCACCCTTCTTCAAGCGTATAGACTTCTTTATCAAGTGCGTGGTCTTCTCAAGCCATCCACATCATCTAATTACCTTTATTACCAAGTATGCGGACTTCATTGCTCATCAATGCACAAATGACCACAAAATGGGTCATTTGGTTCATTAGGTGTTCCAATGGCTCTAATGCCCACATCCAAGGTTCTTCATGCCATGTCATCATTATTTGTCATGTTATTGTCCTTTGTCTTACTACCTTTGTCATTAATGGTTTGTCATCAATGACAACCTTGCTAAACAAAAGTCTCTTCATAATCAATCCCTTCTTTCTGGGAGAAGCCACAAGCTACAAATCTCACTTTGTATTTCTCTATGCTGCCATCTGCAGCATGCTTGATTTTTTAGATCCACTTGGAAGTCACCACAGACTTCCCTTCAGGTCTTGGGACTACATCCCAAACATCATTCTTCATGATCGACTGATATTCCTCGACCATGGCATCCTTCCATTATTTCTTTTCCACTGCTTCTTCATAACTAGAAGGTTCTTTGTTCATAATATCACAGAGTAGGGCAACATAACTAGTATGTGATCTAGTCCGTTTCCTTTCTCTGTGTTCTTCTTTTGGAATGCCATATCTTTCTGCATCTTGAATGAGCTCTCTCGCCCATGCAGGTTTCCTCTTGTGAGAGTTATTCTCACGGGGTGGATCTACAAGTCTTTGTGGATCTTCAACTTCACGATATGCTTCTGGAATTGCTTCATTCATGGTGGTGTCTTGAAATCTGTTTTCCTTTGGTTCTTCATGATCTTCAACAGGTGCCTTTCTTGACTTGATGAAAGCTGAGTTTTCATCAAATGTTACATCCCTGCCGACATCAATCTTCTTGAAACCTGGAAAGTATATTCTGTAAGCCTTCGAACTTTCACTGTACCCCACAAAGATGCCCTTCTTTCCTGAAGGATCTAGCTTTGTCCTCTTTTCCTTTGGAACATGTGTGTATACTGGACAACCAAATATCCTGAGATGGCTGACCTCAGGTTTCTTACCAGTGAAGACTTCTTCTGGTGTCTTGTTGTCCAATATCTTGTGAGGTGTTCTGTTCTGCACATATACAGCTGTCCTAGCTGCTTCTGCCCATAGATGCATAGGCAGATCCTGCTCATGCAACATTGCCCGTGCTGCTTCCATGATTGTTCTATTCTTTCTTTCTGCAACTCCATTCTGTTGTGGATTTTAGGGAGCAGTCAACTCCCTCTTAATCCCTGAATCACTGCATAGTTTCTTGAAATCACTTGAAGTGAATTCTCCACCATTGTCGGATCTAAATGTCTTGATCTTCTTATCAATTTGATTTTCCATCAAGGCTTTGAATTCCTTGAACTTATCAAACACTTCATCTTTGTTCTTCAAGAAGTAAACCCAAGTCTTCCTAGAGAAATAATCAATGAAAGAGACATAGTATACATACCCACTCAGAGAACTGGATGACACTGGACCGCATACATCGGAGTGGATAATTTCCAAGATTCCTTTAGCTTTGCTTTCACTACTTGGAAATGCCTTCTTAATGTTCTTTCCTTTTGCACATCCTTTGCAAACACCTTCATGCTTTGTCTTGATTTCAGGAAGACCTTCTATAGCTTTACTTGCAATTGGTAGTGCTCTATAGTGCACATGTGCAAGCCTTCTATGCCAAAGTTCACTTGGCTCCATGGATTCATGTACCATGGCATGTTTAGGTTGTCCCTTCAATTTGTACAATCCTCCCTCTTGCTCTCCAATCACCACTACATCATCAATAGTTTTACCCTTTGGCCACATTAGGACTTGGCCATCTACAAATGCAACTCTCATGCCTTTTGCATCCAATGCAGAGATGGAAAGTAGGTTCTTCTTGAGCCCAGGTACAAATAACACATCTTTCATCTTCAAGGATTTTCCAGAGTCTAGATTGTAAGAAGCTTCACCACTTCCTTTGATAGGATATTGGTAGTCATCCCCAAGTTTCACCTTATGGGGTGACTCATGTTCAGATAGGTTTACAAAAGATTCTTTAAACCCAGTCATGTGTTTGGAAGCCCCACTGTCAATAAGCCAATCATTACAACCATGAGATATAGTACCAGTGAGAGCAGAAATTAGAACATATTCATCTTCGCTTGATGAGTCATCACTTTCTGATCTAGCCTTCTTCTTAGGAGGTTCATCATCCTCAGCAGCATGAGCATGATATCTTCTTTTGTTATTCTTCTTCTTCTTGTTGAAGTTGTTGTTGTTGTTGTCCCTTTTGTTCTTGGGACAATCTGCAGCAAAGTGTCCCTTCTCATTGCATGTGAAGCATCTGAGATCTTTCTTATTTTTATGTTGATGGTAGTGTGAAGATTTCTTGGCATGAGAATGCTCCCTCTTGGACTTTCCTTTCTTGGTGTGTGCTGTGAGAGCTTGATCTTCATTTCCCATCTTCTCTTCTCGGGCTACAAGCCTAGCCTCTTCTTGTGAACATTCCTCCCACAGTCTACTGAAGGAGACCAGTTTCTTTCTTGCACAGATTCCTTGGATAAAGGAATCCCATGACCTAGGTAGGCCATTTAGTGTGGTCATAACAACTTCACCATTATCCACAATTTCATCCACAGCTTTGAGTTGTTCCTTGATCTGAGAGACCTTGGAGAAATAAAATTGAATGGTCTCTCCATTCTGAAGCTTTACTCCTTTCAATTGGTTCCGCAGAGTCATCTTCCGATTTATGTTCTTTCCTTCAAATAGCTTGGTCAGGGAATCAAACATCTCCTTGGGTGTCTTCAAAGATGACACGTGTGGTATGAGATGGTCTTTGATAGAATCAACAATGATCCTCTTTGCCTTGGCCAAGTTTTTCTTATGTAAGGCCTTAGCCTCTTCTCCCTCTGGGACAGGGACCTCTTCACTTATGAAAGTGTCCAATTCATTTTCTTCCAGGATTAACCCAATCCTATACTTCCATGCTCGGAAGTTATCAGCCCCTTCAAGCTTATCCTCAAGCTTGGTGTGGTGAGACATCTTAAAGAGTACTTCAAATGGAAATAGAAAATATTTAGGTCTTACCACTTGATTTACTAAAAACTGGATCTGGTTCGGATTAGGGTTTGTCAAAGAAACCCTAAAAATTCAAACTTTGAATTTCAAACTTCTGAAAGGATAGAAAGATGCGCCTTGATGAGTTGATCAACCTAGTATATTCAGAATTTGAGATCTGCAAAGTTTCACCCTTCAGAAATGCCTTTTAGTCTTCCCGGATTCACTAGGGAGGACCCTGAATTAGGGTTTGAGTTTCTCAGACCTTCACCCAACCAAAAATCTCGATCCAAAGCTCTAAACTTCAATTTTTCCAAGGAGCTTCCAGCTATGTCTTCAGATTTCAGAAATTCCTATTTTTGTGGAAACCCTAATTTTTAGGGCCAAAACTGAAAGTGCTCAGAATTGAATTCTGATTGGACAGAAAGATTCTCCTTGATGAGTAGAGTCAATCTACCTTACTGCTTTTCCAAAATCTGTGGAGAGAAACCCAATAAACAAGAAACCCTAGTTTCCGCCACTGCATAATGTCTTCTTCTCAGGGAAGCTCTGATACCATGTTAATTTTTTAGCATTAATTCAATATACTCTAGGATCTTTACTGAGAGAATAACATGTACAGCATATCAAGTATAACAATGCATATCAATCACACCAATCAATCACATGAGACAATAGACACACAGAGTTTCACTGGGTAAAACCATTAAGGTGAAAAACCCCACAACTTCCTCAGAGATAGAAAGAGCAATGATACAACCAAAGTACAAGAGATAGTCTTCTCCTAGCAGTTGATCCTCCTCCTCACATGTGTGCCACTTTCCGAGTGATGGAAGAGTGAGTAATGAGATGATCAAATAGAGATCTCCCGATCTCTATTTATACTTGTCATGTCCTGCCCAATAAACTAACAGGGCCGACTTGTCTAACTCAGTCTAATAACCCATGGTTACATTAATCCGGGCCGACCCCACACTTGGTGGTCTAATAACCCATCACAGCAAGTTACAACACTTGCGACACTTGTCAATACAAATGACGACACTTCTGTATAGAGGAATAATAACATCTCTATAGGAGTACAATATACATAGGTGAAATACATTCCGAAGTTACAAATACATCAACAGAAGCAAGTAGTAGTAGTAAGGTTATAATGCTAATATATGGATCTAATCACTCACTAAGTGTTAATACTTGCATGAACCATAGAGGTAATCTTATTTACAAAATTATGCTTATTTTACATACTAGGTAGCACAATATTCTGCTTGTGTTATATGCTCCTAGTTGTAGGATTGGTTGATTTTACATGCAAGTTTTACAAAGGAGAAACTTGATGAAACAAGAAGCCATATTTGGCTTTCAAGGACTAACACAAGGGATAGAGTTTTTCTTTCCCCTCTTACTCTTTGATACCTGTTACCAGCTGTTTTGTACAATAGTTGAATTTCTTATGAGCCGCCAGTGTATTGAACATGATTCAATGTTCATCACCAATGTTCAGAAGTTCAGAAGTCATTTTTCAGGGCAATTTTGCCCCTTTGGTAATAACTGCATGTTCATACCCCCATGGGGAATTTGTAAAAAGTTGGTCTAAACGGGGTCCTTTTATAAAAGACTCGGCTATCCTTAGGTTTAGCCATTTGCGGGATACTCTAGAGTGTTTTTTCCTTAGGAATTATGCGCTACTCAGCAGTGGCGTATAATCCCTGAGTTTTTCAATCAAACCTCCAAAGTTGGAGTATTTTCCATGGTGGTCAAAACCTAAGGTGGTTATTAGAGTCTTGTGTCTAGGATTTTTTACATGTTAGCCATCTCGATTGAGTCGTATGAATGTGCACTAGGTCCCCTAGGAGTTTCGTTTGATTCCGAGAAAAATAATTTTTTCCATAATTTAGACCATTTTTTAATGGTTTAAATGAATTTTTTCAGAGTGTGATAAAAACCTCATCCGGAGGCGGAATTTGGCGTGGGGAGGCTCATTTCGACGCTCAGAGCGTCCTCTTTACCCTAGAACCCTCTTTCTTTAGATTCAGGGCGATTACGTCAACTCTGGGGGTTTATTGGCTAAAAATGCATCATTTTGGCATTTAATTGCCAGAAAATGAGAATATGCACTAGAGACAAAAATCAAAAAAGGACAAAAATATAATTTGTTAACTTTGGAAAAGGTTGAAGGTTGATTCCATATGGTGTATGACCATATGAAAGTAATAAACCACATGTGAAATTAAGGTTTGGATTAGATTTGACTTAATGGAGGATGATGTGAGCATCCTTCACATGAGCAATCCATGCGAATTAGTGAGATGGCAAGTGTTTAAATGGTTTGTTGGGATGGCATTTAATAAATGGTAGGCGCCTTCCTCAATTGGTGGCCACATCATCAAGCTTGGCTCCTCTTGAACCTAAGCTAATGTATGCAGTAACTCATGCTTGTTCCCTCAAAGGCTCATGCATTCTTTGAATTGCTCACGTCTTCTACACATGGCACATTCGTATTTGCATGAAGGAGTTTCCAAAGCTTGAGTGGGGGGCGCCTTGCCAAGGTGGAGGCCACCTCCCCACTCACCATTACTTCATCTCGAGTTGTCTCATGTGTTAGGTGTTGGATCTTCACTCCAAGCCTTTGATAGATTGGATTTCGAACTCCTTGACTTGTGCCATTGGCTCCTTCTCATGCCAATTCGAATTGGGGGTTTGGGCTTTTAGTTTTGTATAAGTAGAGGTGCCTTTTGCATTCTATGGATGGAATTTTTTGTGCAACATTACTCTGGCATTTTTGTAATAGCTCATAGCAATTGCTGTCTTGGAATAAAAAGTGACTTTGGGGGTCTACATGGTGTGCCTTGGTTGTTCATGAGAAATGCTTCATATCTAAGGTGATATTGTTCTTTACATTTGCTCATATTATTAATGCTTGATCATTCTTTAGCTTAGAAGTCTTTTTTAAGTCCATAGGATGATCATTTGAAGGTACAATTTGTTCATTTATGTTGAGTTTTATGTGATTTTGAAATATAAACTGTAGTCGGTAATACTGATGTGCTTCTTGTCCCATTTCATTTAGCATACTAAGCTTGATCAAGTGTTTTTTATGAGTTGTGTAGTGTGCAGATCTTCAAAGAAGTGAAGTAGAGTAAAACTCGGTTGTTTCTTTCTCCACTTCCTCAAAATTTTCTCTAACAAACTTATGTATTTCAGGACTCTCCAAAAGTTTGAATCAGTGCTACAAATTGGGCATGAGAAACTTGTTCTAAGTTCCATCCATCAATGTTATTTTTAAATTGGTTCTAGTTACTTGAGATAGGCTTGTGATCTTCATCCATAAGCCTTCTCTCTTTCGCCATTCACATCCTCCATACCTCATTTGCTTTTGCTGCTCCTCCATTTCCTTAGTTTCCATTCGCTGCTTCTCACACAGTCCTCTCCTTCACCTTGCTGTTGGCTGCTCATAACTTTGCTGCTCCATAACAGTGACCAACAGCCTCCTCCTTCTCCCAAGCTTGCACTCCATTCGTTGCTCCTCCTTGCTTGCATTTCACTGCCCTAGTTTCCTGACTGTCCACACTTGCATTCGCTGTCCATCACTTTGACCAGCTTTCCATTTACTTGCATTGTCCCATCCATTTCATACTCCTTACCATTCCTAAAAATTCATAAAAAAAATAACTTTAAAAATCTCAGAGTTCAGTTTGTTTCAAATATTTTCATATTCTGGTTATAGTTTAGATCTCTTCCATTTGATGTTAGAATAGTTCAAATTTTGCAATAAAATAGATCTTGTTTCCATCATTTTGTGCATAGTTTAAGCTTGCTGGTTTTGGTTGATTAGTTTCCATTTTGTTAGTGTAGTTCTCAGTTCTTTTTTTTCTTTTGATTTTATTGCCTAACACTTAATGGGTGCTATGAGTTGATCAATTTTTTTTTGTAGGAATTCGTTGAAGAAGATCAAGCTCATAAGAGAAGTGGAAAATAAGGAGAGATTGTCAAAACATGAAGAGGAAGATGCAAAACCAACAAGAACCAAATCCAAAACCAAGAAGATCCAAACACTTTGAATCTTGAACTAAAGTTTCAATCACTCTCCTTTTTGTAAAAGCCATTAAGGCTTGTGCCATTTTATTTCTCTAAGTCTATTCAAATGGTTGAAATTCCTAAATATTGTACTTGATAGATAAAGTTCATAAGTGGGGTTTTTAATTCCCCACACCCAACTTCCCCCATTCGGGGAAGTCTTGTAGTGTTCTTTGAGTGATTTGTTTTCTAGCTTAGATTTGTTTCACTTAGCTTAGTTTCAAATTTTTGCATCTTAAGAGTACTAACTGTTAGCTTAGCTTCCTTATTTTGTTTTAGAACTAAATTGCTGGATTAGTTTACTTTTCAGAATACTAGGTTGCTAGATTAGTTTATTTTTGTCACTTAATATTGTTGTTAGTGCTTTTTTCATTTTGTTGAGCTATCATCTGTTTGGTTTCATAAGCTGATTAATTGTCATTTACTAAAAGGAACCAAAGACTCTTGAACTTGTCATAAGACAAGTCAAGAGCACTCTCTGTCGGAGAGCATAAGCATTGCACTTTTTCTACATTTTAGCATATAGATTAGTTAAAGTCTCTTGAACCTCTGTCATAAGACAAGTCAAGAGCACTCTCTGTTGGAGAGGTTCATCTGTGTGCTCTAAATTAAAATTCGCAACACACATTTCCCCAATAAAATTTGAATTTATCCATTGTTTCCTTGCTGGAGTATGCTCTGACCGGCCCTAAAAAGTAGGAATACTCAGAAACAGTATTGGACTGATTAATCTTGCAAGATTCAAACATAATAAATTTTTCACCCCATAACCAACGAACCGACGTTGTTTCGATAAATACTCAAGTAGTAGGCAAATTCCAAGTGTGGGCGCCAGGCTACCCAACCTGAACACTCGCTGGTTAAATTCTCTGAACACCTAGCTTGTGAGTCAGGTAGGTCCGTCATGTCTTCGAACAGAGCCACTGAAAGTATTTCTAGTTAGGTTTCCTAGACACCTAAAACAAGATTACTTAAAATACTGTAAAATCAACCAAGAACAATTTCAAAACATTTACACAAACATTATATCGAGACTTGTATTTGCAGCATCCCAAGCACTCATTGACTCCATTTGGCAGTGGTCTTCAAACTTACATGCACTACATTAATTTGGACTATTTGTCATTTATATCTCAAGTCAGTATTTTGTGGATGCTTATTTAATTTCCAAGTCATCATATATTGTTCATCTTAAATCATTGTGTTTTGTAATTGCAACGTGGATTGCTTTCATTATTGTAAAGTTGTGATCTTATCATCAAAAAACTCCTAAAAAACACCCATCCGCATCATTTCACCTAAAAACACTTAAAACACAAGAGCCATAGAAAACTCTTTGTTAGGGACAACCCCCCTTGGCTTCGTTAGGAGTTTTCCTAAACGGAGGAGCTGGGATTCAGGTGACAGTACCTGGCTCATTGCTTGCCCCCAAGGCCACACCTTCCCCACTTGTAGTGAGGGAACAGCTTTTGAAAGATTTCCGTTGCTGGTGTGCATCTCGGCGGACAACAATACCCAAATCTACGCTTGCTTCCTCTTGACCCCATTACCCTTCATCTTCAGTAATATAAATATAGGCACTAGTCAAGGTGTTTCATTCCATAATTTTCAGCCACTCAATTTTCAGATTTTTTTTTACAACCACTAAATCTAGAATCTAACAAATAATCCTACACATCATTTCTGCACAAAACACCATACTAATCCCTCTAAGGGGCAGTGCTTAAATTCATAATTTTAAGCTTTTTTTTGCAGATTTTGCCTGATCTTTATTTGTTGGTTATTAAAAAGAATATTGTAGGATAATGGTTTATTTCAAATCTAAAATTCAGCTCATTTGTTATTCACTTTTCAGATCTTTCTTTTGGCTTGAAGTACAATTGTTTAAAAGTTGGATTAGCAGTTTATCATTCAAACACTTTTAAACAATTATTTCCAGGAAAGGGATCTCCAATGCCTAAGGGAAGAACACTAAGCCAGCAATCAACTAAGGTCAAGCATCCACTAAGCAAGCTATCTCAAGTGTGCATATCAATCACAGACCATCTCTGATGCTACAATCCATCTCGGACCATCCAGGCACTGAACACACACCATGTAGCCTAAATCTCATGAAGCACATCTAAACATGGTGTAAATACTTTCGGAGTAACCCGAAAATCTAACAAGAACCCTCTACTGTTTAACAAGAACTGGAAAGATATTTGTTATTTCTTACCTGAGCAGGATCCAGAACAAGAAGAATAGCCTCTTCATCGCTGGCACTTCTTGACTTGCGCCTCCGTTGAATTCCAACAATTGTTCTTGAATGTCCATTATGTTGAAAATACAAAGGCCTGCTTGTAGCAATCATGAATCAAAAGTAACAACCATTACTTGACCCGTATCATTAAACTACAATTTTCATGGACATTACAAAAACATCAAACTTGGATTTTGAAGATAACAAAATCTCCTGAGATACAAGAAACACAACGTCAGTCAAAACAGAAATAGATAAATCATAAATACAATACTCTGGACAGAGGTTTGTCTGTCTGAGGTGTTGATGACTTGTTATTTTATTAAAAACACAGTTACTCACGTCCGTTGGCTGGTGATAATGCGTTCATGAAACTGCTCAAGAGATGCTTTGGAATGTGCATTCTTATCCCCCATAAAATAGTTCCAGACCCAGTCAACAAGCACCTGATGATTGTTACTTTTGCCTGCGTTGAATTCTTTACCAGAGCGGCTAATAGTACTGCTATAGGCCGTATCAAATTTCACAAACTCTGAACAAGAATATTTTCCAGTATCCATACAATCAGAACAAAGACGAAAGTTCTCTCTTTGAGTACTTTCAAATATAAAGCCTCTAATTGGAAATGTTTCACAGCCATTACAGTGAACTTCAAAATGAAGAAACTTATCTAGTGGTCCATTAGTTTCAATATCTGGTGCGCCTCTACCTTTTCGTCCAACTGACTGACTCTGTCCATCAGCTGAACATATCCTGTTCTTCACTGCTTCACATCCAAAATCTACAATATGTGCTCGAAGGCCAAAAGAACGTAAAAGAGCAGCACACTCTGTTGTTCCAATCCACTTTTTACATCCATATATTTCAAAATCTAATGAATCAGCACCCATTACATCAAAACCCCTCATCCAAGCAATCTCCAACCATTTTTGCAGTGATGGAATATCTGGGACAAATCCTGAACCTCCAAATAACATTTCTTTTGCACCATATGTTTGTTTTAAGAGGTGGGAGCTCAACATTTGAATATTTCGCCATCCACATCCCCATCCCAAGTCTTCTGAGTTCGTACTCTGAAAATGATCAATATGGCCTGAAATTGCAGTGCATGTAAAGCCGCGTTCATCCTCCAAACGCTTCCTCAGTAGAGTCATCAAACCTTCTTCAATCCTGTAAAAGTTACTTTTAATTTGGCAACTAACTAGAACAGATACTTGATCATGAATATGCTCCCCTTCCAGTATCTCATAAAGGCCTTTTTGTCCTGAAGTACACTTATTAGATGGAGAAATATCACTTGAACATCTAGCATAATCTTCAGGCTTCCTATCTTCACCTGCAAGCTGGTTCACCAACATGAGCTTAAATTATTCAGTGATAAATCAAATAACCCATACTGATAAAGGCTGATAAATTCAAGAAATAAGCTAGTTCACCAACTTATGTCATATAGATCCAAGGATCCTAAAAGGACAAGATTTGGATTCAACAATGGCCATAGAGAACCCAATAACATCTGTAGAAACTTGAAAGCATTGACACCACATACAGACTATCTTCCAAAAGAAAAATGGGAAGCCCATTTCTTGGTGTAGAACTTATGTTTTAGTCGAGGAAGAAAAATCACAAAAATAAATGGTATATATCCACTAAACTCTGGTTGCAGGATGGAACATACAATTAGCTTGTCTGGCTTTTGTTAGTAGGCCTTGCACAAGGTACTATTACAATACAACCGTTCAAGGATTTTAGCAGATAGATCACAATTGCATATTTTGAATCAAATTGACAATGATGCTTGTCCAAAAATATCATGGTCATGTAACATTTGAATCACAGACAAAGAAACGTCATAATGCTTGCTGAAGAATTTAATAGTCCAAGAAACATGCTCATGAGCATTAGGAAACCTTCCCAATGGTTTGACTGTTTGTATCATTCATGTCTTCCCTTAATAAAAATTATTTAGAAGGTTTGTATGCAAACACAGATCAAGTGCAACTTTTCTTTTGATTATAACTCTCTTTGAAGCCCTCATAAACACTTCGTTAGTATGCCAACTGCCAAGATGGCCAAGACACTTAGTAACTGTTGAAGCATGTGTTAAGAGTGGACTCACCTGAGGTTACAATTTTATAAATGACAATGAAAGAGACACGTGACTTAAATAAATTAAAAAAGAAGAATAATCAGAACATTTTTTACAGAAACGTACTAATTGTCATGGAACTCATATTTAACTCAGTTTTATTTATAAGAACTCAAAGTTACAGGATTTAGACTTCGGACTTTACTGCACAGTTGTTGGCACAATCAATACCAGCACTACCCATGAGGAATGCAGAAGGGTGTGGTTTGTGGGGTAGCTCCTTGGATGTTCTCCTGTATTTTGACAGTGGGCAAGCCGCAAGAATACATTTGCTAGATGGTGTTGGATCACTATTGTGCCTGCTGAAACTGATGGGAGTTTTGCTTTGTGTATGCTCACAACAATCCTGGTAGCAGACTACAATTACGAGATTGAATGTCCCACTCTTTACCCACAGCTGAATGGATCTTTGTTGACAACTGTAACAGGCTGGAATGGGATTGTGATATAGATGGTGAACTGTAACGTACCCACCCTTGGACCCAATGCAAGGGAGGGAACATGATGCCATTCTATGGGGCTTTTCATAAAACTCAACCCATTCATTAGATTCACAGCCATAAATTAAATGTGTGCAGATGCAAATCAGTTAGACATGCACAGCGGAATAAAACATATTCATCCACACACTCTTCATATGCATTCAACATATCAATAACAGTCATTACTTTAAACATTGCAGAAGTAAATACACATCAGATACTTATCTTCCTTTCGCAATTGTCCCAAGCAACTAGCTATGTCGCTGCAACGTTCCACCCAACCGTAGGCTCTTCGACGGCATATACTCAGTCCGTCCGAAGGCCACCCCCGAGCTGAGCATGATTCTTACAAGGAAAAGGGGACATGCAGCTCATACACAGCCAATTAAGCATTTCATTTGAGCCAAGCCAATCCATAGCTGGGTTTATCAGGCTACATCAAAACCCTGGATGCTTGCACTCAAGTTCAAGCCAAAACAATGGAGTTACCCACAGGATGGCCATGGGTTTTTCCCAAATCGTTTCCATCCAAAAACGAATTGTGGGATGGGGAAAAACAATCATAGGGAGGAAAAACGAATTCTCTCCCAACTAACTAAGCATTCAACAATCAAACGGTCTCCATGGAACCCAAATTCGACTCCCCTTCTTCCCCACTGGTATACAACACAAAAACGCCCTTCTCCCAGCTGAGAATAAATGAAAACACCCAATTTCGATGGGGAAAAACACCCAGGTAGCTCCAAACTCGTGAGGGAGGAAGAATGCTTGATGGATAATGGCTTGGGGAGCAATTCATGGCTCTTTTCTTGCCCAAGAAGCAAAACGCGGTTTCCCATGCAGGGTGGCTTGCCCATACCCGAATTTGGACAGCCATGCCTCTCATTCCCCAAGGCATTAACTACCTCAACCAACTCTTGGGAGAAATCAATGATTGGATACAAAAGTCAACATGGGTAGTTGAGGGTTTGATGGGTTCTCTCATTGACACTTGGCTTGACTTGACTGGCTCCAAGGGTTTGAATGTTTTCCCTCTCAATTCCTTATAAAATCATGCCCACATCTCTTGTTGCATTGCATAGCTAGTTGTGGGTATTTTATTAAAATGCATATTTACATGATGTTTGAAATTCCAATGTGCCTGGATAGCACGCAAACCATATGCATCAATAAATCGATGGTGGGACCTTGGCTTTGAGCTCCTCACCATGATTTCATAACAATATTACATCATTTACAATTTTAATGCCATGGGGTCAAATTGGGGACGTTACATGAACGTGTAGGTGCTCTTTGCTCTATAAAACACTGAGTTTGGGGACATTGGATGTCTGTGTTAGGAATTTCAGACATCAAAATCAGGTAGGATCTTTGGAGTCCAGCTGTGGTACACTCAGTCCCGTCACCAGCATGATCTGACCAGATTTCAAGCCCATTTGGACCTGTTTTATGCAACCTTTGGCCACCTTTACTAGTCAATCTCACCAGGCTGCTTATGTCATTGATGTTATTATGGATACAGATTGTCTTCCCAGTGGGACCAATCTAATCACCGAAGAGAGTGATAATTTTGTATCCACCTTGTCATATGAACTTAATGTTTCACTTCTGAAGTCCCGGGAATGTAATCAAGTCGTTACTCAAGTATGGAATCTCGTCCCATGACAGATGAGCACCTCAAGTTAACTCATATCATGTCAGAAGTTGTTCAGACTCCAGAGGACAAACTACTTTCTCAGGGGGTGGGGATGAAATATGAATGATTGCACAAAATCATCAAGGAAAGGAATGACAACTTCGGTATCAACTAAGTCAAGCATGAAAAGATTTGAAGGACCAAGGATATGTCCAGGGTGCATTTCAACTGTTGCATTTTAACTTCTAATCAGTGTGCAACTCAGGAGCTCCAGGAGCTAATTCCACAAGATGATCTTTACAAGATTAATCTGCATACCCTAAGCACTATGTGGAGAGAATGGATGTGGAGGTAAGGTAAACTAATTTGGGTTTACAAGCCCCATCATCTGTATCAGTATCTCAGCCCCTCCTTATTCCAGGAGAAACTGAACCGGCATTGGAATCTGTTACACAAAAAGGATAAATGGGTCAATCATCTCTGGACAGTGTGATCCTTCATTGTAACCTTCAGGGCAAGAGTCTTTGTTAAGCTCTTGGTTTTCCACGGATTGTTCACCACGAAGTGACTCTCTCAATTGAGCTTAACAAACCCTTTGTGTGCACACTGTGGCCAGACAAGGATTGTTCGTCACCTCTTCTGGAATTGCAAAGCAGCAAGATATTGTTGGGAGTTTATTTTAAATTTCTGGCAGTGTATCCTCCTTACAGGATTCACTAGAAAGTTGTCCTACTTGGAGATGATCATTTCCTTGTGTCGTTCATTTCATAGGTTTTTGGCATTGTATCTGACCTTTTGCTTTACAGATTATATGGAAAGGCCGATGTGAGTCTATTTTAAATAACTCTCTTTAGACCTGTTTACTTTTGTTCACTCTTTTCTTTCTTTCTTAGTGCATTGTATCTTTTTATAGGAGACCGTTTGGTTCTCCCGCTTTGTACGGACACGGACATCATTGTAATCAGCAGTCCCTTTGACCTACTTTGTGGTCATTAGTTGGACATTAATATAATTATCTTATCTTATCTATCTTATCTTCTCTCTTGGTGCTTTCCAAGGGAGACCATTGAATGAACTTAAGTTGAAATTAGGGCTTTAAACAAACTCCTCTTACAAAATGTGTGTGGGTGTTGTTACAGCTTTAACTAACATGTGTGATTAGCCCAACTATAACCTAGAGGTGTTAACCACTGTCACCTCAATAACCACCTTCATGCACTTTAAGTTGGCTCTTCTCCAACTCAAGGGGGGCTTCCCAAGGGTTAGGATTACTAGGCTATGGCAATAGGGGCACAAGCTGATTCAAAGAGTTAGCCTTAGCAAAACAGATTTTGATCTTTTTTGTAGTATATAAAAGGGGTGATGGGAAGACCATGAAGACTAGTGCCAATCCCCAGTGCAAAACAGAGTCAAAGGGAACAAGATCAATGAAGGGGGCGAGTTCATGAATGGTTAGGGTAGATTAGATCCCTTCCGGTACCAACTAATAAACCCCAACACGTTACAACATAAATCTGGAAATCACTAGGAGCACTTGTTACAGCCTGAACTAACAAGTTAAAACCCCAAAGAACACAACTAACCCAACTGCAACCTAAAGGTGTTACCCACTGTCACCTCAATAACCACCTCTCTACACTTCCGGTTGGCTCTTCTCCAACTCGAGGGGGGCTTCCCTAGATAGGATCGCTAGGCTACGGCAATGAGAGCACAAGGTGATTTTGAAAAGTTAGCCTTAGCAAAACTTGAGGTCTTTCTTTATAGTATGTCGGCAAATAATCAACATTACGCCCCTAGACTGTATCCTTCACCCCTTACTATTAATAGCAAGTAACCAAACTCCCCCTCACACAGGCACAAGGTAAATGGCTCCCAATCTGCCAACAACACTCTAAAACAACAAGCATCAGTTGAGAGCAACTCGAACACAAAGATAAAGAGGAAAATACATCAAATCCACATCCAACAGGGTGGGAAGAACAAGTCAAGGGTTTTGTTATCACCTAAACTGTAGTTACCCCAGTGGATGTATCCATTTATGGATGGCAATAGGAAAGGGCAACTCAAAAGGTGCAACCACGATCACCTCGACCTCCAATAGATGGTTGTCACGCCAGTCGAGGCAACCTTCACTTTATGTTATCTAGCCCAGACAACAAAGGGGGAGACCCGATCTACTCCCGACAAGAGAGATCAAAACCAAGACACCAAATCAAGTTATTCCTAAGTGAAGTAAGGTGTATGGTTTATCCTAGACCTTAGGATGAAGTCACAAGCCAAGTGAGGGGTTCAATGAGTATAGCTTTAGTTTATTATTGATGTGAAAGTGACTTATGATTTGTGAAATAAGATCCAGGATTAAAGTACTAGTTCAATGTGAGAAAATCCACTGCCTTGGGAACCGTGTCCAATGCAGGGTAGTTTAGGGGTTGAATTGGGGCTAACTAGTACAAGTGGCAAGCTTGATCATGAAGTATGATGGCACCAAAGGGTTTAGTTTACCACACAAAGGTCAAACCACAAGTTAATCCAACAATCTAGGAAAGTCGAATTGACTTGGAGAGAAACCAGTGCCTTGGGAATTGGGATAATGGAGTCAAAGTAAGGTTGACTTGTGGTTAAGGACTCCTATTGCATGAGACAAGTGGGCAATTAAAGTTTTGATGGATGAATAGGTCTAGATCTAGGTTTGACTTAAGTGGACCACAATCCCTTAAAACAAGGAATGATATCCCCAAGGCAAGATTTGACAAGGTGACCTACTAGAGCTAGGTTTTGAATTACTCCCGTTCCAAATCCACAAAAATCTCATGTACCCATGTCCTAGAAGTGGGACAACTCACTTCTCCAAGGTGGTGCGACTTTACCCAAGGAGGCTAAAAAGTGGGATAAGTGGGGTCAAGACAAGTCCAATGGCATCCAAACTTTAGATCCAAGTGGTTTAAGCAAGTGAGAGTATGGATCTACAATTTCAAGGCACTCCAATGGCTAGATCTTACTAGATCTGAGTTTGAAGATACCAAGTGGTCCAAAATGGGGATTAAATCCCTTAAAATGTGGAATAGGGCCCACAAGGTAGAAATCAGAAAAGTGACAATCTGGGGGTAGGTTATTGGATGTGTAGATCATGAATCAAGCGGGATCTCAACTACCCACATACTAGATCTAGGTCAACCCACCAAACTAGGAAGTGCGCCCTTGCTTGGAGAGGCTAAATGCCTTGGGAAGAGGGTCAAATGGAGGCCAATCCTCACCAAACTATAGATCCGAGATGCCGTGGATACTATAGAGGTGGGTTTTAAATATCTTACCCAAGAAGCCACTAGATCTTAGTAGATCTGAAAAAATGTAAAAATGAGGGTTTGAAGAAATAAAGGTTTTATCAATTTATGAGCTATGTCAATGGATTGGATCAAGATAAGAGAAACAAACTTGTGGATCTTACTTGGGTAACCTTGTAGATGCCTTAATGATGATGATCTATGCAAACCCGATCAATTTGAGAAGCTTTGAGGTAGTTTTCTATGCAATCGATTTAGTCCAAGAAGCCAATGTGCCCTCTCTCCTGCACAACAAACGTCAACAATATCAGATTTAATGTAATCAAGAGATAAGACTAATGCCACAAGAGAAGTAACAGAAAGATAGCATAGATCACAATGATACTAATGATAACCCCCTGATACAAGCAAATGCCAAGAAAGTCGATTTGAAGAAGCTTTGCAAAATCGCCCTTGTTGAAGTCGCCCTCCTGTAGACAAGACAATGATTTCCAAAATAGATAGATCTTACCACAAATTCCAAATGCTAGGTTGCAATAGACTTTCCAATCACCATCTAAGAACACCAGATGCAAAGGAGACCACAAGAAAGTTTTTCTATACCAATAATCCAAGAGCCAAAGACCCCTTACAATGAGAAGCTCTCTCCTTTAAATAGGAAGGAGAGGCATCAAAATCCTAACCACTTTTTGAATGAGTGGCTAAGATTAAAAGGTACAAATGTGTAATCAATGGTTGAGATGAGCTCAACAATAAAATACATGGATCACTACTAAAATATAATATAAGTGGACAAAATCGCCCTAGAAGAGGGGAATCCCACCAAATCATGATGACAAAATATAATAGGACGCTTATGGTGGGTCCAAGGGGTAATTTTAGCCACCCTTGTTCAATCCCCATAGCACAATAATAATAAAATAGTCATCAATATACCAAATCGTGCCTCTATGGTCAAATCGTAGGCCTCAAAAGACCTCAGAAATCATCAGAAAGTGCCATAAGTGATGGATGCGGGCCCCGATGAAGCTGAAACTGTTGGAGGAGGTTTGGAAGACATCGATCCATCATCACTAATCATCTCATGCCAAAACATTGCCTCAGTAGCCCAAATCGATTTCCTCAATAGCCATTTCTACCAATCCTGAAATGCCTCGGGAAGTGTGAAACTGCCCCAAACTGCCTCCTAGAGTGCCTGCGCAGTCAAGGTGAGGGTACCAGTGTGTCCGGGAGGGGGGTAATATGGTAAAAACAAGTGGTTGGACCACCCCCTCCAACCACAGCGCCCTAGGTCAACCGAATAAAAATCACATCTGCTCTGACAGGGCCTTCGACAGACCAAAACTACACTGGGATAGCCTACCGAGGCTCAATCATCACTGTAAGTGCCCGGAACTGAAAACAAACTGTCTCATTGGACTCAGAAGGTCCAAATCCATCCAAGATGTGTACTCATACACCATATGAGTCTCTGCATGATCAATATATATATCCAATATACCGGAACAGGGCAAATAATAATAATCTGTGAATGATCAACTACTACTGTAAACCAAGAATCATCATCATAACCCTGTAGCTGCTACATAGAATCATCATGTACATGTACATAGACCATATATCATCTATCCATATCATCACAAGGTCCAACCATCTCATGTCCTATGGTTGACCTTGGTCAAACTAGGTCTAACCAAGTCAACATGACCAAATATAACTCAGACCATCATCGGAAGCTACTGCAAAGTGTCAAAGGTTAATGCATGCTCTACAACTTATTCAAATAACAATTATAACACAAAGTAATCATTACTGGCGATCTAAATCCAAATATATAATGTCATTAATTATTATTATTACTCAGACTAGACTTTCAAGATTATACTCACTTCATAGCTGTGATCAATTTGCTAGTGAAGGGTGAAGGCTAAAATAACTGGCTAGGCTAAGGGGTGACTTGACTGACTTAACTTTGTGACACTTTGGCAAAGGGAAACGGAATACACACCGTAGTATATACTGAATGAGCAACAACACAGGGAATGGCGGTGTCTCACAAATGGATGAGTTGTTCAAAGAGGGTTTATTCACCTTTAACAGATGTGCACAATCCATAATACAAAGAAGGCCAGCAATTGTTTTGATATAGCATTTAAGTTCCATTGCTTTTGGGCCTGAAGTTTCCATAGCCTTGATCTATGTGTGTTTATAAACACATTGCATAGATTTACATTTATTTTAGGCTCTCTGCTGCAGGTGTGTTTTTAAGGCACTTGCTTACCTGAGCACTTCTAGGTGTGTCACGGACATCTTGTTTACCTAGGTATTTATATTTCCAAAAGATATAACATTTTATTTTCATGGTCATTTTCATTTGGCATGCATTTCATTCATGTGTGTTTAGAAACACATTGCATAAATGGGCTTTTCGTACAAGATATAGCATTTCATTTTCCATATTTTGTATTCATGGCAGCACTAAAAGTTTCAGGTTTAGCCAACACAACTTTAGTGACTAGGGGGAATTCCAAGGAACTCCAACTCACCATAGGTAAGTTTTGTCACCAACTCAGAGCCAAGACACAATAAACAGGGAAGCTCATCCAATACAGAGGCTACAGTGGGGAAAAGTCCTCCATGCCACTAGTCAAGTAGTAAGTCAGGGTGATAAACTAAAAGGTAGGCAATGGATGGATGAAGACAATGAATAATGGAGCCAACACTAGCAAGCCAAGTATGGTGGAATGATCACCTCTATTCTCCCTAAAGAGGGTAAAACCAATGAGTATGAATAGTGAACTTCTAAGTCTGAGTAGGGACAATATAATATATATAATAAGCTCAACCAGGTCCATATATCTATATGATCGCCAGATCATGACACTAGGTGCTAAGACATGCTATGAGAATAAGTATAAAAGCAATATAACCATAACACAATGATATACCTGAATGCTCATCAACCTGTACCATCATCTGTCCTCTGAAACTGCTACTGCAGCTCTGGGCACTATTGACTGCTCTGTACCAATGGTATAATGGCTACATCGGTCATCTCTCTGAGTGTCTTGAGACTCAGTCATGGAATGGGGAATATAACTGTTGTCCAAAATCTGATAGTGATCCAATATAGATGCTCATCTCAGCATCTCAATGTAAGGGAACTGGCTGAATAGTGTACTGGAATCAGAAAAATAATGTATGGTAGCCCGGCTACTATATATGTGATAACAGGTTTATTTGAGCAGCTTCACGCTGCTTACATACAGAATTCAATCACGAGAATTGACCATTTGGACAAGGATTTCACAGGCTCTCAGGTCACAGAGCTTCAACAATCTAGAGAACAAGTGGCAACATCACTACAAACAAGGAAGTGAATGGGCATCCATGATCTCAAAGTTGTCACTCAAGATTCACCTCCTCCGACATCTACCTATCCTAGATTCCCAAATGGCAAGTCAAGAGGGGGAAGCAAGGGGTGTTGAGGATCACTGTTGGCCTGTTGGGTGTTGGAATTGTAACGGGGCCCTCTGGTCTCCCCAGACACAATTACAATTTACTTAGACCACTGAATATTATCTTCTTGACTGAGACCCAGGCAAGCCACATCAAGACTATCTCGGAATAGCCAAGGTATCATTGCTCTTCAGCTTACAAGCAGGAGACCCAAAGCTCAAGGGTTGTTCAAGATTAGAGAGGCATAGCTTCTCCGATTAGGCATGTTAAGCTTTTTACCTCATTTTAACACATGGTTAGCCAATTTCATCAAAACTGGAGGGTGTTGACTTGAGAAACAACCAAGTGAATAAAGTTGAATCCACCAGTAGCAGCAAGCACTAGTACTAATGTCCCTAGAGGAGCAAGGTAGAGGCCAGAAGAGGAGGCAAATGGTGCCACTGATGATGAGGATAATAGAGGGAATGATTTTGATGATGTATAGTTATTTGTTGACTTGTAACATGATGTTTTTCATACTCTAGAGGCCATTTGGAGCCTTGATGTATTTTCTTTCAAATATGTATCACACTTCCTAGCATTTTGCTATATTCACCCTTGGATGCTATATACATAAGCAATCTTTGCATAATTGGTGTCTAATGGTTTGGATTTGGGAGCCGCGTTAGCACTCCCACTTTGTAATGACATCATTGTACTCAACAGTCCCATTGACCTACTTTTATGGTCACTAGTTTTAATAAAATTCTCTCTCTCTCTCTCTCTCTCTCTCTCTATATATATATATATATATATATATAAAACAAGGTGGAGGGCGGAGACCAAGAAGCCTATTATGGAGGAGGCACCTAAATGGTTACATGAGAAGGAGCAGGGACAGGGGAGGCTGACCCACAATTGTTTGGGGGCCAAGGCAACTAAGATTGAGAAGGGTAATATGCCAGCCTCAACACCACCTTCTACACAAGGTAAGACATCCAACAATGGTGATGTGTCTCCAGCTATAGAGCTTCTTCTATGAGAGGATGAGCCATTTCTTTCCCCATAAAAGGGGTATAAGGAATTAATAGCTAGCTTTTAGATTAATCATTGTAGATGACTCATGATGATGAGATACATTTATTATATATATGATGTAATTTTGTATTTACTAGTTTCGAATGGACAATTATCAGGATTCAGTATAAACAGTTGATGTTTGAACTTTGAACTTTGATTTATCATTTGGCATCCACTACATCATATATACGAGTGTTTTTCCATATTTATGTGCCAATGTGTTTATTTGGCGTTGCCGTTGGTTTATATGTTTAAAAAACTGAAAAAGAAATATTTTGTATTTTTTAATGCTTGCCACGGTTTGTCGATTTTTGCCAATTTTTTTGCGATTTTCCAATGTCAATGCTTCTGGACCCTCGGCGATCTTTTGCGGATGCCAACGTTTTCAGTAATGGTATGGAGTAATGAGGTAAGTAACAATCAACAACCAAAAGGCATTCGGTAGAGATCTGACATGGACTGATATGATGCTTAATATTGAAACCACCAAAGAAAATGATTGTCCACTGAATCCATTTGAGAGGTGGATGATGATCAGAAGAGAATACAGATGCAATGGAGAGGCAACAACAACAAAGTGACCTGCAAAAATCAAGGGAGAGAATAGACCGACTGGCTGTAGCAAGACAGGAAGGGGCAAGTTGAGTTGGAAAATAGGAGATTCTAACAAAGCATCCACTTGTTCGACATCAATGCCAAAAATATCAAAGTGAACCAGATTTTCTACATGTCACACCATACAGACATCAATAGTGGACTGAAGAGTCAAAAGAAGGTGGAATGGAATGATATTTGAACTTAAATGAGGAAACAGAAAATACTAGGACCATTAAACTTAAAAGTGGGAGAAAGATTAACAAGGTAGTAACATATGTGTGCTTGGAACACTCAAAAAGCCAAAAAAATCAAGGATATGGATAAATATTAAAAACAACCAACACTGACAAAACCAGATTTGTGGTTGATGTAATGATTTGTATAGAAAGTTTATTATATACCACATCAGAGTTTGGTGTGACCAAAGAGTTTTCTTCGGCGGTAGATGCCAACTGCAGAGCAAGCTCACTATCCCTTGAAAATTCCTCCTCATCAAGGTGATTATTCACATGCCTGCACCGACATTCAGTATTAGTTCTTCCCTCTAAATATATGAACTTGCATAATGAATCATTGAAGATAAAACACTGGAAATGCATGTTCAAATGAATGCAAGAGAAAAATATAAAATCAAAATTATGATAACTTGGTTCAAAAATTATAAACTGATGTCTGAAAGTTTCTCAAGTAAATGCACAGAAGGAAAATAGTAAAGAGAACAGATAGCATTGTAAAAAGGACAATACCATTCAATTTCTGAGAATGGCAGTTGGATGTTACAGAAAGGGCAACCTGCAGACTTTGTTGCCATTAATTGAACGTCCTTACCTGCAGAACATACCAATACTTGAGGGGGTGAATTCATAGAGCCTTTACATGTGGAGAAAAATGGGAAAAATGAAATATTCTTCCTGCCTGAAAATCACAAACATACTCCTAAACCAATAGAAGTAAGTAAAACTGTAAAACACATATCATGCCCTTTTGCATTCCCAATTATTGTTCTAAACCAAATAGTTGTATGATAACAGTTAGTGTCATGTACATGGTCAACATCTACCAACTACTTGGACTCAAGTTGGGACACCTGACTGCCACATAAAGAACAGATTCATTTGTCATCAGGATGTGGGCTAAAAGTTAAAACACAGGCAAAGTCAATGAGATCTCAAAAGACTTTCCAAGCCATTGCTTTTCTTCCCCATAGGCCATTACTCAATATTCTGATGTCCCTGCCAAACTAAAGCATCTCCCACCTAAATCTCTCTAAAGCTCAGTGTCGATCGCAGATGATCCCTGGGACGGTCTGCACATATACGCATTGACTAGTTACCATGGATGAATGGTCATGTCCCTTCATCAGGATATGACGCTTCATTAATTATTATTATTATTTTATTTGTTTAACAATAACAAGTAGAAAGTCTGTATTAAAAAGGCTGCAGGTGAACTGTACAACAGAGTAATACAAAAAGGAGAGTTATCCTAATAATGAACACTAGTACTTACATCATACAAAAGCAATTTGAAACTTAACTATTTTCCTTCTCCGAGGAATCCTTGAAACTACTAAAAGTATACACGAGATAGAAGAGGCCTAAAACAAGAACTGATTTACAAAACATTACAGAAACTCATTGAAAGAAATATTGACTTTGAGCTTCTCCTGGCTCTCTAGTTGCTTAGTGCATTTCAGGGTTTTCTAACTCCATGTCATCAAACAGTGGGAAACTGTATCTTCTTCTTTAGTGTCCTTCAGAGTTGAGCCTAATGATATTCGATTATTCGAAGCTGCTAAATGAGAGCTTTTGAGGATGTTGTAAATGATGGATCTGAGATACAAGCACTTTGCCTCTAGAGTTTGAATTTGTCTCCTTTGTTGCATCAAAATGTCCATAACCTTATAATTCTGCAAACTACAATAATGCTCATTGTTATGCACTGTGTTGGTGAGGTACGGAATTGAGGTATTTTTCTCATTGATATAATCCTCTTAACAGAAAAGAATCCTTTGTATGTCGTAGATAGCTCACTAACATTTTCCATGGCATCCTAGGCAATTTTCAGTGTTCTTTGGAATGCGGACTGCTCAAAAACAAACAACTTTTTTTTTGTAACTAGGGAAAGTGGGAAACCCCTAGGTGCACCCACACCGCCCGAAGCATGGGGCACAGGTAAGTTCCGGGGGGGTTTGAACACAAGACCTTCCATTCACAACTCCTCGTAAGTCGTAACACATCCATTTACCAATTGCTCTACCCCCCGCGGGCAACAACTTTATGAACCCAAGACTAACTGAATTTTCCCAAACACTGTCTGTAAAAAATAGGGGTATCCCAAAGAGTCTACAACAATTGAAATTAAACCAAGTTCTAAGTTGTTCACCCAACCCAAGTCGATCAACCAATGGAAATCTTCTACTTTCTCAACTAATGATTGAATACCACTACTATCTCCTTCACAAACAATAGACAATACACATATGCCACAGGTTAAGCCCAGCCTACCCAACCTTCCTATAATTTGTCGAACACAGAGCTAGGCCTGGGGCAGTCTACAAATCTCCACATTTCTCAGACAATTCAAGGTGTCCCAATGAAACACAAAGAATCCTGAGAATGACTGAGAGTGGCCTTCAAAGAGCCAAACTCGCCACTTAAAACACAAACCTATGGATGATCATGGATGACAAACAAAGAACCAACCAAACCTAACAGAGCAACATATCTCAGAGGGACTAAGCCAAGGAGACCTATTGTATCGCACAATGTCAAGCACTAATGCGAAAGACCGAACTAAGCTCAAACAAGAATGGAGATGGACAAGGGCACAGAGCCTCATTATCCCACCTTCACCACTCCACCTGTGGGATGGCATGTGTGATGCCACCCCATGCCTACCATGTTCCTTTAATGCCTTCTCGTTGTCACCAATTTGAACCTTGTTCACAATGCTACGTGGCTAGCAGCATGCATGGGATAATAATTGAGTACAAGGTGTATTTCATTGCTTAAACCTTAGGGGATTGGGAGATATTCAACCTCCATATTTTTTTAAGTTGGCCTTCTACCATTTGAGTTGTTTGATTGGATTGAATATCAACCCCTTTATTGAGATCTCGTAGTACATGATAGAACTCAATATTTTTTAAACAAGAAGCTTCATTTTTTATCCTAGAAATTGCCCAAGCTAGAGAATTTTCCAACGAAATATGTTGTTTGTTCATGAGCTTTATTATTATTGCCAAGTCCCCCAATGCTATTAGAGAATGCACTTTATTAGAGTCAATACTCTGGAGTCTTTGAAGTAGTGCATAGGCCTCAACTTGATTGTTGGTTGCAATTCCCAGACCCCAAGCATAGCCTATTTCCAGAATTCCTCTGGAATCAAAAACGATCTCCCATGCACCTACACCCCTGAACTAATTATTATTATTATTTAATTGAAATTTATTTATATATATTTATGTCTATTACATGGCCTTCCCCTTTAGAAATGCTTTGTTTTCAAAGCATATATATGGAAAAGACTTATCTCTTGTTCTTGCTCGTAATGCCTTCTCATGATCCTTTGTTCTAGTAGTTGTTATAGTGGATGATACCAGATGATATCAATTACCAAGCGCTAAGCAAAATTATCTCGTTGTGAATGGGCTAGAGTCTAGACCAATGTTATCAGAACCGGACCGGTGATCAAACTGGTCGGCCCCAGGACCCGTACTTGGACCGGAACCGGACAAAAACCGATAAAAAAACCGGATCAAAAAACAATTGAGCAAAAATACATAAAATATTCATATTTTCAAAAAATAAATATATATTCATGTGCATCCATGTGAATTCAAACCATTATACACAAATCTGCAAAGTTTCTCATGTACATAGCAAGAGTGTATAAAACCAAAATTCGGTTGTGCCATGGTCCACAATTGAGATTCGATTTTAAACTCCTGAACGCCCTGTTGCCCTGACTCCTAATTCGTATGCTCAACCTAGAAAAATCCAAAGATGATTGTGAATCGTGATTGCAATTGAGGGTCCCCGCGTCAATATATAGTGATTGTACGGTAATTAGGTTAGCAGATGTGGCCGATGTGACCAAATTTTTGGTTTTTTAATTAAAAAAAATTCAAAAGGTGGGTTTTTTGCCCTAGAAAGACTCGGTATGGAACCGACCGGTTCCATATGAAACCCAACCGGTTTGAGAAAACTGGCCGGTTCCATACGGAACCGGGCGGTTCTTGGTGGAAACTGGCCGGTTCCGTACATAACCGGTCAAAAACGGGTTGAATCAAACGGTCGGACCGGAAAACCCTTGGAACCGGTTGGACCGGCCGGTTTTGCCAGTTCAGGGACGGTTTTTATAACACTGGTCTAGACCACCCTGTTGCCCCTCAGATTGTATCAAGGTAATCCAATTGTACAGTTATTGCACTATCAGAATTGACCCTGTAGCATATCTTGTTGGGCAGATGTCAAAGCCAGGTGATCCACGATCAGTTGGGCATTTGGAGTGTCAGAGGGGTGTTTGTTATATGATTGGCCATATGTGATGATGTTGTATTAGTTATATCTTCAATAGACCATGCTCAATGAACTTTGTAAAGTGTTTTTTTACTTAGGTGGCTCTCTAGATCCTTGTGGTTGGTCATGGTAGGTCCCTTTATGTTTTGTCCAGGCTATTCCTGCCCTTACGGCTCATTAAAACCAGCCTCTATAGATCACTGATGATCAAGGTGGGCATGCGGGGTTTGGGGATAGGTTTATTGGGATAGATGACTTAGAGTCCCCCTAGGTTTTTTCACATTACCCTTGTAAAAGTGGTGCTATGTTGTACACCTACAGCACACTTCTTGTATAGTCATTGGCATGTATCTATGTATGTATTTCACATATTGGCCTAGGTGATGAGTTCCTATGACACTTCCAAAGTTTGGAACTTAGACACCCTCTCAAGATAGTTAATTCAATAACCCCTTTCCCTAACATTTCAGTTAATCTCCCCTTCATTACATTACATACACATTATCACCCTCACCTTGCTAAGAAACTTAGGAAAATTAGTTAGTCTTAGGGGTGTAACATGAAATCTGGATCAATTATGGTTGCACCATGGTAGATCTAAGGTTATTGGGATAATTAATTAAATGAGTTATTAGAAAAATGCACATAATAGCCTTGTATTAACATTAACACCTCTCTGATTATAGACAACAGCGTAGTGGAGAGAAAGAGGTTATCAGTGAAAACTCAACCATACACATTGCAACCTGTTGTGATGTCATTATTGATATAGAGTTCTTCATGTTCTAGGTGTTGAAATTTCATTTGCATCGGGTAATTAATGCAAATCTGGAAATTCACCTTCTTCCAAGAAGGTTCCTGGATCTTAACCCTAGAATTTTCAGCCTTTAGGACTGCTGTAAGTTAATGTGCAAAACAGCAACAGAACAATCACAATAATTCAGATCTAGTAGACCTCAAATTCACAGCAAGAGAAAAGATACCAATCATTCCAATGAGATTCCAGCCCACTAGGACAACTTCAGATGCATAAACCAGATTAAAACTCTTCTTATAAAGCAGATATAGCAGAAAACATGACGGCACTAGATGGCTGCACTATTATCTTCAATCTTAGTGTTAAGTCCCTTAATAGTTTTCGCTTAGGTGTGTCAAATCAGCAAGATAGTTAAGAGCTAGAAATAACCATCCCAAGAAGATAAAATGCTTAAACCAAATCTGCAATATACAAAATGTGGACAGCTGAAAATCTCATACATACATGCTCAATAAATGAAATACATACATACCATATCCTCCTCTCAAGGCTAGGACAAAATCCAACCACTCAAGATGCCCTAGCTAGGGTTAGTCAACAAACCCTAGCTCCTCCAAGTGCAAGAATCCCTCCAACACTCTTTTCGAGGCAAGACGTCCTCCTCCTCTTCTTCCCCAAATACATCCAAGGGTTTCCAAGAATCCAAACCCTAATATCTAGCCTCCAAGGAATGAAACCATAACCCCAAAATCCAAAATGCACCAAGAGACAAAGAAATCATAATGCCCAAGAGAGAGAGAAATCAAATGTACAAAGAAGAATCTCAAGAGAGAGAGAGAATATGCTCCACTAGGGTTTCCTCATGATCCCTAGCACATCACTAAGAGAGCACTCCAAAGAAGAAATAAAAATGAATGTGTGATGTGTTGTTAGGAAAGAATCTCTCCGTCCTCTATTTATATGAGAGGTAAGGGAGGCCAAAGCCACTCCTATGGTACAAGTGTCAAGCTTCAATGATGATGCCATGCACACTAGTAACCTAAGGTTATGTAGCTATGCAAGGCAAGTCCACACCACTCCATCCCGAGCCTCCACAGACTCCATCCATCCTCCAAATCCAAGTACTCCACTAGGGTAGCTACACCTTGCAAGAACACTTTTGAAACCCCAAACTTCCTTGAGCCATCTCCAATCCTTCAAATAAAAAGCCTAGCTACCACCAGGGTATTTTTAAGGATTCTAATAGTATACCTGAGTATAGTATTCTAGGCTATTATTTTGGATTGAAAAAATCATATATATATATACCTAGGCGAAAATTAAATATGAAACATACAATTTACTACTAAAAATTGTAAATTTTGGTGAATATTACAATAAAAAAACATATTTTATGTAAATATAGGCGATATTAGACACTAAAAATGACCAAATAACGAATTTATTTTTTGAAACAAAACCCAAAAAATAGTCTCTTGGCGAAATTTCGCCCCTAAAAATGATCCTAGCTACCACATGCCATCTGGGCTTGTAGTGTTGTTGTAAATATAACTTCGGAAGATATTCATTGTACTTTGTTATTATTATTATTATTGTATTTTATTTGTACCTTCGACGGAGATGTTTTTCCTGCGTTCGGGGATGTCATTATTATGTTTGGTCATGCAATATTATTGAGGTAAAACCTCCATTGTAAGTCAGGGCATTAGATCCCTTAAGGTCAAATGTAAATTGTATTATTGAGTCTCCCTAGGACAGGTCGGCCCAGTCAAGTTAGTGAGGTCGGCCCCATTAGGAAAAAAGTCACCCAAACATAAAGTATAAATAGAGAGCTTGCTCTCTCATTTGGACACACCACTCACTCAAGCAAGTTTGCAAAAGGAGAGAGAGAAGACAAGTTCATTGGAGAAGAAAGAGAGAGAGTTGCAGAAGACATCTTATATTTTGGGTTTCTATTTTGTTTGATATTGTACTAGTGACGAATCTATCTTTGAGGAAGTTGCAGAGTTTTCTCCTTTATGGTTTCCCCGAGGAAAATTCTTGTGTCTTTTGTGTTTTGTTGTGCTTGTCTATCTTTCAGTTAAAGATCCAACTAAATTGAATTAAAGTGCAAACTCTAACATGGTATCAGAGCCAATCTGAAAAGAAGGCATTGTGCAGCAGCGGGAAACTAGGCCTTCCTAGTTCAAGGTCTTCTCTCCACAGATCATCAGAAAAAGAGGGCTAGGCTAACTCGCCCTAGAAGAGCGCATCTTTTGGAGGAAGCAGAATCAAGTTTGAAGAATTTTCATTTTTGACCTAAACACTAGTGCCAGCAGAAAACTAGGGCATCAAACTTTTGGGGTTTTCCTCCATCAATCTGGACAAAGAAGTACATTGGACAACTCGCCTTGAGGAGGTGCATCTTCCTGTCCAATCAGAAGTTCAAAATTCCAACTTTGAAAAATTAGGGTTTCTCTAACAAACCCTAGGCTAGCCAGCTCTGGAACAAAGTTGGGCATCTCAAATTGGTAAGATCTAAATCTTTGCTATTTCCATTTGAGGTTCTCATTTCAAAATGACTCACCACACCAAGCTTGAGGATAAGCTTGAGGGAGCTGACAACTTCCAAGCATGGAAGTATAGAATCTCTCTTGTCCTTGAATAAAATGATTTGGACAAGTATGTTAATGAGGAGGTTCCGGCACCAGAAGGAGATGAGGCAAAAGCTATCCAAAGAACAACTTGGTCAAGGCCAAGAGGATTATTGCAGAGTCCATTAAAGATCATCTCATCCCTCATGTGTCATCCATGAAGACTCCCAAGGAGATGTTCGATGCCTTGACAAAGATATTCGAAGGGAAGAACATCAACCGGAAGATGACATTAAGGAACCAGCTCAAGAATGTGAAGATCCAACATTCAGAGACCATGCAATCCTACTTCACAAGGATCTCACAAATCAAGGAGCAACTTGAAGCGATAGAAGACAAAGTGGATGAAGGAGAGATTGTTATGACCACTTTGAATGGTCTCCCAAGATCATGGGACTCATTCATTCAAGGAATATGTGCCAGGAAGAAGTTGATCCCCTTTAGCAGACTATGGGAAGAATGTACACAAGAAGAAGCTAGGCTAGTAGCAAGAGAAGAGAAGATGGGAGCAAATGATGATCAGGCTCTAACAGTTCACACTAAGAGAAATCACAACAAGTGGGAGGACCACCATAACAGAAAGTTCAGAAGGCATCATGGATCTAGAAGAGATCTCTTCAGTGTTATATGTTACACATGTGATGAGAAGGGACATTACTCAAGAAACTGTCCCAGAAACCAAGGATCCTCCAAGAATACCAACAAGAAGAGACATCATGCTCACACTGCTGAAGACGATGAACCAGTAATGAAAAGAACTAGAGAAGAAAGAGATGATTTTTCAAGTGATGAAGAGTATGTCTTAATCTCAACACTCACGGGCACTATCACACACTGGAGCAACAATTGGCTTGTAGATAGTGGAGCATCCAAGCACATGACGGGATACAGAGAATCCTTCGTCAATCTATTTGAACATGAGTCACCTCACAAGGTGAAACTTGGGGATGATTATCAATATCCCATCAAAGGAAGTGGAGAAGTTTCCTACAAGCTAGACTTCGGCAAATCATTGAAGATGAAAGATGTTCTATATGTTCCAGTATTGAAGAAGAATCTTCTCTCCATCTCAGCACTACATGCTAAGGGAATGAGGGTTGCATTTGTTGATGGCCAAGTTCTAATGTGGCGAAAAGGAAAGACAATTGATGATGCAACAGTAATTGGAGAGCAAAAGGGAGGCTTGTCCAAGTTGAAGGGACAACCTAAACAAGCATTGGTTCATGATTCCATGGAACCAAGTGAACTATGGCACAGAAGGCTTGCACATGTGCACTATAGAGCACTACCTATTGCAACCAAAGCAGTTTCAGGACTACCAGAAATCCAGACAAAACATGAAGGCATTTGCAAGGGATGTGCGCAAGGAAAGAATGTAAAGAAGGCATTTCCCAGCAGTGAAAGCAAGGTAAAAGGAATTGTTATCACACATATAGTAGTCGGGCTACCATACATTTATTGTCAGATTCCAGTACACTATTCAGCCAGTTCCCTTGCATTGAGATGCTGAGATGAGCATCTATTATGGATCACTATCATATTTGGACAACAGTTTTATTCCCCAAGCCATGACTGAGTCTCAGGACACTCAAAGAGATGACCGATGTAGCTATTTAGCCATTTGATCAGAGCAGTCAGTAGTGCCCAAAGTTACAGCAGCAGTTTAGAGGACAGATGATGGTTCAGATGGTGAGCATTCAGGTATATGACTCAGCAAGTATATTATGGTGTTGTGGTTATATTGCTTTTATTTCCATTTTCTTAGCATGTCTTAGCACTTAGTATCATGATCTGGCGATCATATAGATATGTGGACCTGGTTGTACTTTATATATATATATATATATATGTCCCTACTCAGACTTAGAAGTTCTTGGCCTATACTCATTGGTTTTACCCTCCTTAGGGAGAATAGAGGTGATCATTCCCGCCATACTTTGGCTTGTAGTGTTGGTTTCATTATTCACTGTCTTCATCCATCCTTGACTTACCCAATTTGTTCATTACCCTGACTTACTACTTGACTAGTGGCATGGAGGACCTTCCCCCACTGTAGCCTCTATATTGGATAAGCTTCCCTGTTTATTGTGTCTCGGCTCTGAGTTGGTGACAAAACTTGCCTATGGTGAGTTGGTGTTCCTTGTGAATTCCCCCTAGTCACTAAAGATTTTGTTGGCTAAACCTGAAACTTTTAGTGCTGCCATGAATACAAAATATGGAAATGAAATGTTATATCTTGTATGAAAAGAAAGGCAAATGAAAATGGCTATGAAAATATCAAATGCTATATCTATTGTGAAATGTAAATACCTAGGTAAACAAGCTGTCTGTGACACACCTAGAAGTACTCAGGTAAACAAGTGCCTTAAAAACACACCTGTAGCAAAAAAGGCCTAAATTAAATATAAATCTATGCAATGTGTTTATAAACACACATAGATCAAAGGCTATGGAAACTCTAGACCCAAAAAGCAATGGAACTTAAACTCTATATCAAAAAGATTGCTGGCCTCATTTGTAATATGGATTGTGCGCATCAATGTAAGGTGAATAAACACTCTTGAACAACTTATCCATTTGTGAGACACTGCCATTCCCTGTGTTGTTGCTTGTCCACTATATGCTATGGTGTGTATTCCCTTTTCCATTTCCAAAGTGTCACAGTGTTAAGTCAGTAAGTCATCCTTTAACCTAGCCATGTTATTTTTAGCCTTCACCCTTCACTAGTAAACTGATCACAACTATGAAGTGAGTATGACCTTGAAAGTTTTGTCTGAGCAATAAATAATAATTAATGACATATTATATTTGGATTTAAATCGCCAATAATGATTGCTATGTGTTATAATTGCTATGTGAATGGATTGTAAAGCATGTTTTAACCTTTGACACCTTGCAGTAGCTTGATGACAGTTTGAGTCGTATTTTGGTCATGTTGACTTGGTCAAACCTCAATTTGTCCAAAAGTCAACCACAGGACATGAAGTGGCAGACCTCAGATGTTACAGACAGATGATATATGGTCTGGTACAGGTCACCATGGTGGGCTTATGCAGTGGTTTCAGGCTTATGATGATGATTTGTGCTTTTCAGCACTTTTACAGATTATTATTATTTGGTCTGCCGGATATGATGAGTATTTATTTTGGACCATGCAGAGGTTTATATGGTGTATGAGTACACATCTTAGATGGATTTGGACCTTCTGAGTCCAATGAGACAATCTGTTTTCAGTTTCGGGCAGTTACAGCGATGATTGAGCCTTAGTTCGCTATCCTAGTGCAGTTTTGGCTTGTCGGAGGCCCTGGCAAAGTAGAGCAGAGCTATGATTGGTTCACCTAGAGCGTTATTTTTGGAGGGGGTGGTCCAACCACTTGTTATTACCATAATACCCCCCTCCCAGATAGTTTGGTGATTTTTATTTTTGGAGCCAGGCACTCCAGGTGGCAGTTTGGGCAGTTTCACACTTCCCAAGGCAGTCCAAAAATGGTAAAAATGGCTACAAAGGAATTCGATTTGGGCTACTGAGGCAATGTTATGGCATGGGATGATCAGTGATGATGAGTGGGATGTCTTCCACACCTTCTCCAGCAGTTTCAGCTTCATCGGGACCCACATCCATCTCTTATGGCACTTTCTGATGATTTTTGGAGCCTCCCAAGGCTCACGATTTGTCCATAGAGGCACGATTTGGTACTTTGATGATTATTCTATTGATATTGTGCTATGGGGATTGACCAAGGGTGTCTAAAATTACCCCTTAGACCCACCATAAGCTAGATCTATTATTTTATCATCATGATTTGGTGGGATCCCCTCTTCTAGGGTGAATTTGTCCACTTATTGTTATATTTTATTATTGATCGATGTATTGTATTGTTAAGCTCATCTCAACCATTGATTAGATCTTTTGATCTTTTAATCTTAGCCACTCATTCAAAAAGTGGTTAGGATTGTGGCCTCTCTCCAATCTATTTAAAGGAGAGAGCTTCTCATTGTAAAGGGGTCTTTGGCTCTTGGAATCTTGATATAGAAAAACTTTTTTGTGGAAATTCTTGTGGTCTCCTTTGCATCTGGTGTTCTTAGATGGTGATTGGAAAGTCTATTGCATCCTAGCATTTGGGTATTTGTGGTAAGATCTATTTTTTTGGAAACTTTTGTCTTGTCTACATGAGGGGACTTCACTTGGGCGTTTTTGCAAGGCTTCTTCAACTCGCTCCACTTGGCATTCGCTTGTATCAAGGGGTTATCATTAGTATCATTGTGATCTATGCTATCTTTCTGTTATTTCTCTTGTGGCATTAGTCTTATCTCTTTTTCGGAGTAAATCTGATATTGTTGACATGTATTGTGCAGGAGAGAGGGCGCCTTGGCTTCCTTGGGCAATTCGACTTCATAGAAAACTACCTCAAATCGCTCCAAATTGATCGGGTTTGCATAGATCATCATCATCAAGGCATCTACAAGGTTATCCAGGTAAGATCCACAGGTTTGTTCTTCTTGTCTTGGCTCCAATCCATTAACATAGCTACTTCATTGATAAAACCCTCATTTTACATTTTCTCAGATCTAGTAAGATCCACTTGGTGTTTGGGTATAACATTTAAAACCCACCTCTACAATATTCACGACAATTCGGATCTGTAGTTTGGTGTGATTTGGCCTTCATCCGACCCCTTTCCCAAGGCAAAACAATCTCTCCAAGGGAGGTCGCACTTCCTAGGAGAGGCTAGTTTGCAAGGATCTAGCACCTAGGTAGGTGAGATCCCACTTGATCCTTGATCTCCATAATTGATAACCTACCCCTAATGTGTCACTTCAGTAATTTTGACCTTGTGGGCCCCATTCCTCATTTTGAGGGTTGAGCCCCACTTGGGTCACTTTGTGGCACATTTCAATCTCAGATCTACTGAGATCTAGCCATTGGATGACCTTAATTTTCAAGATCCACCTACCTCAACACCTCAACATTCCAAATCTACAATTTGGTGGAAATCCGACTCCATTTGGCCCAATTCCCAAGGCACTAATCTTCCCCAAGTCAATTCGACTTTCCTAGATTGTTGAGTTATCTTGTGGCTTGATCTTTGTCTTGTTGCTTGAAACACCTGAAACTGTCATATCCTTTCATCAAGCATAGCTAGAAAGCCCTAACTCTCAGATCTCTGATCTGGGACACTTTCCCTGTTTTAAGGGTCATGTTTCCCAAGGCAATTGATTTTGACCATTTGAAACTAGCTTTGAATCCTGGAATCATACCTAATCATTGAATCACTGTGTGTTATCTTTCATTGTCATGCTACACCTTTCCTAAGCCTCCACAGTGGTCTTAATTCCTTATTTCTAGGGTTCCATACCTGTCACCTTACGTACCTCATTAGATTGATTTGATCTGGTGATTGGGTTGAGTAGGTCTAGGTCTACCCCTTGCTATCTTGGCTTTGATAGCTAAAGCGAAGAGTGCCTTGGTTGGCGTGACAACCATCTTTTTGGGAACCAAGGCCCTCTTGGTTCACCACTTTAGTTGCCTATCCCCTCTACCATCCACTTTGGATCCACCTGTAAGGGCAACTACAAGATTGGTGATAACAGGAATATTAGAGATAGTCCACTCAGATGTATGCGGTCCCATGTCTTCCAGCTCACTAAGCGGGTATGTATATTATGTTTCTTTTATAGATGACTTTTCCCGTAAGACATGGATTTATTTCTTGAAAAGTAAAGATGAAGTATTAAGTAAGTTCAAGGAATTCAAAGCCTTGGTTGAAAATCACACTGAGAAGAAGATCAAGACCCTATAATCAGATAATGGCGGAGAATTCACTTCAGAAGAATTTAAGAACCTTTGCAGAGAATCTAGGATTACGAGGGAGTTGAGCACTCCTTACAATCCTCAACAGAATGGTGTTGCAGAACGAAAGAACAGAACGATAATGGAAGCATCAAAGGCAATGCTACATGATCAGTATCTTTCGATGCACTTATGGGCAGAAGCAGCAAGGACAGTTGTGTATGTACAGAACTGTACACCTCACCGAGTATTGAACAACAAGACTCCCAAAGAAGCTTTCTCAAGGGAGAGACCAGAAGTCAGCCATCTCAGAATATTTGGCTGCTCGTTGTACATACACATCGCGAAGGAAAAGAGAACCAAGCTAGATCCTTCAAGAAAGAAGGGAATATTCGTGGGATACAGCGACACATCAAAAGCCTACCGAATATACTTCCCAGGATTCAAGAAGATCGAGATCAGCAGAAACGTAACCTTCGACGAAGATTCAGCATATAACAAATCAAGAAAACTACCTATTGAAGAAAATGAAGAACCTGAAGTTCCCAAAATTAGAGACTCGATAATGGAAGAAGCGATTCAAGAAGATCATGAAGCCCGCGACTTGACAGAACGACAAGAACCTATAGATCCACCTCGTGAGAAGAACTCCCACAAGAGAAGACCAGCATGGGCACATGAAGCAATACAAGATGCAGAGAAGTATGGCGCTCCAGATGGGATGCATAGAGAAAGCAAGAGACCCAGACCATACTCCTGCTATGTGACATCATTGAGAAAGAACCTTCCAACTACGAAGAAGCAATAGAGAAGAAGGAATGGAAGGATGCCATGATCGAGGAGTACTTGTTGATTATGAAGAATGATGTCTGGGAGATAGTTCCAAGACCAGTAGGGAAGTCTGTTGTGACTTCGAAATGGATCTACAAGATCAAGCATAGTGCAGATGGTGTTGCCTCCTGGTTCCACACCTGGGAAAACGCAGCAGAAGTCTTCAAGCTGCTGGTGTGGCCTTGGGGGCAAGTCAAAGTCAAGTGCTGTCACCTGAAAACTCGACTCCTCTGTCTAGGCTTTCCTAGCGAAGCCAAGGGGGGTGGACCCTAAAAATGAAAACAAAACTATGGTGTCTAATCTAGGAGTTAGAAATATTTTTTGAAACCAAGATAATGCAGCATATATTTATATAAAGCAAAACATCATTCATCAATACATCATTTGCCAATATTCATTATTATCATCATCATTTGCAACATTCATCTACAATATGAAATATAACAATATAAACCAGTGCCTTATAATGGAGTCGAAATAGATGCATGAACTGAAAAAGTAAATGTTGTGCAAGTGTTCTTGGTTTATTTTAATTTTAATGTGGTAGTGATCTTTTTATTAGGGCTGGTGGGTTCCCAATATACGCAAAGGTGCGGGGAACATGTCCGAAATTTTGATGTGTGGCTTCTCACTCAGACTTGGGGGCTGGATCGAAGTCTCAAGGAGGTGTTCAGATGTTGTACCAACAAGGGCAAGCCTAACGGTTTCCAAGAGGTCACTACCCAATTTTGTCCCACGTCCTCTAAAAAATTTGCCCACGACAACAAAATGCTCGCGTTGTGCCGGATTTTCACAAAAAGGTTTTTTATTGGGGTGGTGTTAGAACATATTACTAGTCATCTTCCCCTTTCTGATGCGTACCAACATGATCAGACTGAGCTGCAAGTTGGCCACAGAGCATACGAGAGAAGACCTTGGAAATTTTAAAAAAAAATTATGAACCAAAATTTTATCTTTTAAAACCCTAAGAGTCTCTTTTCAGGCCAGTACTCGGGCAAGCCCTTGTTCTGAAACCCTACTTCAGGAAAGGAAGGGGACGTTTGAGTTTGTAAAAAAAATGATAAAAATCTATGTCCTGAGTGAACTTGTGGCCCACCAGTGGAACAGACCAACAAGGTAAATTTTAACCCTAGTTAATTTTATTAAATGTCGAAAATAAAAGAAGTAAACTACTCTAAAAAATCACACCATGAAAAGAGACGACACAGGCCACCCCTAGGGGGATGGGGTGTGGGCGCTGGCTAGCCTACTTGCTCTCGTTTAATAATATTTTACAATGATCAGAGAAGTGCCCCAGTCTACTTAAAGTGACTTGGTGGCTTACAATTTTGCACGAAAAATTTAACCGGTTTAACAACAATTCAATATTGGTCCTCCAGATTGCCTGGATCCTTGAAATTTTGGCAGCACGTCTTCCTACCTGTTCGTCTTTTGCTGCAAACCAGCAAGCAAACATTAGTATAAGATGCCCAAAAACACTTTAAGAGTGTCTTTGGAACACCTCCTAACAAACCCAGAAAAAACTAAGTGATAAAACTAGTTAAAAATGACGAAATTTAACAAAGTAAAACAAGCAATGGGACTTGTTTACTTGGGATCATTGCAAGCTTTTAAGGGCTACAAATTACAAGCTCTACTAACAGCTAGATAAAACCTTTTATAATCAGAAAGTACTGCTTGTTCAAGTTATTCAAAATATGCATAAAAATCTCTAGCTTTAACAAGAAGCAAACTAGTATTAGATCTAGATCAGATATAACTTTGAAAATACATAAGATCTAACACATAAATCGGATCTACTTAAGGTATTTAAAGTGAAAACAGATCTGAGAATTGCAAACCAAAGCAACTGAGAAAGTTTTGTTGAAATTTTATGTTGATGAGAAAAAGAGGAAACGTCTTGAATTTGGGCTATGGAGTCCTCCACCGTGGGGATCAATGGGACTAGTTCTCCTTGAATCAATTTCGAAGACCAATGGATGCAAGCAAGCTCCACCAACTCTTTGGATCAGCAACCTGTAGACACAAAAGACAACTCACACAAGCAAGATCAAATGCAACTAGTGTAGACTAAAATAGAGAAACAGATTCAAGCATTTAAACAAAAATGACATTGAACTCTAAACACTCTATGATAACCAACAGTAAAAATAATGCATTAGATTACACTATCTTTACCTTACTAAGATAAACATCTCCTTCAAAAGCTAGTGATTGATCAACAAACAAACATGAATAAACATGTAAAGACACAGATTACCTTATCTATTAAAATAGAACATGATCATCCACACCATGAGAGTCCACACATAGAATTGCCTCGAAAGCTTTTTATGTTGACGTATTTGTTACTTCGGAAGATATTCACTTGTATATTGTATTTGTACTTTATTGTATCCCCAACGGAGATGTATTATTCCTCCGATTGGAAGTGTCGTCATGTGTACTTGCAAGTGTCGCAAGTTATATTGTAAGTGTCGTAACTTATACTTGATGGGTTGTGAGACCACCTTGATGGGGTCGGCCCTATATGAGTCATGTGGGTCAAAGGGTTATTAGACCACCCTAGTAGGGGTTGGCCCAGTCAGCATTATGTTAAGTGGTTAAGTTGAAGCCGACCTAGTTGAGTAAAGGTCAAGTCAAGTTAGTGTATAAATAGAGAATGTGTCTCTCTCATTTTACACATTCTATTGTTCACTCACTTCGTATTAGTGAGAGAGAGGAGGAGCGAGCACAAGTGGAGGAGAAGCATGCTACTGAAGATTTCTATCTCTTGGGTTTGATCATGGTGATCCTTGTATTGATGCTTATTCTATCTCTGAGGAAGTTGCGGGGTTTTTCACCTTCTTGGTTTTCCCCGGTGAAGTGTTTTGTGTCTCTTGTCTCTTGTCTCTTATGCTTGATATGCCGTACATGTTGTTCTTTCAGTTAAGCTCCTAGATCAGAATGTATTAAATTTTGAAAAACTAACATGGTATCAGAGCTAGCCTGAAGGAAGGCATGCTATGGCATTTATGAGACTTGTTGCACTTGCGACAAATCGGAAGCTAGGGCTTGATATAGCAAAGACCAATCATCGTGGAACTTTCGCTATAAATTCATTTTGGCGAAGGTTCAGGTTCTGAAACTTCTACAGGTCGTAGATAACATCCCCATGTACCTTGTGTCCAAAGCACAACTTCTAATTCATTGTACTTTGTGATTTATGATCAGTACAATGTAGGGTTTCTGCCTCTTCCAGATCTCAGTCATAAACAGGTGACCTAGGCAAAAAAGGTCACAACTTGGGCTAGGAAGCTCCAAATGAAATTTTGTAAGAAGTGACAGGTAGAGCATAGACTGTAGTTTCTCATGTAAGTTTTTCAGAGGCCGAAGTTGAACCAGGGACACGTGGCACGCCGTACAAGTTCGCTCTCCTGTTTTATCCCATAAACAGGTCACGTTGCGACACTTGGCATAACTCTCTCTCAGAGAATCCAATTGAGGTCAAACCTGTGGGGTTGGAAAGATGACAGGCCAAGCTATCACAGGCCGAAGTTTTAGACCCTGGGGATTCGTAATTTCAGAGATGCACCAGAAACAATCAGGTGCATATTTCTGTCCAAACAGAATTGATTTCTAAGCACCTTCATTCTTGGATCGTCACTGCTATGGGAATTTAGGGCTTCGGAGAAAGTTGGAATTTTTGGAGTTGGAGACCACAGCTGAATTCTCCTCATCAAAATCAAAATTTAGAGACCAAGATCAAATTTTTTGGTTGGGCAGAAGGTCGGGCTTGATCAAACCCTAGTTCGGGTTTTGATCGAAAAGGTGGAAAATTAGGGCTTCTTCAAAAGTTGGAAATTTTGAAATCTGTGACCACGGCTGGAAGCTCCTCAGAAAAATCGAAGTTTATAACACAAGATAGAACCTTTTGGATGGGTAGAAGACCGGGCTTTATCAAACCCTAGTTCGGGATCCTATCCAGAAGATCCGGAAGTTTCAAAGACAATTTTGAAGGGTCAAATTTTGCAATTTTCAAAATTGAAGTATACCAGCTTGATCAGCTCAGCAAGGCACATCTTTCCATCCATTCAGAAGTTTGAAATTCAAAATTTGAATTTTTAGGGTTTCTCTGACAAACCCTAATCCAACTCCAGATCTAGTTTCAGCAAATCAAAGTGGATTGGGTTAATCCTATAAGAGAATGAATTGGACACCTGCATAAGTGAAGAAGTTCCAGTTCCAGAGGGAGATGAGGCTAAGGCCTACATAAGAATGCTACAAGCAATCTCGACAGGTATGACTTGAGGAGATACAGGTATGTTTTGAAATCTGTTCATGATTAAGTTTATGATATGTTTTCATATTATTGAGGTTAGTACAATCTTGATTAAATTTTAGACTTGTCTTATCAGTCTAGTAAAAGTATGAATGCATGATAGAAGACATTCACTGATTAGGGTTATGACACTTATGATTGTACTAATGCACTGTGGTATTGTATGAGGTTGATGTTGTCCGCTAACATGAAAGGTACATCAAGAAAGTTATATTTCAAGAACATATGACCATGGTGACATGAAGACAAAGACTCATCCATAGTCATGGATCGCATAGAAGCTCTACTTACGAGGTATGTATAACTTGGTTCTACAATGGTTAACTTATGAGGTATGCAGGCTACTAGCACAAGTCATTGAAGAGAACAAGAAGACATTGTTTGGGTATGTTAGACATAACTAGTAAAAATGATAACCAGGTATGTTTTTCCTATATCAAGTTAGAATCCTACCTTATGTTAGGATCTTATACTTTTGTATGAATGATAATGTTTATTCTTGAAGTTAGAAATTTAAGTAATCAAGGGTTTATGCATATTATGTCTCTTACTTTGATTGATGATATGACTAACCAAAAGAGTCCTATGGTCAAATAAGAACATGCATGAGTAAAAGAAGTTTTTCCTGAAACCCTGAATACTAACGCTTATTACCTGTGTGTGAAATAATCATGACCATACATGTTAAGTTTATTTAGGATCATAATGTTTTGATAGTATTGAGATTATACTAATGGATGTATGAGATCTTGAGGATGACACTAGTGCACACTTAAGAATGCATAGTGGTCCAGGATGAATATAAGTTCAAGGACAGGTAATCCAGGAAGCAAAGATCAAGAGGGAGCACACTCCAGTAGTTCCTGCAAGGAAGCAAAGATTGAGAGGGAGTCCACTCTACAACTAAACAAAGATAAGTATTTGAATTGTTATATATATGATTACTTAAATGATGTTGTCCAGCCATGTACATACTTATGATTTAGGATGTATATTATGAATTTTAGAAAAGTTGCATTAATGAACAAGATACTACTAATATGCAAGTAATGGGTAAGTGGCCTATGGTACTATACAACATTCCATTGCTACTTATCTAAAATGAAACCTCTTTGCTGACATGTTGGGAGTTGTGCACACTCTTAACAATGTTCTGGTAAAGATGGAAGGCATCTAGAAAGTTACGAGATATGGATAAATGTTGTATTGAAGCATTGGCTAAGATAATTGCATGATTGTATGACATACATTCTTATGTGTAAGAATTTGTTTTGAAAAAACATGAGAAGTTTCTAATCATGCAATTGAATTTGACTTGTAGGAAAGATCATGTAGAATCACTTACAAAAGAAGGACAACAACATTTGTTCCAACAACGAAGTTCACTATCTATTGAAGATATTGAAGAATCTGAAGTTCCCAGGATCCGGGATGCAGTAATGGAAGAATGCCATGATCGAGGAGTACCAGTCGATCATGAAGAATGATGTTTGGGATGTGGTCCCGAGACCAGAAGGGAAGTCTGTTGTGACTTCCAAGTGGATCTACAAGATCAAGCTTGCTGCCGAGTTCGAGATGAAGGACTTGGGATGATGCACTACTTTCTAGGCATGGAGGTGTGGCAGAGTGTAGATGGAATCTTCCTTGGACAAGGGAAGTATGCAGTAGAGATCTTGAAGTGGTTCGGGATGATGGACTGCAAGGCCATGGCCACACCTATGGCATCGAACCTAAAGCTTCTGTGTGATGCTTCATCTGAGCCGGTTGATGTCCCTGTGTATCGTTAGATGATTGGGTCCTTGATGTATCTAACGAATACGAGACCAGATATTTGCTTTGCGGTGAACACATTGAGCCAGTTCCTGACAGATCCGAGAAGTGTTCACCTGGTTGTTGTAAAGCATATTCTAAGGTACCTAAAGGGTACGATTTATTATGGGCTCAAGTATGATGCGAATCAAAAGTTTAACTTAGAGGGTTATGTTGATTCAGATTGAGAAGGCAATGCTGCAAATAGGAAGAGCACTTTGGGGTGTTGCTTCAGTATGGGATCAAGCGTGATCTCTTGGTTTAGCAGGAAGCAATCCTGCGTAGCACTGAGTACAGCCGAAGCAAAGTATGTCACAGCTTGTTCGGCTAGTTGTGAGGCAGTATGGCTTAGGAAGCTACTGTCTAAGTTATTTGATCTCCCATTGGATGCTACTGGTATCTTCTGTGACAACCAGATTTGTGTGAAGTTGTCTGAGAACCCAATGTTCCATGACAGGTCGAAGCACATTGAGATCAAATGTCACTATATCAGGGATATGGTGTAGAGAGGAGCAATGAAGCTCCTGTATGTTGCGACAGATGAGCAGGTTGCAAATGTGTTAACGAAACCACTAGCCAGAGTGAAGTTTGAATACTTCAAAGAGAGGCTTGGTGTTCTTCAGATTGAAGATACTTCGAGGAAGAAGTGATGGGACACATTTGCAGGAGCCATTCCAAGCATGGTGATAGGAGGATCCTTACCATGGCTGTGGATGTAAGCGTTGTGTGATGAGCATCAGGACGATGCTCCAATTACTGCTTTGGATATGCATCAATTGGATGCTTTGTATGATCAGTTGGATCATGTATGATGACATGCATCAGGACGATGCAGTGACGATGATCAAGATGATCATGTGTGATGAGTATCAAGACGATGCTCTAGATGATATGCATCATGACGATGCAGTGACGATGATCAGGATGATCATGTGTGATGAGTATCAGGACGATGCTCTGGATGATATGCATCAGGACGATGTAGTGACGATGATCAGGATGATCATGTGTGATGAGTATCGGGATGATGCTCTGGATTGTATGCATCAGGACGATGCTATGATGATGATCAGGATGATCATATGTGATGATATGTATCAGGTGGATGCATTGCATGATCAGTTGGATCATGTGTGATGAGTTCCGAAGACACAAATGCACATGAGCCATTCTCACATGGTGGTAGGTGTGTCCTCCCATGGTGCAGATATAAGGGCTGGGGCCATTCCGACATGGTTGAAGTGTGTCTTCCCATGGTCGTTGATGTAAGAGTTGTGCCATTCAAGCATGGTTGAAGTGTGTCTTCCCATGATTGCGATATAAGTGATGTGCCATTCGAGCATGGTTGAAGTGTGTCTTCCCATGGCTGCGATATAAGTGTTGTGCCATTCAAGCATGGTTGAAGTGTGTCTTCCCATGGCTACGATATAAGTGTTGTGCCATTCCTAGCATGGTTGAAGTGTGTCTTCCCATGGCTATGGATATAAGTGCGATGCCATTCTCGCATGGTTGAAGTGTGTCTTCCCATGGCGTAGATATAAGTGTTGAGCCTTTCACAGATGGTTGAAGTGTGTCTTCCCATGCCGGTGAATGTAAGTGTTGTGTGATGTGCATCTGGGTTGTGCTTCGTGGACTATGAGATGACATGATCAGTATGATCATGAGTATCAGGATGATACTCTGTGGCCGTGGACAGGTTGTGCAGTTGCATGTAAAATATCCTGGGAGATCCAATAGATTGAGCTGTGTGCTCGTAATCAGTCCTGGGATGCTCTTTCGAGGTTTTGCAGTGGTCACATATAATATTGCCCTGGGAGATCCGATAGGTTGAGCAGTAAGCTCGTAATCAGTCCTAGGATGCTCTTTTGAGGTTTTGTGACGCAGGTAATAAGTCCTGAGGATTCCACATTATGGCCAGTGTTGATGAAGACCTACAGGTGGTGGGACTACATCCAGCATGAAAAAGGGCTGGCCCTATAGAACTTCCTATGACAAGAAGAATTCAGAGATAGCCAAGTGATCGAGATGTACAGCAGAAGTAATGACGATGATGCTCCGTGATCCAGTGATGATGATCCAGCTCCAGAATTGAAGACTTGTGCCTATATGTATTGATGACTTGTGTCAAGAGAATACCTTCCTAGTTAAGAGGGAGTGTTGATGTATTTGTAACTTCGGAAGATATTCACTTGTATATTGTATTTGTACTTTATTTTATCCCCAACGGAGATGTATTATTCCTCCGATTGGAAGTGTCATCATGTGTACTTGCAAGTGTCGCAAGTTATATTGTAAGTGTCGTAACTTATACTTGATGGGTTATGAGACCACCTTGATGGGGTCGTCCCTGTATGAGTCATGTGGGTCAAAGGGTTATTAGACCACCCTAGTAGGGGTCGGCCCAGTCAGCATTATGTTAAGTGGTTAAGTTGAGGCCGACCTAATTGAGTAAAGGTCAAGTCAAGTTAGTGTATAAATAGAGAGTGTGTCTCTCTCATTTTACACATTCTATTGTTCACTCACTTCGTATTAGTGAGAGAGAGGAGGAGTGAGCACAAGTGGAGGAGGAGCATGCTGCTGAAGATTTCTATCTCTTGGGTTTGATCATGGTGATCCTTGTATTGATGCTTATTCTATGTCTGAGGAAGTTGCAGGGTTTTTCACCTTCTTGGTTTTCCCCGGTGAAATGTTTTGTGTCTCTTGTCTCTTGTCTCTTATGTTTGATATGCTGTACATGTTGTTCTTTCAATTAAGATCCTAGATCAGAATGTATTAAATTCTGAAAAACTAACATTCCATTCATAAACATATGCAGAAGTATTACAAAGAGTTCTGCTCCCTCTCCAACTAGAGAGAAATGGGAGAGAGCACCCAATTTATAGAAAACTAGCAAGAGGGAGTGCGCCCAAGTCAAGGAGAGGAGTGGCAAATATGGTGGAGCAATGCGTGGAGAGGATAGGGGCTGCCACTCCACGTTTTGGGCTGTCAAAACAGTAATATTCCAGCTAAATAATAGCCCATGTGACAGCCCATAAAATGGGCTACCATTTCCCCAACTCGTGGGCTTCTAAAATTGGAAATGTGCCCTCCTTTAAGTGGGGAATTAATCCCAAGAGTTGAGCTGCCCAAATGACTGAAAAATCAACCCCATATGCTCCTTGAAACATGCTGAAGTGAATCAGTCATTAAAACTTTCCAAAAACTTTTTTTTTTAAGTCATTTTTCACTTTTTTTTTAATCTTTTTATGACTTTTTTTACTTTTTGGGGTTTTTTGAGCATAAGTGAAAAATTTACAATATTTTTTAATGAAACCATTAAAAAATGGCTCATTTACGGAAACAAAAACCTCGCCGAAAATTAAAAAACTACCTAGGGGGACTTAGCACATGTCCATATGACTCAAAAATAATATCTAGCATGTTCATATACATTGACCCATGGACTTTAACAATCCCCTAAGGCCCGTCAGCCTCCTCGGGCATTCCAGCTTTGGAGGAGCAGGAGAAAAACCCAAAAATTATGTTATGCACTAATGCAAGACATAATTAATAGGTGAAAAAACTCCTTGGAATACTTGACTTAGCCAAAAAGTCCTAGGGAACCAAGTCCTTTACAAAACACCATGCTAGTACATTTTATTACAAACCCCGCAGGGCCATGGACATGTGGAAAAAGTGGCCCTTTAAAAGGCCTATTGCACATCAAATCATCGAAAAAAGAACATTGAAATGTTCAACTTTGCCCGCTCGCTTGATAGTCCATCTAAGTACAACTTAGTTGGCAACAGATGGCAGCATTGAAAAACACAAGGCAATATTTGTGGCACGTGGCTTCTCCCAAAAGGAAGGCATAGACTACGAGGAGACATTTGCACTTGTAGCAAGATACACTTCCATCAGATCCATACTTGCATTGGCTGCAGTAATGAAATGGAAGGTACACCAGATGGACATCAAGACAGCATTCTTGAATGGTGTAGTTGAAGAGGAAGTGTACGTGGAGCAGCCACTGGGATTCGAGACACATGACATACAAACTCATGTGTGCAAGTTGAAGAAAGCCTTGTACGGATTGAAGCAGGCACCCAGGACATGGTACGGTGGGATGGACAGCTTTCTGATGAGCTTAGGCTTTACCAAGAGTAAAGCAAATTCCAACCTTTACTTCAAGGTTGAAGGCGAAAGAATAGTGATACTACTGTTATATGTAGATGACCTGTTTGTGACAGGTGAGGATGAGCTCATTGCAGATACTAAGAGAAGGTTTGTCGCAGAGTACGAGATGAAGGACTTGTGGATGATGCATTACTTCTTAGGCATGGAGGTGTGGCAGAGTGCGGATGGGATTTTCCTTGGTCAAGGAAAGTATGCAGTGGAAATTCTGAAGAGATTCGAAATGATGGATTGCAAGGCAATGGCCACACCAATGGCATCGAACTTGAAGCTACTGTGTGATGCTTCATCAGAGACAGTTGATGCCACGATATACCGGTAGATGATTGGTTCGTTGTTGTACCTGACAAACACGAGACCAGACATATGTTTTGTTGTGAACAGCCTGAGCCACTTCTTGACAGATCCGAGGCTTGTTCACCTGACGGCTGCAAAACATATATTGAGGTACCCAAAGGGTACAGTTGAGTATGGACTCAAATATGAGGCGAATCAAAGGATTAACCTACATGGTTATGTTGATTCGGATTGGGAAGGCAGTGCCACTAACAGGAAGAACACTTCAGGATGTTGCTTCAATTTGGGATCCGATATGATCTCCTGGTTTAGCAGGAAGCAGTCATGCATGGCGCTGAGTATAGCCGAAGCAGAGTATGCTGCAGCTTATTCGGCTAGTTGTGAAGCAGTATGGCTTCGAAAGCTACTATAGGATTTGTTTGATCTCGAGCTCGAGGCGACTTGTATCTTCTGTAACAACCAGAGTTGCATGAAGTTGTCTGAGAACCCGGTGTTCCATGACAAGTTGAAGCATATTGAGATCAAGTACCACTATATCTGGGATATGGTGCAGAGAGGAGCAGTGAAGCTCCTGTATGTAGCGACAAATGAGCAGATAGCCGATGTTTTGACCAAGCCTTTAGCAAGAGTGAAGTTTGAGTACTTCGTAGAGAAGCTTGGTGTTATCCAAATCAAGGTTCCTTGAAAGAGGGAATGATGAGAACGGAAGACGCAGGTGCACTAGGGCTGGTTCTCACATGATGGAAGACATAGGTGGTCCTTGTGACGTAATGCACTTAGGGTGCTCCTGGGCTGTAACCACGTGTTGGAGACGCTGAGAGGTCCACCGACCACAAAGACACCTGGGGTGCGCCTAGGCTGGTTCTCGCATGGTGGAAGACACAGGTGGTCCTTGGGACGTAATGCACCTGGGGTGCTCCTGGGATGTATCCATGGGCTATAGACGCGGGTTGACCGTGAGAGATATAATGCACTTGGGTGCTCCTGGGCTGTACCCACTAGGTGGGAGACGCAGGTGGTCTGTTGGACATGAGATGTGCACCTGGGCTGCTCTCCGTGTGTGATGATGAGATGATCTGGATACGATGAGATGATAGTAGGAGATGCAAGTGATTTGTTGTGGCAAGTAATGTGTGGTCCTCGGCTGTACCTACTTGATGGCTTGCTCGTGGAAATGATGAAGACCTATATGAGAGCTAGGCCTACATCTAGCATGAAAAAGGGTTGGCTCTGTAGAACTTCTCATGACGGATAGATTCGAGAGATGTCACTAGTCAATGATCAACAAGATGAGGATTGATGCAGCAACGATGATAATGATCCAGTGTTGATGATGATCCAGCATGGATGACGTTGTCCAAAATTATATCCAGAGTGATGATGACTGTGGCGAGAGAATACCTTCCTAGTTAAGAGGGAGTGTTGTTGTAAATATAACTTCGGAAGATATTCATTGTACTTTATTATTATTATTATTATTATTGTATTTTATTTGTACCTCCGACGGAGATGTTTTTCCTCCGTTCGGGGATGTCATTATTATGTTTGGTCATGCAATATTATTGAGGTAAAACCTCCATTGTAAGTCGGGGCATTAGATCCTTTAAGGTCAAAGTCGGCCCAGGTCGGCCCAGTCAAGTTAGTGAGGTCGACCCCATTAGGAAAAAGGTCACCCAAACATAAAGTATAAATAGAGAGCTTGCTCTCTCATTTGCACACACCACTCACTCAAGCAAGTTCGCATAAGAAGGGAGAAGACAAGTTCGTTGGAGAAGAAAGAGAGAGAGCTGCAGAAGACATCTTATATTTTGGGTTTTCTAGTTTACTTGATATTGTACTAGTGACGAATCTATCTTTGAGGAAGTTGCGGGGTTTTCTCCTTTATGGTTTCCCCGAGGAAAATTCTTGTGTCTTTTGTGTTTTGTTGTGCTTGTCTATCTTTCAGTTAAAGATCTAACTAAATTGAATTAAAGTGCAAACTCTAACATGTAGCCCTCCTCCACAATGCACAACACTCCTCATATCCTGCAGGGCATTCTCCCACCAAGTGAATCCTCCATGTGTCCATCATGCAAGGCATTTACCATCCAAGAAAGAGATCTCCAACACCCTAAGGAAGAACATTAAGCCAATGATCATCTGAGGTCTGGCATCTTTTGAGCAAGATATCACGTGTGCATATCCATTACAAACCACCTCTCATGCTATAATCCACCTCGAACCATCTAAGGGTTGAACATACACCATGTGCCCTAAATGTCATGAAGCACCCCAAACATGGTGTGGAAACCTTTGGAATAACCCAAAAGTCTAACACTCCTTTATAAGGAAAGTGTTTACACCAACACCTATCAACTCTATCTGCAACTCCACCAAATATGGAATCTACAAATCAATACTAGTTGAGGTCCCAAAATCAACCACTGTCATCTGCAACAAAGTTGTCAACCATACCATCACAACATTTCGATCCTCCAATGAACAATTACCACCTGTGAATATATAGGAATATCTCCCTGGAGTAATAGCCAACCGCCAACCTCAATCATCATCAGCATCACGAGTCACCGTCAAATAACAACACGTCATGAAATCTCCAGGACATCCTACAAAGACAATCACATCTCCATACAAGATCAAGTTGATCCTGGGATGCAAAGCTCGTGGTATAGTGATCAAACTATGCAAGGTCACCATCAACCTGTCATTATGATAATCCCTCTCATGCCCCTCGAATCCTCTAGCAACTGAACTATTTTGAACCAGGCCAACTCCGTCATCTAGAGAAAATCCTGAAGTAAGAGTATCATCAAGGAAAACCCCCTCTGTTTGAGAGAACCCAAAATCCCTAGCTCTGTACTCTATAATACTCCCATTAGCTGCAACTCTAGAATCAAACTCAACAACATCCCCCATCAAGGCATCATACCTCTCCTCCAATGTACAATTAGAAGTCTCTTGCATGGAAAAAACCAATGTTATATGACTAGCATATCTCCTAAGCTGTACACTCGCCCCTACCTGCTCCTAAGCCATTGGATCAACAATCTCCACATTTTGCCTTATCACAACAAGAGAACCCTACACAATAAAAGATCTCACAATCAAAGTGCAAGGATCAGAACCTAGCTCTACATGTGCATTTTGAGAAATAGAAGGCCCTACCAACCTCTCAATGGAATGTGTGAGTGTTACTAGATCAGCAAATAATCTGAAAAGGCCACCCTCTCTCACCCCTTTAGCCGAAATCCTCGGACTTGCTAGATTTCAGTAACTGATGGTGCACAGTTGTCCCTCAAAAGCAACTCTCCAATGAAAATCTATCATACAAAAAATTGAAAGGAGGTTTTTCCTCAAACCCAAAACAAATAAAATATCACTCAACTCAAGAACACCACCTAAGGGCATCTAGAATGAAATGGGGCCAACTCCTCTCACAAGGTACGTGGTAGCATCACCAAACTCCATAGTCATGTCTCCCTCTTGCTCTCAAATCCTGTTGAATAGTGACATGTCATATGGCATGTGTCTCAACGCTCCACTGTGTTAATGTTTGCACTTTAATTCAATGTTATCTAAGATCTTTCACTGAAAGAATAACAAGTACAGCAAAACACAATAGACACAATAGTTTTCCTCGAGGAAACCATAAAGGAGAAAACCCCGCAACTTCCTCAAAGATAGATTTGTCACTAACACAATATCAAGCAAAAATGGAAAACCCAAAATATGTCTTCTACAGCTCTCTCTCTCTTTCTCCTCCAGCGAACTTGTGTTCTCTCCCTTGCTATGTGAACTTGTGTGAGTGAGTAGTGTGTCCAAATGAGAGAGCAAGGCTCTCTATTTATACTTTACTTTTGACTTGACCTTTTACCTAACTAGGTCGGCCTCACTAAAACTGACTGGGCCGACTTCTCTAGGGAGACTCAATAATACCTTTTACATTTGACTCTAGGGGATCTAATGCCTCAACTTACAAGGGAGGTTTTACCTCAATGACTTTGCATGACCAAACCTAATAATGGCATCCGCGAACGGAGGAAAAACATCTCCGCCGGAGGTACAAATAAAATACAATAATAATATCAATATAGAATACAAGTGAATATCCACAACACATTGTCCACATTGTCCACATACCACCCAACACTAGACACAGTGTTATAGATAAGCAAGAAGCCATGGAAAAGGCAGTCTCAAACTGAGAGGTCATCTCCTTTACTCCTGCTACAGGACCGATTGCAACTTGCTTCATGCCCTTTCCCTTCTTCAACAGACATTGTCCTGCATAATGTCCCATCTTGTGACATCAAAAGCACATGACCCTACCAACGTCCTTCTTCCCTATGTTTGTCCTATCCTTCTTCTTGAAGCATTTCTTGCCAATCGTTTTGTCTTTCCAACAAGACCAATGGCATCTACATCCCCATGTTGTTATGAACATGATTGCAATCTGATTTATTCCTCCACAAGAGCAACCCAAAGCTTTGGAAAATCCAGTAGTTTCTCCTAAGCACAAATACCTTGAACAAAAGGTGTCTAGGAAGGAGCAAGCCCTTTAAGGGTGATAGATATTATCTCCTAATCCTCTACCTTGGTTCCAATGGAGGCTAGTTGATCCTTCAATTCATTGATCCTAGTCAAGTAGTTCACTATAGTATCTATCTTGCTCATGTGTACAGCTAAACTTTGGTTTCGCAAGAGCATCTATAAAGAGGCACGCGAATTCTAAAATAACTTAACCAAAGCATCAAACATGCTCTTACCTAATGTCATATCAGCAATGCGTAAGATAAAGTGATCCTTCATGCAATCAAGAATGATTATTTTCACTTTGGCTTCCTTCTTCAAACAAGCGGCCAACTGTACTAGATCGGTAGGTTCTCGAACGTTCTTTTCAACATGCTTCAGCTCCTGACCAAATAAATCTACCAATAGCTTGTGAAGCCAAAGTGCCTCGCAACTAGCCTGACTGGCTGCCATGTACTCGGCCTCAGCAGAACTCAAGGCAACGGACTTTTGCTTCCGACTGAACCACGACACTACTGCCGAGCCCAGACTGAAACAACACCCGGAAGTGCTCTTCCGATCCTCACACTGCCTGCCCAATCTGAATCCGTGAAACCAACCAAACTAACTCCACCTGAACTCCTGTAGTCCAAACCCAAATCCACTGTCCCTGCAAGGTATCTCAACACATGTTTTGCGGCAATCCAATGCACTCTGCTAGGCTCCACCATGAACTGGCTGAGAGTGTTCACCACAAAACACAAGTCTGGCCTGGTGTTGACCAGATACATCAATGACCCAATGAGCTGACGATATAAAGTAGGATCTACCAACTCACCCTCAGAAGCATGAAGTTGCTTCCAGTTGGTAATCATAGGCGTGGACATGGGCCTGCAATCATCCATCCGAAATTTCCTCAGAATATCAGTAGCATACTTTCCCTGTCCCAGGAAAATATGACCAATCTCCTGCCAAACCTCCATCCCCAAATAATAGTGCATCAACCCAATATCTGTCATCTCATACTCTATAGCAAGATCTCTCTTGCAAGCTGCAATGAGACGCTCCTCCCCAATGATAAGCAAATCACCAACATACAACAAAAGAATGAGTGGATCCCCATGAATCACAATGAAGTAAAGGTTGGGATCAACCTCACTCTTCTGAAAACCCATCGACATCAGATATGCATCAATCCTGGAATACCAAGCTCGAGGAGCTTGCTTTAGGCCATACAAGGCCTTCTTCAACCTGCACACGTGAGAATCTCTCCCATGAATCTCAAAGCCCAATGGCTACTCCAAATACACCTCCTCCTGCAAAAGACCATTGAGAAATGCGGTCTTCACATCCATCTGGTAGATCTTCCAACCCATCTATGCTGCCATAGAAATCACTGATCTAATGGAAGAATATCATGCAACCGGCGCAAAGGTCTCATCATAATCAACTCCCTCTACCTGTGAAAAGCCGCGTGCCGCAAAACGAGCCTTAAACTTCTCCACACTGCCATCTACAGCATGCTTTACCTTGTAAAGCCACTTGGAAGTCACCACTAACTTCCCCTCTGGTCTCGGTACAATCTCCCATGCATCATTCTTCTTATGGAATGGTACTCTTCCATCATGGCATCTCTCCAAACCTAATGCTGAGAGGCCTCCTCAAAAGTAGATGGCTTAGACTCACGAAGACTAGCAACTAATGCTGAACCCAATCTGTCAGGCATCAGGAGATTCTTGTCTCCTGAGGATGAACCTGCTTAATAGGTTTGAAACTTGTCGAATTGAAAAATTCTCACCGCAGGTTCCTCTCACCTTTAACTAGCAACTAATGTTGAACCCAATCTGTCAGGCATCGCAACTGTCCGAATGGGCTCCTGGGGCCTACCAAATGCCTTTGTTTCCTCCAAGGTATCACAAAGCCATTTAGGCTTCTTCTTCCTTGAACGCTCATCCCAAACTGGTCTCTCCTCGTCTGAAGAACTGCCATAAGCAGATGGCCCAACACCTGGTGAACCAGTAGTCGATGAAATGACCACTGGTGAACTCTGTGATCTAGAAGCTGCAACTAGTGAACCTGTAACCTAAGATCCAGAACCTGTCCCCGAAATACCTGTTGGCTGACCCACTGAACCTAAAGAACCTGTGCCTGTAACTTGTGGACCAGTAACTCCGAAAACATGTGATCCAGTACTCTGACATGAAGATCCCTGTGTCACCTGAGGTGTGGAAGCTGGTGCCTCCCCATGCTCCAACTCTCTAGACTTCCTGAAGGCTCTCTCCTCCTCAAACTTCACTTCCTGCCTCACAACAACCTTCTTTTGGCCAGGAAGATAAATGTGGTAAGCCTTCGAAATCTCATCATAGCCCACAAAGATGCCTCTCTCTGCAGTGGGATCAAACTTTGTCCTCTTCTCAGAAGGGACATGAAAGTAAGTCAAGCAACCAAATATGCGGAAATGACCAACCTCAGGCTTCTTGCCTGTGAACATCTCCTCAGGAGTCTTCCTCCCCAAGGCACGGTGGGGACTCATGTTCTGCAGGTAAACTACGCCTCTGCCCAAAGAAAGAAAGGAAGACTTTGATCATGAAGCATAGCTCTCGCTGCTCCCACAATAGCCATGTTCTTCCTCTCCGCTACTCCATTCTGCTCAGGAGTGTATGGAACTGTCAATTGTCTCTGTATGCCCTCCTGTCTGCAAAACTCATCGAACTCATTGGAGGTATACTCACCCCCATTGTCCGATCTCAAGACCCAAATCCTCCTCCCTGTCTGATTCTCCACAAGAGCTTTGAACTCTTGGAAGATCCTCAATACTAAGGGTGACTTCTTGCTCCTCAAGAAGTAGATCCAGGTCTTCCTGGAATAGTCATGGATGAAAGAGATATAATACTCAAATCCTGTCAAGGAAACTGATGACATGGGACCACATATATCTGTATGGATCAAATCAAGTACCCCTGCTGAGCTGCTGTCACTGCTCGAAAAAGTAGTCTTGGTGTACTTTCCCAAAGCACACCCCCTGCAAACATCACTCTGCTCTGTGCTGAACTCTGGTAAACCTGTAACCATACTCCTCAACAATCTCAAAGCTGGGTGATGCAAGTGAGCCATCCTCCGATGCCATAGCTCACAAAGCTCACTGCTGTTGTTGTGTGCCAAAGCATGTTGCGGCTGAAATAAGAGCTTGTATAGCTTTCCACATCTAACCCCAATGTCCATGGAGGTAGATAGTCCTGTAGACTTGGGGAATCCCTGCACTCGTCCATCCAAGAAACAAACCCCAAGTCCCCTATCCTCAATGGTGGAAACTGATACCAAGTTCTTTTTTAGCCCAAGGACAAACAACACATCCCTCAAAATCATAGGACTCATGGACTCCCTCTAAAAGGTAATGGTCCCACGACCAACTACTCTGACAATGGTGTTATCTCCCATTATAACCTCCACGTCTACACCTGTCTGTGAAAGCTCAGAGAACATCTCTCAAGTACCTGTCATGTGACTCGAAGCTCCGTTGTCAATATACCAAGTGCTAGTGGTGAAAGCACCCATCTGATGGCCAGCCAACAAAGAATACTCCATCTCCATATCCAAATCAGTGCTGGTAACAATAGAGGCTCTCTCTCTCTCAACATGTCCAGCACAAAGAGAAAACTCTCTGTGAAATCTCTCTCCAAAATCATCAACTTTCGCTGAGACTGCAGTCTGTTGCTTCTTCTTCTTCTTTGGACACCGTGAAGCATAGTGCGCAAATGTCTGACAACCATAGCACTTGATTTTACTCAAGTCTTTCTTCTGCCCACCCTGCTGCTGCTGCTTGGCCCCACCTTGCTTGGGACCCTTCTTCTTCTTCTTGCCTTTTGCTGTCAATGCCACATTCTCCTCATCCTCCCTACCCTGTGAAGAGTTGCCCTGTACAAGACCTCTCTTGGTCTCCTCCTGTACAAAATCATCCCACAGTCTATCCCAAGAAGGTAAGTTCTCCCTGCCCACTATGGCCTGCACAAAAGCTGCCCAAGGCTTGGAAGCCCCATTCACTGTTGTCCGCACAAGCTCTGTAGCTATAACTACCTCCCCAACTGCTGCTAGCTCATCTCTAACCTGAGATATCCTAGTAAGGTAAGATGTCACCGCCTCTCCATTGTTCATCTTTATACCCTTCAGCTTCTCTCTTAGAACCATCTTTCGGTTCTCATTAGTGCTCTGGTACAAACTAGTCAAGGCTGCCCACATTTTAAATGCACAGTCCTTACCTAAAATATGGGGAATGATGTGGTCTTTAACTGCATCTAAGATAATTCTCCTAGCCTTACAGTCCTTATTGAAGGCTGATAATGTCGTTGCATCAATAGAAGCTGGAACTACTATAGGGTTTGTTGTTGTATTGTTTACCACTTCAGCCCATAACTCATTCTCTTCCAAAATCAGCATTATCCTAGCTTTCCATGGAACAAAATTCCCTATCCCATCTAGCCTATCCTCCAACCTAAGTCCTGTAGCCATCTCACTGCTAACTCAACAAGGTGCTGCCCACTAACAGAAGAAATCATTGAATGTCTGAAATAAGTTTAGTTTTCTGCCCCCAAGCTCTGATACCATGAAAGTTTTCCTGAGTTTTAACCCAACCCGGTTTTCAAGTCAACTTGCCATTGTTTAATGCCCAACCCAGTTTTTCTTCATGGCTGGAAATGACATGTTATTTTCAGACTTTAAAAACACAGTTAAAAATCAATATAACAAGCAGAAAATTAAATATTTATGCACACCATAAAAAAATTTCAATCTCAGAAATTTTTGGCCAATAGCCCTGGAAAAACCCACAAGGGGAAAACCAGTCAGAGAGAGAGAATTTATTATTTCTTCAGTAATCTTCAGTATAGTAATTTTTACAGTCAAAATGTACTTATCTCAACCAACCAAAATCACCCAAAAAGCTGCCTCGATTTCTGTGCATTTGTTCTTCTCGAAATTCGTGCCAAAAATCAGTCAAACTCAGCCCTCGATATTTGTGCCAATCTCCTTGGGATTCACGCCCAGAATACAGTACAGATTAGCAGCAATTAATGTTGTTGTACGGACATTGAAAACTGTGCCACTACCTCGGGAATCACACCCAAAACTTCTGCCTCGAAATTTGTGCAATATGGTACAGCATTTACTGCTATTGTAAGGTTCTCGAAAATCGTGCCATCAACTTGTACGGTGCCTCGAAAATCGTGCCAATCACTGTTGTTGTACGGTGCCTTGGGAATCGTGATGTACCAAAAATCTCACCACCTCGAAAACTGTGCTGCCTCGATTTTCGTGCTGTTGGAAAACTCAGCTCTCTCTCGAAATTTGTGCCACTTCTCTCTCAGCTCTCCTTCACTCTCTTCTCAAAAGTGATCTCATTTTTGCCTCCTCTTGCCTTTTTGGTGAAAACCCTAGGGTAAGTGAATGGACTTCTAATCCAATGGTTGAGATTGGCTTAGATGAGTGGATGAGATTAAATGCTCATTAAATCTCATTTAAAAATAATTTCACTCACTTCACTTAATTTTTTCCAAAAACTGACTTTAATCTCTAAAGTCAAATTAAATGCTCATCTCAAGTCATTTAATGCAAGGGTCACTTTATTTCCCCTTTTAAGTGACTTAGGCAAAAGTCACCTAGGGGAACACTTTCCTAGGTACAAAAATCAACAATGAGTGGTTGAGACCATAAGATACAACAATGATAATCAACGGCTAAGATGAGCCAGAACAATAATACATGGATCACTCTAAGAGAGGGGGAGGTGTTTCCTCAATGATGCCCTAGGGGGGACGTGTGACATAACATGACTAGGAAACACAACATAACACTTTGTTGGGGGGGGTCTAGGAGATACTATCTTCACTAGACTAATGCCCCAACTATACATCAAATAACACATACATCATAAAGTGATAAAAATCACTAGGCCTTTTTGTCCCAATAATACAATAAAAAACCCCAAATAATAACCCAGAGGGCAATGTGGACCCCACTGAAGCTGTGAACTGTGTCGGAAGATGTGGGATGCATCGCAATAACTCTCTGATCAAACCTCATGCCATTTCCTTGCCTCATTTTCCCAAATCGATTTCATCAGTGACCATTTCTTCCATTTTTTAATGTCAGAATATCACCTGTAAAATAATAAAATGCCTATAACTCTCTGCCAAGTGCCTCGGGCACCAATCTAACTGCACCAAAATGTCTAGGAGCATGGTAATATGGTAATAACGACTGGTTGGACCCCATACTCTGTAGCGCCCTAGGGGAACCAAAATGATCTCCAAATGTGTTGACAAGCCATTTTATATAGCAAATATGCAATAAAGTGATAAACTAACCATAACCTCATCTATAAGTGCCTGAAACCGATATCTAAGTGCACCAATGAACTCAAAAGGTCCAAATCTAGTAAGGATGAGTACTCATACATCGTGTGACCACCTAGATAATTATCTGTAAGCTCAACCATGCCCGGACAATAAAAATAATGGTCTGTAAATAATAATAATAATAATAAAAATCTATCAAACCATCACATGAAACCTATGTTTGATGCATGGAATCATCAAATGAGCACCATAGGACCATAAATAATCAATCTCGAACATCATCGGTCCAACTCACCCCGGATCCTGCGGTTGACTTGGTCAAACTGGGTTGACCAGGTCAAAACTGATGAAAATAATGACCCAGGCTCAAATTGTCTAATGCTGCAAGTGCAAATGGATAAGATACGCTCCTTTAAATATTTCAATAGCAAAACCAAAGCATAAAGTGGCATTCTACTGGCGATTAAGCAAATAAAACATCAAATATAAGTCTAGATTAAAGCAATCAATTACAAAGAAGAAGACCCTCAAGTGTATACTCATTTTATGGACGTGACCATTTTGTTAGAAATGGGTGAAATTGGAAAAGACAAGGCTAGGACAAGGGGATGACTTTACAACTTCAACACTGTGACATTTTGGATAAAGGGAAAGGGGAAGCCACCTAAGCATATGTTGAACAGAAAACACACAAGGAATGGCAGTGTCTTACAAATGGAATAAGTTGTTTAGAGGAGTGCCCATTCAACTTTAACAAATGTCTACAACTCACATCCAAGCTTGAAACCAGCTCCGTGAGGATCTTTTCTAGAACCACCGTGACTAGGTGCATAGTTAACCGTAACTTGAGGTTCTAGGGAACATTTAGAATTAGTTGTCCCTTACTCCATCTCACATCCCAAACTGTAGGCTCCGTGAGGAATTAATCATTACATTTCAGATAGCATGGCCAGCAGTCTTTAGATTTAACATACATTTAACCACTGCTTTTTAGGCCTTTTACCCTTAGTATTTTGCATGTGCTTAGAAGCACAACTAATTGCAGCTTTCATCCAGGGCGCTTTACATTTCATTTCAAAGCCCTCTTCATTGTGCTTAGAAGCACATTTTTACTTTATATTTATTATGGGCTTGCATTTAAGAAGATATAACAATGAATCACATAATGCATGTAATGATGGTAGAACAATTTGCTTGAAGTCTTAGCTGACACAACTCATGCAACTAGGGGAATCATCCACAATCAAGACCAAACATCAGGGGAAACCAACCAGAGAGGTCAAGGCTTCAAAAACCAATTCACCTAAGCTCAGGAACCAACACCAACTGGTTCTCCTGGCCCAGAAGGATCAAGGCTTCGGCAAGTTCTGTTGCGCAACTCAAAGCTGAGACACATAATAACAGGGAGTCTATCCAACATAAAGGCATAAGTGGGGAAGTCCTCAATATCACAAGCTGAAGTGTAAGCCAGGTCACAACCAAGAACGGGTGATAACAGATGGACGGGGAAAGTGACAAGTGATGCCAGAACTGGTGGAAATGACCAAATCCATACTACTAAGAGGGTGAAACCAATGAGTATACACAAGAAATTATAATTCCAAGCAATTAAATCACTTCTATTCTAAACAATCAACCAATAACCACATGCATATATATATCGCCAGATCATGACCACTAAATACCCAGTCAAGCTACTATAATAAATAAAAGAGCACAACATAGATATCCAATGCACAACCATATACATGTTGGTTCATATACCTGTATCCATCACATGAACCATCAACTATCACTGGAACACTGCTGCTGCATAACTCTGGGCATTGTCATCATAACTGCTCTATATGGAAGAAAATGGCTACCTCAGTCATCAAATCTGGAGTCATAAGGCTCAGTTGTGGCATAAGGCTGAAAATATGATGCTTTGGGTCTGCTGAAAATATGAGTGATCATAGAATAGTTGCTCATCAACTTTCGATCTCAAGCACCTCATAGCAAAAGGACTCGCTCATAAAAGTACTGGAATCTGATATGAAGACATGGTAGCCCCAGCTACTATGAATGTGATAACAGGACTACTACTGTAAATTAATGTGTAACACAGCAATGGAACAATCACAATAATTCACTCCTAGTCACCCCAAATTTCACAACAATTCAAGGAGAAAAGATAGCAAACATTCTAATGAGTTTCTAGCTCACTGGAGCAACTTCATATGCATAAACCAGATCTGAGAACTCTTCTTATATAGCATATATAACAGCAAACACAACAACAATAAATGGTTGTACTATTATCTTCAATCTTCGTGTTAAGTCACTAACAATTTTCTCTTAAGTGTGTCAGAACAGCAACACAGTTAGCAGCTGGAAATAACTATCCCAAGAAGATAAAATGTTGAAATCAAATCTCATATATATATATATAGCATATATAACAGCAAACACAACAACAATAAATAGTTGTACTATTATCTTCAATCTTCGTGTTAAGTCACTAACAATTTTCTCTTAAGTGTGTCAAAACAGCAACACAATTAGCAGCTGGAATTAACTATCCCAAGAAGATAAAATGTTGAAATCAAATCTCATATATATATATATATATATATATATATATATATATTCAATGAATGAAATACACATACATACCATAGCCTCCTCTCAAGGCTAGAACAAAATCCAACCACCCAATATGCCCTAGCTAGGGTTAGTCAACGAACCCTAGATCCTCCAAGTGCAAGAATCCCTCCAACACAATCTCCAAGGCAAGACATCCTCTTCCTCTTCTTCCGCAAATACATCCAAGGGTTTCCAAACCCTAATCTCTAGCCTCCAAGGGATGAAACCCTAACCCTAGAATCCAAGATGCTCCAAGAGATCAAGAAACCCTAGCATCCAAGAGAGAGAGAGATCAAATGTATAAAGAAGATTCTCAAGAGAGAGAAATCATCCACCTCCTCAAATGCTCCACTCAGGTTTCCTCATGAATCCTAGCGCATCACTAAGAGAGCACCCCAAAGAAAAGATAAGAATGAATGTGTGATGTGTTGTTTGGAAATACTCTCTCCTTCCTCTATTTATATGATAGGTAAGGGAGGCCAACAAATAACATAAGTCGGCCTAAACCTTGAAAGCCACGCACAAATGAAGTCCTCGACTCCTAGAGTACAAATGCCAAGCTCCAATGTTGATGTCATGCACAATAGTGACCCAAGGTGATGTGCTTGCAAGGAAAGTCCACACCACTCTATCTTGAGCCTCCACAAACTCCATCCATCCTCCAAAGACAAGTACTCCACCAGGGCAACTAACCCCTGCAAGAACATTGTCGCAGCCCCAGACATACTCAAGACATCTCCAATCCTTTAAAGAAGAAACCAAGTTGCCACATGCCATATAGTGCTCGTAACCCTCCTCCATAATGCACAACATTCCTCGTATCCTGTAGGGCATTCTCCCCCAAGTGAATCCTCCATGTGACTATCATGCAGGGTGTCCAACATCCAAGCAAGAGATCTCCAACGCCCTAAGGAAGAACACCAAGCTAGTGATCATCGAAGGTTCAGCATCCTCTGAGCAAGCTATCACGAGTGTGCATATCCATCACGGATAATCTCTCATGCTACAATCCATCTCAGAGCATCTAGGGGTTGAACATACACCATGTACTCCAAATCTCATGAAGCACCACAAACATGATGTAAACACATTTGGAGTAACCCGAAATTATAACACCAAGGGTTACACCAAATCTTCTTTCCATCTACTACATTACACATACCAATTAAAAGGTGGAATTATGGTTGAATCGATGGGTTGTAATTTTGCAAAGGACATGAATGATGATTTCAAATTGGTTGCCTCTAAATATTGTGACAAGCTAGGGAAAAAATCTTCCTCACAAAGAAAAGGGTTTGTTGCTATGATGACCAAGGTCCAAAACCGATGACACTAGTAGGCTATGGCACAAGCATCTCGATCATACCAACTTTGGTTCTTTATCTTCTTATGGCTGATGACCTTCCACAAATTGAACCACACAATGGTGTTCATAAGGGTATGTAAGGGGGAAACATCATTAAGAGTCCTTTCCTAAGAACAAAGCAAGACAAGCTTCTCGATGTCTTGCACTAATTCATAGTGATATATGTTGGCCTATGGCTACATCTTCTATTAGAGGAGCTAAGTACTTCTTTACCATCATTGATGATTTTTCATGTTTTCTTTGGGTATAGACCATTAAATCTAAAGATGAGGTGTTTGAAAAGTTCTTGGAATTCAAATCTCTTGTGGAAAATCAAAGTGATAAGAAGATCAAGTGTCTTGAGACTATGGAAAAGGTGAATATATTAGCAGTGCTTTCCAATCATTTCTCATATCTCAAGGCATCCCTTGGAAGATAATTGTTCCTTATACTCCACAGCAAAATGGAGTAGAAAAATGAAAGAATAGATTTACCATGGAGATGGCTTGCCGCATGCTTCACTCCAAGAAAATGAAGCTTTCATTCTAGGGAAGGCAGTTGTTCACACAACCCATATCATCAATAGACACCTACTTATGATGTCAAAACTCACAAGTATGACTGCTTATGAGAAATGGTATGGCAACAAACTTTCTATTTCACATTTCTAAATTTGTGGATCTAATGCATGAGCCCATGTTCCTACTGAAAGGCAAAACATATCAACATCTCCCAACTCCTTCTACACTTTGGTTTGCTACATTGAAACTTTTCAAGGATACCACCTTTATGACCCCACCACTGATAGAGTAGTTGAATATAGAGATTATTTTTACATGGTTCCTACTCACATTCTACTGGGATCTCTACCATTACTTCTTATAGAAAAATATTTAGATGGATCTCAACGAGCTACCATAGATCGTGCTTCTTCTCGTCACCATGCATAGCCTTTTCTAGATGATTCCTATTGTGTTTTAGTGGACCCTTCTCCTTCACAGAATGTGTTGGTCTCCTCTTTACTTCTATAAGTACTCTCTCAAGTACTCCTTCTATAGTGTCTAGGAAAACTCTTATGGTTGATCTAGACCCTATTGATGGCTCGTCCAATCTTCCTATTGTAAATATCTCTTTAGTTTTTCAAGCTACTCTTGGCAATGACTCATCTAGTGTTCATGTTGCAAAGGACAATGCTCTTGTCAGTGGCTTGTCCAATCCTCATGTTGCAAATGCTCCTGACAATTTGACTCCATTATTCAATGGTGATGGCGACACTGTGTATGATTTGTCACACTGATTACCCTTCCATAGGATAGGCCAAGGTATATACCTAAGTGGGCTATCTCCAATCTTGTTAATGCAAGAGAGTTTCTTGCTTGTCCATCCATGTGCTATCAAACAGAATCTTGTCCACCTCGAGCCCTTCTTTCTCACATTGTTGATTGTTATCAAGACAAATATGATTTAGTTGAGTTTCTTGCTAACCCATTTGAGCACTATCAAGAGGAATCTTCTCCACCACAAGCCCTTACCCAATATTATGATGCCATGCAAACTACAACATCTCCTACCTAAATCTATCTAGAGCTCAGTATCTATCAATGATGATCTTGATGTTTTCTAAAGGAACGATCTAGAATTCAGAGGGGTGATCTGGCCCTCTTCTCAGCATTAAGGGGGGGAGTACAATTTGTAACCTTTTAATGTAATGACTTTTCTCTATGGCCCCCTGTTCAACTCAAGGGGGGTGTTGGAATTATTGGTGTAATTGTACATATGGCCACGACCCATTCATATGTATCATTATGTACTTGTAATTATGGCTAAGGCCATATTTTATTTCATTTATTGTATACTAGGTTTATGGTTGAGGCTAACCTAGTCAAACTTGATATGTAGTCTCAATAACCCTCTTGGGGGTGTGGCATTGTTTTCTATGGGTTTATAACCCACTCTTGAAGGGACACTTCGCCCTCTTGAAGGTATGCCTCATTTGAGTTGTGTATAGATAAACAACTCAAGCTCTCATTTGCATCATCTCATCTTGTGATTTTTAATCTAAAATACCGAGTGTTATAAGCCTAAGGGCACGTAATATCGGCATATTTTCTCTTGTGATTGGCATTTTGATTTTTCTCTTGGGTACACTTGTCTATTCTGTTTTCAGCACTTGCGCATGGCTTTCCAATTCTCACTATAGCACACTAGCCCTATCGCTCTCCGACAAACTAGTAAGGAGACTGACTATCTCAGAATTTGGGTGAGATTTGGTTCCATTGATTCTTCTGTTGACCCCTTTAGCAAGTCTGAATCCACCATACAAATGAGATTTTTACAGCAAATTAGCCAGTTATAATTGTGCCTCAACAAAGAGCCCTTTGGCATTCTCTTTAATATGAATCCCAACTCTTGTCTTATGTCATGATGAAGTTGGACACTGACCTGCATCTAGCAAATGTCCCAATTTCGATTTATCTATGTGTTATCATACTCCCTCACTCTGGTAATAGCATCACTTTAAAAGTTGAAGGTGCCTGTCTGCTCTGCAGGATGCCTTGCTCGTGAGAGTTGTCTTTGTGATTCCTTCGTAAATGCAATCCTATTGAAATCAGAGGGATATCCCCCGTTAGGAATTTTGTTCCATGTTAATATGACTATTACTGCCACATTGGCGTTGGAGTTAAAGCATGGGTTTAGATCAATCAAGGATAATTCTAAGAAAGGCAGCCTAGGGATACCCATAAGTCTCTTTATTTCTATATTTGGCTGATATGAAGGCATATTCTGAAGATTTGTGGTTCGCATTTGGCAAGGGCTTAAGCACACTGCATAGACATCAATCCTAGAATTGGACTGTAGCTATTGGGGGTTATAGTCAATTGGGGTTAACCCCATGACATAATAAGTTATGATTCTCTCTCCCACGACATAAGAAGCTATGATTTTATTCTGTAGATTCTCTTCTGTACATGGCAATTTGGAGGCAGTCTTCGCTATCGGGGCATTTCTCCTCTAAACTGAGGGATTCAACATTTTAGAGGTATTCAATTATTTTGCTAGCTAATTGGAGAAATTATAAAAAGATCGTAATTTTAACAATTTTTGGGGTTATGGTCTAATGCATTGCCGGAATATAAAAAAACAGTTATTTGCTTGGTTAAGAGCCGAATTTTATTATACAGACACATTCTGTGGATATGGATCTTAAACCCAAACACCAAACGAGAGGATATGGATACCAATAAAAAGAATACGCCAACCAATTTCAATGTCGTCGTTAGCCTTATCGAATTCATTCATTTTACAGTAATTGCGCAGAAAATTGAACAAGAAAATTAGGGAAAGTTCTCGCACCTTTATTTTTGTAAGTGCAGACGCTGCGTCTAGCCGAGAGAATAGAACAGTGTAAATGATAACAGGCTCCTGGTTTACACCAAGCCACCTGTTGAGAGTTGAGAGGAACGCAAAAAGTTAGCGCGGGTTTCCTTTCAAATGGAGTAAGAAAACTCCAATTTCAGTTTCCCACTTAACAAAACTTGTGCTCTATCACGTAAGCAAGCTATGACGTGGTGCTGTCTTTTAGTGGTTATAATGCCTGAAATAAGAATTAAAAAAAATAAAACACCGTATCCGATTAGTAAGGAAAAAAATAAATATGTAATTAAAAATATTTATGTCGGTTTATGAAATAAAAAATTAAAATCAAATCAAAAATATTTTAAAAAATCATATTTATTTATAAAATAAAATAAAATTTTAAAACTAACATTGATAAGAAATTCGATCCCTCTCAATGCTTGATAAATCTCAGTGTAAGATGGATCTATGTTGTTGTATTTTTTTCGTGTTCGTCACCATGTCATAAAGTCAATCTCATTGTGTTACCATGATCCTCAAGGAATGTCAGTATCAAAATACATGGTAAGTGAAATACAATAACTCTTATCATTCTTTGTGATATCGTTGATCATTAACCTCTCTATAAGTTGGGCTAACATACCCATTGCATCCAACAATGTTTATCCTCGCCATATACCATTTATGAAGTTTGGAAGGTACATAAACTGCAAAATTCATTAGAGTTTATTGTGTGTTACTATATCTTCCAATTATCCAAAAACATATTCAAAATACCTTTATGTTTGGGCAATTCCACAACAATTTCTAATTGTCCATATGCCCTTAGCTTTGAAAACTTTTATTACACAGTGAGACAAATAAATAATCAATTGTGTCAAAACGATGTAGAAATGTTGTGTATCCAAGCTTAAATTATCTTTATATTATGTCATGTGTCAATTGGTTGGGTGTTCTCTTAGTTAATTATCACTGGTCCAAAGATTTCGTCTTGGTTGGTTGTTCTCTTATTTAACTATCACTGGTCCAAAGATTTTGTCTTATAGTGTGATGCCCATATATATTTCTCATTTGATATCTAGGGTAGTAATCATATATTGATTTTTGAGGTCGCCTTTTCCTTGTGTAAAATTGTATGACCCAAATATCTAATGCAACGTGAAAATTTTGGATACACAAAATGTACACATGGAACATAGCAACAAAGAATAAAAATAATATCGAGTTACGTAATAACATTAAGATATTAAGAGAATTCTCAATAATCCAAATATGTTCATGTGCATTGATCATATCGCGTGTGTAAGAATGATTCTATTAACCTCGTCTATATTATAGTTATAGTCATCGCTTATTACTCATGTAGACCCATTACCAGGATGACCAACTATTTTTTTCAACCAAAAAAAAAATTCGCAGCTCAGCGTATTAATATTAGAGCCAAATTGTTCAAAGTGCCAAAAAAGGTCGTACATATATCATCGGTATCAAGAAATGTCTGAAAACCGAAACCATAACAACATAAATTATGTATATGAGAAATTATAATATTATACCATATATTTCCTTTATATACTATCAGAGGTACCATTCAAAATATTGCATATCAGAAGCGTGTGCTAAAGACTAGTCATGTTGACGACTATCATCTTGTTCAACCTAGATGTGGTCCAGGATCCTGCCCAATGATATTATCTTCTAGATCTTCCCATAGCTTTTAGGTACCTTCTACATGTTAGAAAAACAGCATTGCGAAGCAATAACAATAAACAATATGCAAATATAAATCACATAAACACAATACAAGAGAGACACCAATATACGTGGTTCACCCAATTTGGGCTACGTCCATGGAGAAATTTGTCAATCCTTTTATTATTATACCATCCAACAATTGAAGGGATACAACCTGCAGCACATCCACTGCAACTTCCTCTTCACTCTCTCTCAATCTCTCTTAGACAATCATAGAGATCTTTACAATGCTACAATACATTACACAGTCGTATTACAATGGGAAAATACCACGGACTACCCAATACAATGGGCCCGTAAACTGTTGGCCAACAAAACAACCCAAAAAATTATTTTGAGGGTGAACCCCGTCGGCGGCCCGCTGGCCCCCAGACCCCAGTGGGGGGCGGGGGGGGATGCCCCCCCCGCTAGGATGAGTGTACAGTCCACATGCACAGCATATAAAACTGGGGTACAAACACGGCTAAAACAACAACATCTCTTAATCAAGAAGATCAGGTTCCACAACCAACAATCTCCCACGTTGAGACTTATCATAGCAACTCCACGATTGTTGGACTATGCTCTGAACCTTGGACCTGGAAAATTTCTCATCTTCAACTTCATGCTTGAAGGCCAAATGACACTGATCATGAACTTAGTTTATCTCTGGTTACTACCTTTGCCAACATGTCTATAGGATTCTGGCTAGTGTGTATCTTTTCCAACTTCAACAGTTCATCTTCTAGAACGGACCGTATGAAATGGTACTTGAGTTTTATATGTTTAGTCTTAGAATGGAAGGTTGTTTTCTTTGCAAAATGAATGGCACTCTGGATGTCACTGTACAACCTACTATTCTCCTTCTTCTTACCCAATTCCTCCATGAACCTCTATAACCAAATAATCTCTTTACTAGCCTCTGTAGTAGCAACATACTTCGCTTCGGTTGTTGAAAATGCAACAACCTTTTGCAGCTTTGAAATCCAGCTTATTATTGTTCCACCTACAGTAAATGCATACCCTATGGTACTCCTCCTGCTATATTTATCACCTGCCATATCTTCATCAACATATCATGTAGAACAATGTTTGAACCTCCAAAACATAATGCGTGAGTATTAGTACCTCTCAAATACCTGAGAATCCACTATGTTGTATTCCAATGTTCTTTACATGGATTGTTCATACACCTGCTCACAACTCCCACTGCATGTGCAATTTTTGGTCTTGTGCACACCATGGCATACATCAAGCTGCCAACTGCTAATGAATAGGGAACCTTGGACATGTAGTATATCTCTTCTTGTGTCCTAGGACACATCTCCTTACTTAGTTTGAAATGGTTGGCCAAAGGTGTACTAACTGGTTTTGCATTCTACATTCTAAACCTCTCCAACACCTTTTTTATGTACTCACCTTGAGATAATGTCAATTTGCGATTTTTTGTCTCTTGTTATTCTCATACCAAGGATTTGCTTTGCAGCACCCAAATCCTTCATCACAAATGAATTAGCTAACTTTCTTTTTAGCACATTTATAACCTGCATGTTAGACCCTGCAACAAGCATGTCATCCACATACAATAACCAAATAATATATCTTCCATTATCTAGCCACTTGAAATAAACACAGTGGTCAGAATGACATCTACTATAACCATGTTCTATCATAAACCTGTCAAATTTCAAATACCATTGCCTTGGAGTTTGCTTCAAGCCATACAAGCTCTTCTTCAACCTGCATACTAAATTCTCCTTCCCTTTGACCTCATACTGGTTGTTGCATATAAATCTCTTTCTCCAAATCCTCATGGAGAAAGGTTATTTTCACATCTAATTGTTCAAGATGCAAATCTTCTACTGCCACTAGACTTAAAATAGTCCCAATTGAAGTCATTTTAACAACATGAGAAAATATTTCATCAAAATATATACCTTTCTTTTGTGCAAACCCCTTTACAACAAGTCTGGCCTTGTACCGCTTCTTTCCTCCATCTTCTTCCTTCAACTTCTAAACCCATTTATTCTGCAATGCTCTTTTACCTACAGGAAACTGAACCAAATCTCAATTATGGTTTCTTACCAATGAGTACATCTCCTCATTCATGCCTTGCTCCCACTTCTTTCTAGTTTCCACATGCGTTGCTTCTTCATAACATTATGGTTCACCAGAATCAATCATCAATAAATAATACATTGAATGAGAGTATCGTTCAGGGGGTCTACTTAACCAGTAAGATATTCTAACACTTGCAGGATTTTGAGGTACCTGCTGTTGTTCTTGATTTTCCGGCACCTTTGGAACTTCATTTTCTTCGATTTCATCAAGAACTGTGTACTCTATGTTTTCCTTTTTTGTTTCTTTCCCTACAACTGATATTTATACGTGACCTTTTCATTGAATACCACATCTCTACTCCTAATGATTTTGTTATTTTCATAATCCCATAAGTGATAACCAAAATCATCAACCCCGTATCCAATAAAGGTACACTTCTTGGATTTAGCCTCAAGTTTTGTTCTATTTTTTTATCGATATGGACAAATGCTTCACAACCAAAAGTTCTCAAAAATTAGTAGTTTACCCTTTTACCTGTCCATGCCTCCTTTGGAATACCACCATCCAAAGCGCTTGAAGGCCCTATGTTTATTAAGTAAACAACAATATCTACAACATCTACGCAAAACTATAAGGGCAAGCCTGTATGCAATCTCATACAGTTTGCACACTCCATGATTGTTTTGTTCATCCTTCCTGACACATCATTTTCTTATGGTGTTCCTGGGACTATCTTCTCTCTAGGAATCCCATGGTACGAACAATAACTATCAAACTCATTGCCGCAGTATTCACCTCCATTATCATATATGAGACACTTCAACATTTTTCCTCTCTCATTCTCAACCAAAGCTTTCCATTTCTTAAAAGTAGCAAACACATCAGATTTGTGTCTAATGCAATATATCTAAGTTTTTCTAGTTGCATCTTCAATAAAAGTAACATAATAACGAAAGCCACCAAGAGATTGTACCTGAGTTGGTCCCCATACATCTGTATGTACATGCTCTAACTTTTCACTCTTCTTCTGTTTCCCAATCCTGATAAATCTGACTCTCTTTTGTTTTTCACAAACACAGTTCTCACATAATTTAAGAGAAAAGAGAGGATTTACGTTTATCAATAAAATTTTCTCGATGTTTCAATCCCTACTATGGGATCATCATCAGGAGACAGTGAAGTCTGGGAAGAAGAGAATGTTTTGATTGCCCAATAAAAGTTATATGTAATGGTGAATTAGTAAAAGGAAATAAGTTAGAGGTGTCGACTTTTAGTTTTCAGGGTTAGGTTAATTCTAAGAATAATTAGTTTATACTTTTTATTTTCCATTATCGTGAGGATGAGATTTTTTATTTTTTTTAATAAGATATACTTTTGGTTTAAGTTTAATTTTGTAAAAGTTACCACTATGTTAAAATATTTCAAATTTTAACTTAAAATTTATCACCCAAATAGTTTATTTTATTTAAGAATTTCTTAATGTTTTGATAGTGCCCGGAAGTCAATTAATATTTATATATTAATATTACACTTTGTTATAATCTAGAGTGGAAGAGTATTTAAGTTTAGATTTTTATTTTTTCAATGTTTTAATGAAACATTTCCTTTTAACCTAATTACATTATTTTAGAATACCAAATGATTTTAATATGACTTTTTATTTGATTTAAAAATTTAATTAATTTAGATTATGTTTTAGTAGAATTTGGTTAAGATTTCAACTAAGTTTATACTTATTTAATTACATACAAACTAGTTTAGTTATTTGGTTATTATATATTGTAATTTATTCTAATTAATCAATATTCTAGGTTATGATTTTGTTTTAGTATCAAATGGTAAAGTTTTCCAAACTTACCTGCCTCATATCTAGCAACAACTTTCTTGAGTGGAGAATCTGCATCCCCTTCACACTCATGTGGCCAAGCCTATGATGCTACAATGCCATATATGTTATTGTGGAGGCTAAAGAGATAGAACAATCAGTATTGTGGGGACATAAATACAACATACCTACCATATCTCCTCTTGCTATCACCATTTATCCTTTAGTGATCTTCCACCACATTTCTTCAAACGTAGATAAACAAACACCATCTCCCAACTACCCTATTGAGATCATATTTCTTTTTATCGCGAGAATATGCCTACAATCTTTTAGCAGCCATTCACCTGCATTCTTTAAATTTATTTGTACCCTACCCATTCCAACAATTTTACATGGTTCATCATCACCCAATAAAACATGTCCAAAATCACCTTGAATGTAATCATAAAGAAATTTTTTATGGGGTGTAGCATGACATGAAGCTCCTGAATCTACTACCCAGTAATCACTAGTATTATCTAATGCAAGAATCAAATCATCTTGTAACACATCACCTACTACATTTGCTCCCTGAGTAGTCTCTTGTTGTCCATCTCCTTTCTTCTTTAGAGATCTGCAGTCTTCCTTCAAATGTCATTTCTTTACACAGTTCCAACACTCTAGCTTTCACAATCTGGACTTGGATCTGTCTTTCCTAGACTTGCCGCGATTACCTGGGATCTTTCCTCTCTCCCTTTGTCTTCCCCTGCTCTCCATGCTCAACGCATTACCTGATGTCTCACATGTGATTTTCCTTCGCATTTCCTCGCTAAGAATAACACCAAAAACAACATCAAATTTCAAAGTGTTTGAACCAGAGACATAGTTACTTACATCCATGACCAAGCCGTTCCGAATTTCTGGAAATGAACACAAGATTAGAAGATCCCTAAACTCATCATCAAAGTTCACTTTTACATAACTTAGCTGATTTGTAACCGTATTAAATTCATTTAAATGGTCAACAACAGATCCACCTTCTGACATCTTCATATTAAATAAACGCTTCATTAGAAATACCTTGTTGGATGTTGAGGGCTTTTCATGCATTTGACCCAATGCGCTCATCAGACCCTCCCTTGTCGTTTCTTTTGAGATATTGAAATCCACCAATGAAGTCAAGAACAACCATATTGTTCCTAGTGCCTTTCTGTCAAGAACCTCAAATTCTTCGTCTTTCATAATCGCCAGTTGTTTTGATTTTTCGCCCAACGGTAGGAATAGATCCTTCTGATACAGATAGTCATCCATTTGCATATTCCATAACTAGTAGTTTTGGTCATTAAATTTCTCAAGCTTAAACTTTCCTTCTTCTGCCATTGATCCCACTCGAACCAGGAACCCTTCTTTCCTACGAGTTTATCTACCAAATAGACCTTTGGCTCTGATACCAATTGCTAGAAAAACAGGATCGCAGAGCAATAACAATAAACAAGATGCAAATATAAATCACATAAAAAGGATATAAGAGAGACACCAATATGCGTGGTTCACCCAATCTGGGCTACGTCCACAAAGAAATATGTCAGTCCTTTTATTATTATACCATCCAATAATTGAACGAATACAACCTACAACACATCCACTGCAACTTCCTCTTCACTCTCTCTCAGCCTCTCTTACACAATCACATAGATATTTACAATGCTACAATACATTACACAACCATATTACAATGTCTTCCTTTTAAAGGGGAATTACCATGGGAAAATACCATGGGCCCGTAAACTGTTGGCCAACGAAACAACCAAAAAAATTCTTTTAGGGGCTTCGCCCCTAAACCCCTGTTGGCCCCCACACACCTCCGTTGGGATGAGTGTACAATCCACATGCACAACATATAAAAATGGGGTACAAACACGGCTAAAACAACAACATCTCTGAATCAGGAAGATCAAGCTCCACAACCAACACTATCAACTGCAACCCCCCGCTTTGATAGGGAATCTATAGATATGTTCATATCCCTGTATATGCAATGAAATGTAGTATCCAGGAACATACTACCTGGTATGTTACCTCCTCATATATGGGATTCATTAAAATGTTCTTAGGAGTATTTTCCATCTTCAACCAGTCAATAATCAACAATGATTCTCCAAATATTTAAAGCTTTTAGACACCTTTAGAATGAGCCAATTTCATTAGTAGCTTGAGAGGCAATAACTCTGCACGATAGTTGGTACACCTTCTTAACCCTGCATAGAACTTAAACTAGTGAGTGTCTGATAAGAAAAGGTGGCCCCTAGCACTCCCCACTCCATGCCTACCTTGGGAGTCCCCATTAAAATATGCCCAACAACCAGCTTTGTCTGTAATTTCCTCGATAACCCTTCTCTGCTTCACTGGTGCAACTAATTGTGGAAAGTGATATAATATGGCCAGACTTTTTGCATCATATACCTGTGGGGGGATGAAAGTGTCATAAAATATAACTCTATTCCTGGCGATTCAAGCCCCCCATACGAGGAGGGTTGGTAAGGCTCTATAATCATTAAATGTTGCATTGTTCATCCAGTCCTTAAAGGCTTCCTGAAGGCCAATCCCATTCCAAATGAAAAGAATACCATTGACATGAGAGACATAGTTCCACATACATGGGTGACCAACTATTTACTTATACATGTCACCCATTAATTGCTAGAGTGCACACTCCTGTTATGGTCATAACATAGCACTCCCCTTCAAAAATATTTGCTCTCAAAGCTTTATGTTTGATCTTCAACTGTATTTTATTAAGCTAGAATGTTGTAAAATATATTCATAAAGTTTTCCAATTTAGATTTTATCTCCTCTAGTTGGATCACAATGTCTTCAAGTGTCTTTTAATTACCTTCTTGTACATTCTCCTTATGAAGTTGGAAGGTGGTGTTATCCATCAATTTATTTCATCATTCTTTAATTCTTACCTGTAAGACTTTTTGCATCATATACCTGTGGGGGGATGAAAGTGTCATAAAATATAACTCTATTCCTGGCGATTCAAGCCCCCCATACGAGGAAGGTTGGTAAGGCTCTATAATCATTAAATGTTGCATTGTTCATCCAATCCTTAAAGGCTTCCTGAAGGCCAATCCCATTCCAAATGAAAAGAATACCATTGACATGAGAGACATAGTTCCACATACATGGGTGACCAACTATTTACTTATACATGTCACCCATTAATTGCTAGAGTGCACACTCCTGTTATGGTCATAACATAGCACTCCCCTTCAAAAATATTTGCTCTCAAAGCTTTATGTTTGATCTTCAACTGTATTTTATTAAGCTAGAATGTTGTAAAATATATTCATAAAGTTTTCCAATTTAGATTTTATCTCCTCTAGTTGGATCACAATGTCTTCAAGTGTCTTTTAATTACCTTCTTGTACATTCTCCTTATGAAGTTGGAAGGTGGTGTTATCCATCAATTTATTTCATCATTCTTTAATTCTTGTTTATAAATTTATTTAGTATCATCTCATTAGTGTTTAAGGCTTACTTGACCTTCTTGCATGTTTCATCTTAAACTCTCATGGATGTTAGAAAAAACATGCCCCAAGGCCATGTTAGAAAATAAAGAGAACAAGTCGCATTGATTAATAACTATGTAATCTCCTATGTGCATGGACCATTAACATGAACAAATCAAAAGAAAATGCAAAATACAAGAGCATTGATATTAATAGTGGAAAAAACTTTATGGGGTAGAAAACTCCACTCTAGACAATGTTACTTTACTGGTCAACAAACCTTGTTATAATAAGCCTCTAAGACTCCTCAAGCATGATGCTATATGAGATACACACTAATGATAAAAGACGTTGAGACCTCCTTTGTGTGTAGGCCTCGATAAGGTGAATGCCACTTTAAATAATGAGTGGGATAAATAAAAATTCACCAACCAATTAACTTTGTTTCCCATGTCATGGAACAAGGGACCACATAACCGTCTATTTTAAGTAAAAAGAACCACACAAATGTTAATGTTAGGTATAATGATGACCCATTGCATGTACAAAATTAATGTCCCATAAATGATGACTTTAAATGTGGTAGAAATGTCATCATAATGACACTGAGTGTATCAACAAATGTGGCCATTGTACAACATTACGACGTATTCTAACATTCCTCCTTGATGTTGACTAGGGGAAAACACATAAATATGGAGGTGGAATTATATTAACACTCCCCATCGATGACAACTTCCCCGTCCATAATAAGTTGCAAATATGAATGAACTTTGTTTTCAATAAGGACCTAGTGAAGATATCTACAACTCATTGCCCAATATGAGTGTACTCCAAATGAATAATGTCATTGTAAACATATCCAAAACGCAATGGGTGTCAACGTTGACGTGTTTGGTTTTAGAGTGGTGTAGCGGATTATGTGCATGTTGAAGGGTGTTTTGAATATTGCATCTCAACTCGGTGGGATTGATTTGTATCAATCCAAGTTCCTCTAAGACTCAATGGATCCACACATCATCCTTATTTGATTGGTATTCTAATTCACGAGAAGAAAGAGAGGTGGTTTCCAGCTTCTTTCTTGACCAAGTGATCATACTTAAACCAAGATGAAACACATAAGCTATAGTGGATTTCTTGGCATTTGTATACGCTACCAAATTAGTTTCCATTATAACCAATGAGTTACAATTTTCCTCCTATAGCACGATGAACACCATAGTTATAAGCACCCTTGAGACATCTCAAGATTCTATTGGTTGCATCCCTGTGGCTCTCATGAGGATTCAGTGTGAATCTCAAAACCAAAATGATAACAATATAGATACCAAGACTGATGTGACCTAAATAAATAAAGCTACCAACATGGCCATGAATAGTGGTATCACCAAGAGGTGTTGATCACTAAATAATTAAATTAACTCCATGCTAAATTGGCATGGGACTGGGTTTATGATCACTCATTTCAAATATTTAAAACAAATCCAAGGCACAATTAGGTCGAGACCAAAAAAAGTCATCTTACAATTGTCAAACTTGTAAACCAAGAAAAAATTGTAACCAACCCAAATGTTACATCTCAAATGCCTACTTCAAATTACTTTTCCAATGAAGGATCAAAGGAACAATGCTATCGAGCAGGATGGAATTACTTTTCCAATGGAGGATTAAAGGAACAATACTACTAGTGATAGTTAAATAATCCATATAAAGGACTATATTATCACACCATCCTTAATGAGTTGAACATATAAACTAGGGTCGTGCCTACATATTCAAAAACCATGCTCTAATAAATCTTTGTTGATATTTTCATGTCAAGGCCTATGTGCTCTATTAACACCATACAAAGAGTTATTTGACTTGGAAGCTAAACTTAGAGTTTTAGATCTAATAAAACCAAGTGGTTGTTGCATCTATATTTCATTATAAAGTTTTAAGAACACAATATTGGCATCCATTTGATTTATCTCCCAATCAAAGCTGGAAATAGGCACAATAATATGTTAGTGATGTTCAATTATTTATTTTTTCAAACAAAATTTTGGTTACCAAATGAGCCTTATGATTATCCATGTGTCCATCAATAGTGAATTTGGTTTTGTAGACCATTTTACATCCTACAAGATGCTTGCTACGTGGTAATAGTACCAAATCCTAACTCTTGTTCTTCATCTAGTTGTCATATTCATTTTCCATGGGTGTCTCCCATTATGGCTTCCCTTTAGCATATTCATAAGTTGCAAGATCATTTGTGTCCAAAACCTTCACAACAAAGTAATCCATGATCAAGTCCTCCTTGTTTCCAAACAATTGTCAATGTTAGAACATATAATTTTAACCATTTTTCTTGCCCAAACAATCAATGTTCTACTAGCATTCTCCTCACCGTTGACAACTTTCAAGGACTAAAATAAATCATTAGTAATAATTGAAGTAAAAACAATAGTGAACTTCTACACCAATGGAATCATTACTCAATAAGAGATTGGGAGGGGATTATACATGAGGCAAATTCATAGCTACACAATGCTCAAAAGAATATAGTGGTGTATAAATTTCATTAAATTGAACATTCCCACAATTAATCACTTGATGTGACATACCAAGTAAATCGTTTTCCTTACAGTCCTTGCTGTGACCAACAAATATGCATTTATAAAAATAGGATTTAGCTTCTCCCTTTTCTCATATAGGATATGATCCCAATACTCACATTCCAAAACCCTGAAATAACCAATATATGGTTTCTTGCCACTCCATTTTCCTCGGGACTAACATTAAAAAATGTTTTACTGAGTAACATGCTCAAAATTCAGTTTGCATAACAAAGAATGTCCCCCCAAAACATTGTTCGGGTACACAGGGTACTACCAAAGGACCGAACACCAAGAGCAACCACTTCACACAAACAGATCACAGATCAACACATTGATGTTTTGACGTGGTTTAAACCCTCTTGAGGGAAACACTCCACGACCCCGGCCAAATAGCTTATACGGGACAATTTATTATGCAAAGAAAGAAAGTTACAAATGAGCTTCTCATAATCGATCAACTAAACAATGACCCTCCATGCTCTTTAAATAGAGATCATGGACCAATCGGGTGTTAAGCCACGGATCAAGGTTAGGTTTGATCTAAGAGAAGTTGAGCCGTCGGATCACCCTATGTCGGAAACACATTGTGACCGTCGGATTAAGTATTTACAAATGCATACTAATGCATACTAAAGAAACACACTATCCCTAACGGATATATTACACAAGTTGATCTTAACTAACTCCTAAGTGTCTAAATATCCCAACATCCCCCCTTAAGAACAACTTGGGATAGGATTGAAGGATTTACAAAAGTGACACTATTAGGAGAAGGAAGGAGGCATTAGAGCCTATCCCCCCTTAATGACAAGTTCCTTAACTCCTAACATAGATCGAAGTTTAGAAAACTTCGCTTCTCTAAGAGACTTGGCGAAGATGTCTGCAACTTGATGATCTGTAGGGCAAAAGAGCACTTCAAGAACACGATCATGAACAAGATTTCTAATAAAGTGCATATGTAGCTCAATGTGTTTGCTGCGTTGATGTAGAACTGGATCTTTGGCAAGCTTGATGGCACTTTGATTGTCCCACCAAAGTGGAGTAGGTTGCTGCTGCTCGAATCCAAACTCTGAAAGGATCTGTCGAAGCCATAAAGCTTCCTGACTGGCATTAACTGCTGCTCGATATTCTGCCTCTGCTGAAGAAAGAGCAAGAGCTTGTTGTTTCTTAGAAGCCCAAGTAATAGGTCCAGATCCCAGACTGAAAACATAACCTGCAGTAGACTTTCGATTATCAGGATCGCCGGCCCAACCTGAATCAGTGAAACCCACCAACAAAGGTTTCCCCCCTGTACTGTAATGAATCCCAAACTGAACTGTACCTTGAATATATCGAAGTATTCTTTTAGCTGCTTTCTAGTGACTTTCATGAGGTGTCTGCATATAACGGGCAACCCGACCAATGGCAAAGGAAAGGTCAGGACGGGAATGAGTCAAGTATAAGAGACTACCAACAAGCTGACGATACAAGGTGGCATCGACTTCAGGTGAAGTACAAGTGGCAGAAAGTTTGACTCCAGACCGGAAGGGAGAAGGGGCTGGTGTACAATCTTCCATGTGAAAGTGACGAAGAAGGTCACAAGCATACTTAGACTGAGAAAGAAAGATTCCTTCTTTGGTTTGCAGGACTTGGAGACCAAGAAAATAATGCAAATGTCTTAAGTCTGACATTTCAAAATTTTGTTTAAGACTGGATTTCACATGGGTTATAAGCTTAGGGTCACTACCAGTAAGAATAAGGTCATCAACATATATAACAAGTCTGATGAGTTGGTTTCCTACTTTCTTGGTATAGACATGGGGGTTAGAATGGCATCTAGAAAAACCAGTGTCAAGGAGAAAGTTATCCATTTGGCATACCAAGCTCGAGGAGCTTGCTTAACGCCATATAAGGATTTCTTAAGGCGGCAGACAAGGCTAGAGTTATTCTGAACATAGCCAGGAGGTTGTTCCATGTAAATTTCCTCCTGTAAATCACCATGCAAGAAGGCAGACTTGACATCCATTTGATGGACTTCCCAGTTGTGTAAGGCTGCAAGGGAAAGAACAAGGCGGATGGAGTTCATTTTTGTGACGGGAGCAAAGGTTTCATTGTAGTCAATCCCTTCAACTTGGGAAAAACCTTTAGCAACTAACCTTGCCTTAAGTCTTTCAACACTTCCATCTGATGCATACTTAGTTCTGTAGACCCATTTACATCTGACAAGTTTTCTTCCTTTTGGAAGAGGTACAAGATCCCAAGTATCGTTCGCCATTAAGGAACGATATTCTTCATCCATGGCTGCATCCCAATCTGGATTCCCTGAAGCTTCTGCAAAAGTTTCTGGATCATGATTCTTGGAAACTTGAGCCAAAAGAGAAGAGGCTCGTTGAAATTGAGAACGTGTTCGACATTGATCTCTAGGATCACCGGCAAGATCACCAGCTGCTTCACATGTTGAACAGACCCATCGAGGAAGCACTTGTGCTGGTGCAACTGGAGGAACATGAGCAAGCAGAGGTGGATTTTCATCCTCACTGTCATCATCAGAAATTGGAGTTGGAAACCTGTCAAGGAAGTTGGAAGAAGAAGAAGAAGGCACAAACGCCGAATCAGGCTCGCAGGCCAAAGATGGCACAATCGCTGAGTTAGGCTCGCAGGCCAAGAGATTTTCATCAAATTTAACATCTCTTCTAATGATTATATCATGAGAATGTGGTTGAACAAGTCTATAACCTTTTACATCTTCAGAATATCCAACAAATATGCACTTTTCACTTTTAGGCTGCAATGCTTTCCGTTTTTCATCCGAAATGTGAGCCCATGCTTCACTACCAAACACATGGAAGTGACTTACATCAGGTTTAGTTTTACTCCATGCTTCTTCCGGTGTTATACCTTATAATGCTTTAGTGGGGGTGCGATTAACTATGTAATTTGCACAATTTATGGCTTCAGCCCAAAATTGAAGACTTAGTCCCTTAGATTGGATCATACAATTAGCCATTTCTTTTAAAGTGCGGTTCTTCCGCTCAGCTACACCATTTTGTTGTGGTGTATATGGAACAATGTGTTGTTGTTGGATGCCTTGTTCAGTGCAGAAAGTAGTGAACTTTTTGTTAACATATTCTCCTCCATTGTCAGATCTTAACTTAATAATTTGATGGCTATATTGTTTTTCAACAAGGGCCTTGTAGGCCAAGAACATGTTAAATACTTCGCTCTTAAGTTTTAGGAAATAAACCCAAGTGCGTCTGGTGTAATCATCAATGACAGTTAAGAAATATTTGAAACCGAAAAATGAAGCAGATGGAAGAGGACCACACAAGTCACTATGCACAAGCTCCAAGGGAACTGAGGCGTGCCAAGAGGCACGTTTGTCAAAACTGTCCCGATGATGTTTTCCAAGTACACAACCGGAGCAAACACCATCCCTGCAAGATACCATCGAAAAACCTGTCACCATATTTTCTTTACATAGTTGTTGCAATGAGCGATAATTTAAGTGACCAAATTGCTCATGCCAAAGTTTGCTCAAGTTATCACTATGAGCAACAAAAACTGAAGGGAAAGGTGATGACCCAAAGTTGTTAAACTTGTACAACCTGCTAATATCATCAACAATTTCGGTAGCTAGGACCTGTTGAGGATCTTTAAAATCCTTGATTACAACTTGGTGAGGTGTAAAGGTCACAGTTTTACCTTCACCAGAATGAGTGATCTGATAGACTGATAACAAATTGCAGAAAATTCTTGGAACACATAGTACATCACTAAAATTACCATTATCTATGGGAATTGTTTCAGCTCCTACAACACTTAGAGATCTATCATCACCAACAAATATTTGTTTGGTGTTACATTCATGCATAGTAGAAAAGATGGCTTGATCCTTAGCCATATGATAAGATGCTCCATAATCAATGAGCAATTCATTTGAAGTAGAAGAAGAAGTTGCATTATAAGAATAACTAGAAGCAGAAAGTGCATGTCCATGAGAGATAGATTCTGAAGGCGAATCTAGGCTGATGGGGTGCTTCTTCATTGCTGCTTCCAAGGCTGCCATCTTCTTGAAACACTTAGATTTATCATGATTATCTTTCCCGCAATAGTTGCAATGACGCTCAGTCTTCTTGCCTTTTGGCTTGGATCCTTTGTCATTTTTTAAAGAAGGAGCTGATTGAGAGGGTTTGGGACCCTTGTTTGACTTATTATTGCGAAAATTTTGTTTCTTGGGAGGCTTGGACTTTTCTTTCTGTTGGGACAATAAGGCTTTCTCAGATGTATCTGCATTGTTGATTATTCCAAGATGAATGAGTTTATTTTGTTCTCTAATCAAGGAATCACAAAATGATTCAAGACTAGGCTCTTGATAGCTAGCTGCATTCAAGGATGCTTTCATGGAGTAAAATGTAGATACACAAACAGAATATGCAGGTCCAAGTTTGGAAAGAATATGATAAATGCATTGTTTGTCTTCCCTCTCAATCTTATATTCTGCACATAAGAGTTTAAGAGTTTTGTACTTAGATAAATAGTCTTGAATGCAGGAAAAGTCACTTGGATTTAAAGAAATCAACTCACTTTCGAGTTGATGACCTCGAATTTCATTGTGTTTACCAAACACAAATTCCAACTTGTTCCAAGTAGCATTAGGTTCATCAATTCCAGATATGTGGAATCGCAAATCAGTAGAGATTGACATCCCAATCAATCCACGAGCTTCATCACATCTATTTGCCCATTTTATTTTCTTATCATCATCAGTGAGTTCTTTTTCTTTCCCTGAGGTAATTCTGAAAAGCCCCCTACTTCGTAGAACATCCTCCATACGAGATTTCCATGAGAAATAGTTGGAACTGTTAAGTAGAATATCACAAGGGGTAGCCATATTTGTAAATTTATGGTGGTAAAAGCAAAAACCAATAGTCTGGATGTGAAGAGCTCGAACAAATAGGCGATTTAAAAAAAAACAGCACTGAAAACTAACTCTGTATGATGAAGTTATGCTTGAACAAAAAAAACCGATGAAGATGTCCCCAATAGTGACGTGGCAGCTAGAGAATGTCCAGCAAAAAAAAAACCCCCCATCTTCCTAAGATGAATCTTTTGACAATCACTTTACAAGAAAGTTGCTTTAAGTGAACCACTTTTGTAAAATAAGTGATTTCACTTTTACAATGATATTACTTTTAAATAGTGCAACAATAAATAACTAAAAACTTAAGTGACTCACTTGTATTTTTATTTTTTATTATTTAAGTGAGATGCACTTTTACAATAAAGTAACTTGAAAATAGAAATTGCATGCACTTTTTCTTTTAAAAGTAACTTCCTAAGATTTGAACTCAAGACCTATTAAGGAATAAAACAACTTTGAACCAAGTGAGCTAGATTAAAAGGTATGCAAAATATGGGAATGAGGAAGGGGGCTTTATTTTTATATTTTTTATTTATTTTTATATTTTTTTTACTCTTCTTGCTCGGTTTGCGTGCTTGCCATTTTTCCTGCAAAACACACCACAAATCGAAACAAAAAAAAATTTATACACTTGTGGAGTTAGATCTCGTTAGCTTGCCCGGAAAGTCTACGTTTTCTCTCTGTTTCTGATTTGCCGAGATCGCGCAAGGTGCACGGTAAAGAGCATACGCAGCCGAGAAAAACCCTTTCCCTTTCTGTTTCTGATTTGCCGAGATTGCTCAAGGTGCACGGCAAAGAGCATACGCAGAGGGGAAAGCAACAATCCGAACCCAAAAAAATCTAACAGTAAAAAAATGATGAAATATGAGATTTTTTCCTTTTAAAAAAAGAAAATAAAAAAAATGCGTCACTGTAACATTATACCTTCAGATCTGATGAAATACGCGTTTCTGGAGCAATCGGGAACCATTTTCGATTAAACGAAAACTATTTTCCAATGGAAATGACGCTCCGAACGCAATGGAACACCTCCCATAGCCCAGAAATGCACAGAAATACCAGAACTAGAAACCCTTTCGAGTTTCAGCAACAATAGTTCAAGATTTAGATCATAACCGGAAGCGACACTTCATAAAAGCTCTGATACCATGTTCAGGAACACAGGGTACTACCAAAGGATCGAACACCAAGAGAAACCACTTCACACAAACAGATCACAGATCAACACACCGATGTTTTGACGTGGTTTAAACCCTCTTGAGGGAAACACTCCACGACCCCGGCCAAATAGCTTCTACGGGAGAATTTATTATGCAAAGAAATAAAGTTACAAATGAGCTTCTCATAATCGATCAACTAAACAATGACCCTCCATGCTCTTTAAATAGAGATCATGGACCAATCGGGTGTTAAGCCATGGATCAAGGTTAGGTTTGATCTAAGAGAAGTTGAGCCATCGGATCAGTCTATGTCGGAAACATATCGTGACCGTCGTATCAAGTATTTACAAATGCATACTAATGCATACTAAATAAACACACTATTACTAACGGATATATTACACAAGTTGATCTTAACTAACTCCTAAGTGTCTAAATATCCTAACAAACATTTTATGCAAGCTCTAAGAGCGTGGCATACATCTAGCCATTTATAACAAAGTCTTGTTTTTCTTTTTGACAACCTGATCATGTTGTGTTGTGTAAGGAAAAATACTTTGGCATTTTATCCCGTGCTTTGTCAAGTAGGCCTAAAATTTGTTCATCTTATACCCCCCATTATCAATGCAAAAAATATTCAACTTGTTACCACAATTTTTTTCAACTAGGAACTTGAACTTTTGAAAATTGAAAAAATCCTCATTTTTATTCTTTAAGAAATAAACCAAAGTACTGATAAAAATAAATGGTGCCTGATAAAGGAGTCTCAAGAGCTCACATATATAACTATAAACTAGTTCCAATTTGTCCTCAATGTGCCAAGCTTTGTCCTTCTCAAACTTCTTCTCATGGTGCATGGCAAGTAGAAAATCCTGACAAGAACATTTAGTAGTATTGACATAAAATAAACCCTCTACAATCTTCGATTGATTCATAAACTAAGATTCACCATAATTCAAGTGGCTTGACCTTTCACGCCATAATCTACTATGATTATCAACATGAACAACCAAAGCATGGAAGGATTTTTTATATAGATGTAGAGAAACAAACAAATTTATAAAAAACCAACACCGTGATCAATAATACAAAAAGAAATGATTCTGAAACCATTATTTATATCCTTCAAAACATATTTATATCGATATTCAAACATACAACGTTGTTAGCAAAACAAATAATAGATTGATTGGAAACCCCTACATGAAACACGTCTTTGAAATCACCATTTTAAACATCCACAATCCTTGGAACAAAACTAGAAGGTGACTATCACAAATAGAAATTCCTTGACCTAGAAGCTTATCCTTCTCGCATGAGGCAAACAAGGAAGAAATATTTTTCATATGTATGAGAATCACCTAAATCCATGATCAATTCTACAGAATGGAGGGGAGTTGTACTATGATGAGAAAAAACAAGTGGAAATAGGAACTTTCTTATCTTTATTTCTCTTCCTTATGTTTTAAAAAACTCTGTATGCATGTTAACACAATTATTCTCTAGATAATTGGACTTATCACAATAGCCATGGTTTCCATTCCTTTTTCTAAGAAGTACTTACATCAGTATTATAAGAGGACTTGTCGGCATTACCAAAAGCACCAACTCTACCACCATGATCTGGCTTCGAATCCTTTTTCCCATTACAATATCGAGCGTCTTCCTTTTCTTAGAACCATCCAAACAATAAGTGTTATACTAGCATTCTCCTCACTGCTAACAACTTTCAAGGACTAAAATAAATCATTAGTAATATTTGAAGTAAAAACAATAGTGAATTTCTACACCAACAGAATCATTACTCAATAAGAGATTGGGAGGGGATTAAAAATGAGACAAATTCATAGTAACAAAATGCTCAAAAGAATATGGTGGTGTAGAAATTTTATTAAATTGAATATCCCCACAATTAATCACCTGATGTGACATATCAAGTAAATTGTATGCCTTACAATCCCTGCTATGACCAACAAATATGCATTTATAAAAATAGGATTTAGTTTCTCCCTTTTCTCATATAGGATATAATCCCAACATTCACGTTCTAAAACCCTGGAATAACCAATATATAGTTTCTTGCCACTCCATTTTCCTTGAGACTAACATTAATTTTTTTTTTATTGAGTACCATGTTCAAAATGCAATTTGCATAACAAAGAATGTCCCCCAAAAACATTTTATGCAAGCCCTAAGAGCATGTCATACATCTAGCCATTTATAACAAAGTTTTGTTTTTCCTTTTGACTACCTCGGCATGTTGTGTTGTACAAGGAACTATACTTTGGAATTTTATCCCATGCTTTGTCGAGTAGGCCTAAAATTTGTTATTGTTATACCCCCCAATATCAATGCAAAAAACCTTCAACTTTCTTACCATATTCTTTTTCAACTAGGAACTTGAACTTTTGAAAATAAAAAAAATCCTCACTTTTATTCTTCAATAAAGAAACTACAGTACAACTACAAAATCATTAATAAATGTGATAAAAATAAATAGTGCTCGATAAAGGAGCCTCAATAGCCCACGTATATAACTATAAACTAGTTCCAATTTGTCCTCAATGTGCCAAGCTTTGTCCTTCTCAAACTTTCGATGATCCAAGTAGTAAACCCTCACAACAACATTTAGTAGTATCGACATAAAGTAAGCCCTCTACAATCTTCAGTTTATTCATAAACTACAATTTACCACAATTCAAGTGGCCTGACCTTTCATGCCATAATATACTATGATTATCAACATGAACAACCCAAGCATGGAAGGAATTTTTTTTTCATTGGAAAAAAAACGTAATTTCATTTCATCAGAGGTGAACAAAATTACATTCTGTATATGCACAATCAATGTGCATTGCAGAGAGATACCACAATTGTTTACCAGACCATAGTCTTATGCAATATCTCTATTACATAGCTTATTACAAAAATATTCAGTTACCAAATAAAAAATGCCTACAAAAACGGCTCCCCGAGCACCATAAGTTCATGAGTAATATACCAAAATAGAACCAAAAAAAAACCACAGCACCACCGTATGCATGTTGTAAATCAGTATCAACAAAAAAGATAAGGAGTAGTATCCAAAGCTGTCAAAGTGTGCTCGGAATGCGTTCTATAAAAGGTCGATGGTAGTATTCCTGAACAGTCCCATCCCTGAATTCTTTCACCTTCCAAAGCCCCAAAGCCAGTTGCAAGCCTTCCTTTGAGGCCGAGTCCGCCTCCTGGTTGTTTTCCCTATAAACATGTCGAAATGAAAAAGTATAAAAAAGTGCTGCAAGTCCCTGATAACCAAAAATGAATTAGTTATTCTTATGTCTCTGCACTGTTGAGTCCCGTTAATCCAGTTAATGACATTCATCGAGTCAGCAAAAATGTTGAGGTTGCGACAACCAATCTCAGTGGCAAAGATTAAAAGAAGTTTTAAGCTCATTAGTTTGGCATAATTGTTACCACCTTCCCCCAGACCCATGGTCAAAGTATAATAATGAGTAGCAGAAAGGAAGAGCATTGCCCCGCCCCCACAGATATCATTTTGAGTTGCCCCGTCAAAAAACCCTCAAGGAACCGTTTTGTGAATTTCCAAGTCTAGGACCTCCCTTTGTTTCGCAGCTCTCACATAATGTGGGAAAGCAGTAAGGACACCACAAGAAAGTGCAGTTGTAATAGCCCGTGTACAATTCTTCTCAGAGAAAATGAAATTGTTGTGGGCCAGCCAAATTCCCCAACAAACAAGTAATGGGAGAGCTTTCACAGAGTGTTGAATCAGCCCAGAGTTCCATTTTTCCCATGCAAGTAACAACGTGTTTCCCGCCCAAATACAGTTTATACCCGAAATCCTTGAGCATTCTGTCCAAACTTCAATCGTGTAAGGACAGTGGATTAAGAGATGTGGGACAGTTTCTTCCGCGGCTTTACAAAGAATGCACCACCCGGGCCCTTGCTTGTTCTTGTTCTGTAAGTTGTCCCATGTTGGAACTTTATTTTCCAGAGCATTCCACATAAACAGTCGGGTTTTAGGTGGACACTTAAGCTTCCAGAGTTTTTTCCACCACCAAGCAGGTTTACGAATGATTCCAAGTGCACTAAGGCAGATATAACCACCTTTCGGTGTATATCTACCCCCGGGATCCCCTTCCCATAATAATTCATCATCCCTGTTCCTCAACACAACCTGTGATTGATTGAGTTCATGTAAATAGTTATCCACCACTGCATGATGTTGTACCAGAAGATCCAGTGTATTCACTGCCCTCCACGACTGAATCCACGGCCTATCCTGGACAAGATCGACCAATTGAGACAAAAACATGAAACCACATGCTCTCAGGGCCACCATCGTTTCCTCCTGCAAAAGGTGTCGCCCATCACAACCAAACCATGGATCCTCACCAACCCTGAGACAACACCCATCACCAACATTCCAAACCAGATTAGAGCCAATCACTGGAAAGGAGGTGACCACCACCTTCCAAATGGCCGACCCCCCCGCATGAGCCTTCCCAGGGTTCCGAACCCAGTCAATAACAGAACCCGGAGTAATATATTTCTGAATAACAACCTTGGTCCATAAAATAGCAGATTTCAAAATCCTCCATCCCCCTTTAGCAACCAGGGCTTTAGAAAAGAGGAAGATGTTCTTTAAACCCCCCCCCCCAAAGCCTTGGGTACAACAATACGATGCCATCTAACCCATGGGGATACAAAAGTGTCATCTTTCCCACTCCACAAGATCCTAAAGCAGATCTTCCTAACAATATCCAAGATCCCCATGGGAATCCATGATAAAGACATCCAGTAGACCGGGATTGCCTCCAATACGGATTTGACTAGTACCAAATGACCAACCCTCGATAACCACTTATGGCTCCAAACCTTGAGTCTCTTGTGTAATTTCTCGAGAAGCCAATGCCAATCCTGTTTCTTATAAGCATTAGGCTTCAACCAGAAGCCCAAGTATTTTAGTTCGTCGTCAACCCCAGAGAGTGTATAAGGGAAGACTCCACTGAAAGTTTGAATCTCTTCAGCCCTAATCAAATTAGTAGTAAGAGTAGACTTCCCTACGTTAATATCCATCCCAGTGGATTTAGAGAACAATTTTAGAATATCCTGAAGAGTTTCAGCATCTCTGACAGAACCGGTGCAAAAGATGAGAACATCATCTACAAACAAAAGGTGTGTGATGAAAATATTAGGAGCCACCTCAATACCCTTCAAAGTACCCTGTCGCTTCGCTTCCCTCAGGGCCCTGCTAAGACCTTCAGCCACCAGGAGGAAAAGTAAGGGGGGACAAGGGACAGCCTTGTCAAAGTCCACACTCAGAGTGAAAAAATGGGGAATCCATCCCATTGATGAGAATAGATAAAGAAACAGTGGTTAAGCAGCTCATAACCTACCTGATAAAACCAATATCAAATCCCAAATGAGTTAGAAGCATATGAATGTAGAGCCAACTTACTTTGTCGCAGGCTTTGGAAATATCAATTTTGAGAATAACTCCTTTCAATTTTTTGGTTTTAATGCTGTGCAGGCCCTCTTGAGATACACCAATGGCCTCATGGATCTGACGGCCTTCGAGAAACCCAAACTGATCATCAGAAATATTCCTGGACAAAATACTTTTCAGCCTTCTAGCAATGATTTTAGTCACAACCTTGTACACACAATTACACAAATAAATAAGCCTAAAATCATTAAGTGAGGAGGGGTTGTCAATATTTGGAATGAGAGCAATAAAAGTTGAATTAAAACTGGCCAGGATCCTTCCAAAGAGTCTAGTGTCCTCCACCACCTGAAGTAAATCTTTCCCCAAAAATTCATACAACGCCAACAAGAATTCAATAGACCAACCATCTGGTCCCGGGCTCTTGTCTTTCTGAAAGCTCTGAAGGGTTGTTTAAGTTCTTCTTACGGAATCTCTTCCATCAGGGCACGCTTGTCATCTTCGTCCACAAACCGTGGGAAGAGTTGAGCCACTCTGATCACCTCAGCAATAGTGGCCTGGTTATGCGCCCAGGCCATCCCTTCAAAAGAAGTATGCGACTCACCATTAGCATATTCTAGGCTCCACACAGTATTTGCAACCTTCCTCCCTTTAGTGTAGGCATGAAAGAACTTAGTATTCTCATCCCCTGCTTCCATCCAAGTCGCCCTGCTCTTGAGACGCCAAATTTCTTCCTTTTCCAGTAAAAGAGTATTTCGCCTTCCTTCCAACCTTACCAAAAGGTCTTTAGATTCTCGAGTTCTCAAACCACCACCCTCTCCATCATAAATCTCAACGAGGTCCGCTTCAATCTGTTTAAGTTCTCTATCCTCTCTGATCCTCTTTTCATGGGCCCATTCTTTAATTGGCCCCTTGATCCTCTTTAGATTTGGATCAAACTGAAATGAAGCCGAAATATTAGCCCTAGGGTTGTAGGGTATCCACAGAGAGTGAACCAGAGTATAAAAGGAATTATATTTCAGCCAAACTTTGTTAAACTTTATAGGATCAGGAGGTTTAGGAGGACCAAGGCGTAGTTCAATAAAAATAGGGAAATGATCAGAGGCACCCCCGGATCTAACCCATTGACGTAAGAGAAAGAAACTATCCACCAGATGTTCCGAAACTAAAAACCAGTCCAACCGCTTAGCCACCCTGCTATCTCCAGTGCGATTGTTTCTCCAGGTAGGTTTGAGCATAATGGGCTCAATGTCAATCAAATTTTTATCAGCAAGTTTATGGGAAAAATAACCAGCCAATGGATCCATCCGGGCCCTAGGCCCCCAAACTTTGGACTGAACCAAGGAAAAATTCAAGTCACCACCTAGCATCAAAGAGTCCCCTTGAACAAGAGGGTTGTTAAGAAGAGCATCCCAGAAGGGTACAGGATTGAGATATGGTCCATAAACATTAACCATAGTGAGGACTTCCCCTAAGTCCAGAGCAGAGAATGATAGACCGAGAACAGATTCCATACCCCAAATGTTGTGAATTTTAACAGACCAAACATTCTAACCAATAGCTAGGCCGCTAGAACGCCCACGAATATCCAATATGACAAACGACCAACCACCAAGCCAAATTTCCAAACAAGCCTTTACAGCCTCCCCATCGCCCATAATTTCTTGTAGTAAAATGATATCCTGGTGGATCAGAGAAACCACCCTCCGCAATGCTGATCTTTTATGGGGACCAGCCAGACCCCAACAGTTGAAGGACATAATCTTCATCAACGACCCTTCTTATGGGTTCGCACCGCTCTAAGCGCCCATTCAATAGTCTGTTGTTTTCCTTCCAGTAGATCTAATTTTTCTTTGGACTGAGCCTTTGAGATTAGAGATTTCCTTCCCTTACTATTAGCGGGAAAAACCTTCCCACTACCCAATCCCCCAGAGGCAAGTTTGGTGGCTGAACGAAGGAAGTAGCCATAGTCAGTGGACTTCGTCGGGGTAGTCAGGGAGGTCGCCTCCTCAATGGTTGATCAGGGTTCGGATTCAAACTAGGCACCAGTTCTTCCAAGGGAGCAGGGGGGTTTAATGAGTTTACAAGTACCCGAAACAAAAGGAGGAGAGATTTTCAGGTTTTTTAGAGCCTCAACCCAGTCCAATCCAGCAAAAGTAACATAATTCATAACAAAATAGAAAGAAGGAGTAATGTTAGAAGAAGAAGTACCCGCAAACTAAAAACCTTGCGTGTGTCGAATATGAGAGGGTCCCCCATTGACTTCCCCAGCTAGAGCCGGTATCTGTTCCTCCTCCGATGAAGGTTCACCCTCCTGATCCCTTCCAGAGTCCTCCTGAATCGATGCAGCACAGGCAAGCACAGTAGTTCCAACCAGTGCAGTATTGCCAACCCCATCCGACCACCTGTGCTTACCATCGTTCTGAGTCCGGAGTGGAAGTTTGCATTCAGCTGTCGGGTGTCCACACACATGACAACGCCTACAACGGAAGGGAACATTCTCATAGTCAAGTTTCTGCACATAGGTATAGGGGCCCTAACTCAAAGTAATGTCTTCAGCAAGACCCTCTCTGACATTCAGACTAACCAAAACCCACGCAACCTTTCTTTGTTTGGTATGAAGAAAAGAATAATCCCCCTCCAAATAGGTACAAATCAAGTTCCCAATACCCCTGAAATGGCATTCCGACCAGTAATGTAATGGAAGCCCCGGAAGACGAACCCAAAGAGGTACTACATCCATCCTTTCCATGCCAGTGTCAAACATTGGGTGCCAAGGCTTTAGCAGAACAGAGCAATGGTCCCAACTCCAATTCCTATTTAGTACCCACAGAGCATGTTTGACCGAAAGAAAGTTAAATGCGAACCAATTCCTGGTTAATTCCACGATTTTAGGTACATACCCTAGATGTGTCAGCCAATGGCCTTCAGTCCATCCCACAATGGATCGCAAGGAAAAGGATCGACCCAAAGCTTTCCCCACCAACGTCTTATCTGTCATCTGAATTATCTGATGCCACTAAATATCTTCTCTAAGTGCATAGTTATACTTGTTGCGGCTATATTTCAACCATCTCTTCCGACCTCGCTTCTCAGAATACTCCACACCATCATAGGAACCCCCTCCTCCCTCCTCAGTGCTCGTCCCAGAACCAATCTTGGGACTAGTGAAACCCCGTTGTTCCTGAGCCCCAATACAACCAGAGACAAAACCCTTCTCCGCAACCCCAACATGACCTCCACTATCTTGTGAATCCGAAGATGTGCGCGGTAACACACCCGCAGTCAAACACACACCAACCCCAAGCTTCACCCCATCCACCGACAACATGACCTAGAGTCCAGAAAGGTACATCGACACCATCCGACAGAGGCGAGTCAACGGAAACAAAAACTTGTGGAACAGTAGGAATAACCGCCTGTGACGAAGAGGAGGCTAGGAAACCCGAGGGAGAAAACTCTTGACCAAACTGGGTGGTTTCACAAAATTTGGCAGACACCCCGGGTGCCCCGTTCAAACGAAAACCGCCCACCTCATCCCAGATAGTGCCAGGTGGCGATGCCCAAATCACCTCACTATCACAGTGATCGTAGGAATAGTCCAGTTGTTCTTCAAACTCCATGATTAGAAAAAAATAAAGAAAATACAATAACAAGTAAACCTCACCAAAGGAAGTAGGCAGTGACACTGTAGCAGTAAACTTCACCGCCAGCTTCCCCCGTCAATGGTAAAAGAAACCCCGCAGTCATTCCCATGTGTGTGCCCCCACATCGCCGGTCTACCCACCTGCAAGCATCGCCCAGTACCTCGGGACTGTGACCCTGACCATAGTCAGTGCTGACGCCATAGTCCACAGCCCGAAAGGCGACCGTCATCGGCCCCCGCAAACCCTAGTCACCTTCCATTGAAAACCCTAACCAGAGCTCAATAACACCCTCTTTATGCACATGATCTCCTTAGCTTTTTCATGGAAGGATTTTTTTATATAGATGTAGAGAAACAAATAATTTTATAAAAAACCAACACCGTGATCAATAGGATTAGAAGAAATTATTCTAAAACCATTATTTATATCCTTCAAAACATATTTATATTGATATTCAAACATACAACCTAATTGTTAGAAAGCATAGTAAACAAATAACAAATTGATTGGCAACCCCTACATGAAATGTCTTTGAATTCACCATTTTAAACATCCACATCCTCTGGACCAAAACTAGAAGGTGCCTACCATCACAAATATAAATTCCTTGGCCCAGAATATTATCCTTCTCCTTTTTTTAAACTAAAACGAATATTGTATATAAAAAAAAAGCCGTGGTTGTTTACCATATCGGCAGGTTACAATAAGCTAGTTCCAGGATCAACACTTTTACATAATGAATGCCATTTGGATTCGAGAAATGGAGAAGCCTGCTATGCGTTACAAAACAAATATTGACTAGTTCTAAAACCTTCGATCAAAATGAATTTGCAGACTGTCTTTCTATCAAAACAGAGACTTATGAGAAAAATGGAGAAATCGATGAGGCTAATCTAAAAATAATATTCTATTATCATGAGGAATTCATAAACGTCAGGCTGTAAAGATCGGCATCTATCTAACAGTGAGTAATCAACATGCTTGAATCAATTCATCCACCCTGTGATCGTCGTTCAAGGTTTAGTCATTCATTCCCACGCTAAAAACTAAGAATTATCCAATCATCCATGCCCACGTTTATTGATTTGTGCTATCGAAAACCGTCAAAATCAATGTGAGGATTTCTCTTTGAGTCAAATGATGATCATCAATGTTCAACAAGTTCTGTGATATCAATTGCTAGAACTGAATTGCCTTTTTATCTGATTCTGGAGTAAGGGAAACATTGAAAAATAGAATACCGGTGGCCCTATTCAAGGGATTTGATGCAATTCACTGTTGCTGTTGCTTAAATTCAGAATTCCACAATTTAGACTGGCACCAACATTGGCTTCAATATCAACTTCCTCATTTAAATTCCTTAAGATGTGAAATGCTTTGAACTGGGTGAATGTACTTGAGATTTTCCTTATATGCTACATAATTCGATTTAGGGATAGGTTGCTGAGATTAGTTTTTGCATTTAGGGCCCCAATTATGAGCAATGAATCGCCGAATAGATGCAAATTGTTGATCCTATGATCTTTGGCAATTTGGTGGCCTTTCAACACGGCTAATGCTTCTGCTATGTTGTTTGAGCAGATTCCCAAGCCCCAACTGTACTTCACTCTAATGGATCCATCACTTGTCCACAAAACTCCTCCTACACCGGCTTTGCCGGGATTGTTCTTTGAAGCACCGTCAAAATGCAATCTATCTGTGGCTTGATTAGTTCTCCAATCATTAAAGTTAGGAATGGTGAGCCTAATATGCTATGCTAGTTGATAATGGGGACATAAATCTTTACTTGAATTAGGAATATTGCCACCAATCCAATTCTTTTCTTTCTTGCTGAGAGTTGCATCATCTTTGTGATTGGCGTTTTTTAGACAGTCAATCAATAAAATTTTTACTTTACCAGCAGTTTGCAATGGAGTATAAAACCTTTCGTTGAAAATAGCATTGTTTCTGGTGATCTAGATTTTCCAGCATATAAATTTGGGGATGGAGGTCCAGATCTGATTCCAGAGGTAGAATATTATCCTTCTCACATGAGGCAAACAAGGAAGAATTATTTGTCATGTGATAGAAAATCATGTTTAAATTACAGGCCTCCAACAGAAATTACAGAGCATGGTCTGTATGAGAACCACCTAAATCCATGAACGATTCTACAAAATGGAGGGGAGTATGCCTATAATGAGAAAAAAGAAGTAGAAAGAGTAACTTTCGTATCTTGATTTCTCTTCCTTGTGTTAAAAAAAACTCTTTATGCATGTTAACGTGTTTCTTCTCTAGATAATTGGACTTATTGCAATAACTATGGTTTATATTCCCTTTTCTAAGAAGTACCTACATTAGTGTTATTAGAGGACTTGTTGGCATTACAAAAAGCATCAACTCTACCACCATGACCTCGATTCAAATATTTTTTTCCATCACCATATCGAGCATATTCCTTTTCCAAATTTTATAGTTAGAGCCATCCAACTCAAGCACAATAGACAGTTCAAAATTCATCGTGAGAAAACCCAAAAATTAATCATCCTACAAAGTAGAATTTTCCAAATCTCACCACACGAATGGAAAGTATGTGTAAAAACTAGGCCCCAAAAAAACACTTGAAGTGGCCATTGTATAAGAAACTTATAGTCCCATGAAGATTTATTTCCAAAAATGAAAGTTTCTATAAACAAATATTTCCAAATATGGAAAATATTGAAAATTAAAATTTGGCATAAACATGAATTTCCACAAATAATAGGAATCTTTGAATTGAAATTTGGAGACTAAAATGGTTCAATCATAAGAGAAAAGAGTACACACCATCCACAACAAATGTAAATATGGAGCACAACTCCCATGTAGATAAGAGAGATGAGTTACACAATAAATCCTTAAAGAATAGGAGAGCCTCCTCCAAATACACCAATATCTTCATGTATTTAGTTCCTATGTTCCCCTAATAATGACTACATGTATTCTATATACACATATTGCAACTCATTGCACATGTGCCCCCTTTGTTAGGTTGACCCTATTATATATACATTTACCCCCATATATGCCCCCCTTCGGGCCATCTCATATACATTTACTCCCATATATGTCCACTTTGGGTCACATCATAACACCCTCATACAAAAACTGTTGTCCTCAAAGCTTTGTAGTTAAGGGTTTTACATGTGATAAAACCAATAATAGAACTTCCTTAAATCCCTATTCTCTTGCTACCACTGGTGGTGATTCATCCATCTAAATTCAATTATTTTGGGTCTTAATCCTTGATATCTTGTTGTTGCATAATTTTATTTCCTTTGACTCCATGTGTTGTTGTTGTGCGTTCTCCATTTTGAGTGTAGTTTATGGTCTCTAATAATATATTGGAAGTAATGGTTTTCTGATGCCCTATTCCACGGATATTGTTGATTATTCCATGTTTTACTTGGTAGTATTGATGTCAATCCTCCCATCTTTCTAGAAAAATTCCTTGGTGATAAGAGCGTTTAGCCCTAATTATCACTCATTATTAGTATATTAGTTATGGTTAGGTTGGCTTAGTAACAAGCTACATCATGATCACTTCATCTCCTATTTATAATAAATGAGAATCATTTGTTTAATCATCTCATCTTATCATGTGCATATGATACATTGTAAAAGGAAGTTGCCAACTCAAAGATGCTTCTTATTCACCTCTTTATTTCATTCTTAAGGCGTCGGGTTACTCTTTCTTTTGATATTGTGTTATTATGAGAATTTGGTGAACAAAATTTGGTATCAAGCCGGTTTTTCTATAATTTTTTTGGGGATGTTTCGAATAGATAAATTGTGAGGCACCTTAGGATACATATCAAAGTACTTATGGTAAGAAATTTAGGTCTAGGTTCATTATAAGTTTGGAGTTATAGTTGGTGGAATTTAGGGTTTTTTACAAGTCCAAAAACTAGTCTCAAATAGGTGTTATCAGTACAATTGATATATCCGAAGCTTGAGAGATTAAAATTGAGTGCCACTTGTTGCATTAGAAGTAAGTTGCGCCATAGTGTTTGTGGTAAAAAATTCAAAATTGGATATAAAAAATTGTACATGTGGTAGGTCGTACAAGTTCCCTCTCCTAAAAAGGACAAAAACAATAAGTTTTGAGAAAGTTACCATAGCCTTCCCTTGGCACATCGGAATTTGGTCATGATTTGGTCAAACTTGTGGCAGTGTAGAGAAGGCATATCAGGTTACTACAAGTCTATGTTTCAGACTTCAAGAAAGTAAATTTCCAGGTATAAATTAGGAGAAGGCTAGATAGAAAGACAACCGACAAAACAAGGTTTTTAATGGTATGTTAACTTTAAGTTTCCATATTTTTATATTGGAATATCTATTCTAGGTGATTCAAAATGTGTGATAAGAGAAAAAGCAGAAAAAATATATGTAAATATTATCATGGGCTCACATGGAAATGGGTTCTACAAAAAATAACACACCAATTAAACCTCCAGAAAGCTCAACCATGACTCATGAAGAAAATGAAGAAATGTTTAACCAAGTATCCAATTTGGAGGACAAAGTTAAATAAATGGGTCAGAAGCTAGTGACACATGTTTAATTATTAGACACAAAAAAAACAAATAGAATCTACTCGGAAATAGATTATTCAAACAATGGAACAAAATATTAATCATAATATGTCCAAGCTCATAAAACCATAGAAGAGAGACTCCCTAAACGTGATAATGTGACCAAAGAAACTCATGAAAATAAAGATAGTATCAATGTGGAACAACCTTCTATTAATACACATATTCCAAGAGGATTTAACTCTAATCAAGGATGGATTCCTAAGAATATTCTCGTCCCCAAGGTTGAATTAAGAAATTTTGATGGAACATATGTGTTTACATGGGTGAACCAAAAAGAACAGTACTTTGAATTGCATAATATTATGGGCGATAAAGGATCTCCTTAGCTACATTGTATTTTGAGACAAAACCCTATTAATGGGTAGTTAAAAGAAACCCCCCTTATTGTAATTATACTTGGGTTCTATTTACAAGAGACCTAGAAGCTCAATATGGTAAAGTTTGGGAACAAGATTTTAGTCAGTTGACAAGAAGCAAGCAGTTAGGTGATGTTGAAGATTATAATTTAGAGCTTTAAGTATTCTCCACAAGGGTGGACAACATAAGTGACCAACATTTGTTACAAGCTTTCATGGGTCGATTAAAAGAAGATATTAAACATGAGCTTTGCTTAAAACATCTCGAAAATGTTATGAAGGCTATGCAATACGCTGCATAGCTCGACGTATTCAAGCCAAGAATAAGGTTACACACAAATCTACTAATAGAACATACGCAAGAAGCAAAGATATAGTTTTTTCTCGTAGGGAAACCCTATCTCAACCTACTCGAATACCACATACGAAAAATGATGGAAGAAGAGCAAAATGATTATGTTTTCGTTGTAATAGCAAATGGTCAACATGGCATAAATTTTAAGAAACAAAATTGTTCACTTTGAAGAATAATGATGAGCACGAAATAGAGACATCCACACAAATGGGTGAGGAAGAACTTACGAACCAACAAGAGCAGGGGAAATATGTAACAACCAAGAGATAATATTAAATTAATTATAAATAAAAATAAAGGAAAACTAAATTCAATATTAAAATAAATTAATTAACTAACAAAAATGAAAGACTTATTGCCATGAACATGATAACTATGATTAATAATATTAAATAATAAATTAATAAAGGAAAATTGCTAACTAAATTAATAAAATATACTAGATTCAAATTCCAAAGAAAATGAGAAAAACCTATAAAAACGAGGAGGATCGGAGGGGAAGGGCATTCATTCTTCTTAGTTTGGAGGAATATAGGTGTTGGCTTACTATACTGTTCTAGAGGTTTCCAATGTAGACCCAGGTTCTTCGCAGTTTCAATGAACCAACAAAACCCCTTCTCACCAGCCCTTTCAGCAACAACCTGCGAACAGGTTGAGGTCTCACCCGAGGTGTAGCTATGGGGGCACTGCGGAATCAGGTTTCCATAGTGATGTGATGAGTTGTTCGGACAGACTACTGCCCAACACACTATTGGAATTGTGCTGGGAATTGAGGACTGCGCGACGATAGACTGTGTCGTGGCCCGCACTTCTACAACTTTAACCACTGCGAAACCAACGCATCCAAAGATTGGGCGGTTCGGACAGAAGGTAATTACTAGGACAATGCAACTGACTTATACGCTTCCTCTTCCAGACTTAACCGATCCTGAAGCCTTTACTTCAAGTATTAACCATTCATCTACTGCCTTAGATTATTAGCTTTTAGAATAGATGCAAACAGACGGAATATACGAGGTTGCGCACCTCTAGTGCGGTGTATTCAAAGAGTTACACAATCAAACCTCTATGTATACATGTGATTATTCAATAAAATGATACTTCCACCAAATTAGAATACTACGCATTCCTCATTCATCTATTCATGTAAAACTTAACATATTATTCCCATCTTTCCTCTATGGAGAATACATATAAAAGCATTAACATACAGTTTATAAATGAGAATCCAGACATTTAAAGTAGGCAAATAAGCAAATGGAGAAACACAACAACCACACCACACAGTATTTAACATAGTTCACCCCCCGGATGGAGGCTACGTCCACAAGAACTGTTGTTATATTAGTCTTTGGGAAGGGTACAACAGTTCTTTGTCTGTGCACTCAGCTGCAAACTCTCTCTCTCTCTCAATTGGCCTCTGTGCACCCAGCTGCAGAGCCTTACCAAAAATTGTCTCTCAATAGAGGTCTATTCAATGAATACAATGAATATTAACCCTTTAAATCAACAACCATTTCCCATACAAAATTGCCTTATTTATAGATCATGCCCGTAGGTCATGTCTTTACAATCCACAGGTAAAAACCCTTAGGTTTACAAAACTGTTACAGTTTTCCAGCTCATTGAGCTTGTTGGCTTCTAGTAGTGAATATTCCATCGTGTCCTGCCCGTAGTGCATGCTCACATTACTATTGGCCTTCCTGTCACACGCGTGCCAACAGGTCGCTTTCACCGAGCCGTTCTTCCTCTAACGGTCTGGTGCGACTGGTTCAGGTAGTGGTTCTTTCGCATGTGCGACTAGTCACTTTCTTTCCGCATTGCTCCTACCCATCACTTGGGACTCCTGGAGAATATTTACCAAAAATAGACTGTTGCTGGTCTAACCGAAATCTGTGCCGTCTTCCGTCCAACACTCTGCTTTGCTGGCTTCCCGTAGACTGGACACATCGCAGCACTGTCTCCTCGCAGTACTGAACTTCGCAGTTCTTTCGAAACTGCGCGACATCCCAAAACTTATACCAAAAAATACTTCTACTGAACTACGCTTAACTCTGTAGTTCCAAAAATCCTTCTTGCTTAAAATGCCCCATTTGGGACAGGCCCCTAACACTCACATGTGGCTCGTCCCCGAGCCACTTGCAACTTCTCCAAGATGTTCCACGACCTGTGGAGCTAGCTTCGCAGCAAACTCATTGTATGTAACAATCAACTTTTCGACTGCGTCCTTCGTGTCTTGCTCAACTTGCTTGGTTGTTTCTAGCATATCAGGTGTGATCTCGTCACCGACCTGGCCTTCCACTTGTTCTTGATTCTCACGCAACTCTTTCAACTTCTCCTCAATCTCCTACGAGATCGTGTTGGCATCCTCCAGTAAGGGTTGTGACTTATCTCCCATTTCAGTCTCTTTTTCTCTTAAGGCTTTCACTTCTTTCTTCAACGCGTTGATTTCTCTGTACTTCTGCAGCCTATCTCTTGGTAGTTGGGCTTTTACTTCTGCGTCCAACTGTTCCAGTGCTGCTTGCTTGTCTTTCACTGCATTCTTTACCTGCAGCAATTCTGGGTTCTCTTCAAGGGCGGTGAATGCCTTCGACGCCTCTTCTAACAGACTTTGGCACTTAGCCACCTCGGTGGCTATGCTTTCTGCTGCGACCTTCACTTCCTTTGCTCTTATCTGCTTCTGATCTGGTGGAGTCTGCGGGTTGATCTGCGCCTGCAAGGAAACAACCTTAGCCTCATGGAGGATTTCCATGTCTTGCATATCTGTCTTAAGATTGGCAACTAGCTTGCCAATCTTAATGATAATGTCCGTGGGGTCTACCTAGACTTCAAATTCTTCAATATCATCTGCGACCACAATGATCGTGGACTCTAGTCTTTCCCGACAATCATACTCATCATGTAGTTCCATAGCTCTCTGCGAGCTAGACTCCTCCAACTGCTTATTAGTTGTTTGCAGCTCAGCTTGTCCTTTCAGTGCGTCAATAGTTCTCTCATGCATTTCGTCAACCACCTGTAGATGCAAGTAGTGTAGACCATGCAGTGGTATCTTTGCAAGGTCGATCTCCACATGATCGACATCCTTCGTGTTTAACAGTAGTTGTTCTGGCAGTGGCAGGCTTACTGTTTATGGATCAAGGTGGACAATACGGGACTTCGCAGGCACGGTCATGGCTAGTTGTGGTGTCTTCTGCTGCGAAGTTACTCCCAACTGCCCTTCGGACTTTGAGTCCCACGGCAGGGGTAATCTCTTGTGTACTTCTTCAATTTTCTCCGTAATCCCCTGCAGCGTGTTCAGATTGTTCTGCAGACTTTCCTGAATCGCCTTGTCCTTTTTCTCCTTATCAGTCATCAGATCTTTCATTGACTCTGTGACCCTCACGACGATTGTTTCATAATATTCATCGTGGAGGACTACATCTGACTGGCTCTTATCAGCTTTCTGCTTCTTCTGTGCTCCCTTTTTCTACGCGGGGCTCTCAGGTTCCTTTCTTTTCCCTGTCTCCTTTTCCTTGGTGATAGGACATGGAATAGGTTCATCCTCGCCGGAGTCGCTTGGGATGTCTACAATTTCCAATCAGAACTCGGCGGGCCATTCCTTCATGATAGTGTCAATATCATCTTCATACATATGGTAGTTCTCTGGGAACCATTCCACATTCTTCTTCTGTGCTTTGGCTGAAATATGAATACTACGTATGTCAGCATAAAAATCAACAATGCGAATGTACTTACTGGTTACCTGCTTTGTTATCTGCGGCGTGCTTATGATTGCATCGTGCAGCTGGCTATAATATTGGTAGAAAACCTCAGCTGTCGCGTGCTGTCGATGTGAGTTCAAATTTTCCCAAAGGTTTGAATAGCGGGTTCCTCTGCAATCATTGGTATCGGTGATTACACCAACATAATCCTTCGGCTCCTTCCACCCTATGAAGGCGATCAACACTATCAACCAGGTAAAATGGAAATTTCCGCCATTGATCTGTGTGTCATTTAGTTCCTCCAGTAACTCGTTCAACAGGTATTGACACTAGTTGAATTGCTCTCCCTCCGCGACCGCGGCGCCCAACAGTACTGCGCCCGCAGGTACTTCCAAAGGCCTGCATTTTCTCAAAATCTTGCTGGCTAACAACTGTGCGATAAACCGTGTGGCTTTATCATCTATATCTTCCGTCTGAAAGACCCTCTTTCCTTTGACAACAGTTTGAGTTTTCTTCATCTTTGCCACAACTTCTTTGTCCTTGCTTTTCCCTTGGAAAAACTACTTTGGGTCTTTACCCATTTTACTCAATCCAGTGATGCGGTGGATAATGTCAATGGTCAGGTCGACGTTGCGATCAAGCCACAAATATCCCTAGTGAATATGTGCCATGAGTGTTCGCACCACCACATTAGCTCCGGTGATCTGTCAAAATGCGGGAGTCTGAGCAATCCCGACTTGACTACTCCAGATAACCAGCTTTCCGCGACCAAGTTAAGTTCACCCTTTGCATCTTTCTTCCAGCACATGTACTAGTCAGGTTGGAATTGTGGGAACCTAGGTCCATACGGCTCCTCCTTCTTCATTTGAAGCAGATCATAATCCTCCCACTTACATTCTGGAATTTTACCCAGCAAATTCTTATCGACATCGACATGCTTTGAAATTGGTGAGAGTGGGATGTCGTATTTGGCGTTCTTCATCAACTTGAAAATTGGTGCATCCAATGCATGCGATGAAATATAGTCTGGGGTCATTGTCAAAGGTATCTCCTTATTAGCTATCGACGGTTTCTGTACATTCGAACCCATCTTTGGTACCTTCATTCTCGGTTGCGCTGGATCTTTGCCTTTGTCTTGCATTTTTGTACTATGTCTGGGTGATCGTCTAGACGCTTGACCTGGTTCTAATACACCCTTCTTGGATGGGGTTCTCATTAACCCTTCGATCCCTCTGTATTGAAATACCTTCACAGTCTCCTGGATTGTGAATTCTTCTTCTATGGGAGACCACTCAGACATTCACTAGCTAAATGATCCAGGTGGATATCGGTGGCGGCCCACCTCTTCCAACTGGCTCAAAACAGTCTTCCGACAATTTTGGTAAATTACTATTTTTAGCAGTTTTTCGGGTGCTGAACTTCCGGAGCCATTTTGAGGCCCTAAACGACCTTTTTTGGCAATTTGGGGGGCCAAATGGCTGCCTACAGCATGCATTTGGCCCCAATCGAAAGTTGTAAATCTCGGATAGACCTTTCCAACGGGCTACCGAGCGCCCCAAACGGAGATCGTATGCAAAAGTTACGACCCCGGGAAGTTGATGTACTAACTTACCCAAACGGGGCCCACATGACTTTATGACGGTTCATCTTCTAGGGTTAGGTTTTTGGATGTTTGGGATTCTTTCCCTCATGCTTATGATAAATAGGCCCTTTCGGCCTCTCTTTGTATTCATCTTGGCACGAATGAGCATAGCGGCCACATCTCTTCTCAGAGATAGCTACCACCATTCCAGCTATTGTATTTTACAGTCTGTTCTATTTCCGCTATTTAATAGAATATGTGTTTACTGTATCACTGTGTTATTTGCAATATATCTCTGTATATGATTCTGTATATGCTATCTTTTGTTTCGTTCCCACATAAATCCGGATCAGTGGTATCAAAGCAGTCTGCTCTTTGATTGTTTCTCGGTGCATGTCCCCGACGAGGTCAGGATATAGAGAGTTGGGTCTCGAACTAGTTTCACTTGGGGAAGACCACTCTCGCCGCCCCAAACGGCCTCCCATGGCGGAAGAAAAGAGAGACGACGGAGCAGTAGATCCTATCAAGTTGTTGCTCGAGGAAGCCCTCGCGCGACAGAGGAACGAGATGATGGATAATTTCGCCCAAATCCTTCAACGCATGCCAACAGCGACAAATGCACCCTCAACGAGCAGCCATTTCGGAGATACAACTCCCTTCAAGGTACAAGTTAATTTTGATATCCCTTTATTTGAAGGCCAAATCGATGCCGATGCCCTAGATAAATGGTTGAATCTACTAGAAGGGTATTTCTCTGTCCACAATTTTTCCGACAGGGAAAAGATCGTCTTTGCACTCCTCAAGGCCGTCCCCCATGTCAAAAATTGGTGGGAAACTTATTGTGAGCAAAACTCATCATACGAGTCTGGATTGTTTGAATATTCCAATCCCACTTGGGCCTCTTTTATAGATGCCGTCAAGGAACAATATTACCCTGTTGGAAACTATGATGACCAGTACACAAAATGGACCATTCTGCATCAAGAGAGGGACCAAACGGTGTCGGAGTACACCAACAAATTTCATACCTTGTGCACAAAGCTAGGTATCAAGGACTCCGAGCGGCACCTAGTACTGAAATATCGCAGTGGCCTACACCGGTACATCCGAACATAGATGGATTTCCTGGAAATCTCTTCACTCAGATCCGCCTATCGATATGCTGTCAAAATTGAGCAGAAATTTCAGCAAAAGAACAAGCGTGACTTTGGACCTGCGCAGAAGCAGGGCAAGGGAAACTTTGGCTCGCAGACCATGGGGCAGGAAAAGGACAACCAGTCCCAACCACAGGCGAAGAAGGGTAAATAAAAGACAAAGAAAGACACCGAGAAGTGGTGCGAGTTCCACAAAAGCCCCTGGCACAACACTGATGATTGTCGCTCAAAATAGTCATTGGTGGCTGAGATCAAAGCTTCAGAATTAGATCCCAGTTCCGATTCTGACTCGGAACCTAATTTTACAGCCGTGCAAAAAGGGAAGCAGATCATTAATGCAGAACCCAGTGCCGTTGTTGCCACCACACAGATTCAGCCAGAGGAGCCTGAAGAGTCGGAGGTAGAGGAGCGCCTTTTCCACTCACAGATGTGGGTGAAGGGAAGTCCCCTACACTTTGTTGTGGACAGCGGCAGCCAGAAGAACCTGATCTCAGACGAAGTCATCAAGAGATTGGAGCTACCAATAACGCCGCACCCACAACCATACACCATTGGATGGCTAAGCCAAGGACGAAGGATCCGTGTTAGTCACCAATGTCGCCTACCATATGGCATCAAGCCCTTCAAAGATGAGGTATTGTGTGATGTGGCCCCACTTGAAGTATGTGATGTTCTTTTAGGACAACCATATATGTGGAGGCGTCATGCTGTATATGAATCACGACCTCACAGTGTCATTGTCACCTTGGGAGGACAACTCTATCGGATACCAGAGATAGTTGCACCTACCCGAAACGAGCAGGGAAGGAAGATAATCTCCCACACTGGGAAATTTTCCCTATTCGCAATTTCCACTAAAGGTGAACATCATATCGCGGAGACATCCACAACCTCTGCATATTTTCCTTCTACTCAGCAGAAACAAGAAAAACACAAAGTTAGTGCAGCATCGCCTATTCGGGTACCTCCACAGTGCAAGGCCACGAATTCAAGGGGCCCCTCCAAAAAGAAACCATCCACATCGGTGCATACCAAGGATACCACAATAACCAAAACTGTTGAACAGCTCCAGCGCATCCATCAACAACAATTACAATCCTCTGAAGATGTCAAAGTAAGGCAACCTTTCCACTTCAGCAAATGTCGCACCAAGAGCCCAACTCGACACACAGCTCGACATATGTTAAGGGATTTAACGCAATGGAGACCATTGCTTCCTAAGGAGGGAGGATTGATCCAGGTGGATATCGGTGGCGGCCCACCTCTTCCAACTGGCTCAAAACAGTCTTCCGACAATTTTGGTAAATTACTATTTTTAGCAGTTTTTCGGGTGCTGAACTTTCGGAGCCATTTTGAGGCCCTAAACGACCTTTTTTGGCAATTTGGGGGGCCAAATGGTTGCCCCCGGCATGCATTTGGCCCCATTTGAAAGTTGTAAATCTCGGATAGACCTTTCCAACAGGCTACCGAGCGCCCCAAACGGAGATCGTATGCATAAGTTACGACCCTGGGAAGTTGATGTACTAACTTACCCAAACGGGGCCCACATGACTTTATGACGGTTCATCTTCTAGGGTTAGGTTTTTGGATGTTTGGGATTCTTTCCCTCATGCTTATGATAAATAGGCCCTTTCGGCCTCTCTTTGTATTCATCTTGGCACGAATGAGCATAGCGGCCACATCTCTTCTCAGAGATAGCTACCACCATTCCAGCTATTGTATTTTACAGTCTGTTCTATTTCCGCTATTTAATAGAATATGTGTTTACTGTATCACTGTGTTATTTGCAATATATCTCTGTATATGATTTTGTATATGCTATCTTTTGTTTCGTTCCCACATAAATCCGGATCACTAAAATTCACAGGGTTTCAAATAGCTTGCTGAAAATAACTCACACAGTAATGTGCGCAAGAAAGTTCTAAGTGTTCGGTAACTCCCGCGAGTCTGAATGCGACATTACTTATAGGCGCAACTGACCTCCTCTGCGCCCCTTAACGACTAGATGAGCATTAATGGTGGTATCCGTTGGCCAAATCCGGTGGATCCTTCAGTCCTTTCCTTCGTAAATTCGTTCAGAACGGCTATCTGTGCATTAAATTCCCAAGCGGTCGCTGGCAAAGTACTGTATAACGGATATATTTCTGATTGACACTGTAATGGCTATTTTTCTGGAGTGTTGCGTCGAACTGCGCGATAGGTCAGTCTTGCTCCCGCGCAGTTACTTCACGGTACCTGATTTCTTGCCTCTGAACTGAACATCTTTTCTCATTTACTTGCTCTTCGCAATTGCCTTTTGAACTTCGCAACTGCGTGGTTCCTCTTTTTCTTTTTCTTTTCTTTTCTCTTTTCTCTATTTTTTTTTTTGGTGCGGCGGTACATCTTAACAGTGCCGCACTGTATATACAGGTTCCTCATTATACATTGCGTACAGACTCTTTCCCATTTCTATTGCCCAATTTCAACTGTACTTGGCACTTAGAACTTTTCCTTCTTTCTGATTGAAGAAGGACTATCCCGATAGGGTTTGAGTCTGCTTCCATTGATTAAACCGGGCAATTTATCTCCTGCTAATGTGGCTAACTGAGCTGTGCCACCATTAGGAACTTGCATAATACTATATGGACCAAGCCAATGCATTTTAAACTTTCCAGGAAACTTCATGAACTTGCTATCATATAGGAGGACTATATCACCTACATGAAAGGTCTTGTTTTTTATGTGGCGATCATGCCATGCTTTTTCTCTTTCTTTCTGCACTTGTTGGTGGAATCCTGCGATGAAGCGATCCTCCTCCAGACCAACCAAATGTAGAAGCCTTTCCTCTAGTGCATCGCGATCTTCCATTCCTGTAAACACAGCTATTCTCAAGATGGGAACAATGTACTCCATAGGCATAATGGCTTCCTGTCCATAGGCCAACCTAAACGGTGTTTGGACATTAAACTTCTTGCATGTGGTTCTATATGCCCATAAAACAGCGAGAATGCGTAGGTCCCAGTCATCCCTATTCACATTGCATACTTTGGTCAGTGCATTCTCCAGTACTTTATTGAATGCTTCCACAGTCCCATTCGCTTGCGGATGATAAGGCGTACTTCGCTGATGATGGATGCAGAATTCTTCTGTCAACGCCTCAATGGTTCTGTTCAAAAAGTGAGTGCCTTGATCACTCATCAAAATCTTTGGGCATCCAAACCTCGTAAGGATGTCTTCAAATATGAACTGCGTGGCAGTACCTGCTCTATAGCTCTTTACTGGCTTTGCCTCTGCCCATCTGGTGAGGTAATCAGTTGCAGTAATAATGTACCTTGCACCAGTTCTCTTCCCTGGTGGGTTTATAGGTCCCACAAAATCAATTGCCCATTTCTCAAATGCCTGTAATGTCAGCTGTGGATTTAATGGCATTTTGTCTTGTCGTGATGGCTGTCCTGTCCTCTGACAGACATTGCAGCTCTGGCAATGTTCTTTCGTGTCTTTGTGAATCGTAGGCCACCATAGCCCTGCTCGCAATATCTTTTGCGCGGTGACTTTTCCTGCATAGTGACCTCCTGCTGCTCTTGAGTGTGCTTCTGCTAATATAAATGGCTTCTCATGTTCTAACACACACTTGCATAGTACTTCATCCGGTCCCAATTTATATAACTGACCTGCGATAATGGTGAAGTCTGCTGCTCGCACTACCAACTGTTTCTTTTGCTGCGTACTGAACTCCATGGGTGGTAACCCAGTAGTCAAAAAGTCTATGATGTCTTTATAATAATCATCAACTATCTAGATAGCAAACAACTGCGCATCAGGCAGATTATCTTCCAGGTTCGTAGGCTCTTCTCTTGACTCAATCCTTGACAGGTGATCAGGTCCTAAGTTCAATTTGCCTGGCTTAACCACAATTTCAAAATCATACTCCTGAAAGAGTAATAACCATCTACAGATTCGCTCCCCTAACATTGGCTTATTGACCAGATATTTCAAAGTAGAATGGTCAGTAAGCATCAAGAAGTGCGCACCAAGCAAATAGTGCTTGAACTTCTGCAGTGCATAGACCATCGCGAGGCCTTCTCTCTTAGTAGTTGTATAAGTATTCTCTGTAGATGAGAGCTTCCTACTCGAAAAAGTAATGGGATGGTCAATACCTCCCTCTCCTGGTTGTGCTAAGACAATCGCCAATGCTGTACATGATGCGTCCACATGTACATGAAATGGCTTCTCCGAGTCTGGAAACATTAGGATCGGCGCGGTGACCAGTTTTTCTTTCAAGGTGTCAAAACCTTGCTCACACTCTGCATTCCAAATGAACGACGCATCTTTCTTTAGCAGCTTCTCCATTGCTGTGGTTATCTGTGCGTACCCCTTTATGAAATTCATGTAATAACCGGTATGCCGCAATGTAGCGCGCAACTGCTTAACTGAATTTGGCATTGGTAAGTTTACAATGACTGCACTCTTCGCAGGATCAACCATCAGGCCTTGTTTACAAACAATGTGTCCCAATAGAATCCCATAAGGAACACAGAAAACACACTTCTTTAATTTCAAAGAAATATGGTGATGTCTACACTTTACTAGCATCAGTACGAGGTTTGCACCATGGTTCTTCAGCAACCCGAATACTGTCCAATCATCAAAATAGGCTTCTAAAAACTTTTGCATAAAATCTTTAAACGCTGCGACGACAACTCTGGAAAAGATGGTAGGCGCGTTCTTCAGATCGAATGGCATCACCGTGTACTGGAACGACCCCCATTCTGTGGCAAAAGTGGTCTTATGTCTGTCTGCGGGATCAATCCTTATCTAGTGATATCCCGAAAAACCATCAGTAAAGGAATAGGCCTCATTTCCTCCAACATTATCAAGCACCTCGTCCGTGAAGGGAGTAGGAAACAGGTCATGCATTGAAGCATCGTTCAACTTTCTGAGATCCACACAAATCCTGATCTCACCTTTCGTCTTCTTATCTTGGACAACCATAGGGCTTATCCATTTACACTCTTCAACCGGCTCAATGATCCCTGCATCGAGCATCTTATCCAGCTCTGCTCTCACTTGTTCTTTGTATCACGGGTTGAAGCGATATGGTATTTGCTTAACAGGCTTCGCACCTGGCTTAAGAGGCATTTTCATAGCTCGTAAGTCCCCCAAGATGCCCTTCATCTCTGTAAATTTTGTTGGGAATAACTCCTGATATTCCTGCAATATATCCACGATCTCCGTCACAGTCTGATCATCCCAATAGTCCCCAATAAACGCGAACTTTAGCTCTTCGCTAGTGCCAATATTTACTTTCTTTGTTTTCATAGGTCCGCTCATATCTGGAATCTCCAACGGAGATCCCTCTACCTCGCGCGCACCTTCTGACTCAGGTATCTTAACGTTGCACGAGTCCTCCTCATCACTGTCGTCTTTTTCTTCAGCTAAGTTGTAACATTCCATAGCATGTTCTACCTGTTCCTTCCATTATGTCTGTAGGCCTTCAGGTATGCTGTCAGTTCCAAAGAATTCCTCTAGGGTCATATTTATGTGTGGGCATTCTGGGATGAATATTCTTTCTTTAATAATCTGCAGCGCATCATTTATGGTAGGGATCTCATATTCAAAACTGAAGCTCCTCTGGCAGTTCGCAGTCAGCATGTCCCAATCTATGGTTCCTCTGCACAACTCCATGTCTAAATACCATTTCTTTGGAATTTCTTCCTCTAGTGTGGGCACAAACAAATGCACCCATTATGTCGGTGGTATTTCCTTCCATGCTTGTGAGCAGACCTTAATGTGCTGTCTTGGATCCGTCTGTCCATTGTATTTCTAAAAATATAGGGTAACTTTGTCAGCAAAGCTAATCTACATCTTAATTCTGCATTGATCCCATGTGGTCAATGTCTGCTTATGCGCAGCCCACCATCTGGAAGGTGTCTCGCGCAATGCCATATCTAATGTTGGTAAATGATGTTCCTCTGCAATTGATGTAGTATAATCTTTGATAAATGAATATACATTAGATGAACCATCATATGTAGGGATTGGGCTTACCTCCTTTCCAATCCAGCGTAGTGATTTTGTGACCTGCGCGCAACTCCTTGCAGATACTTCGTGCATGCGACTTTGCCAATTCTCCAGTCCTGCATCCGAGTCTGAAATGCAAGAACTGTCGCATCTCCAGCTGAGTGTTCCATCCACAGTAGGATTAATGTAATCTTCCTGGTTTGTGGTCATCTTGTACAGTCTATCCAAATCTTGAGCCCTGGATTCTTCCTGAATCGGCTCGTTGTATTTGTCTCCATCCGCAGGGTCCAATGGTGCGATGACCCTGAGATGCTTTCCTTCGAAGATCATCTTCCTTGTCTTCAAGTTTATGATGGCTAGGTTATCGATAGCCCAGTCAATTCCTAACAGCATGGGAAAATGCTGACTATCGTCCAAAATCTCAATAACCTCGAAATATGTGTGACTCTGTACTCCATCAATGTCAACAATCACGTTGGATAACTGTCTGAAGGGTATGACTTTCTTCTGATTGGCCATTCTTAACTGGATAGGTGACCATAACAGCTTTGGTCTCCCCATCTACTGCCATGTCTGCTTGGTTAAGACATTTACTTCTGATCCTAGATCAAGAATGATCTCATCCATTTCATAATCTCCTATTTGTGCACTGAGTCTCATTTCTCTCCCTGTTCTCTTATGTTTCTTATTATGATGAACTGCGCTAGAAGTAGTTTCATTTTTGCTGCGCGGTTCATACTGGTCTATCACCTTTTGTAACTCTACTATCGCATTTGGACTCTTCAACAACTTCATGCAGATTCTAAGGAACTGCGCAACAGAGGTGCATGTCTCTGCTGCGGTGCTTATTCTGTCATAAGCAGCCGACATATCTTCTATATGCGGTGTCTCGCTGTGCAGTGGGATTCTTGGTGATTCAGGTACTGATTTTTTGAATATATCCCGCGCTTCTTCAAAGACTTCTCTGTTTTTCTTCAAGTCGAAAGCAGGTGCTTTCCCAACAGATTTTGTTATCCATATTGTTTCAAGGGGAGTCTGCTTAGTATCAAAACCCCCAGAAGTCGAAGCTTCTGCTCCTCTATTTCGCCCTGTCGCAGCACCACTGCGTGTTACTACATTAACACTTTGATCCACAGGTCTCCTTTCTGCTGCGATCAACTGGATATTTGGGGCCGGCGCCTCTGGCCGTTTTCTCTTCTGCATTTCTACCTCCAACATTGGGCAATCTTCTATAACATGATCGAAAGAGATACAATAGCTGCATGTAGTGCACGGGTTGGTATAGTCTCTAGATACATGTCCTGCTTGGCCGCAATTATAACAAATTACTTGTCCTCGGCCTCGTACCTGCACCAAACCATTATTCCTTCCCCTCCCGTGGTATCCTCCGCGGCCTCTATATGTTCCCTGATCCTGCTATGCATTTTCTTGTTTCTGCGGAGTCTCTCCTTGGACTCTGTACATTCCTCCATACATATGCTCAATATCTTTCTTTCTTTCTAGCATGAACTCATATGCGCGGCAATTGGATTCGTCGTGCCCTACTGAGTTACAGAAATTACAATAGAGGTTTTTAGGTGTTCTTATGTATTTCTGTATCATATGGCAGTCTTCTAGCCGGTGTCCTCTGGTTCTGCAAATTTCACACCATGGCCCTGGATGTGGATTTAATGGGTTTGTTCCACCCATGTTAAGGAAATCCTGGAATAAAGGGCAATGATCCTTAGTGTGTCCTTCTCCCTTGCAACCTGTACACCAGAATTCCTTTCTCTCTTGCTTTCCTTGCTTTATGTTTTGCAATTGTAGTGTTAGGGTAGCCAACTGGTTTTGAATCTGAGACATCCCAGTGCTACTTTCTCCCATAGGTGAAGCTTCCAGCTTCATTGAGATCTCCAACGCTTTTGGCTGCGAAGCCACTTTCTGCTGCATCAACGACTGTCTAATATGGGGCAACAACGTAGCTATAAACCATTCCTTATGCTGCTGCGATGGAATATCAAGGCTTACTTGGTCCAGTAGTGTCTTAAATTTCTGATCAAACTCCCAGACTGTTTCATTAGGTTTCTGTTTGATCTCTTTCAACTCTGTGATACACTGTGACTTTGACTTAGGCTTCTTAAATTTTGCTAAGAGTTCATCCTTGATTTATGCCAGGGTTCTTTGGTGTTCCTGCGAATATTTTATGAACCAGTGCAAGGCTCGGTCTTTAAATGTGGTGATGAGATGCGCTTGCTTCACAGTGTTGTCCTATACTTGCTTTACACTCCATACGACTTCACATAGAAACCAATGCTGATCAGGGTCTTCTAGACCCGTTCCTTTGAATATCGGTAGTTTGATATCATTGACCATCCTCCTTCAAGGTGGCATGGTTCTTTGAGTGGTTCTAGGGATAATATTATGAGGTTGGACGTTCTGAATTTGTACAACCTGAGACTGACTAGGTTGATATGGAATAGCCTGGGCATCCACTCCTGCGGTGTTACCAGTACAAATGTTCTGCGGTGAGGGTTGCGTGGTGCTCGCAACTGGTGGGTTCTGGACGGATGGGTTTTGAGATAAGGGAGGCGCGGTATGTGCAACCGGTGGATTTTGCAGTGTATTACGCTGACAGGTGGAAGATAGAGGTGCGGTTTGGCTATCAGGGTCAGCTTTTGAATGTATGTCTACGCGGAGTCCAGGTCCACTAGTAGTTTTCTCAGGGATGAACTTGTATCTCTTTCCACTTCTCAGGCTATGAATTTCTTTGTAGGAACCACTGTATGTATTGTCTACCATGGCAAATGCAAATATTTTACTGCGTTATAAACACACCTTTCTCAGTTAGAAGCATTTTAATGTATAAACTGAGGTTGTTCAGGTACTTACCTCTAAATCCTTTGAAGAACTCTCTTTCGTCTGCGCTGTAGGACTTTAGCATGTCCACAGTGAACTGCATTACAAAAATTTATAATGTACCGTCGACCCAGAAATCAACTGCTCATACGAATGGACTATCTAGTGCTTTGAGCTTCTTAATAAGTTCCAGTGTCCACTCGGTTGGTGCGCTTCGCGGGATACAGTTTCTGTGCTCTACGAGTCTTGACAACCACTCATCTAGCTCGCATCCAAAAGATGCACATAAAAATTCGTGCACGTCTTTCCAAAGGTACTTATTCAACCACTGAATGTCAGAGAGATGTGGGTGTCTGTTTTCCTTCCTTGCGAAGTCTCTCTCTATCTTGTCACACCACGCCCAGATTTATTTCTTGTCTGGATACCAAAAGTCGATGCCCAGCTCAACTTCTTCTGCGTCGCACATTACGACTTCAACTCATCACAGATACTTAGCGCGGAAACAGAACCATTTGTTGGCTTACTATACTGTTATAGAGGTTTCCAATGTAGACCCAGGTTCTTTGCGGTTTCAATGAACCAACAAAACCCCTTCTCACCGGCCCTTTTGGCAACAACCTGCGAACAGGCTGAGGTCTCACCCGAGGTGTAGCTATGGGGGCACTGCGAAATCAGGTTTCCACAGTGATGTGATGAGTTGTTCGGACAGACTACTGCACAACACACTGTTGGACTTGTGCTGCGAACTGAGGACTGCGCGACGATAGACTGCGTCGCGGCCCGCACTTCTACAACTTTAACCACTGCAAAACCAACGCATCCAAAGACTGCGCGGTTCAGACAGAAGGAAATTAATAGGACATCGCAATTGACTTATACGCTTCCTCTTCCAGACTTAACCGATCCTGAAGCGTTTACTTCAACTATTAACCATTCATCTACTGCCTTAGATTATTAGCTTTTAGAACAAATGCAAACAGACAAAATATATGAGGCTGCGCACCTCCAATGCGGTGTATTCAAAGAGTTACACAATCAAACCTCTACATATACATGTGATTATTCAATAAACTGACACTTCCACCAACTTAGAATACTGCGCATTCCTCATTCATCTATTCATGTAAGACTTAACATATTATTCCCATCTTTCCTCTATGGCGAATACATATAAAAGCATTAACATACAGTTTATAAGTGAGAATCCAGACATTCAAAGTAGGCAAATAAGCAAATGCAAAAACACAACAACCACACCACACAGTATTTAACGTGGTTCACCCCCCCGATGGAGGCTACGTCCACAAGAACTATTGTTATATTAGTCTTTGGGAAGGGTACAACAGTTCTTTGTCTGCACACTCAGCTGCAGATTCTCTTCTCTCTCAATCGGCCTCTGCGCACCTAGCTGCAGAGCCTTACCAAAATTTGTCTCTCAATAGAGATCTATTCAATGAATACAATGAATATTAACCCTTCCAATCAACAACTCTTTCCCATAAAAAATTGCCTTATTTATAGATCATGCCCGTAGGTCATGTCTTTACAATCCGCATGCAAAAACCCTTAGGTTTACAAAACTGTTACAGTTTTCCAGCTCATCGAGCTTGCTAGCTTCTAGTAGCGAATATTCCATTGTGGCCTGCCCATAGCACATGCTCAAGTCGCTATCGGCCTTCCTGTTGCATGCGTGCCAACAGGTCACTTTCACTGAGTCATTCTTCCTCTAACGGTCTCGTGCAACTGGTTCAGGTAGTGGTTCTTTCGCATGTGTGACCAGTCGATTTCTTTCCGCATTGCTCCTACCCGTCACTTGGCACTCTTGGAGCATCTTTACCAAAAATAGACTTCCGCTGGTCTAACTGGAATCTGTGTCGTCTTCCGTCCAACACTCTGCTTTGCTGGCTTCCCATAGACTGGACACATTGCAGCACTGTCTCCTCGCAGTACTGAACTTCGCATTTATTCCGACACTGCGCTGTGCGCAACTTTGCAACATGCCAAAACTTATACCAAAAAATACTTCAACTGAACCGCGCTCATCTCTGCAGTTCCAAAAATCCTTCTTGCTCAAAATGCCCCACTCTGGCCAGGCCCAACAATAGGCATCATTGTGGTTATGGTTATGGAGGTGAGAGGACAAATTTGGCTATAGTTTTTTGGTTGGGAGCTCAGGGGCTCTCAGTGTCTCATTGAGAGGTTGGTTGGGTGGAGAGTGATCCCCCACATGTTGTTTTGAGAGGCTGGCTGGGTGGAGAGTCATCCCCCCTTCATAAATGTTCTTTCTTTGGGTGATTGTTACTTTTTAAGTGACCAAAGCTTAGTTGGAATTGCTAATGGATATGATGAACTTAGACAACTTGAATTGAATGGTTGCCATAACGTTGCCTTGAGTCCATTGGTTGATATTGTCGGTGCTCTTCCATCCTTTTATTTTTATGTTTGCTGAAGGGTGCATTGATTTTAAAATAACTAGGTTAGGAGATTCTTCATTTTCTCTTCCTTGAATAATTTGCTAACATTGTATCATATAGCTTAGGAGATTGTGTTATCTCCCCAAATAATTTTGTCGAGTTGATCAATTTTAGATGATGGGAGGTCATTTGAAAATTCATTTCTAAATTTTTTAAGGCTCATTTTTGATATTTTTATGCATGTAATAAAGTTTGAAAAACATTTGTTTGGGTTTTAATTTTAGAAATTTCAAAAGACAGGTTTCGGTAGCTAAGCGCCTATTTAAAACGGTCCCTAAGCTACCGAAAGCCCTACTTAAATGAAATTTTTGAGGCTCTCCTAGCTACCGAAAGTGAAAGGACATATAGCGTGAGTCAGGGGGCAGTTTTTGGTGGCTTGGGAGAATACGATGGTGTTCATTAGCCACCGAAAGGTAAGTTTTGGCAGCTTACAAGTCAAAAGCAAAATTGTTCGAAGCTACTGAAAGCAGAGGCATTCTCAATTCTTTCCGGTAGCTTACGTGGTCAAAGGTGAAATCGTTAGCTACCAAAATTAAGTCGGTTTCAAATGGTAGAGATGTCTAATCAAGGGCTCAGATGTGAAATCTAAAGGGGATTCATCATTCCTTAACCGCCGAAAAGAACAAAGAGCAGCGGATCGCGAGCTGAGTAAGCATTCGGTGCAATCATGAATTGATCCCAGATCCACTAAAAACATCAAGTTAACTAGACAAATTGAGATACTAAGAGATAGGAGGACCTTTCCTAGAACTCAGAAACAATCCAAGCTTGAAACCCTGGCAGCGGTAGCAATTAGCATAGCTAACAGTCTGGATTCATCCCAGGACGAGGGAAAGTAGCAGAAGGAGGATTAAACATAAACCAAAAAACACAGTTTTGTTAAATTTTGCAGGTTGATATCAAACAGAGTTTTCGGTAGCTTGGGCGAACATATTGATTGTTCATTAGCTACCAAAAACCCAGTTTTCGGCAGCTTATCTCATAATAAAAATCCTCTAAGCTACGGGAAGGTTAGTTTTTGCAGTTTCGGTGGCTTAGGCAAACATGTCAGATTCATTCATTAGCCACCGAAACAGAGCTTTCGGTAGCTAACAGAAATCAAGCTCAAACCTACTAGCTACCGAAAGCCTAAAAATCACAGGAAATTGTCATTTTCGCACAGATCCAAGTTTTATCATTCTAAAGGGCATGATGATGGTTTCTAAGTGAAGTTTTTAATTAATAGGATCTGTTTCAATGTGTTGTTCCAGTTTTGAGGGTGCCAACAAGATGGAAATAATGAAGAAATGTGGCATTTTTTACTGTCCCGAGTCATCATTTTCAAATGACGATTCTGAGCGTCTGGAGAATATTTTTGCAAAACGATCAGAGGTTTTTGTTCCTAACATGTCATAGAAAAATAACCTCTCCCCATTTTCCTACACGTGCTACAGATTGAGAGAATCGAATCTGCCACTGAGCCCCAATTTTCGGATCCCAAAATCTGCCTGTTTGACACATGTTTTTGAAATGCAGATCTCGGAAAAACAAAAACGAGTTTCAAATATCTGAGAGAGGTTTTTTCTCAAAAAAAATAAGTGCACAATAATATCTTTCAGTTTATACACAGGTGTCACATAGTTGGAGAAATGAACCCATCTTTGAGCCTCTTTTTCAGCAGTTTCAACAAAAGTGGCGTTTTTACTATGCAGAGTCATCATTTTCAAATGATGATTCTGAGCAACGGGAGAATCATTATGCAAAAATCTCAGATGTTTTTCTTCCTAACACGTCAGAGAACAATAACCTCTCTCATTTTTCATACAAGTGTCACAAATTGGGAGAATAGAATGCATCTCTGAGCCCCATTTTTCAGCAGCCTGGCCAATTAAAAATGATTTTTCCTGGTTTGTTGAAAAACGTTTTTGGATTTTCCATATGGAGTAAATTCGACCCAGCTTCTTAGGATCTAGGGAGATTTTGTAAAGGATATAAATCCTGGAACTCATGTAGAACAAGGGTTCGATTTTGGAGAGACTTATTGATATTTGTATGCTCAGACTTTCAGTGACTTCTCAGTTATATAAGCTTCTTTTACTATTTGCTTTCAGATTTCTTTTCCTCATATTTCTGTACTCGCAGTGGATGGTTTATTTCATGTATGTTCATTTGTCTATGCTAGAGAGCTATAATCTTGTCTTTGTATTTGAGAACTGAACATATATGTCATTTATTTGTTGTGCTTGGCCATTTATATACATACTTTTGTGTATGAGTCTGCTAAACACGATGAGGATTCACTCCCTTTATCTTTTATCAACCCTCTGAAAAGCCGTAGTCAAAGCCTTGTCTGTATGAACGTCTCTATGTATGTTTTGAGCATGTAAATGTTGATCTCTGTCATCCAACTATATCCAAATAAACCCCTTCTTTCAAGATAAGTTTAAGTTACCAGGCATCTCTGAAATACAACTTGGGAGAGCTTCCTGGAGTGATAACAAACTGGCGCCGTTGCCGGGGAAAGGAGTTCGAAGCTCAGCTTACCTGGGAGATGACATAGTTCCAACTTTGATGATAGGCAAAGCATGGACATTATTTCGGTTCTAATCATCTATCTGGCGACTCCATGAAGGACGAATCCAGTGGCGACTCCATTGTTCAGAAATCTGTTGGCGACTCCATTGGTATGACATGAAAAAAATATTAGCTAAGAGATATGCTTTCTATGATTTTTAAAAAATTGTTGGTTTCCCTAATCCAGTGCCTAGTAGAGCTGAATGAGAAAATAACCTTCCCAAATTTTGAGGTGAAGATTGGGAAGTACCAGCGAAACATTTGCTGGACTTTCATGATTACATTCATCGGTTGCAAGTTGTGCATGAAGATGTTCAGATCCGGCTCTTCTGTTTTTCATTAGAGGGGATTTCCCGTGATTGGTACCGGTCTCTTCTTATTTCCAGTATAAGCTCTTGGAAGATTTTCATGTTGCCTTTCATTTGTTCTGCAAACAAATATTTTTAGCTGACCTTTTATTTCCTGAGTGTTGTCATGAATTCAATTTATTGACTAAAGATTTGGATAATCATGAAGAGTATGCTGTTATTGGGGATACTTCTCACTATAACTGAGACATTTATGACCTTCACAATGTTATCCATAGTATAGATGCTTTGGACATTGTACCAAATGCATCTATTGTCTCAGGCTGTCAGGAAGATCAAATTGTCCCCTTTGAAGACTTGAAAGATGATGAGTAGATTGACAGATCAACAGATGAAAGTATTGGATCTATAGTAGATGTTGAGGGCAGTCCACATCTTCTAGATTTGCAGATTAGGGGAAGTTATCGTAACCATAAGGAACAAGGTGATGTTTGTCCGAATCTATTTCAAGATTTTATTGCTAATCCTGCTATTCAAGAAGCTTCCTCTCTGTCATCAGGATCTTACCTTGATACTCCTACATTCGACCCATACAGTGATGAGGAAAAAGACGTTGAGGTTCGTGAAGACTTATTGTTTACTCAAATTTCATCTAGTTCTTTTTTTCAGCAGAGAGATGATAAAAAATCTGTGCATATTGTGATTGATGCTTGTCACGAATCTGTTGTTCAAAAGTCCAATGAAGATCTGTTTAGTCTTGATATATCCTGCAAAGATATTATTGTTGGAGAGGAAACTGTTTGCTGTGATAAGCCAGCATATCATCATGATGAATTCAGATTACAGAGATATGTTGAAGGGGAGCAGAAAGTTTCAGAACAACGGTTCAGCTTGCATTTTTCTCCAACAAAGGTTGAGAAATCTTCGTTCAGCATTGAGACCAGTAAAAGCAATCAACAGTTGCAATACAGGTGGTTGGGACAACAACTTGAAGAGGTATTCCTTTATGGTTTTAATGACCCTTTTGCAAACTATTTGGAAACTATGAACAACATATACGTTAAAATATTTTTGTTAGATGAAAATTGTCTTTATCATCTGTTCAAACCTCTTTTCGGTATGATATGGCCTCCATTATTTTTGGGGTTAAGATAAAAAACAGTTTCAGTAAATCAGTTTCTAACATGGAAGCATGAGTTTACTTGATTAAACATCAGTACAATGGTTAGAATAGGAGTAGGTAGTAAGAATAAGCTCTCCCTATGTGCAAGTAGATTCTTTTAGTCGTTTTCAGTTTTTGTTAAATAAGCAGGGCATGCTACAGGCATACTACAGGTTTGCAGAAGTTTTGGTGGCAGTTATAAAGACTCCATACCCAATGGATATAAGACACTATTGGCAGGGGTAATTTGGCTTCAAATGATGAGCAGGGTTGCAGGATGTGGATCATGTTTTGAAAGTAGCTTTTGAGACTCCATAGCCCAATGGATGCAAGGTGTTGCTAGCAGGTTTGCACTTGAACATTTGTGGACAGTTTGCAGAGGTTTGATGGCAATTTAAATGACTCCATGACCAATGGAGCACTAGACTAGGTTCTATAGTTTGTTTATCCAGAAAAGGCATCATATTTGTGGTTCTTGAAACCTCACAGGGAGGCTTTCATCCTCGAGTAGGAGCCAGATGTTATCTCCCCGAATAATTTTGTCGAGTTGATCAATTTTAGATGATGGGAGGTCATTTGAAAATTCATTTCTAAATTTTTTAAGGCTCATTTTTTATATCTTTATGCATGTAATAAAGTTTGAAAAACATTTGATTGGGTTTTCATTTCAGAAATTTCAAAAGACAGGTTTCGGTAGCTAAGCGCCTATTTAAAATGGTCCCTAAGCTTCCGAAAGCCCTGCTTTCGACAACTTAAACGAAAATTTCGAGGCTCTCCTAGCTACCGAAAGTGAAAGGACATACATCGTGAGTCAGGGGCAGTTTTCGGTGGCTTGGGCGAATACGATGGTGTTCATTAGCCACCTAAAGGTAAGTTTTGGCAGCTTACAAGTCAAAAGCAAAATTGTTCGAAGCTACCGAAAGCAGAGGCATTCTCAATACTTTCCGACAGCTTACGTGGTCAAAGGTGAAATCATCAGCTACCAAAATTAAGTCGGTTCCAAATGGTGGAGATGTCTAATCAAGGGCTCAGATGTGAAATCTAAAGGGGATTCATCATTCCTTAACCACCGAAAAGAACAAAGAGCAGCAAATTGAGAGCTGAGTAAGCATTCGGTGCAATCATGAATTGATCCCAGATCCACTAAAAACATCAAGTTAACTAGACAAATTGAGATACTAAGAGATAGGAGGACCTTTCCTAGAACTCAGAAACAGTCCAAGCTTGAAACCCTGGCAGCGGCAACAATTAGCATAGCTAACAGTTTGGATTCATCCCAGGATGAGGGAAAGTAGTAGAAGGAGGATTAAACAGAAACTAGAAAACACAGTTTTGTTAAATTTTGTAGGTTGATATCAAACAGATTTTTCGGTAGCTTGGGCGAACATATTGATTGTTCATTAGCTACCAAAAACCCAGTTTTCGGCAGCTTATCTCATAAGAAAAATCCTTCAAGCTACGGGAAGGTCAGTTTTTGCTGTTTCGGTGGCTTAGGAAAACATGTCAAATTCATTCATTAGCCACTAAAACAGATCTTTCGGTAGCTAAGAAAAATCAAGCTCAGTCCTACTAGCTACCGAAAGCCTAAAAATCACAGGAAATTGTCGTTTTCGCATAGATCCAAGTTTTATCATTCTAAAGGGAACGAGGATGGTTTGTAAGTGAAGGTTTTAATTAATAGGATCTGTTTCAATGTGCTGTTCCAGTTTTGAAGGTGCCAGCAAGATGGAAATAATGAACCCATCTCTGAGCCTCTTTTTCAGCAGTTTAAGCAAAAGTGGCGTTTTTACTGTGCAGAGTCATCATTTTCAAATGATGATTCTGAGCGATTGGAGAATCATTCTGCAAAACGCTCAGAGGTTTTTCTTCCTAACACATCAGAGAACAATAAACTCTCTCAGTTTTCCTATAGGTGTCACAGATTGGGAGAATTGAATGCATCTCTGAGCCCCATTTTTTAGCAGTCTGGCCAATTAAAAATGATTTTTCCTGGTTTGTTGAAAAACGTTTTTGGATTTTCCATCTGGAGTAAATTCGACCCAGGTTCTTAGGATATAGGGAGATGTTGTAAAGGCTATAAATCCTGGAACTCATGTAGAACAAGGGTTCGATTTTGGAGAGACTTATTGATATTTGTATGCTCAGACTTTCAGTGACTTCTCAGTTATATAAGCTTCTTTTACTATTTGCTTTCAGATTTCTTTTCCTCATATTTCTGTACTCGCAGTCGATGGTTTATTTCGTGTATGTTCATTTGTCTATGCTAGAGAGCTGTAATCCTGTCTTTGTATTTGAGAACTAAACATATATGTCATTTATTTGTTGTGCTTGGCCATTTATATACGTACTTCTGTGTATGAGTCTGCTAAACACGATAAGGATTCACTCCATTTATCTTTTATCAACCCTCTGAACAGCCGTAGTCAAAGCCTTGCCTGTCTGAACGTCTCTATGTATGTTTTGAGCATGTAAATGTTGATCTCTGTCACCCAACTTGATCCAAATAAACCCCTTCTTTTAAGATAAGTTTAAGTTACCAAGGCATCTCTGAAATACAACCTAGGAGAGCTTCCTGGAGTGATAACAGATTGTATAATAACTAGGTTAGGAGATTTTTCCTTTCCTCTTCCTTGGATAATTTGCTAACATTGTATCATATTTTGTATCTCATAAGAAAGGCATTAAATCCAATTAAATAACTTATAGGTACAATGGACTATTTATGCTAGTAGTTTATTTTTGATGTTGATGGTATTAAAATTAATACGACGTACATCTCCATGGACTTAAGATGACATATTTTACTAATTGATTAAAATGCAAGGAATTAGAGACAATTAGATAACTTAAGAGGTTTGTTGACTTAATTCACTCACAAGATTATAAGGAAAAATGGAAAAAAATTACTTTAATTACACCGATAGGTGTTTATATCTTAGAATTTGAGGTGGACTAACATCTATGCTTTTATGAGATTGTGCGAGGATTAGACAAGTGTACTGTCCAGATTGATATTATGGCAGTCGTTCCAAATTCAAAATAAACAATTAAGAAAAAAAAAGAATATAAAAAATCACTGGTAACTGATGCATGGATAACTGGTAGTTAATGCATGTATAACTCTTAGTTAATGCATGGATAACTATTTAATTAGAAGAATGTGAGAACAAGTAAAAGATAACTTATTGGTAACACTTAACTTATGCACTATTGATGTTCACCGACCATAAGTTAAATGGTTGTGCTAATTTATTTAGAGATAGAATGATCCAATATCAATTAATAAATCCATTTGTTGTGTACAGTATAGTGTCACTCTTACACCAACTGAAAATGTAGATGTAATTATGTTATCATTGCTTATCATTGTGGCACTTTTCTCCTCGTCGTTGCTTGGAACTCAGTTCAATTTTGCTTGACTTGTTCCTTGTCATCCTTCCTAGGATCAACCCTATTTCCTTTTAATCACGATAAAACGACATGTTCTTCTTTAGCTTGCTTTTTAATTTTTCGCTATAATAATAACTTCATTCAAGGATTAAGGAGCATATATGTTTTATATTTAGCAAATAGATTAAAAATATATATATAATAAAACGAGAAACATGTGCACCATGTGATGAGAAATTTTAATAGTAAGATGATTTATATATGTGTTGAATACCTAATTCTTAGGTCTAAGTTAGATTGAATTCTCTTGGCCAAGTAAAGTCTCATTGCACAAAAATTTATACCCATTTTTTCTATTTAATGATAATTTTTACTTTCTTTTTCATAAATCTTTTTAAGTTTGTAAAGCCTATTATTATCTAAAATTTATTATCTTAAGTAGATTGCTATTAATCTGGGCAGGCAGGTGCGGGAGGAGTCCTCTTTGACTCTGGAGGAAATAAGTTGAAAGATTATGTACGAGGAAATGGAAAAGGTCCAACAATGGAGTTGAATGGATCACTTTGATCAAAGGCCTGGAACTAGCCAGAAGTGATGGAATTGAGGATCTTGTAGTTTTCAGTGACTCTATGCTGATTATCAGGGAATCCAGGAGTCTAGTGAAAAATAGAAAGACCCCTTCCACTAAAACCCACCATCTGCTGAAAAACATTGTCAAGGAATACAAAGTAATCAACTTCCTACACATCCTAAGATCCAATAACCATCACGCGAACAAGATGGATAATATCGGAGTAAGGCTTTCCTGTGGAGTTTTGGTTTGCAATCAACAAGCACATGGTTTTGCTTGGGTCCCTTAACCTAGGGTTGCTAATGTTTAGTCCCACCGTTTGGAATTTGCTTGGCTATCCATTCAAAAGCACAAGCCCAAATTCGCCCAAGTTTGGGCCTTCAAATTTAAACAACTCTAAAATCTTGGCTGACATCCTCATTGTCCTCTCGAGGATCTCAGATCACTTGACACGCTCGACCCACATGGCTCTCTTACAGGGTGTAAGTGCTCTCAATTTTCAAGGCGATTTCGGTTTTAAAAATGGAAAAGACTCCCTCCCTACAACATTCGAGCCCTAAGAAAGTTTCAACATAATCCACGAGCTCTGCAACAGGTATTATAAGGCTAGCAGTCTTATTTTGTACAGAAGTGAACGCACAGGCAAGGCTCCTCGCGACAACATGGAAGACGACCCCTCCACGTTACAGTGTATCCTTTGCATGAAGCAGATTGCTGCACATGGGAGAATTCATTTTGAAACCCTGAATTAGGTTGGTTCGAAGGACGCCGACCAAAGCAATACATGAATCAACAATGAACATCCCTTTACGTCGAGCTTTCTTGGATAGGGTCTCAATAGGCCCTTTGATGGGATGGGGTTTTCCATCTTAACTGAATATTTCCATACATACTTGAAAGATATGGAAGCACAGATCGTAACTCTTCGTAATGAGAATTACGAATTGAAACGGGCTCTATCACACCTCTTTTCCGTGGTCAAAACAACCAATTCAAAGATTCGCAGCATCAACATGAAAGTCCCTGGTCAGGTAGCAAATCTGTTGGAGGCAAAGCTTGACAATCTGGATGCAAGGATTCTTGCAGTTGACGACACAACAAAGGTGGCGGCGGCCAAGATTGATGGAATGCGGGCTGATATCAAAAGCCTTTCTGAGGAACTCAAGGGAGGCGTGGGAAACATGGAGGCCAACCCATAACTCATTGCACACTTTTCTCTATTTTGGTTTTATCTTGCTCTGTTTTAGAACTCGACTGATACAGTTGTATAGGATGAAAGTTTTTTATAAATCCCCTCTTGTGCTTGGTTAAGCAATGCTTTGCTCTTATGTTCTCCTCCTAGGTCAATATGTAAGGAGATATAAGCTTCCTATATTAGGTACTTATCATGAGTAGATGAAAATAGATGAAATCAATCATGCAGGCTTGGCTCTCCTACCTTTCAGAGAGCAGCTTATATGCATCCTTTTGTAAACTCTGTTCCAGTTTTTATATAAAAGTCGATTAAACGTTTCTGTTAAAAAAAAGAAAGTAGATTGCTATTAATAGAAATTTCATCAAACAATAAAGGGTGTGAATCACCATAAGATCTAGATAATAATAATATTATAAAAAGAAAAAAATGTTTTCAAGAAAAAGATTCAAGTGGTTTATATAGGTCATTAGTTATGATGAAGATTTATTATTAACTACGAAGTTATGATGAGATCTGGTGCATTAATTGCATACTACTCCAATGATTAGAGAGTGTAAATATAAGGATTTTGTCATAACATAACTATTGAAAAAAAACTGAGACAAAGGTAATGATAAGTATAATTGGATGGTTACGATATAATTAGGAAAGAATAGTATGAATTAAAATGTTGTAAGGATGTGACCAATAGGACATTTAAAGGTGTCAATTTCTACGACATAGGTCGTTACCTACCACGATGTCGTAATGGACAATCACCACAACACATTGAGAATTAATGGATAATAAGAAGCTAATCGTGTATAAATACTAAGGACAACATCCTACTCAACTCAACTAGGTATGCTTATAATCATTACGGATTTATATAAATTACCTAGTTATTTACCATGTAGTATAGGAATTATGATGACCATGTCAAGTTGATGGCCAAGGCATTTATGTTTGGAGGTATTTTGGTACATACACTTATTAGTAGGGGAAACAAGGATAAATTGTGGGTCAAAAAAAAGATTGAGGAATTCCAATGGTGAAAATTAATAAGACTAATCATTCATGAGTTTAGGTGGATAAGGAATGAAAGAAACTTAAATGACAATGACCTAAGATATCGTAGTCCTTAGAATGAGTTAAGATAATAAGAGAGGTGGCATTATGTTGAGCAACAAATTCCCCAAAAGAGCATAAATAGACCAGCAAGGTTAATCCACAACTTAATTAAGGAAGAAAAGAGATGAATAGAAAGCCTCTTTGAGTGTGCAACCTACTTATACAATGTACTAAGTACACAAGACAAGACAAGTTGAGATTATTCAAATGAAAAGGTCTCCCTATTATATATATGAGACAAAGAGGTACAATTATAACTAATGGACCAAAGCTGACACAACTAATATAATAATGCTAATGACAATTACCACTGGTAGACCCAAGTCGACATCAATAGTATGTAATGAGCCATAGTATAGGGGGTAATGTGCCTGCATTTAGGGCTTAACATGCCCCTCCCCTTCAAAAAAGTGTTGTCCTCAATGCTTGATTAGTTGTGGATGCTTATGTATGAAGGACTCATCTTCCCATGTCGAATCTTCAACTGGTAAGTTCTTTCACTTGATGAGATATTCAATAATAACCTAATTCTATAGTTGTTTGGTCCTTGTTTCACTGATTTGTTCTGGTTCCAATATGAATTTTCCTTCTTCATCAAGCCTTGACAAGATAGTTTGATGAAGTGCTCGGGGATAACGCAGTACCCATTATGAAGTGCTTGGGGATAACGAAGTACCCATTTGACTTTTCATAATGGGTACTGCGTTATCCCTGAGCACTTCACTAAACCCTCAACGCAGGAATATTTGAGAAGATAGTTTGAATCAGGATCTTGTCTCCCATTACCTTCTTTAAGCAAGAAACATGGAAAATTGGGTGTACCCTTGAAGACGAAGGTAGCTCCAATTTGTAATCCATACTACCAATCTTTTGTAACACTTTATGGGGACCATGGTACTTGGGTGATAATTTATTGTCATTGTTTAGTTTCTTAAGGGACATCTGTTTGTAAGGTTGCAGCCTTTGAAATACCCAATCCCCTTCTTCAAAACACCTTCCACTGCAATGTTGATATGCTTGTTGTTCCATCATGTTTTTTGACATAGCCAATTTGTCCTTCAGTAACTAGATAACTTCTTGTTGGTGCTCTAGGTGATCTTCCACACCTTGAACTATAGATATTCCTTTTAAGGAAGATGTGATAGATGGAGGATGGTACCCATAAAGTGCCACAAATGGAGACATTTTTATTACATATGGAAGGAAGTATTGTACCACCATTATGCCAAAGATAACCATTTCACCCACTGTGTTTGTTTATCAGATGAAAAGTAGGGAAGATAGCCTTGCAAACAGTTGTTCACTATCTCAATTTTCCCATTGGATTGAGGATGATAAGAAGAACTGTGAGCCAATTGGGTACCCAAACAAGAAAATAATCCAGTCCAAATTTTTCCAGTGAAAATTGGATCTCTGTCACTTACAATAATCTTCAAGTTTCCATGTAACTTCTGAACTGTTTCCATGAAGGATGCAACAACTGTACTTGCATTAAAAGGGTGAGAGAGTGCACAAAAGTGTGCATATTTTGTGAGTCTATCAACAACCACGATAATAACGTTATTCCCTTCTGACTTGGGGTAGACCTATGGTAAAATCCATTCATATTTCCTCCAAGCGATGACAAGGTATTTTTAATGGTTGTAAATGACCTGGGGTCTTAACTATTTCAACCTTATTTTGTTGTCAAACCAAACATTCCACCACGACCCTTTGAACATTAGATTGAGGACCTTCCCAAAAGAACTCCTTCTTGACCTTGCGGTATGTTTTTAGGAATCTTGAGTGCCCACCTATAGGAGAGGTGTGTAATTCCAAAAGGATCTTTTGTTTTAGTTGGGAGTTCTCACATATATATAAATGATCCTTATACCACAGTGAATAATTTTTCCACACATAAGTATTTGATACACTAGGATCATTTTGTATCTTTTGAATGAGTGTCCACATAGACAGGTCATTCTTCCATTCTTCCCTTGCTACTAATACCCGATCGGGTTGTATAATTGAAATCGCACAAAGTAATGCCTCAACATCCTCATCTCTTTTGGAGAGTGCATATGCCACCACATTCTGGTTCCCTTTTTTATAGATGATTTCAAAATCATATCCCAACATCTTGGTTATCCATTTTGTTGTTCTTCTGAAGATAATCTCTGTTCCAAGAAGTATTTAAGACTATCATGATCTGTTTTGACCTTGAAGTGTCTACTTAGTAGGAAATGATGCCATTACTTAAGTGCATGTAGTATTTCCATCATTTCCTTCTCATAAATGGGTTTCTATAAGTTATTTCCCTTTGTAATGTCCTTTTCTACTTAAGCACTAGGAACCATCCCGCTAACCTATCTAATTCCCATAGGTTCGAGCAAGTACCGACAATCAGGGAATTAACTAAGGACTAATACCATTTGGAATAAAAGAAGATATTAATCAGTGTTATTAGGTCATCAGTATATAAAAGAGGGCCATAGGAACAAGGAGAAACTTACATGCATTACATGCAGGCCATATATCATAGTGCATGCAACAAAAGCACATTAATTAAGTTGCATGCATGCAGGAAGTAGTGCATGCAATCTCAACTTCAAAACATAAAAGAAAAGTGACTTAGGGAATGCAATCTCAACATGATAAAAGAAGGAAAAAGCAAGTTGCTAAGTTTATTATTGATCAGCGAGATTCGTATTGAGAGCTCTATTAGCCGAATTAGGGTTGAGGGCACATCCCTTAGCCAACAAGTGCATTTTGGCAGTGAAATCTATTGCCCTAGTTGCTTCCAGGGTTGGATCATACAAATCCATCATTGTTATTCATCAGTACATCAAGATTCAATATTCTTCAACTAGATTTGAGTATAACATAGAGCAGCTAACAGATTAGAGGGGGTGCATTCACTAGAGCATTGAGGGAGCACTTATCTAAGCATTCTAGGCCTTATCCTTCTCATCATTCACAAGGTATATTGTTATTGATATATTCTATAACTATTGGATCCATTCCATCAATTATGAAGGTTAAATTCCATAGATTGGATCAAGGAGAACTCGCCTTCTTTGCATGGGTGAATTAGACATAGGAAGGGATATTCATATCTAGACCTACAATTTCTATTTGGTCTGCATGTCTCTTCCATTATTTCTGGAGGGCCATTATTAGCCTTATTACCGAGTGAGGGCTTCTACATCATCTTCTGGACAAAGTTGTGATAGAATTTCATACAAAGAGGGTGCTTTTCCTTGCATGGGCGAATTTCCTTAAGGGAGCAACACGTTTTCTGACCTAGACCCAATGCATGGATTGCATGTATCTTCCATACTGATCAGAAGGACAATATAAACCTTATACTTAATTCTTGGAGCCATATCATCTTTTCGGAGCACTCATTATTCAATCTAAAGACTGAGGGAAGCACATTCCTTGCATGGGCGAATTATCTTTAAGGAGACATGTCATATCCTGGTCTATACTCAGTGCATGACTTGCATGTCTGCCTTATACTGTACTATGACTTGAGCACAAACCATTGGTACGTGCATGCATCATTTTTGACTTGATCTTATTTTCATATTTGATTACTTGGGTTTTTAGGGTTTATGCAACCCCATGCAATTTGCATGCATTATCATGCAATCATAGATTTGTACATGCATTCATATTTTATTTAAGTATTGGGTAACAAGACCTCAACAAACAAAAAATACATCATAAAATACACAAAAAGACAGAAAATATCAGTTGGGATATTACAGTGGTATCATAGCATGTTCCTTGCCAACTATGGGAGCATGCGATTATAAACAGTTCAATGCATCCATGAGACTTGCATGATATCACTTATAGAAGACAGAGGTTCAGAAACATGGCAAGGAGTGAAGACATAGATCTAGAATATAGGGAAACTGAGACTCAGTTTGGGAAAGGTAAAGAGACCATGGAAGACGATGACGAAATAGCTTTCCATAGCCTCATCACTGCTTTGAAGGATTTTACTATCGGACAGAAGGAAGTGCTAAGTGCAATCAATAGGTTAGTCGATAAGTCAGGGACCACTCCAAACATCCCACAGGTTCCTAAATAGTGACAGATTATCCGCGAGTGAGAGTGGAATCCACTTACATACTGCTATGGAGAGTCACCCTCATTTATACAACAGATCCTCCAGACCTACTATGCCGCAGTTCTTGGACAACCAAACCGCGATGTTGATAATAAAGGTAGAGACAAACTATACATAGGAGTACATAGCACTTGGAGATGATTTCCAATCGTCCATGTCCTTTACATACCTTTGTCATTTAAAAATTAAGAATAGGCCGAGAGGATACAATAGGGATTTCAACCAAAACTATGAATTACAACGCACAATAGCGAAGCTGACTATTCCTACTTTTGATGGGACCCAGAGTGGACCAAATCAGATTTGGGTACAAAAGTTGGATACTTACTTCCAACTTAACCCCATTATGGAGGCAGATGCAATAAAGTTGTCTACCTTGCATTTGGATGGGGAATCCCATGAGTGGTGGTACCACGGGCTAGTGACGTTGGGTCACAATACTAGTGCATGTCTGCCTTATACTGTACTACAACTCGAGCACAAACCATTGGTACGTACATGCATCATTTCTGATTTGATCTTACTTTCATATTTGAGTACTTGGTTTTTTAGGGTTTATGCAACCCCATGCAATTTGCATGCATTATCGTGCAATCATAGATTTGTACATGCATTCATATTTTCTTTAAGTAGTGGGTAATAAGACCTCAAGCAAACAACAACTACGTCATAAACTCTAAAAAAAGATAGAAAATATCAGTTGGGATATTACACCCTTGTTTGGTTGACTTTTGAAATCCATGGGTCGTCCTTCTTGCATTAGAACAACACTGATTCCATTTCCTGAGGCATCAAATTCTACAATGAATGTTTTTGTGAAGTCTAGTGTGGTCAAAATAGGAGTTTTGCACTTTTCCTCTTTAAGTTGTTCAAATGCTTGAGTTACCTCTAGAGTCCACGAAAATGCCTCCTTCATCAATAATGCTATTAGAGGTGCTTCTATTCTTCCATAGTTCCGAACAAACGTGCAGTAGTACCTTATCAAACCTAAGAATCCTAGAAGATTCTTCAAGTTTTTGGGAATCGTCTAGTCCATCATGGCTTTAATTTTGTTAGGGTCTACCTTGACACCTTGATGGATACAATATGATCAAAATATTCTACCTCCTTTACCCCAAAGAAACATTTGGAAGGTTTTGCATATAGTTGTTTCTCCTTCAGTAGTTGTAGCACCCTGTCAACATGTTGAACATGTTCTTCCCAAGACTTGTTATATATTAGTATATCATCAAAAAATACTAACACAAATTTTCTAAGGAAGGGCTTGAAAATGAAATTTATCAAACCTTGAAATATGGAAGGTGCATTCATAAGGCCAAAAGGCATGACCAAAAATTCATAATGACCTTCATGAGTTTTGAATGTTGTTTTTGGGATGTCTTCTTCCTTCATTCGAATCTGATGATACCTTGAACGAAGATCAAACTTTGTGAAGTAAACTGGTCCATGTTGTTCATCTAACAATTCATCAATGACAGGAATGGGAAACTTATCTTTAATGGTGATCTTTCAGAGCTCTCAATAATCTAGAAACATACGCCATGATCCCTCCTTCTTGTGTACCATTACCACTGGTGCAGAGTAAGAACTTTGGCTAGGCCTAATTATGCCAACATCTAACATTTCTTCAACCATACTCTCAATTTCACTCTTATGGCCATATGGGTATCTGTAAGGTTGGGTGTTAGGAGGAACACTTCCTGGAATTAAGTGAATAGCATGATCAAAATCTCGAGTAGGTGGAATACCCTTTGGAATATATTCAAATACCTTGGAGTGCTTATCAATGACTCTTTGGAGATCCGGGGGAATAGGAGGCCTAGATGTTTGAACATCTTGTGAGCATAATTGTGTAATTACCCCTTGATGTCCCTTTTTCAACAAATTTTCATACCATTAGAGCTTATCAACTTGCTTGGATTCCTTGTGATTCCCCTTAATTCAAACTCTTTTCCTTCCAAAGAAAAATTGATGAAAAATTCTTGAAAATTAAAAGTTATTGTTCCCAGTGATTGTAATAATCAAACCCTTAAGACAAAATCAACACCACCCATTGGGATAGAAATCATAGGACTATTCAATACATATTACCCCATAGTAATATTGATATTATGGCATTTCCCTAAGCAATTGATAGTTCATCCATCTGCAATCATTACTTGAAACTTTGGTGCTGGATATACAAAGCAATTGAGAACTTTGGCTAATTTACAATGAATGAAATTATGAGTACTACTAGAATCAATCAATACTGTTACCTTTTTCTTTTTGATATATCCTTCTATCTTGAGAGTTTGAGGAGTGCTAATTCCAACCAATGCATGATAAGATATGGTGGGAGTAATCTCTTCAGGAGTAATATCTTCTATTTCCTTAGTGGGAGATAGTTCATTTTCTTTTGCTTCTTCCTCTTCACAATCTATGTAGAATAATTTATTCTCATCACACTTATGTCCCTTTTTTTTCCTTGGATTTTCCTTGGAAAAAGTCCGTAATTTTATTTCAAAAAGATGATTAAAATTACATATTGCACATGTAGTAGAATCAACAAGGATCCCTACATTTTCACATATTTCTGTCGCATATAAGCAAAAACAACAGCTTATTAATAGCTGAACCAAAAAAGAGAAACCCAAAGTAAAACTTCGCCACAATAAGATGTAAATCTTGAACAGCAAAGAGAAACCCAAACGCTGCCAATATGTCTTCAGCTTCCATCAGAACCGAAACCCTCAACAGAAGAAATAGTAGATCCAAGTCTGTGGACAAGCAGCAAACTCTATAGATCTCCCAAACCGGCGAAACTCAGCCAGCATCTCCTGATGAAGAAAACGGCCAGACAGAACCAGAGCACCTTGACCCATGAGCGTTTGCTGGTGCCCGTAGGCAGCAGACATCGGCGTAGTGCTTGGTACACCACAAAAATCAAGAAATCTTCGTTCAAGAAAATGGAGGTATCGTCAGGCGAGAGAATGGAGTCGCGTCAACAGGGAAGATCCAATATCATAATATCTGCACTCCTTCTCAGGAAGGGCAGCAGTGAAAATCTTGCTCTTCAGCTCCAAGAAATTGATCTTACATCCGCAGATTCACAGAAGCGAAGAACCTCTGCGAAAAATAGCCAATGCAGATCTGGACAATACGGCCTGGCCGAAGCACGCGTAACAGCGTGCAATGGATGCAGAATAATTCCCTGCGAAAATGAAACGAGCTAGCAGAACCTGTAGTCGAGGATCTTTCTCCCGCTGCTTCCCCTTCATCTCGCCCGTCTGTTGCAGAGGCGCAGCAGAGAACCCCGAGGCGGCCATCAAAAACAGCGCCTCACCGTCGTAGACCCCATGAGCAAGCATCCCATACCACTGATCTGCTTGGAGGCGGTGCTGGGCACAGATCGTCATCTCCATTCCATAGTCTGCCGAGAGAGGGAAGGGAGGGGCGGCTGGGCCAAGCCCTGGCCGCCCAAGCTGCAGCAGAACGCTCTGCCGCTCCAAGAACCGCCCTCTCACTTATGTCCCTTACTATACTTGTTGTCACAATTAAAGTATAGAATTTTTACTCCTCTTTCATCTATTTGTTGAGGTGTCAACCTTTGAGGTGGGTTAGAAGAAGGAACATTATTCTCTTTATATCTGTTGGAGGTGGTTCTTCTAGTGGCCATCGCCATATTTTTAAACCTTCCTTGCCAAGATGCAGGCCTTCTCTAAGGATGTTGCTTTGAGGAGGCGCACCTCATGTTGGATGTTATCCTTCAAGTTTCCAATAAAGAGATTCAAGAATTTATCATTTGGTATTCCCTCCACTCCGAGACTCAACTTTTGAAACTGTTGAATGTGCTCGCTTACTAGTGGGCCCTTTTGCCTTAGATTTATCAATTGAGTAAATAATGAATTGCTCTTAAAATAATCATGATATGATAGCAATTCTTCTGTAAAAATGGACCAAGAGATAATGGAGTTCCTTTTGCGTTCACAAAGCCATTGGTACCACACAAACTACTCAGGTTCTAAATATAAAGATGAAACATGTACCTTTTGGAGATTTGGCACCTTATGTATATAAAAAAATTGTTCCATTTGGAATATCCATGTTTTAGGGTCCTTGCCATCAAACTTCCTTATGTCAATATTGGGGAGTTGGATACTCCTTAGGGACCATCTGTGGTTACTTCCATTACAGGAGTCAATTCCTCTTGGAAAATTCTTAACCATGGAAGGTTTTTCAACATGGAAAATAACTTTATCATAACCTGTAGGGGTATTTTCCCTTGAATTTTGTATGATATTAGCAATATTTTTCATATTTTCCTCCATAATATTCTCCATATGCCCCATCCTTTCATCTAAATTAAGTAAATCAACTGTTTTCTCAGACCCTTTAATCATATCTTCCAGCTTGGACATTCGAAAAGATAGGTCTTCACTTTCATCGTAGGTCAAGGATGAATCCTATGGTGGTTTGAGTGGAGTGTGATATTTTCCACTTCCTTTTTGTGGAATTTTGCACAATTAAAATATATATCACAGTTTGAGTTCACCTCAAATATATCCTTCTACTAAAAGTTATTCAAATTAAAAATGGCGTACCTTTTCACACCCTGATTTGAATATTGATTTGCTATTCGACCTTAAACCTGAGGTAACCCTAAAATTTCGACCTCTATGAGTGTGAAATATAGACCTGTGATAACTTGATATGTCCTATTTCCAATGATATAGATTTTGTTGAATTTGGATATGCCAAAAAAAAGTTGTTCCAATTTTCCCAACACTTGTTATTTTTTACCTTTCTAGAGGAGCGAGAGTGTACAGGCTACCACGTGTCCAATTTTTTGAGTCTAATTCTGAAATTGCTACCCAATATAGTGTGGTTTGTCTTCTTTTCTATGCAATAGGTCTACTCAATTTGGATCTTGCATGCTCTAGATGTAACCATTTTTCCTAGAACACCTGTTTTAGACTAGTTTTTGGACAAGTCAGAAACCCTAACTTCCAAATGGCATATCTTCGAATATGTAATGAATCAGGATCTGAAACTCGGACCAAAAATAGTTCGCTCTATGCTCTACCTCTCCTCTGAGTTTCACTGTCTAGAACTTTGTAGAAAAATAATTATAGCGAAAATTCCAAGACAACTTATTTTGGAAGCATCCAAGCTTGGATACCAAATGTTATTGAACAAATTCCCCAACATAGCATTAAAAGAGCATAAATAAATCATAAAGAGTAATCCATGCCTTAATTAATGAATAAAATAGATGAATAGAAATCCTCTTCGAGGGTGCAACCTCCTTGTACAATGTACTAAGTACACAAGACAAGACAAGTTGAGATGACTCAAATGAAAAGGTATCCCTCCTATATATAGGAGACAAAAAGGTACGATTACAACTAATGGACCAAAGCTGACATAATTGATATAATAATATTAATAACAATTACCACTTATAGACCCAAGTCGACATCAATAATATGCAATGATCCACAATAGAGGGGGTAATGTGCCCGCATTTAGGGCTTAACACATCAGAGCCTCGTGTATTGATGAAAGGAGAGCATTGCAAGATAAATCCAAAGAGGTGATTAGTCAATAGCAAATGCACTTATTAATATCACAATAAGCATGGAAATATAGTTTTAATTATAATGATTTATGGCATATTATTGATGTCATTAATAAGACTCTTATTGAAATTTATTGTATTGATAGGAATACCTTGTTATGGATCAAGATGAATGTGCCTTACTATAAATTTTTAATAAGGAAAAATATGAAAATCGACATGTACAAGAGAAGAACCATGTACTACATGAGCGTTTGATGATCTTTCTCTAACATTAGATGTGATGTGTTGTTAACCATTGCTTATATATTTATGCATGCTAGTGACCTTAAGTTTGTTAATGAATATGATTTTCATCTTGAGGATGTCATGTAATACTATATATGGATCCATTACACTTATGTTGATATGTTGATTACATGCAATAATATATGATCATTGTTGATGATGATTTAGTGATGTGATATCCTTGAAATGACATGATGATTGCAAGCAATGATTTCCTTTGATAATACTTCTTAATGTCATTATTTATGATGATATTTCATGATGGCATGATGCAATAACATGTGGTTCTTTCTGGAAAGATAGATTATGATTTGCATGCATGAACATCTGGTGTATCACAATGATAATATAACATGATGATTTTGTGACAACATGCAGTATTTCATGGCATGATGATTCTTATAATAGCATGCAGTGAGTTGCATGCAGATATTCTCTAATTCATCAGGATTTGATGAGGTAAATGGCTATGATTACATGTGGTTTTTGTTTTCATGACGACATATGTTCTTGTAATGATGACCATGTTATCATAATTGGTTTTTGGGGATAACTTAATAGAATTGCTTAATATTTATAATGATATTATAATGCTTATGGTATATGGACCATGTTATTATGATAAGGATATCATGTTATTATATGCTATTCATGATGATGATACTTCATGATGACTATATAGAAATAGGTAACATGCAATTGGTTTACTATTCATGGTTTATTATGAGTAGGGTGGTGTATGATAACATCATGTTTTCTTGATAGAATGTGGTAGCATATATTCATAATGATGATATACGACTAATGCATTGATTGCATGTTATGAGGTGGTGATTGGCAGGAAACCCACTCATGGGCCTTGGGTCGGTCCATTCAAGGATTTCATGGGGACCCATAACCATGAATGAGAATGTTTAGTAACATCTTGTGGGTAGGGGACAACTCAACCAATAAAACTATGCCAGTAGTTCTCTTAAATTCACAGAATTTCATAGGTCCATGGCTAGATTTATACTCGTTGGTGGGAGGTATATGGAGAGATATTGCCGATGCATCGGGGATGGATGTCATTAGGGAGGATAAGGAGGAAGTTTGGCTAGACTTTTGAGATGCTTGGTAGTACACATGAGTAGTGTGTTGATAACTAGATGCCTGGCCTAACTTAGATGAGACCTTTAAGGTCGACAAAACCAGAAGGGGAGGGTGGTTGAAGACGCGATAACTTATGATGCCTACTATATGATATGTGGATAGGTTACAGTAGAGGGCTCACGCCATGGTGAGTGGGACGATCCAGAGTTTAATGTGTAGGTTTATGGAGGTTGATCAAATGGTATGATTATCAAGGAGAGGGTGTGTGAGGGAGGGAGTAAACTATATGTAAAGATAACAAAGACAACTAATAATATTAATTGATAAAAATATGAATTAGTGAGAATAATCAAGAATAAATAATAATATCAATTATTATAATTATTATTAGTACAGTTAAAGAATTACTCATACTAGCCAGATGAGTGACTCTTACCTATGCAATATCATTAATATATATGGATATTATATAAGTAAGATGTAACTTCAGGACGAAGTTCCCTGAAGGAGGGGAGTACGTAACAACCCCCCCCAAAAAAAATTAATTATAAATAAAAATAAAGGAAAACTAAATTAAATATTAAAATAAATTAATTAATTAAATAAAAGGAAAGACTTAGGATAACTATGATTAATAATAGTAAATAATAAATTAATTAATTCATAAAGGAAAATTGCCAACCAAATTAATAAAATATACTAGATTCAACTTCCAAAGAAAATGAGAAAAACCTATAAAAAGGAGGAGGATTGGAGGGTAAGGGCATCCATTCTTCTTAGTTTGAAGAAATATAGGAATCATTATGGTTATGGTTATGGAGGGGAAGAGAACAAATATGGTATGAGTTTTTTTGGGGGCTCGATGGCTCTTAGAGTCTCATTGAGAGGTTGGTTGGGTGGAGAGTCGTCCCCCACATGTTGTTTTCCCTCATCGCTTATGGAATTATAGAGGTATATTCTTTCCATCGCTCTTCATATTCAAGTATGTATTTTCCTTATTTCATTTTATTGTTATTATGATATCTCAATTATTGTTTATATCTACAAAAATTTTCATAGTAATGAGTCGATCTTAAGTAAACTGGAAGTGAGTAATTGTTTTATAAATAATTGCGTGCTTAAGGCCCAATGGGGCCTTACAAAATATGTATAAATTATGCGCAACATAGATCTATACCAGTGTGAAACATCTTTTCAAGCATTGGCAGGTTTGTTAGCACCTAAAACCCTTGAGATTGCAGGATACATTTAGAAGTAGAGGGTCGTAGAGTTGATTGCTTCAAGTAGTGCACATAACTTCATTGATAAACGATTACTAGAGCACATCAATTGTTTTGTTTATTGTCATGTCCCCATACAAATAAAATTGCATTGGAAAAATGTCCCACCAACCTACCAGTTCCCTAGGTTGATATGGAGGCATTAATTTTTCAATAAGGGGGCTACAAGACCCAAATTGACCTTAGAATTGTAAAATTATATTAAATGGGTCACATAAATAATTTAAATTTGGAAAAATAAGGTGGCATTATCTCATGAAGACATTTGGAAGCTTGTGGGGTCCACATGTGGCAAGATTCCCTATCCACTTGGCATGAAGCTCATTCAAATTCGAACCGTGGGGGAATCTAGCTCATTTGGGGGTGTTGAGGTGTCATTTGGCTTGGAAAGAATCTAGGAGGTCGAATTGGATGGGAAGAGTAACTCCCATGGGAGTTAAAGAGGCAAGGAAGAAAAATTGTGACACTTGGCACAATATTCCTTGGCATTTATGACAACAATGATGGAGGAATCTATGACAAATATGAAAAATTCAAACATGAATGATGAATTATGAAAAATATGACATGTAAGGGCTAAAAATAGCCTCCAATAAGGTGCATAGTAGGAGTTATAGGCAACCAATATTCCCCATTCGAATTGGGGGAAGAATGAGTGGGACAAGTAGCATGTAACTCAACCCAAGTACTCATGCGAGTTAGGAAAAGACCAAGGGTGAGAAATTCGACCTCATGAGGAGTAAGAGGCCACCATTAGTTAATAAAAAGATGGCTTGAGTTCTGGAAAAATGATTTTGGATCATTTTTGCTTTGCATTGTTGGAGAGCTTTGCTTTTCCATTGCACGAAGAGTGTTTACTCCCCCTTCTTCTTGAGCCAATTTCGAAGGTGTGAGATTCCTATCCTAGTTGGCCATTGGAGAGGCCATTCAGACCTCTCATTGGAGCTGTATGAAGACATTTGTTCGCAGGTTGAAGTTCCAGTGCTAATCGTGACCATCTCTCCTTCAACTTGCTACCACATCTCTCTCTCTTTTCTCTCTATATTCTTTCTCTTGGAGGAATGACGCATATGGTGAGATGATTATCCTTTTTGGGGAGTCCAAGGGGCCCCATTTATTTGTAATATTATTTCTACACTCTATGTTTGATGTTCATATGAACCTCAGGTCGAATCTACAAGTGAAACTATGTGTAAATGCCAAACTATGTATGAATGGTGCCATTTTCCTACATATCTTGTTGTAAGGGTTTGAAGTTGTTTTGTACCAAATTGTTTAAGTCAATACCTGTGGTTTTAGTGCTGTTTGGAAATCCATTAATGTACTGAATAAATCTCATATACCTTATGCAAGCCCTTGGGGCATTTATCTCAAAATTCATAGCAAGTTACAGTGATGTTCTCACATATTTCCCCCCTATGTAATGAACATGTTTGCAAATCTCTATTTTATGGGAGTTGAAACAGCCTTTAGGAACTGAATAATGATGCATTTGGGTTCCCATTGAAGTAATTTATCTAATCCATGTATCTTTTATGAAATTTTGGAGGGTCGTACTGCATTTGGGAATCCATTAGTGACCTCTACCCTTGGGGGGTTTGAATATCGATATTACTAGTAATTTTCCCATTTTCTCCTGAATTCAAATGAAGGTTGTAGAAGTATTTGGCTTGTGTCTAAGAACCCATTAGATTCATTTTTATGTCCTAATATCCTTCAAACACTCTCAGACCCAATTCTAAATCCTTAGGGGTCATTTGGAATCACTTGAGTCATCACTAGTCCAAGGTTCAAATTTGACCAAAAATTGCAAATTTTCCAAATTATTAAAAAGGGTCATTATAGTGGTATCAGAGCATGGTCCTTGCACCTGATTTGGGTGACCATTTATGAGGTCAAGAATTCATCCCCCACCCTTAGAAACCGAAACTGAAAGTACCTTTGGTGAAGAGGAAGAAGCAGGAGAAGAGGTGCACTCTGTTGAAACTATGACTAAGGATGAGAAAGGAACCTCAGAGATGGAGGAGAAAGAGGAGTTTAGGAAATTCATGAAACCATTTTTTGAGGAAATGACAAGAAAGATAATGCAAGGGTTCGAATTGATGGCTAGTCAAATTGGAAGCAAATTGGCATTAGTAGTTCTCCTTTTGAGGAAAATAAGGCATTTGGTGAAAGCATTTTCTCAAAGACAGGGCCTCACAACTGACCCAATGAATTCCATAGCTCAATAAGATCTACCACAACCAATTTTCTTGAGACCAAAGAGGATCCTAACATCCAATATGGAATTCATGAAGTTCTAGCAGAATGGAAACAGTCGAGTGAATATTGTAGGAGGACCTTACCATTCGATCAATTCTTTACTGTCTCAAACAAGCTCAAAATGAGAGGAGGTAACAGAACTCCTTTTCAAAATAAAGAATTGAAAAATTCCATAGTAAAATTCCCCTTCCCACCTTTGATGGATCATCCCAAAGTTCTGCAAATACTTGGGTACAAAATTAGATGTATATTTTCAGTTGAATCCAATGGTTGAAGAGGATGCTCTAAAAATGGCTATTCTGCATCTTGAGGGAGAATCAAATGATTGGTGGTTCCATTGAATTAAAGCCTTTGGACATGATCAGGTCACATCATATGAAGAGTTTGTTAACATTTTATTGGAAAGATTTGAGCAAAACGACCCCGAAATTCCTTTCAGGAACTAGCACAGTTGAAGCAAATTGGAACCCCTGAGGAGTACATGTTGGAATTCCAAAAACTATCAGTTAAGGTGGCTAATATATATATGGTTCGATTGGTATTGCTCTTTACTAAAGGATTGGCTGAACCTTTCAAAGGTTTAGTTAAATCTCACAAACCTACTTCCTTGAAAGATGCCATGAACTTAGCAAGATATCTACAAAATGTGCTACCAAAGACAAGGTATCCTCCCAAGCCCAATTTTCCTTCCAAGTTCAGATTTGACAAAAAAACATGGCAAAAAGATTCATTTGGGAAGGACAAGAAAAAGGGACCAATCAAGGAAGAACTCAGAAGAAAGAAACTATGTTACACATGCTTTCAACCATGGGTACCAGGGCATAAATGTGCTAAGGGGAAATCACAATTCATTGAAGTATTTTCTGATGATGAAGGGGACATGGAGGAATAAGAAAAAATTTCAGCCCATGAAGAGGGATATGACACAGCAAAAGAAGATCATCCATCACCCGAAAAAGGGAGAATGACAGTGCTTTCAGGAGTGCCTCGTTTTCACACCATTCTATGCAAGGGAGTGGTACAAGGACAAAGAGTTTCGGTATTGGTAGATGGAGGATCAACTCATAAATTCATTGATGCAACCTTGGTGGAGAGGAGAAAGTTACCCACTAAATCATTCGAAGGGTTCACAACCATCATTCCAGGTAACAATTCTATGGAATGCAACACATGGATTCCAAAGCTACAACTTACCATAGGGAATTACACATTTTTTGATAGCTTATATGTGGTGGATGTTGCTGATACAAATGTGGTTTTGGGAATACAATGGTTGTACTCTATAGGAGAACATACAGTGAACTACCAAATACCTAAAATGAAGTTCAAGGATTTAGAAGGAAAACAAAGGGTAGTGAGAGGAATGCACACCTATCCGAACCAAGTGGTGTCTTCCCACAGTATGAGGTCCATATTGATACATGGGGACATTGAATGGGCTGCTAAATGTTTCATCACTTCCCCCAAGCCAAACATAAATATTATAGAACATCCAAGGGAGATAAGGAAACTGCTACACAAGTATGAAAGGGTTTTTGGAGACCTTCCTCTTGGAAGGCCACCTGACATAGGAGTTGAGCATACCATTGTTTTGGAGGTGGGTACTTCACCTATACAAATACCCCCATATAGACATCCAGAAAGGTTCAGAGATGAGATTGAGAAGGATATTCAAGAGCTCTTGGAATTGGAGCTCATTAGACCAAGCTCAAGTCCCTATGCTTATTCAGTTGTTTTGGTGAAGAAAAAGGATGGAACCTTAAGGATGTGCATTGATTTAAGAGCTTTAAACAATGAGACAATAAAGAATAGATATTCCATCCCTCAGATAGATGAGCTCATGGATGAGATATTTGGAGCAAAGTTATTTTCCAAAATTGATCTTAGATCTGGAACCTGGTTACCATCATATTCAAATGAAGGAGGAGGATGTGCAAAAAACTGCTTTCAAATGTCACTATGGTCATTTTGAATTTCTTGTCATGCCTTTTCGTTTGACCAATTCTCCAACAACCTTCCAATCATGCATGGAGAAAAATATTTTGCAAGCAGATCCGTAAGTTTGTTTTGGTTTTCTTTGATGATATTTTGATTTACAGTAAGACATGGGAGGAACATTTGCACCATTTAGAAGTTGTATTGAAAATATTGGATGAACAATCTTTGTTTGCTGAGCTGTCCAAGTGTGAGTTTGGGTTGAAATAAATTTTGTATATTGGGCACATCATTGGGAAAGATGGGGTAAAGGTGCACTCGGAGAAAATAAAGGCTATTCTTGAATGGCCATCACCCAAGAACATCACTGAATTGAGAGGTTTTATTGGGATATGCACTTACTATAGGAAGTTTGTGAAGGGGTTTTCCAAACTAACTGCTCCCCTTACTGATTTGACCAAGAAGTATGATTTCAAATGGGATGAAGAGGTTGAAAATGCTTTCCAAAGAATTAAAAAGGTAATGAGTAGTTTTCCAGTACTTGCATTACCATATTTTTCTAAACCATTTGTTTTGGAATGTGATGCATCAGGGGAAGGAATAGGCGTGGTCCTAAATCAAAATCAACACCCCATAGCTTTTGAGAGCAGAAAATTGCAGCCACATGAGAGGCTCTACTCCATATATGACAAAGAAATGTTAGCCATCATGCATGCCTTGGCCAAGTTTAGACAATATCTGGTGGGGAACAAGTTTGTGGTCAAAACTGATCATAACAGTTTAAAGCATTTCCTTACACAAAAAGATCTCAATGAAAGGCAACAAAAATGGGTAAGTAAGATCCAAGCTTTTGATTTTGACATTGAATATGTAAAAGGGAAGAATAATATTGCAGCATATGCATTTTCTAGGAGACCTTCCTTTTCCCTTAAGGACATTTCAAAAGATTGGAAAGATGTGATAATAATAGAGTATGCCAAAGATAGTTTTGCTTGTGATTTGTTAGATGGGGTCAAAGGAGATGATAGATACAAGATATTGAATGGCCTAATCTACTATAAATACCGAATTAACTTAGTTCATGGTTCGAACTTAAAGCACAAGATCTTGAAGGAAGCTCATGATTCTCCTTTAGCAGGCCATCCTCGTTTCTTTAAAACATATAGGCAACTAAGACAAAGGTTCTCTTGGGAAGGGTTGAAGGAATATGTTTTAAAGTATGTGAATGAATGCAAGACATGTCAGCAAAACAAAGTTGAACACACCCATCCTGCTAGTATCTTACAACCATTTCCCATTCCAGAACAAAAATGGGAAAGCATCTCCATGGATTTCATCACAGGTTTGCCCAAGACTTTTGGTAAGGATTGTATATATGTTGTGGTGGATAGACTTACCAAATTTGCTCATTTATTTTCTGTCACTACTTCTTTTAGTGTTGCACAAGTGGCTGAACTTTTTTTTAAAGATGTGTTCAGATTGCATGGACTTCCCAAGAATATTGTTAGTGATAGGGATAGCAAATTATTGAGTGCCTTTTGGCAAGAAATTTTCATGTTGGTGGGGACACAATTGAATCCAAGTACAAGTTACCATCCCCAAACTGATGGAAAAACAGAGAGGGTGTATCAATGGTTGGAAGGTTATTTGAGAAACTATGTCTGTGGACAACAAAAAACATGGGTCAAATGGCTACACTTGGGTGAGTTTTGCTACAACACTTCATATCACATGTCCATTGGCATGTCTCCCTTCAAATAAATTTATGGTTATGAAGCATATACCTTTGTTTACCAAATATTTGGTGATAGTAGAGCCCCAAAATACAAGGATTGGATTGAGGAAAATCAATAGATTTTGAAAATTTTGAAAGACAATTTGCAGATTGCCCAAAACCAGCAAAAACAATATGCAGATAAACATAGAATGGAGAGGCATTTCCAAGTGAATGATTTGGTTTATTTGAGGTTGCATCACTACAAACAAACCTCCTTGAAAGGAAAAGGTTTAGAAAAGCTAAAACCAAGGTTCTGTGGTCCCTATAGAATAGTTCGAAAAGTTGGAAAGTAGCTTATGAGGTGGAGCTTCCGGAAGGGAGTAAGATCCATAATGTATTTCATGTTTATGTCTCAAAAAGGTGGTAGGACAACAACACTTGGTTTCAGATGTACTCCCCCCATTAGATGATGAAGGGCAACTCATTCTCATTCCTAAAAAAATCTTGAAGACAATGGAAAGGAAACTAAGGAACAAGACCATGCAAGAATATTTGGTGCAATGGAAAGATTTGCCAAGTGAGGATAAGACTTGGGAGGATGAACACATTTTGCAGCATTCCAATTTGGCATTGTTTGAGGAAAATCAATCTTGGGTGGGGAGGACTGTCATGTACCCATCCAAATAAAATTGCATTGGAAAAATGTCCCACCAACCTACCAGATCCCTAGGTTGAGATGGAGGCATTAATTTTTCAATAAGGGGGCTACAAGACCCAAATTGACCTTAGAATTGTAATTACATTAAATGGGTCACATAAATAATTTAAATGTGGAAAAATAAGGTGGCATTAGCTCATGAATACATTTGGAATCTTGTGGGGTCCACATGTGGCAAGATTCCCTATCCACTTGACATGAAGCTCATTCAAATTCGAACCATGGGGGAATCTAGCTCATTTGGGGGTGTTGAGGTGTTATTTGGCTTGGAAAGAATCTAGGAGGTCGAATTGGATTGGAAGAGTAACTCCCATGGGATTTAAAGAGGCAAGGAAGACAAATTATGACACTTGGGACAATATTCCTTGGCATTTATGACAACAATGATGGAGGAATCTATGAAAAATATGACAAATTCATACCTGAATGTTGAATTATGAAAAATATGACATGTCAGGGCTAAAAATAGCCTCCAAGAGGGCGCATAGGAGGAGTTATGGGCAGCCAAGATTCCCCATTCGAATTGGGGGAAGAATGAGTGGGACAAGTGGCATGTAACTCAACCCAAGTACTCATGCGAGTTAGGAAAAGATCAAGGGTGAGAAATTCGACCTCATAAGGAGTAAGAGGCAACCATTATTTAATAAAAATATGTATTGAGTTATGGAAAAAGGATTTTGGATAATTTTTGCTTTGCATTGTTTGAGAGCTTTGCTTGTCCATTGCACAGAGAGTGTTTACTCCTCATGCTTCTTGAGCCAATTTCGAAGGTGTGAGAGTGTTTCCTATCCTATTTGGCCATTGGAGAGGACATTCAGAAATATCATTGGATATGTATGAAGACATTTGTTCCCAGGTTGAATTTCCAGTGCTGCTTGTGACCTTCTCTCCTTCAACTTGCTACCACATCTCTCTCTCTCTCTCTCTCTTTTCTCTCTATATTCTTGCTCTTGGAGGAATGGCGCATATGGTGAGATGATGATCCTTTTGGGGGAGTCCAAGGGGACCCATTTATTTTTAATGTGATTTCTACACTCTGTATTTTAATCTCATATGAACCTCAGGTCGAATATCCAAGTGAAACTATGTGTAAATGCCAAACTATGTATGAATGGTGCCATTTTCCCACATATCTTGTTGTAAGGGTTTGAAGTTGTTTTGTACCAAATTGTTTCAGTCAATATATGTGGATTTAGTGCTATTTGTAAATCCATTAATGTACTGAATAAGGCTAATATACCTTATGCAGGCCCTTGGGGCATTTATCTCAAAATTCATAGCAAGTTACAGTGATTTTCAAACATTCCCCCCTATGTAATGAACATGTTTGCAAATATTTGTTTTATGGGAGTTGCACCAGCCTTTAGGAACTGATTAATGATGAATTTGGGTTCCCATTGAAGTCATTTAACTAATCCATGTATCTTTTCTGAAAGTTGGGAGGGTCGTACTGCATTTTGGAAGCCATTAGTGACCTCTACCCTTGGGGGGTTTGAATATCGATATTATTAGTATTTTTCCCATTTTCTCCTGAATTCAAATGAAGGTTGAAGAATTCTTTGGATAGTTTCTAAGAACCCATTAGCTTCATTTTTATGTCCTAATACCCTTCAAACACTCTCAGACCCAATTTGAAATCCTTAGGGGTCATTTGGAATCACTTGAGTCATCACTAGTCCAAGGTTCAAATTTGACCAAAAAATTGCAAATTTTCCAAATTATTAAAAAGGGTCATTACATTTATGCAGTGAAAAATTTTCAAGTATTGGTCACTAATGGGGGAAGTATTGATTATGAAGGGAAATTCCATAACATTAAACTTAGCATGGGAGACTATAATATATTAATCCCCATGTATGGTATATCCATTGGAGGAGTAGTAGTTGTTCTATGGATTCAATGGTTGAGAACCTTGTGTACAATTTCTACAAACTATAATGAATTATTCATGAGATTGGAATTGAAAGGAATTTGACATGAACTCAAAGGGTTAAAATATCTACCCTCTTAGATCATAAACTCTTAGAGAATGGAAAATCTCCTTAAAAAGGGTTGCACTGGAGTTATTACTAGAATTTACACTATGGAAGTGAAACATGAGGATGGGAAATTTCCAAGTGACTTAAAATGTACCTTGAAAAAGAAAGAAAAAATTCCAAGTTATTCCTAAAGGACTACTTCCATCTAGAGATCGTGGACATCAAATTCAACTCATTCCTGGAAGTACTCTTCCTAATAAAAGGCTTTATAGATATCCACATCAACAAAAAGGGGAGATTAAGAAAATGGTACAAGACATGTTGGATTCATGTATTATACAACCAAGCAAGAGTTCCTTTTCAGATCCAGTAATGATGGCGAGAAGAAAATATAATGCTTGGATGATGTAACCTGATTACATAGATCTAAACAAAATCACCATCAAGGATAAATTTCCGATTCCAAATATTGATGAGCTATTAGATAAGCTTCATGGAGTGGTTTAATTTACAAAGTTGGATCTTAAATCAGGATACCATGGTGAATCCATGAATATAGGTAACACGTTTTGGCCAAAAGTGATGGTGAAAATTCATTTTTTTACTGATTCATTAAATCGAAGCCCTCAAAACTCATATATGCCTTGTGAATTCCAACACGCAACAAATAAACAAATTGTAAGGAATTATGTTGTCTTTCCACCTATATATATATCCCAAAATTGAATTTAATGATAGATTTGTTCTTGTAAATTTCAAGAAAAGTTTACAAGTGGCTTGTGTGCATGTAAAATAATTTAGTGATAAATGCATAATATTTGAAAAAATATATTAACATAATCTATACAAAATGCACTGGGGCGCACATACTTTTTTTTTATAATTTATAATGGATTTTTTTTTATTTGTGAAATTGACCATTGAAAATTTTAATTGCATTTCGCACACATGTGTGTGCACGTAAACTTTTTTTTTACTAGTTATAAAAATTGAAAAATAAAAAATACCCTTTTGAAGAGAATGCGTTGGTCTGGGGCATATATATATATATATATTTTTAAATTGTTGTGTACTTTTTATGTTGTTGATTTGTCTTTGCGCTGATTTGAACTTGTGGACATGGTTTTGTAAGTATAAGTTTCAAAAGAAAAAAAGAAAAAAAGATCATATGAACTCAAAACTTGCAAATTGTATGCCAATGAATAGACGATTCATTGACGAATCCATTGGTATGAAGTCTGCTATCTAAGGTGTATCCTAGGATAAGGTTTAGGTCTAGCAAAAAGAGAAGAAAAAAATAAAAAATAAAAAGGGGCTAAAAGTCTATTTTTTAAAATCTAATAGATTGATCGAGGTTTTTTAAAAGCTCGATCGAGTGTTTGTGCGCATTTTTTAAATACATTGATTGAGGGTTAATGTGCGGTTAAGCGGAGGCTCGATCAATCTATTATCTCAATCAATATATTAGCTCAATTGACCTTTTAAAATGCTCAATCGAGATTTTAAAATGCTTGATTGAGCTAATAACTCGATCAAACTGTTATTCTCTCACTTCTCCATTCATTCCGCATTTATTCCTTCCCTCTGATCATACCCGTGAATTAAAATGCACACATAGGTGACAAACCTATGCAATAAAATTATGCCATTCACTTGAATGTATACCACACAAGGGACACAAAAACTATTACCTTGATACCCTTAACCCTATACCACTAAACCCTTGTAACCTCAAACACCTTTAGTTAACCTTCTAGTCCTAAACCTCCCAACACACAATCGACTAACCTCCCAACTCTAACCACCTAATTCACCTTGTAACACACATATGTACTCGACACATTTAAGCAACCAATCCAACTAGTTATTGGTAACCCACAGAAGCATGCTAACCTTTACTATGATGGTGATCCTCACTTAATAAACATAAGTATGTGCATAGGTGATACACCCATTTTATGCACGTAGGAAACACACTTTAGTGTTAATAGAAAATTAAACTAAACACTTGATACATAACACTAATCCCCATAACCTCAACCCTTTGTATAGCTCACATACTACCCTTAAACCCCATAACACCTCTATCCCTTAATCCACACAAGCATTTAATGCACATAAACACCTAAGAAACTTAAGAAACACACATTATCAACTAATCCAACTAATTTACGTACAAATAAGCAACTAATCAAACCAACCAACACACATAAACCCATAAGTCACATAAGAAGTGAATTAACATATTAAGGGTCAAATATAGGAAACACATACATATGTGATATACGATGCACATATGGGGCTAACATAAGTGATGCTAATTTTCTTAAATTGTAATTGTATGTTAAGATTCAATATGCTAAGACAAAAAATATCAGCATTACATTTCATTTCACAACAATAGCATATACAGGATCACTAAAGAAACAAAAAGCACATCATAAACACAAGAGACACAGATTTATCCTGGGAAACCCTCATGGGGTAGAAAACCCAGCAAAGCTTCCTCAATATAGATGATCAACAAATACAAAGATGTAAACCAAAGACATGATCTCCTCCTCCTCCACCGCAGACTTCTCTCACACAAGTGCGCCACTCACAAGTGAATGAATGAGTGAGATAAGTGAGGAACATCCTCCTCTACTTATACTTGTTCCTCGAATGAATTTTTCACAAGCTAGGTCGGCCCCAACTTAATTACTGGGTTAAACACCCCACTACAACTGACTGGGCCGACCCCTCTAGGGTGGTCTAATAACCCTTTGACCCACATAACACATACAGGGCCAACCCCCACTAGGGAAGTCTAATAACCCAAGTTACCACAATCCGATGGAGGAATAAACATCTCCGGATATACAATAAGATCTTCACGGAGGAATGAAACATATCCGGAATAATAAAGTACAAATATAATATTCTTAGAAGTTACAATATCTCAACACTCCCCCTTAACGAGAAGGATATTATAACAACATCTGCAGGAGCAAGGAGTAATCAACATCATACATGATACATCTATAAATCATTGGAAGCTTTCTGAACATATCAGTAACTCAACCAGTTACTGGAATATCTTCAAGATCTTCAATACTGGAACATCAACATCTTCAGTACCGAATCTTATGCAACAATATCATCATTTGGATCCTCACGATCAACATCATCGTCGTCATACGATCATCAGCATTGTCATCATACGATCATCAGCATCGTCATCATACGATCATCAGCATCGTCATCTCATCATCTTGATCTACAACATCTGGATCATCATCTCGATCTACACGATCATCATCATCGTCATCACACGATCATATTACAGGATGATCAATCCCACTCTCTTTAGGACATAGGTCCATGGATGATACAATCCAGATCAAGTTCCAGGATGATCAATCCTAATCACGTACTTTTTGAACCGAGGTCCAGGGACGATCCAATCCTATCATGTACCTTTTGAACCGAGGTCCAGGGACGATCCAGTCCTATCATTCAATTCTTGGAGACCTTTGTCTACGACTCAATTCAAGGGACCAAAAATCCAGGGACGATCCAATCCCATCATGTCCACTAGGGACTTCATTCTCGGAGACATCATGTCTACGACTCAATTCAAGGGACCAAAAATCCAGGGACGATCCAATCCCATCATGTCCACTAGGGACTTCATTCTCGGAGACATCATGTCTACGACTCAATTCAAGGGACCAAAAATCCAGGGACAATCCAATCCCATCATGTCCACTAGGGACTTCATTCTCGGAGACATCATGTCTACGGCTCAATTCAAGGGACCAAAAATCCAGGGACGATCCAATCCCATCCTTGTCCACTAGGGACTTCATTCTCGGAGACATCATGTCTACGGCTCAATTCAAGGGACCAAAAATCCAGGGACGATCCAATCCCATCCAGTCCACTAGGGACTTCATTCTCGGAGACATCATGTCTACGGCTCAATTCAAGGGACCAAAAATCCAGGGACGATCCAATCCCATCCTTGTCCACTAAGGACTTCATTTTAGGAGACATCTGTCTACGGCTCACTTTAGGACTGAAGTCCAGGGATGATCCAATCCCTACTTGTCCACTAAGGACTTCATTCTCGAAGACAACTGTCTACGAATCCTTTTAGAACATATGCTCAAGGATGATGCAATCCCTCTTCTTTCTCGGAGACATATGTCTACGGATCCTGTTAGAACATGTGTTCAAGGATGATGCAATCCCCTTGTCAACTTAGACCCTGTCTAAGGACCATCCACCAAACTTTCTGTCAGCATTACTTCATGTAAGCATATCATCGATATAGGTATCCTCATTATCGACTTCACTGTCGATGCGGGCAATCTCATCATCAATGTCTACATTACTACCCCTTTCGAGGAGGGTCCTACCAAGCTTGTCTTGGAAATACTCAAACTTTACTTGAGGTAGAGGTTTGGTTAGTACATCGATAACTTGTTCACTTGAGGTAGAGGTTTGGTTAGTACATCGGTAACTTGTTCACTTGAGGTAGAGGTTTGGTTAGTACATCGGCAACTTGTTCACTTGAGGTAGAGGTTTGGTTAGTACATCGGCAACTTGTTACAAATTCAAACTTTATAGTTCCTTTATGTACCATGTCTTGTATATAGAAATGTCAGATCTCTATGTGCTTTGACTTATCATGGAACACTGGATTCTATGCCATCTTGCTACAACTCTTTTTGTCACATAGGATCACAGTTGGGTCTATCTTTAAGTCAAACAATCCTGAAGCCATACCGCTTCACAACTAGCAGAGCAAGCAGCCATATATTCCGCTTGTGCTGAGAGCCACACTAGACTGCTTCCTGCTAAACCACGAGATCATGGCTGATCCTAGACAATAACATCATCTCGATGTGCTCTTCCTGTCTAATACATTTTCTGCCCAATCAACATCTGTGTAGCCATCTGAAGTCATGATCTCCAAGATAACATAGATCAAAGTCTATTGTATTCTTTAGGTACCTCATCACATGCTTTGCAACTATCAGGTGAACACATCTAGTTTCCACTAGATATTGACTCAAGGCGTTCACAACAAGGCATATATTTGGCCTGGTAGTTGTCAGATATATCAACGACCCAATAATGTGTCTGTACATAGTCACATCAACTAACTCTGAGGAGTCATTAGCTAACAAATTCAAGTCGGAACCCATGAGAGTGGCCATGGCTTCACATTCCAACATATCAATTCTTCTCAAGATTTACACAGCATACTTTCCCGGGATGAGAAAGATTCCTTCTGAGCCTTGCCATACTTCCAGACCTAGAAAGTAATGCATCAATATGAGATCTTTCATTTTCAATTCTGCAGCCATCTTCTTCTTGCTTTTCATGATCTGTTTGTAAAAATAGATCATCCACATACAGTAGTAGTATGACAGGTTCATCATTCGTAACGGACCAGCTTTACTTTTGGTAAAGCCCAAGCTTATCAAGAAACTGTCAATTCTCCCTGAACATCATTCACACTTTGCATTAAGTGATCTTCTGCATATCTATCTGTGCCATCTTTCGTCAGATGGGTCTACTGATATGAGCCTCAATATCATTCGAACTTTGTGGTGAGTTCCTTCTTGCATCCATGTCATCTGTGTATAGAAACCATATTCAACCTTGTAGCAAAGGTTGAGATCCACATCACCCATGATGATCATTAAGCTCATCAATTGACTATTATTCTTGGGTACCCAAACAGAGCTTTCTTCAATTGAATCCTTGATTCACACTTCTTATTCAATTACATTATTAAGATAATGGTCTTATCTAGCCACTTGGAGCAAACATCTCGTCATGATTCTCTTCCTCTTTCTAAGAGAATATTCTAACCACAAGCCTTCTATATTATGTTTGATTTGTAAATCTTCTTGTTGAACATCCATCACTTGTTCGGTGTTCATCATTCTTCATGATCTTTCCTACAAATCAAAATTAAGTACATGATTAGTAATACTTCATAGTCATCAAATCATGTTGACATGATAACCTATTATGCATACAGATATGATTTACATAGTTATGCTACTATCTTGACCAATACTTTGGCACAACACTTTTCCATATCCTGTATGTATACAGTGGCTATCTAGATGCCTTCCATCTCTACCAGAACATAATATCGAGAGTGTGCACAGCTCTTAGCATGTCAGCAAAGAGGTTTCATTCTAGACAAGCAACAATGGAATGTTTGTCCAACTTACCAATCATATGCATATTAGTAGTATATTGTTCAATGTTATATGAATGTTTACACTCAGCATGGTATATTCTAGGAATACAAATATGCATACAACTATTACAAGCAATATCATTTACTATTTCAAATAACAACTCAAATACTTATCTTTTATGTTTGCGTGGTTGCCTCCCACTTGATCTTCTATATGACTTTTGAACTTCTATTCATTTTGTACCACTATGCATGCTCAAGTGTGCACAGGTGTCATCCTCATGATCTCATACACAAACATACATTCATTAGTATAATCTCAATATTATCAAAACATTATAATTCTAAATAATCTTGAATATGTATAGTCATGATCATAGATAATAAACATTAGTATTCAAGGTTTCAGGGAAGTCTTCTTTTACTCATGCATATTCTTATTTGATCATAGGACTCTTCTGGTTAGTTAAATCATCAATCAAGATAAGAGACATAATATGCATAAACCCTTAATTAATTACATTTATAACTTTATGAATAAGCATAACCAATCATACCAAGTATACTTATATAAGGGATCCTAACACAAGGTAAGATTCTAACTTGATATAGGAAAACATACCTGGATTAGTATACCTAAACAATATCTTCTTTGTTCTCTTCAATGATTTAGAGATCCTGTGCTAGAATCTGCATATCTCATAGGTTAAGCATAATAGAACAAAGTCATACATACCTCGTAAGTAGACCTTCTATGTGATCAAAGATTATGGATGAGTCTTTGTCTTCATGTCGTCATGGTCATGGAACTTGATTTGTCTTTCATGATGTACATGTATCTTGTTAGCAGACAACATCAACCTCACACAATACCACAGTGCATTAGTACAATCATATAGCCTTAATCAATGAATGTCTTTTATCATTCACATACTTTTACTAGGGTGATAATACAATTCTAACATTAATCACGATTGTACTAATAAATAATATGAAGACAAACATATTATGAACTTAATCAAGAATCAGATTTCAAGACATACCTGTATCTCCTTAAGTCATACCCGTCGAGACTTCTTGTAGTCTTCTTATGTAAGGCCTTAGCCTCAACTCCCCCTGAAACTGGATCTGGAGCTTGATTATGGTTTGTTAGAGAAACCCTAACAATTCAATCTTTGACTTTCACACTTCTAAATGGATGGAAGGATGTGTCTTGTTGAGCTGATCAAACTTGCATACTTCAATTTTGAAATCTCCAAAATTTGACCCCTCAAAAATTGCCTTTGAAACTTCTGGATCTTCTGGACAGGATCTCGAACTAGGGTTTGATGAATCCCACACTTCTGCCTAATCAAAAGGTTCAATCCAAGGCTCTAAACTCTTATTTTTCCGAGGAGCTTCCAGATGTGGTCACAGACTTCAAAAATTCCAACTTTTGCTGAAGCCCTAATTTTCCATCTTTCCAATCAAAATCCTGAACTGGGGTTTGATCAAGCCCGGTCTTCTACCAAACCAAAAAATTCGATCTTGGTCTCTAAATTTCGATTTTCTTGAGTATCATTCAGCCATGGACTTCGATTCAAAAAATTCTAACTTTCTCCAAAACCCTAAATTTCGGAAGCCATGAATGAAGGTGCTCCAAAAATAATTCTGTTTTGAGAGAAATATGTACCTGATTGTTTCTGCTGTAAATTCGAACTTTTCGATCCACAGTGTCTGCAAACTTTTTTTGTGGTATCCTGACCTGTCATCTTTCCATCCCGATAGGTCTGACCTCAATTGGATTTTCTGAGAGAGAGTTATGCCAAGTGTCGTAACGTGACCTGTTTATGGGATAAAACAGGAGAGTGAACTTGTACGGCGTGCCACGTGTCACTGGTTCAACTTAGGCCTCTGAAAACGTTTTCCAAGATAGTACAATCTGTGTACTACCAGTCACATTTTACGAAATTTCATTTGGAGCTTCCTAGCCCAAGTTATGACCTTTTTTCCTAGGTCACCTGATTATGACTGAGATCTGGAAGAGGTAGAAACCCTAACTTGTACTGATCATAACTCACAAAGTACAACGAATCTGAGGGTGTCCTTTGGAAACAAGATACATGGGGATGTTATATACGCCCTGTAAACTTTTCAGATCCTGAGGCTTCACAAAAATGGATTTATAGCGAAAGTTCCACGATGACTGGTTTTTGCTATATAAAACCCAAACCTTCAAATTGTCGCAAGTGAAGCAAGTGTCGTAAGTGCCATACATTGCCTTCCTTCAGGTTAGCTCTGATACCATGTTAAGATTCAATATTCTAAGACAAAAAATATCAGCATTACATTTCATTTCACAACAATATCATATACAGGATCACCGAAGAAACAAAAAGCACAGCATAAACACAAGAGACACAGATTTATCCTGGGAAACTCTCATGGGGTAGAAAACCCAGCAAAGCTTCCTCAATATAGATGATCAACAAATACAAAGATGTAAACCAAAGACATGATCTCCTCCTCCTCCACCACAGACTTCTCTCACACAAGTGGACCACTCACAAGTGAATGAATGAGTGAGATAAGTGAGGAACATCCTCCTCTACTTATACTTGTTTCCCGATTGACTTTTACACAAGCTAGGTCGGCCCCAACTTAATTACTGGGTTAAACACCCCACTACAACTGATTGGGACGACCCCTCTAGGGTGGTCTAATAACCCTTTGACCCACATAAAACATACAGGGCCGACCCTCACTAGGGAAGTCTAATAACCCAAGTTACCACAATCCAACGGAGGAATAAACATCTCCGGATATACAATAAGATCTTCACGGAGGAATGAAACATCTCTGGAATAATAAAGTACAAATATAATATTCTTAGAAGTTACAATATCTCAACATTGTACAATTGTGAGTTGGTAAATTGTGAAATTGTATTTAAATATTACGGTGTAACTTGTAATTGTAATTGTAACTTGTAAATTGTAATTGTAACTTGTAAATTGTAATTGACATCATGCATTGCAAACATGAACATAAGATAAATAATGTACACGGACATAAGATAAATAACATGTATACGTTCGTCGACATAAACATAAACATAAATAACATACACTCATCGACATAAATATAAGATAAAGATAACATACATGTGCATAAACAAAAACATACTTAATAAAGATAAATAACATGTACACACATCCACATAAACATAAACATAAGATAAATAACTCATGTCGACATAAACATAAGACATCATATATCCATGAAGAAAAAATATGATACGGAATAATCCACCAAGTTTATAAAAAGTGAAGTGTATGTGTGGACATAACAATAAAAATAGTGCACAACACGAACAACTATCGTCCAATATGGGGACCAATCCCTTGATGGGATGTGTGGTCATCCCCATTGGTAGTACCTCCCGCACCATGCCCTTGGTGTGGGGATGACAAGTGATAGAATCTAAAGACTCGAACTACAAAAATAAAAATTTTGAACTATGTAAGTTAGTACTAGATTTAAATAATACTTAAATTTATAAGACATATTTTTAAAATTTTAAGTGGATGGATCAACTTACCTGGCTTGAGTCCATGGTGAGATTTGCCAAATCGTCCTGTGTGGAATCTCCAGAACAATACTAAGTCGATGGGCCCGCACCAGGATGGTGCTGAATCAACCTTTCCCACTCCTCTTTGAACATCACTGGAGAATCGATTTCCAACTTTACATGAGCCTGTGTATGGTGACATCATACGTGTAATCAGTAAAAGAATAATAAATTAACATTAGAAATTAAACATCAACTTGAATTATATATTCCATTGAAACATAAGTTATAGTACCTCATCGAATAGACATCGGTGATCGAAATCCAAAGGAGACTGCAGTGTCTCTTGATTCTCTGTAATCCCTTTGCCTCTACCCTGTACAATTTGAGCAAAGGAAAAGACGAAAGTTACGATAAAACAATTGTAATTATACGCATGTATTTAGCTTGCAAGGTTAGGAAATAACATATGTACCATGGGGACATCATCGGGGGAAATGGTTTCCTGGCTAACCAACGGAGAAGTGGAACAGAGTGAATCCATAAAGTTGGTCCTATGCACAGAGCAACAAAAAATAAAAATAAATCAGTATTACTCAATTGATTCTTTTATATGTATATGTATTAAATATGATTATTTAACGACATATAATAAAAAAATCAAGTACATAAATATACCTACTGTGTCAACGACAGCATGGATCTCTCATACATACGGAAGTACGAGTCTCGAGCATGTATAACATATGACACTAGAGACTCATAGTCAAGGATTTGAATATTTGAATCGTCCATCCATAGTAGATCATGATCTATAGGTCCATGGGTTGTTATGGACCTCTCCTCGTGCATGACAATGGTAGCGCTACTCAATGCAGTGTGCATGGCACCTGCCATCAAAGAACATGTCTATATTTCAAGCTATGATGGCTCAACTACGTCCCCAGGTCGTAGAAGAATTCGACTAGGGACATGAATAAATCAAGGAGGGGGTGGTATAGCTGTAGCGTATCTACAAGCCCTTGGACACTGATAAGTGTGTCCCCGCCCAATGCCACATAAAGGAGACGACATACTCATGTAATCGGGATGCATTTGTAATACAAACTCTGCATAAATATGTTTAGCAAAGTACAAGGAGAACTGGCCATGGTGGGGTAACATTCCCCACGCTCCAATAAACCTATCATAAATATGAGGCGCAACAACCTTAAACCTGAGCTCCTGCAGTCAGAGCGGTTGTCTAGTAGCATGATCAGGAAGGATGTCAAACAAAGTTCCCTTGACATCCTTTCCCCTTGTTGCGGTTTTCACCGCCTCCCATTTGTCAAGACCCAATCCTCCTCCGATAAGCAAACTGCCAGATGTCACTTAGAGGCCCCGCCTTATGGTGGATGTCCATAAACTCGTCGAATGCATCGATCATCATGGGAATCGATAGTACCAATGGGAAGTCAGGGTGCATGGATTGTATCTAGACACACAACCAATCACATTGCGATCTGATCTCCTTCATTGCGATCCTAGTTATCTCACCCTCCCAACTAGCATCAGAACTAGGATCAACACCTTGTATATGGGGTTTTCAACCCTGCTTGTGCAAAAGGGCACCTACTAAGGGAAAGGACCCTTAGTAGCAGGTTGAAGGGAATTAATAAAAAACTAAACTATTCATAAAAAATAATAAACCATTCGATCTAACATGTGCATGAAATAAAAGAAATAACTTGAAACGATAAACGATACATTTGCGAAACTTGTAGAATAAAGAATCTTTAACTTTGTATTAAGCGGCAAGCAAAGGACTTGCAAAGAATTTACCTCGAAGGCGAGGGTGGTGAAGCTGATGGCCGAACAGTGTGCTATGGAGCTCCTTCGGTTCCGTGCTCTCCTCTCCTATGCTTTGGTGGTGGCTAAAGATTTTATCTCAAGGGAGGCCAAAAAGCTCAAATGTGGATGGCTTAAGGCTTTGGAAAAAATTTAGTAGCATAAGGGTAGAGTGATTGAGGGATGTGGAAATGAGGGGCCTCCACCCCTTTTTATAGAGTTGGATTAGGGTTTTAGGGATTTTTAGGGTTTTTTCCCTATTTTATCTTTTTATTTTATTTTTTCTTTTGGGTTTTATTCCCCCCCTTTTTTTTTAACCCTCTTTTGGGGTTTTAGTATGTTTTTGAGGGAATTTTGGGTATTTTTAATATACCCATTTGGGTTTTCTGGGGTTTTGGAGGTGAGGTTGGTAGGAAATTTGGTCAACAGAGGTGTATGTCCAAACAGATGAGCTAGTGAGCAATTTTTTGGTGTTAACAAATTGCCCCCTGATGTGTGAGGCCAAGAGCTCATCGTATGGCCAATGGACATCATAAGTACTGTGTTTTTCATAGGTGATAAGCATTGGGATGGAGGAGAGCATGAACCTGTTGGAGACTGGAACACGGGGTCTGTACTGACTGCCAAGAACTAAAAATACATGTCTCACTAAGGAGTATCTCAACATATGGACGAGGCGGGCATACCCATGCTCGTTGTCAAAATATAATAATGGGGTCCAAGAAGGGGGACCAGAACAATACATAAAAAAACTCTTGTGTACATCATATTGGTCCAGAGGGGACGCAAATATGGGACATACCCATGGTCTAACCATGGTTGATGTGAAAAACTGATACACTGGAAAACATTCATCACTCTGATTGTGGTACCGGAATGACTGATAAAAATGTTGGATCTGAAGGTGTCCAATAACTGTAAATCAAAGAAGCATGCCACTGGGGTACTTCCATAAAAATGTCGCCATGCGTAGCCCAGATATCTACAGGAACATGTGACTGGTTGTTTCCTCAAGTAGACTCACAAATATGCTAGAGTCAGGTGACATCCGGGGTCTTCGAAGGATAACTGAAACGATCGATACCTTGTACGAATCTCAACGATGCGATCAAGGTGTTGGCGTCGAGCATGTGAGAAACAATCATTTGGAGAGGCACTAAGGACTCCTTTCAAAATGATTCGTAGGCACTCACCGCTAATGGCGATGAGTCCAAGGCACAGGGACCTTTGGGTCTATCCTCTAGAATAGATTGGTTGGCATCGATAGAGGGAGACCTTGAAACTACCGATGCAATGATGTTTCCTTGATAGGAGTGCTAGGTGTACAATAGAGATGTGATAGTACTAATGGCGGGACTGATATACTGTGGGGATGGGGAATAACTGGGGTCATGGAGTGGGAAGACTCAAACTTCCTTTATTCAGAGCATGATGACATGGATGACCTGGAAGCATGTGAAACTAACTTTGGGTACGGGGATCATAGCTTAAGGGATCAGGGATAAGTATTGCAGCAAGAAAGACTCAGGGAGACAAACTTATGGATCATATCCGGAGACTCTCAAGGTGTCATATTGTAGAATGATCTGAACAAAGGTGACTAAGCTGGGGGAGCTACCATAACAGTGGTGTTAACACCTAAAAAGTGCTCACTAGCTCATTCCCCTATTCACATGACCCATTTGCCCACTTTTTCACCATCTGAGCCTCTGAAACCAACAAAAGGTCACCAAAAGACCTTGGTACACCCCTTTTTCCATTAAAAAAGATTATTTTTCCAATAAAATCATAAAAAACCCTCAAAAAGGGTCCAAATTCCCAAAAATATTAAAAAGGGAATTAAAATATTATTTTTATTCAAAAAAGGAAAAAGGAGGGAAAATTACCTAAACCATGTTGGTCAATACCATTGGTTTCCACAAAACCACAAATGGTATTCCCCACCACCAAAACCTATAAAAAGGTGGTAGGGGCTCCTCATTTCACATCCTTCCATTATCTCATCCTTATGCTGCTGAAATCTCCCATGAGCACTTTTAGCCATTGAAGCAACCTTGGAGAAAGAGACCTATTGGAGTTTGGAGCTACTCATCTTGGGAGTTGCTCAACATCAACCTTCACCATTGGAGGTAATATCGCAAGCACTTGCTTGCCCCCCACTTTTCAATACAAAATTTATTTCTTATGTTTCTTGTTCTTGATTTTGAAATATTTACATTATTTGCTTAGATTCTTGTTTAGATCCATGAAAAGTATTGTTTATTTAGTTTATGATTTTTATTTCTATTGAAACTGCTACTACTAGTTAGTAGGTGCCCATAGCACTAAGCCTGGTTGCAAAACCGGGCCAACAGTTTTTGGCGACTCCGCTGGGGAAAAAATACTAGGTGTATCAAATCAACTGAAATATACAAGTGACACATGACCTAAAAAATGGTTGAGATCACGAATATGAAAAAGTGAGCAGGGTTAATGACCTGCCCCCATGCTATGTGCATGGGGTTTGTGATTGTGGGTCACATATGGGTTGATTTGAACGATGGGTTCATCGACATGCTGAGATAAATGTGATGGGGTAGGGTCAAAATGATTGATCATGCCCCCTATCCCAGGGTCGAGGTAATCTATTATGCCCCCTAACTCAGAGGTGTCAATGTGGTGCAGATGTTGTCTCAGAGAGAGATCAATAGGGCATTGAGCAACTGCTGGCGGGGTGTTATACCACGAGGCTGTGGGTCGTGGTGGCATACTGAAGTGATGATATGATGATGGGGGATTCCCGTTGTGGGGTGGATGCCCCCAGTATCTCCGACGAGGATCATGATGATGATGAGTAGGAAAGGTTTTGGGCCTGCCCCCATGTTGTGGACATGTGGTTTCTTGGTCGATTTGAAAGGGTTGAACCTGTGTGTCAAAGGGATCCATGGAAGGGGCCGAACGGACAGAGGGGTATCCAGTGGAGATCGTATAAATGGCAGGGTCAAGGCCAGGCATTTCGGTATCTGACCAAGTAAAGACATTAGTGAATTCTTGGAACAGTTGTTGGTATTCTCCGATCTCATGCTCACTGTGGGAGGTTCCTAATGTGATGGTATGAAGGGCACCAAGTGGGTCAGAGATGTCAATGTGGATGACGGGAGAAATATCGGCCATGGGATCCGTTAACCAGTCGATTTTAGTAGGAAGGAAATCCTTGGACTCAACCGCGGATTGGGTAGCGGTGGTGGATGAAGTCTCTTCCAGGAGGAAGTATGGACGATGGTGCATGTCTTCCTCGGGATAATCAAAGGTAGTAGGAGTCTCGAGAACCTCTTCATCATTGCGGGACCTTTGAGTGGTCAAATCGAGTGATGAGGTAGTGGTAGTCGAAGAGATCATATAGATGGTGTTAATCTCTCCGGATGAGGATGATGCGGGAGGGTAGATCTCCTCGATAGTAGAGGGTGCCGTCTCTAGGTCCAAATTGTTCATCTCGTAGAGAGCTGCTCTGTAGTCTGGGATGTCAGGACAGTTATGCGAGTAGTGGCCATAAATACCGCATATCGCACATGGGTGGTTGGTACGCAGTGATTTATCACGAGGCATAGGGTTTGGATCTAGTTTGACCACCGGGATGTTGGGGTCGTCGTCCAACATTTGCATGTGTTCCTGCAATGCAGGTAACTGTGGGCACTGATGGGTTGGATGGCCTAACTCATCACACAGCGAGCATTTTGGAGGAGCACGAAATATGGGGGGAGGTTTAACTGCCTTGGGTGGGGGAACCGCAGTGTATGGTTGTGGGCCTCTGCCCCCAGTGGGCCTGACGAATGGAGGGGGATTCGTCGACGACGAAGGAGTCGTGATACCGGGAGGAGGTTTCGTTGACGACGAAGGGATTGCAACACCAAGAGGAGGCTGATTTGTGGTAACAATAGGTTGTACCAGTTGGAGGATGACGTCGGGTGTTGGTAATCAAATGGGAGGCGGAATATACCACACGGGTAATCCCAATGTTAGCCCGGGTAGGCTAAGGGTAGCCATAACCGGGGCGCTTACTACACCCGAAGGAGGAAATAGGAAGGGGATGGTGTGGATGGGTGTAACACCAATGTGACTGGGGATCAATGGTGGTTGACCGCCGGATGTTTGCGTATTCTGCGAAACAGTACAGAGATTTGCGACCTGGGTCTCCGGTGACGGTGGTGGGATGGCCTGGAATGTAGAGGTCATTGGTGTATCCGAATACAGTCCGGGTGCCACAGAAGACACAAAGGAGGTAACTGCACTAGAAGCGGGTTGTTCAATCATGGGGAGAACATTCTCCGGTGCTGCAGGGGCGTTGGGGTCATAGTAGGTGAGTTGGTCAATTTTGACCACGCGGCCCTCATGGGGGAACATCATGGTGCGGAAGACGGAGGAGGCGACCGCTTTCATGGCATACATGTAACTGCGGCCAAGTAAAAGGTTATAGTCCAGCTGGGCGTTAATGACCTCTATGTCGATGAGCACAGTCTTCCCACCTAATTGGACGGGTACCTTGGGTAATAAACCTTGAGGTTGAGCTGACCGGCCGTCGTAGGCCCGCAATGCAGTGGTGGATTGCTGGAGAGCAGGGGAGCCCAACTTTTGCCAAACAAAAGTGGACATGACGCATGTGGAGGCACCCTCGTCGATGATACATCGATGGATGACAAGATTCCGAATAGAAACGGAAACTTGGACTGCTATGGTAGAAGGCAGCCGTGGTTCAGATTGGTCTAAATCAAAGGTCATCAAGTTCGAATCATTTGGGTCAATCGCCCCAATGGCGGAAAGTAAAGTCTTGCGCTGAGTAGGACAGGTTTTTAAGACTTCTAACGCAGACATGGCTGCGGGAGATTGAGCTAAGTCATCTACGATGTTGTAATTGGACGCAGCCCGTGCATTGGGGTTGTTGTTGATTCGGCGAAGGGGAAAGCGAGGTGCTTTAGAAGCGCCATCGAGTGGAAGCTGAGGTATACGCAATGTCTGATCAGTGGGATGAGCATTAGTATCCTTTTTAGCGGGGGGGGGCTTTAGTAGTCGGTCCGTATTGATTTCGACGGGTTTGGATATTGACGTCAGCGGTGGACATCATCAATAAGTGGTGGGTGCCTGAATCAAACATGGGTTGATCAGGAGCTGTGTAAGTTATTTGTTGTGGTTGCACGTTGCCCTGTTGGGGGGCTAACGGCTGGGTGTTTACCACTCCCTGTGTTGGAAAGGGGTTTTGGAGAACCAGAGGTTGTTGTGGAGGTGGTGGGGGGTTGGGTGGTGGCTGAGGAGCCGCCTGCCCTTGACGATGGGCGTCATTTGTCCATAGTTGTCGAGCTCGCTCGAGATGTGGGCAAGCGTGGGTATAGTGGCCATAGACACCGCAAATGGAACAAGGATGGTTTGTCCGTAAATTAGCATTTTTAGGTTGCTTAGGTGGCCGATCAGGATTCTGATGAGCGGGCGCCGCGTTATTGTTTTGCAGGGGCTGGGTAGGCTGTGGAGCTTGGTTGCGGTTTTGATTGTTTCCACGGTTGCGTCCTCTTCCGCGGTTGGGTTGTCCACCCTGGTTGCGTTGGTTATTTTGATATTGGGGCTGCTGTTGTTGTGCGTACACATGCCCTTGAGCATTGGGGGGATTCTGAGGAGCCGCAGGTGCGGGAGCAGGTTGCGGTGGATAGTATGCAGGTGGAGCTGGAGGTGGTCCAGTTGCCTGTTGGGGTTGTTGGTACCCCTGAGCTGGTGGAGGTGTGAGGTTAGCCGGTGCAACCGGTTGTGGGTAATGCATGGGCTGTTGTGGAAACTGCATGGGGTTTTGTATCGTAGGTTGAGCATAGTATGTAGGAGGTACATATGCTGATGGCGCTTGGCCATAACAATGTTGTGGACAAGAGGGTCCATGAACATGATGGGTCTGGTTTGTTGGAGCATAAGAAGTTGTCGCTCCGGAACTGGATGTAGCCCTAGAAAGGTCTGGGGCGGGCATGGTGCTCACCATACTGAAAGGTTTTGCTTGCGGTGTAATTTGGCCAATAATGCCATCAGCGGCATGGGATGCCCCCGGTGTGTCACCGCGTGCAGAGTCACCTCGTGGGGCGTCAGGTATGATGGTGTATAGGTAACCTGACTGGGCATAGATAAGGTCAAACTGTTGGGCCTTAAGGATGGCCTCCTCTTCAGACTGGGGTCTTTCGGATGCTACATCCTTCGCAATGAGAGGAAGGAGGGATTTAAGGAACCAGTCTAAAAAGATTCGGTCGTCTAATTTGATCTTGCATAGGCTTCGGCGCCGACGCCAATCATGGATATGGTCAGTGATGTGCGTGGCCGTGTTCTGTCTGCAAGACAGTAGGATTTCGACGCCCGCATCATAGCGGACCGGTAGCTGAAAGAACTGCAGGAAGGTCGAGGCAAGGGAGGTAAATGTGGAATGCGTCCCATGGGGTTGCTCGATATACCATTTGGCTGCAGAGCCAGTGAAGGTGCGCTGTAATAAACGGAGGCGGACAGAGTCGTCCACTATGGAGTTGGAGGAACACCATAAGTGGAAAGACATGATGTGGTTCTGGGGGTCTTCTCCGGCCTTTCCCTCAAACTTAGGGATGTCAGAGGGAAGCTTAGTTGGCATATGGGGCCAAGCAGGGTCATGCCTGATGGGGTCATTTGTGAGCCTAGCTAAATCTGGCAGGTTGAGACTTGCCATGTATGGTAGACTAGCGGATGTGGTGACCGGAACCGGGACCTGCCTAGCCATTGTGGTATGGTGTAGGGGTCCAGTAGCGCCTATAGGTATGCTAGGTATGGAGGGTATGTGCCCTCCAAAAGGTGTGGCCTGATATGGGTTAGCACTCCCAAGTGCAACTTGGGTTACACTTGGGTTAGGAATCGCACTAGGGATTCCTGGTATAGCACTACCGAGTGCAATATGGGTTACACTTGGGTTAGGAATCGCACTAGGGATTCCTGGGATAGCATTCCCAAGTGCAACAGGAGTTATACTTGGGTTAGGAATCGTACTAGGGATTCCTGGGATAGGGTTTGTGGAAACCGAAGGGGGTATGACCCCCATGTTGGGCATGCCCATGACAGGTGGTGGTCCTGTGTTAGGCATTCCTGAATGTGGAGTGGTACCCATATTGGGCATACCCAAGGGGGTGGATGTTGTCATGGATGGTATTCCCGCAGAAAGGTCTGCTGATGTCTGACCTATGGTTAATGTAAATTGTGGATCATCTGGTGTTCCAGACATAATTGTGGTTGGTGGTAACTCTGTGGGGTTTTCGGATTCTACCTCCAAATCAAAGGTGAAGTGGGGTATGTCAGAATCGGATGACCGTCTAATTGATTGACGATGTGTCGAATCAAGGGATGATGCTCTGCGTCCGTGACGTGGAGAGCCAAGTGGACTAAACTCTGGGAGTTCACCCTGTAGACGACGAGAACGTCTAGAATTCTCAATGGTGAGAATAAGTTTTTTATATAAAATATTGTTTTAAGTATCAGGTGGTGATATATGTATGTAAAAGACTCAAAACCCTAATGCAACCAAGGGTGCAAAAAGGGGAGTGAAAAAAAAAGAAGGCTCACAGGCCAAAAAATCGATCCTCAAAAAATGCACTTATTCTAGCAGCTGTGCTACAATAAGTGGAGGAATGCAACAACCGGTCAGAATACCAATATGCAAGCGGCTCCTAGAAAAAATAGGTGTAACTAGACTCAAAAGGTGGTAAAGATCATGCAAACACCTAATCTAAAAGTATTGTGACTCAAACAGACGATATCCCCTGCAAGGTGATGAAATCCAAGTCAGACAATATGAATGTAGAGACAACGGCTAGATATCCCCCTACCGGGAGGGACACCGGGTAATCAATCCTAAAAAGACAGGCTACTAGGATACTCCGTTCATGACGCGTCGAGAAAAGGTAAATCTGCCGTTTGGTCCTTTGATCGCAATATCCCAATACAGGGATATCCCGAGAACTGCGAATGGTAGCCCTTCGGTTACTGAATGGGTTTCGGTATCCCACTCAGGCTTCCGGAACCATCCTCGCGACTTCAACCCTCCTAGGGGAGAGGCCTTCCCACAAACCGGTTGTGACCGCGCCAAAAAGTACTCAGAGATTTTAGCTCCCTAATTGGACAACTTCTATGTCTCAAATGTATGAACTGAGGGGTGTTATTGGAACACCTATCCCCCCAATACTACCTAGCTACAAGAATTCTTTTCGTGTTCCCCAAGTGGGGTTAAGAGTGTGTTCAAATTAGGGTAAGTTTTAAGTCTTAGTTCAATTTAAGTGATCGTGTGAGTGCACGTGAGGTGTTGTAAACTGAACTTGAAAAAATTAAATGCTTTAAGGGAAATTTTTCAAAAAATAAAGGACTTTTCGAAAAATAATAAGCAAATATTTAAGACTTTTTTCACTAAAAGAAATTAATTTGCTTTTTCAAAAATAACTCAAAAAATAATGGATTTTTTGGATTTATGAAAGCAAATAATAAACTTCTAAAAGAAATAAATGGATTTCTTCGTTTCAATAAAATTTGCTAAGGGCAAGATTCTAAAGAAGTAAACAAGAAAAAATTTGAATCTAGATAAAGAATGCAAAATGAATCTTTCTTTCACTTTCTTGAAAATTTTTAAAAAGATTTCTATGTATGCACTTTTAAATAGTAAAAAAATTTTTTTCTAAATCTGGAAAATATGCAGAATTTTCTATTTCTCGATTTCCGGGGGTCCATTTTTGACCATTTTTTAGCCCCTCTCGTGGCCTCGGTTTGCGTGCCACATCGGCCGTACTCCGTTTTCAAGGTGCCTTATATGGCCGGATTCAGTTTTCCGCGCCCTTGATGATGCTAGAGACCATTTCTCGCTCTCACCTTTAGATTTTCCGGGCATTTTTTCCCACGCCCCCTCGTCGCCTCGGTTTGCGTGCCACATCGGCCGTTCTCCGTTTTCGATGTGTCTTATATCGCCGGATTCAGTTTTCCGCGCCCTTGATGATGCTAGAGACCATTTCTCGCTCTCACCTTTAGATTTTCCGGGCATTTTTTCCACGCCCCCTCGTCGCCTCGGTTGGCGTGCCACATCGGCCGTTCTCCGTTTTCGATGTATCTTATGTCGCCGGATCCAGTTTTCCGCACAGATGACGATGCTTGAGACCTTTTCTCGTCCTCGTCAAACCATTTTTGTTCGGTATGATTTTACCCCTTTTTCGGGCCGAGCAACCCCTTTTACGAAAAAGGCACTTAGGGAGTTTCTGTTAAGCTCTTTTCTGACTCCTAAAACAATGAAAAGATCGCCGAGCAATCTTGCTTCCTTTCATGCTCGATAAACGTATCTGAAAGGGCGTCTACCTGGTATAAGTTTACCCCTTTTCCGGACCTTGTAGACTAATTACGAAAAAGGTATACTCTAGTCACATCGGCTAGAAGAGTTCTCCATTCGCATCATTTTATACTTTTTCGGGCCTCGGAGACTAAAATTACGAAAAAGAAACACCAACAGAGTCCACTTACTGTTTTCAGACTCTCTAAACATGAAAGCAACCATGAGCATGCGCCGTCCTGGGCTCACAAAATCCACAGGACCGTACCATTTCAGAGCACACTTTTATCCCTTCTTGAAGCTCATTAAAACTATGAAGAAGGAAGAAGGGTGCCTCTTGGCGCCACGACAGATCATATCTACTCGCTAGCAGCTTCCCCTTTTGGTCGCCTTTGTTCAGAGTATTCTGCAGTTATCACCCTGAAACTCCCTCGACAGCTACCATCAGCTTGTCCTCCCCCCCCCAGAGTCAATATATACCATTCAGTCAAAGCTATGATCCCTGCACCTACAAGTCAGTTCCCTACGCTGCTAGGTCAACCATGTCATCATGCTCTGAACAAAGGAAGTTTGAGTCTACCCATTTTTTGACCCAGTTATTTCCCTTCCCCACAAGTATGTCAGTCCTACCAGCAGTACTACATCACTTCAGTTTACACCTCGCGCTCCTAGCAAGGATACATCATTGCCTTGTTAGTTAGACCTAGAGGCCCCTGTGTCTTGGACTCATTACCATTTATGATGAGTACCTACGAATCATTTCGAGAGGAATCCTCAGTGCCTCTCCCAATGGTTGTTTCTCACATGCTCGACTTCAACACCTTGATCGCATCGTTGAGACTCGCACAGGGTATTGGTCCGTTCAGTTATTAGTCGAAGACCCCGGATACCTCCTGACTCCTCCACATTTGAGAGTCTTCCTATGGATAATATCAGTTACACTTTTCCTATAGTTATCCGGGCTGCGCATGGCGATGATATTCAGATTCCCACCTGATTCATACTCCCTTGAGTATACAGTTACATTTATTCCCAGATTTGACTCATAGTCCTTGAGTCCCCACAGATGTTGGACACCTTCAGTTTCAGCAGTTCCACAGTTGATCCAGTATATCAGTTATTGAGATCATTCTTATTGCGATCATTCATGATCATGAGTATATCACACAATCATGTCCCCTCTGGACCATTATGATGTACCAGTATATTTCTTCACGTATTAGATCCCCCTTCTTGGGACTAGTTGTTTTGTATATGCCTTGATACGAGCATGGGAATGCCCGCCTCGTCCTTTATCAGAGATTATACCTCATTCATATTGAGGCCATGTAATATTTTTTGTTTTTGCAGCTTCCAAGGGCCGTGGCTCCAGTCTCCAACGGTCTCTTCTCTCCCCTAAAACCCAGAAAAAGGACAAAAGAACTATGATGTCTATCGGCCATACGATGAGCTCCTGCCCTCACACATCAGGGGGCAATCTGTTAACACCTAAAAAGTGCTCACTAGCTCATTCCCCTATTCACATGACCCATTTGCCCACTTTTTCACCATCTGAGCCTCTGAAACCAACAAAAGGTCACCAAAAGACCTTGGTACACCCCTTTTTCCATTAAAAAAGATTATTTTTCCAATAAAATCATAAAAAACCCTCAAAAAGGGTCCAAATTCCCAAAAATATTAAAAAGGGAATTAAAATATTATTTTTATTCAAAAAAGGAAAAAGGAGGGAAAATTACCTAAACCATGTTGGTCAATACCATTGGTTTCCACAAAACCACAAATGGTATTCCCCACCACCAAAACCTATAAAAAGGTGGTAGGGGCTCCTCATTTCACATCCTTCCATTATCTCATCCTTATGCTGCTGAAATCTCCCATGAGCACTTTTAGCCATTGAAGCAACCTTGGAGAAAGAGACCTATTGGAGTTTGGAGCTACTCATCTTGGGAGTTGCTCAACATCAACCTTCACCATTGGAGGTAATATCGCAAGCACTTGCTTGCCCCCCACTTTTCAATACAAAATTTATTTCTTATGTTTCTTGTTCTTGATTTTGAAATATTTACATTATTTGCTTAGATTCTTGTTTAGATCCATGAAAAGTATTGTTTATTTAGTTTATGATTTTTATTTCTATTGAAACTGCTACTACTAGTTAGTAGGTGCCCATAGCACTAAGCCTGGTTGCAAAACCGGGCCAACAAGTGGGATTATATATGCTTTGGTGTGGCACCAAGAGGCACCATTGGGGCCGTCTTCATGGTTTAAGGAGCTCGAAGAAGGGGTAAAAGTATTATTGAAAAATGGTACTGTCGTGTGGATTTGTGCGAGCCCAGGACAATTAATGCTCGTAAGTGCTTTCAATTTTAGGGAGTCTGAAAGCAATAAGAAAATTCTGAAATGGTGGAAATGTACTGTCTTGTGGATTTGTACGAGCTCAGGATGGTGATTGCTCGTGGTTGCTTTCACTTTTAGAGAGTCTGAAAGCAGTAAGAGGACTCCAAGGGGGTTCTTTTTCATGTGTTAATCTCCAAAGCCCAAAAAAGCGTAAAAGGATGCAGTGAAGAACTCTTCTAGCCAGTGTGACTAGAGTATTCATTTTTCGTAATTAGTCTACAAGGTCCGGAAAAGAGGTAAACTTATACCAGGTAGACACCCTTTCAGATACTTTTAGCGAGCATGAAAGGAAGCAAGATTGCTCGACGATCTTTTCATTGTTTTAGGAGTCAGAAAAGAGCTTAACAGAAACTCCCTAAGTGCCTTTTTCGTAAAGGAATTGATCGGCCCGAAAAAGGGGTAAACTTATACCGAACAAAAGTAATGGTGAGGAAAGGAGGAAGTGTTCGATCAAGGGACAAGTATGGGGATCAATCAGAGTGATAGGGGGGGGGGGGACACTGATGGGGCCTCCTTTCGGGTTGATGAATGATAGCAAAACAACGCCATAATTGCAGTATGGATGGAGTGGATGGCTCATGGATAGGTTGTGATGCACAAACTTATAGAAACTCGGCAGTGGCCAATGTGGCACGTAAACTGAGGTGAAAAGGTGTAGGGACACAATGTCAATTTTTTATTTTATTTATTTATTTTTTTCTGGTGAGGGCGAGAAATAATCTCAAGCCTCATCATGAGTGCGAAAAACTGAATCGGGCGATATAACAAGCGTCAGAAATGGACAACGACTGAAGTGGCATGCAAACCGAGGCGATGAGGGACATGTAAAAAATGCCCGAAGGATTTAGAAGTGAGAGCGAGAAATGATCTCAAGCATCATCACAAGTGCAGAAAACTGAATCTAGTGATATAAAGAACGTCAGAAACGGACAATGACCAAAGTGACACGCAAACCAAGGTGACGAGGGACATGTAAAAAATGGCCAAAGGATTTAGAGGTGAGAGCGAGAAATGATCTCGAGCACGGAAAACTGAATCCAGTGATATAAAAAACGTCAGAAACAAACAACGATTGAAGTGGCATGCAAATCGAGGCGACAAGGGACATGTAAAAAATGCCCGAAAGATTTAGAGGTGAGAGCGAGAAATGATCTCCAACATCATCACGAGCGTGGAAAACTGAATCCGGCGATATAAAGCACGTCAAAAATGGACAACGGCCAAAGTGGCATGCAAACCGAGGCGACGAGGGGCATGTAAAAAATGCCTGAAAAATTTAGAGGTGAGAGTGAGAAATGATCTCTGGCATCATCACGAGCGCAGAAAACTGATTCCGGTTGGTATAAAAAATCGCCAAGGAACTAACAACAACCTATATGGCACGCAAATCGAGGTGGCGAGGGGCATGGAAAAAATGCCCCAAATTTTGGGTGAGAGTGAGAAATGATCTCAAGCATCATCACGGGCATGGAAATGCGATTTCGATGATGCGGAAAACGAAGTTCGTATGATTTGTCCGCGGGGTTGGCACATAAATTGAGGCAGTAAGGGGCCTGGAAAAAAGTGCCCTAAAAAGGTTTCGTGAGAGCGAGAAATGATCTCAAGCATCATCACGGGCACGGAAATATGAATCCGGCGGTGCAAATGGTGCGAAAAACGGAGGTCATAATGACTCTAGAATGGTCAAAGGAAAAAACTAGGTTAAAAAATGGCTATAAATAAAGGTGATCCCACCAAGCCAAGGATGCAGTGGTGGGGAGAAATGATGACCTGCGGGGGAAGAATACTAGGTGTATCAAATCAAATCAAATATACAAGTGATGTGTGACCTCAAAAATGGTTGAGATCACACATGTGAAAAATTGGGCAGGGTTAATGACCTACCCCCATGCTATGTGCATGGGGTTTGTGGTTGTGGATCACATATGTGTTGGTTTGAACAATGGGATCATTGAAATACTGAGATAGATGTGATGGGGAAGGTTCAAAATGATTGGTCATGCCCCCTATCCCAAGGTCGAGGTAATCTATTATTCCCCCTAACTCAGAGGTGTCAATGTGGTGTAGATGTTGTCTTAGAGAGGGATCAACAGGGCATTGAGCAACTGATGGAGGGGGGGGTGTACCATGAGGCTGTGGGCCGTGGTGGCATACTGAAGTGATGATATGATGATGGGGGATTCCCCTTGCGGGGTGGATGCCCCCAGTATCTCCGATGAGAATCATGATAATGATGAATAGGCAAGGTTTTGGGCCTGCCCCCATGTTGTGGACATGTGGTTTCCTCGTCGATTTGAAAAGGTTGAACATGTGTGTCAGAGGGATCAGTGGAAGGGGCTGACCGGACAGAGGGGTTTCCAGTGGAAACCATGTAAATGGTGTTAATTTCTTCCGAGGAGGAAGATGTTGTGGGATGAATTTCTTCAATGGTAGGAGGGGATGTCTCTAGGTCGGCATTATTTAACTCGTAGAGGGCTGCCCTATAATTCAGGAGGTTGGGGCAGTGGTGTGGGTAGTGACCATATATTCCACAGATAGCGCAAGCGTGGTTAGTACGCAACGCCTTGTTGCGCTGATGGGATGGGGGGTTTAGTACGACTACGGGAATGTTTGGGTCGTCGTCTGAGTTCTGCATGTGTTTTTGGAGATCGGGAAACTGAGGACAATTGTGGGTGGCGTGGCCAATATCATCACACAAGGAGCAATTAGGGGGTGCTCGTGGGGGTGGTTGGGGTGCCACCGGTTTTCTTGCCGGAGGGGTGATATAGTTTTGTGGGCCTTTGCCCCCAGCGTTTTTAGGTGGTGGTGGGGGAGGGTTTGTAGCAGATGTGGATGCCGCGCCAGAGGGAGGGAAGTTGGGCATGTTCGCAACTCCTGGGGGTGGGCGGTTGGAAGTGTTAATAGGTTGAACTGGTTGAAGGATGACTTGTGGAGCTGGTGGAGGAGTAGGGGCAGGTAAATACCACACGGGTAGACCTAGGGTTAGACCAGGGAGGTTCAAAGTGGCCATCACCAGGGTACTTATCACTCCAGATGGTGGGAAAAAAAATGGGATTGTATGGATGGGTGTTGCCCCGATGTAACTTGGTACTGATGGTGGTTGTGGTAGTAAAGCCGATTGCTGGTTGGGCGCTGTGTGATTGGAGGAAATTGTGCAAAGATCCGATATATTTGTTATCTTCAGAGGGGGCAGAATGGATTGGAACGTGGAAGTCATGGGTGATTCCAAGTATAATCCGGGTCCGACTGTGGAGACTAACGATGTAGGAGCATTGTGTGTTAAATTTTCAGAATTTACTTCAATATGATCTAGGATCTTAACTGAGAGAACAACATGTACAGCATATCTACAGCATATCAATCATGGAGACAATAATGCAAGCACACAAGAGACACAAAGATTTACTTGGGGAAAACCATAAAGGTGAAAAACCCCAATAACTTCCTCAGAGATAGATAGAGCAATGATACAACCAACCAATAGAGATAGCAATAACCTAGCAGCAATCCTCCTCCTCCATAAGTGCGCCTCTCCTCCTTGAGAGCATGTGTGAGAAGTGAGTGAGTAAATAGAGTGCCTCCCGCACTCTATTTATACTTGACTTGACTTGCCTTTTTACCTAACTCATGTCGGCTCGAACTTAACCACATAACATAATGCTGAGTGGGCCGACCCCCAATAGGGTGGTCTAATAACCCTTTGACCCACATGGCCGACCCCCAATAGGGTGGTCTAATAACCCTTTGACCCACATGACTTATACAGGGCCGACCCCAAACAAGGTGGTCTAATAACCCATCAAGTATAAGTTACGACACTTACAATATAAATGACGACACTTCCTTATAGAGGAATAATACCATCTCTATAGGAATACAATATACATATATGTGAAATACATTCCGAAGTTACATATACATCAACACTCCCTCTTAACTAGGAAGGTATTTCTCAGCACGGTTCTTCTAGCACAAGTCATCTTCTCTGGATCATCGTCACTGGATAATCGTCATCGAGTCATCATCATCGTCACTGCTGCTGCTATCTCAATCAATCTCTGAATCTACTCGTCATAGGAAGTTCTACAGAGCCAGTCCTTTTTCATACTGGATGTAGGCCCACCACCTGCAGGTCTTCGTCATCACTGGCCATACTGTGGAATCCTCAGGACTTATTACGTGCGTCACAAAACCTCGAAAGAGCATCCCAGGATGTTACGGGTACACAACTCCGACCTGTAGGATCTCCCAGGGCGCTATTACATGTGACCCCACCACAAAACCTCGCAAGAGCATCTCAGGATGTTACGGGTACACAACTCCGACCTGAAATCTCCCAGGGCACAAATTACATGTGGTCCACCACAAAACCTCGCAAGAGCATCTCAGGATGTTACGGGTACACAACTCCGACCTGAAATCTCCCAGGGCAACGAATTACATGTGGTCATGGCAAAACCTCGCAAGAGCATCCCAGGACTGATTACGGGCACACAGCCCAACCTATCGGATCTCCCAGGGAAACGAATTACATGCCATAGGACAAAACCTCGCAAGAGCATCTGCCAGATATCCCAGGGCGCTATTATATGCCATAGGCAAAACCTCGAAAGACTATCTGCAGATCTCCCAGGGCAACGAATTACATGTCCTCCCAGAGCAAAACCTCGAAAGAGCATTTGCCAGATGTCCCAGGGCACCGAATTACATGCCATAGGAAAAACCTCGAAAGACCATCTGCAAATCTCCCAGGGCAACGAATTACATGCTCATCTGCACAACCTGATCCACGGCCATAGAGTATCAACTTGATACTCACCATACATCATCCTGATGTATCCATGATCATCCTGATCATCATCACTGCAACGTCCTGCTGCATGTCATCTGGAGCAACATCCTGAAGCTCGTCATCTATGATCATCCTGATCATCACTGCAACATCCTGCTGCATGATCCACCTGATCATCAATGCATCTACCTGATGCATACCAAGTATCATACATGATCCTCCTGATCATCAATGTATCCACCTGATACAAATATATGATACATATCATCATACATGATCCTCCTGATCATCAATGCATCTACCTGATGCATACCAAGTATCATACATGATCCTCCTGATCATCAATGTATCCACCTGATACAAATACATGATACATATCATCATACATGATCCTCCTGATCATCAATGTATCCACCTGATACAAATACATATACATGATACATATCACCATACATGATCCACCTGATCATACAATGTATCCACCTGATACATATACAGATACATGGTCCAAGCATCCAACATGATGCATACATACATACATAAAATGATCCAACTGATCATATCCAAGCAGAAACCAGAACATCATCCTGATGCTCATCATCCAGCGCTTACATCCACAGCCATGTGAAGGATCCTCCTTCCAACATGCTTGGAATGGCTTCAGCAAATGTGTCCATCACTTCTTCCTCGAAGTATCCTTGATCTGAAGCACGCCAAGCCTCTCTCTGAAGTACTCGAACTTCACCCTGGCTAGTGGCTTCATCAGCACATCTGCAATCTGCTTGTCCGTCGCAACATACAGGAGCTTCACAGCTCCTCTCTGCACCATATCCCTGATATAGTGATATTTGATCTCTATGTGTTTCGACCTGTCATGAAACACTGGGTTCTCGGACAGCTTCACACAACTCTGGTTATCACAGAAGATACCAGTAGCCTCCAACGGGAGATCAAATAACTCAGACAGTAGCTTCCGTAGCCATACTGCCTCACAACTAGCTGGACAGGCTGCAACATACTCTGCCTCAGCTGTACTCAGTGCTACACAGGACTGCTTCCTGCTAAACCAAGAGATCACACCTGATCCCATACTGAAGCAACACCCAGATGTGCTCTTCCTATCTGCAGCACTGCCAGCCCAATCTGAATCAACATAACCATGCAGGTTAAACTTTTGATTCGCCTCATATCTGAGCCCATAATCCACTATACCCTTCAGGTACCTTAGAACATGCTTTACAGCAACTAGGTGAACACTCCTCGGATCCGTCAGGAACTGGCTCAATGTGTTCACAGCAAAGCAAATTTCTGGTCTCGTGTTCGTCAGGTACATCAAGGACCCAATCATCTGACGATACATAGAAACATCAACTGGCTCAGATGAAGCATCACAAAGAAGCTTCAGATTCGATGCCATAGGTGTGGCCATGGACTTGCAATCCATCATCCCATATCTCTTCAGGATATCTACTGTGTACTTCCCTTGACCAAGGAAGATCCCACCTGCATTCTGCCACACCTCCATACCTAGGAAATAGTGCATCATTCCCAAGTCTTTCATATCGAATTCAGCTGCAAGCTTCCTCTGCGAGTCGGCAATCAATCTATCTTCACCTGTAACAAACAGGTTATCCTCATACAAAAGTAGTATCACTGGATTTCCTTCCTCAACCTTGTAGAAAAGGTTGGAACCCGCTTAACTCTTGGTAAAGACCAAACTGGATAGAAAGCTGTCTATCCTACCATACCAAGTTCTGCACACATATATGACTACACCATGCTGTCTTGAAATCCATCTGGTGTATCTTCTATTTCATCACTTTTATATTTCTCAATGCTGTCATCTGCAATATGCTTGATTTGATAGTTCCATTTGGAAGTCATAACAAACTTCCCTTCACGTCTTGGGATTACATCCCAAACATCATTCTTCATGATCGACGGATCATGGCATTCTATTTCTTCATCCCAGATCCTGGGAACTTCAATATCTTCAATAAATATCTTTGTTGCTAGAACAAATGTTGTAGTCCTTTTGTAGGAGATGGCATACGATCTTTCCTACACAACAAGTTAAATTGCATGATTAGAAAACATCTCATAGTTTTCAGAACAAATTCTTACACATAAAGAAATATGTCATACAGTCATGCAATTATCTTAGCCAATGCTTCAATACAACATTTATCCATATCCCATAACTTTCTAGATGCCTTCCAATCTCTACCAGAACATTGTTAAGAGTGTGCACAACTCCCAACATGTCAGCAAAGAGGTTTGATTCTAGATAAGTAGCAATGGAATGTTGTACCGTGCCATAGGCCACTTACCCATGTATATTAGTAGTATACTGTTCATCAATGCAACTATACATATCCTAAGTCTAGGAACATGAGCATATACATCATTGAACAATTTTATTTAAACAAACACATATGCAAGAAATGATAATTAAAATACTTATCTTTCTTTGTTTGTTGGGTGGACTCCCTCTGAGTCTTTGCTTCCTTGCAGGAGCTGTTGGAGTCCTAATCCGAAGTAGCTTCTTCTACACCTTTCTGTTGTGGAATGTAGAAAGATGGTCAACTCCCTCTGAATATATGCATCCTTGCAGAAACTACTGAAGTGTGCTCCTTTGCTTTCTTGCAGGAGCAATTGGAGTGTGCTCCCTCTTGATCTTTGCTTCCTGAATTACCTGTTCTTGAACTCATATTCATCCGTGGTCCCTATGCATGCTTATTAGTGATCTTATATAACATCATACATTCATTAGTATACTATTAAAACACAATAATCTCAAGCATGTATAGTCATAATCATTTCAAACAAAAAAATAATAAGCATTAGCATTCAAGGTTTATGTAGGATTCTTATGGTTAGTAAAATCATAAGAAACATAACATGTCTAAACTTGTAATTACTCAAGCCTATGACTCTTCAGGTTAGTTGAATCATCAATCAAGATAAGAGATATAAAATGCATAAAACCTGTGATTATTCAAGCCTATACTTTCATGATTCTTCTGGTTAGTCATATCATCAATTATAATAATATACATCCAACCATGATTATTCAAACCTATGACTTCATGAATAATTATTATCAACAATAGTATAAGATTCTATCCCAAGGTAGGATTCTATCTTGATATAGGAAAAACATACCTGGATTAGCATGCTAGCTATTTATGTCTAACATACCCGCATAATGTCTTCTGGTTCTCTTTAGTGACTTGTGCTAGTAACCTGCATGTCTCATAAGTTAACCATTATAAAACCAAGTTATACATACCTCGAGAATGGATTTCTTATGAGATCCATGGCAATGGATGAATCTTTGTCCTCATGTCATCATGATCATATGTTCTTGAACCAGAACATGATTTGTCTTCTTGGTGTACCTTTCATGTTAGTAGACAACATAAAACTCATACAACATCACAATGTGTTAGTACAAACATAAGTTTCATACTCCTAATAAATGAATGACTTCTATCATGCATTCATAATTTTATTAAGGTGATATGATAAGTCTAAAATCAAGATTGTACTAACCGTGATAACATGAAGACAAACATACCATAAACTTAATTATGAACAAATCTCAAAACATACCTTGATGAGCCATACCTGTCGAGATTACTTGTAAACTCTTTATGTAAGGCCTTAGCCTCATCTCCCTCTGAAACAGGAACTTCTTCACTTATGCAAGTGACCAATCCATCTTCTTCGAGGATCAACCCAATCCACTTGATTTGCAAGAACTGGACCTGGAGCTGGATATGGGTTTGTCAGAGAGACCCCAAAAATTCAAACTTTGAATTTCAAACTTCTGAAAGGATAGGAATATGCACCTTGATGAACTGATCAAACTGGTATATTCAGAATTTGAAGACTGCAAAGTTTTACTCCTCAATTTTGCCTTTGAAACTTCCAGATTCACTGAACGTGACCCTGAACTGGGGTTTGATGAAGCCCACTCTTCTACCCAATCAAAATGTTTGATCCAAAGCTCTAAGCTTCTATTTTTCTGAGGAGCTTCCAGCCGTGGTCACAGATTTCAAAAATTCCCATTTTTACAGAAGCCCTAATTTTCCACTTTTCTGATCAAAGTCCCGAACTAGGGTCTGATCAAACCCGGCCTTCTTCCCAACCAAAAATTCTGATCTTGGTCTCTAAATTTCTATTTTGATGATTAGCATCCAGCCGTGGTCTCCGATTACAAAAATTCCAACTTTCTTCAAAGCCCTAAATTCCGGAAGCCATGAATGAAGGTACCAAAAAATAATTCTGTTTTGACAGAAATATGTACCTGATTGTTTCTGGTGTAACTCCGAAATTTTTTATCCACAGGGTCTGAAAAAGTTTCTTGAGATAGCCTGACCTGTTATCTTTCCATCCTGACAGGTCTGACCTCAATTGGATTCTCTGAGAGAGAGTTATGCCAAATGTCGCAACGTGACCTGTTTATGGGATAAAACAGGAGAGCGAACTTGTACGGAGTTCCACGTGTCACTGGTTCAACTTCGGCCTCTGAAAAAGTTTTCTGAGATAGTACAGACTGTGTAATACCTGTCACTTTTTACGAAATTTCATTTGGAGCTTCCTAGCCCAAGATATGACCTTTTTCCCAAGGTCACCTGATTTTGACTCAGATCTGGAAGAGGCAGAAACCCTATATTGTACAGATCATAAATCACAAAGTACAACGAATTAGAGGTTGTCCTTTGGACACAAGATACCTGGAGATCTTAGCTTCGGCCTGTAACAATTTCAGATCCGAAAAATTCGCCAAAATGGATTTATAGTGAAAGTGCTACGATGACTGGTTTTTCCTATATCAAGCCCTAGCATCGTAAGTGCAACAAGTGTCATACATGCCATATCATGCCTTCTTTCAGGCTAGCTCTGATACCATGTTAAATTTTCAGAATTTACTTCAATATGATCTAGGATCTTAACTGAGAGAACAACATGTACAGCATATCTACAGCATATCAATCATGGAGACAATAATGCAAGCACACAAGAGACACAAAGATTTACTTGGGGAAAACCATAAAGGTGAAAAACCCCAATAACTTCCTCAGAGATAGATAGAGCAATGATACAACCAACCAATAGAGATAGCAATAACCTAGCAGCAATCCTCCTCCTCCATAAGTGCGCCTCTCCTCCTTGAGAGCATGTGTGAGAAGTGAGTGAGTAAATAGAGTGCCTCCCGCACTCTATTTATACTTGACTTGACTTGCCTTTTTACCTAACTCATGTCGGCTCGAACTTAACCACATAACATAATGCTGAGTGGGCCGACCCCCAATAGGGTGGTCTAATAACCCTTTGACCCACATGGCCGACCCCCAATAGGGTGGTCTAATAACCCTTTGACCCACATGGCCGACCCCCAATAGGGTGGTCTAATAACCCTTTGACCCACATGACTTATAGAGGGCCGACCCCAAACAAGGTGGTCTAATAACCCATCAAGTATAAGTTACGACACTTACAATATAAATGACGACACTTCCTTATAGAGGAATAATACCATCTCTATAGGAATACAATATACATATATGTGAAATACATTCCGAAGTTACATATACATCAACATTGTGCACGGGTTGTTCGATCATGGGGAGAACATTCTCGGGAGCAGCGGGGGCATTGGGATCATAGTATGTTATTTGGTCAATTTTGACCACACGTCCCTCATGTGGGAACATCATGATGTGGAAGACGGACGAAGCGATGACCTTCATAGCATACATGTAACTATGACCAAGTAAGAGGTCGTAATCAAGTTGTGCATTGATAACCTCTATATCGATTAGGACCGTTTTGCCCGCTAGCTGGATGGGAACGTTGGCCAAAAGGCCCTAAGGTTGGGCTGCTCGGCCATCGTAAGCTCTTAATGCAGTTCTTGATTGCTGTAGAGTGGGAGATCCAAGATTTTCCCAAACGAATGTCAACATAACGCAAGTGGAAGCACCTTCATCGATGATGCATCGATGGATGGTTAGGTTTCGAACTGATACCGAAACCTAGAAAGCTAGTGTCAAAGGCAAGCGTGGTTTGGCTTGGTCTAAGTCGAATGCCATCAATCTTGAGTCATTGGGATCTATTGCACTGATGGAAGATAACAACAATTTCCTCTGTGCAGGTGTAATGTCCGTTGTTAGGAATTTTTTTAAAATGGCAATTTTTCACTTTTTTTCCCTAGTTAGACCTTTGACTAGTTTTGATCTCTAGGTCCCAAATTTGCCCCAAATGATCCCAAATATTTTGATAAGGTATATGAATGATATTAGAACATAAATATGTGTCTCAGGGATGTCTTTGGACCTTTAAAATACTTCTGCAAATCCTCTTTCAATTCTGGTCAATGTAGGTAACTTTACTAGTGATTTCCCTTTGACTAGTATTGGTCTCTAGGTCTCAAATTGACTCAAAATCCCTTCAAATATTCAAGGAAGGTGTATGAATGATATTAGTACTTGAATATGATGTTTAGGGATTAAATATGGCCACCAAAATACCTCTGCAAACTCTCTTAAGATTCTGGACCAAGTATGCAATTTTACTAGTAATTTGGGGTTCAAATCCCCCTGGGGTAAGTACTTAAAATGGCTTCCCAGATGCCTCCAAAGCCACTCAAATTTATGAAACGAGGTATGTAATGTGTTAATTATGTTATTAAGGTCTCATATGCACCATTAATGGTTTATTACAACTGTTCTCACCCTCTCCCATTCAACTGCAAAAATCCCCAATTCGACCCTTGGGGAAATGGCACTATTTCACCTCCCAATACAACTAAACTGAGTAAAAATGCTTCAAATACTCAAGTACAGTACATGAAACTTGTATAAGACATCCATGGAAGTATATTGATCACAAATATATCAGATAATCATCCATTCATTCGAAATCATCAGCATTACATTGATTCACAACAAGGTAGTGGGGAAATGGCACTGTTCTTTCATTAAAATTGAGATTTATACATTTCTACTTGGAATTTCGACCTGAAAATTTCTGGAGATGAATAACAGAGTATTTACTTCATATTGAAAAAGAAATGGGGCATTAGAAGCTCCCCGAAAGAGTACAATATCTCACCAAAAACGCCCTCCCTCAAGGATCAAGAATATGCCATCAAAACTGGAAATGGTTGAAGGAGTGAGTTGCAATAGAAGAAAACATGAGCTGACCTATAGCTTACACCTGCAAATAAAGACTCCATTAAAGCTCCAAATGAAAGGTCTGAATGGCCTTTCCAATTACCAACTTGGATGGGAATCTTTCACCCTCAAAATTGGCTAAGGCAAGCAACTAGTCATCCACTAGCTCTCCCTCTTCACAAATGCAATTGCAAATTCTAAAAATGATCAAAAGCCATTATCATACTTCATTTCTACATTTTATAACCAACATTATCCTTCTAAGGGTCGAAATCCTCTCAATAGATTCAATAGATTTCCATTTAGGAAATATTCCACATTTGCCACTTGTCTCCTAGTTCCAACCTTCCATCTTCTCCCAAATTTGATTTTGAGTCTCTTTGGCTTCTCCAACTCCCAAATTCGCCTTCCTTGAGCCTATTTTTGGGGCTTACATGTCATAGTGGTCAGATTTCAAAGGTCAGGTTTGCAATTTGTCATAGTTGTCATAGATGCTCCATCATTGGTGTCATAGGGGCTAGGGAATCTAGCCCAAGTGTCCACAAACTTCCACTTTGACTCTTTATCTTCCATGGAGGTTACCAATCCTTCCCAATTCAACCTAATATTCTCAATGACATGTGTTATAACTTACCAACTCACCCAATATTGTTCACATTCCCATTAATTCGAATTTGCAAAAGAGAGATACCATGTATTATGAAAAATCAAGCTAGTGTGGGTCCCACATCCTCCATATGTCTCCAAAACCATTAGTCACCTAGGATTTCTCTTGAATTTATTTATTCACTCTATTTATTAAATACTTGAACCCTTCTAATGTCTAAACATCATTTATTATCCTCCTTATTCCAAATCCCAAAGCTTCCACCCCAAACCTAGGAAACTAGTAATTTTCCTCCTTGGCAATTATTTGACCCTTAACATCAATTTTACAAACTCTAATGAATATGGCTAATGTGACTAGGCCATTGTGACCCAATTCCAAATTTGGGACATGACAGCAGGACAGTTCTTTAGGAATTCCAAGGCAGACATAGCCGCGAGGGACTGTGTTAGATCTTCTACAATATTATAATTTGATGCGGCATGCGTGTTAGGATTGTTGTTGATCCGTCGTAGTGGGAAGCGGGGGGCTTTAGAGGCCCCATCACCCTGTGGCGGGGGTACACATAAGGGATGATATGTAGGAAGAGCTTTAGTAGTAGTGTCTACGGGGGTGGTTTCAAGGTTAGGTCTGTATTGATTTCGACGCATTTGAAGATTGACGTATGTTGATGACATCATGAGGAGATGATGGGTGCCCGAATCCATCTGTTGGTTTGTTTGTGTAGCATATGTGATTTGCTGAGGTGGTTGTGTGGTTCCTTGAGGAGGAGGTAATGGTTGGGTGTTTAGTACTCCTTGTATGGGCAAGGGATTTTGCAGCACCATGGGAGGTGGTTGGGGGTTGGGTTGTGCAGGAGGAGCAGCTTGTCCTTGGCGTTGGGCGTCGTCCGTCCAGAGTTGATGGGAACGATCTAAATGCGGACAATTGTGCGTATAGTGGCCGTAGACCCCACATATGGAACAAGGATGATTTGTTCGTAGATTGGGATTCTTGCCCTGACGAGGTGGTCTATCAGGGTTTTGGTTAGGTGGGGCGGCGTTGTTGTTATTGGGAGGGTTTGGTTGTTGACCGCCTTGGTCTTGAGGTTGGTTATTCCTACGGTTCCGTCCTCTCCCTCTGTTCTGTTGGCCTTGCTGGTTGCATTGAGCAGGCTGGTTTTGCTGTGGGTGTTGTTGGGCATAAACTTGCCCTTAGGGGTTGGGAGGATTTTGTGGCTGAGCAGGTGGTGAAGGTGTCGGCTGCGGGTAGTAACCGAGATGTGCTTGACGTTGATTCGATGCAGGTGGGGTCGACGGTGGATGATGAACTAGAGGAGCTTGTCGTTGCGCAAGTGGGGTTTGCGGGGGGTAGTACGCCGACTGAACTTGGGGGTGTGGATGTGCTAGCTGAGGAGGGTGTTGATAAAAGGTGGGTTGGCCCGCTGAAGGATTATAAGGTGAGTGTACATGGCCATAACAATGTTGTGGGAATGATGGTCCATGAGTATGAGGAGGTTGAATGACAAGGGCATGTGATGTAGTCGCTCCAGAATGGGACGTGGCACGCGAAAGATCAAGGCCAGAAGGAGTGGGCATAGTCGTGTATAGTTGGGTGTGTGATGCTACATTCCTGATGATGCCGTCGGTGGCATGCGATGCCCCTGGGGCATCGCTCCGAGAGGTGTCGGCGCGAGGGGCATCCGGTAAGATAGAGTATAGGTAGCCAGATTGGGCGTAGATAAGATCAAATTGTTGGGATTTGAGGATGGCTTCTTCCTCAGACTGAGGTCGCTTGGAGGTGAAATCCTTTGCGATGGTTGGTATGAGAGACTTCAGGAACCAGTCTAAGAAAATTCGGTTGTCCAACTTGATCTTACATAAAGTACGCCGTTTACGCCATTCATGGATGTGGTCCGTGATATGGGTGGCCGTATTCTGTCTACAAGATAAGAGGATCTCTACACCGGCATCGTAACGAACGGGTACCTGGAAGAATTGTAGGAAAGTGGAAGCAAGGGATGTGAACATAAGGTGGGTCCCGTGAGGTTGGTCAATATACCACTTAGCTGCAGCTCCAGTGAGGGTTCTTTGTAGTAGGTGGAGGTGAATGGAGTCGTCCACGATGGAGTTAGAGGAACACCACAAGTGGAAAGACATGATATGATTTTGGGGGTCTTCTCCTCCCTTTCCTTCAAATTTGGGTATGTCCGAGGGGAGTTTGGTGGGCATAGGGGGCCACGTAGGATCATGTCTTATAGGATCATTAGTCAACCTAGCCAAGGCGGGGAGGTTGAGACTGACCATGAATGGAAAACTAGCAGGAAGATGTGTCGGGAGGGGGGGGGGTGTTTCCCGTGGTGACGATGGTGTGGCCACTGCCCCCAATGTGTGGGGCAATGGTGGGGTTGCCGCCCCCAATGTTTGGGGCAACGGTATGGGACATAGTGGCAATGGTGGGGCCGCTGCCCCCAATGTTTGGGGAAACGGTATGGGCCATAGCGACAATGGTGGGGATGCTTCCCCCAATGTTTGGGGCAATGGTATGGGCCATAGCGGAAATGGTGGGGCCGCTGCCCCCAATGTTTGGGGAAACGGTATGGGCCATAGCGGCAATGGTGGGGGCGCTGCCCCCAAGTATGCTACTGGTCACTAGAGGATTTGTATTGGTGACCAATCCACTCCCTATAGGAATGGATGTGGTGGCAGGAATGTTAGGCGTAGATGACATGACAGGGATAGAGGTTGTTATGGTATCCGGGTGGTTGTTGAGTCCAGCGCTGACCATCCCGCCAAAAAAAGGGGTTGGACGTCATACCAGTTAAGGGGATAGATGGAGCGATGTATGTGTTGTATTCTGGTTCCGAGTTGGATGAGGTATAAGGAGCGTCCGGGTCCGGCGACGAGGCTCTACGTCGGTGGCGAGGAGAGCCAAGTAAACTGTGCTACGGGGGTTGGCCCTGTTGGCACCGGGACTGTATTTGGGACTCAATGATGACGATGAGGGTATTCCGGGTGAGGTGTGGTGAGTGTAAAGCTCAAAACATCCTAGTGCAACTGCGTGTGCGCAAGGAGAGTGTAGGAAATACGACACTCAGGCAGACAATCAATGCTCAAAACGCGTGTTGCAACAGCTGTGCTGCAATCACACAGAGCTACAAAAAATGGTCAAAATACCAACAGACAAAGGCTCTTAAAAAGTGAAAAAAGGTGTACTCACTAGACTCAGGGGAGGTAAGGGAGCATGCAAACGCCTAACTAAAAGGTATGTTGATTCGACCTAGATGTATCCTCTGCAGGGTGATGAAATCCCAGTCAGACAATATGAAAAGTTGAACCAAAGGCCAATGATATCCCCCTACCAGGAGGGACACCGGGTAGACAATCCTAGAAGAAAGGAAACTAAGATACCCCATTCATGACACGTCCAGAAAGGTGAATCTGTGGCTCTAGTCCTATCACCGTGTGGGCCTAAAAGGAATCACCACACGCGGATTACGAGTAGGTAGCCTTCGGTGACTGAATGGATTGTGGGATTCCACTCAGGCCTCCGAAACCAGTCTCGCCACTTCAACCCTCCTAAGGGAGAGGCCTTTCTGAAAAATTGGTCGTAACCGTGTCAAAAAATACTAGGGGATTTTGGCACCCTATATGACAACAACTATGTCTCAGATGGAAGCGACAAAGGGGTGTTATTTGGATACCTATCCCCCTTGTCCTACCTAGCTATCAAATTCTTCTGTGTTCCCCAAGTGGGTTAAAAGTTGGTTGAGTTAAGTAGTTTTTTAGGGCTCATTTGAGTTAGGTGACAGAGTGTGTGCAATGATAATGTTGGTGGTTAACTAGCAAATAAAAAGATGGTATTTAAATGCTAGAAAAATGGAAACAATGCTGGAAACTGAATGCTGACTCAAAGACTTGAAACATAATTTTTTTTTTTTTTTAAACAACTAAAATTGAGAAAAAGTGGAAATCAAAATGCAGCTAAGGCTTGTTCAATGCCATGTGCAGTGCGACTTTTTCTCTAAAATCCATTACTCTTTCTTTCTATTTTTATGCTATTTTGGGAATTTGGTGCATAACAATTTGTTTTCAATGATATATTTTTAGAGATAAAGAATAACATCTTCCAAATCCCATGGATGTTCTTCTTTTGTACTATAATCATTGTTAAAGAGCAAGGTCTGAGTGTTTTTCAAAATGAAATCTTCTACTGCAGATCCAACAACCTCAAGATTGGAGTATTCTTGGGAAGAGTAATTTCCAATGAGCAATAGGGAAACATTTACAATCTTATCTCCTTCTTCTTCCTAAGCATTAAGATCTAGATTATATATGGGTGGTGTATCCTAATACATTCTCGCAATAGATGGGTCAAAATCCTTTGAAGAATCATAAATCACTGAGAGACACCCGTGTAAATTATTCTTGCATCAACCAATTTCCTCGAGTGGCTAGTTTGGTTTGGGTCGTGGACTATTTTCCTCTCTAAGTATTTCAACCACATAAACACTAATGTAACTTGATATTTGATCTATGCATGAGCATTTGAATTAAGGTAATGAAATTGTGTGAATATACTATATTTTCAATCATGGTGTCAGAGTTCCTATAAATATTTCTCCTTGTTGTTGACCAAGATCCCTATCTTGTGTCATTGTGTGCAATGGAGGCACTACAAGGAAAAGGCCTTGTAGCGAAGGTTGTAGCGGATGCTCCTATAAAAAGATCCCAAATATACTTTTATATAAGAGGAGACCTTTTATACATACAAAATGCACCATTGCGTAATCGACATGAACACACCGGTGCAGACATAAATCATGTGGCACGGGATTCAGAAACACAATAAAGGGAAAGCAAATCTAAAATTCTACAACCGGTGGTGCGTTTATATTACTCAAGTGCATCGGTTCAAAACCGATTTGAAAGCACTGAAGTAGGGTAAACGGATAGTGGAGGGCACCAAATTAAATTAATTTTTTATTTTTCATTTTCATTTTCGGTGCGATCGTTCTAACTAACAACACTTGGGCGTTCAAGATTTGGGTGCACTGTATTAGGGTTAAAAAAATACCAAATAAAAAACCACAGATTAGATTTTTTTTTGTTTTTAATTTACATTTCCAGTGCAGTTGTTCTCCCTAACCGCACCATGGTGTTCAAGTTTCAGGCGCACCGTGAAATGGTTACATAAAAAATTTACCAAATTAAAAAAACCACCTATTAGATTTTTTTGTGTTTTTAATTTCCATTGTCAATGTTGTTGTTCTCAATAACACATCAGGGTGGTAGAGTTTTGGGTGCACCCGGCTAGGGTTAAATTTAAAAAAAAAAACAAATTAAAAAACCACATATTAGTTTTATTTTTTATTTTTTATTTTCTTTGGGGGGTGCGCAAGTTTTCACTAACTGCACTGGGGCATTTGGGTTTCGAGTGCATCATAACAAGGTTAAATAAAAAAATTGTCGAATTGAAAAAACCATTTTTACCATCTATGCAGTGCTTTTTACCCCCATGAGAATCGGTTTTGTACCTTCCCTGCTCAAATGCCTTGCCATTGATTCTCCATGTGGTGGCATTGGTCGCTTCCATTGCTTGTTGAGTGGACTTTGAATTTTTCCAAAGTGTAGGAAAAATTTGAAATTTTGTGTACATTGCAACCATGCCTCCCCTATGCACAAGTGACCAGGTAAACTCTTTGTTACCTCCTCATTTGAATTTTTAGTGGATTAACAATTAAAATTGAGCTTTATTTTCCCTTATTTAAAAACAAAAATAAAAAAACTTGCGCGGTTGTTCAACTCGCACTGCTAAATGGTGCATCCTGTAAATTTACAGTGTGCATTGTGACCAATGCATTTGTATGTGTAGCACACCGCAACCACAATGCGCTCTAATGTCATAACACATCGCTAAACTAAATTATAAAAAATATTCACAACGTTAACTGATGCGCATTCTAAACAAGAATGCACCGACAAGAAAGTGCGCTGATGTTTAACAAGCGCACCGTGATCTTGATAAAAAAAATGATAAAACTCACAAAGAGATGCTCCTACTACGGTGTGCTCTATAAATATTTGTGCACAGTTTATGGTTCGATTCTGTGTCCACAATGCATGGGTGTGTCCTATTCATGGACAAACCGCCACACTAAATCTATTTAAAAAAACCACCACATTAATTGGTGCACTTTGTTAAGATGTCTGCACCAAACAGTCGGTGCGTTGACATGTAATAGGTGCACCATTTTGTCGATAAAAAATAACTGTAAAACTCAAAAAGTAGTGCTACTATAACGATGCGCTTTAAAAAGTCTCGAGCACTGTTAATTGTGCTCAGACATGTCAAGACTGCACCAGTGCTTCCTATTGATGGAAGCATAGTTTCTAATTTTTGCAACATAGTACCGATGCATTTTAAAAGCATACACACACCAATGTGTTGTCCATAAAAGCGCATTGTTGAACTAAATATATTTAAAAAATCACCCCATTAAACAGTTCACTTTGTTGACATGACCACACTGATACTTCAGTGCACTGACGTGTAACGGGCGCACCGTTATGCCAATAAAAAATAATTCTAAAACTAAAAAATAGGTGCTCCTATTATGGTGCACCTTAAACAGGTTTGAGCACCATTGACAATGCGCGAACGTGTTGGTACCACACCGATGCTTTCTATTGATGGAAGCACCATTTTTACGATTTAGAAAATATTGTCGGTGCATCTTAAAAGCACACACACACCAGTGTGTTGAATGTAAAATTGCACCATTTTTCTTTAAAAACTAAATAGGCACATGGTGTGTTAGGGTCCCATGTAGCACATCGTTCATGATGCTTCTATCATTATAACACACCGGTTACCCATATGATTTAAATTTTAGTTTACTTTATTTACGTAACCGGTGTGTTTGTTTTATTTTAGCGTACCATGTGCAGTGTGCTTGTGTTACAACAACACCGATGATGGTGCATTACTATAATTTAAGAGCATTGCTTGTCAAATTCATTTATTTTGAGGAAAAAAATTATTTGATTTTAATAAATAACATGCTCATTTAATTAAATTTTAAATGTTATTTTATGTTTATTTATGAGACTGATCAATGTTATATGTGAATCAGAGACGTTGGCAGCGAGAGGCTAATCAGCAGCAGCATGAAGGAGTTGACCAACACAATTTTGTGCACCAGTGGGAGGTTAGAGAGAGGGAGAGGGATTTGTACCCTCGCCCCATTACCGATTAGACACAAGACCTATTGATGGTTGTTGGCCTCCTGAATTTCTATAATTAGGAGGCTACATCCCTCAATGGGAACTCAACTTTTTTGATACAGTTGATTCATTGTTGGGATCACCACAGACACGCCTTTCACATTGGCCCTGATCATTGGTTCTAGACCACTAAGGAGGACATTTACTTAATCCTTCAGATATCCAAGAGAGGGAAGAATTTTCCCCAATTCCCTGATGTGTCAGCTTGTGTTGTAGTAGAGAGTCAGCTCACTTACTCTCAGAGATATATCGCTGACCACGTCACTTACCTTGTTGATATTCAACTACACATCGGAAAACTACAGATTTATACTTTCGGTGGACAGGATGTTAGGTTCCTCTCACTTATGATGAAAACCATCATGCACCTCACAACTGATGAGAAACACATTAGTTTCCCTCTTTTATTTTATGTAGATTCTCTAGTGCGGATACCTAGATGCATTATGTGGTCCACCATTTTTTTGCAGCAGTTTTTCTTTGCTTTGGATCGATGTCGTGCAGATATTCATGGGAGGGCCAACTTCCCTTTTGGTTCAGAGATTTTTATTTTTTATGTTTTTAGAGGATTCCATCCATGACTCCATCATTTGATCATCTCCCTCCCGATGATGGAGATGTGTATGCACATGTGGGGACAAATGATGCTCAAGAGGGGCAGCCCGAGTCCCCAACTAGGATCGCATTAGAGGTGTTAAAGATGCTAGCCATCGACGAGGACCATGCATTGGACCTTGTTCCATATCTGTACATGGGGTTGGACTGGAGAGCATGTCCCAACATCTTTTTCACCTAGGTTGAGCCACCGAATGATAGAGGTAATATTAACGTTGTGTTTAAATTAATCCAGTTGCATTTTATTGTCTTACTTAATGCATATGAAATGTATTATAAATTGTTTTATTGCATCGTTTAATGAAATTATCTAATTATTGTTGTGTACTATATATTTTGCAAACATTGGCACATTCAAGGGGGAGGGGACTCCACCCATTTGGGATGATGAGGATACGCAGGAGCTCAAGGTACCTGCATTACCTAGACACAGTCTACAACATAGTACAAATGATAGGTTTTGATAGGATGTGGCAGACAGGTTTTCCACATTGTTGGCTCGATGGGGAATCCATCCTATAGGGGTACAAGAGATCATCTAAGACCTTGATCTTGCAAATTTATGGAGGATACTTCCTCGTGATTTAAGGTCTTTGATGTGGTATGTCATCGGTGCATCCATCATTCTAAATTCTTGGAGGCCGAATTATTCTACGTCATCTGATGATGGTAACGATCCTCATTCTCCTCCACCTCCTCCTCCTCCTCCTCCTCACCATGACGGAGCCTCGACATTGCATGATACACCTCCTCCTTCTCTGGCTCACCATGATGACTAACTAGTATCTACTCCTCCACACCTAGCTGAACCACCACCATCTCTGACTCATGATCCATAGGTCGACTAACTAGCCTCTCCTCCTCACCGACCTGACCATCCACCATCTCCTAGGATCCAGATACGACGGTCATAGTGGGTGAGTTGATACACCATGAGGGAGATATCCTCCATGTTGCTCTCTTTGCTGCTATCTTTCTTGACAAAGGTATTGATGCCTCTGTCTCTTCTAGTGGAGGTGTCGATGCCTCTGGATTTGTTGGAAGAGGTATGTTAAATGGTGTTTGTTAGATGTGTGCATGATGCATGTTATGTTAGATAATTCAACTTGTGTTTAGTTAGATGTTATTATTAGATTTGTGTGTTAGATGATGTTTAAATCTGTTAAATGTATATGTTAGAGGATGATAGGTAATGTTTACATGTATTTGTTAGGTGATGTTTGATGTGTATGTTATATTATGTTATCTATTTGTTTATGTGTATGTAAGATGGTGCTTATGTTTGATAGGTGATGATAGATGTGTATGTTAGACGATGTTTATGTTTAGTAAGTGGTCATGATGATGATGATGATGATGATGGTACGTTACATGATGTTAGGTGATGGTGGTGGTGGCCATTGATTTGATGATCACATTGTAATATTTTTGTATTGTTATGTATATATGGACTTATCATTTTATGAACTCAATGGACTATCAATTTATTTTATGATATTTATCTTCATGGGTATGATGTATTTTGTTTATGTTGATGAGTATGATTCATGTCTCTAATGCAATTTTATTTATTTATTTATGTATTTATGTTGATGTCTTTTATATTAGCTATAATTATAATTACGAATTGTGCACAATCTCATATGTAATTGCAAGTTACAATCTCGGCTATAATTACAATTTACAATCATTATTACAATTTCACAACTACAAATTACAATTACAATAACAAATTACTAATTAGGTTTACAAATTACAAATTGGACAATTACAACTACAAATTTACAATCGCAAATTGCGACTACAATTACAATCAAATCCTACAAACTGCAATTACAAATTTGCAATTATGTTTACTAATTAATTCACAAATTATAAAATTGCAAGATTGCAAAATAATTTACGAAATTGCAAAATTACAATTAAAAAATACAAACTTGTAAATTTACAAATTTCAGTTTCAACTACAAGTGTGCGGTCAATATTCTTACAATTGCAATTTTGCAATAACAAGATACATAGGGCAATAAGAAATGGAAATGCCAAGTTCATAGTGATTTTGATAAGGAGAAAGAGGAACTAATATATAAATATAAGTAAAGTTTCCGGTTACATTATTAAATGTGGCCATGTGAAAAGGAAATTATGTTCTTTCCTCGCCTTCTATTTATCACAAATTTTACAAAATCAATTATCCCAATCTATTGTTTTTTGGTTAGATTATTGAGTAGTTTCATTATGGGGGTTATGAGTCCCATTGGTTCTATTTTTGACATTATTATTTTGTTCTTTGTGCGCATAAAATTGGAAAAATAGTTTTGATTATTAAATTTACAATTTATAAAATCTTTGTAGTATCCATGTTCCTTTTATTAATCATTTCACTATTGTCCTCCTATTTTAAATGACAATTTAAATTGATGCCTATGTAGGGTGATACAACCATAGAAAATAAGATGATATTTTTTCTCTTAGGTTTAATTATCATAATCATGATTTTATCCATCTTAATGTTAAGTTTACAAAAATTGTAAAATGATTGAGGAGGTTGAGTTTCTTATTCATGAAGGGATTTGAAAGTTTAAATATAAAATTGTTTAAAAACATCCGGTAATCAACTTTCCATTTCCACCGTCATAACATGAAAAATAAACAATATAATTAGAGAATTAAATATAACAATAATAAAATGATATATCAACATTGTAAATGATGAAATAAAACATGTACATATCACTATTTGTTGCCATCACCCTGATTATCTTCCTCGCTTGGCATGATAGCATTGTTGTTCTCGAAAATATGTTTAGATATAGGGTCATGTCTTAATACAAACCACCAATCCCTATCCAACACATTCAGGTAAAAAACACTTGGTTGCAGTGTTTTGGGAACACAAGGCTCCTTAATTTCACCCCACATCTTTCTAGAGTTGATACATATCATCCCACTATCACGATCTTCCTTTACATTATTCTTGTCAAATGTGTCCCACCACTTGCACCTAAAAATAACACATTGGAAAGATGAGAATCCCAAAGATGATCAAGGATGCAAAAGGAAAGGTCATTTCTTCATTTCAACCATGTTAAGTTTAAACCAAATAGACTAGCAGGATCACTGAAAGAAGCATAATCACAAGATAGACACAATATTTACCCTGGGAAACCCTCATGGGGTAGAAAACCCAGCAAAGCTTTCCTCAATAAGATGATTAACCAAAATACAAGATGTGCTCCCTCCTTCTAATCCTCCTTAGCAGATCTCCCAGACAAGTGCACCACTTTCCACAAGTGAGTGAGTGATCTAATGAGGAGTTCACCTCCTCTATTTATACACACTCCTGACCACCAAAAAATACCTAATGGGGCCGACCTCTCCTGGAGAAGTCTAATAACCCCTAAAACCCAACTTTAGGGCCGACCCCCACATGGTGGGTCTAACAACCCTAGTTACAACAATTCTTCGGAGGAATAAACATCTCCGGATACATAATAAAATCACATCGGAGGGATGGAACATCTCCGGAATAAATAATGTACAAATATAATATTCTTAGAAGTTACAATATTCAACACTCCCCCTTAACGAGAAGGATATTATAACAACATCTGCAGGAGCAAGGAGTCATTTACTACATCATCTATATATCATCGGAAGCTTTCTTCAATTCATCATCATCAGTAACTTGACCAGTTATTGGAACATCAGCATCATCAGAGTTGATTGTACTCAATCGTCAGCATCGTCATAATAGCATCGTCAACACGCGATCAACAACATCGTCATCATACGATCATCAGCATCGTCATTGCACAATCATCAGAATCGCCATCACACGATCATCAGCATCGCCATCACATGATCATCAGCATCGTCATCGTCATCGTACGATCATCAACATCATCATTGCACGATCATCAGCGTCGTCATCGTCATCGTACGATCATCAGCATCGTCATCGTACGATCATCAGCATCGCCATCACTCGATCATCAGCAGTTCTCTATGTCCAGTCATGTACCTTTTGAACCGAAGTCCAGGGACGATCCAGTCCTATCATGTTCTCGGAGACCACATGTCTACGGCTCAGTTTACAGGACCAAAGTCCAAGGATGATCCAATCCTTACCGTACATTTAGGACAGCGTCCAAGGATGACTTAATCCTCAACCGTTCATTTAGGACCACGTCCAAGGATGAATTAATCCTCTACCGTACATTTAGGACCACGTCCAAGGATGACTTAATCCTCCACCGTACATTTAGGACCACGTCCAAGGATGACTTAATCCTCCACCGTACATTTAGGACCACGTCCAAGGATGACTTAATCCTCCACCGTACATTTAGGACCACGTCCAAGGATGACTTAATCCTCCACCGTACATTTAGGACCACGTCCAAGGATGACTTAATCCTCCACCGTACATTTAGGACCACGTCCAAGGATGACTTAATCCTCTACCGTACATTTAGGACCACGTCCAAGGATGACTTAATCCTTCAACCGTGCATTTAGGACCTACGTCCAAGGATGACTTAATCCTTCAACCGTGCATTTAGGACCTACGTCCAAGGATGACTTAATCCTTCAACCGTGCATTTAGGACCTACGTCCAAGGATGACTTAATCCTTCAACCGTGCATTTAGGACCTACGTCCAAGGATGACTTAATCCTTCAACCGTGCATTTAGGACCTACGTCCAAGGATGACTTAATCCTTCAACCGTGCATTTAGGACCTACGTCCAAGGATGACTTAATCCTTCAACCGTGCATTTAGGACCTACGTCCAAGGATGACTTAATCCTCCATCGTCCATCTAGGGCTTCATTCTCGAAGACTTACGTCTACGGCTCTTCTTTCGGACTGAAGTCCAGGAATGATCCAATCCCTTCACATGTTCATCAAGAACTTCATTTTCGAAGACATACGTCTACGGCTCTTCTTTTGGACTGAAGTCCAGGAATGATCCAATCCCTTCACATGTTCACCAAGAACTTCATTTTCGAAGACATACGTCTACGGCTCTTCTTTCGGACTGAAGTCCAGGAATGATCCAATCCCTTCACATGTTGTATATCAAAAACATGTATCCTCATCATCAAAACATGTATAACCATGACATGTATCATCATCATCAAAACATGTATAACCACAACATGTATCATCATCATCAAAACATGAATAACCACAACATGTATCATCATCAACAAAACATGTATAACCACAACATGTATCATCATCAACAAAACATGTATAACCAAAACATGTATCATCATCATCAAAACATGTATAACCAAACATGTATCATCATCATCAAAACATGTATAACCACAACATGTATCATCATCAACAAAACATGTATAACCACAACATGTATCATCATCAACAAAACATGTATAACCATAACATGTATCATCATCATCAAAACATGTATAACCATAACATGTATCATCATCATCAACAAAACATGTATATCCAGAACATGTATCATCATCATCAAAACATGTATACATCTATCATCAAAACTAACATCAAAAGCATGTATACATCTATCATCAAAACTAACATCAAAAGAAAGAATATAAGAGTCCTAAATCTAAATAATTCTAGGTAACTAAGTGCAGTAAATAGGTGACCTCATCATTGATGAGATAGACTTGATGTCGGATACTGTGCTACTCCCCCTTTCGAGGAAGGTCCTTCTGAACTACACCAAGCTTGTCTCGGAAGTGTTCAAACTTTACTCGACTTAGAGGTTTCGTCAGGATATCAGCAATTTGATCCTCCGTGCTTATATACTCGAGCTTGATAGCTCCTCTCTGCACCATATCTCGTATGTAAAAGTAACGGATCTCGATGTGTTTTGACTTATCGTTAAATACAGGATTTTCAGTCATCTTGATGCAGCTTTGATTATCACACATGATCACAGTGGGATCCATTTCTAAGTCAAACACTCCAGATAAAAGTTTCCGAAGCCATACTGCTTCACAGCTAGCAGAGCAGGCAGCTATATATTCTGCTTCAGCAGTACTGAGGTCCACACTAGATTGTTTCTTGCTGAACCATGAGATCATGGCAGATCCAAGACCATAACATCCGCCTGAAGTACTTTTTCTATCTGAGACATTACCTGCCCAATCAGAATCTGAGTAACCATGTAGTTTGAGTTCATGACCTCTAAGATAAAATAGGCCAAAATCTAATGTACCTTTTAGGTACCTCATTATATGCTTTGTAGCTATTAGGTGAACCTTTCTGGGTTCTACTAGCAATTGACTTAGGGTATTTACAGCAAAGCATATATCAGGCCTAGTATTGGTTAAGTACATTAATGATCCAATGATCTGTCTATATAGAGTTATGTCCACTAATTCTGATGAATCATTAACTAATAACTTTAAGTTGGAGTCCATGGGAGTGGCCTTGGCTTTACACTCCAACATATCAAATCTTTTGAGAATCTCCACAGTATACTTACCTTGATTTAGAAAGATTCCTTTTGGTTCTTGCCATACTTCTAAGCCTAAGAAGTAATGCATTAATCCGAGATCTTTCATCTCGAATTCTGAAGAAAGCTTCTTCTTGCTTTCAATAATTTGTTTCTCATTTCCAGTTAGAAATAGATCATCTACGTATAACAGCAATATAACTGGTTCATCATCCATCACTTTGAGATAAAGATTTGGGTCAGCTTTACTTTTGGTAAAGCCCATGCTAGTTAGGAAATTGTCAATCCTTCCGTACCAAGCTCTGGGAGCTTGTTTCAACCCATATAATGCCTTCTTCAAATTGCATACATGAGTTCTTCCATCATTAACCTCAAACCCTTGAGGTTGCTCTATGTATACTTCTTCTTCAATTACACCATTCAGAAAAGTTGTCTTAACATCCATTTGGTGTAATTTCCACTTCATCATGGATGCAAGTGCCATGATAGTTCTGATTGAAGTATACCTAGCAACTGGTGCAAATGTTTCTTCATAGTCAATTCCCTCTTTCTGAGAGAATCCTCTGGCTACAAATCTTGCTTTATATTTTTCGATGCTTCCATCCGCGGCATGTTTTATTTTAAAAATCCATTTGGAAGAAACCACACTCTTATCTTTCGGTTTGGACACACTCCTGACCACCAAAAAATACCTAATGGGGCCGACCTCTCCTGGAGAAGTCTAATAACCCCTAAAACCCAACTTTAGGGCCGACCCCCACATGGTGGGTCTAACAACCCTAGTTACAACAATTCTTCGGAGGAATAAACATCTCCGGATACATAATAAAATCACATCGAAGGGATGGAACATCTCCGGAATAAATAATGTACAAATATAATATTCTTAGAAGTTACAATATTCAACAAACCACCAAGCTTAGATGTGTGTTACAAGTTCTCAATACCTCTGGTGGATTTGACCGAGGAATGTTTCTTATAGTTTACCGTTAATCATCATGATCTCCTAGAAAGTTGGTTAGTAAACAAGAAGATTTTCAGAACCATTAAGTTAGGGATCTACCCCACAAATTATTTGAGGAATCCCTACAATATTATTGTGGAATTAATAAGTAGGCTCTACGGTGAATGAGATGACACGTAATTTAGAGAATCTTGTGTCCCTCTAATTCACCAAGTTACATGGGTTGGGACAATTTGCAATTGGGATTCTACATTATCAGCTTCCCCAAATTAAGTTATCTATAGGGACAAGTGCATAGCCATAGGTATTCGACCATCATTCTACACATCTTCATATTTTTTGGACATGGCGTGTGTCTCCAATATTTTCCCAGAGATGGGATGGCATTGGTATCCTAGTGAGCCAAATGTTCATGTATATTGTTAGATGATTTGGGAAGATAATTTTAGAATCACTATACCAGAATCTTTGAATTATTTGCAATGCCCATGTACAAGATAATATTTTGCTCACCTTCACATTGTATGAAAAATATATCCATGAAGGCCATCAATGAGATTGGGGATTGATATGTGATAGAAAAAGTAACCTGCATTAGAGTCTTCAAAGCCATGGAAGTCTGAAATTTGCTATCTAAATTCATACCAAAGAAGTTGGTGCTCCAAGAAGTTTCCTATCAAAAATTCTTGAACGTAGTAGGTGCAACACTTTCTTGTGACAATAAGGCTTTATGGCCACCTCTTCCATTCTTTATACGAGCATATGTCATCATTTATGTTTAAGACAAAAAGGAAGATGTAGAATATCTTGAGATATTCCACTTCGAAGAAGAAATATTCATGAGACACGACCCACTATAAGTAGTCTACCAACACTACCATGCCTATAGGTACAAATGGCCTTATCAAGACAAAGTATGGCAAGTGGAATACATATACTATATATTTACATCATTGGATAAGGTACCACTACGAATCAACAGTAAAGGAAAAGGATTTTCCAATAAAAGGAAGAAGGAGTTAGAAAAAGATAAATTTCAGAGATAAGTAGTTGCAACATCTGCATCTAAAGAAGTAGGGCTATAATACAAAACTTGATGTCTTATATATGGCTTGAACTGAAGCACAATCTCAAGGATCTAAGTTCAAACAGGAAGCAAAATCCAAGACCATACAAGAAGTTGAATCCGAGGCAAAGGTGAGAGAAGAAACAAAGAAAAAGAAGGATGTGGAATTTGAACAAATGGACATTAGGTCCTCTAAAATGGGTATCTCAAGACTCATTTATACTAGCCATCACAAGTGGTCACTTTTCCCTCTAGGATTTGGGACTAGGGAATTTTACTTCTTTTACTTCATCAAAATATGAAGTTGTTGCATTACTAGACTTATTTGTCTTTGACCAGAAAAATGGATGTTTCGTGAGGCAAACACAAAAGAGGCTCAAGTTTCCTAAATTCCTAAAACTCACAGTCACCACCGATACATTGATGACCATAGAGGTATACATTGATCCAACAACCAAAACGTATGCATGGGATTCTTTCATGTAAGCAATCAAACATAATGTTTATAATATGATGAAGGAAATGAAAGAGTACAGGTAGAAAATAGCCACACTTGAAGGGAAGGTGGCCTAATTCAAAGAAAACTCCAATAGTGTGACTGACTTCCAAGATTACACTTTTGAACTCCAAGATCAATTTAACTCTATGCAAAGATCGATGTACAAAGACCTCTATGAGCTTCAAAGATACACCTTTTAATTCCCAACTTTCCTTAGACACATCCAGGATAAGGCGTCGATCCTACAAGGATTTCAAATAGCTATGGATGGCCTAAACAAATGGTAGGAAGAAGAAATAACTACCTTAAAAATAGGCATTACCAATTCTTTGAACAACTACAAGTATTTTCACCCAATAGTTGAAAAGGTGATAGAATAATGCCATTTACCCCATTTAGGGGAAATGAATACACCACATACTTCAAAAGACATTTCGAAGGATCTTGAAGAGGTTATTAGAAGAAAAATGATTTCCATAAGGATTACATCAAAGGTGACCAAGAATGTATTAAAATAGTATATTGCAACCCTCTTTAGAGAGATCAATTTAATCAACTCCTACCTCAACACACTAAGAAGAGGAATGGGTCCCATGTCAAAGGAATCAACAAATTATGAGGTTACCTTGGAAGAATTAAATTTTAGATGCATCATAGGAATTTCCTCTCAATATGAAGTATCGTATACCTACTTAGATGACAAATCCTATGTTTGTCTAAATCCAAAGGATCCCATCTTAAAATATTCTCTTAAGAAAAGGACAAAAGAGTCATAACAGCCAAGAAGTTAACTCAAACAACCTAAATGAAGTTATAAGCTATATGTATAAAATAAAGGAGATAAGAAATAAGGGATTTTTGCATCTTGAACTTTTGTAAGCTCTTTAAGCTTGATAAAGAGAAGCCTTCAAGTCAAATATCTTAGGAGAAGTTTGATTTTCTTGTTGTGGGTTCTTAACCGTTTCTATTGAATGTCTTCTTCCAGAATCTACATAATATTTTGTTACTTCTATTATAGACTATTTTGTGTGACAACATATACTCTTAATTTAGTTTCATGTTATGTTTTCTATGAGATTATGAATGAAAAGTTGGTAACAATGATGCAGCGCTAGCATTTTCTGAACTTCAATTTCTATTTATGGTAAATTGTTTACAATTCTATATTTGTTTCTTGAATATCTTTCTATTCCAAGAATATGTGCATACTTGTAAAAGAAATCTTGTATTTACCTGATAATCACTTGCTCCTAGCTAGGATAAGCATAGTAGATTGCATCCTGCATATTGGATATAGAAACATATTGCATACTACATTCTACTTTCATTTACATATTAAAATAGTAACAATTTCCAGGACTGAATCCATATAGGTTCCCTATTCAAAATGGTGTGAGGTCTAATTAAGACTTTACATCAGGAAGAACTGATGTTGTTGAAGTGCACACTTTAACTGCATCAACACCTTACAAGTTGAGAATAAAGTGTCAGTGGAAGGTAATCAAGAGAGGAAAATAGTGAATGAAAAAAGTATATTTGGAATTGGAAATGCTAGTAATTTGTTGAAAGATTAATGTATCAATCAAAGAAAGATGTTGAATGAATAATTCCTTCCAAATATCATGCCCTAGCTGATATGGATAAAGAATGCATTAATATAATGCAAAATTGAGAATTTTGGAAGGTTGTAACTTTTAGCTCTGAGATAATAAAAAAATAAAAATAAATAAAAAATAAAAAATAAAAAATGAGCATGGTTATAGTCATTAGAAAGCTTATCCACAAGGGAAAAAATGTGAATGATCATATTCTAAAGTAGTGTTTTAGATATTCCTAAAAAAATTAATAAAAAGGTGCTTGTAGCCCTGATTTGCAAAAAATTAATATGGGTAGTTTCGAAAATGCATGAAAATTAATTTCATAATTTTCTCAGTATGTAATGCAACTAAAAAATATGATTATATGAACACTTTTGTAGATATAGTATCATAATGAGGACATTTAAGGGTCAACATTCAATATAATGCATTTATAAATCCTTTGGTGTTGATTGGGCCATGAATACTATCACCACGGATGATGCATAGGATCCTAACACAACTGAAACATATGCCATGGGAGAAAATATACATGTTGATAATGCAAAGATAAAATCTAATGGCCAAAGAAACAAAGTAACTCCTCTTTATATTGCAAATACCATCAGAAGTCTAAGAGTGGAGTTGCAAAGCAGATAAGGAAAGGCTCATTAGAGCACAAGAAGAACATAACCAATTGAATGCAACCATGCTTCAAAGCTTGACAGACATTCAAGGGAAAATGCACCATGGGAAAGGAAATCAAGATAAGAGTGGAAGTAGCTCAAGGAGGCATTCTCACAAGAGGTCCCATAGCTCAATAAATATTTCTAGAGATAAAACATATACTTCAAAATTCTCTTATAGTGAGTCCTCTACCTTTAAGGCCTCCACTAAGCATTCAAGCTCTTCATCTCATTGGAATAAGAGGAAGACTCCTTTCAAGATCAACTCACATGGGGAATTTCGAAAGGCCAAACCTCCTACCTTTTCTAGTGAAGTGAAATCTTGGCAATAAGTTGAGGCTTGGATTCTTGGGACGAGAAAGTATTTCCAAGTACGTGACTACTTCAGAAACATGAAGGCAAGGGTGTCCATATCTCATTTGAATGGTAAAACATCAATTTGGTGGGATCACCTTAGGAAAATGAAGAAGCTTAATTTAAGGAAGATTGTTTGGAAATAATTCAAGAAGTACTTCAAGGAAAAGTGTCTCTCTAGTAGGTACAATGATGATAAGATCAAAGATTTTCATGAGTTAAAATTGGTACAAATGACCATGGATGAGTATGTGAATAAATTCTTGGAGTTGTTGAGGTATGTTAAGTATATCAGAGATGATAAAGTGAAAATTCAATGTTTACTAAGTAGACTAACTCACTCATTCAAGGAAAAAATTGAGTTTGATGAACCTCAAACTCTAGATAAAACCATATGGAATACCAAGTATTTTTATGATCGAAACAAAAGCAGGCCAAAATTCCAGAAGGCACGGAAGGATAAGAAGAAGGAGAAGTTTGACCAAAGAAAGAGGGGATTCAAGCCTCCTCAATTAAAAAATTAGTAAAGACAACTAACATAGGGTGTGACTAAGCTAGCTAAGATGATGTAAGACAAGTTAAGAGAACCACTTCAATGTTTTTTTTTATAACAAAAACGGTTAAGAAGCTTTTATAAAAAAAAATAAAAAAGAGAAACAAAGGTTACAAAGTTCTGAAGACAGACTGATCCCAAGAGAGGACTACGTCCATGACTCCTTGTTCATCTTCAGCCAGTCTATACTTATCCTAATACTTTCCTATTCTATGGAGAGTGTATCTCCTTTACATACTTCCCAAGGAGGATTTCTGGGCTACATCTACTACTAGCAAGACCAAAATTGTTGTTGTCCTACTTCTTACATACAAATCTCGATGCAATCCAGAGATTAACAATTTGAAGTTTGATGGCTTCTTTTTTTCTTGGAGAGATTGAGTTTTCTTTTGGCTTCAAAGGGGGTGAAGCTCCTTTTTTTATTTTTTCCGACTTTGGTCCAATCTGAAAGCTCGACATAAGCTTCGAGAATGGGCACTGCATCTTCGGGTGTATCCTGTGGAGCTGGAGTTTTCGGGTCAATCTGTTGAATCGCATTATCCCATGAAGCTACGGGTGGATTCTTATCGATAGCAAGGGTCCTTTGTTCTTCTAGAGTGTCCTATTTTTTAGCCGGAGGAGATTCCTTATCTTGTGATGGTTCCTCTTCGGATAGATCTTCATTTCTGCTTACTATATAATGCTTGGAGTTTGCTCCAACCCACCAAGTATATTTGCAATGAAACTTTTTGGATTTGGGGATTTGAGAGGATTTTGGACAATCTTTGACAAGATGTCCAGTTGCAAAGCAAGATCTGCATCTGAACATCACATTTTCATAATCTAGATTTTGCACCCACACATAATCCTTACTGGTCAAATGTGTCATGTCCCCATTTTGACCCCCTTCGCATTAAATCGTAAATGATGTAAATATTGTTACTTAATCATAGTGAGGAGCTCAAGGCCAAGGCCCCACCATTGATTTAGCGTTTTATGTATCGGCAATTAAAGAAATAGATGCCTATGGTTCTTGTGCTAGATGGGCACGATGTAAATAAGACATCATGTAAATACGAATTTTAATGAAAAATACCCACAACTAACTATGCAATGCAACAAAGAGATGGGGGCATGATTCTACAAGGAATAGGGAGGGAAATTATGTAAACCCTTGAGCCAATGGTGTTGATCCATGTGTCAATGAGGAAACCCATAAACCACCAACTACCCATTTTGGGTTATGGACCCAATCATTTAATTCTTCCAAGAGTTGGTTGAGGCAGTTAATGCCTTGGGAATGAAGAGGCATGGCAGCCAATTTCGGGTATGGGCAAGCCATCAACCTGGAAAATCATGTTTTGTCTCCTTGTGCAAGAAAACACCCACGAAATGGTGCCCAAAGCCATTCTAAACATATAGCTTTTCCTCTATCACGCATATGGAGACAGCTGGAAGTTACATTCACGTTTTTCATAAAAAAACGTAGGGTTTTCCTTGCCCAAAAACTCGTTTTTGGTTTTGGACAGTAGCTGGGAAGAAGGGGCTGCGATTTGGGACTGTATGGAGGTCGTTTTGTCCCAGAATTGCCATGGGCGTTTTTCCTAAAAACGTTTTCTGCTTCCTGGGGGTTTTCCCCAAACCTCCATTGCTCATTTTTAGCCTTCCCACGTTTTTCTGAAGCTTAGGGAATCATTTTCATGCTTCATATCCATTTTTGTTCTGTTTTGATGAGCACTGAGGATAGTGCTAATGTAAGGGGAGGGGTATGTCACGTCCCCATTTTGACTCCCTTCGCATTAAATCATAAATGATATAAATATTGTTACTTAATCATGGTGAAGAGCTCAAGGCCAAGGCCCCACCATTGATTTAGCGTTTTATGTATCGGCAATTAAAGAAATAGATGCCTATGGTTCTTGTGCTAGATGGGCACGATGTAAATAAGACATCATGTAAATACGAATTTTAATGAAAAATACCCACAACTAGCTATGCAATGCAACAAAGAGATGGGGGCATGATTCTACAAGGAATAGGGAGGGAATTTAAACCCTTGAGCCAATGGTGTTGATCCATGTGTCAATGAGTAAACCCATAAACCACCAACTACCCATTTTGGGTTATGGACCCAATCATTTAATTCTTCCAAGAGTTGGTTGAGGCAGTTAATTCCTTGGGAATGAAGAGGCATGGCAGCCAATTTCGGGTATGGGCAAGCCATCAACCTGGAAAATCGTGTTTTGTCTACTTGGGCAAGAAAACACCCATGAAATGGTGCCCAAATCCATTCTGAACATATAGATTTTCCTCTCTCACGCAGATGGAGACGACTGGAAGTTACATTCACGTTTTTCATAAAAAACGCAGGGTTTTCCTTGCCCAAAAAATCATTTTTGGTTTTGGACAGTAGCTGGGAAGGAGGGGCTGTGATTTGGGACTGTATGGAGGTCATTTTGTCCCAGAATTGCCATGGGCGTTTTTCCTAAAAACGTTTTCTGCTTCCTGGGGTTTTCCCCAAACCTCCATTGCTCATTTTTAGCCTTCCCACGTTTTTCTGAAGCTTAGGGAATCATTTTCATGCTTGTCATTGTACAAACGATTTTCCTCATGCCCAGCCATTGTGGTTTTGCTGTTATGTGCATCCATGTATTGGTTTGAATCTGTGAGCAAGAAACTTGGACTGGAAGTGGACAGAATTGGCTTGATAAACCTAGTGGAGGGAGTAACCTCTCAAGAAGATCAAGAGGGCTTTGGCTACTTTTCTATGCACACCCTGAGAGCACTAGAAAGGAAGGTATGGCTTGAGGGACTGTGTGGCAGTGAAGAGAATACTTCCTTGTGTTGGGTGTGTAGGCATTGTGAGTGCCAAGCTGAATAGATCTGGGAGGGGTACCCTTAGCTCTGTGGTTGAGCTCACTAGCTTAGAAATTCTTCCTTTCCATTTCCTAGCAGCCTGATAAACCCAATTGTAGATTGGCTTGGCTCATCTTGGTGTATGCTTGGCTATGTGTGAGCCTGCTGCTCCCTGGTTCCTTGTAGAGATCATGCCCAGCTCGGGGGGTGGCAGTTGTATCAAGAGGTTGATAAGCACAACTAGCCTATGGTTGGGTGGAACGTTGCAGATGCATAGCTGGTTGTTTGGGACTACCTTGTCAAGATAAGTATTCTCCTGTGTTAATCTTGCAATTGTTATTTGGTGAATATTTGAATGAATGATGGATGTGTAATTGAAATTAATTCCGCTGTGTATTCTTATAATTGTACACTTTCAGATGTCTTTTATGTGAATGCTTAGATAGAAGTTCATGGGGTTAATTGCCCGGTTTTAGCACCACGTCCTCTCCATCATGCTGGTATGATGGAAGGGGACGTGACAAAATGGATCTCAGTAGGAAAGCCATTTTTGAAATCCATTTCCACACATATGCGAGCAAAGGTAGTTTTTATGTAATCCTTTGTTTCTGGACTTCGATCGTAGAAGGATCCCAACGCATTGCCAATAGCTTCAAGCAAGGCAAAGTTCCAGAGATGTAAGGGAAAATTTGGAAGCCGAACCCAAACTGGAGCAGATGAGATCTGATCAATAGTTGGGTCAAAAAGAGGGCTCCAAGGTTTCGTAAAGAGCCCCGCACTTCCCCAAAACCATGGACCAGAATCTAGAATGATCTGTTTTTCCTCAGGAGAATCGAAATCCACAACAACAAAAACCCCATGCAAAGGGGTAAATAGAAATTTCCTTAGAAACAAGGGGTTTCCACACCTCATAAATCCACTTATGGAGATCGACCAGGCGAGGCCAAAACCCATTGAAGTGACAAACCAGAGCTGACTCTGCGAAATTCCTTGCTTTCACCAAAGATTCCTCTACCACCGCAATGGAGGGAGCTAGTATTTCCTGAACAATCAAGGGCGAGAGGCCGCCAGCAGTCTTTCCCCCTTTGAACAAAACCGGGATTGAAGGAACTCCCCCGGTTGGAGTCAAACAGGAGTCGCGAGCTACTGAGAGATAGTTGGTCATCATTCTCCTGCGTGGAAAGCACCAAGATGACGGAGGCCAGCGGATAGTTTAATGAAGATCGAGAACCACTTCAATGTTGGGGATGTGGAGAGGACCATTTGCTTAGAAATTGTCCACATCATAATGGAAGTGTCAAACATGTTCAAAACATCCAAGAGGATAAAATTGTTGGTGAAGTAGCAAGGAACATCCCTAGAATATATGTTGCACTAGAGGATCACAGTCATAGATATCCATTCTCTTTCACACAAGAATCATTGTCATAGAGATCCTATTAAGAGCAGGTTTGTCATAGAACCAAGATAAAATTACTCTATCAAGAACAAGCTTAATCCTAGCAACAAAGGCATCCCTTGAATCCCATAACCTTGCTCTGATAACAAAATAGAAAGAAAAACAATGGTACACACATAATACATAGAGATTTATCTTGGGATCCCTTTACTAGGAAAACTAGCCTAGCTACGAGTCACGCCTTTGTCGTCTTTATTGTATTAACTTGATTGTTTACATTACAATATGTAGGTATACCATTTCAATCGGGTGTAGATCAAGTGGTTGTGAGGAAAGGTTCATTATCATCCCCACTCAGGTTCAATTCCCACTTTGTGCCATGTTTTCTCTTAATGAGCTAATTGTTCATGAGTTATATATGATATATTCATGAGTTCTTTACCTAACCTTTTTCCCTAAAGAATATAAGGTTTATCTGGGGTACCATCCTCAGAATCAAGGGAAGTGCCCAAAAGGGTTCCCTTGACATATTACCTAGAAAACAAAATTATTTAGGTATTCCATAACATCCAAAACCATGATCCTTTCACTTCGATTACATTACAACACTAATTCCTTAACTGAGATTAGATTACATTGGTTTGAAACCATTAGTTGAAAAAACACAAAAAACAGGTCAAAAACAAGCAAACATGGACTCCAAATTTCTTTTTTGGGGGGTTGTCCATCCCATGAATAGCTCCAGTCAATAGTGGGGGAGGGGTGTTGGCTAGCACACCCCCTCCCCAAGTACAGTTATGGGATTTCTACCTAGCATGGTCCATATGCATAGATTATAACACATCTCCAACAAAAAGATGGGGAAACTTATCTTCAAGCTAGTTTCTCTCATACCACTTGAATTTTCCCTGGCTTCATCGTTTGAGGCCAATTTTCCAAAATTATTATTGTCCTTTGTGAGTCACTCAAACCTTTTTCTAAAACATGGTGTCCTTCATCAATTCTGCAAGTGAATTTGGTGCAAAATATTCTACTATAGGTAGAGCCTATCTTCCTCTTCCCCATTCAATACATATGGTTCAAACAATATAAAGTTCTCCACATTTATCACTTAACATGCTTTCATATAACGGCATAGGTTTAATTTAAAAGCATTATCACTAACTTTTTGAGTGATCTCAAAAGTCCACATCTCAAAGGCTTCAACTTCTTAGTCGCCCCTTGTAGACATTCTTTTCTAAGATAAATCCACACTCTTTTGATAACAAATAATTTATGATTTCTTCTATGTTGGTCATGTATGAGATTATACTTTTTTTGAATCTTCTCAAGATGCTCCTACACTTTCATATGATCATACTTGATCTTCTCCATGAATTCCTATATTTTCTTTGCCTCCTCTCACATTTCATGCATGCCTTCTTCTTTTCATCCATAAACAACATTGAATACTAAGGGTGGAAAATACCCAAAACAAGTCTCAAAAGGATATTTATGGGTGGAAGAATGAATCTCCCTATTGTAAAAGTGTTGAATGCAAACTACTTGCTCGCCATAGGTATTCTAATGCTTGTTGTTATGTCCTCACAACAATTGGACCAATGTTTATTCACAAATTCAATCTCTCCATTATATCGAGGGTGAAAAGCAATAGAGAGATTAAACATCTTATCCATCCTTTCCCACAATGTTATCCAAAACTCACCTAAAAATATAAGGTCCTAATTAAACACTACTGAACTTCGCAAACCAAAATATACCCATACATTTAAAAAAAACAATTCATTTTTTCCATGGCTTGCATTGGTCTTCTTTCAAGGAATAAGCATGCACATCTTCTTGAACTAGTCCTCGACCATAACAAGGTTGTTGTGGCCTCTCCATGAGATTGGAAAACATCCAAAAAATCCAAATAAACACTTTCCCAATGTCTTCTTGGTACTAGTTGTAATGGAATGTACAACACAAGTTTCCTATTATTTGGCTTACTAGTGCTACAAAGTACAAAACCTCTGATAAACTTAGAAACTTGTTCTTTCATTTTAGACCATTAAACATGCATTTGTAGATTTGCAATTGTCTTCCTAACACCAAAATGTCAAGTTATTTGAGAAGTATGAGCTTACTTAGTAAATTGAATTATTGTTCCTTGAGCTATACACAACTTCCCCAACTTGTAGAGTATCCCATCCTGTAGATAATATTCATTTTATTTTCTATCTTTTGGATCAACATTCGTTTTCTCCTTAAGTTGTTGAAAGACATCTCCAAAATCAACATCCTCCACATATTTTTCATTTATCAATTCATACGTGAAAGGCTCAAGTTGCATAATCACTACCACGCCTGCAATCTTTTGCATGGGTGATGTTGACAACATATCGATGATTTTGTTTGACACACCTTTCTTATATTAGATGAGAAAGTTGAATGTTTCAAAAAACCCATCCACTTAATTCCTTGCCTGTTGAATTTTTCTTTGACATCCTCCCTATAATATTCACTTAGGAAAATAGATTCGTTGTGATCCACTAACCTCATGCACACTAAAATCAAATTCTGGTTATTGCAACCATTGATTCAACTTCAAGGTGTCTACAACACCTACATATGCCTTGATGTTAATATTTGCCTATAATTTGAATGGTTCTTGATTCATGTACCATTCCCTTATTGTATTCTTTGGTTTCACCATATTAGGTACTTTCCCATATCTAGCTTCTCTGTTTGGATTGGAGCTTCATTCTTGAAGAATATTTTTCTTCTTCTTCTTTTCTTGTACCAAGGTGGCAACCAAGTAAGTGATAATATGGTTCATATTAGTTATTCCATGAGCCATATTAGGCATATCTATGGCCATTTAAGCCATCTAGTTCTCAAAATGGGCCATCCTATGTCAAGTCTCATTTTCCTATGTTCCATCATCTATGGTCTAGTCTTGATTTGGTTTTCTTCTTCTTCTAGTACTAATTTTAGGGTTTAAGATAATTATCTCTCCACCTTTTTTGCAACTTTCTTATTCTATCTAGTAAGGATCAATAGGTAACTCCCCTTTAAATTCACGAACTATGCTTTGATATCGACATTATCCATAATTATAGTCTTATAGCCTAACCAATTCACAGTTACATATTTTTTCAGATGTGTACAATATAAAGACAATAAACACTACCTATAAAAATTTGTTGTGCATTCATTATGTTTTTGATGTTTTAGCATGACTAATGTTGAACAAAAATAAATACTTAAACATGTATGCATAGCTAACACAAGAAACAACTTGGATACAACTTGACTTGTGGAAATTTCATGCATTGAAATGACTAACGTTGAACAAAAATAAACACTTTAAAATGCATGCATAGTTAACACAATAAATACCCCGGATTCAAACTTGAATTGGGAAAATTTTGTGCATTGAAATGACTAATGTTGAACAAAAATAAACACTTAAACATGCATGCATAGTTAACACAGGAAATACCTTTACAACTTGATTTTGGAAAATTTTGTGGGTTGAAATTACTATCTTGCTTTGGTTATTCTAGTAAAGGTTCTTTCACAATAACAATGTCCATTGGATTACAAAGAGCTCAAGAAATACAATTTACAGTGAGAATGGGGAACTTTCTAAACAAATAATTTTTCCACAAACTAGTCAATTGGTCTCCATCAAAGATGTCCTCTCCATCTATGTAAATCGTGCAAATAGATGAACCCAACCAGTGGGGAGAATTCTAGTTTCCCCATTCCTTATTTAGTTTGAACTACTTACAAACAAACCAATCAAGTCTAGTTGAACCTAGTTTCCTTTCTCGACCTCTCTTTTGTTCTTGCTACTCATAAGTATATAGAATAACAATGGCCTCCCAACCATTTCCCAAGAGGCAGTTCCAATTGCTCAACATTTCAAATTGTTCAAAATTCAAGCAATTTTGGTTTCTCTTGCTAACACATGGTAACTTGTGATTGATCAAAGTGTACACATGTTGACACCTTTGCTTCCATTGTCATCTTGCAGGTGGGATTCTACCTTCTTTTTCATGGGGTCACCTCCTTCATTTGTTATGAAAGATTATTGATGCATAATTAAGATGTCATATGCTTACTTTGCGTGCATCCCCCCCCATGTTATTTTCTTTTATTGCAGAAATGAAAGCATGGTGGGTAGGAATCAAGGATCTTTCCCTTCCTCCAAATGCACCAATTCTTGGACTTGTGTAAACTATGGAGTATAGAGCAATAAGTTCCACTTTGAATTCACTAACCTTTGTACGCATCATTCTTCATGAATGTTGAAATTTCATGTAGTCGAGTAATTAATGCAAATTTGAAATTTCGCCTTCTTCATATAAGGTTTTCCAAAACTTAGCCCTATGATTTTTAGCCTTAGGACTATTGTAAATTAAAGTATTAAACAACAATGAAGAGATCAAAATAATTCACTTGAAACAACCCCACACTTCACAACAATTCAAGAAAAAATACCAAACAATGAGATAGGTTTCAACACCTTCTAAGGAAACCTATCAACCAGTAACCATATCTAAAAATGTACTTTTACAATTATAATCACAACATCGTAACAACAGTAAAATCATCCCCTTATATTCTTTCTTAGATGCCAAAACACTTAACAATTTTCTTCTTTAATTCTATCACATCAACAAGACATAAAAAAAATGTTAATATCAATGCATAAAGAATATGTATAGTTGGAATTCAAATATGGAAAATGCACAATATATGGATAGTTGGAAAATTCATATATAATCTCAAGAAGAAGCACAAGTACATACAATATCCTTCTCTCAAGGCTATTATAAAAAATCCAAGTATTCAAAAAGCCCTAGCTAGGGTAAATCATCAGACCCTAGCTCAACCAAGAAGATTCAATGTTCACGAATCACTCCAACACAACCTCAAAGGTAAGAATACCCTCCCCCACTCTTATCTCCAAGGGATAAACCCTAATCCTAGACTTCAAGATGCTCAAAAGAAACTCCAAGAAGACAAGGAAACCCTAGTGCCTCAAAAGATATTGCAATGCTCTCTTTTGTTGGATGGTTATATTTTAATACTTATTATTTGAGGGCTTTATGGTTTAAAGATCAACCTAGTTAAATAAATGGAAATATATTTTAAATCAATAGATTTAGAAATTATATAAGCTTATTTTGTTTAAACATACATACATGCATGATCTTTTTGTTATTAATGATTAAAGTTACATCATGATGTATTATCGTGTTATTGATCGTTTGAAGAGTATGACAAATAGAATGTCATGTTGCATTGGATTCCTTAGGCTTTGTATTGAGTTTAGTTATATGAATTATTGTGAGATATTAGTGATTCTATTAAATAATCTTTATTAGATATTTTGATATGTTGGTTTCAGTGTGTAGAGACAAGAAACATGCTTGATAATCAAGCCTACACATGAACGACAGGGTTGTCTGAAAGATGTAACTATTTTTATGGGAGAGAAGGAGCAGTGTCCTTGCTTCTACCTTCTAGCACTCCTTTCTATGAATGGGTAGAAAATCCTGATTCACTTTTACCCAGAGAATTCAGGATGATGTGGGAGTTGAATCTTCGACTCGATCACTCACGTGGTTAATTGCGGGGCAAACAATAAGGTGTTACCTTATCCATTAGTCTCCTAAACATGGTAGTACATATATTTCTCCACCAAATAAAATAATACTTAAGGGCATATAGATTATGACACTCTTAGTATTAAAGTTTTAACAAGCATATTTGGAAAAATATTCAAGCATAAATATAATGTTTAGCATGAGGAAAGTTCCGAAAAGATAAATATGCATAGATAGATTATTATGGTAGGGAAAATGCATAATTCATATTACAGAATTAGTTAATACAATTCATGAGAAAAATAGATGTATTAGATGTTGTGAATGTAATTAATTGAAAATAATTTAAACTAATGAGAAATAACTCATTAAAGTTAAGGAAACTAGGAAACATTAGGAGAAAATATATGAAGATATTTTGGCATAGGTGAGTTAAATTAAAGAAAGTAATTTAAAATAGAAAATAGAAACAAGTAAATACTTGTACATCCAATAAATTAGGAAAGAGGGAAAAGTTAAAGAACACTCAAGAATAATTATAGGGAAAAGTTAAAGAACACTCAAGAATAATTATAGGGAGAGAAGTTGTAGGTAACAATAATATCCATTTTAATTTAAAATAAAGGAAATTTCTTGTGCATGGATTGACACATGGTGGGTGAATATTAGATAAATAGTTAATTAAATAAAAATTAATTTTGCATGGAAATACAAGTGGTTTGGACCACAATTGCTATAAAATGAAAGCTTAGGAAATGAATAAAACACAATTATACACTTTAATGCTGGATAATATTTGTAATACAAAAATAGTTGATGATTGTTTTGAGAGTTTAGATTTTGTATTAGTTATTTGTTGGAAGCTTCACAAGTAGTCTACACTACGCATTGTTCTTGGTAGTTGGTGATATTGCATACAACCTCATTATAACTTGGGGATCCTAGGTAAATGAGAGTACTTATATGAAGTGGTAGGGAGGTCAACCGGTAGGTTCTTAAAGATTGGAAAAGCAAGAAACATTTGATGAGGGCATCATCAAATATAAAATTCATGTCAAAGTTTATATATCCTCTTACATGTACTCTTCAAGTTTGTAAATTTAGTTAAATGTCATTGTTTGAAATATTTTAATTGAATCCATAATAATATAAATTAAAAGAAGAGAACCTAGGTGAGTTTTGGAGAACTCTGCGGCTAGATCTAGAGTTCATAGAGTGTCTGCTAGAGTGTTCACACCATGGAGCATTCAGGGGGGGATCTCCCCTCCATTTTTACGGGAAGATGCATTGTTTAGAATACTGGTGGAGGTGCAAGGGAAGAAGCAGTTAGTGGCGCCTCGTTCGGAATTCGTGAAGCGAATGGATTCAATCCCGAAGGTCTCATTGTCTGTGGAAGAGCCTCACAAAATTGCTCTTTCCCTAACTGAGAAAGGTTTTATAGGGCAGTTCATAGGCCTCTGGACAACCCCTAGGGCAATGGAAACTTTGGTTCAAAAGAATTGGAAGCCTCTTATTGAGGGGGATATGGGCACCTTCTTTATGGGAAAAGGTTGTTTTCATTTTTCATTTTGTAGAAAAGGCATATTAGGATATGATCTCCAGAAATGGTCGATACTTCATGGGGCCAAGAGGGTTATACCTGAACTAGTGGACTCCAGATTTTGATCAAGCTCAAGACATTCCATCAGCTGTGTCAGTTTGGGTGAGGCTTCCCCATCTACCGATTCATTTCCGGAATAATGAGTCGATGAAAGTTGTGGGGAACACCCTGGGAAATATCATTGACCGAGTAGAGCCTAAGGATCGATACTTGTGTGCCCGATATGTGTTGAAGTAGATATTGAAGTAGGTATCCCAGAGGCGATTAAAATAAATGTGGACTCCTCGGAACAAATCCAATAATTGGACTATGAATAGTTACCCTTCAAATGTCAGATTTTCCATGAATATGAGAATTTCACAAAATATTGTAAGAAGAATATCCCAAAACAAGAGAAGCATGATCAGCAGTCATGTTGGACGGTGCTACAGAGAGGGAATGGGCCCAAGCAATTCCAACAAAGTAATAGGATAGAAGTAAAAAACCTAGTCCCAGGGAAGGCCCCTGGAAAACCTAGAAACAAAAGGATCCCAGAGGGGGGTTCCTCTCATAATCGTTTCATGAGCCTCTCACGGAAAGAAGAAGAGAGCCATCCAGACAATCCTCCTCCAATGTAATTATTGGAATCAAACCATCATGCCATAAATCAAAACCTAGAAACAAGATTTGAAATCCCTAAGAACCCAAAGGTGGAAGCCCCGATAGACCCTCTCTCAAAGGGGCAAGATTCAGACTCAACATAATTAGATACAAAACCAAGTAATAGGAAAGGAAGAAAGATAAAAAAGGAAACGAGGGAAGAAGAAGAGAGAGAGAGAGAAGGCCCTGGGGGGGGGACCCAATTTGGAAAAACTCGTCAATAAAAATAACAGAGGAGGAAGAAACTCAAGAAAACTGAAACCCCAAGAATAAAAATGGGTCCCTCCCACACAAGAAGTAAATAATGAAGGTAATCTCCTAGAACAATAAAGGTATGGGATCCATAAAAAAGCAAGAATCAGTTCATGATCTCATTAGATCCGAGTAGCTGTACATTCTATTGCTCTAGGAGACAAAGAAGGAGGATGGGAACCTCCTTCAAAGGACTCAGAGAATTTGGAAAATGATTTCAAGAATCACGATCAGTTCCAGAGGAGCTTCTGTGGTATTAGGGACCATGTGGGATAGTTCAAAGCGAAGGCTAATCCAAGAGCTCAAGTCTCAGCACTCGGCCCTTGCCACTCTTCACCATATTCGATCATATTTCCATGCATATATTCTTAATGTCTATGTTCTTGTAAGTTATTCAACAAAAAAGGATTTTTGGAATTATTTAATTGATTCGTCTAAGCACTCTAAATATCCCAGTTTGATTCTTGTTGGAGATCCTACTTCATTCTCACCAGTAGGGAGAAAAGGGGGGGTCAATAGTCAGAAAACTATTCTGATAAATGGCTTAGGATCTAATCCAAAATTGGAATATAATAGATATAAAGCCTCGAAACAGACTGCTTACATGGGACAAATAGGAGGAACGAGTCGGGGCATGTTGAAGCCAAACTTGACAGATTTCCCTTCCATAGATTTGTCCTTCTCTCTGTCCAACTTTTATCCTATCAAATCCTCTCATCCAACGTGTCAAATAATAGGCCGATTTCTTTGTTGATTGAATCCAAGCTAGACCTGTGCCCTATCCCATTCAGATTCCACCACTCATGGGGGGATAATTCGACATTTCGGGAGATAGTAAGGAAATCATGGGATAAGGAAGTCCAGATCTCTCCCTTCTTCATATGGGAAGAAAAAATAAGGTTTTTCAAGAAATATCTCAAATCCTAATCCAAATCCTCCTCCTCCTCTCTTCCGCGGGTGAGTAAATTGGTGCAATAGGATTTAGAAAATCACATAAAAGAAATGGAATATAAAGAAGTGTCGGTAGAAAACCTAAAAAAATAATAAAGGTGATAAGGAGAACTCCATAAATCCCATAGGGAAGAGGAGGGATTTTGGAGAATAAAATCAAGAATCTTATGGTTGAAATCGGGGGGATCGTAACACTAAATTTTTCCATAAGCATACCCAAATGAGACTTCAACAATAAACTGTAAGGGAAATAGAATATATCCAGGGGAGACAACTTCAATTTTTTGAAGAAATCAAAGACTAATATTTCAATCATTGAAGTGATCTATATAAATAAGAAGGAGAAGAAAGAAGAGAGGTGCAACAGGAATCCCTGCTATATATACCCCACCTAATTTATTTGGAAGCTAATCAAGAGATTACTAGAAAAATAAAAGAAGTCATATGGGGAATGGAATTGGATAAAGCCTCAGGTCCAGACGGATTCTCCATCCACTTCTACATATTATGCTAGAATATTATTAAGAAAGATCTAAAGAGAATGTTGTACTATGCCCAAAGAAATCCAAGACTTGGTGGGGCCATCAACTCCTCCTTTCTATCTCTCATCACCAAATAATTCAACCCATCCTTCAGTAGGTTTCAAGCTATCTCCCTTTCTAATGTATCGTAAAAGATCTTCACTAAAATCTTCTCCCTCCACCTTAAAAAGCTCATCCCTTCTATCATTTTGGAAAATCAAGGTGACATTATTCAAAAGATAAATATTCTTGACAACGTCATTTTAGTCCAAGAATAAATTCACTCCAACAGGCTGATAAGGGAGAAAGGATCAATAATAAAATTAGACATGGCCAATGCTTTCAACAGAGTCAATCATAAATTCCTATATAGAGTACTGCAGAAGTTTGGCATTGATGAACAATTCAAAGCATGGGTTAAATATTGCATAGTTCATCCATGGATTACTCCCCTTGTGAATGGGAGAGCCTCCTCTAATTTCTTCCAAGCCTCAAGAGGCCTTAGGCAAGGATTCCCTTTCTCTCTACTCCTCTATATCATTATAGCAGATTCCTTGAATAGAGTCTTGGGGGTGGCTAGATTGGATGGAAATATCCCTGGGATCAAGATTGTAAAAAACATGAAGGATATCAATCGCTCCCAATTTGCGGAAGACACATTGTTAATGGGGGGGCTCATTGGTCATTGCTAAATGATTTTAAACAAGCTTTTGTAACCTTTTGCAAGGCCTCAGGGAGCAAGATCAACAATCGAAAGAGTCAAATCTATGGATGGAATACAACATCGTTATTTCTTTGGTCTATCTCGCAGGAATTGGGATTCCAAAGTCAAGGAAATTGGGATCACTTCAAGTTTCTTGGAGTTATATTCTCAAGGGAGAAACACTCAAGAGTCATTTGAAAAGACACATTAGAAAAAATGACAAAGAAGATGAATTAATGGGGGGAAGCATAGTTAAATTTGGTTGGTAGACCGACTCTTATCAAATTAGCGCTTTCATCCATGCCCTTGTTCCTTTGTTCAATTATGTTAGCCCCAACTAGCATCCTCCATCAATTCAAGAAGATTAAATCATTTCTATAGAAAGAGGGGGAATATAATGAACATAATATACCCTTAGTCAATTGGAACATTGTAAAGTGCCTAATAAATTGGGGAGGACTTCGAATTCATGATATGAAACTAAACAATATAACGCTCAGTGCTAAGCTCCTTTAGAATATCATCTCTTCATATCAGGATTGGGGAAAGGAGGTCCTTCATAAAAATTACCTAAAAGGGAGTAGGCTCAGATGCCTAGACACCCCACCCCAATCCCAAAATGGAATCCAAATCTAGAAACTATGTGCAAAGGCCTCAGACTTTTTTCATCAGAATATGTTTTGGATCCCAGGAAATGGAAGGAAAATTCATCTCTAGACTGGTAGCATTCTCAACAACCCACTGCTAGGATCCCTCCCATATCTATAGGAGCTTAAATATTGGATGGTAAGCCAAGGTTTAAAAAAACTAGGGTACATATGTAGGAAAAAAATACTGAGCTAGCTCCATATATTCAATGTTTTCTATCATGGCAACACACGGTAGATCTTCAATCAAGGGGCCTTCATGGACTTCTTCAATAAGGTCACTTGGGATGTGTTGATCAAGGATGGAAGAGATGGGCTCTTCGAGTCTCACCAAGTTTTCAATCTGTGCAAGGGAATCTTCAATGAAGCTTTCGATATCACCCTCATCATCATGCCATTTCTTAAGGAACATCCTAAATAAGTTTGAAATGGAGGTAATGCATTTATCAGGAAGATCCTCATAAAACCAATCATGCGCATCCCCATCCAAAGTATTGTTAATTTTTTGAGCAAATATAATGAGCTTTGAACTTTAAAACTTTAAGTGTGGAAATACTCAATACTTTAAGGCAATGAACCATTCAATCACATGAAACCTTCAACCATAACACAAGATGTACCCTAGGTAAAACCCTCAAAACAATGAGGATGAAACCCCAGTAAATATTCAAAGTATAATTATGATAGATAGAAGAGAATGTATTTTACAAAATAGCAGATTGCTTTTGGCACCCCAAGTGCTAGATAAGAGAGAATACTGAGCAATAGAGAATAGAGATCAACTGTATCAACTTGCCATGTGCCCAACACATTAATAACAAGCAATAATCACTGCCATGCAAGTTGTAGCGAATGGTTGCATGGTTAATGGTGCATCACATGCAAAAACTACAAATTACCTTCTTGGATAATTATCATGTACAAAGAGAAGTGCCTTGCCTTCAAGGGAGAAGAGAATTCACTTCACATTGAATTCATCAATCCTGTATAACATATTTATATATTCTTCACATGCATCGACTTCTATTTTTATCTTATGACTTCATGATGAAATCGCCCTCCATATGGATGTATCAATCTTGCATGAACAAGTGCGCCCCACTTCTCATGCAATGCATTAACTCAGTAAATTGACTCTTAGGTTGAACTCACCCCTTAACTGAAAGCTTTCCCACTTAGCTAGGTGGCTAACTTAAGTGTCATCATGCAAGTGTCGCAACTCAAGTGTCGTCTTTTAGTTTAACATAAGTGTCATCATGCAGTAACACTTAGTTAGTTTCGTTAAGGATTTCACAAGTTGCAGTTATCTTTATGGGGATTTGGAGACTCGTGTGGAGTTTTTCTTATCGACATGTTTCAAACTCCAAAGTTGAGTCCATATTTAGGAGAAAGATATCTCAAATGAACTCCATTGATCTACACTTAATAAATATTACTTGTTTCTCATGAAAGTTTGACGGAGCAAACTTATTAGGATAGTAATTATTATTATTACTTTATATTTAATTTTTTTTATTTTTATTGAAGATATTTATATTCTTTTTAATTTGGTTATTTATTATTTACATTAATGTGGTTATTCTTGAATAATATTTGTTAAATATAAAGATCTATTAAATTTATATAAAAAAAAAAAAAAAAACTTAGTTAACTAGATCTTTGTTATCACTTAGTTAACTCTCTTAACTGATTATTTATTGTTAACATCACTATAGTGATCAATTTGATTTCTCCTTTAATTAACTGAGGCATACATTGTGGCTTTAACTGAATCTTAACAATTCGAGTTCACTTCATCATCTCATGAGAAATTCGAATTCTCTTTTTCTCTATGTGTTTATCTTTATCTCTAATCTTTATTGCATGGTCAATATGTGTTAACTTTGATTATCTATCATATCAGATTATACTCAGAAGATTTGTCAGATGATGTGATCATATTATATTACTCTCGGACCAAATGATCATTTATTAAAGTAATTGACTCTAGAGGTGGCCAGTCTCTAAAGGAGACTTAATAGCAATCGGTGACCATGGTTGGTAATACATCACACAACATTAATGCTTCAATATGCAAAGCATCTATCTCTATAATTGGAGGTCCAGCCCATTGGTACCTACTATAACTGGAGGTCTACATGATAATCTGACTTGACACACAAGTCCTGAGCTTTGTCCAACAAGATTTTACAACATCATCAATTTGATACATCAAAGCACTTACCTCAACACATGAGGAATAACCTTTTACGACCGAAGGATTAGTCATTCTTGAGTCCAACTCAAGAATCTCCTCCAAGTTCCTGAGTCCAAATCAGGCTCCCCACCTCAACACATGAGTCCTAATCCTATCTGCACAAGATTAGCTAGGAGAATTATTCGTGGTGTTGTACATTAACACTCCCTCTCGGCGAGGGAGGCATTCTCTGCCATACCAATCTTGTCTCGGAAGTACCTGAACTTCGTCACTGACAAAGGATTTGTTAACACATCTGCAATATGCTCATCAATAGAAATGTACTAAAGTTTCATTATACCTTTCTGGACCATGTGTCTGATGAAGTGATACTTCAATTCAATGTGCTTTGAGTTATCATGAAACACAGGGTTTTCAGAAAGCTTGATGTAGCTTTGATTGTCACATCGAATGATTGTAGACTCGAGCTTCTACTCGAACAACCCAACAAATAGCTTCCTAAGCCACACTGCTTCTCGGTAGACAGTACCAGCAACAATATACTCCGCTTTTGTAGTACTCTGGGCTATAGAGCTGCTTCCTACTAGACCAAGAGATCATAGCAGGACACAAGCTAAAACAATAGCTGAATGTACTCTTTCGGTCCACAATGCTACCACCCCAATCATAGTCAGTATAACCAAGTAACAACACCCCTCCACTGGAGGCATATCAGAGTCCATAAGAAATCGTACCTCAAAGGTACCTAAGCACATGCTTAGCAGCAACCCAATGTTTGTGTATCAGATCAGACATAAACTGACTCGGAATACTCACAGTATAATATATATCCGGTCTTTAGTGTATCAAGTGCATCAATGAACCAATAAGTTGTCTATACAAAGTGGGGTCCACTAGATCCGATCCATAATCTGACTCATGTAGTTTCCTCAAATTGGAAACCATCGGAGTACTCATGGATTTGCAATCCATCATGCCAAACCTACGCAATATATCAACAATGTACTTCTCTTGAGAAAGAAATATATCATCTTTTCTTTGCCAAATCTCAAGGCCAAGAAATTAGTGCATAAGACCTAAGTCTTTCATCTCGAACTCAAAAGTGAGCTCCGTCTTGCACCAAGCAATCAATTATTCCTCTCCAGTAAGGAACTAATCATCAACATATAGAACCAATATCAACGGTTGGTTCTTCACTACTTTGAAGTACAAATTTGGATCAGCTCCGCTCTCAAAGAAGCCCAGTCTCTGAAGATAGATGTCAATTCTCGAATACCAATCTATGGGAGGTTTCTTAATCCCATACAAGGATTTCTTCAATTTTCACACATGGGATTCCTTCCCATGACCACAAACCCCTCAGGATGTTGAATATAAACCTCTTCCCCAACCTCACCATTGAGGAAGGTTGTCTTCACATCCATCTGGTGAATATTCCATCCTAGAACAGATGCAAGTGAGATCACAGCTCGAATAGTGGTGTACCTGGACACATGAGCTAATGTCTCCTCATATTTTATGCCTTCTTTCCGAGACAAACCTTGGGCAACAAATATGGCTTTATAATTTTCAATACGTCCATTAACAACATTCTTAATCTTGTAAATCCATTTGGAAGTAACTATGGACTTCACTTCAGGTTTAGGACAACTTCCCAAACATCATTCTTCATAATATACTTGTATTCCTCTACCATTGCATCTTTCCATACTTGCTGCTTTGCATCTTCTTCATAGGTGGAAGGCTCTAAATCATTGATGTGACTCACCTGTGCAACATACCCTGAATATTTGTCAGGTTGCTTTCACTCTTTGAAAGAGCCTAATGGCTCTGCATGCCTCTCTGCATTATGTAGTATATCTCAGCACCATGCAGTCCTCCTCTTGGCAAGAGGTTCATCAACCATTTCTACTAGTTAATCGGGAGCTAGGAAATCTGAGAACTCTACTGGATTCTCCATCTGAACATCTGAATGGGGAGAATCAATATCTGGGTCCTCCATCATAAGGGTCTCATGCTCCTCTATGTTTGTATCGTACTGAAGCTCTTTCGATCACTTGAATGTTGCCTCTTCATGGAAGGTCACATCTCGGCTGACCTCAATGTGTCTGTGATGCACCTGCAACAATTAATTAATATGAATATGCGAAATAGCAAAAATGACAGAACTCGAAATCACTTTTATATTGATCACAGGCCACTTCGAGGGGGCAACCTCCTATGAGCAAGCTCAATACAAATAACTTCACGGTTCCTTCATAGGTCTCAACACCCACTTATATGACTTACAAAGCATATGCGTCCAATAACAACATACTAACAAAGTAAAGACATGGGTTCCTAACATCCCCTCCCCCTTAAAAAAAGCTTTGTCCTCAAAGCTTTAGATGTGGAAATTGTTGTTGAATCTGAAGGAGTGGTTCCCATGTAGCATCATCTGGTTGCATGCCATGCCACTGAATTAAGACCTCTGTGATAGAGCGAGAGCGAAGCTGACGCGTGCGTCGATTGAGGATGGCCTATGGCTCCAAAAGGATGGATCCTTCATTATTCAGTTCGGGTAAAATCATTTATCCACTGATGTTGGTGCCAAGAACTTTCTTCAGACAAGAGACATGAAAGACTAGATGAATGCGGGAAGAAGGAGGAAGTTCTAATTTATAAGCAACGGACCCAATCTTCTGAAGAATCCGATATGGCCCATAGAACTTTGGAGCGAGCTTATGATGCCCTTTGATTTTCAAGGAGGATTGTTTGTACAGCTGGAGACGAAGAAAAACCATATCGCCAACTTGAAAAGTGCGCTCAGAACGGTGCTGATTAGCTTGTTGCTTCATGCGATTTCTTGCCATGTGAAGATTGTCCTGCAAAATGCGAAGAATCTGATCGCGGTTTCGAAGGACCGTGTCAACTTCCTGAACTGGTGAACTGGTGGGGGTGTATGGAAGAAGAGTTGGAGGTGCCTGACCATAGACTGCTTCATATGGGGTCATTTTAGAGGCAGTGTGGTAAGAGGTATTGTACCACCATTCAGCAAGAGGGAGCCACTTTGCCCACTGATGTTGTTGTTCCGAGGTGAAGCAACGAAGATAAGTTTCCAAGCATTTATTGATCATTTCAGTCTGACCATCTGTTTGTGGGTGATACCCTGAACTCATCTTCAGTTTGGTGCCAGTGTGGCGAAATAGTTCTATCCAAAAATGACTGGTGAAAGTCGCATCACGATCCAAGACAATGGAAGAAGGGATGCCATGAAGACAAAAGATCTGGTCCAGGAAAATTTGAGCGACGGAGGAGGCTGTATAGGGATGGCTGAGAGCACAAAAATGACTATATTTGGAGAGGCGATCAACCACAACGAGAATCATTGTCTTCCCACCAGATTTAGGGATCCCTTCAATGAAATCCATAGAAATATATGTCCAATCCGTGTAGGTATGGGCAAGGGTTCAAGCAATCCTGGAAGGAGTGTTGTTTCACCCTTATTGCGCTGGCAGGTATCACATTCGACCACCATTTGTTGAATTGTCCTTTTCATGCCCTGCCAAAAGAGGTTACACCGTGCTCGTTCATATGTTTTGAGGAACCCAGAGTGCCCTGCTGATGGAGAAGCATGGAGTTCATAGAAGACAGCCTGTTGAAGATCTGTGCTCTGGGGAAGCACCAGACGACCCTTGTATCGCAGAGAAGCACCATCCCAAAAGTAATGTGGTACAGCAGAAGGGTTGTTGGTCAAGCATTGGATGATTTGAGATAAGGAAGAGTCATTGACATAACCCTGTTGAACATATTGCAACCAATTTGGAACAGGCATAGAAATAGCTGAAAGAGAACCTTGGGCATCAAATGTGCGAGAAAGAGCATCTGCCACAATATTGTCTTTACCCTTCTTGTAAGTGATCTCATAGTCATAACCCATGAGTTCGCTAACCCATTTCTGTTGTGTCGGGGAGGAGACACGCTGGTCCAAGAAATATTTCAGACTCTGGTGATCAGTCTTGATGCAGAAATGATTCCCTAATAGGTATGGGCGCCACTTCTGTACTGCATGCAAAATAGCCATCATTTTCTTCTCATGGGTAGAGGCAGCTAAATTCTTACCTGAAAGGGCTTTGCTGGTGAACGCAATGGGGTGTTCATCTTGAAGGAGAACAGCACCAAGTCCATTGCCGCAAGCATCACTCTCAATAGTGAAGGGCTTGGAAAAATCGGGCATAGCTAGCACAGGTGTAGTACACATAGATTGTTTTAGTTTGTCAAATGGACACTGAGCAACAGGTGTCCATGTAAAAGCATCCTTTTTCAATAGAGCAGTTAATGGAGCTGCAATCTTCCCATAATCCTTGATAAACTTGCGGTAGTAGCCAGTCAACCCCAAAAAACCACGAAGGCTCTTGAGTGTCTAAGGATGCGGCCAATTGTTCATGGCATCGATTTTGGCAGGATCCACGCGAACCCCTTGTGCTGAGATAATGTGCCCAAGATACTCAACTTCCTTCTGTCCAAAAACACATTTAGACTGCTTGGCATGGAGATGATGGTCAGAGAAAAGTTGCATGACAAGATCCAGATGCTGGAGATGTTCATCCCATGTTTTACTGTAGATGAGGATATCATCAAAGAATACCAGAATGAATTTCCGCAAGTAGGGTCGAAATATTTTATTCATTAAGGTCTGGAATGTCGAAGGAGCATTAGTGAGGCCAAAGGGAATGACCAAAAAATCATACTGGCCATCATGTGTGCGGAAAGCTGTTTAAGGGATATCATCCTTGTGAACCCGAATTTGATGATACCCAGAACGAAGATCCAACTTGGAGAAAAAGTGAGCCCCATGAAGCTCATCAAGAAGCTCATCAACAACAGGAATTGGAAACTTATCCTTTATGGTGAGGTGATTAAGTGCTCGGAAGTCAATGCAGAGGCGCCATGACCCATCTTTTTTGCGGACAAGAATAACTGAAGAAGAAAAGGAACTAGTGCTTGGGCAAATAATACCTTGCTTCAATAAGTCCCGAACAAGCATTTCAATCTCCGTTTTTTGGTGAAATGGGTAGCGATAGGGCCTAATGTTGGGAGGAACGCTTCCAGGAAGGAGCTGAATACGATGGTCTTCTGGCCTGGAAGGTGGCAATCCCACTGGTTCAGCAAAGACACCTGTATATCGATCCAGAATTTGTTGTAGATCCAAAGGAGTAGTGGAGACCGCTGATGGTTGCATCTGAATGGAATGGATCTGAGCGATGACACCATGTGAATTTTTCTTGAGGAGTTTTTCCATGCGATGTGAACTGATGATGCTGAGAGAACCTGGTTGTAATCCTGTCAATGTGTGTTTTTGTCCATTAAGGGAAAACTGCATCCAAAGTTCAGCAAAATCCCATAAGATAGGGCCAAGTGTGCGTAGCCATTGAGCGCCCAAAAACACATCACATCCGCCCAAGGGCAAGGAAAACATGTCAGAGCGCAAGGTATAATATCCCATAGAGATACGCACATTTCGACACTTCCCTTTGCAAGGTAAGGTGCCCCCATTGGCAACCATGACTTCAAAGTTGGAGCAAGGATGGATAAAACAATCAGCTTGTTTGGCAATCCGAGGGTCAATGAAATTATGAGTGCTACCAGAATCAATGAGTATTGTAAGAGGAAGCTTCTTGAAGTAGCCCCTGACCCACATTGTTTGGGGGGTGGTGATTCCAGCTAAAGCATGGAGAGATATCTCTGGCTGGTCATCCTGAGACGGAGGGTCAATAGGCGGTTCCTGAATGTCTACCGGAGCATCCAGTGTTTCTGGATCTTTGTCACCAATTTCAGAGGAAGGCGGAGACTCCACATCCAAGAGATAGAGCTTTTGCTGAATACATCTATGTCCCCGAGTGAATTTCTCATCACAATTATAGCAAAGCCCATTTTCTCTGCGTGTTTGCATTTCTGTTTCAGACAAACGCTTGATAGGAGTTGGTCGAGGAGCCTGCGGTATAGGTGGTCGTTGAGAACCCATATTTCGGAAGGGAACAAAAGTGGGCTTGGAGCATTGTTGGGCTGCAATCTTGTCTTCTGCCAACTTAGCCAACCCTAGGGCTTCCATCATTGTGGTGGGACATAACATTTTGACCTCAAAGCGGATGGCATCCTTTAGACCACTGATAAAACAACTCCGGTAAAAGTCATCAGACAATCCTTCGGTGTGGTTGGCGAGGTTCTCAAATTCGGTTTGATACTCTCTCATAGTGCCAATTTGGCGAAGTTTAGTGAGGGCTCCGGTGAAGTCATCAAAATCACTAGGACCAAATCGTTGCAAAAGGAGCTGGCAAAAGTCTGACCATTTGGGCTCTTGATGAGCCTTGATGTACCAACGGTACCATTGAAGAGCTTCCTGTTCCAAGTGAAAAAATGCCGGCGGAACTTTGTTGACATCAAAAGTATTATGCAGACTGAAATACTGTTCTGCACGATAGATCCATCCAGTTGGATCAGTGCCATTGAAGCGAGGAAAATCAAGCTTCGGGCCACGGAAATTGCTGGAAGAAGAGAACCCATTGTCTGATGAAGACTCGGACTGCCGTTTGTTGTTCATAGCTGAATGTTCAAGATGGAGGCCGAGAAATTTTTCATCCAGATCCTGGAGTTTGGCTTGGATGGCTGCAAGTGCTTCTTCCATGGTTTTTGCTCCTGCACGGGTGACAACCATAACCAGGAGTTTTTTTTTTGACTGGGTAGGAAAACAAAAACCGAAACTGATTCAGTAAGGGAAAATATGGACTTGGGAAAAAATCTGAAGGGTAATTGGGGTTTGACTAGGTGTTGGACACTGTCGACTAGACAGAGAAGCAAACATGAGTATTTCAGAAGCGGGGTGAAAGAATGGGAAAATTTGGCAGAGGGGGACAAAGAAGCAGAATTCAGAAAGGAACTCTGTGGCAAAATTTGAAGGTGATTGGGTGTAATCTGAGGAAGTTATGGCAAACCCTAAAAATAGACAAATGTGGGCTTTCGGGCTTTGGGAAGGGGAATTGGGGATAGGGTCCCCAGGAATGAAATATGCAGAATGCGATGACAGGGGTTCCCCGAAAATTTCAAGGGAAACAGAGTGAAAACGAGGGAGATATGGACAAAAAACTGAATTTTATACTTTTTTTTTCCCAGACTGGAGCGGCTACGGCTCGGAAGGGATCTGGAACAGCGCCGAATGGATTGAAAACGGCTGGATCTAGAACGGCTTGCAAAATGGATCTGAAATGGCGCAGTAGTGATCGACAATAGTTCAGCTGAAAGTAGATATGGACCCCAGGTATGTGCGGCTTCCTAACAGTTCAGGGGTTTCACTCGGCCACCAATGTTGTCTGACGGCTTGCGTATTGTGGCAGTACCCCTCACTCCACGGCTCAGGTAAAATTGATAACCGCTTTGCCACAAACGACAACTCTTGGTTTACCTCACGGGTGGGAACTAGTCAATCAGGTAGGGGTCGTTGCCCTTTTCGCTGGTAGGTCCTCTCAATGGGCCAGCTACTTTGGGGTTCCTGTGGTACTCCTCACAATGAGTTTTAGGGCTTATGCCCAAGTACTTCCCACAGTTAAGCGGATAGGGATTATTCCCAAATCCGAACCTGCAACAGATGCGAAAAAAAATTTGGCAGAAATTTCACCCAGCGAGCCCAAGAAAGTGCTCTGATACCAGATGTGATGCACCTGCAACAATTAATTAATACGAATATGCGAAATAGCAGAAATGACAGAACACATAATCACTTTTATATTGATCACAGGCCAATTCAAGGGGGCAACCTCCTATGAGCAAGCTCAATACAAATAACTCCACGGTGCCTTCATAGGTCTCAACACCCAGTTATATCCTAAGTCTAGGCGCCAATATTATGGGTCAAAACCATGGGCCACTACAAACTATGGATCAACAATACTACGGGCGACTTACAAAGCATATGCGCCAACAACAATAACACAAAATATTGATCAACAAATACTACGGGACGACTTACAAAGCATATGCGTCCAATAACAACATACTAAAAAAGTAAAGACATGGGTTCCTAACAGTGTCTTTCAGCTGGCACATATATTCTATAGGCTTTGGATGATTCACTATAACCAACAAAGGTTTCCTTCTTTCCTGATGGCTCCATCTTTCTCCTCTTTTATTCCGGCACATGAATGTATACAAGACTCCTAAAGGTCTGTAGGTGTGAAATATTTGGTTTTTCACCAATGAACACTTCTTTAGGTGTCTTCTCATCTAAAATGGCATGAGGACTTCTAACCTGGATATATATTGTTGTTCTGGTGGCCTCCGCCCATAATGAGGTAGAGAGGTCTTGATCATGAATCATGAATCATGGATTTTGTATCCTCACATATGGTTCTATTCTTCCTTTCGGCAACCCCATTTTGCAAATGGATGTAGGGTAAAGTTAATTGTCTACAAATTCCTGCATCACTACAGAACTCATTAAACACATGTGAATCAAATTCACCTCCATTGTGAGGTCTCAAAGCATGGATGTGCTTTCTTGTCTGATTCTCAACTAAAGATTTGAATTCCTAAAACTTGCTAAAGGTTTCACTCTTAGCATTTAGGAAATAAATCCATGACTTTCTAGAGAATTCATCTATAAATGGTACATAATATAAATAGCCACTCATGGAAGGGGATGACATGGGACCACATACATATGAATGTATTAAATCTAAAATCCCTTTAGATCTAGCAGTACTTCTAGAGAAACTCTTTTTAACATTCTTCCCAAGTGCACAACCCCTGCATACGCTATCATGCTCAAAATCAAATACGGGCATACCTTTCACCATTTGTTGTAATCTCGATAGGCCTTTGTAGTGGAGGTGACCAAGCTTCCTACGCCATAGCTCGCATGGACTGATAGTGTTCTGAACCATAGCTTGAATGTACTTACCAGGTACCTTGTAGAGACCTCCCTCTCTAACTCCAATCACTGTTGCATATTTCAAGTCTTTGTTTTTCGGCCATAATAGTGCTTGATTATCCATGAAGATAACTTAAAAGCCCTTATCTTCAAGAACCAAAACTGATAAGAGGTTCTTCTTCAAGCCTGGAACATAAAGAATGTCCTCCACATGTAAAATATCTCTTGAACTTAGCGGGAAGGAGGTGGATCCAACCCCTTGGATCGAATAGGTTGTGTTGTCTCCCAATTCTATCTTGCATGCAAAAACAATCTCCTTGATATTGGTGACGATGCTCTTATAACCAGTCATATGTGTCCTCACTTGTGATGATGGATCTGGAAAGTGTTGAGACTAGGTAATACTCCCTCATTGTCTCCTTTTCTTTGTGTGTATTATTTTGAGTAGTTTCATCTTCTATTGCGGTAGAAGCATGAAACCTTCATTTTCCCTTTTTCTTTGCTTTGCACTCCCTTGCATAATGGCCCTTATTGTCACAGTTGTAGCATATAACCTTCGACTTGTCAAATTCTTTGTTGTATACCTTCTTCTTCGAATGGGAAAAATTCTTTTGAGAGAAGTTCTTCTTTCCTTTTCTTCATCCTTTTCGTGAGGGAAAGGTTTTCTTCTTTGATGCACACTGAATTGCTCTGGATTCGCCCCTCCTCTTGGAGGAAATCATGCAACAAGCTTTTGAATTTAGGATGTACCTCTCAACCATTTACCGCAGCCAAGAATTTCTCCCATGAGGATGGGAGACCATCAATAGTGGTTTGGAGAATATCATCTTCATCCACCACTACTCCAGTACTAGCAAGTTGATCTCTTACCTGAGAGATCTTGGTGAAGAAGGAGGCCACTGTCTCATCCTTCTCCATATTTAGGTTTCGAAGCTTATTCCTCATTGCCCTCTTTTGACTCAGGACCTTCTTCTCATATAGGTTTTTCAATGTATCAAAGCACTCCTTTGTGGTCTTCAACGGAGTGATCACGGATATCAAATTGTCCTTACCTAATCATAGATGATTTGTTTGGATTTAGCTTGGTTCTTCTTGAAGTTGATGCACCCTGCATTAGATGTAGGCTCCTCCACCATAGTGGATATGTAGCCATCCAAATCATGTTCTCTAAGATGTTCAACACCCTGCCCTTCCAAGTGTTGAAATTCGAAGTGCCCTCAATACGGTCTTTCGGTCAAACAAAGACCGATTTTATGGCTCTCAAGTATTGTGCTCAACTCCTCGGGATCTCCATAGGCTCAAGTTTGCTTGACAAATATTAGCTCCTTCATTCCCTGAGCTCTGATACCATGTTGGTTTTTGAGAAAATATGATGAGCTTTGAACTTTAAAACTTTAAGTGCGGAAATACTGAATACTTGAATCAATGAACCATTCAATCACATGAAACATTCAACCATAACACAAGACGTACCCTGGGGAAAACCCTCAAAACAATGAGGATGAAAAACCCCAGCAAATCTTCAGAGTATAATTATGATAGATAGCAGAGAATGTCTTTTACAAAATAGCATATTGCTTTCGACACCCCAAGTGCTAGATAAGAGAGAATAGTTAGCAATAGAGAATAGATATCAATTGTATCAACTTTCCATATGCCCAACGCATTAAAACAAGCAAAAATCATTGCCATGCAAGCTGTAGCGAATGGTTGCATGGGTAATGGTGCATCACATGCAAAAACTGCGAATTGCCTTCTTAGAGAATTATCCTGTACAAAGAGAAGTGTCTTTCCTTAAAGGGAGAAGAGAATTCGCTCCACATCGAATTCATCGATCTTGTATAACATATTTATATATTCTTCACATGCATCGGTTTCTATTTTTATCTTATGAATTCATGATGAACTCACCCTCCATCTGGATGTATCAATATTGCATGAAGAAGTGCGCCCCACTTCTCATGCAATGCATTAACTCACTAAGCTGACTCGTAGGATGAGCGCACCCCTTAACTAAAGCTTGCCCACTTAGTTAGGTGGCTAACTTAAGTGTCGCCATGCAAGTGTCGCAACTCAAGTGTCGTCTTTTAGTTTAACATAAGTGTCAGCATGTAATAACAATTAGTTAATTGGATCTTCTTTGTTATCACTTAGTTAACTCTCTTAACTGATTCTTTCTTGTTAACATCACTGTAGTGATCAATTTGAGTTATCCTTTAATTAACTGAGGCATACATTGTGGCTTTAAATGAAGCTTAACAATTCGAGTTCACTTAGTCATCTCATGAGCAATTCGAATTCTCTTTTTCTCTATGTATTTATCTTTATCTCTTATCTTTACTACATGGTCAATATGTGTTAAATTTAATTATCTATCATATCAAATTATACTCAGAATATTTGTCAGATGTTGTGATCATATTATATTACTCTCAGACCAAATGATCATATGCTAAAGTAATCCACTCTAGAGGTGTCTAGTCTCTAAAGGATACTCGATTAACCACTTCTTCAAGCTAGATACCTGCATCAACTTAGAAATCCTTACACAAGAAAAGGTTAAATGCAAAGGTGTTGCCGGAAGCAGAAACTTGGAAAACATGCAATTCATTCCAAAAATACATGTAAATGAAGAGATCTACAACCATCAAATGATAAGAGCATGAATCAAGCTAGAAAAATCACGTATCCTACTGGGAGATAGCTCCCTTTGCAGGCCTACAACTAACCAAACATGCATAAAGAAAACAAGCAAATACCAGTTACCTCACAAATTATGCAATGATCATCCACACACTTTCAGCCATACACCACAGGTTTGCCTCTAAAGCCTTCTTTATTCCAAATGATATTACAAGTACAAAGCTTAAGCAGCCTTTTGGTCCTCTGACCATGAGAAAAAAAGAGGCAAGTGTCTGCTTAATTAACAAATGGGAGCCCAAGGGGGGCACATTTCCCAAGGAGAGTTAATTGCATAGCGGTGGAGTGAGCTTGAGTGAGTTTAGGAACTGAACTAGAGGTGAGGAGCAGTGTTCCAAGGGGGATTGGCGCCACCTCTCAAGAGGTTGGCAACCATCCCATCCATGATGCGCCACCTCTCCTCATGAGGTGCGCCCCTCTCTTGGGTGAATGTGCCCATCCTCATCAAGATCTCAATCACCGTCCTAATCACCACATTCAACTCCCTCCTGACTCATCTTCAACTTGAGACTAGATTGCCACCAATGGATGATTGAAACATGTCCCAAACATGCTCCTTGATTTATGGGATTGCTGATTTTTCTCATTTATTTAATTTTTAAAATGTCATTTTCAAGGGAAAATAAATTTAAGTGATAAACAATCACTATTTTTCTCTCAAAAGTGGGTTAAGGGGTTAAGTGAGTGCTCTGGGTTAGAAAACAAGCACCCCCATGGAAAATTCCACCTCCTAACAACACTTTATGACTTTTTGAATTTTTGCAATTAAAATATTAAAAAATTCTGTGATTTTACGGGAAAAAATTTCATTGACAGAAATTAAAATAAAACTAGGGGGGACTTAGTGCATCTTCATAAGACTCAAAATTGATGACTAGCATGGTAATATACATTGACACTTAGACTTTAATAACCTCCTAAGGCCTAACCACCAAAACCACTACTCCAACTTTGGAGGATTGAGTGAAAAACTCGAAAATTATAAGTCGTTGAAAAGCAACAAATAATTACCAAGGAAAAAACACTTTGGAGTAATGCATTGATGACTAAGTCCTAGGAAAGCCAAGACTTTTACAAAGGGCATCATGCTACGTCAACTTATTACAATTTCCCTGAGGGGTATGAACATGCAAAAAAATTGAAAAGGGTCGGAATTGGCTAGCACGAACTTCTGAACATTGATTATGAATGAGAGACTTGTTCATACTTTTGCAGCTCACTGAAAAATTCAACCAAGTACAACCTAGGTGGTAACAGTGAGCTTAATCAATACACAAAGAAAGGAGTATCAAAGGCTAGATAGCAACGTACGTAAATTGAGAAAACTAGAGAAGAGTGCACGTGTCTTAACATTAGTCGTCCAATAATTTTCTTTGATGTGTTCTTGTCTCCCATTGCTTCGTCTAGAGGACGAGTTGAAGAAAGAAGGATTTGGGAGAAAATTCAAGAAAATGCTCGTCTAAATTCGATCCAATGATAAAAAAATGAAGAGAAATTATGACAGTTTGAAAAAAATTCATAGCCTTATCATGTTTTACATAGGCCTCTAATGTTTAACTGTATGGATATTCTTTGCTTCAATAAATTGTTATTTTCCAGGCCTTGAAATTTGAATGGATTTGTGTTTCATTGGGCATCTTATAGGGGGGAAGTATGTATGGCATATGGTTTTCTTTTTTTTTTAACCATGGGAACGGCAACCTCCCAAGGGTATATCCAACGGTCTGCAAGCCAGATATACCAGAAACTTGTGACTCGGCAGGGACCGAGACGTCCCGAGACCCCTTATCCCAGGGGTCGCCTACCCTTCAAGCCTTGTCACAACGGGCCAATGAGCATATGGTTTTGTTAGAAGGCTAAAAATGCGAGATAGTAGGGTTCAGGGGTTGCCTACCCTTCAAGCCTTGTCACAACGGGCCAATGAACATATAGTTTTGTTAGAAGGCTAAAAATGCAAGATAGTAGGGTTCACAATGAAGACGAGAAAAAGTAACTACTAAGCATTCGATGTTTCACTTACTTCATGGCTTCATAATTGGTATTACCCTCTTTCGGTTTTAAACTCTTATTACACGTGGGGCGGTTCTCCAAAATATAAGAAATATCTACTAAGCGGTTCATTTTGGCTTTTAAGAGAAGGTCGCATTGGCATGGTTGTATGAGTTTCGCAGGTGTGAATCTTGACGTGGCCACAGATCAACAGCTCTGGATCTCTTCTGGTTCTTTCAAGTGAGCGCACTTTGCTACGAGCCAACCCATTTAACTCAATGATGGTACTTACATGAGCACGGACATGGGTATAGAGTGGGCGAGTTGTAAGGCGGAGCAAAGAAAGCTTCAATTTTTTTTTCCAGTATGAGATTGATGTTTTAATCTCTTCCGTTCTATTGAGCTTCAAAGCTCGACCGCCCAGAAACACGTGCCCAAGTCATCCCTAACACGATTGGGCCAATACTCAGTTGATATTTAGGCCACTGGGCCTCTCGAGTTTACAACTGCCAAGCAATGGCCCGAGAGGGAATATTGTTTTCTGTGGCACCATCTCTGTGCTAGGCAGATTGCGCACCCAGATGGGGACGAACCAGGGACTGTAATAGAGCATGAAGAACGACGAGGATACAGAACTGCAAGATATAGAAGTATACAAAGGCTCGCCTCAATTCCCCTTGGAGCAGCTCTCCTTAATGGCTCACATACTAAATAAATTAATGGTAAAAGTATGATTAATGGGTATTATAGAGAGAAAGATAACAAGTATATGTGAAGATCAAAGAGAGAATGAAGAGTGATCACCCTAATGTCGCCCCGTAAGAGTAAACCCAGTCACAAGAGAAAACTCAAATGAAAACATCTCCTTTAGACTCCATAACTCTACCTAGGGTTCATGAGGAACCCTGGCGACTTCCTCTCAGAAGCTAAGTACAAATAAAAGAGTACAAATGATGATATGGCAGGAAATACCTTATTATATCTATATGAGGTAAGGGAGACCAACAATACTATGGGGGACTAAGCCCTTAAAAGCAACCTACATGATCCCTTGTAGGCCACACAAGTGAGACTGCATCCAGTCTAAAGTGTGTCAAGTGTCATGCTCCAATAGTAATGTCATGCGCAATAATGACTAAAAGGTGATGTAGATACACAATGCAAGTCCACACCACTCCAGGATGAGCCTACATGGGTTTCATTGATCCTCCTAAGGAATGTACTCCACTAGCTGAGATACACCTTACAAGAACACTATTGAAGCACTGGGTATCCTTGAGCCATCTCTAATCCTATGAATAACAATAAAAGTTAGAAAATGCCATCTAGAGCTTGAATCCCTCCTCTACGATGCAAAATGTTGCTCATCCCAAGTGGGGTAGTCTCAAAGCAAGTAGTGGCTCTATGTGACAATCATGAAGGGCATCCACCAATCAAGTAAGATAAATCCAACACCATCCTAAGGTTAAGTATCCATTGATTAAGCAATCTCAATTGTGCATGTCCATCATGAACCATCTATCATACCATAATCCATCTTGGACCATCCAGAGGCTGCACATACACCATGTACCCCAAATCTCATGAAGCACCCCCAAACATGATGTAAACACTTTCAATGTACCTCAAAAATCGAACTAAGCCTTTTGATTTGGTCTATTTTCTTGAGCCTTGTGCATTTTAACTCAGGTAAAGCATGGAGGTAACACATCCCTCCATCTTTCCCAACTCTTCGCATAACCAAAGCTCTGCATGTCCTTTACTTATTCTATTCCTTTTAAAGGTTGGTTTCCCATCCCATATATGGAGTGCAGATCATCGAGCTCCCCTTATTTTGTGTATGCACCTACATAGCCTAAATCTCCACTTAGGTTTCCAGTTAGCAATTTTTTAATACTTCTATGGACCTTTCCAAGGCATCAAGGCTTCTAAAAGCAAGTTTTCAGCATGGAAATTTGAGGGTTCTTAAGCACAAAATAAACAAGAGAAATAACCCCTTGGTAAGTTTGATTCTTCAAGGATCCATTTGGATCACATATGGTGTGCTATATTAAAGAAGACAAACGAGTTTCACCCATCCTCGTGGAAAATAAGAAGAATGGTAAGCAAATGATACATGTAGATTTTAGGAAACTAAACCAATTTGTTGTTAAAGACCCCTTTCCAACACCCCTTTTTGAATAAATTTCGAAAGTTATGGCAGGTAAAGAATTTCACTCATTTCTAAATCAAATTAGGATACAATCAAGTCTCTATAAGAGAAAAAGATCAACCATTCACTACTTCCCCAATAGAATGGGGAGCATTTACATATAAAAGGATACCTTTTGGACTTATTAATGCACCATGTTTTTTTTTAGTAATCTTAGTATATTCTCTTAGGAATTTTATTCACAAACCATTTGAGGTGTATTCGATCACTTTTGGGTGCTTGAATAACCACATAATATATTTGAGGATAATGCTAAATAGATGTAGGGAAACATGAGTCTCTTTGAATCCATAAAAATGTCAATTATTACAACCTTTGGAAAGCTTCTTGGACATATATTCTCTAAGGAAGGAATTATAGTAAAAATGTCAATTATTACAACCTTTGGAAAGCTTCTCGGACATATATTCTCTAAGGAAGGAATTATAGTAGATTTGAACAAAGTCCATGTGATTAAAAGTCTTAAACCCTTACCCAATCCATCCAAATTGAAGGCCTTTTGGGGCATACTAAGTATTGCATAAAAATTATGAAAGGATATTCTAAAAGAGCCTACTTCATAAAGAGTCGAGGGAGCTCCAATTGAATAGTTCATAAGGCACAATACTTGCTAAGCTTTTGCAAATGAGGTAGTAAGCTAAGTGGGCTTGATTCTGGGAAAATATCCATAGTTAAGCAAGCTTGAGCCAAAGGAGTCTTGGGATGGGTGACCTCCCGAGAAGTCTTGGTTACTAGTTAAAATCACTAGAAATCCTCTCCATTCTTAAATATAAAGAGTTAAGGGAGCTTTGACTGAATAGTTCATAAGGCACAATACTTGCTAAGGTTTTACAAATGGGGTAGCAAGCTAAGTGGACTTGATTGTGGTGTGAAATTCCATAGGTAGTATCACAAAGCTGAACAAACCTCACTAATTTCACAAAGTTTTTACATAAATAATTAAGAAGAAAAGTTGTGAAATTCACTCATGAATTGAAACTCAGATAAAAAATTGTTGTTGCTCTATGATACAACAAATAGCTGGTAAACAAAATATAGTACAATACTGAGAATTCAATAGCCTTAGATGGCATTCGAATTCACCTCAAGTGTCCGGCTTAATTTGCATTGGAACCATCACCCGACAAGGTCTAGTGGCCACTAATGATGAATGGCTAGTCAACTGGAGTAGGTTGGCGCATGACTGAGTCATTAGAGCTATAAATTAGGGAAGGAGACTCCAAAGAGGCTCATAACTGACTTGTAGTGGTCAAAAGAGGCGCTCCTACACTCAGTTATAGTGAAACTAGGTGTAACAGTCAGTTCTAGTGAAACTAGGTGTAACAGCCAGTTAACAAGGTAATCAAGGGGACAAGGCGCCTTTATTCATGGAATTGACTGTACTGACTCCTAAAATCATGCATGAGGGAACATTTACACTTCAATGATGTGGATAAGGCGCTCTTAGTGGATAAGGAAGCTAATGCCGACCAAAATGAAGCACTAGGAGGTCAAAAACAAGGACTAGGTGCTAAGAGACTCGACTACCAATGCATGGAATGCATGCATGCATACAAAACCAAGGTTGAGATGGTTAGAATGTTCCAACATGTTGGAATAATGTCCACAATTAAGCGCGCTTTAGATATAGGAGTCTTGGGATGGGTAACCAGGACTACGCAATTTTGAAGCAATGGATCCAGAAGCTAATTGAAACAATAATACAATTTAGCAAGAGATAGAAGAGAAAAAAACAAAAGTAATGATCCAAACAAGTAATCTTTATTAACAATGAATGCTCAAAGAGAGTACATGAATGAATACTCAATTAATGAGATGCAAGCTTCATTATATAGGCCTCCTAGTTTACGCTTAATTACATGCACAAGATTAATGCTAGTGAAACCCTCAGTAGTTACCCCCTAAATGATCAATTGTGCTTTCCTAAGGAATCAATAAGGGTCATGCAAGTGCTAACAAGGTGTAACTAGGCTTAGGACACTCCACTGAGGTACTTTTGTGCCTAAGATTAGACAAATTCCCGTCCTTGGAGAGTAAACTTGCCATACATGAGTGGATAGGGTTAACTAGCATGGAACTACCTCATGAGGTAGTTAACTCAATTATGCATGTGAAACTGAAGTCTAATTACCTGAATTAGTCAATTATGTAGTTATAAACTAAATTAAAATAGCCACTAGTCAATTAATTGAGACTTAATTACTAACTTAAGTGCATAAAAATCCAAGAAGAGGGAGGCTTGCTCATGCAAGAGAGCTTTTAATCCTAAAATAATAGCAAGAAATCCCTAAAAAAGGACCAAAAAAACAAGAAACGCACCTTTTGATGTAAAACAAGGTTTTTACCCTTGTAAGTGTGCTTTTGAGGGTAAAACATAGTTTTATCATTGTAAGTGTGCTTTTGAGTGTAAAATGGGTTATTACCCTAGTAACTGCACTTTTAAGGGTAAACAAGGCGTTTCTACCTTGGTAAGTGCACTTTTGAGGGTAAACAAAGGGCTTTTACCCCAGTAAGTGTAATATTGACCCTAAAAAGCTAAAAAAATGTTTCAAAATGAATAAGCATGTACACCAACAATTCAATTCATTAGTCATTTTGTTAGTTTCAATCACACTTCTTTACCCCATGTGAGCTTAGTTTCAATCCCACTTTGTTATCAGACAATCTACCAAAAGCAGACTTAAGGCGTGATCTCTCTAGCTCAATGTAAGTCTAGAACAAATGAGACAGAATATGAAACTACTCTCCTAGATCTAGTTAGAGATCGAGTAATTAAGCATCTTACCTCAGATTCGTAGATCTTTCTCCTCGTGGTTGTTCCGAGTTCCGTGGTTGTCAAATCTATGGCTGTAAAACCTGTCAAAACACATAGGAGCAAGACAAGCAGTAAAACACGCCTAAACACTAACTAGTCTAAGTAAATAGTTGAGGAGGTAAACTATAAATATCATCAACACAATAACATTTATGGAAAGCGTTTATATTATTGTATAAAAGGTGGGAAATACAATAGAAGAGAGGATTACAACCGATGCCTCAACGTCGCAATCTCCTTCCGACAAGCCAAACCAAAGCTCCTAGACAGAAGTAGGTGCCTCCAAGACTAGGGTGTTGAACTACTGAGCTAATTTCACCAACATAAGAGTACCATAGACTTGCTCCCTTTGGAATGGAGAGGGCTCTTGAATTTATAGGACCAAGTGGATAGAGTAGGTTGAGGATCATGGGGAGAGGGTTAAGGGAACCTCCCAAAGGCTAGGGAACCGAAGGCTAGCTCACCTAGGAGTTAGGGATAGATATGCACCTCATTCAACTTCTAGAACTCGCTCGAAAGCTACATTTATCTCATGAAACTGACTCCGGCACATGCTGCATGAAGGCAACCTGCGCCAGCGCACTTTGCTCAAAGACAACTTGCGCCGACCTAATTAGAAGTGTGTATAAAGGTCATCAACTTGCTCTAAATGACTAGCTTAATCTTAGGACTTCAGGGATTTAGGCACTGAGGTTACATAGGTCTCATGATGGAGAGATTTTGGGTGTAACAGAATGCCCCCCCAAAGCATGAAGCTAGTAAAACTAATCAGGTAAAATGCTTTGATAGAAGAAATGGCAAGGACTTGTCAGAAAGAAGATGGTGCTACAGTACAACTGACTCTGAGAACACAGTCTCATATGACGTACAACATGGTTGCCGACCAATACATTGCAGATCCATGGTAGTAATGACCAACTGAACACGATCATGGCTAATAGACATAAGCGTAGATCCATGATGAGATGATAACACAACCACGACCAATACAAAAGTGGATCCATGTAAAATGACTCAAACAATCTCCATCGCAACCAGGGTAAAACTTGACTCCCCAGTGTCTTCAAGCCGAACCCGCACTGATATGAATCTATCCATGTGATTACAAATGTCTTGACATCGAACATGGTAGAAACCACTTGATTACCGATCATTGGTGTATACCGTTAACAAGCGCGAGGGAAATCACCATTAATGTCAATAATCCCCAAGGTATCATAGTACATATCATCAAGCGCGAATGAATGAATTGAAGTCAAACGCTTGACGAAATCTTTCAATCAAGAGTTAATGATGTAAACTCATGTCGAAAGCGAGGTAACCTGCCATTGAGGCATGCAGGCCCAAGGTAATCGATTGGTTTCTAGATTCAGTCCTATGATGATGTGTTGAAGTCGACAAGGATGAACCCGTTGAAGGAGGGCCATGATGAATCCCCCATCATCGACACGAAACTCGATGACAAATGTGTGGAGTAGATCGGATGGTACAGTAACATGCAAGACTGACTCAGAGTAGACCGACATGATGGAAGGTGTACTGACTGCAAATGATGAGCGGTGAATACATCTCTTGAACATGGGCATGGCATGACTTGGAAGTATTGACATGACGAGAACGACGCCAACTACTAATGTAACTGATGGTGGAATCATTCTTTGGATGACCCAAAGGAGTAACAAGACTCATGGAATTAACAGGACTCGAAGACAAGTACTGAATGAAAATGCAAAATGAGTGCCATGTTCAAGACCAACTAAGTACTGCCACAGGTAAAGGTGTAACACAAAAACTTTCCTTTTTCCCCATCATGACTGATGAGTGCCTCATGTGTTTTTGACGAGCTTGATGAGGGTCACCAGATGCTCGGTATAGCTCATCTCATAGATGAGTCCAATCCCAAATATTTTTCAAACCTGGGAAAGGAGGGTTCGTCCCATGACGGTCCCTTCAATGTTGAGTTTTAACGAGTCCATAGAAGGTAAACTCGGTGTCATTTCATGTTTAGAGAGTCTGAAAAGAACTAAAGAAGACTCCAAAGGTCTTTTTTCGTAAGGTTAGCCTCTTCGCCCGGAAAAAGGGTAAAACAACGCGAGAGAGGACTCTTCCAGTCATAATTGGCTGGAGTATTCCTTTTTCGTAAGTAGTGCCCCCTGGTCCGAAAAAGGGGTAAACTATCACCAGGAAGACGACCATTCAAATACTTTAACAAGCGTGAACGCGACAAGTTCGCTTGGCGATCTTTTCGTATTTCGAGAGCCTGAAAAGAGATTAAAGAAAACTCCAGGGGGTTCCTTTTTTGTTGGAGTTTAACGAGACCGAAAAAGTGATAAATTATAACTCGGTGACTTATTCTCATCGTTTAATGAGCACCAGGAAGAACAAAGAGTTAGCTTGGTTGTCATTTAATAATTTACATTAATGAGCGAAATAATGACAAAAAGACGCTCGAAGAGTGTTCATACCAAATGATACTTGCGAGACGACCACCACGTCGAGAGATGGCATTAATGAGGCACCTGCAGCTCAAAAACTAGGTCAAAGGTGGTTAACCGAGTATTTAAATGCAGTAAATAACCCAAACTATAGTAAAAAACCCACTAAAGCATCAAAATATAAAAGGAATATTCCATTTTTTGTTATAAAATGGGTGAAATAGTGAAAAGAAATTACAATTGTCTTTTACCAAATTTGGAGAGTGCAAAGTGTCGTTTGGAGCCGAATTTCAACTGTTGTTTCCGGGAGCCACGGTCCATCATTTCGCAAGCTGTCAGTGACAGATAACCCTAAACCTTCCCATTTAACTTTTCAGTGGATTAGAATTTGTTTTTGTATGTTTTTAGATAGATTTTGAGTGTTTTAAGTTGGTAGGTTTGCGTCCACGGGTCAACACAAGCAGCCCATTCGGGCTCTGCGCCGGCGTAGATCTTGAAAGGGAGTTCTGCGCCATCGGTGCACTGTCAAAATGGGTGATCTGCGCTGGCGCAAATGACCAAATGAAACTCAAAGCCTAGCAAAAATTAAAAGTTTTGGATGGAAAGGCAAAGTTCCGACGCAGATCCTGAAAGGGAGTTCTGCGTCGTCGGTGCACTGTCAAAATGGGTGATTTGCGCTGGCGCAAATGACCAAATGAAACTCAAAACCTAGCAAAAATTAAAAGTTTTGGATGGAAAGGCAAAGTTCTAAAGATGTTTAAATGGTTTACTTGGAAGGTTTGGAGTGACACAATGGCCCTTGAATGGCGGGAACGCGAGCATGAGCTCGAGGATATGCAAGTGGAAAACAATCCACAAAGTGTTGCAGCATTGCAGAGCTGCGAGCTACTCAAGTAATTTTGAGTGCCAGGGATGAGATTCCAAGTCAACCTACTGACACACCTAGTCCAATTTTGGGACCCTATTCAGCAGCACTTCTGGATAGGTGAGAAAACGCTTACCATAGATGTGGAGGACATCTATTTTCTGACAAGGTTATCCCGGCGAGGGAACCCTGTGTCTTTGACCAGGTCATGGGGTGGTGACCATTCGGTCAAGGACATGATATATCAGTGGTGTACTCTGGGTACAATGATGGTTGGTGGGAAGATTCCCATCAAGCATGTCATGGACAGGGACTTACGAGCGATACTCTTCAACGTTGCGCGAGTTGTTGGCAGCCGAGCTGCTCACTTGGCCAGCAAGTTGCAAATGATGTATGCTGAGGAGTGCATGACTCCTACATTGTTTAACTGGTGCGAGGGGCTTCTCGTTAGCCTCAAGTATCAGTTGACTAAGTGTCAACGTGGGGCGCTGAAGCAGTTTAGATATGGCTCGATCGTGGTATATTTCAAGTTGGAGTGGGTACCTCTCTTGCGCCCACAACTGGATTTTGAGGATCGGGAGGTACGTGATCCTCACATGCTGAGATGGGAAGATGTGATGGCCCACCATGGTGGCGGGGGGCCCATTGCTATTTTTGGTACTGGGTTCTACTCATGGCTACAGGCACAGATACTCATGGTAGAGGATTATCCATATGTCGGTACAGACTTCCGGGGAGATCCTGACCTAGTGCTTCCAGAGGGAACGCAGTGGGGTGACATAGGTAAGAACCACTGCTTGTGTTTTTATATTTTATACATTTTATGATTTTTTTTGGTAGTAGTGCTAACGATGTTTATATGTTACTTTTGCAGACGTGGGTCCAGAGAAACCATTGGGATTCTCCCTCCAGGTGCGAAGAGGAGGAGTGCTAGACATGGAGCCCACAGCCCGTGATGCTCTTGAGGAGCAAGAGGTGCTCGGGGAGAATCTCCAGGGGATGACTTCCAACATTCCAAATCCTGCAGTACATGACTTACCCCTCTAATATAAGGAGTTGACAGTTGGGGTATCAGCTCGTTTCGGCACGCTACTCCGAAAGGTGGCGAGGGCCGTTATCTATTACCATGCTCAGCTTGGGGCTGAGCGGCCTAGGGCCGTGCGACGTAGGGTTTAGGAACATGGCATGTACATGTATACTCTGAAAGCTTATGGGATTCAGACTTTTTGTAGAGATGACTCTTATTGAAAGCTAGCATGCTTTAGATTTTTGTATTAGCACTACCATTTTGTACTTTTGTATGGATTTATATATATACAGAGATTTCCAGCGGCTTTATACATTATGTGTTTTAATGGATGATTAATGTGATCTTGTTTACATGTTTCCTTATACAATGGATTATTTACATGTTATGTCTGCTTTTATATTTCATGAATATGTTATGTGTGTGCAATGTACCAATCTAGAATGAAATTGGCCATCGAGTCAGCAACTTTGTTCCTGTCTCGTGCAATGTGCAGATATTGAATAGAATCAAAGGACCTTTCCAGAAGACGGACTCATCTGTAGAGATGGAGTAGGGTAGGGTCACGGATAGCATAAATCCGGTTAAGATGAGAAAACCCTAGTTGCGATTCCAAATAGATAACAACATGGTCCATACCCAAGGAATGAGCATCGGTTAGGGTTCCAATCACCGCCTAATATTCTGCGGCGTTGTTGGTTGCGAAACCTAGACAACTTCCTCCTGAGCTGATAAGCTCGTCGGTGGGAGAGTAAAGTACCCAGGATGGCTAAGCAAGGTTACGGGTATGCCAGCTGGCGCTGTCCGCAAATCCGTAGCATGTTTCAATCTGCACATGCAGACAGAACATGGTATAAGAAGCGAAAACAAGATCTAGACACACTAAACAAAAGTGTCACATCACACAAAAACACACATGCCATGTACAGTATATACAACATACTTACGCATGAAAAAATCAGGCATAGTACCTCTTCGGGTAAATCCCATTGCGGGGTTCACCTAAAGATATCCTTTCGTAGTCTTCTAGTTTGTAGGCTCCCTTCTCCAGAACACGCTTCACTATGTAGGGTCCATGCCACATGGACTCAAACTTTCTTGCCCCCAACTTATCGTGTCTTTGGTCGTGTGTGAGGACCAAATCAACCTCGCTCTAGACGCAGGGTTTTACCGATTTGTCATATTGCGCTTTGATGAGTTTCTTATGTGCCTCGTTGGAAAGAGCAGCATCACAACGAGTCTCATCGAGTTTTGCTAGGTAGAGGAAGCGTTCTTCCTCAGCAGTAGTGTTAGGGAGAAGTTTAACTGTGAGTTTGAGGGACGAAATTTCGCACGCTATTGGTAGGACTGCCTCCAATCCATAAACTAATTGGAAGGGGGTAAATCTAGTGGCAGTTTTGACGGAAGTTCGATAATCCCATAGTGCGGAAAAGAGCATGGTGTGCCAGTTATACTTGTGTGTACCCACCATGCATTGGATCATGGTTTTCAAGACCTTGTTAATGGCCTATGTTTGTCCATTGGACTGCGGGTAGTAAGGTGTTGAGTTTTCATGGCGAAAACCAAATCTAGTGCTCAATTCGTCAACCATGTGATTTTGAAAGTGAGAACCATCGTCGGTAACTATAGCTTGAGGAACTCCGAACCGTGCTATAACATGATTGAACATGAAGAGTGCGACGGTTTTTCCATCGTCTGTGTGTGTAGGCATAGCCTCGGCCCACTTTGTAAAGTAATCCACGACTACTATGACGTAACCATGCACCCTAACCGAGGTAGGCTTAGAGTGCATGAAGTCAATGCCCCATTTAGCGAAGGGGCCAACAGAAATAACCGAGTGTAACGGGGCTGGGTGGGTGTGTTTTTTCGTTTGAAAATGCTGGCATGGAGGACATTTTTTTACGGCCTCGATACAATCTTTAAATATGGATGGCCAATAATATCCCGCGTGGAGTATCTTCTGTGCTGTAGCCATCCCAGAGAGATGACCGCCACAAGCCCCAGCGTGACAGTCATTTAGGACATGTTCAGCCTCCTCATGAGTGAGACAACGTCGAAGAATAGAATCAATACCACGACAGTACAAGGTATCACTGATGACCAGGTAATACTTTGCATGGTGGCGTATTCGACGATGGTCGTCACGAGACAATTGGGGGTTGAAACGTTGGGTCTGAAGATATAAGGTAATATCTCCATACCACGAATTAGACGTGTTGATGAGGAACAATGATTCACCTGGAAGATAATCATTGGGCTCAAATTCTACATCTGCACGGGGAAGATCATAGATCAACTCAGCAAACACCAAAGACTTTTTAGACTTAGCCTTTTCGAATAGGAGATCAAATTCCTGCAGTATCACGATCCAGCGTGAATACTTTCCCCAAAGTACTTGACGTGTCAAAACGTGGTACATGGGATTCGAATCGGCGATGATGGTGGTGGTGCAGAGCAATATGTAATGTCAGAACTTTTGGACGGCAATAACTGCCACGAGAGAGAGCTTCTCAACATGTGAGTAACGAATTTCGGTGTCAATAAGACCCTTACTTAAGCAATATATCACATGTTTGTGGGCGTTGTTGTCTTCTTGTACCAAGACTATGGCAATCGTGGTGGAAAAAGTGGTAAGATAAAGGATATAATCCTTGTAGTAATTGGGCGGTTGGAGCACGGGGACGTGCATAATAGCATGTTTGAGACTATCGAAGGATTGTTGCGCTTGATCAACCCAAATGAATGGGATGTCCTTCTTGAGTAGTCTCATGTAACCCTGCGTCTTTGCGCACAATTACAGACAAAATGTCTTAAGTAAGTTGCTTTCCCTTGCAAATTTTGAAGTTTTGTGATATCAGTAGGAGGTGCGAGAGCGACAATGGCTTCCACCTTCAAGGGATCAATGCGGATCCCATCTTTCGAGACATTGAAACCGAGGAGGCGTCCAGACTCGATGCAGAAGATACACTTGTGAGGGTTCAGACGGATGTTATACCGTCTGCTTCTGAGGAATACCGTCGTCAAATGATTAATGTGGTACTAACGCTGCCGTAAATGGGCAAGTAGATCGTCGAGATAAGGTTCCACAAAGTCCTTCACGTCATGAAAGGCATACGACATGGCCCACTGGAACGTGGGCACCAGCATTTTTGAGACCAAAAGGAAGCTTGTGATAAGCAAACGTACCCCAAGGACAGATGAAACCTGTCTTGTGTTAATCAGTCAGGTGGATCTCAATCTTGTTGTAACCAGAAAATCCATCCATGAAAGAGAAAATGAGACTTCCAGCAGAGTTGTCGATGATGTGGTCGATAAAGGGAGTCGGGTAATTGTCCTTAGGACAAGCCTTGTTGAGATCCCAATAATCGACGCAGACACAAATGGTACACTGCTTTTTAGCTATAGGGACGATGTTTGAGACCCATTCGGTGAGTGGGACACGGTAGATGAAACCAGCCTTCAAGAGCTTTTCAATATCTGGCTTAATTTCCGCAGGCTTTCGAGGGTGCACCAGTCACAACTTTTTCTGGATTGGTTTAGCATCAGGATAGGTTTGAATCTCGTGCGAAACAATAGCGGGGTCTATCCTGGGCATCTCCTTGTATGTCCAAGCAAACACATCTCGAAATTGCTTGAACAAGGCCGTGAACGTTGTAACCTCTTCAGGGGAACACTTCTGGCCTAAACGAATGTGTTCCACTACACCAAGAATAACCGATATGTCTATCGGAAAGGTAGGTTAGATGTTGGCCAAATTGCCTTCAATGTCTATTTAACACGTAAGTATCGGGGACTGAGGGCAAGGGTAGACATCCGGTGTAAAGATGGCAGTGATTCTATTCTCCACAGTATCCGATGGGGGAAGGAAAGATGATCGATGGCGGAGGTCTTCCCATGGAGTGTCATCCGAACTCATGATCTCCATGATGGACTCCTCGGAATGAAAACTCCGGAGCAGAGGATCGGGTAGGGATGACATTTGTTATGGAGAACAGGGCGTAGAGGCCACAGCCAAGTGGTCCTCTGGTGCTGACTGGATAGCCTCATAAGTGAGTTCAGCGAGTGAAAGAGGCATGGTGTCTCCAATCAGGTGCATAGTGGCTTCGTAAGGTACAAGCCATTGATCGGTAGAGTTGGGGACAGATGAAATCCTAGAGGAGATCATGTTCACCGTGGAAACATGATTAGGGGGATCCGAGGTTGGAAAGACACCCATAAGAGATGAATATTTTATGAGGCCAACCCCCATGCTCTTATATAGCTGCGAAGATTGTCCAAGTAATGGAACATTATCGCCCAGATGAGTAGCATTGTCAGGTGTACAGAAGTCCAGTTGGTCGACAATGACAATTCGACCTTAGTGGGGGAATTGTACTATGCGGAAGACAGATGATGCGACCGCAGTCATAGCGTAAAACAAATTACGACCAAGTAAGAGATTATAATCTAAATGGGCTGCGACCACTTCCAGGTTAATGGTTGCGGTCTTACCCCCAACTCGACTGCTAAGGATTGTAACAACCCATGAGGTTGAAAGCCACGTCCATCGAATGCTTTCAAGGTGGTGGGAGAATGGTTCAACTCGGGAGAGACAATGGCCCTCCAAAACGAAATCAACATGACCAAGGTAGAGGCACCTTCGTCCAAGACGGTATGATGGATTGTCTTCCCAGCAATGTTTGTGGCAACTTGAAATTCCAACTGATGGGAAAGCCTCGGCTTAAAGTACTCAAGTCGGAACATGATCGTTTTAGAAGAATATGGATCAACCGCACCAATGGCAGCGAAGAGAGTCTTGCGTTGGTTAGGGAAGTTCTGCAAGACCTCTAGCATCGACATAGCACACGGAGCTTGTGATAAGTCCTCTACAATATTGTAGTTTTGAGTTGCCTGAGCAATAGGACTGAAAAAGGGCTCTTCGCATCGTACTCTTAGGCAGATGCAACAATGACTCTAAAGAAGGCTTCTCAATGGTGAGAGAAGCGTGTGGTATGGTGACGTCGAGAATAGAAGTGGAAGCTTTTTCATTATTACTTCCAACCGGTTCCTTCTGAGGGACTGAGTCATACGAACGGGAACGTGTGTTCAAGTTGACGGTCTCACTAAGCATCATGAGAACATGCACTGTGGAGGATGCCTCTCCTTGGGAAGGAAAGGTGTGTGTGATTAGTTGTTGGTTGTGAGTGGGGAAGGGATCATTGAGAACTGTGGTAGTAGAGTTTCCTTTGAGAAACTTCTGAACTTCGTCTCGGTGGGGGCATTCCTTGGAGAAATGGTCACCATCGCACAGTAAATAAGGATACTTCAACTTCCTCTTCATTTTGGTGTCTTCGGGAGTGGGCTTGGTCTCCTGTCGATTAGAAGGTTTCTTAGGTTTCCCTTTGTTTTTCTTCCTACCACCGGATTTATGAGATGAAGCTGATTGCACATAATTCACCTCTTCGGTGGAGGCAGGAGTAGTGGACTTGGTAGTGTTGTTGCCAGCCTGTGGTGGTGATGGGGAAGAACCTTGGGGGTTCGATGAGCCACCAATTTGAGTAGAAGGCTGGGAGGTAAGGGAACCAATGATTCCATCAGCCTGTGGTCCCTTGGGAGGTTTCACAGGGTCATACGTAGGGCGAGGTGCATCAGGAACAATTTCATACAATGTGCCGGATTGAGCATAGACCAAGTCTAAGTAATGGGCATGGGCAATAGCTTGTTCCTTAGTGACGACCCCTCCCATAGCTACGTCTCGAGCTACGACAGGTAAAAGTGACTTTGTGAACCAGTCAGCTAAGAGTTAGTCCGGAATATGAGCCTTAATAAGACGTCATCTTCGCCTCCATTCATGAATATGGTCTGAAATATGAGTGGTAGTGTTCTGGCGAAGGGAGGTCAATAAGTCCGTACCAGTCTCATAGTGAATGGGAAACTCGAAGTGGGTCAAAAATGACATAGCAAGAGAGCGGAAATATGGAAAATAATTGGGTGGTAGTTCAATATACCACTTGGCAGCCGGACCAGTGAGATTCTGTTGAAATAACCTAAGACGGATCGAGTCGTCCATCAAGGAGTTGGATGAAAACCATAAATGGTATGTCATCACATGGTTTTTTGGATCCTCACCGGGCTTTCCATCAAATTTGGGAATATCTGATGGTATTTTTACCAAAATGGGTGGCCAATTATGTCTGTGGAAGATGGGGTCATTAGTTAGACGAGATAGGTCGGGTAAGTCTAACGTATCCAAAAAGGGCAATTGTTGGTTCGGCTGCAGGTACTCATAGTATTGGTATGACATGTATGGACCAGTGGGACCTTGCATCGACTGGTTGTAGGGTGTCCCTGGAGGAAACTGACCATAAGGAGTTATGCTGCCCGGACCATATGTAGGTCCTCCGCCATAATAAGGTGGCCCGTTACCATAATAAGGTGGTCCGTTACCATAGGTGGGGGTTCGCCCCCACCACAGGGAGGGGGTGGTCCGCCTCCAAATGGTGGGGGTACGCTGCCGCCACTGAGATAGGATGCACCTCCACTGCCTCCACCGGGATAATGTGGACCGCCACCGCCTCCACCAGGAGGGGGTGGTGCTCCATTGCCATCGCCGAAAGGGTAAGGGCCTCCTCCGCCACCTCCACCAGGATAGGATGGTCCTCCACCACCACCACCAGGATGGGATGTCCTCCACCACCGCCACCAGGATGGGATGGTCCTCCACCACCACCTCCAGTATGGGATGGTCCTTGACCATAAGGTAGGGGTCCTCCACCACCGGGGGGTGGCCCTCCTCCTCCGCCTGAAGGGGGAGGGCCTCCACCTTTGCCGCCAGGGGGGTGGTCCATGGTTTCCAGAATGAGGTGGTCCTCCGCTAGAAGATAGAGGTCTGCTTCCTCCGAAATTGTGTGTGGGCCCTCCGCCTCCAACGGGGGGTGGGGGTGGACCAAACAAGGGTGGTGGGACTTGAGGGACTATAGGTGGGGGTCCATGTTGTAAAACATTTTGCTACCCCCATAGAGTGTATGGATTTCCGGGATAAGGTATCCTGTAGAATGTGTTTCCAGGATTGAATTGTCACGACACAGGGTTAAGATAATCTGGATACGCATGACTCCATGGCGGTTGAATTACATTGGATGGGCCCCCAACATGGGATAATCCCGTGGTGGAAGGTTCGACAGGTATGGAATTTCCAACAGAAGGACCGATGGGAACTCCTCCTCGAGTATTATGGCGAGGAGATGGGGGTTAGCAGCAACTTGTTGACCACCAATCAAAGGTTGACCCAACACGTGTTGTTGATTATCTACTATAGGATTAACATTACCCGTAAGAAAGGTAGGGGTAAAGAGTATGCTCCCCATGAATTTTAGGGTGGGGGAGGAGTGGGTAATGTAATCGTGGTAGTAACAGGTGTTTTGGACTGTTGTCCTTCAACAGGTTGATTCGTTTGAGGTATGGAACTGGTCTCCTGTCTCACGTGACCAGATTCAGAAGTGCTCACGTGTTGGGTGGGTGATTCTGGTGAGTCAAAAGATAAATAACGACTCGGGGATGGCTGATAAGGAGGTAACGTCGAGTCTTCAACCTTTGTAAAAGACTTCGTCTTCGAAACTCCTCACCCATAGCACGTAATCGAGTCAACTTATCACAATAAGGTGCTAGAGGGTCTTCAGGAGTAGCCCAACTGAGTGGAGATGCAATGGCAAAATGAGCCATGGAGTGGCCTAGAGATGATGTCCAAAAAGCTGCAGCTGGACCAACAGCTGATACACGGTCATCCTGGGGAGGATTTAGCCATTCCACCGATCCAGGCTCTCCCGGTAAAACAGGAGGTAAGTCTTGTTAAGCGGAAGTTTCCGCCTCTTCACCCCATGGGGGGTTAGAGGTGGGTGAATCTGGAGGGAACATGTGTGCCCCAACATTCAAAGTAGGGTTTTCTACTTCAGGTGACATGACCGTGACGTGTGGGTCCATTCTTACCTTCGAAATTACCTCCTGGTTAAGGGGATATTCAGGTGGTAAGTTCAAAATTCAGCGGGACCTTCTCTAAGGAAAGTCAACCAGAGTGACTGAAACAAAGTTTCTCCTAGGGCAATCTAAACAAAAGAAAAGCAGTACAGAAAAATCTACACAAACTAAGGCCACAAGCAAACTTATGTGATAGGTGTGGATTCAAAAGTCTAGAACCTCACAGGATTTTCAAGGCTTCGCAACTCGCTATATACCGCAGGTTCCAATAGTAAACGCGACCAGGAGGATTGGAACCATACCCTTTCCTGAATACCCGACTACCTAGACGGCACGTGCGTAGTAATCTCCCCAAGTGTTGTTCTCGCTGTATTGCTCTGCCAAGACGGACAAATGGATAGCTCAGTTCGTTTCAGGAATCCTGATGGTGTCTCCCGATATACTCAAGGTACGTGGGAGCTCAAATCCGTAGTGGTGTCGTCTAATGCACAACCGTACGGCACGAGACCTTCCTATATACTACCGAGTACGTGAAACACCTTTCTATATACTCCAAGTACATGAAGTGCCTTTCGATATACCCTAAGGTACGTGAAAGAGCCTTTGATATACCTGGTTGGTACGTGAAAGAGCTTCGATATACCGGTTGGTACGTGCAAGACTAAAACACCCCCGGAATACAGTGTTGGCAAGTAACGATAGCTGCCACGTTTTATGACGCCGGAACACGTCTCTAACTTAACACACAAGTTACTAAAAAAATTACCCTAGTTTTACCGTTAATTTTATCTGGACGGTTAGGTGAATGCATGGAGTGAGTACATAAACGTAAGCATAATGCAATCCCTAACTACATGAAAAACATGTACTTTTTCTTTTGATGAAATCTATGTATAGGAGGGAGAAATATTTTGCCAAGTGGTTTTACCAAAACAACAAAGTGCAACACAATCCCAAATCTACCAAATTTGACAATAAAAGTATTATTTTCCTTTTTTCCAAGAAAAACAAAAAAATCAACAAGCATCACAACCAAATGTATGCATTTTCTTTTGTCTTTTCGAATCAAAAAACGAAACTAAGTGATGAAAAGAGAGAAATTTCCTATCTAGAGCACTCTAACTTTTCAAATTTCACTATGATGGCTTAAAAGCATAAAAAACCAAGAATGCATACAATTCTTTCAAGCATGGAATCACTTTTGTAAAAACTTGATCTCACTTGAATTTTTCAAGAAAATGAATGACTCATCATTCCCGAAAAGCACAAATGCTTAACTTTTTCTCTCAAACTTTCCAAAAGACTAATGAATGATAAATTCCAATGCATGAACCAATTTCTACAACAATTTTCAAATGCATGTGAAAACGGTAAAAATGATGCACTTTTAATTTTTCAATGATATGCCAAGATTACAACTTGATAATACTGATATTTTTAAACATGAATGACTGAAAAGAGAGATTATTTGTAGCACTCTAAACACTCAGAAATTCTCAAGAAAATGACAATCACTTCAAATGGATGAAAGACACGCAAAAACACTCAAAATCAAGCAAACACAAGCAAAACTAAATATCATGTGCAAAAAAAGAGGTCTGGGATCAGATCCAATACAAAAATCAGATCAGGTGAGGAGAGGAGGGAATGCAAGGTCAAGTGAATGAAGGTGGGGGAGACCAAAGTGTCCACCACTACTGGAACTCAAACTTGTCCAAAATGGAACCCAAAACCACTCCAAATCAAACCAAACAAGACCAAACACTAGCAACGCAACATCAAAAAGGTCTATGAGTGGAAGATACAGTGCAGAGAGGTCTGAGGACCAAACCAAACTCAAACAATGGAGAGGGGTGACTCAATGCCTAGGTTTGACAGTTCGGCACAGGCTACGGTCAGGCACAGAGTGCCCGGCGTAGATGATGTGCAAGGGTTTAGCGTCAATGGCGCAGAATGAAAACAGGGCTTTAGCATTGGTGGCGCAGACTGCAGAAAGACAAAAAGCACCCATGAAGGGATGACGCTCTGGTTACATTGCCCAGGTGTGTCGGGCGAATTCCCAAAGAAAATATAAAAAGGATCTCCAAGGATGAACAATGAGATGATTTGATCATTAAACCCACGGACTCAGAGAAAGCTAATAGACCCTTCAAAAAGAAGATCTGATGCTGAAAGAGGATCAGGAGGCAAAAGAAATGGCTTGCAAAGAAATCAAATAATATGACATTAAAATTGAAAAGTTAAATCAACGTACGCATCCCTTGTATGGTCGCCAAATTTGTTATCAGATAATCTACCAAAAGCGGACTTAAGGCGTGATCTCTCTAGCTCAACGTAAGTCTAGAACAAATGAGACAGAATATGAAACTACTCTCCTAGATCTAATTAGAGATCGAGTAATTAAGCATCTTAACTCAGATTCGTAGATCTTTCTCCTCGTAGTTGTTCTGAGTTCCGTGATCGTCAAATCTATGGCTGTAAAACCTGTCAAAACACATAGGAGCAAGACAAGCAGTAAAACATGCCTAAACACTAACTAGTCTAAGTAAACAGTTGAGGAGGTAAACTATAAATATCATCAACACAATAAAATTTATGGAAAGAATTTATATTACTGTATAAAAGGTGGTAAATACAATAAAAGAGAGGATTACAACCGATGCCTCAACGTCGCAATCTCCTTCCGACAAGCCAAACCAAATCTCCTAGAGAGAAGTAGGTGCCTCCAAGAATAGGGTGTTGAACTACTGAGCTAATTTCACCAGCATAAGAGTACCATAAACTTCCTCCCTTTGGACTAGAGAGGGCTCTTGCATTTATAGGACCAAGTGGATAGAGTAGGTTGAGGATCATGGGGAGAGGGTTAAGGGAACCTCCCAAAGGCTAGGGAACCAAAGGCCAGCTCACCTAGGAGTTAGGGATAGAGATCCACCTCATCCAACTTCTAGAATTCGCTCGAAATCTACCTTTATCTCATGAAACTAACTTTGGCGCATGTTGCATGAAGGCAACCTGCGCCGGCGCACTTTGCTCAAAGACAACCTGCGTCGGCCTAATTAGGAGTGTGTATAAAGGTCATCAACTTGCTCTAAATGACTAGCTTGATCTTGGGACTTCAGGGATTTAGTCACTAAGGTTACATAGGTCTCATGATGGTGAGATTTTGGGTGTAACACACTTCTTCACCCCCTGTGAGCACCCCTAATGCAATGCGTGTAAAGTGAACTACTCAAAATAATGAGAAATTGGTCAGTTGCGACCAATACTCATGGATATGGGTCATAAATTTATGACTTACTCTTCGCAGATCATACGAAAAATGACATATCATATGTTAGACATCAAAATCCTCTTAAATATTGGCGTTAGTGCATTATTTTTTATTCTAATCTTCATGTTATTACAACATAACATTAACATAAAAATTGATGTTAAAATTGGATTTAAAATGTTGTTATTTTGATCTTAAACTTTGGATGTGACTTTGATAATTAGATGTTAATTAAGTCTCTAAAATGGATGTTATAATTGACTCGAATATTGTTGCAATTAAAAATATGATCACAAAGTCCTTAATTGCCACCCAATTTGAGACCAAAATGACAAAAATTGCAAAAAGGTAAATAATTATATTTTAGACACAATTTGGGTGATAGTTTTGAACTCTAATCCCTAAACTCTTGTAGTGTTTGTTTCAATATTAAAATCGATATTGCATCCAGCTTTCAATCTCATGAACCAAGATTTGTATCCATCACTTAATAATTAAATTGAATGCAAATCGACCTATCCTTTCTTATACCACAACAACTCACTTTGGACAATTTAAATCTCAACACTATTGTTATTTCGAATGTTACTCAACATTTTCCTTGGTTTCCAATTTAATCAACATTCTCCTTTGGGTATAATTGGATACTAGGGTGGATGAACAATTATTCTCGGAGGTTAATGAAATCTATCACTAAAAACATTTTATACATTATGCTATAGTAGCAAGTATCATTCTCGCACGATATTGAGGAATTTAAGACCTTGGCTTATGCATAAAATCTTTGCATTCAATATCTCAACCAACAATTGAGTTCCCTATATTCCTTATTGTTATTGGGAGTGATATGTTGTGATCATGTGATTCAACTAAGTGAAGAGGTAGAACTACAAATATCTAGGGTTGGTGCTCATTTCCCAGTCACTATGAACATATATCAATTTTTACAAATGTAACACATCTCTCTATCTATTGTCTTTTTGGAAACAAGATTTTGCGCCATCATAAATGCGCATGCGCCTATGTGTGTGTGTGTGTGTGTGTGTTTATGTGTTCATTTGGTTGGATAGTTCTAATACATTGTTATTTAACGAACTTACGTAATCCATGCATAATTTAATGAACAAAGAGAAGAAATGTGCATTCTACAACCCAATATTGAAGACATTGTAACAACTATACCAATGTTCGTAACGCTTATTTGGGAATATGTTAACCCAATATAATAATAATAAAAACATCTTTTTTTTGTACTAAAGCAATAAAAGTGTTGTTCAGAGCTTCCAAAATCTTTCTAGCCTCTTTAGATTCATTTATGATCTTGAGCAAATCCACCTTTAATAGATCATAAAATCCAAATAAAATTCAACCATGAACCCATCTAGCTCGGGATTCTTTGCTTTCTTGAAAGAATTTAGAGTTTGCTCAATTTCAGCACCCGTGACATCCTCCTTCAACTCAATATTCTACCCATCAATTATAACCTTGGTCACAAGTCTCAAAACCTGCAGGATCTCGCCAATAGGACAACCGACAGGTTCCTTAAATAATGACTCAAAGTGGTATCTACTTGTTGTCACTTTGTCCTTGAAAGAGGTCATGTTATCTCCATTAGGAAGAGAAACCTCCCATATGGTATTCAATTGCTTTTGAAAGTTAGCATAGTTTTGAAAATAACAATTGTGTTATTGTCTCCTTCGGATAACCAAACTACTATGCTTTTCACCTTCCAAGTTATTTCTTCATTCTTCAACCAATTCATCCTCTTTTCTTCCATGGATTTAAGAGATTTGAATTCTACATCCGAAAAAAAATACCCAAAGTGTCATCGCAAAGTGCTTTTATCTCTTCGTTCGTAATTTTTAGGTTGACTTACACCCTTTCTCTATAGTCAGTTGCCCACGTTTTTATGGCTGATTTTAGTTTTAGAAGAGAGTTGGAGTATTGATGCATAGTTGGCGTCTCCTGCAACATATCAATATGCACCCAGTTGGAGAGAATAGGTTGGTGATCTGATATTCCTCTAGATCCCACCCATACTTTTAAACTGGTATGATTGTTAAAACAATCCTCAGCCACCATAAATATATCGAGACGTTTGGAAAAGGATTCACTTTCGTTTAGTCCATTAAGCCAAGTTGGAATTATTTCGATAGGTTCCAAGTCTATAATGCCACTTTTTTCAAACAAATTCCCAAATAATTGCCCAAGGGGATCCAAACGATCCTTTTCTCCCCATATTTCTCTTTTCAATAAAGTTAAATTTAAGTCTCCTCCGAGGATTTGACCTTTAAGACTTAAAACTCATGCTTCGACCAAGTCCTCCCAAAAGACCTTTCTATCCGAATAGGGCTCATAAACATTAAGAAAATTAAAGGTTCTATTGACTTCATTTGATTCTAATTATGTTAGAATCCTTCACTTTAAGATTGTGGCGGAAATAGCTACAAAACTAGGACTCTAGCCAATCACTAAACCACCCAAGAAGCCTTTAGCGTCTATCGAACTGAATGACCAATCCTTAAGAAAGGAGGCGAGGAAACTCATTGCTTTCCCCCCTTCACACATAATCTCTTGTAACATAATCACATCCAACCTACAAACATTAATTAGTCTTTTGAGGGCTTATAGGTCCCTCCCACCCCTCTAACATTGAATGACAACAAAATCATTCGGATAATTTTGACGAGGCTTTCCTCGCTCTAAGGGCCCTTATAATAGTCATTTTTTTTCCTTCTCATATATCCTTCCTTACCTTAGATTATGCCAAGGAGATGTTATATTTCCTTCCAATTGTATTTGGCACTTCACAATTTAAAGTTAATCCTCCTTTAACACCTTCAGATCCAATTAAAACTTCAAGGAGCTTATCCCCTTTTGACCAAAGGGCATAATCTGAACATACCAAAGTTGAATGCTTTTTAATTTTTCCCACATTCAACATAAGTGATCTTTCATCCACCTTCATAAAAGATAAACCATTTGAAGTCTCCTATCCTACCTCTTTTGAAATCACAACTAAAGAGTTTGCCTCCTTAGTTTCTATTGGCGGTCTTTCATTATTATCACGATCAGAATTCGAATCGGCACAAACTTCATCATCCACGGGAATGGAAGAATTTAACAAAAAATGAGAGGGTTTATGTGAAGACTTACCATCATCCTATGATATTGAAAAAATTTCTCCAATAGACGCTACATTTTGGCCCTCCTCATAATGAAATCCTTTTTCCTCGAAATCTTCCTTTGCTTATTGGAGATCCTTAATCTTGTGAGACCCTCCATCCAAACTCAATACTATCTTTAGATCACACCCATCCTCCTGAAACTCCTGCTCTAATAAGGACAATTCCTCTCTTCTTTCTCCCTTCCCTGAGACACCTTTATAAAATGGCATGTAATCTAAGACCCTTTTTTTTAACCCAAATCTTCTTGGGAGACATCGAAACAAATCCTTCCACACTGCATCGAGCTTTAAGATGACCCACTTCATGATAGTGGAAACAACAAAAAATGATTTTTCAATAATCTAGTTTTTGGAGAAAATCCCACTTTCCCCACTCCATTTCAATGTCTATTAATAAACCTTCTCTTAAGTTAATTTATACCAATATCTTCGCCAATATACAATCTTGTCGAACTTCATAACCATCTTCAATTTTGATGAAACGTCCCAAAGAATTCACAATTGATTTTAAAACTTCCTTCTTTACAAGAACCCACATTAGTCATGGGATAAGAACCTAGATATTCTGCAAGAACATGGATTCCCTAAGTGTGTTGAAAAGAGTATCCCAATGTTTAAGAAAAAGGTTAGAGTCCCCCAAAAACCATTTCTTACCTTTAATAACATCCACATTCGAGACATTTTTAAAAGTTTAAAACAACATCAACCTCGTGCCAAAGTGTAGAAAACCAACACGTTGATAGTTTTAAACCTTAACAGTGCAGTAAAAACTCATATAGATTCTTAACCAATAACAGAAAATACACAATGGCACACGCATAACACAGAGATTTTCACCTGGAAACCCTTAACCAGGAAAAAACCAGCAAAACTTAGAGTTGCACAACTCTTTTCATTATATGTTTTCTTGACCATTTACAATACAATATATAGTATTCGGAGCATCTAAAACCCTAATTCGTTTACCCGAAATTAGGTTACAACCCTAATCCCTTTACCGGGATTAGATAGAATACAATGGACCGAAACAGCAAAAAAACAAAAACAGCCAAAAAACAAATTGCACTCCACGCGGACTCTAGGGGCCTAACGGCCCCCTCCGTGTCGTTTCGGAACCTAATGGTCTGAAACGAAGGGGGGGAGGGTTGGCGTACACGCACCCACCATGTGAAGAGATATAACACACCCAACACATGTAGCCTAGAAGCTGCTTCCAGTTCCGCCCTAACCACCAATTCAAAGAATTCGATCTATAGAATTTACCCATGAACCTACCAACTAACAACAATTCCAACAACTTATGGACTTCCTCCACTGCCATGTCCAAACCATGTTAGGAACCCATGTCTTTACTTTGTTAGTATATTGTTGTTGGACGCATATGCTTTGTAAGTCGTCCTGTAGTATTTGTTGATCAATAGTTTATGTTATTGTTGTTAGCGCATATGCTTTGTAAGTCACCCGTAGTATTGTTGATCCATAGTTTGTAGTGGCCCATGGTTTTGACCCATAGTATTGGCACCTAGACTTAGTATATAAGTGTGTGTTGAGACCTATGAAGGCACCGTGAATTTATTTGTATTGAGCTTTCTCATAGGAGGTTGCCCCCTCGAAGTGGCCTGTGATCAAGATAAAAGTGATTCTGAGTTCTGTCATTTCTGCTATTTCGCATATTCTTATTAATTAACTGTTGCAAGTGCATCACATCTGGTATCAGAGCACTTTCTTGGGCTCGCTGGGTGAAATTTCTGCCAAATTGTTTTTTGCATCTGTTGCAGGTTCGGATTTGGGAATAATCCCTATCCTCTTAACTATGGGAAGTACTTGGGCATAAGCCCTAAAACTCATTGTGAGGAGTACCACAGGAACCCCAAAGTAGCTGGCCCATTGAGAGGACCTGCCAATGAAAAGGGCAACGACCCCTACCTGATTGACTAGTTCCCACCCGTGAGGTAAACCAAGAGCTGTCGTTTGTGGCAAAGCGGTTATCAGTTTTACCTGAGCCGTGGAGTGAGGGGTACTGCCCCAATACGCAAGTCGTCAGATAGCATTGGTGGCTGAGTGAAACCCCTGAACTATTAGGAAGCCGCACATACCTGGGGTCCATATCTATTTTCGGCTGAACTGTTGTCGATCACTGCTGCGCCGTTTTAGATCCAGTCGTTCAGATCCATTTTGCAAGCCATTCCAGATCCAGCCGTTTTCAATCCATTCGGCGCCATTTCAGATCCCTTTCAAGCCGTAGCCGCTCCTGTCTGAAAAAATATATATATATATATATCTCCATATCTCCCTTGTTTTCACTCTGTTTCCCTTGAAATTTTCAGGGAACCCCTGTCATCCCATTCTGCATATTTAATTCCTGAGGACCCTATCCCCAATTCCCCTTCCCAAAGCCCAAAATCCCACATTTGTCTATTTTTAGGGTTTGCCATAACTTCCTCAGATTTAACCCAATCACCTTCAAATTTTACCACGGAGTTCCTTTCTGAATTCTGCTTCTTTGTTCCCCTCTGCCAAATTTTCCCATTCTTTCACCCCGCTTTTGAAATCCTCATTTTTGCTTCCCTGTCTATTCGACAGTGTCCAAAACCTAGTCAAACCCCAATTACCCTTCAGATTTTTTCACAAGGAAAAATTTCTCGGCCTCCATCTTGAACATTCAGCTATGAACAACAAACGGCAGTCCGACTCTTCATCAAACAATGGGTTCTCTTCTTCCAGCAATTTCCGTGGTCCGAAGCTTGATTTTCCTCGCTTCAATGGTATCGATCCAACTGGATGGATCTATCAGTCTGCATAATACTTTTGATGTCAACAAAGTTCCGCTGGCATCCTTTCATTTGGAACAGGAAGCTCTCCAATGGTACCGTTGGTACATCAAGGCTCATGCAGAGCCAAAATGGCCAGACTTTTGCCAGCTCCTTTTGCAACGATTTGGTCCTAGTGCTTTTGATGACTTCACAAGAGCCCTCACTAAACTTCGCCAAATTGGCACTGTGAGAGAGTATCAAACCGAATTTGAGAACCTAGCCAACCACACCGAAGGATTGTCTGATGACTTTTACCGGAGTTGTTGTATCAGTGGTCTAAAGGATGCCATCCGCTCTGAGGTCAAAATGTTATGTCCCAACACAATGATGGAAGCCCTAGGGTTGGCTAAGTTGGAAGAAGACAAGATTGCAGCCCAACAACGCTCCAAGCCCACTTTTGTTCCCTTCCAAAATATGGGTTCTCAACGACCACCTATACTGCAGGCTCCTCGACCAACTCCTATCAAGCGTTTGTCTGAAACAAAGATGCAAGCATGCAGAGAAAAGGGGCTTTGCTATAATTGTGATGGGAAATTCACTCGGGGACATAGATGTGTTCAGCAAAAGCTCTATCTCTTGGATGTGGATTCTCCACCTGCCTCTGAAATTGGTGACGAAGATCCAGAAACACTGGATGCTCCGGTCGACATTCAGGAACCGCCTATTGACCCTCCGTCTCAAGATGACCAGCCATAGATATCTCTCCATGCTTTAGCTGGAATCACCACCCCCCAAACAATGCGGGTCAGGGTTACTTAAAGAAGCTTCCTCTTACAATACTCATTGATTCTGGTAGCACTCATAATTTCATTGACCCTCGGATCGCCAAACAAGCTGATTGTTTTATCCATCCTTGCTCCAACTTTGAAGTCATGGTTGCCAATGGGGGCACCTTACCTTGCAAAGGGAAGTGTCAAAATGTGCGTATCTCTATGGGAGATTATACCTTGCGCTCTGACATGTTTGCCTTGACCTTAGGCGGATGTGATGTGGTTTGGGGCGCTCAATGGCTACGCACACTTGGCCCTATCTTATGGGATTTTGCTGCACTTTGGATGTAGTTTTCCCTCAATGGCCAAAAACACACATTGACAGGATTACAACCAGGCTCTCTCAGCATCATCAGTTCACATCGCATGGAAAAACTCCTCAAGAAGAATTCACATGGTGTCATCTCTCAGCTCCATGCCATTCAGATGCAACCTTCAGCGGTCTCCACTACTCCTTTGGATCTACAACAAATTCTGGATCGATATACAGGTGTCTTTTCTGAACCTGTGGGATTGCCACCTTCCAGGCCAGAAGACCATCATATTCAGCTCCTTCCTGGCAGCGTTCCTCCCAACATCAGGCCCTATCGCTACCCATTTCACCAAAAAATGGAGATTGAAATGCTCGTTCGGGACTTATTGAAGCAAGGTATTATTCGCCCAAGCACTAGTTCCTTTTCTTATCCAGTTATTCTTGTCCGCAAAAAAGATGGGTCATGGCGCCTCTGCATTTACTTCCTAGCACTTAATCACCTCACCATCAAGGATAAGTTTCCAATTCCTGTTGTTGATGAGCTTCTTGATGAGCTTCATGGGGCTCACTTTTTCTCAAAGTTGGATCTTCGTTCTGGGTATCATCAAATTCGGGTTCATGAGGATGATATCCCTAAAACAGCTTTCCGCACACATGATGGCCATTATGAGTTTTTGGTCATGCCCTTTGGCCTCACTAATGCTCCTTCCACATTCCAGGCCTTAATGAATAAAATATTTCGGCCCTACTTGCGGAAATTCATTCTGGTATTCTTTGATGATATCCTCATTTACAGTAAGACATGGGATGAACATCTCCAGCATCTGGATCTTGTCATGCAACTTTTCTCTGACCATCATCTCCATGCCAAGCAGTCTAAATGTGTTTTTGGACAAAAGGAAGTTGAGTATCTTGGGCACATTATCTCAACACAAGGGGTTCACGTGGATCCTGCCAAAATCGATGCCATGAACAATTGACTGCGTCCTCAGACACTTAAGAGCCTTCATGGTTTTTTGGGGTTGACTGGCTACTACCGCAAGTTTGTCAATTATTATGGGAAGATTGCAGCTCCATTAACTGCTCTATTGAAAAAGGATGCTTTTACATGGACACATGCTGCTCAGTGTGCATTTGACAAACTAAAACAAGCTATGTGTACTACACATGTTCTAGCTATGCCGGATTTTTCCAAGCCCTTCACTATTGAGAGTGATGCTTGCGGCAATGGACTTGGTGTTGTTCTCCTTCAAGATGAACACCCCATTTCGGTCACCAGCAAATCCCTTTCAGGTAAGAATTTAGCTGCCTCTACCTATGAGAAGGAAATGATGGCTATTTTGCATGCAGTACAGAAGTGGCGCCCATACCTATTAGGGAATCATTTCTGCATCAAGACTGATCACCAGAGTCTGAAATATTTCTTGGAACAGCGTGTCTCCTCCCCGGCACAATAGAAATGGGTTAGCAAACTCATGGGTTATGACTATGAGATCACTTACAAGAAGGGTAAAGACAATATTGTGGCAGATGCTCTTTCTCGCACATTTGATGCCCAAGGTTATCTTTCAGCTATTTCTATGCCTGTTCCAAATTGGTTGCAATTTGTTCAACAGGGTTATGTCAATGACTCTCCCTTATCTCAAATCATCCAACGCTTGACCAACAACCCTTCTGTTGTACCACATTACTCTTGGGATGGTGCTTCTCTGAGATACAAGGGTCGTCTGGTGGTTCCCCAGAGCACAGATCTTCAACAGGCTGTCTTTTATGAACTCCATGCTTCTCCATCGGCAGGGCACTCTGGGTTCCTCAAAACGTATGAATAGGCACGGCGTAACTTCTTTTGGCAGGGCATGAAAAGGACAATTCAACAGATGGTGGCCGAATGTGATACCTGCCAACGCAATAAGGGTGAAACAACACTCCTTCCAGGATTGCTCGAACCCTTGCCCATACCTACACGGATTTGGACAGATATTTCTATGGATTTAATTGAAGGGCTCCCTAAATCTGGCGGGAAGACTGTGATTCTCATTGTGGTTGATCACCTCTCCAAATATAGTCATTTTTGTGCTCTCAGCCATCCCTATACAGCCTCCTCAGTCGCTCAAATTTTCCTGGACAAGATCTTTCGTCTTCATGGCATCCCTTCTTCCATTGTCTCGGATCGTGATGCGACTTTCACCAGTCATTTTTGGATAGAAATATTTCACCACACTGGCACCAAACTGAAGATGAGTTCAGGGTATCACCCACAAACAAATGGTCAGACTGAAATTATCAATAAATGCTTGGAAACTTATCTTTGTTGCTTCACCTCTGAACAACAACATCAGTGGGAAAAGTGGATCCCTCTCGCTGAATGGTGGTACAATACCTCTTACCACACTGCCTCTAAAATGACCCCATATGAAGCAGTCTATGGTCAGGCACCTCCAGTTCTTCTTCCGTTCACCCCCACCAGTTCACCAGTTCAGGAAGTTGACACGGTCCTTCGAAACCGCGATCAGATTCTTCGCATTTTGCGGGACAATCTTCACATGGCAAGAAACCGCATGAAGCAACAAGTTGATCAGCACCGTTCTGAGCGCACTTTTCAAGTCGGCGATATGGTTTTTCTTCGTCTCCAGCCGTACAAGCAGTCCTCCCTGAAACTCAAAGGGCGTCATAAGCTCGCTCCAAAGTTCTATGGGCCATATCGGATTCTTCAGAAGATTGGGTCCGTTGCTTATAAATTGGAACTTCCTCCTTCTTCCCGCATTCATCCACTCTTTCATGTCTCTTGGCTGAAGAAAGTTCTTGGCACCAACATCAGTGGACAAACGATTTTACCCGAACTGGATAATGAAGGATCCATCCTTTTGGAGTCGGAGGCCATCCTCAATCGGCGCACTCGTCAGCTTCACTCTCGCTCTATCACAGAGGTCTTAATTCAATGGCACGGCATGCAACCATAGGATGCTACATGGGAACCACTCCTTCAGATTCAACAACAATTTCCACATCTAAATCTTTGAGGACAAAGCTTTTTTTAAGGGGGAGGGGATGTTAGGAACCCATGTCTTTACTTTGTTAGTATATTGTTGTTGGACGCATATGCCTTTTAAGTCATCCTATAGTATTTGTTAATCAATAGTTTATGTTATTGTTGTTGGCGCATATGCTTTGTAAGTCGCCCGTAGTATTGTTGATCCATAGTTTGTAGTGGCCCATGGTTTTGACCCATAGTATTGGCGCCTAGACTTAGTATATAAGTGTGTGTTGAGACCTATGAAGGCACCGTGAAGTTACTTGTATTGAGCTTGCTCATAGGAGGTTGGCCCCCTCGAAGTGGCCTGTGATCAATATAAAAGTGATTATGAGTTGTGTCATTTCTGTTATTTCGCATATTCTTATTAATTAACTGTTGCAGGTGCATCATAAACCAATAGTTGTACTATTTTTTTTTATTTCTTCTTTACACATTTGCAATTTGAGTTGTTCGAAAAAGGAATGGATTTCTTTGGGTTTGCTTGCACTATCTCCTGAAGGATGGGAGTTGGACTAATTTTATTTATTAAAATATGCTCATGTTGGGATTCAACCCTTGCCTCTCCTACCACCTGATCAAAGCACAAAGAAACTTCCGGATGAAAGTGCGATGGCTCACAAACACAATTTCTGGAGAATGCCAGTAGCAAAATCAAGGGCATTAACTTTCTCCTTATGTTCAGACTCACATAAAACACCATTACTTCCCTTTATATCCACCCCTTTCATTCTCCTACCATCTGGTTTTTGGAACGTGAACCCATAGTTGGCCCAGAGATCATTCTATCACTGCCGAAGCTAGCGGTCTTCTCAAACTAGATTTTCACTCATTATTCGTGGGAAAGATATTCCTCATAGCTAGAGTATCCTCTCTGTAGTCCACGAGGTCCAGGTCTGTGACCTTATCCACCATCGAGATTGTAACCCTACCATAAATAATGACCCCACTGACACTCCTATGAAATATCTAGAAACCACTATGGAAAGCCTCCATTTACCTCTAATTTTGATGTTATTGCAACATAAAATTAACTAGAAAATTGATGATAAAATTGACTTAAAAACATTATTAGTTTTATCTTAATTTTTTTATTCCATTTTGATGATTAAATGTTAATTCAATCTCTAAAATGGATGTTCAAACTAGCTCAAATATTGTTGCAATTTAAAATATGGCCACAAAGTCCTTAATTGCCACCCAATTTGAGTCCAAAATGACAAAAAGTGCAAAAAGGTAAAGAATTATATTTTAGACACAATATGCGTGATAGTTTTGGACTCTAATTGTCGACACAAGTGTATATAACTCCAAAGCGGTCCCCTTATGGCATAGCGGTTACGCATGGCCCTCATGGGAAGACACTTTTAGTTGTACACAAATAGAGCAAACCCTTAAAGAAGTCCCTAAGGTTGCTCCAACGTAATGGCATTGAGTCCACATGACCAGGATGATTGGTCCATATGACCATGAGAAGTATCCCTCAAAGTAATAGGAATTGGTCCACAAGACCATGATGGTGTGAAATATGAAGAAATCCCAAAAGTAATGGTGACTTGGTCCACATAACCCCCAAAATAATGGTGTTGGGTCCACATGACCCCGAAAGGAATAAAGAGTTGTCCACTTAAGTATGATAATGAAGAGATGGCCCGAAATACCCTTAATGATGTTTTGTAGTGATCTAGAAGGAAATATGAAGTTCCATGTTAAAACTCTAAAAGTGGTCCTTGAAGTTGGGATTCATTCATTAAAGCCCCCCTTAACATTTGGAGATCCTAATTTTAAGGAGAAGTAAAATGTTTGCCCTAAAATAAGTTAAAGGCATCTTCGAGAGTATAAAGAAGAGTTGGAACTTCTTATTTTATCGTCATTCAAGTGTTTGTTTTCTAATATGCAACTTCTAGGATAAAAGTGAGAAATCTTAAGGAGAAGGACGAAAGTTCAAGAAAAGAAGAGCGATGTTTTGAGGAGGATCAAGTAGTTTCACGAAAACTTGCATAACTTTTTCTTTCTCATATAGTATCCGAATTACAAACTTCTTGGCTCATTGGAAAGCTTGTTGTAAGGCATATGTGATGACATGATCTAGAGTTTCTTTTGGTGAAGAGTTTCTTTATTGTTTCCTCATATTGAAAAAGATATGGTTCTTGCTTATGGGCTTCTCTTGTGATGATACATGTCTCTCATGGACTAGGGTCCATCTTGTTAGCTTGACAATGGTATGAATCTTAGAGCTTCTCTCTTGGTGAATCTTGTTGAATATATTTGCATAGAATATTGTGAACTTGCATATATTATGATGATACTTGCATAGATTATGGTGATGATCTTGGTATAGATCATGGTGATGGCATAAATCATGATGATGTTATTGGCATATATTATGGTGATGATCTTGGCATAGATCATGATGATGGCATAAATCATGATGATGTTATTGGCATATATTATGGCGATGATCTTACATAGATTGTGGTGATATTGCATAGATTACAATGGACTTGATATGTTATGGTGATTGTGATGATGATCTTGGCATAGATCATGGTGATTATCTTGGCATAGTTCATGGTGATATTGGCATGGATTTGATGTTATTGTTATGATCTAGGGATCCTTTCTTGGAATGACCTAGGGTTTGAAGGTGATAATGATGTTAAAGGTTTGAAGAAGCAAACAAATGAAGTCTATGGGTGATTGTTTTTGGGATTTGATTACACTCTTTGGAAGCATCTTTCTAGTTCTATTCAAGAAGGTTTTGTACAGGTTGAGATTGTGATAATGATAGTGACAGTAATAGTGACATTGATTATGATAGTGACAGTAATAGTGACATTGATTATGATAGTGACAGTTACAGAGATAGTGATACAGTAAAGGTTGATAGAGACAGTGATATATTTGACAGAGACAATGATACAAGTATAGGTTGACGGAGACAATGATATAGGTGTAGGTTGACAGAGACAACGACAAGAATAGGGACACGGAGACAGTGGTAGAGATAGGTTGACATTCTTATTCATATCATGGTGGCAAGATAGGGGAAGCACAAGACATCGAAGTCTCCTTCAGGTTGGTGTCTAAAAAGTGTGAGTTGGTGCTCACAAAGGGGGTTAGTACATCCTAGTTGGTGATAGAGAATTCAAGAGGTTGGTGCCTCCTTCAAGTCGGTGCTAGTAAATCAGGGAGTTGGAGATTCATTCAAGTTGGTGCCTGTAAATCAGGGGGTTGGTGCCTACTTCTAGTTGGTGTTGGAATATCTTAGAAGTTGGTGCTTCCTATGAATGTAATCTTATTATTATATAAGAAAAGCATTTAGAGGTTTTCTCCTGTTTGGGTTTCCACGTAAAATCTCTTGTCCACCGTGTATGATTTTATGTGATGGTTTTATATGATGATGAATGACACTGTAAATGATTAATGTTATATGTGTGATTAATGTTTTAAACGGTAAAAAGTGCTTAATATTGATTCACCCCCCACCCCAAGTAGTGATGAATATTCCAACAATATATATTTTATGTGTTCATTTGGTTGACTAGTTCTAATACATTGTCATGTGATGAACTCAAGTAATCCATGCATAATTTATTGCACAAAGAGAAGCAATGTGCATTCTACAACCCAATATTGAAGATATTGTAACGACGACCCATATTCGTAACGCTAATGTGACTGTATGTCAACCCGATATAATAATAATAGTAATAGTAGTAGTAATAATAATAATAATGATGATTATGATGATGATGATGATGTAATAATAATAATCTATTTTTAAGGTCACGACTTAGCCAGACACCAAATTGGTGTATGAGACCCCCTTGTTTGTGGGACAAGGGACCCTCTCCACGCAATTAATTGATTACTAAAGTCTACGGAGGTGCACATACAATATTCCCCTCAAGATTCTAACTTGTGACCTCCTAAAACAAAATACATGTTCTTCTCAGTTAGACCCACTCATCACACAAAACAAAAAAGACAACAATAATAAATCTAATTTAAGTTAATAATACCCATTCACAAATATATATATACATAAAAAAATAACATTATAAAAAAACTAAATCATATCAAATATTAAAAAAAAATCAATCTCGTGGAATTATGTTCAACACAATTCTTAGATTTTTTCAACCTACATTATGAATGATGAGCTACATGGATGGCAGGCAGGCATATATATATATATATATAATTTAAGTTCATCTTAACTCATATTTTTAAAACGTGAATACATTTATGTTACAATTGCTTTTATCCTTTATCTATTTTTACTTAATAAATTCAAAACTCATCTATATATATATATATAATTTAAGTTCATCTTAACTCATATTTTTAAAACGTGAATACATTTATGTTACAATTGCTTTTATCCTTTATCTATTTTTACTTAATAAATTCAAAACTGAGATAAATTTACAATAATAAATATAAAAAAATTGTTTTATTCTTTATCCATTTTTACTTAATAAATTCAAAATTAAGATAAATCAATAATGATAAATATAAAAAGAAATTTATTTTTATTTCTATGTTCACACAATAATAATAATCTTCTAGCTTGAAGAAAAAAACTAACACATCTAAAATAAGAATGAACTCTTATGAGCTTCGTAGTGAAAACAGGGCACTGGACAATTCCCAAAACACCATGGGAGGATGGGATTTGCCATCTTTGTGAGTTCAAAAGAGTTGAGGATGAAAGTCACTTTCTCTTAGAGTGCCCTACATACAACCACATTAGATCACAATTTCTCAATCTCTATTATAATACTAACCTCTCTAATCTTCTAAGTTGTCAAAACTATGGTGACCTCGGTATGCTCATTTCTAAGTTTTTTGAGCATAAGAATAATTTACTATAACAAACAAAGCAATTTCTTAAGATCCAATAGACCAAAGTTGGTCTCATTGGAATGTTAATTATCATCATCATCATCAATAACTAAAAGTTAATTTCTCGTTAAAACCTTTATCCAAAATTAAAATAAATATATAAAAATAAATCTCTTTTTTGCACCGAGTGAAACTAGGTGCTCTACAGCCCAGTATGGGGGAGATATTCTAACGTCATGTACCATTACATCTAATAAAACATAAAAATGTAGCGTTACATCTAATAAAACGTAAAAAGTGATTGCGCGTAAAAAGAAGTAAAGTAAAGTAAAAAGAAGTAAAGCAAAGTAAAGTAAAAAGAAGTAAGTAAAGTAAAGTAAAGTAAAAACAAGTAAAGTATCATGTCCACTCAAAAAAAGTTATGGAAAGTATTTACAAAAAATCCATGTTGGTTCATAAAATAAAATATTATGAAAAGTAATTAAAAAATAGATGTTCGTTTATAAAATAAAAACTTAAAACTTAAACGCGAATCTATCAATCAAGAGAGATCAAATTTCTCAAGTTTAAATTTTAAAAAAAAAAATACACCTCAAGAAATTGAATCCCTCTCGGTACTTAATAGATACAGGTTTAAGATAGATCTATACTAGTTATATTTCCACACAATCATAATAACAATTTAAAGGTAATGTCTATTTAAAACTCTTATCCAAAGTTTAAAAAAATGTTATTATATCTTAACAACTACTCATTTGTATTCCCTAATATAATATTTTAACTTTTTATTTATTAATACATTTTGATAATGATTTTCCAAAGTCCCGTCAAAGAATAATTGGTTAAGTGGAAGAACACAACATTATAAAAAAATTAACAGTTTTTTGTCTTTTATTTGTAAATGAAAGAAGAAGGAACTAGTTTCAACATTTTATTATTTTTTATAATAATATTATTATACATTTTCCCTTTCCTCATAATAACATCATTCATATTTAAATATTATATTTTATGTGCTTGATAATAGTTATCAAATATCTATGTGACGTTTTAATAATTTCAAATCTAATTATCAAAGTAATATAATAATTAATATATTAGTGTTGTTTGTAATAATTTCAAATCTAATTATTAAAATAATGCACTAGTTATTAATATATTAGTGATTGCCATTTGTTTGATGTTTATCTCATTTTTAAATCTTAGGCTAAAATAATATATTTTTATTTTCAATTTCAATTAATTGAAAAAACAAAATTAATAAGAATTATTAAATATTTAAATTTAAATATATCTTTAAGTAAAATTTAATACTTGAAATCAAATTTAATAATAATAATTAATTATAGATTAATACTTAAAATCAAAATTAATATTAATCATTAATTGTTGATTAATATTTGAAATCAAATTAATAATAATTATAAAGGCTTTTAATTTCAAATATGTATTTATGTAATGTCTCCACTCAAATAAATTTCAAAAGGAGAAAATTCCACCAATCTATTAGTTTCTTAGGTTGGGTGGAGACATTAAATTTGGAATAAGGAGACCAATAAACCCAAATGGACTTTAGCATTGACATAAATATATTTATGTGGGGATAAATAAATATGTATGATGAGAAAATAAGATGGCACTTGGTCATGGAGACACATTGGTTGTGTGGGATCCCCAAAAAGCTAGATTCCCCTTGCCACATGGCATTCCACTCTCACCCATTCGAATCCAAGGTGGAGTCCACTATTATTGGGGTAGTTGGAAGGTCATATTACTTGGCATGACTCAATGAGGTCGAATTGTAGAGGAAGAGTAACTCCCATGGGAGAGTAAGAGGCATTTTGGAGCTAGTGGGACACTTGGGCTAGTAACATTCCCTAGCTTCTATGACACCAATGATGAAGATGCCTATGCCACTTATGACAAAATCAGACATGATGGCTGACATTTGACATATATGACATGTCAAGGCTAAAAATAGCCTCCAAGTGGGCGCTCAAGGGGGTTAGGGAAGCCAAAGAGACACATATTCAAATTTGGTGGAGGAGGCTAGAATTGGAGGGACAAGTGGCACACATTGGAATCTCTTCCCAACTTGAGTTGGCATGAAGCTCTTGGAAGGAATTTGACTCATGGAGGACCTTATAAGTTTATAAAAGACAATAACAAAGAAGGATGGTGGCTTTTGATCATTTTACATTTTCCATTGGGAGAGAAGAGCTAGCAGAGAGCTAGTCTACTTGCCTTAGCAGCAATTTCGAGGGTGAAAGATTCCCATCCTAATTGGAAATTGGAGAGGCCACTCAGACCTTTCATTTGGAGCTGCAATGGAGTCTTTAGTTGCATGTTGAAGCTATAGGAGAGCTCGTGGTTCATTTAACTACAACTCATTCTTGCATCTCTTTCACATTTTATTGCATATTTGGGCTCCTGGAGGAATTGCGCCCTTGGTGAGATGTTGATCACTTTGTGAGAGTCCAAGAATCTCCATTTCTTTGTATTCTGATATATATACTCTGTATTTACTGCTCATAAGACTCTCAGGTCGAAATACCAAGTGAAGTTATGTAAAAATACCAAATAATGCATAAATGATGCCATTTCACCTAGATCTTGTTATTGGAGTTTGAAGAGACATTATTTCGAGTTGTGCCAGTTATTCTCTATGATTTTGTTGATGTATGGAGTGTTATTAAAGTTCTGAATAAGTTTCATTATCAGTGCACAATTCCTTGGCACCTAAAATTCAAATTTCACAACACATGGTGAAAATTACTAGCTTTTCCCCCTATGCGAAATCTTGCATATAAACATATGATTTAATTGAGTTTCAGAAGGCCATAGGAACTAATTAAGGATAACTTGGGGAGCTCATTAAAGCCACTTATCAATACCATACCTCTGTTCAGAAATTTGGAAGGGTTTAACAGCATTTGGGAATTCATCTTTGTCCACTACCCTTGGGGGTTTTAAAGCTCGATATTGCTAGTAACTTTCCCTACTTTGTCCAGATTGTAAATGAATCTTGCAGAAGTGTTTTAAGGGGTTTTAAGCATCCATTAGCCTCAGTTATATGTCTTAATTCCTTTCAAATAATTTCAGAACCAATTTGGAACCATTTGGAGTCATTTGGAAGCAGTAGTGTCAATACTAGTCTAAGGGTCGAATTGGTTAAAAATTGCAATTTTTCCTAGTTTGTGCAATTTTCCTAAAAGGGACACTACAACTTACATAAGTAGGATTAATTTTAAATATGCACTTACATAAGACTGTTGATTAATAACTAAAATTACACGTTTTTTATTAATGCTTGAAATTATAATTTTTATTATAACACTTTATACAGGGGTGGCAGGAGGGATCATTTTTTATCTAGGAGGAAAACTAGTCAATTCTTTTGCTTGGGGAATAGGAACTAAAACCAATAATGAAGTTGAATGGTTGACCCTTCTACTTGGACTAGAGCTTATCTCGACTCTGAAAATTCCAAGGTTGATGGTCTTTGGAGATTCCAGGCAAGTAATTCAAAAGATGAGGCAAGGTTATGTCACACGCTCCTCAAGATGCCGCAGAATATATGAACGTATAATGCATATCAACAAGTCGCCCTCTATCTCTTATTATCATATCACGAGGGAGAATAATGGAGTTGCTGACAAACTAGTCAATCGAGGAGTTAGGAACAATCCAGGAATAGTGGTTTATGCAAACAAGGACAAGGCGTTCAAATGTATCCCCTAACCCCCCATTCTCAAGATTTTACTAGGTTGAATCAACTTGGAAGATAAGTGTTTTGCTAGGGGAATGGGACTCCCCCCTTTCCCACCCTCGTGGGGGATGCGTGGAGAAATGCATGATGGGTTTGGCTTCCCCCATCCCGAAAGGGCAGTTCTTTGCAGGAGCGATAAATTCGGCAAACCGGAAGTCTCTTCTGTTTCAGTCGCTCGCACAGGTCTCATTAATGTTTCCTTAATGGTAGTTTCGAGAAGTATGAAGGGGAATGAATGGAGGCAGTTACTTAAACAATCTAGGGATGTCTCAGGATCAATAGAGAAATTGCAGGAAATCGAGCAGTGGGAAGACCGTGAGTTATTTCAGGTTCTCCCTTTTCATTCAGTCATTGCAGCTCCCCCTTTTTCCCAAGAGCTATGTGTTCAGTGATCTACCTCAATTTCCTTAGCAGAGGGAATGACAGGATGGTCGGACGCATATGCTTACATGAAAGGAAGCATGGAGAATTTCAAGAAGAACCTTCAAAGGGTATACGAAGCAATTTGCAGTGGAATCCAGGAAACGACAACAGTCTCAGAGGAAACTAGATATATCTCGACTCAGTTGTATTGTTTTGATTCGCTAATGGAGGATTTGGAAGGGAACATGAGAGAATTAATGGGTACTATGGACATCATCAAGGAAGGAATCTTAAAGATGGATAGGATGAATTAGTGTAGTAACTCCCACGAGTCACCAAATGATGGGGTCCTCCTAATGGAAGAAGCTTCAGTCCAGCAACCAGTCTATGGACTCTCATGCAATAATGAATAGAAGAATGCTTCAAACTGCAGAATATTTAAATGTTTGTTTGTGTTCTTTTGTTTTGTGTAAACAATATGTTAGGGTTTATCCTTCCCACATTATGGCCAAATATAGAAAACCTGTTTGGAAATTTTGTAATTATAAGGATGCTCATGCTTTACTTGCTCCGATACATGCAGTTTTAGCTCTTAGATTGTGTTTTCTTATGTATATGGATGGTTGTGCACAACCTTTTTAATACAATCTCTGTTTTAAGTTTCTGTTAAAAAAAATATAACACTTTATATAGGATTATTATTTTGAATAAAATAATAATAATAAAAAATTTAGTGAAATTTCTACGTTTATGGTTTTAAAGGCATAATTTATAATATTATTAGTTAATCAGGTGTAGCTCGAATGGTTGAGAAGATAATCATTTCCTCCTTGTTTGGGTTCAAATCTCACTTTGTGATATGTTTACTCTTTGTGAGCTGATTGTTGTTCACAAGTTTACCTAACCTTGAGCCTTAAAGAATCAAATTTACGTTGGATACCATACTAAAAAAAGAGGAGAAAGCGCTTGATGGGTTTCCCAGGAAATGTCATCCATGAATGTGGGGAAGCATCTTTTTCCCTATGAGGTTTTCCTATATACATAAATATAAAGAAAAACCACATTTGATCCTCTCCTCCTCCTTGGAATATATGGATGGAAGGTGACTTAATCGCCAACCACAATAATGACTCAAATATTGGCGTTAGTGCATTATTTTTTATTATATTTTCGATATTATTGTAACATAAAATTAGATTTTATTGTCTCTGTTACCCACTGTTTTTACTGTGTTATTACCATTACGATGGCAACCTACGATGACCAGTTGGACTAATCTTATGACCCATTGGATGGGTTGTTGATATGGACACAGACATCTGGCGTTGAATGGAGTGATGTGGTGAACGCTAGTGGTTTTGGGTAGACTGGGTTTTCAGTGGGGGAGGCTCGTCAGGAACTTGGTTTCTCTCCGTCGGCATTCTTGGCACAATCTCCGGGTAATTTACTGTTGACAGAATCATCTCTTCTGCTTTCCTCGGCATCACTATTGAAGGAGACGGTGGTGCCTCTCTGGTATTCAACTCAGGTGATTCAGGCTATTGAAGGCATGGTGGCTGAGGGTGGAGTCCCTTTCCCTGCAAATGTAGAGAATCCTGGAACAGTCGACCCAGGTAATATTTCATCGGACCCTCTGTATCCTGGCCAGAGAGTTGAGGGGCCTCTAGAGGGAACTGGTATAGGATGTTTGGGGACCCATGAACAACGTGGGTTTGCTAGTCCACTTGTGGGCTCAGGTACTAGTTCAGATGAGTGGGGAGGTCGCTCCTCTGATGACTCGAACAATCCGGCGAAGCGTGGGCGGAAACGATGGTTGAAACTGAGCTGAACTAAATACAGCTACGCCCTAGGTGAAGATATTGAGTGGCATCAACTTATTAAGATGACCAGCATCACATTGGTTGGAAAGGCTTTGGACAGGTCGTTCTCTCTGCGTACCATTGAGGCTTGGGTGGCAGAACACTGGGCCGCACAGTTGGGCTATACCGCGGAGGTGGTAGAACTGACCCGGAACTGGTTCGCCTTCAATTTTCAGAATGAGGAACATGCACAATGGGTACTAAACTCTAATTGGAGTTGGGACCACTGCCCGGTTATGATAAAACCTTGGCATCCGATGTTTGATGCTAGCCATGAATGGCTGGATTTGGTTCCCATCTGGGTTCGTCTACTGGGCTTACCTCTTCACTATTGGTCGAAGAGGCATTTTAAAGGTATCAGGGACCTTATTGGAACATATTTGGAAGGAGATTTTAGTTTTCTTCAAACCCGTCAGCGGAAGGTGGCCTGTATTTTGGTTAATTTGAATATCAGGGATGGTCTGGCTCCGGATGTCACACTCAGTTGGGGGCCCTATTCCTATGTACAGAAGCTCGATTATGAAAATCTTCCCTTCAGGTGTCGTCGCTGCCATGCCTATGGACATCCGGTTGCTGAGTGTAAGTTACCCTTGCGGTGACGAAATGGTGGTGGTCACAAAAAGTCCATGGCTGGGGAGGCTCCTCCTCCTATGGGACAACCATATTCAAAACCCTCCCTTCATGAGGAGGACGAAGCTGGCTTTGAGCATGGACCGACACGAGCAACACCGTTAGAGGAAGGAACATCCCATGCTGAAGTCTTCACTGGGATTGCACTTTCGGCACCTCATCAAGCTTCGGTGACTACTGTTGCGGGTATTCCTTCTTCCATCAACTCTCATTCCTTTAATTTTGTTTTAAATAATTTTTCGTTGGACAAGAAGAACCGGATGGAGGTTCTCAAAAACTTGAATATCTCTACTTCTAACGCTCCGGTGGAAACCCCTTGTATTGAGCTTGGCCCTGCATGCACTTTGGTGACTCCTTCGGTCCCTGGTGTGGTGATTCTTGATATACCCCCTGATCTAGATCTACCCCCTGAAGATCTGCGCTCTTCCTCCTCCCCCATTGACTCCTCCGATTCTGGTTACTTCCTACGGTCTCTCACAAAGGTTACCCCTGGTGGGCTGGGTGTTGGGGTGTGTAATACTAGTAAGGGTCGTGGAAGGAAATCACATCTATCTAAGGCTCAGTCTAAGGAAAAGATGGACTTGCTAGAAGGTAAACAGGTGACTATTGATCAGGCGCTTAGAGTGATGCGTGCCCAGAAAAAGGGACGATATGAAGGTTATGTCTTTCAATTGTCCGGGTCTGGCTGGTCCCCATAAAAGTTCAGCACTGCGTAGAGTGGTATCTCTTGAACACCCGGATATCATTATGCTACAAGAAACCTTGGGTGTGGGTTCGGTGGTGAAGTCTTTGTTGGAGAGTTGGTTCAGTGAATGGATATTTGCTACTTTGGATGCTCGTGGTCGTTCTGGTGGTCTGGCTATTGGCTGGAATGTCATAACTGTTAAGTTACATAATCTATGAGGGATGGATTATGTTATGGGATTGTCTTGTTCGGCACTCGATATTGGTGATTTGTTTACAGTGGTAAATGTCTATGGTCCTTATATAAATCGTATCCCCTTTTGGGATACTCTTCTCACAAATCCTCTTTTACAGGAGGGGGATCTCTTGTTGGGTGGAGATTTTAATTTCTCTTTAGGTCCATCTGAAGTTTGGGGCAGCAGAGCTCGTTCTGATCCCTTGGCTGATTATTTCACTCAAATCTTGGTTTCCCACAATTTGATTGATATCGAGCCTACCCTACTCAAGCCAACTTGGAGGAATAACAGATCTGGAGAAAACTGGGTAGAGAAACGTCTGGATAGATTCTTGGTTTCTGAATCCTTTGTGGATAGGTTTTTCCTCATGAGGCAGTGGGTGGGATCCGGGGGGTCCTCCGATCATTTTCCTATTTTTCTTTAACTCTGTACGGGACCTATAAAACCCGTTGGGCCTCTTAAGTTCAATAAAATTTGGTTGAATGATGAGTCCTTCACTAATCTGGTCAGATCTCTCTGGGTACCTCTCAACCCTAGGTCTGGGATTTCGGCCTCTCAACAATTTACCACTAACATCAAAAGGATTAAAGGACCTATTAAGGTTTGGGCTCATGAGAAGAGAGTACGGGAAGACAGGGAATTGAAACAGATTGAATTGGACCTGAGGCTACTCTATGAATCTGGGTCTGGGGGCTTGGGGTCCGTGGAGGAAAAGGCCCATGTTATATCTCTGGAAGGCAGGAGAAACACATTATTGCTGGAAAAAGAGGAAACTTGGAGGTTGAAAATCAAGGCGATTTGGATTGAAGTTGGCGATGAGAATACTAAATTTTTTCATGCATATGCGAAAGGTAGGAAGGCTTCCAACACTATCTGGAGCCTTGAGGATTCGATGGGGGAAACACAAACTTCCTTTGAAGGAATGGCTGGGGTGGGGGTAGAAAATTTCCAAAATCTTTTCAAAGCTCCTGCACAGGCAACCGTTGCAGAAATTGTTAGGATGGCTCAGCTTTTTCCACGTTTTGTTGAAGAGGAAGATAATTAGGCCTTGATGGAAAATGTTACGGGGGAGGAACTGAAGGGGGTCCTTGAGATCTTCCAGAAAGACAAAATTCTGGGTCTGGATGGATGGACCATTGAATTTCTTTTGTCTCTTTTTTAATTTATAGGGGAATACCTATTACAGATGGTTGAAGATACACAAATCTCTGGGCGAATTCCGGCTTCCCTGAATTCTACCTTTATTGCTCTTATCCCTAAGATAAACAATCCCTCCTCTCTTGGTGACTTCAAACCTATCTCCCTGTGCAACTGTGTGTATAAGGTGGTCTCAAAAATTATAGCCAGGAGACTGAAAGTCATTCTGTCCAAACATATCTCTGCGGAACAATTTGGGTTTCTAGAAGGCCGACAAATTCATGAAGCTATTGGTGTGGCTCAGGAAGGCTTGCATAGTATGAAATCAAGGAAACTTAAAGGAGCCATTATCAAGATTGATTTTTCAAAGGCATATGACAAGGTGAGTTGGCTTTACATTCATTTGCTTCTTACTCATCTGGGCTTTGCTGTGGATTTTTTCAGGTGGATAAGGAGCTATATCACTACGATTTCCTTTGCGGTACTTATAAATGGGGCAGCCTCTCCTTTCATTCACTCGGAAAGAGGCCTTCGCCAAGGGTGCCCCTTGTCACCCTTACTTTTTCTTCTGGTGGCAGAAGGGCTGAGTAGGGCCCTAAAGAAATCCTGTAGGGAGGGCACTCTACACAGTATTCAGGTGGCTCCGGATCTTTTTATTACTCATCTACTTTTTGTGGATGATATTCTCATCTTTTGTACCAGCTCGCATGGTGACATTGAATCTCTTCGGGGTATTATTCAGCTTTTTTCTACCGCTATTGGTATGGAGATAAATGAAAGGAAATCTACCATGTCGGTCCATTTGTTAAGAGATGCTGAGATTGCAGCCATAAGGAGGGTCTTTCCTTACACCTTAACGGTTCTATATGCTGGCATAAGTTACCTTGGGTTCCAGTTAAAGCCGAATGCTTATACTAAACAGGATTGAAATTGGCTTATTGAGAAACTCCATAAACGTCTGAATGTGTGGAGCCATAAGTGGCTCTCAAGAGCAGGAAGGTTGGTATTGGTGAAATTTGTTCTTGAGTCCATTCCTGTCTATTGGATGTCCCTCTCTTGGATTCCCAAAGGAACGTTGGAGAAGGCTCGGACGATTTGCTTTCGTTGCTTTCATTTTTTATGGAGTGGTAAAGGAGACTTTGTTTCCCCATGGGTTCGATGGCAGAGGATTTCAATTCCCAAGGCTTTGGGAGGTTGGGGACTGAAAAAAATTCACCACTTTGCCAAAGCTCTGGCGGCCAAAGGAGTCTAGAGGATCTTAAAGACCGATAGTTTATGGACCCGGGTGGTCATACAGAAATACATTGCTCCTACAACTGTTATGGACTGGGTTCGGAACCCTGTTAAGTCACATCGAGGAGGATCGGTCATCTGGAAAGCTGTTGTGGATTCTTTCTCTATTGTTGGTGACCTTTTGGCCTGGAACATTGGGAATGGCCTTTCATTACGGGTAGGGGAAGATCCATGGTTTGGGAGCGAAGGCAAACATCTCTTATCAGATGGGTCGATTGCATCACTCCGGGACATGGGCATTACCTATATCTCACAACTTGCTAATCTGGTTTTGGATCATCCATGGATACAAACATGGTTGGATGTTAACACTCTGGATTTAATGATGGATGAACAGGCGGAATTGAAGTTATATTATAGGGCGCTTAATCTCTCTCAAATCCTTATCCGCGATAGGGATGATTGTCTAGTCTGGGAAGGGGCTCTAAATGGCATTTTTTCTCCAAAGAATGGGTATATCAGCATAAGCTATCTTGTCAATCCCCGTGCTCTAGTTTGGTGGTGGAAGCCACTCTGGAAACTAAATTGTCCAATGAAACAAAGATTATTTATGTGGAACGTACTTGAGAACTCGGTTCCTACTTGGGAATTTTTATAAAGAAAGAATCGGGTGGGACCAGGATGGTGTATCTTATGCAAAGCGGCCAAGGAGACCTGTTTACACTTATTTTTACACTGTCCCTTCACGATACAAGTTTGGGAAGAGTGCTCCTTAATTACACATTCACAGTATAATTGGGGTGGCGATACACTGCTACAAGCTTGGGCTCAATGGTATAATTATCCAATTGGAAGATCAGTAAAAGCTTTACCAATGATGGTGTCTTGGGGGATTTGGCTGGCACTGAACAACCTTCTTTTCTCCGATAAACCATGTACTCCTACTATTTCTGCCACACTCATATGTGGCTTTCTAACTGCTTTCCCACAACCTATTAGAGTTGCAAAACAAAGAGTGGTTATGGAAGTGGACATTGACCGAACTATCCCATGGGGATTCTATGATGGATCTGCACAGGAAAATGTGTGCGGGGGAGGGGCTATTTTACATCTCTCTATCTCCCACTACTTTCACCTATTCTGGGGCCTAGGGGGTGGCGGGAATAATTATGCAGAACTCATGAGTTTCAAACTCCTCATTTTTGCCATTGAGATTGGATGCCAGAGTATCAATGTTTTTGGTGATTCTATGTATGTTACTAATTGGTCACTTGGTATTCAACAATGCAAATATCTTAGACTTGCTAACATTCTACAGGACATTTGCAAGCTTCAACACTCATTCATACATTTTTCTTGCAGACATATTTACAGGGAGAATAACAAGGAGGCGGACGAGGCTTCTAAAGCTGGCAGGGTCCTGGCAATGGGGGTGTGGAAGATAAAGGAGTTTCGTGAGGGGACACTTTATGAGTAATATCATCGGCCATTTGTTGATGAAATGGCATTACAATGAAAATGAGAAAGAATACCACTGAATTCCTTTTTGAACTGGAAACTAATTATCTCACTTGATCATGACAGGGCTATTGTTTAAGTTTTTTTTTTTTAATAGGATTCATGAGGCTCGGGGAGCCGATTGACTGTATCAGATACCATGGAACTTATTCATTTTTGGTTTTTAAACGGTGATTATATGATCACACATGACTGATGTAAAGAAGATACTACAGTATTCAATACTGCCACTTGTTAAGTTGGTATCCGCATGCATACTTGTAATGCATATACATAATGTAATTTTGTTCACCTCTGCTGAAATAAAATTACGCTTTTTCTTGGGAAAAAAAAACATAAAATTAACTCAAGGATTGATGTTAAAATTGTCTTTAAAAACATTGTTATTTCATCTTAATTTTTGGATGCCACTTTGGTGATTAAATGTTAATATAGTCTCTAAAATGGATGTTAAAACCAAATCAAATGTTGCAATTAAAAATATGGCCACAAATTCCTTAATTGCCACCCAAATTGAGTCCAAAACGATAAAAAGTGCAAAAAGATAAATAATTATATTTTAGACAAAATTTGCGTGATAAGTTTGAACTCTAATCCCTACAATCTTATAGTGCTTGTACCGATATTAAAATTAATCTTGTATGTGGCTTTCAATCTTATGAACCAAGATTCGTATCTGTCACTCAATAATTAAATTGAATGCAAATCGACTTATCCTTTATTAAACTACAACAACTCTCTTTGTACAATTTAAATCTCGACACTATTGTTGTTTCGAATGTTACTCAACATTTGAGCCTTGCTTTCCAGTGTAATCAACATTCTCATTTGGGTATCATGAGGGTGGATGCACAATTATTCTGAGAGGCTAATGAACTCTATCACTAAAACATTTTATACATTATACTATAGAAACTAGTATCACCGACACAATACATGTTATACATGGTATCAATGACTCGCAATATTGGAGAATTGAAGACCTTAGCTTATGCACCAAATCTTTGCATTCAACATCTCAACCAACAATTGGGTTCCCTGTCTTCCTTGTTGATGGGAGTGAGATGTTGTGATCATGTGATTCAACTAGGTGAAGAGGTAGAACTACAAATATCTAGAGATGGTGCTCACTTCCCAATCGTTGTGAATAAATCTCCAATTTGTTCAAACGCAACGCGACATCTCTCCATTTGATATTTTTTTGGCAACCAGATTTTGCGCCATCATTAGATAGACATATATAGTTTATGTTCATTTGGTTAGCTAGTTCTAATACATTGTTTTTTATGAACTTAAGTAATACATGCGTAATTTATTGCATAAAGAGAAGCAACTTGTATTTTTTTTAATCTCCAAAATCTATTCTATTAGTATATAGTGAAATACATACAAAAAAAGCTTAGAATATCAAGTTTTTGCAATGCATGATCCAAGTCAGTGATTGACTTCCTGCTGCCTAGTATCTAGCTGCCTTCCCAAGAAGGGAAACCATGCAAAGAAGTTCAAGGTTTCAAGCCTTCCCATACAAGGGAAACCAGGCATTCATTGCTAAAGTCTATGGAGGTGTACACACACTATCCTCCTCTAGATTTGAACTTGTAACAGGCTAAAAGGAAATACATGTTCTTAATAGTTAGGCCCATTCATTATACAAAACTAAAAATATAATAATAAGAAATCCCACCCCTTAGTTCCTTGTCTATATTAATATTTTATGATTCTTAATCATTATTACATTATAACACCATGGGTAGAAAGGATTTGCCATCTCTGTGAGACTATGAGCATTGAGGATGAAAGTCACTTTCTCTTGAAGTGCCCTGCAAAAACCCACATTCGATCACAGTTTCATAATATTTGCTTCAATACTAACCTCCCTAATCTTCTAACATGTCAAAACTATGGCGATCTATGGACTCTTCTTTATAAGCTTGTTGATCATAGGAATAAAATTTTACAACAATCCAAATAATTCCTTTCTCTTATCTTAAGGTCTGATAGACCAAGTTGGTCTTAATGGATGTTAACCAGCATGACCATCATGACCATCATCATCATTAACATTACAATCTTTACTACTTAATTATCTAAGCAAAAAAAATAAACCCCTATTTTTCATTTTCATTGAAATAATAATTCTTTACCCCCTTTTTATTGAATTAGAAAAATTATCTTTCTTGATAATTAATTACATAACTTTTATATACTTTTTTATTTAATTACATTTATTTAACCCCCTTTTTATTCTCACAAAACCGGAACATTAATATTTGACTCTTCTCCTCATCACCCTAACGGTTAACTCTCTCCCTTCTATTTAAATTATTTTTTTCAGTCCTGTATGCTAATTAGAACCGCAAATATAGGAGAGATTTGTTTAGCTGTGTGGAGGGACAACCAACCCTCTTCATCCAGAATATGCTCCCAGATCCAATTTTTTTAGAGTGTCACCGGTCTTTTTCTATCTTTACCAATATCTAGGGCCCATCTGTAGCCTAGTCTTTGAGAGAACATCTGCAATTTCATTCATTTCTCTGTAGACATGGGTAAAAGTGATCTCCTTGAATTCCCTTTAAAGAAGCCCGATTTTTTCATATATGGCTCTTAAGAAAATATTATGAGGAGGTTGATCTTACGGAACCAATCAATCACCAATTTAGAATCTCCAAATACTTGTAATTTTTGAATTCTCATGGAGTGAGCTAAGATCAATAAAATCTTGAGGGCTATCATCTCAACCTTGTTGTTAGTGCTTTGACCTATGGCAGCCTGAAATTTTATCCACCTGTTGTCCTCTTGATATAAAATACCTCTTGCTCCACCCATGGTTAGTGTGCCCAGGGAGGCTCCATCAAAATAACACCAAGCTCTAGTCTTGACAATTATTTCTTATTGAATTCTTCTTATCTAAACTGTATCTTCATTTTGGGGAAAAAAGCTCAATATGGCTAAACTATAAGAGGCACAAAGTCTTGGAGCAAAGAGAGTATCTTCAAATACTATTTTATTCTTGTTACACCTAATTCCCCAAACTACGATGAGTGGGAGGGCCAAATTTTCCTTATAGTTAACATTTTGGCACCAATTGTGCAGAGCCTCTTCTACATTCTGCCCCTCCCAATTGAAATTGAGTCTTGTTTCCTGAGAAGCTATTCACTAGATTCCTTGCTATATTTATAGTCAATGAAAATGTGACTGACACTTTCCCCCTTCTCACCACAAAGGGAGCATCCGTTGGGTCCTTCCCAAAATAACTCCTACAAATTGTCCCACATAGGCACTTTCTTATGTACGACTAAACAAAAAAATAGCTTAGATTTGAAAGGGAAGTTGATCTTCCATAAGGCTTTATACCACCATACACGTTCATTGAAATCCTCCTCTTCTCGAATAACTTTGTAACCTAACCGAGGAGAGTAATGACCTCCAACTTCATTCCTCAACTAGATAATGACATGTTCATTAGCTAATAATCTGATGTGAAATTTTTGTAGAGATCTGGTATAAGATTCCCATAGCTCCTTGTCCTCACCTTGGAAACCGAGATCCTCTGTTGGAGTCCATTCATGTCTCATTAAGGTGGTTAGCCTTTCATATCCTAACTGTGCCAATAGAGTTTTTCCTTTATTTCAAAGAGAATTATCGTATGGACTGGTAGTTTATGAGATCCATAACTGCCCACACAAGGGTCCAAGCCTACACACAACTTTCTTCCATACCCCACTCTCCTGGCACACTAGCCAGTTTGCTATCACATCAAAAGCTAGGACCATTGCCTTCCAAATAGTTGAAACATTCCAAGTGAAGTCAAATAGATTCGTAAATGAAATAATGGACTCCTCTGGCATATTCAAAAAGGAAATCATGGACTTTCTAACATTGAATATCAAGTTGGTAGCTAAAGAGAAAAAATTCAAAAGCTCCTTGAGATTTTTTGCTTCTCTTCTTAACCCATTGCAAAAAATCATTATATCATCTACAAAAAGTAAATGGTTTACTTGTAGATTTCCTCCCATATGAGTGCCCGTGAAAGAACCTACATCCTTGGCATGCAATATGATTATGCTAAGGCCCTCCACAACCAAGAGAAAGACGAGAGATGCCAGAGGACATCCTTGCCCGATCCCCTTACCTGGCCCGAAGAAGGGAGAAGTTGCACCATTAACTAGGACTGCAAAAGTAACTGACCGAACACATGACATTATCAAATTCACAAAATGTACCTGGAAACCAACCTGAAGTAGAACTAACCTTAAATATAACCAACTTACTCTGTCATAAGCTTTAGATAAATCAACCTTCATGATCATGGCTAGTGTCTTCCTCCAATGGATGGAATGTAAAACTCCTTGTGCAATCCTTATTGCATATGGTTTTGTCTTCCAAAAAGAAAGACAAATTGTTCTTGAGAGATGGCTTTTGACAAAACTCCTTTGATCCTATGAGCTATCATCTTTACTACCATCTTGTAGATACAATTGCATAATCAGATGGGTCTGAAGTCTTCTAGACTGTTGAAATGGTCTTTCTTCGGGATTAAAGCTATGAAAGTCGAATTAAAAGCAGCCAAGACTCTACCTATGGTTCGAGACTCTGCCTATGGTTCAGGACTCTTCAATGACTTGGAGGATTTCAGGCTCCAAGATCTCCATTAGCCCTGTGAAGAACTCCACAGTCCATCCATTTGTACCTAGACTTTTGTCCTTTTGCATCATATGTAAAACTTCCTTCAATTCCTCCAGAGTAGTTTCTTCTTGTAAGCTCTGTTGATCCTCTTCTGATATAAAGGATGGGAAATGATAAATCATTATGAGCATATATGCCATAGTCCCTCTATGGTCCTCCTTATAAAGTCCTTCAAAGTACCTCACTCCAGCTGCAACTAAGTCTCTAAAACTAGTCTCTATAGAACCATCTTCTTCCCTTAGACTGGTTATAGTATTAACAGAATTCCTGTGCTTAACACAGTTATGGAAATATTTGGTATTGTCATCCCCTTGGTTCAACCATAATGCTTTGCTTTTTGGCCTCCAAGTCGATTCTTTTTTTGTCAAGATATGATTCCTCCTTGTTTCCAAGCTTACTACTTCTTATTTATGTTCCAAATTCCTGAAGCCTACCAAGTCAAGATCATAAAAAGATGCAAAGGAAGCTTCGATAGCAGTGAAATCTTCCTCCTTTCTTTTCCTTCTCTATGTTGGCCATATTCTAGTCTCGTGTTTTAACTTGTTAAGATTTTGTAAAAACTGAATATTGGTTGATTCTTTTCTCTATGCATCAAACAAGACCCAACTATCCTTGGACAATTGAATGAAGTTGGCATCCTTAAACCATTATGCATTAAATTTGAATGGGCTTGGAGGCTTTTCCAAGCCCATTATGAATTCTAGGAAGATTGGGAAGTGGTTCAATTCACCTCCTGATCCAACTCGTGGCTTTAGGACTGTAGAATCTTGCAGTATGCTATCATTAATGAGGAATCTATTTAAAAGTTTAGATATTCTGGCATGGTCCACTCTCATATTTCTCCAAGTGGGTTTTAGAGCAACATGTCTGATATCGTAAAAATTGTTGGAGACCAAACTTCTAAGAAAGAAATCAACTAATGGGTCTTTATGTGTCGTGGCTCCCCATAGTTCTTCCTCTCCCAAAGATAAATCATGGTCCCCACCTATGATAACTTTCTCCCAATCCAAGCTGGGTTGGCAGGAGCAGGTGGAGTCATCTTCGACTCCGAGGGGAACAAGCAAAAGGAGTATGCCTGGGGAATAGGCAGAAAGACTAATAATGGGGCGGAATGGCTAGTCTTAATCAAAGGAATAGAGTTAGCAAAGAATATTGGTATAGAGGAACTGGTTGTCTTTGGTGATTCGCTATTGGTCACAAGAGAAACGAGGAACTTGGCGAAGAATTGCAAGAAACCGACCTCTAAAACACATTACCTCCTAAAGTGCATTGTTAATGAATTCAAAGCAATCAATTTCCTACATGTTCTGAGAGTAAACAATCAACGGGCGGATATTATGACAAACAAAGGAGCTGGCTTAAATTGCGGGGTCTTAGTTAATGAGCAAAATGTGTATGAAAGAAGTTGGATACCATAAATCAGAATCCCTTAATGAAAGACTTATTGGCTTTCAAAATTCTAGGAACAATTAGGAATGCCTTTTGCACTTTGGAGTTTGCATAAACATTTCCTTTTTCACGACCCCCACTTTGAATTTTAATAAATATCAATCTTGGATTCTCCCCCAAGCAGTATTCAATGAAGAAGGGTGGGCTTCACGCATGATACCGTTGGTCTCCATGCAAGGCATCACTTCGGCGGGCAACAGGGTTTGGGATGGTATTAATCCGCAGGGCAATTTCAGGATTGTTGGCCGGCATATGGAGAAAAATAATTTGTGATAGATTGACTGAGCAATGGGAGATCACAACTCCGCCCTTCCTGCACCCATTGATGGTGCCTTGGCTCATCCCGACATAAGTCTAGTAGTTTCAATTAGTCTTGGTAATAGTATATTGTTGTACATGTTAGGAGCATTTTTGTGGCATCCTGTTGTTAACGGATGTAAACCAAAATTCCTTTTGGGTAGTAGGATCAATCATCATTTGCAAAAATGTTTTGTTTTTGTCTTTACATTCTCGGACAGTTCGTAAGAAGTTATAGTTTAAATAGAATACGAAAGTTCCACGATAGTTTCAGAATTGTAAAGGACAAATAAGGAGTCATGGATATTATCCTTCTTTGGGAACAGTCCTTTCCCATATCTATGTAATTTTGCCTCTTTTAATAATCAAAAGCTCCTAAACCGTTTCTGTAAAAAAAAATACTTTCTCCCAATCCAAGAGTCCATACTAGAATATCCTCTCCCAAAATTCCATATATACATTGAGCCTATGGGCCATATATATTTATTACTTTGAATTATGAACCGAGCGCCACCGAATAAAAGGTAGTACCTAGGCCAGAAACAAAGGCCCAACTATTAGTGCAAGTGAAACTTTTAGAAAGTCAACATGTGATTAAACCACCTAAATGCCCCATAGCATCCACATATAAAACTTCCAACTAGGCAACAAAACTTCTAGATCCTTTAAAATGGAATCCCCACAAGCCAAAGTTTCCTGTAGCAATATTGCAACGGTGTTCTATATCTAAAATTTAAAACATTTGTTAAATCATTAATATGATTAATTAATTAGATTAATTTATATGGGGTACATCGTTCCATTGAAAACGATACTAATTGTAAATGTAAAAATGCATCATCTATTTTATCCATCATTTAATAAATATATGGGTTATTTAGAAATTATGGGTGTATTCAAAATTACTTTGAGAATCATCAAAGTGTCCTTGAAATCTGGAATTTGACCTCTTAGAGGCTTTTAGCCATCCATATTAAGTGCCCCTTCGTTTCCCATCTTCCTCATTCCCCTTTATTGCACCCCGTTCCCATAGTCCCGCTCTTCCACGTTGTCCTTTCCCTTGACGCCATTCCAAACATTGCGTTCCCATTCCAATCCGCCCTTCTGCTATCCCCAACTTCCACCATCCTTCACGCCTCCCTCCAACACTCCTACGTTGCTCCACACAACGCCCTCGTACTCCTCCCGGTCCTTCCGCTCACCTGTTCTACCCCCACGTAACCTTTTCCATGTGACTTTCCCACGTCGTTGCCACCTCTCCTCTCACACATTCAACCCTTTGCGCCCTCCACACTCCTCTCTGGCACATAACCCAACCACGCTCTCTCTACCCTTCCGCTTCGAAATCTATTTTACATCCCCATCACCCCTGCTCGCTTGCGTTTCCATCCACGGTTGCGACCTCACTCCCCATCCCCCATTACCCTTTGTCTCCCTCCCGCTTCCAGCTTCCACTCCTAACTCCACCTATCACCCTACGCACTCGTCCACACCACACTCCAACTTACAACGTCCGTTCACTCCATTACTCCCACGCTCCCACAACTCCCTCCATCGCGCTCCCGCCTACCCACGTCATCCACAACATTACCTCCGATGCATCCACGCCTCTTCATCCCTTCGATCATTGCATTCTATTCTACCCACGCCCACGCCCTGCCTCCGCACAGCCCCATCCTTCCTCATTGCGCTCAGTCCTCACACCCTCTACCTCGCCCTCACACACTCCCACCTGTTCGTTCCCCCTCCCCCACCTTCCACCACTCCCGCGACGCTTACTCCATCGCCAGTCCTCACTTTCCGTTGCCCCAACACCCCTCTGGTCTCATCTACAACCCTCTTCTCTTCCATCTCCAAACACTCCACCAACATGTCCTCCGTACTTCCCTTGCTACGTCATCCCTGCGTGTCCCTTCAACGAACAACACTCCCTCCCTTCCGCCATTTCAAACTAAACCCTAATTTCAAAAATTATTATTATTTTATAATAATAGTAAAAAAATATTATTATAAAAATTCCATTATTTAAAAAAATAAATATTATTAATATTAAATATTATTAATAATAACCTTATTAGTAATAATAATATTAATTAATACCCATATTTTGTAGGTATTCATCATCTACTCATGCACACAAATGTCTTCCATACATGGCAACTTCCAGATATGACAACTTGATTGAAGAAATGAGGAAACTTAAAAAATAAATAATGGGAGATATTTCAAAAACTATAGACGGGATAATAAAGAGATGTCACACTCGAAATAAGTCGGAACAACTATGTGAAAATAAAAATAAAAAGGAGAGTGAAAGCAATGAAGGTCATCAAAATAAAACAATTCGACCATATAGAGGAGAAAAGAGCACAAGAAATGAATTATCACAAGCAAAAAAGAGTACAAGAAATTATTGCTGCAATAAAGGGCTTGAAATTGCAACTGCTGAGAGCCCTAAGGTTTATATCGATGTTGCATACTCATTCAATGATGACGAGGACTCATAAACTAAATCTAAATATGGTTTTCAAATACTGGAAGAAAAACCCGAGAAAGAATATGAAAAGGGTGAAATTGAAGTTTTGGATACAATCATGAGGAAATCGGGGACACTAAAATTCAATGAAGAAGCCATGAATGCTACGATTCAAAGAAAACTAGTAAAAGACGTAAAGATTTCCAATCAAGTGGACATTGGTTTAAATGTCTTTCATTCCTGTAACAACCACCAAACAAATTTGGAAAGGTTAAAATTAAAGTTCACACTCCCTAAAGTTGTAAGATGGAAGCCATCTATAATAATATGGCTTCAAGAGACTAAGAAGGCTCACATTGATATCTCAAAACTCCAAGCACTTAAGGATCACCATCACTTCAATTTCCAAGGTCGAAAAGTTTCTCTTGAAAATATTTCCATTATTATGACATCATCTGATGTAAGGCCTACAAGTAATGCAAAAATTCGAAATGAAGAAGATCCACAATTGCTCATAAATGGAAGACAAAAGGTGGCGTGGAAAACAAATAATTACAAGTTGTATTGTTTAAAAAACTCACCATTTGAACATAAAGGATTACAACACAAGTTTCAGGATCTCATCCAGAGAAAGAAATCGATCCATATTGCAGTGTTCAAGTCAATGCTTCAAACAACCCCTAATAAGAGGACATCAACACTCTCCTAATAAGAGGACATCAACACTCTTAGCTTTGAGGACAAATCTCCCCTTAAGGGGAAGGCAATGTTATGTTTCTAAAATTTAAAAACATTAGTTAAATCATTAATAGGATTAATTTATTAGATTAATTTCTATGGGGTACATCGTTCCATTGAAACGATACCCAATTGACCTATAAAGGGTCAATGATTGCAAATGTAAAAAGGCATCATCTATTTGATCAATCATTCAATAAATATGTGGGTTATTAAAAAATTGTGGGTGTATTCAGAATTGCTTTGAGAATATCCGGATACATATATTACATAAGGTTATTGAATCTCCACCACCCGTTTTAGGGCTAATCATTTAGAGAGTAGCCCTAACCCTTTGTAGTTCATAGACATGATTAACACGAAGGAACCTTTTTCTGGGTCTTTAATGCTCTAAGAGACCTTGTTATTGTTTTATGCCTATCGGCATTGATGTCTTGTTTTTCCTGCAATCTAGCTTTAGCGAGGGCTAATTGCCTACCTTTGATCCTTTGAGCCAAAGAGATTGAATGATATTGTGAAAGACCTCTATAAGTCCTTCCTGCCAAAGGAGATTTTATCTTGTTACGAGGGTGTAAATGATATTGAGATTTTTGACCATCAGATCTCGAGCCAAAGGCTACTCTGCGCAAGTAAGAAGAGAAGGAGAAGAGGGACTCTCTAAAGATGCAGGTGTAGGAAAAAAAGAGTTAACTCATTCAGGGCCCTATAAACCCCATTCGCTGCAAAAAGATAGACCCCTCACCCTCCTTCCACCAGAAACTGTTGCGGGGGGGTTTTAAATAGGGGAGCATAATCCCCCCCGATCTCTTTCCTAGAAGACCAGGGAGAGTCCAAGATTGAGGACAAATGGTGGTCCCCACTAGAACTAGGTTCTATGGACTCCTCCTCTTTGCAAAAAGAATCCCCAAGAGACAGGGAAACACCAAAAGGAGCAGGACAACCCATAAATTCTGCAAAGCGGGAACAAATCCAAATCCCTCTAAAGGAAACCCTATAACCAAGCTAAGTAAACCACCAGATAGGGGAGAATAAACAAAACCCAAACCAAGGCGAGAGAATGAAGCTCTCTCGGACTCCATATGAAAACATCTATCCACATAGTTCGAGATAAAATCAATATCTATCCCTGTTAGAAGCTTGAAGAAATTGGTAGAGCCCAATCCTCTCAATATCTACTCTAAACTAAAATTCAGTGATATGAGAGAAAGAAAGTTTATAGAAAAGATTGAACCTATAAACACTTATGGAATAGGGAGTGAGTGGATTGTCATTGGCATACCTTCAAGATGGTCAATATCCAAGAAAGAGGTGGTCTTCCATCCTATTCCTTCAACTACCTTTGATGTAGCCTCGTCCATAACAATAAAATGATTAATTCTTCGAAGAGGGGAGGGCTATGGAGAAGTTTCAGCTACAAAGAAAACCTATGCAATCCATATGCTTTCCAATTGAATCCACCTCATATATGCTAAATAGTTTCACTAGAACCTCCTTTGGAGAGACCTCAAAGATAGAGCCTTCATATATTGCTAGATAGTATCAATGATCTTCCATTCCGTTCCTTAGGACTAACAACTACGACTAGTTTACACTGATACTTTTCCGCATCTTTGCCTTCTCAAAGCCCCCAAAAGCTTGTTGGTTTGCTTATGCTATACCCAAGTAAGCTTTGAAAAGTAATCCCACCTTTGGAACAATTTCTCCTTCCACCCTATGTGAAAACATTGGCATCTTTGCCATGGAATCTTTTGCAGATGGCAAGTGACTATCGGGCCCATAAAAAGGCATCATCTATTTTATCAATCATTCAATAAATATGTGGGTTATTCAAAAATTGTGGGTGTATTCAGAATTGCTTTGAGAATATCCAGATACAGATATTACATAAGGTTATTGAATCTCCACCACCCGTTTTAGGGCTAATGATTTAGAGAGTAGCCCTAACCCTTTGTAGTTCATAGACATGATTAACATGAAGGAACCTTCTCCTGGGTCTTTAATGCTCTAAGAGACCTTGTTATTGTTTTATGCCTATCGACATTGATGTCTTGTTTTTACTGCAATCTAGATTTAGCGAGGGCTAATTGCCTACCTCTGATCCTTTGAGCCAAAGAGATTGAATGATATTGTGAAAGACCTCTGTAAGTCCTTCCTGCCAAAGGAGATTTTATCTTGTTACGAGGGTGTAAATGATATCGAGATTTTTGACCATCAGATCCCAAGCCAAAGGCTACTCTGCGCAAATAAGAAGAGAAGGAGAAGAGGGCCTCTCTAAAGATGTAGGTGTAGGAAAAAAAAAAGGTTAACTCATTCAGGGCCCTGTAAACCCCATCCGCTGCAAAAAGATAGACCCCTCGCCCTCCTTCCACCATAAACTGTTGCGGGGGAGTTTTAAATAGGGTAGCATAATCCCCCCCGATCTCTTTCCTAGAAGACCAGGGAGAGTCCAAGATTGAGGATAGAGGGTGGTCCCCATTAGAAATAGGTTCTATGGACTCCTCCCCTTTGCAAAAAGAATCCCTAAGAGATAGGGAAACACCAAAAGGAGTAGGACAACCCATAAATTCTGCAAGGCGGGAACAAATCCAAATCCCTCTAAAGGAACCCCTATAACCGAGCTAAGTAAACCACCGGATAGGGGAGAATAAACAAAACCCAAACCAGGGCGAGAGAATGAAGCTCTCTTGGACTCCATATGAAAACATCTATCCACATACTCCGAGATAAAATCAATATCTATCCCTGTTAGAAGCTTGAAGAAATTGGTAGAGCCCAATCCTCTCAATATCTACTCTAAACTAAAATTCAGTGATACGAGAGAAAGAAAGTTTATAGAAAAGATTGAACCTATAAACACTTATGGAACAGGGAGTGAGTGGATTGCCATTGGCATACCTTCAAGATGGTCAAGATCCAAGAAAGAGGTGGTCTTCCATCCTATTCCTTCAACTACCTTTGATGTAGCCTCATCCATAACAATAAAATGATTAATTCTTCGAAGAGGGGAGGGCTATCGAGAAGTTTCAACTGCAAAGAAAACCTATGCAATCCATATGCTTTCCAATTGAATCCACCTCGTATATGCTAAACGTTTCACTAGAACCTCCTTTGGAGGGACCTCAAAGATAGAGCCTTCATATATTGCTAGATAGTATCAATGATCTTCCATTCCATTCCTTAGGACTAACAACTCCGACTAGTTTACACCGATACTATTCTGCGTCTTTGCCTTCTCAAAGCCCCCAAAAGCTTGTTGGTTTGCTTATGCTATGCCCAAGTAAGCTTTGAAAAGTGATCCCACCTTTGGAACAATTTCTCCTTCCACCCTATGCAAAAACATTTGCATCTTTGCCATGGAATCTTTTGCAGATGGCAAGTGACTATCAGGTCCATAAAACATTGACTTCGAGGCATTACTCTTCTATTCTTTGGGAGGTTATCCGATAAGGTCCTCACATTCCCCTGAATATTGTCATCCATACTCCCTTCATGGTTCATAATGACTTCATTAGTAGACCCCAAGTCCTTCTCTGATTCCTTCTCTATAGCCCGCAGAGCAAAATCCCGTGTGTCATATCGGCCATGAATCTCCTACTCTAAACCCCCTTCTTCAAACTTATCATACTATTTGAAATTCATTTCACATTCTGCATCTAGATGCCCATAATTATGTCATCTATTACATCAAAATGGAATTATGAGATAATCAAGTTGCTGGGAATAGTCGAAATTACATTTCCATGGGAAGGCCTTCTTAGAGGTCCATCTCTACTAAAACGTGAGCAATATCATTTCACTTGTTTCCATATAACTTAGATCCGCGTCTATGAAGGTAGCTAAAGCTGAGCTGATCAATCTAAAGATTTCAGAGTCCATAAATCCACTGGAAGCATGGCGAGCTTGACCCAAATGGGCGGGCGTATAAATCTTTCTCTACGGGGGTCGAAGAATGGATACCACCTTTTCAGTTTTAGAATGGTCGAATCCCAGAACCATCTCCACTTATTATCTGGTTCGCTCCTTCTTTATGGTCGAGGATTATGCCAATCCATCCCTTCGACATCGTGAAGACTTTAGGCATGTATCCAACGATTCCTTCTAGATTATCTTTGGCCCATATCTTAAGATTTTTTATGCCTATAAATTTGCCTGAAAAGCAACCCACCAAAGCCAAGTTCGCCATAGCCGCCGCTTCATTCATGGCAATGTCTTCCCCTAAAACCATGTTTATTGGCCTGGAATTTATCTTGACACATTTTTTCGGTCCCTTCGGTTTTGTAGTCTTTTGGAACCTTTCTTCCTTCCGTGGGTTCTTCTCTTTCTCCTGTTTGGATTTTCCTTCTATCTTTTGTCTTTCCAAAGCATTATCAAACTCTATGCATTGCGTCAGGCATAAATATAGATATTGAGCTATCCAAGATTTAAAGAGGAGAAGCTCCTATGCAGATAAACCCCTTAGGGTCCCCTCTTCCTTTGTTCTAACCAGGTTCATAGCGCTTGTTTCCTGCTTCGCCGCCCTATGATATAAACCCACTGACTTTCTTCCTCCTGCAAAATTGCCAAGGAAACCTAACAAATCGAAAGAGAATAGGGAGAATCCCTTTTGCCCCAACATAGGCTTTTGGAAGAACCTTGAATTGAGAGAGCCTCAGAAGTTGCCAGTTTGTGTAATTTTTGAGATAAGTTGATAATTAACTAACCACAAGCTAACAATGTCTCTCACCGCAAAAATCGATTGATAGTACCAACCTACATCACTGAAGATATAACCTCCAAAAATAGCATGGTCTGAAGATTGAAAAATATTAATTATAGAAAAAAACCCTACCAAAACAGCTTGCCAAAAAACTCACTATACTATCCCCCATAATTGGGAATAGGACCTAGCGAATCACATGATCCTTGTCATTTTCATTAAAGATGCCCCGAGACTCCAAAACCTCCCAAGAAACCCCCAAAAACACTCAACTTAGATAAAGCCACGGGTTGGGCCCTACCACTAGAGAAAGCATAAGTAGCACTATGCAATATCATCCGCCATATTCCCTAAGGGCACCAACCGACCATCATAAACCCTAGTTGCACCAGTAAACCCTAGTCACACTAGTAAACCCTAGTCGCCTGACATAAAGATGCCTCGAGACTCCAAAACCTCCCCCAATAAATTGATTAGACTACTTCAATCTTAACTACTAAATAGACTTGTCATTAAAACTTATTATAAACTTTTGTATTTAAATTATTATTCCCTCACAAATGCTTCATTATAATCATGAAAATGAGTGGAGTATCCACTTGAAACTTAGCTCGATCAACTCTACATGTCTACACATTGAAATTCCATAACTCTAAAAGTTTTAACACAACCAATCTAATTTAATTAAAAAATACTCCACAAATTTATATATACATAAAAATAACGCAATAAAAACTAAATCACATCAACTATCTCAAGAAGAGGAATCTAATGATGACACCATTCTTCATTATTTTTTTCAACTTACATTATGAATATAATAAAGTGCATGATATGTAGCATATATATAAATTATATCAATTTAAATTAGTTACTTTAACTCGAAATCTTCCAAATATAAAAGAAATTACATTTTATCAAAAGTAAAATTAAAATAAATAAAAAACATAAAAGGAAATCTATTTTATATTATGACTTGAATATAATAAATAATTAAAAATTTATAATTTACAAAAATATAATTTAGTTTATTTATTTATTAATATATAATGATTTTATCAAATTTACCTAGTCCCATCAAAGAGTAATTGGTTGAGTGGAAGAACAAAACATTATAAAATTATAAGCATCTTTCTTTTTGCTTTTTTAAGTGTAAATTGATCTAGTTTTAACATACAAAACTTTAATTGTTTATTACTATTTTAAGCATAACATTATTATGCAATTTCCCTTTTTAATAAAAATATCATTCATATTTAGATATTATGCTTTTGTGGGCCTTGTAATGGTTATCAAATATCTATGTGATGTTTGTAATAATTTAAAAAAACTATTTAGATATTATGTTTTGTGGGCCTTGTAATTGTTATCAAAATATCTATGTCATGTTTGTAATAATTTAAAATAATATAGTAGTGATTTTCATCTGTATTTTCAGATTTAGTTATCCAGTAATATTATTTAAAAAACAAATTTAATAGCAACACGTAAGTTTGTAAAAACCCGTCTTTGATTTTTTGGTTTGAGTAATATCCATACGTCACTCCCTTTCATTCTTCCCAAATCTTTATTCCCTTTGAACTTTTTGATCTTTACTCTTAGAGCCTTTCCAATCTAAGGATAAAGCAGGCGTGGGACCAAATTGCTTAGGTATTCCTTATTTATTTATCAGATCTATCGCAAACATACATGCGGGCGAATCATTATTTTTTTCCTATTTCTACCCATTACCCACAATGCATTCATCTCCTCTGGAAATTTATTTTATAAAATTTTTCCAGGCAATTGAAGCCGTGCCTGTTTTTAAGGCGTCGGATCTGCAGTTGATATATCTGGGAGGAAATCTGGAGAACGGAGATGCTTTTGCTTTTGCTGTTGCTGCTGTCCCAGATTGTGCAGCATGGGGTCTGCATTGACCATGACAAGGTAAGGGGTTTTTACTGGAGCTTACCTCTCTTATATTCTCATACTGATGGCAATTTCACAATCACTACTCTGATTTTCCGCAAAATTCAATCCGTAGTGGGATCAGGGTGTTAAATGGTCCGTTTCCCCAACTGGTTACATCTCTCGAGCGGAGCTTCGTTCTGTGGGCATTTCATGGGCTATCACCGCCACGAAACTACTGGACTAAATTCTCATTTCAATTCAATTGCAAATTTTTCAAGGGCTTATTCGGCCCCATACGAAATAGCAAATTCCAATTTGAGTGCCCTATAAGCAAATTGCTTATAGACTCTTTGTAAAGTGGAAATTTTGTGTGAAGCATCGGAACTTTGAATTATTTAATTAATTTATGAAGGGTTATGCAACTCCACTCGGAAAAAGAGAGTTCAGTTGTTTTGATTAAAGGCAATTTTTGCTCGACTCAAGCTTTCAGTGGTAATTGAGATCGAGTTGTCTGTATGCTTTGTGGGTTCTCTTCCTTGTGATTGTTTTCTTTGTGATACCTTCTTAAATGGAAGGCTTTTAAAATCGCAGTAGCAGATTCTTGAAGGGTTATGGATATTATGTTCTGCGTTAATATGACTACTACTACTGCATAGATCCTCCAGGTCTTGAGCTGATGAACTGCATCTGGTGACATCACAAACCCTATGGACTGTCTGTGTTGTGCTTGACTTTGCTATTTGATTGCAAAGGGGAGGAGTCTTGGTTGTTTATTACTACCGTTTGCATTGAGCTGCACCATGATTGCGTTCTTGGCGATGAATGCGAATCCAAGAGAGTCAATGAATTTTGTGGTTGAATTGTATAGCAAATTTTTTATGGGCATGTTTGAAGAATACATTGTAGATACAGCTCGGGAAGTCTTCATAGTTAACCTAACAATGGAAGGTTCGCAGATGTCATGTGAGGAGGCTGGGTGAATAACATATTTTGGTATTGGGATACATTGATGCCTTTGAAATTATAACGTGGCTCAAATTGAATGCTAACGTGGGGTCACTTCTGGTTCAGTAGCGTTGTCAATCTGAGCTGAAACCGTGCTTGTTGTGTGGTGTTTTTTTGGATGTGAAATCGAAAATGTCTTCACAAAGCACTTCCCAGGGTGAACCGGCCAAAATTGAGCAGATACTAAATGAGTTTTTTGCTAAGAGTTTGCATATAATACTGGACTCGAGGATTCCGTGTGGTAGTTCTCATAATGGGGAATATTCTGGGGTATCATCCTCGATTTCCTCATCTTCATCAAGTCTCAGAACGAGGGATAAATGGTTTAATTTAGCTCTGGGAGAAAGCCCGGCTTCTTTTGAGAACATGGAGCTATGGCGGCGGAGCATGTCAGGGCCCATGATAGTGGATGTGATCCTTTTACGAGCTTCTGATCCAGGAGATGAAACTTCAACTATACTGCCAAAGAAACAAAGTTTCGCCAGGAATGCATCCTGTAAAGGAGGTCATCTGAATTTCTTGAATGCTGGAGAAGAGTCTCCACCAGAAGTGTTAGATGTTGAAATCCTACTAGAAAGATGGAGAGTGCAATATGAATATAGGAAGCCCAGTACACGAGATATTCCTTTTGGCAGGACATCTGTTGGGAGTGGAATATCAAGGCGGGAGGATGTCAAGAAGGCAGGTAGCAATGTTGGGCATGGCAAAGGACGCAGTGTGTTAGGAACAGGAGAGAGTGAACTAGGAGCGGGATCTGCCCAAATTTCTTCTCATACTGTGGAAGTGCCTGTTGCGTATAAGAAAACATATAAGAGAACAGTTATATTGCTACGTTCTCTTTATTGCACTTGTCGACTTTTACCAGCCTATCGGCTTTTCCGACATGATAATTCTTCTAGCAACAATTGCAACTTTACTATTGCTTACAGGGTTTCATTTTCACCTGACCCTCTATCTCGTGTTGATGAGGCTGAAATGCATCCCTACAACTTTACCCCAGTAGAGACTCCCTGTGGAAGACTTTGTTTGTCAGTGTTATATCGTCCAATTGCAGCAGATGCTTCTCTTGAGGCTTCTGTTCCTTTACTGCCACGGATTATCACAGACTATGTTAGAAGCCCCTCTGCAGATCCTTCAAAGAGGTTCCCTGGTGATATCACTGTAAAATCAGGGAAGAAAGAAGCGTCTACAACTTCCCTCCCTTTGTCAGCACCAGGATCCCCTGCTTGTACAGCTTCTGTAAGAAGGCGCAGTTGGAATGGCAGTCCAGGCAAAGTGCTTCCTTCACCACCATCTTCCCTATCCCCTTCACATCGCCTCAGCATATCTCCTTCCCCTTCCCCTTCCTACTCATATGGTCATGGTTCTCCTTCTACATTACCTGCTTCTTGTCCTGATGGTCCTCAACAATACATGCGAGATCACTCTCTATCACCAAGTAGTTCTCCTATGGATCGTCTACATACCCAAATTTCTTCCCATCAATCTCATTGCCACCAAAAAGCTGCTAGTTTTGATGAACATTGGTTATTGCCTCCATTTTCACCATCTCCATCACCCTCACCACCAACACATTTACCAGAGGGTAATCATGCAGACCCTTTTGCACATTCTGGAAGTGCTCCTGTCAGTATTCCAGCTCCCTCAGTTGGGAAAAGTCAAAGGAATTGGGCAGTTGAATGCTATAATCAAAACAAGTTCTTACTTCCTCCTCTCTCACCCAAAAGTAGAAAGCCGGATGCCTTACCCAGGACTGCCTCTGCTAATTCTAGGATTATGTCTACTCAATCCCCAGTTTCTCAGGGATATCTATCTGAATGGCGTTCCTCTAGAAAACAGGATGCTTCAAGACCAGCAGAATGTCAAACTGGGATAACTGCTTTTAATGCATACACAGGCCAAAAGGTAATGTGTGCAGCTACAGAAAATGAAGGTTGGGAGAAAATAATTTTTGTTGCAATCAGGTTTATTCATGAAAAAATGTCTACTTGTAGTAGTCCATTCAAGTCAAGAAGAGTTTAATGGAAAGTGTACTTGATGTAGGTGTGCGGAACTGATGATATACAACTACCAGGAATCAAATTCCCATCCAGTGGTTCACCGAGGATTCCATTCTCTAGAAGTTCCAGTAAACTTTCTTATCAGGATGATATTGAAGATGAGGAGTTTTCATACCCATTTGCACTATATGATGATGAGATGTCTGAGTGTAGAAGCAGGTATTGTTCACCTCAAATACAACTGCTGCACAGCTTAAACATTTTGTATTGGAAAAATTGTCATTTTGGCCATGGTCATTTCATGCAAAGGGTAAATGTGTATTCTTGGAAACATTCTCTAGAAAGTTCAGAAATGTGGGGCTATGCAATACAAAGTTCCTTGACACGTTTGTGTATTTCAGCTGCAGTTATTTAGGCTTTTAGTGAGACGGTCTTATAGTTTTTTTCATTATGGTGTACTTTTTATTAATAATCTGTTTTTCTTAGTTTCTGGCATGGTAAGGAGGACATTAACATCTTAAGCTAGACAAAACCAAATAATCCTTTGGAAGTCAAGTAGTCTCTTTAATTTCAAATCAGAGTACTCCGTTAGGGAACATCTGTGGCTTTCATTCTTGTGTGTCTTTGCTGTTTGGGGATACTACCAGAATATGAGATCTCTTCTTCGTCAAAGCTAAAAACACAGGATACCTTATGTCTATTACTGCAGTCTTCCAGAGGCAATTGACTACAAATGCCAGACCTTTCAAAAAATATATATCAAGAGCAAAACGGCCTAAAGGCCAGCAACAGAAATACTTAGTTTCTTCAAAATAAACAGGATTTTCATCTTCAGTCCTGCTGGACATCAGTATAATGGTTGAATCTTTTCTGGGAGGGCCCCTTCCTCATTTGTTTCTGCTTCATGGAGCATTCCTTCCTGTAGAGATAAAGCTCTCTTTAGAGAGCTTATCTGCCTTCTGATTAAATTATCTGTAAACATGAATGAAAGAAACATCTAAAAACTTGTATCTGACCTAATTCTATCCATGATTGGTATTAGCATTAGGTTTTCTTTTCAGTTTTTCCCCTATGCCTAATCTATAATGAGTTTGGAGTCCCCCAGAACCTGGAGTTTTAAAATTCTTCTGTCTGCTGCAGTTTTGAGAAGCAACCATAAAGCATAAAATTCAGCCCTGTTGTTATTCCATTGTCCAGCAGCAAATTTAAAGGAGTTGAAATGTTTTTCATTCAAGAAAAGTATGTCCCCTGCTCCACAATTACCTGGAAGTACTTGACAAGCACCATCAAAAAATCCCCAAGCCAAGATTTATCTATTTATGGACTTTTTAAAGTTCTAGGCTGCTTGACTTTTGTAGGTCTTCAGATACATCTGTAGGCAAACCTAATTTGATGACATATCTGAATTGGTAGTATTTCTTTTCCTTTGAAAGTGATTTTGGTTTTTGCAAGCCAAAGTGCCCAAACCACAATGCATGGCAGTGCCTTATGGTTTGCTGCTGATTTGTCCTTGTATCATCCATCAAAGCAAGCTACGATGGATTCCCCTTCGCATTTACATTTTCCATCTGCCAACTTCAATACTTCACTCTAGATTTCTCTTGGATAGAGACAATGCACTAGTAAATGGTCTGTATATTCATCACTGATTTACACATAATACACTTACCCTGGACCCTGCCATGCTCTTTTCTGACGATTATCCCAGGTAAGTATTTTATTTGACAGAGTCAACCATAGAAAAATCCTAGTTTTTAATGGACTGTTTAGCCTCCATATGGGATTCCAATACCATTTCTTTTCTTCTTCTACTTCCTCCTCCATCCTAGCCTCACACCCTAGCTTTTTTGGGTGTAGTTCCCAGAAGCTTTATTCTTACCCTAAATTAATTCATCTTCTTCGTCCTCAATTCTAAAAGCACTATGTTTCAATCTAAGAATGAATTGAGGCCATTCTTCTGCTATATCTCCTTGGAGATCCAGCTGTAAAACTGTTTTCCAACATTGATTCCAAAAAGTATTGGAACCAAGCTCTGCTACATCTGCTAAGTGATAAATACCTAGATTATTAAAAGCTTTCTTCAATGGTTCGAGAGCCTATAAATTATAATTACCTGAGAACACCATCCACGTGTCCTCCCCAATCCTTACTCTATCACCTTTCCCAACTTTCTAGGCCATCCATTTTCCAACAAGGGGATATAGTCTTTCACCAAAGCCTTCCAAATTACTGAAGTTCCACTATATGACTTCACTTCCCTTCTTAGCCAGTCCTCCACCGACCCTAGAGCTAAGTATTTCACTGCCATCTCTTTTCCCCATAATCCTTCATTATGTATCATCCTCCATAGCCTTTTAGCTGCCAAAGCATGGCCAAATAGGTGGATGTTTTATAAGCCGCACCCACCAGCCTCTTTTGTCTCTGCTAGTTTTCTCCATTTGACCAATGGAATCCGTTTATATCTTTTCCCTATCCATAGAAAACTAAAGCACTTTCTTCTTATCTTATCAACATTCCTTTAGGAATGTGAGCTAAGGGCAATAAATAAATAGGAATTCCCTCCAAGACAGATTTAACCAGGGTTAACCTACTGCATCTAGAAGGCCATTTATAGCACCAATTAGTTACCCTGCCTTCAATTTTCTCATATAGCCAATATCAATCTTTGATTTTTTTTGTTACAGGGAACCAAGCACTCCACCCTCCAGCCTGTAAGCAAGGGTGATATATTCCTCATGGCTCATGAAGAGCCTCAATGAACAATTATTTCATGAAGAGTGAAATGTGTCACAGGCAAGATTTGAACCAGAGTGGAGAGGATAACAATTCTTCCACTCAGTCCTCTGAGCTAGATCCAATTGACAATACCAGTATTTGAACATGGAGTCATTGGCTTTTATGTAAAACTTAAGTTATTTAAGCCCATTGTCAATAGTGATAGGAGAATAGGGCAGAATTTGAGAAAACTGTCTTTTCAAATTTCCCTCTAGAGTCTAGACCATTAGAAAGAATAGAGGATTTCTGAGCAATAGCATTCACTTCCATCACTGTAGCTTTGTAGTACAAATCTATTATTTCTTTGTTTCACTTACTGTTTCCAATCCAAATAGCATTAGGTCAATAGAAGATGGGTCAGAGTGTGAGTACTCCCTAACTTGATATTTTTTATGGCCCCATCTTTTCTTGTTACCCAATTTACAACTTGAATAATCATACCATTTTGAAATCGATCTTAAATATAACCAACTTTCTCACAGGGCTTTGCCAGGTCTATTTTTATTACCAATGCTGGAGTTTTTTTAACCTTTATCATATGCAGGCCTACTTGCTTAGTTTTAACCTTTATCATATGCAGGCCTACTTGCTTAGTTCGCACTTTATCATATATTTGTCTGTTGAAAAAAAAACCAAACTGCTCTTCTATGATAAACCTTGATAGTATACTTTTGAGTCTATTGTCTAGTATCTTTGTTATGATTTTATACACAATTACATAATGGGATTGGCCTATAGTTGATCTGAAACTGGATCCACAACAAAGATCAAGTGGACTTAATGCTCAACAATGGAGAAAACTCAGCAAATAAGACGGTTGTCTATGGAATTGGAAGCAAAGCTTGAGGCTACGAGGTTGATGACAAGGCTGGAGGAAATGGTTGACGGTGTGAAGGGCCCCATGCTTTTTCAATCCGCTACCACTTGTCTCCAAACTGCATTACCAATGAAAGCACAAAAAGAATTAAGGAATTAAAAAAAATAAAAGAAGAGAGAGACAAATGACAAAGGAATCCTGAATCGGAAGGTTGCCAGCAAAAGACAAAGGAGAGGATGAGTAGTTAGGAAGCTGAAGAGTCGGGAATGCCTATTTTTCCAGCTGCTTCCAAGTCCAACACGCTAATTCTGCCTATAAACTTCTGCACAGCACTGGAGAAGGGGTTCTTTTGCAGAGAAGAGAGGGATTGGATAAAAATTTCTGAGTTTGCAATTGTTAATGCTTAGAGAGCCAAAAGACCATTGTAATTCTGCAATTATTGAGAAATCAAGGTCGAGTAAAGCCATTTGATGCTAGTTTTCTCATTTGTGTTTCTGGGGTAAACATTGTTGTCTATGGTGTTAATTATTGTGTGAATGAGGTTTATTTTGTAGTCTTTTTAGTCTGGTGTTATTTCTAATGTATACACCACATGCTACAACACTTGCAATTCACCACGTGCTATAACACTTGCAATTCACCACTCTGATAATTCTCAACATAATTCTCCTAGTTAATTGCCAAATTGATCATACTACGGCTTAATTTTCAGTTTGTTTGCGTTGTGGGGGTATCTACAGCCCAAATTGCCAGTTGATTGGAGTGTCGGCATTGTTTGTTGTGCGCTGTCCATTTACCTACAGTTCACTTGAATATCAATCTTTTCCAGTCTTCCTTGTTGAGCATTTAATTATGGGTTACTATGTATTCTCTCCCATAATCTGCTTGAAATGGATCACTGGCTCTTATCTACAATGCTAATTTCTTTTACTTCTGAGTCTTGACTTATTGGCTTATAAATAACTTACCCTAGTACACATTCTTGCTCATTATCAAGCGACTGAAACCTCAACTCTTTGGAATGGCAGGAAAGTTCTCTTCCCCAATAAGGATTGTCACCAAACGATGAAACCCTCGGCTCTTTGGTATTGCATGAAGGTTTTCTTGCCCCTTCGATCTGCAATAGGGAAGACTCCACCTCGAAAAGACCAACATTATCATTCCCTCTAACAACACCTTCTCCAAGATCTGGCCAAGTATAGAGCTGTCTTGTCCTCTCTTCATGTGAGGTGAAGCACTATACTACTGCTGGTGGGATCTCCACCAAGTGGGTGGATTTTTCTAAAGTTTTGTCTAGAGCATATACAACCTCTTGTCCCTTGTTAATTTCTTCATTGTATGCCCTAGTGCCTTTCCAAATCTCTTTTAGCTCATCCCTTGAGCTAAATATTGACTTCAGTAAACCTTCTTATTCTCATCATAATCCACCAGATCCACCTCCATTTCGCCTCCCCAATGTTAGGATAATTAATACTCCATCGTTGTCCTACCTAGCATTATTTATTTTTCCTCGTAGTTGATGATGTCATTTGTCCCCTAGTGGTGTGCAAATGTCATCTAGGACCCATTAGCCACCTAATGCACCATGCATGCATGATTTTAGGACCATTAGAGGCAGTTCCCTACATTTTAGGAGCCAACTAAGTGTTTTAGTTTAGTCCACCTGAGTTAGCTGACTCTTGTGGGGGGGTTTATGCTCCGATTGCCACTGATTGTGGCCTCATGTGCCCTTATTTGAGTTCTCAAGCATGATTAATTGTCTACTTATTTTTACTGCAATTTTCACTGTAATTCATCTTTTCTGCTCATTCTTTCTCTGTGAGGTATACTCAGCTCCATGATCTGCTGTGATTTAGAATCTCACATGGTATCAGAGCTCAGTGAGCGTAGGTTGAGCAACTGCTTTCAGTAGTGCACCAGAAGCCACTGGATTTCCAGTGCAAATCCTGGTGCCATAGCATTGAATTCATTGGAGAAATCCTTTGAGGTCTAGCTAAGTGTGAAGGATCCGGAAAAATGTGCCTATTGTCCTAAAACAGTGTTCAGTAGTAGTCTATCTCCAAAATTGAGAGTTTTTTGCAGGATATTGAAAGTTTTTCAGTGCAGCAGTAGCAACAGTACCACATTGTATTTGCTCCAGCAGTTCTAATGGAGGGTTCGAATGCTCCTCTCTCTCCCAGGATCTTGACACCCTTCAATTATCTTGATTGGAGGGCTGATATGTAGATGGTGTTGTACAACAAGTCACTGTACAGGGTAACAATGGGAAAGGAGGTCGAACCTCAAGCAACTGTTGAGAAGGCCAAGTATCTGAATAGATTGGATGAAGCATTTGGTTTCATCTGTATTCATATTTCCAGAGATCTACTCTTCCACCTCGATGGATTGAAGACTCCAAGAGAGGTTTGGTTGAAGTTGGAGACCCTCTTCGGCAAACAAGATGAGCTAAGGGGCCATATTCTGGAGAATGAGTTGATTGCTCTTCAACTTAGCAGTTTCAAAACCATCCAACAATTCTTTTCCAAATTCAAATCTTTGGTCATGCAATGCAAGCAGTGTGGCATTGAGAAGAAGGATGAGCAGTTGGTGCTATCCATTCTGAGGAAGCTTGGTCCTAAGTTCTCCATCTTTGTTTCTACCTTCCATTCAGGGAGATTGTCAATCCCTGGTTGGAAAATGCCATCCTTAGATGTTTTCACTAAATCTCTCATCCAAGAACAAGACAAACTGATTCTGATGGGCACTTTGCAAGCCTCCAAAAATCAGGCTCTTATGGCTGGGGAGTCAAAAAGTGCGAATGCCAAAGGGAAGAGCAAGGGTAAAGAGAAGAAGCAATTTGAGACCAAGCATAATCCAAAGTCTAATCCATTGGAAGGAGCCTCCAGCTCCAAGAAGGATAAGCAAAAGGGATTTGAGAAATCCAAGTGTTCCTATTGCAAGAAAGGAAACCATCAAGAGAGTTCATGCATGAAGAAGAAGATAGATTGAATGACCAAACTTCTTGAACAACACAACATTTCCCTCCCAGAAGGCGCAAGAGAGACTGATTTTGGAAGTGAGTCCGATGGTCATGAGAGACGCCATGCACTGAAGGCTGGATTTTCACAATCACAAGCCTTCCTCATAGATTCAGTAGCCTCCAACCACATGGTTGCCTCCTGTTACCAGGCAAATTAGCAGGGCTAATTTCCTAGCAAGCAAAACTAAGAATAGTGACCCAATGTCACCTCGGTCACCGTTCTAACTTCTTCGTAAGTCGAAACCTCCAAGGAGAAGTATCCTTAAGGAATCCTGTAGAACACTGAGACAACCAAAACTATATCTTCTATGCGAGTGTTAGTTAGACCAGTGCCTAGATGGAGTCAATTATAGTATGATCAATACCAATAAATGCAAAATATATGATCAATAATTCCCTTAGATCATTCAATGAAATGTATGAACATGTGAGCATGTAATACAAAAATAAATATTGGATCAAAAGACTATATTGCCAAATAACTACTAACCAATAACTAAAATGGTAGCTAAGTTGTACTTACCAAAATCATTCACTATGCAATTTAGTGTAATGGTAATACCTTATAAGAGAAAATAACCATTTCATGTATGAATAAGATTGCATTAACTATTTCATTCATCAACCATATACACTAACTATGCATGTAAAGATATATCATTAGTAAGTAAATCATGTAACCGTATGCGATAGCAATTCTAGCAGCAACAACAAATGATTTAGATGAAGGATGTTAGCAGCCAGTGAAGTATTATTACATGAAGGTGATAACATTCAACGTCTAACCAATAACTAAAGTAAGTGTATACATAACTTTCAGTTTTATATTTAATTAAACACCTTGTAGCAGAAGAAGTAAGCATAACAATTCACGCTCAAACAACTAATGCTCAAACAACTAATGTAGATATTCAGGCCATATCAGATTTAGCAATCAATTGTAGCAGCTGAAGCAAATGACTAAAATGATGTAAGGACTAATCATTAAATGAGATAACAAAACCCAGATTCAGTGTATCGATGAGATATCAGTTTTATTCGTCAGTTAGGTGAATGCAAAGATGTGTCATTAACCAGCTGTAAGTGTAGTAAAAACTGTGGCAAAATATCCAATAAAATCTCTAACATAACATTCCAGATCTGCAAATTCACATACAGTATGACAGGGATAAACTACTTCAGCATAAGTATCACTTTATTACCTTCAGAAACGGGTATAAATAATGCTTAAAGGATATACAATTATCCAAAGCACTTTAACCTTCAAAAGCATGTAAATTTCCAGAACTGTAAGTGAAGCCCTGAGTTAAGCTCATACAGTAAATCACTTCAAGGATGCAAAAATGCTCGTTAAATGCTGAAGATACTAACCCAACTAATCTAACTTAATTGCCAAATGTAATTTTTTTGTTTGTTTGTATTTGTGTGCAGATGATGGCAGAGGTATGGCACATGAGGGGGAGGAATGGCAAGCACACAGGGTCTGCAATTTAATTGCAGACCTGTGGATGCATAAAAGGATAGGCTTGGCAGCAAAGGGGAATAAGGGAGCTGGAATGAAGGAAGGGAGATGATGGAGGGAGTGGAGATAGGGCAAGATCATAGGGTTCTGAGGTGGGCCGAAATTTTAGGGGCCGGAATTTTAGGGCGCGAAATTTAGGGGGCCGAAAATTTCGGGAGGCCCTAAAATGGCCATTTTTTTTTTTTGAAATTTAATGAATTTTAATAAAAAAAATGAAAAATGAGCTAACATAATATTTACAAATTTACATAAACTCAGAAAATTTAGGTTAAAATGATAGATGAACAACTAGGGCAGCAAAAGAAAACTACCTACCAAACCCTAGGGCAGCAAAAGAAAACTACCTACCAAACCCTAGGGCATCAAAAGAAAACTACCTACCAAACCCTAGGGCATCAATGAGAGGAGATACTCTCCTTGAGATGGTACTTGGCAAGCTTGTCAACTAGGGCTAACCTCAATAATCTCTAAGATTCATTAAGGAAGCCTAGTCTTAGCAAGACTTGAAGACCTAAATCTCAAGCTTGGATGCTAGGGTGACCAATGATAAAAATGAAATGCAAATCAAGACAAAATGAAGCAATAATGGCTTCCATTCAACCCTAACAAGCATCACTTTCATACATTTGACATAGAGACATCAAACAAAAAAAATATAGATACCTCCCAAGTGCATGTGTTAAGCAAACAACTCTAACTTCACCTTAGCAATGGCATGAACAAAAGAAAAACTTCCAAGAAATGCTTCAAACTTGCAAAATATCCTTCATCAAGGAGAGCCTTCCTTCAAAGAGCCCTAGTTAGGGCAAATAGCAGACATAATGATCTTATCCCAAAAGTTGATGTCTAAAAATGAAGTGAGGAGATCTTATTTATATGATCTCACACTCACTTTACACAAAATAAGGTCAATTTAATATTTAAAAATGTCAACTTAAAAATAGAACAAAAATAATATAAAATAATCTAAAGACGGCCTATTGTAGGCTACCTGAGGTATTTTACCCACTAGCTGCTAAAATATGCTAAACAAGGCCAAATTTGACGAAACGAAAGGCCAGATTGTACAGGCGGGGGTCATCATGCCCCAACTAACCCCAACAGTGATGAAAACCCTCAACGTCCCCCCCCTTTTAGCAATCAAACAGTTTGCCAGGAGGATGATGCCATCCTCTGAAGGAGGGCCCCTAGGGAGGGCGCTGCTGAACTGGAGGACCAGGAGGGTGCTGGATGTGATTTGGAAGATAAGAACGAGTCTCAGCGCTGGAACAACTGCTGCTAGAGTGTTGAAACAAGGTGGGGGGCATGTGACCCAGTGACCCACCCCTGGAAGACCCAGACACCAACCTCAGGGTTTCAAACCCTTTCATGAGGCAGTCGGCGATGCCAATTAATCCATAGTACTTCCAGAAGAGAAACCAGAGGGTCTGGCCATGCGCCTACCTCAGAATGAGCTGGCTAAACACCCCTCCTGGTCAGGAAAAAGACACCCTCTCCCTGGGGTACCTCTACAGGCATGTTGGTGCTGGTGCCATCGTAACACCTCCAAAGAATCATTTTCTTCTCTAGATCTCAATGATGGTCCGATTATTCACATGTGAGATAATTCTTAGATCTTTACTGAAGGGAAGGGCACAGTACATCTGGAGCATGGAAAGTTAAAAAATGTTCTATTTGTGCCTTCTTTGTCAACAAATTTGTTGTTTGTTTATCAGATGACTCATACAAGTTCATCGAAGAAAGTTGTCTTTGGTCCCAACACAATTGAGATTGCAGAGATCTCTTCTGGGAAGATTATAGCGAAAGGGTTTGCAAACCATGCCTCAAAGGCATATCAATTCTCTCACTTTTTGCCATACTCTTTGCCTACTCCTTTGGCATCTGATGAAAATCAGGATGATGTCTCTTCTAATGAAGATGAGGACCAAGATCTTGATGTTGAATATGAAGTTCAAACATATCCAGATCCAGATCCAGTACCTGCTCCCAATCCATGGCCAAGGCCAATATGGGCTCACAAAGTCCTTGAAGCTATAATGGGAACATAGCTGGGGATCCATCTGACAATAGAACAAACAAATCTCAATATAATGCAAACCTTGCACTATGTCATATAGATCCACTTATCTCAGAGAGGTGTTACATGATGGTGGGGTTTGATCCATAGTCATTCAAAGAGACTTGCCATGATGGATCTACAACCATGTACAAGGCTTGGTTGTGTGTTAATGGGTACTCAAAGGTTCATGATTTGGACTACAATGGGCCATTCGCTCCTATAGCAAAGATGGTTTCTGAAAGACTTGTTTTGACAAATACAACTTCGACACAGTGGGAGGTACATCGGAGGAGCATATCCATATCCAGATCTAGATCTAGCACCTGCATTACTATCCTACATAGGAGCAAATTGCCTACATTTTTACCAAAGTCTTTCACTCACAAAGTTTTTGCACATGTGAAGGCTGTTTGAGTTTCTTGCTGTTCATTTTTGAGGGGGGGTATTTTTCCCATGAGGTTTTTCCCCATTTCCTTAGTTTCATGAACAGTTCTTTTATCATTTATTTGATTGTATGGGTGACCTTTGGTCTTAGTAACTAGCGCCCAAGATGCACAAGTTTGGATTAAGGGGGGGTGTTAGGATAATTAATACTCCATCCTTGTCCTACCTAGCATTATTTCTTTTTCCTAGTAGTTGATGATGTCATTTGTCACCCTAGTGGTGTGCAAATGTCATCTAGGGCCCATTAGCCACCTAATGCGCCCTGCATGCATGATTTTAGGACCACCACCTAATGCGCCCTACATGCATGATTTTAGGACCACTAGAGGCAGTTCCTTACATTTTAGGAGCCAACTCAGTGTTTTGGTTCAGTCCACCTGAGTTAGCTGACTCTTGTGGGGGGTTTATGCTCTGATTGCCACTGATTGTGGCCTCATGCGCCCTTAAATGAGTTCTCATGCATGATTAATTGTCTACTCATTTTTACTGCAATTTTCACTGTGATTCATCTTTTCTGCTCATTCTTTCTCTGTGAGGTATACTTAGCTCCATGATCTGCTGTGATTTAGAATTTCACACCCAAATCCCATTTCTACTTATGCATTCATATTTGAAGGTCATGGTCAACATCTGAACCATGGACCCTGAGTATTATTCAGCTCAAATTTTTTTGAAATTTAGAATAGATTTTCCTGTATGGTTCTTTTGATTTTCTTTTGCTGGAATACTCTCTGCCAGTGGGCCAAACTAACAATTGGCAGTCAATTTAACAGCTGTTTACTTTGAGCACTATGATGTCTTCATTTTGCAACGGGGAGCATGCTGCTTAGCAGCTGAGAATGGTGCTTTTTCATGAGGTGGGGGGTGGTTTATAGATAAAGAATAAGGTTTTTGAACCAAATTGCTTGGGTATGTGGGTTTGGGTGTGGGGATGAGACATGAACGAGTGTGGGTCCAAGGACAAGATTTCACTTTTTGAAATGGGGGACTTGGGTTCATCAGTGGTATGCATATAAAATTATGTATATATGATTTTTTTTATAAAAACAAAAATCTCAAAAAACATAACTGGAATTTCTGTAAATCAACAATATTCATAATATACAGTTTGTAGAGAGGATTTGGGGCATCTTCAGTGTGGTTTGGTCTCATAAAGCCATAGGCTATCGCTAGAGGACTTTCCGAGGAGTTTTGGTCCAGATCCGGAGGGTCTATCTGGAGGACTCCTGTAGTGCTGTTGTAAACAAGTCCTGCAATAAGAAGAAGACAAACATTTGCTGGTTTCCCTGACGGACTGTGGTTTCCAGGGTAAATCCTTGTGTATCTTTTGTGGATGCTATTTGTTTCTGCTGTGCATTTATATGGTTGTTTAGACAGTGTATTTTCAGTTTTAATGTTCAGTTCTGCAATATAGTTATTCGCTACGTTGTAACTGAAGAAAGCATTAAAGAAGCTGTAAATCAAGGGTTTAAACATAAAATTTCACAGGTTTGACTTGCTACTGTAGAAAGTATTTTCTTTTCTATGCCTATTCCAACTCCCTTTAAAACATTGCCATGCGCTGGTATGTGTGAGTGGTTCAAGGAGTTGCCTAGACTCTGACCATTTTACAAGCAAAACACTTCACTGCTATTTAGTTCACTCCTCTGCATTAATATCCTTCAATTTTCAAATCACAATGGGTATTTTTTGACGATCCTGCGGTTGCTGTTTTGTTTATTGTCGACTGTTGAAAAAGTCCTTTGAGCTGTACCATATTTACTCGCAGGGGCATGTTTATGGTAAACATTCAGGATCAATGGTTTCAATCACAATCTGCATTATCCAACCCATCCAAACTCTTAGGTCTGTCCTAAATTCAAGAAATGGGTTTCTCAAACCCACGACCAGGACAGTGACAAAAGCAATCCTCTGTTTTTGCTGATTATAACCCATAATTTTGAAGATTGAATTCTTCTTTCTTTAAAGTTGAATCTGCTGTTCTAAAACTTGCTTGTCTTCAACTGTTTGTGGCTGTCAACACCAATGTGATTTCCAGTGCCCTGTTCTAAATATCATGATAATCTTCAATCAGCATTCAACTTTCATCATGCAATGTTCAACCACTGGTATTTTCAAGCTGACTGTGTAACTGCCACAACAAATCAGTTGACTGTATGTCACCTCGAGATTGGTGAATGGATCAAACTGTGACTGTATGATAGGGAAACTGAGCATAAGTATGAGGGATTATGGTGCTATTTGTTGTGAATGGGTTCGCCCTCACCACTGTATCTGCCAGACTGATCCCCGAGGCAAGCTTTTCACAACATTGGCATATGTACCCATGAGGAAAAGTGATCTGTATCACATACATCCTTAACTTTTGATAGAGCACAGTGATGAAACTACGCTTTCTCCAGCAGGCAGGCAGACCAAAACTTGAAATGCTATACGTGCCAATACCTTCAACACTCTTTGGCTTTAGGCTGGGTCGTATTGGAAAGTGCATGAACCATGAAACTGAGGTCGACTCCTATCTTTGAAAATAGCAAGTCTGCCACTACAAAACTAGCTTTGTCTTTGGCATAATTAACGTATTTGGCAAGTAAGAAAAACTGGGCAAGTTACGGAAAAAGATACTTTGCTGCTTTTCCAAGGGTGCAAAGCAAAGCCTTGAGTTACAAAACGAAATTAATCCTTCACATTAATCTTGGACATATGAAAGTCACATCTATCATACTAGGATTGTAAGGCCAGCAAAGGGAGTCAAGGTCCCTTGGAAAAATCATGCTAGGGTCTAGGGAACCAATCCTGTATCAGGCTAGCTTCTTGAGAAAAAGCAAAATAAAAAGAAAAGGAAAGTAAAAAGCCAAAAACAATCTCATTGGCCTTGCTTTATTTTACAAAAACCTTGAATGTATGAGCATCCATGTTATGTGCCCCCCAATCTAGGGTTCCCCAAAAAGCAATCGCTAAAAATAGTAGTCTCGGAGTCTGATGGCTCTGGCCAAAACTTTGATCAAGCTATATGCCTAGATCAATGAACAATGTAACCAGCCTGGTGAAATTCCAAGGTCCCTTGGAAAAATCATGCTAGGGTCTAGGGAACCAATCCTGTATCAGGCTAGCTTCTTGAGAAAAACAAAAATAAAAAGAAAAGGAAAGTAGAAAGCCAAAAACAATCTCACTGGCCTTGCTTTTTTTTACAAAAACCTTGAATGTATGAGCATCCATGTTATGTGCCCCCCCCAATCTAGGGTTCCCCAAAAAGCAATCACTAAAAATAGTAGTCTCGGAGTCTGATGGCTCTGGCCAAAACTTTGATCAAGCTATATGCCTAGATCAATGAACAATGTAACCAGCCTGGTGAAATTTCATTGGATCTTAACCCTCCAATAGTGCAAGCAAAACTGGGGGTTTAACAATGTCAACTCAAGGCGACAACATCAAAATACCAATCAACCCACTCTAATGAAGACAATAAAGCATTTACTTGATCGAGTGATGGTACATGTTCAATGGTGGCTCTCTCTATAGTGTCAATACTACCTTCAGCCATCAATCTGGCGAATCCTTGGCCACAAACCACAACTTGGTTGATTTCAACTCAAGGTCCTACTCCTGAATCTTAGTGATCAACCTACCTCTTGTCCCACTGCACCGACTATGAGACAAGGGACATAGGCCACAATCCTTGCGAATTAGAAGTAGTCTCTAAAGTACTTGAGTGCCTTCACTAAGGCATAAGCTTGCTTCTCCATGGGGTAAGGCAACTCTGCCCCTTGAATGGCCTTGCTCATAAATGCTATCGGTTGCTCAATTCTTGTTGGATCTTCTGCAATAAAATAACAGCCATAGTAAAATCAAAAGCAAATGAAAATAACGGAAGGTCTTCACCACAATCTGGGCTAATTAGAACAGGGGCTTGGCATAGACATTGTTTGATGTCAGTGAATGCTTTCTTTGGTTCTTTGTTCCATTTCAAATTATGATTTTTTTCAGCATATCGGATGTAGGCCTTACTATTTCAGCAAAGTGAGGAATAAAGTGCCTAATGAAATTTATGTGACCAAATAAGGCTGAATAGCTTGCTTGGTTTCCTGAATGCCCTTTATGTTGATTTTTGAGCAGCATTGAGAGCCATTCTCTGGGAGAATGGAGGCACCTGGTCAGTTACCAGGAATATCATTCAGTCTGGGACTGAGGCACTTGGTCAGTTACCAAGTTGTTGACATTGGTCAACTTGATTCAGCCTGGGGTTGAGGCCCCTGGTCAGTTACTAGGAACATGATGCAGTCTGGGACTGAGGCACTTGGTCAGTTACCAAGTTGTTGACTTTGGTCAACTAGATTCAGCCTGGGGCTGAGGCACCTGGTCAGTTACCAAGCCATCAGTAGAAGCCCTAGACCGGGTCTAGGTAAGTGATGTGTGATGTACTCCTCTCCTTGGTCACTGGGCTATGGGACCTCCTTAAGGGACTATCCACCCTTTGTTGGAATAACTAGCCTGGGACCTTGGTGTTAGTGGGGAGAACAAGACACCCAAAGAATAATCTTCCTTATATATGATGATGTACTTGAGTTGGCACGTGTGGACCATGGAGACCAAGAGAAGGGGCTAAGAATTTGTCTAGACTCTAAAGGGTGACTTACCCAAGAAGAGTGGGTAAAAAGCCCACCTTGAACTTAAATGGCCCCAACTAATGTATAAAGTGTTAAAAGCCCACAATGAAATTAAAAAGCCCCAACCAATGTATTTTATATTATTTTTTGAACTCCTTGACTTCTGGAAGTCACCCAATGATGGATCCAGGATTATAAATGTGGAACACTCTCAACACATCAACTCACTCATTCATCAATCATTTCACTTCTGTCCAAGAATTCATTGGGGTATATTCAGCTGTTGGTTATCTTCTTTATCTCAGCTCTATCATCTTTGAAGGCTTGGATCAACTAAGCATGCTCACAGTCCTCTCCCACAAGGCTGTTCTTTTTCTCCTCAAGCTGCCAAAGGTCTGACAGGGTTGTCATCTATTCTTTCTAGGGATGCGGAGGTCTTCTATATTCCTAGAAAGGGTTGCCGAGGTCTGTTCCTGCCCTAGAAGGGGCTGCCGAGGACTGTACTGGCCTAGAAGGGCTGCCGAGGTCATGTATGAGCCCTAATAGGGCTGTTGTGGACAGAACAAGCCTCAATCAGGGTTGCTGTGGACAGATCCAATCCTATTCTGGGCTGCAGTGGTTCAAACCAACCCTAACAGGGCTATTATCTCTGAAGGAAGGCAACCGAGGTTTTCAGGAGGGCTGTCGAGGACTGTTTTGTCCCTAAAGAGGGCTATTGTGGACAGATCAGGCCCTAAAGCTGGCTGCCATGGCTCAGATCTAGCCCAACAGGGATGACATCCACTAAACAGGGTTGTCGTAGGTATGATAAAGCCCTTCAGAACTACTGTGAGACAGATCAGGCCCTAAAGGGCTGCCATGATTCAGATCAAACCCTAGATGATGTGCTGCTATCGGTTTTAACAAGGATAAAGGGCTGCCATTGTTTGCTAAAGTCCTGACGTCATCAAGATTAGGGCTGCCATCATCTACAACAGTCATCAGTGGGCTGCATTCAGATTATAGTGGGTTCTTTTTTTGTTTCTCTTGGTATGTAACAAGCCCTAGTGGCATCTTTGTAAAAGTTTGCTCTCTAAATCTGCTCATGTAAAACTTAGTCATCTCATATTAAGGAAGATTATTCTTTGCTGGGGTTTAAGGTCTCCCCGGGGTAAAATTTTGTGTTCTTGTGGATGGTTGTTTCCTCTTTACTGTTGCTAATCTTCTGATAGTTTATAAACTCAGATTAATATGCTAAAAGTCTGCTAAAAATGAAAAAGACTGTTATTGCTATCAAATCAGATCTGCATTAAAAATTTAACACTTTACCCTTTTATGGTTGATTCTTGTCCCTTCTTTCAAGACAATATGTCTCAAAGGCTTTAGTTTTGAACACTTCCAAGATGGACTTCTTTGGGTTCAATGATATACCCGATGTATTACAACTGTCAAAATTTTTGCATAGGTGCCCAACATGATCATTCCTATTTTTTAGAAAAAACAATAATGTCATCCTGGTAGACTACTATGAACTTATACAAAAAGTTAGGAAAAACGAAGTCGATATCATGTTGGAAAGTAGCTCCATTCATTAGTTCAAAACTTCAAAAGGCATGCATGCATAAGCATAAGTTCTCCAAGGGGCAAAATAGAAGCTCTCCTCTCCTAGTCTTCTTGGCTCTCCTCTCCTTGGTTGCAGTGTCCAAATGAACCAAAAGACAATCAATTTGCTGCCTTTAAAACCCCTTTTTCGGCCACTAACACGCCCAGTCAAAAAATCGGTTGACTCGGGATAAATTGGCGAAAAATTAGCTCAAAATTGGGCCGATTTTTAGGGAAATTTTTTGTTAAAAAATCGGGGCTCGAGAAAAATCACGATTTATCGGGATATCGCGATAAATCGACCGTGGTTGGTAACACTGGATCAAACTGTGCTTGTATGATGAGGAAACTGAGCATAATTATGAGGGATTACATTGCTATTTGTTGTGAATGGGTATCAAGTATGAAAGCCAGATCATCTTGATTGATTGGAAGCCATCAAGAGCAAGAGGACTATACTCTACACCATTGTAAAGGCATCCTTTTCAGCTTCAAACCATTTTCAGATTGGTCTTGTTTTTGCATTGTGTCCAACATTTTGTTGACTCAACTGTTGGTAGAGACCATTATCCATACCTTGCTTACTACTCCTTAAAGGCCCCTAGCCTCAAACAAACCTATGGGACGACTTCACGGTTGTTGGTTTTCAGAGGTCTCAGGTCTTCATAGTATGTTGGCATCTCGATAGACTGACTCCATCCGTTGAAGTATTCTTTGGGTGCTCCTAGACATCTCTGTAGATGAATTGTATTATCATGGATGACATATACATACCGTATATCTAGGTCACTTGGTTCAACCCACCAAGGGGGTTGAGGTCCAAGATGGTATTCTAAGTAGAGCACTTCCTGAGGTTGAGAGACGGGCTCATTGTCCACCCTACACACTATGACACTGGGTGCACAGACTCAAGATCCCCTGGATCGGTTTTAGGTGGGTTCTCATAGGTTTCGGATAGAGGCTGAGCATTGGATCCCATGGGAGAACATGATTTGCTAGTTTGTTATATGTAGGAGATTGAGATGGAGGAGCACTTTTTTTGTTTGATGCCCTACTTGTTATGAGTTACAAGGACGTTTCTATTGCCTCTTTACTCTCTCCATCTTCTTCTGGTACCTAAATCAAGTATGTTTAGCTTTCTTTATGAGGCATTGGCTCACCAATCTTTCAAACTTGGGCCTCCCCTTTGACCATACACTACTCGGACGTTCACATCCTTCTTCACAATGCTCTCAGTGGATAGGGGCATTAATGACTAGGGTAGACAATAGTACCATTCTAACAGGGTCTAGATCCGAGATACCACAAGAGACCTCTTGCACCCTCCCTTTAGTGAGACTCATTCGAATTTGTTGATTTAGATCTTGAGATATGGGTCATCCTTTATGTAGACAACCCTTCGCTTCCAGACAATAGTGGTAGGTTCATTATTTGAGACAACAAGACATTCTGTGAACCAATTCTTCTTCTGGCTCCTGTGGACAATTTCTATTTGGAGTTACTTTTCTTCAGTCTCAGATGATAGTAGAGTTACTTTTACAACGATGGATGACCCACAGAGCAGGGTTTTCCCCTCTTCTGACAATAGGCCTAGGGGGCCTTGATCTCCTTTGCATTCTCCTTTGAGGCATCTCTCTAAGAGGCATTGGACCCTTAGCAGTGCTTGTATGTATCCAACTCTTTTAGCAGTGCTTCTTTGCTATTTTATGGAGTATAGATCTTAGGTTAGATCTCTTTTTGACTTTTATAGGAGTGGCTGATGCACTCCCACAGTGTATTGATACTCTTTGTACTTTGCAGTTGCATTGACTTTTTGTGGTCATTCGTCGAATGTTATTAATATTCTCTTATATCGTATATCTCTTATCTCAGTGTGTGTGAGATACATTGAGAGTGAGTGATTAGATCTAAAAGAGGGATTCTCTTAGAGGCTTTGGAGAGAGAGATTCTCTCAAGCTGAGATTAGTGAGTGATCAGATCTAAGAGAGGGATTCTCTTAGAGGCTTTGGAGCGAGTGATTCACTCAAGCTAGGGTTTGTCATATTGTTGAAGGTTTGGGCACAATTGTAGCAGGGGTGAGAGAGTTTGATCCGATGTGTTATATTCAAAAACTTGAAACTATAAGTGCTGTTTTAAATCTGCAATAAGAAGACAAACTGTTTGTTGGTTTTCCCAGGGATTGGCGTTTCTAGGGTAAATCCTAAGTGTCAAATGTGTTGATGGTTTCCTGTTGAATTTCCACTGTGCATCATTGATTTATTTAACAAATGGAGAGTTTAATCCGGTGTGTTATATCCGGAAACTCGAAACTCGAAATTGTAAGTGTTGTTTTAAATCTGCAATAAGAAGTCTCGAGTTTCCAGATATAACACACCGGATTAGACTCATCATTTGTTAAATAAATCAATGATGCACAGTGGAAATTCAACAAGAAATCATCAACACATTTGAAACTTTGGATTTACCCTGGAAACCCCAATCCTTGGGGAAAACCAGCAAATAGTTTGTCTTCTTATTGCAGATTTAAAACAACACTTACAGTTTCAGGTTTTTGGATATAACACATCGGATCAGACTCTCTCACCCTTGATGCAATTGTGCCCAAAACTTCACCAATATTACAAACCCTAGCTTGAGTCAATCATTCACTCCAAATCCTCTAAGAGAATCCCTCTCTTAGACTTCATCACTCACCGATCTCATCTGGAGATAATCCCTCTCTCCAAAGACTCTAAGATAATCCCTCTCTTAGATTTGATCACTCACTGATCACTCACCCTCAATGTATCTCACACACTGACAATGACTTGATGCCTACAACTCTCCATAGATTCATTTATAACATTCACTTTATGTAAATATTATGGGAAATACCATGGGACCTCCAGTACCATGGGACCTCCAGTACCATGGGCTAATAAATTCCATCTAATACAATTGACCTTTTACATAAAGTATTATAAAGTACATTTGTCTACAAAGTCATTTTTTTGGACGACTTATACATGCTAGACACGTTAGCCAATGTAGAAGTACCTGTCCAAGCTACAAAATCTAACACTCCGTCTTAGGGAGGAATGTACTTCTGGAAGAACCTCCTCCAAGATCAATCACATCCTCTGTTGCTGTAGCTGACAAGCTGTTCCCTTTGAATTGGACGATCCTCCTGCTACCTGTGATGGAATCTGATATGAAAGTACCTCTAACATGCTCCTAGGAAGCTCTTCTTACTCTTGAGCATCCAACAATGTCAACTCATACCAACTTGGTTTGCAGATAGATCTGGATGAAGTCTCTCGCCCACTACCCTCCGTCTTTGACTTGGTCCATGATTCAAGATCTCCTTAGACCCATCTATAGGCTGTCCCAACAACCTGTACAACTTACCCTGTTTAACCCCAAGCATCAGTGCTGCATCCTGGGTAGCTCCCTCTAACCATATGAGTACTTGTCCATCTTGGAACATAACCACATACTCCTTGGTCCTCCAGAGCTGATACTGAGAGCAAGTCATCTTCAACTCTATAACAAATAACATCTTAGCCACCTCTAGAGACCCTCGTGACTCTAGCTGGAATCTCACACATCCAACCCCCTTCATTGCATGCATGGTACTAGTCCCACAACCCACATGGCAGTCTGAGTCTATCTTTGAAACACTAAGGAACATTGACCTCATTCTCATCATATGGCTAGATGCACCACCTGCCCAAGCCCTGCTTGTTGCCCGGATCCTTCTTGGATGCTACCCAGTCACTTATTGGGCCATCCAAGCCTTCCTGGGCACTGCCCAAGGACTTCTAGGCTGCCTGGACCCCTGCCTGAAATTCTGCAGTTTGCTTGACTGCTTTCGGTGCCTACTCGAAACTTTTTTGAGTTCTTCTACCCTTGATCAAGGTCCTGCCTGCAGCTAACCTGCTGTCTAGAGGCTTGCCCACAGGTATCCTGTTGCCCTGTGTGGTTTGGTGACTGTCCGAAATTTCCTTAGCGGTTTTCTAACTGGCGGCCTTCCCTTGTTGGCGGCTTGATCCGTTTCAGCATGCGCCCATATCTCTCTACTCCACCATTTGCATGGCTCTACAAGCTCCCTGTCAATGTGCTTCTCACCTCAGCTCGTGTCATCTCAGCACTCCTGTTGTTGGTTCCTTCCGCCGCCTGTTGAGTTGCTGCTGGTGTCTGTTGTGTGGCTCGCCCTTGCTCACGCTTGTGCCCTTCTTTGGCGGTGTCTCCGCGGTTTTGCAACCCGTCTGCTCACAATCTGTTTCCCACCGTCGTGTCTGCTATCCATCTCACTTTGCCACCAAGCCCACGTTTGGGATGCCCTCGTGACTGTTGCTGATCCTGGGTCCGTTTTCCCGCTTAGCTCGTGCTGGCTCAGCTCACGCATCTGCAACTTGCTTCGGTGGCTGCTCGAACCCCTTCGCCACCACATGTTCGCTTGGCATGCTGGCCACGCAGTCACCCCCGCGTCTGCGTCTGCCTCTCTGCTTGAGCCGTCTGCGATCTGTTGCAACGTCGGCGTGCTTGTTGGTGGCGTCCAATACCAACACTTCCCGACCGTTGGTTCTGCCTGCTGTGACCATGCCAACCTGATTCACAAGCCCGCGACCTTGGTTCTTATGTCTACAACCACTATCGAGAATGATCTCTCAGCCTATTTCCTTCAGCGTTTTGCCGCATCCACTGGCCCAACTGCAGTTGCTCTCTCCTCAACAACTTCATGCAGATCCGTATGATGTATGATGCTCGCACGGCCTGTACCGTTGCTGTACGTTTTATTTTTTATTTTTTATAAATTACATGTAAATCACTTGTTAACTGATTTCCTGCTTAGAGCAACATCGGCCTCGACATCGGCTATGGTACCATGTTAACTTTTCAATAAACCAGATCTGATTGTAATTTATTCACTGATTTTTATACCGAGATTTATAATGCAGATAAATACTGAATTAGAAATTAGAACACACTAATTTACTTAACAAATGATGCACAACAGAAATTTGGATTTACTTCGGAAACCTCAATCCCTGGGAAAACCAACAAACAATTTGTTTTCTTATTGCAGATTTAAATCAACACTTACAGTTTTAGGTTTTTGGATATAACACACTGGATCAAACTCTCTCACCCCTACTGCAATATTGCCCAAACCTTCAACAATATGACAAACCCTAGCTTGAGTGAATCACTCACTCCAAAGCCTCTAAGAGAATCCCTCTCTTAGATTTGATCACTCACTGATCTCAACTTGAGAGAATCCCTCCCTCCAAAGCCTCTAAGAGAATCCCTCTCTTAGATTTGATCACTCACTGATCACTTACTCTCAATGTATCTCACACACTGACAATGATTTGATGTCTACAACTCTCCATAGATTCTTTTATAACATTCACTTTATGCAAATACTATGGGCCCTCCAGTACCATGGGCTAATAAATACCACCCAATACAATAGACCTTTTACATAAAGTATTATAAAATACATTTATCTAAAGAGTCACTTTTCCGGACAACTTATACATGCTAGACACCTTAACCAATGTAGAAATACCTGCCCGAGCTACAGAATCTAACACAATATACAATAACATACAATGTTTATACACTATAACACAAATTGAGTGCAAATAAGCTTCTTAGTCGTGATATCTTATCAACTATATAGTGTTTAGCTTGGTTTTCAAGACCTCACCATTCCCATTACATAATCATTGTAGATTCATTATTTTAAAGTGTTTTTGAAATGCAAGGGTTGAACCAATTATATGTAAGCTTCTCTGATTTGTCTTATATCTATTATCATCTAGCAACACCTTGTCATCTTCCTTGAGTTTTAAGGTTTGAGCTTCCAAGCATGGTACTCCTTCATGGATCACTTTGCCACCATTTAATGATATTTTGCTAGAAGATGATCCTTTTATCCAACTCACAAAGCATATCTGTAGTGAATCACTGGTTCTCCATCTCTATTTATCACTGTTCTCAAATATTGAACCCAATACTCCATAGGCATTACGACTTCATGACCGAACATTAATTCATATCGTAGACTTCAATTGAAGCTTTGATCAAGACCTTGTTGTTGATTTATTCCTGTACATTTGATCTTGGATGATAAAGGGCGCTCTTTTGATGACAAATCTTGAAGGTTTCCTTGAGATTTTCATATAAAGTAGTCATGAAGTGAGTGTGGTAATTATAAATGATTTGAAGAGGACACCCAAATCAATTGAACACATTCAAAAAATATTTTTTGTTGTTTGTTTAGCTAAACCTTTTTTACTGTGCGAGAGTCAAACCCGTTTGGTTAAGAAATCTATGGCTACTATGATATATTTGTGTTGAGCTTTTTTGTTGAGACGAAAGGTTTGACAAATTCTATGCCTTGATCCTTCAAGAGTTGCAATGGAAAAATCAGCTGCAGAGTTGTAGACTTGAAAGTTTGTTTTTGGGGCTTTCTTGCTTCCCTTTGGCAATTGCATTTCTTCACCCATATTTGGCATTCCTTGAAGATTGATTACAAGTTGGAGCTGAGGATTTTCCTCACAATTAAATTTGTAGAGATGACCAATTGTTACCTGTTGTCGTCGGAACATGCACTTGGGGGTTATCGCAACAGAAATATTCAAGCTGCTTAGGTGCGTTCTTGGGTGGCAAGTCTCGAGTCAAGTACTATCACTTGATCTTGACTCCTCTGTTTAGGTAGAACTCCTAACGAAGCCAAGGGGGGTAGTCCCTATGAGTTACTAAGGCTATTTAAGCGATTTGGTTTTGAATGGGTAAGTTGTTTAGGAGTTTTGAAATAGATTGATTGAAAGCAAAATTCACTTGCAAATATAAATTAAGATCAACAACATAAGATAGTTATAAGCAATATAAGACCTAACAAAAGATTGAAATACTGTATACACGATCAGTGCCAAAATGGAGTCAAAATTGCGTGTTGTTGTATTGTAAATGTTTTGTGAGTGCTTCTTGGTCAGTTTTAATTTATTATGAGATGAGATTTGATTACGAGAAAAGGGGAGCTCCAGATATACCGTGAGGTACAAGGAGTAATGTTCGAAATTAACTAAAGGTGGCTCCTCACGAAGACGTGTGGGCTGGAATGGAGTCTCGAGGGCGGTGTTCAACACTACACCAACAAGGGTGTAGTCTAACTGGGCCCTAAGGTGGCCTCCCAGTGGTTCTCGCTTCTCTTGAGAAATTTTCCCACACAATAACTAATGTTTTGAGTGCCGGATTTTCACTATGTTCAAGGTTGTTGGTTTTATTAGTATGAGTTTTTGTTAGATGTGAAAAATTAAGGAGTAGTTGCAACTCTTTCTGATTTCTCACAGGACCAGGCAAATGCCCACAAGGGGAAAGAGCATACTTTGAGTTGGAAACTAAATGTTTATTCTGTTTGATTGCAAAAGGTAAATAACTAAAGTAAAGTGTTATGTTAATTACTACAGGAAAATAGTCTCTTTTTGATCATTCGATCACGTACTCAGGCAAAGCCCTTTATGTGACGACGAGAGCATACTTAGGGAGAGCAATGCCAAGTTTGTTACTTTAAGGAAATGAAGCAAAATTGAAATGACTAAAGACAATATTTATGCTCTATTTAAATTGAAAGTATACTACCTGTTGTGCATGGGGGATTTGCAATTTTTTTATGGCGTGATTTTTTCTAACAAGTTTTATTTTATGTTAGAAATAAAATAAAACTTTTGGACAACCAAAAAAATTACTAAAAATTGTGAATTTTTTTCTAAGTGTAAAATGCAAAATATAAACACAAGAAAGCAAACTTTCTTGTGGATCTTGGCTTTCCTTTTGGGACAACCAATGAAAACACTTTTAAATTGCTAAATATGAACTTATAATGCCTAAAAAAGGAAGCTAATCTAACAAGCCCTTGGATCTACTATTGAGTGACTTGTAAAAAAAAACCTTCTTAAAGCTAGATCTAGTAAAGCAAATAATTAATCTTTCTTTGAAACAATCTAGATCTAAGCATGTAAGACTTATAAATCAGATTTGAAAGTATGATATGAACTTATTTGAAATCAGATCGAAGAAACAAGCCTAAGTAACCAATGAAAAGTTGAATTTAGAAGAAAGAAGAAATGTGGAAAGAAAGCCCTTCGAACTTTGGGCAATGGAACTATTCCAGTGGATTCTCAAGAGGACTATGTCTTCTTTAAGCACAAAATTTGTTGGAGGGTAGTAGAAGCAAGCTAGATCATCTACCAATCCAAAGAAGGAACCTGTAAAAGAAACCCTTCACACTTGCCACACAATTTGTCAAATCTAATAAAACATCTAAGCTAAAGAGAAGAAGAGCATACATATAAACAAATAAGCATGCAAATTCTAGATCTTGAGCTAAGCATGATTTAAATGAATAAAAGTGACTTCTATATTCATTCTTACCAATTAATATTAATCCTTCCTTAAGCTAGTATTGACAAAGCAAGCAAGTGAAAGCCAAAAACTTCTACATATTACCTCGACACATATGAAAGACAATGATCATCCACCATTTGCAAGAGGCACCAAACTAGATCTCCAAAGCCTTTTTATTCATAAGAATACTTCAACAAAGATATTACATAAGAGAGCAGAGGTTCCACACATTCCGTCCAAAAGAGAGGAATGGAACTTGCTTAAATAACAAATGAAAGAGGAGAGGGGTGCATTAGCTCAAGGAGAAGAGAGGGGGGCATCATATGAGAGAAAGGAGGGATAGATCCCTTTGATTGAGGGAAGAGAGGGAGTTGGAGTAATGAGGGAGGAGCCACGTCACAAGAGGTGCGCCCCCTCCACATTGGGATCTCCTCCCACTAATGAAAGTCGCCCATGCTATTACGTGAAGCATGAGAATGATGGGGCGCACTCACAAAACTTTAATAATATGCCACCTCATGATTTGACTTCCAACCAAGTTGTACATCACCTTGAATAGGTCGCCCTCCATGTGATATGGCATGAACTCATTTGGCACATGCCAAATGACCTTTTTATTATATTTTTTAGTTTTTACTTTGGGTCAATTTGCATTTTTTTAGCATTTATTTGCCAATTTATCACATCTTTAAGGAATAATGCTCCCAGAGACGGCGTAGTCACCCGAAACATGGGGAAAGTGGGTCCAGGGTAAAGAGGATGCTTTGAGTGTGGAAATGAGCATCCCCATGCCAAAATCCGCCTCTAGACCACACTTTTATTACAATTTGAAATTTTCCAATTAAACCATTAAAAAATGGCCTAAGTTTACGAAAAAATTATTTTTCTTGGAAATTAAAAAAAACTTAGGGGGACCTAACACATGTTCATACGACTCAATTTTAATATCTAGCATGATAATATACATTGACCCTTGGGCTCCTAAGGCCGCGAAATCATGCCGACCACCCCAACTTTGGAGGTACGAGTGAAAAACTCGAAAATTATAAGTCGCTTATTCAACAACATATAATTGACAAGGGAAAAAACACTCTGGGCTAGTCAGACTGATATCCAAGTCTTAGGAAAGCCGAGTCCTTTACAAAACCATCATGATATGACATTTTTTACAATTTCCCCGCAGGGCATGGACATGTGATTTTATTAAAAAGAAATGGGCCAAGGCTAGGACTTCTGATCTTTTGATTATGAACAAGTAAACTTGTTCTATCTTCACAGGCTCACTTGAAATCATGTAAGTGCAACTTAGCTGATAACACTACCTAGATATTGACTTCCATCGAAACTATAGGTACCTTTTCTATCTCCTCGAAGTGTATGAAAATAAATCAGAAGGCCATTTTATAGATGTTCCTTGCTAGCAATTTATATTGTTCCCTTTTCACCATACTTTGTTGTTGTACAATAGAGAGATTCTTCGATGTATAACCATGTTCTAGGTAATAGAGGACATCCTCTAGATAGCTTGGGATTGATTGTACACAAGAGTTTGGTGTTTAGAAAGTCATCTTGCAAATTGCCAAGTCTTTCCATTTCTACTTTGGACAATTGGTTAGAACCAACATGCACTTTCCCAGTTTTCACAAATATCTAGAAATTGTTTTCTTAGAAAAACATCATCCATCTACTAAGTCTATCTCTAGGACCGACTTATTTAAAAAATACTTCAAAGCTTGATGGACCTCATAAAAATGGAAGTTCCCTAGCTTATAGTGTCATAACTTCTAGAGTGGATAAACCATGCCTAACCCTTTTCTTTTAATGTTGAATAATTATTTTCAACAAGGATGACATTTGTTAACTTCTGTTTTGATCTAACTACATGTTGATTGACAACTTTGATTTTGGTATAGGATGTAGTTAGTGGCGGTTGATTGAGTAGTCCGCCTAGTATGTCCTAGAGCTACATGAGATAAATTTGATTACTAACTAATGCATTAAGTCATTGAGCTAGGGTTTGCGACATAGTTCTTCATCTGTATTGGAAAGAGAGGTGTCCTCATTTATGTATTGTTCTCCTTTGTTTATTCCTCCTTTTGTCATCATAGGCAGATTGATTTTCTTCCCGTGTTTCTTTGAACAATTTCTTTTAAACACTGACATCTAACTCTTCACTAGAATCTGAATGTGCTACTTTTGATGACTACCTAAAATCCTTTTACGTTTCTCTTGTCTAGATCCCTTCAGATACAACCATGCTCCAATATGAACATTTCTTTTTTTCAATTGTTGGGATGGTTGAACCTAGTCCACTATAGAGATTAGGTTATATTTACATGGAAATCTATCTTTCATTGTTTTGGGTTGTGCAGTCATGGTCTCTAGGGCGTCACAACATTTAGACTTGCAATTGGGAATAGTATAGATGCAACTATGTGTATGGTGTCCCACTTGTTGTAGAAGAGGCACCTAGTTGCTTAATTTCCATTCAGCGAAGTCATCGCATTGTCGCCATTAGAATTGGTGGCTTGGATTTGAAAGACAACATTGCTTTGAGAAGTACTCATAAGTATTCAAATCTTCACTTTGCATAGTGGGTTGCATCATTGGTGTTTGCATGCTATGACACTTCATACCATGGGTTACATTATAGGTGTCATTTGGGTTGCTTGGTTTTTCTACCTTGTTGAAGTCTATACAACTTCCTCTTCTCTTTTGTCTATTCGTTGTAGATTTCTAGCCTTCTAGGGCATTGCATCCAATTGTGGACCAATATCCATACATGACACTGGTGTCCTTTGTAGTTGAAACTTTGAAGTTTGTAAATAAACTTGGATATTCCAATTGTCAGCTCACCAACACAAATCTACAACTATAGCTACTATAGGGAGTCTATGCTTGACTACACAACTATTCTTTTTGTATTTTTAGTGATTTAATAGGAAATTAAGGACACTAAATGGATTTCTTTAAATATTGTGACATGAAATAAAACTACAATAGCAAAGATAGACATTGGAACACAAAATTTACCATGGGAAACTTGATGTTGGAGAACCGACAAGAAATGAAGGAATGTGACTTTGGTCTTTTACATAATGGAGATTACAATACATAATACAAAGTAGTACAAGCTTGCTACAAAACTATGAGATAATATGTTTGCTATAGTCCTCTACAAATTTTTATTTCTTTGCTCTGTTAGTGTCTCCTCTACTCTCACGAATACTATGGAACAACAATGTTGGCTAAAGAAAGTGAACCCTTATCCCTCCTCCTATGTTTTTGATAGCTAGAATTAGGGTTAGGTTTAGGGTTTTAGAACCCTTTTGGAGTCTACATGATGCTTCTAGGAGTTTCTAATGGATACCCATATATTACTAACTCCTCATGGGTGAATCACAGTGAGTTAACATCATTGCTGCATGGACCTGTGGGGAATAATTGGAGCATATTCCACTATTGCAAAGCAATTGACTCATAGATTGTGGTGAGGACATCCAAGACATATGTCCTTCAAGTTAAAGTCCCCAAAATTTCTCTTCTTTGAACCCGAATAGAAGGATTTTGGGCACTGGTCTGTTAGTGTGTTTTTAGGATCTTACCCAAACCAATCCTTCTAGTTCCCAAATCCTATCTTCCCCATTCTATAACATTAATAAAGTTACATATGGTAACTATTTAGTTCCATTTCAGGAGGCTTTTGGTCTCCAAGAGCTTTAGTTTTGAAGGAGATGAGGAGTTGGTAACTATCCCTTCAATCCAATTTGTCAAAGATCTTTTTGATCCCCCTTGGTAATTTTGATCGTCTTTTGTAAGATAATATTGTTTGGTAATGTAGCTTGTGCATTTGGTGCCAAACCTTCTATGGAAGGTAAGAATTGGTTCTCTTCATCCTCTTTGAGCATGGATGGTTTGTAGAATTTCCGGTTCTCTACATTTACCATCGAGTAAATGTGCATATAAGGTGGAAGATATAATTTGTAAGCATTGTTTCCTACCTTCTCCAATACCTCAAAAGGTCCATATCTCAGGGGCTTGATTTTTTTTCTTGGTCTCTATAACCTTTCCTTATGAAGGTGCAACCAAACTCTCTCCCCTACTTGGAAGGTCTTTTCAAACCTATGCTGATCTTGCATGATCTTGTACCTCTCCTGAGATTTCTTCAGCTTCTTATGAAAATGTAGGTGTATTTACATGATCCTATTATGAAGTTCTCTGTCTTCAATGCATCACTTGACGTTCATGCCCTTGGCTCAGGTTGTCCAAATACAATATCCAATGGTGATGGTCTCAAATATCCAAAACATATTTCAAAGGGGACTTATTGGTGGAAGTATGGACAACCTTGTTATAGGTAGTAGGTACCTTGTATGTAAATTAAATTTTCATCCAAGGAACTTGGATGCTTCTCATCATATCCTCTTGGAAGCAGAACCAAAGTCCCATTCACAAAGTCCTATTCACCACATATGTGGGTGAAAGGTGGTGGATCTCTTCAATTTCGTATCCAATTTCTCCCACACTTAGAACAAACATCTTACTGAACTAGTTGACTACCACATACATATCATGCCCTCTTCATGTCCTTGACAAATCCCTGACAAAGTCTATGGACATGCTTTCACATGGCCCTGTAGGCATTGGAAGTCGACTATATAGTCCTTGCTTCATGTTACTAGGTTTGTTTGTACAACACAATATTCAACCTTTGATAAACCTACTAATTCTTCTTGTATTTTGGGCCAACAAACATACCTTTGCAAGCTAGACACATTCTTCTCGACACCAAAATGCCCAAGAACCTTCGATGTATGAGCCTCACTTATCAGCTGTACTCTTTCTTCCTTTGGGACATAAAGTTCCCCCATCTTGTAGAGTAATCTATCTTTGGAGATAGCAATCAATGTCTACTTGTTCTTGCTGACCCTGTAATGATTGATACACCCTCTCGAAGTCCTAGGCACTCTGTCAAAAGATAACTGCTCCCAAAGCTAGGACACCCCTCCAAAAATGATGTCCACATACCTATAATAGTCTTTCAAGCTAGGACGTCACCTTCACATGGCTCAATACCCAAGTGCCAACTCATAAATACATGTGCAAAAGCTAGATCCATGGAACAAGGAGTCCATCAATTAAGATAAGTCCATCAATCAAGATAGTGGCTTCGAATCTAGTCCAATGTCCCCACAATAATTAACCAGCCTCATGAACTTGAAGGAAGGGGTCGACCCCTTCTCCAACCAATGAAGTGCCACCATGCATCAAAATGTGCCAAGAGAGGAGAACAAGAGGAGTGCTTTCCTAGAGATGATAACTAACATATCAAGATGCCACGGAAGAGTCAAGTGTAAATTTTCAGACCCTAAGTGACTGCTGTCCTATGTTTCTCTTTAATTAAATAAATCAAATCTGAACTTATTTAATCATATAAATGAATATTTCTGAACATGCAACAATCACACATATAGCTGAAAATGAACAGCGGAAACAAACCACAATAAATAGATGATTTACACCTACAAATCAGCTTTTCATTAATAGATCTAGGCTTACAAGGAAACCTCCACTGCTTTAGAAACTTACAGCTGTATGGTACTCAAAATGGAGCAAAAATCAGCAAACTTACCGAGGATAACTGCCCTCAAACAACGGAGAAATCCTCCCAGCACATGCTGGTGATTGTACAGATCCGCTGCAGGCTTGTACGGACATGTTTGTACAATTCCGTACGATAGTATGGACAAGCTGTATGGATTCGTACGATGGTACAGATATGCTGTACATATCCGTACGATTGTATGAATCTGCTATACCTACAGGCTGCTCACTGAATTCTGCTTGGTTACTGATCCGAGCTCCTCTTCGACACTCTAACTATGCTCCTCAATTGAGCTTCTTCACCTTCCGACCAAAACTGTTTTCTTGTGAATAATGAATGTGTCTTTACCCTCTACTTTGACCTGCCTTTATACTTTAGCTGAAGACCTAATCTACCAAAATCCCGATCTCATAGTGAGATCTATGGTTGAGATTAGTCTAAATCACTAATGCATTAAAATGCACTTTATTAGACTCAACATCTAATTGAAAGACTTTCACTTTATAAATAAAGTGAATTACAAAATAGATTTGACTTGGACAACTTTACGCATGTTTAACACAAAACCTATGCAAAAGTTCCTGTAGAAGCTATAAACATCAGTAATCTTTCTTAGCAAGGAAGGAATTCTACACCAATGCAAGTTCGTCTCTGAATGCTTCAAACTTCCCATTTGCTAAGGGCTTGGTCATAATATCTACAACTTGTTGATCTATGGATACATATTGGAGCTTCACTACTCTCTTCTAAATCATGTCTCAAATGAAGTGATGCCTGATCTCAATGTGCTTGCATCTGTCATGAAAAACTGGATTCTCAGAGAGTTTGACACAACTTTGATTATCACACTAAATCACTTTGGGATCCAACTCTTGATCAAATAAACTTGCTAGCAACTTGTGAAGCCAGATGGATTCACAACTAGTTGTACTTGTTGCCATATACTTTGCCTTTGTTGAGCTAGGTGCCAAGGAAGTCTACTTCCGATTGAATCGGGATATCATTGCTGATCCTAGGCTGAAGCAACACCTCGAGGTGCTCTTCTTGTCTGATGCATTGCTTGCCCAATCTGAGTTTGTATACCCATGCAACTTCACTTCATCTTCTCCAAGATATCTCAGTCCATGCTCCACTGTGCCCCTTAAGTATCTGAACACATGTTTTGCTGCTACCCAATGCTCATGCCTCGAATCCACCATGAGCTTTCTCAAGGTGTTCACTGCAAAACATATATGTGGTCTAGTGTTGACCAGATACATGAAAGAACCTATTAGTTTCTTGTACAACGTGGGATCCACCATATTTGAATTTGAAGTAGTGACCATTCTTTAGATTAGTGATCATAGGCATGGCCATGGGCCTGCAGTCCTCCATTCATAATCTCTTCAGGACCTCAAATCCATACTTACCTTGCCCAAGGAAAATCTTCCTTAGTCTTTACCAAATCTCCAACCCCAAGGATTAATGCATCAAGCCAATGTCCTTCATCTTGAACTCAATCCCCATATTTGCATTATACCCTGCAATGAGCTTCTCTGAACATGTGAGTAATAGGTCATCTACATACAACACCAAAATGAGTAGATCAACCTCAACATATTTGAAATATAAGTTGGGATCTGCTTCACTCTTGGTGAAGCCCATGCTTTGCAAGTATCCATCGATCCTGGATGGCCATGCTCTCGATGCCTTCTTGAGTCCATACAAGGCCTTTTTCAGCCTATACACATGGGACTCCTTCCCATCGACCTCAAAGCTTTGAGGCTACTTGATGTACACATCTTCCTCAATTATCCCATTCAGGAAAGCTGTTTTTACATCCATCTAATGTATCCTACATCCTATAATGGAGACTATAGACATCACTACTCTAATGGAAGTGTACTTGGCGATTGGAGAAAACGTCTCCTTGTATTCCACTCCCTCTTTTTGGGAGAACCCTCTCACCATGAATCTTGCTTTGTACTTCTCTATGCTGCCATCTGCCGCATGCTTGATCTTGTAGAGCCATCTGGAAGTCACCACCGACTTCCCCTCTAGTATAGGCACAATGCCCCAAACATCATTCTTCATGATGGAGGTGTACTCCACCATCGCATCCCTCCAAACCTGTTGGTTGGCTACCTCCTGAAAAACTGAAAGGCTTGAAATCTGTGATGCTGATCATCTATGCCATGTAGTTCGAAAACTTCTTCGGAGGTCTACTCTCCTTGAATGAGCTCCTAGGAGCCTCAACATGCTCTTGAGCATCCCTCAATGTCTGAGTGAACTGTCGAGGTCTCCTGACAGAATTGGTAGGAGCTGGTGGCTCCTCCTTTGCATCTGAAGGTTGTTGTCACGAATCGGAAGTCGCTAGTGACCTTGGCTCAACCTTCAGAGCTTCTTGCTCCTCATCCTTTATCACTGGTGATGGTTCATGAGACTTCCTGGATGCAAAGTCTTCCTCAAACTTTACATGTCTTCTTACAATTGTCTTTCTCTCCCTTGGAATATAAATCTTGTAGTCCTTTGAATTCTCATTGTAGCCAATAAACAAACCCTTCTTCCTGGAGGCTCTAACTAGGTCCTCTTCTCCAATGGTATATGGATGTAAACTGGACAACCAAAGACGCGGAAATGATTCACCTTCGACTTCACACCAGTGAATCCCTCCTTTGTTGTCTTGTCCCCCAAAACCTCGTAAGGACACCTGTTCTGGATGTAGACTACTACATTGCATACTAACGCCCATAGAAACATTGGAAAATATTGGTCATATATCATGGCCTTAGTAGCCTCTATGATAGTTTGGTTCTTCTACTTTGCAACCCCCTTCTATTGTGGGTTGGACAAAACAATGAACTCCCTCTTCATTCCTGCATCCTTGTGGAAATCCTTGAAACCATTAGAGGTATACTAACCCCCATTGTCCGATATCAAAACCTTGATCTTCTTCCCTGTTTGGTTCTCCACAAGGGCCTTGAACTCTTGAAACTTGTCGAAGACTTCATCCTTGGTCTTCAAGAAGTAGATCCATGTTTTGTGAGAGAAGTCATCAATGAAGGAAACATAGTACATGGTTCCTGTGATTGATGCTACTAGCATTGGTTGACACACATCCGAATGCACTAGATCTAGGATTCCCTTAGACATGTGCTCACTACTTGGGAAAGCAGCCTTGACATGCTTGCCAAGCGCGCGCCCTCTGCACACACCCTATTGCTCAATGTTGAATTATAGAAAACCTGTGACAATCTCCCTCATAATAGGCAATGCTTAGTGATGCAGGTGCCCCCTCTTGTGACATAACTCGCACAAGTTCTCTATAGCATGAACTACAGCTCGAACAAATTCACCTTGTAACTTGTACAAATTGTCTTTTCTAACCCCAATTACCTAAGATGATCGTGGGCTAGACTCCTTCAGTCTAATGGGGACTTGCTGGTTCTTGAACTCTACTGCATTGCCCTTATCTTCCATGTCCGAAACTGAAGCAGATTCTCTCGAGACCGGGATCAAATAACTCATAATCAAAGTCTAAAGATTTACTTGACTGGAGTTGGAAAGGAATGGTACCAAATCCTACTACTAGATACTTGGCATCATCACCAAGCTCGACTTTAACTCTTGAGACATGTTCCTTTAGACTTGAAAATAGCTCTCAGGTTGATGTCATATGTTTTGATGCTCCACTGTCCACATACCATGCGTTCTTTGGAATTGTGTTGGAAGAGAGGCAAGATACCATTGAGAAATCCTTCTTAGAGTTGGAGGCAAACTCATTCATCTGAGTTTCAACTGAGGCTACTACTTGGCGCTGCTGCTTCCCTTTAACCTTCTTCTCCGAACTCTGTGATGCATAATGGTCATTCTTATGACATAGGAAGCACTTGATTTTACGTAAGTCCTTCTTCCCTTGCCGTGAGGTTGACTCCTCTCTCTTTACCTTACCCTTGTTGGGTCCTTTACATCTACCCTTCTTTGCTTGACCAATGAGAACATGGTCACTGTCACCTCCTTGTCTGCTGGCCTTTGACTCCATTCGAGTCTCTTCATGGCTATAGTCATCCCACATTCTTTCCCATGAGGGAAGGTTCTCTCAAGCACAAATACTTTGGACAAATGTTTCCCATTGAGATGGGAAACCATTCAGTGCCATGTTTACCAACTCTTTGTCTTCAACCTTCTCTCGAACTGTTGCAAGCTGGTCATGGGTCTACATGACCTTCATTAGTTAACTGGTCACGGTGTTTGATCTTGTCATCTCAACAAATCTGAGCCTGTTGTTGAATATCATCTTTCGATTAATGTTCTCACTTTGGTAAAGGCTAACCATAGCATTGAACATATCCTTTGCCGTCTTCTTCTTGAATATGAGGGATCAGATGATCTGTTATAGCATCCATGATCATCTGCTTGGCTCTCACTTCTTTCTTCTTGTGAGCTGCCAAAAGCTGCGGATCTGTCTATGAAGCCACCATATCCTTGACGATATCCCAAAGGTCATTCTCTTTTAATAGAAGAGTTACCCTAACTTTCTATGATAGGGAATTCGAAGCACCATCCAATCTATCCTCGAACCTCGAGGCTAGCTGATGCCATCTCTGATCTACAAACAAACTCCTACTCTTCTGATCTTTTGAATCAGAGTAGCTTTGATACCATGTAAATTTTCAGACCCTAGGTGACTGTTGTCCTATGTTTCTCTTTAATTAAGTAAATCAAATCTGAACTTATTTAATCGCAAAAATGAATATTTCTGAACATGCAACAATCACACATGTAGCTGAAAATGAACAGCAAAAGCAAAACACAATACACAAACGATTTACACCTTTAAATCAAACCTTTCATTAATAGAGCTAGGCTTACAAGGAAATCTCCATGGCTGTAGAAACTTACAGCTGTATGGTACTCAAAATGAAGCAAAAATCAACTAACTTATTGAGGAAATCTGTCCTCAAACAACCAAGAAATCCTCCCAACACTTTCCGCCGCCGGTGACTGTACAGATATGTTGCAGGCTTGTACAGACCTATTCGTACATTTCCATCCAACAATACAGACTTACTGTATGGATCCGTATGTCGATACTGATCCGCTGTATGAATACGCATGATGGTACGAATCTGCTGTACCTATAGGCTGCACATTGAATTTTGCTTGGTTGCTGATCTGGGCTCCTCTTCGGCACTCTAACTCTGCTCCTCCGTTGAGTTTCTTCACCTTCTGACCAAAATTGTCTTCCTGTGAATAATGAATGTGTCTTTACCCTCTACTTTGACCTTCCTTTATACTTAGCTAAATACCTAATTTACCAAAACCCTAATCTCACGATGAGATCTGCGGTTGAGATTAGCCTAAATCACTAATGCATTAAAATGCACTTTATTAGACTCAATATTTGATTAAAATACTTTCACTTCATAAATAAAGTGAATTACAAAATTGATTTGACTTGGATGACTTCACTCATGTTTGACACAAAACCTATGCGGAAGTTCCTGTCCGAGATACAAACATCAACATCAAGAAGCTAGGGTACTCCAAGGAAAATCAACCATAAATTACCTCCAAGTGTAAAGTGTAAACCACTCAAATGAGCGAGCACTCCAAATAATGCCTCCACATGTCATCAAATCATCCACACAAGCCAAGCGCTCCACTAAAAATGATATTCCATGTCATCAAGATGCCAAATCAAACCCACAAAGCAAGGGTGCTCCATCAAGGGGTGACCAATGTGTCATGAGCAAGTGACATATGAATGAAATACACCATCATCTCCTAGAGAGTTCTAGCTAGGAGGCCTCAAAACCATAAAACCTCATCAATAATCGTCCCATTGGCAATACTTCATCGAAGAGCAATTATTAACACCTTTTAAAACTTGGGGAGACCCTAAGTTGATGGGTTCCCATTCCATGAATGCACAAAGTGTTAGACAATTGCTAAGCAAAACAAACTCCAAGTATGCCAATATCATCAAGAGGAGAACATATAAACATCAACACACCATGAAGAGATCACATCCCATAGCAATTTGCATCATCACAACATGAAGCATAACTCTAGCATCAAGTACCCAAGGCATCCGACATCTCCATCAACCTGTCAACAAGCACTTCTGATGAAAATCACGTGTAGAACCTCATACAATATACGGGGTAACAATGACCATCAACCAGGACCATCCACCATAGAGAAGTGAATCTTCTCCACCGAAGATCTCTATCAAATACTCCAATGCCAAGAAGAGGAGGTTCCATGAAGATGCATGTGCCTGTAAGTCCATCCAAAAGCCCCAAAGGTACCAGCTGTAAAGTTCAAACCATCAATGTGATGAAAATCACAGCACGTTAAACCTCATACAATCTGAGGTGTAACAAGAAGCACAAATGTTGCAATATCTGTTTTCAGGTGGGCATTTCCTATAATTGTTTTGAGAGGGGTCTGTTGGCAACACATTCACATTAAAATGCAGTGTACAAGAACTCAGTGCTCACGTGTCTACTGCATTTGGGAATGGGCAAGTGCTCACCATGCAGGAGCAGGAACAAAAACAGTTAATGTACATCAAATTAAAATGGCTATATGAAGGATGACTTCATTCTTAATTATCTTTCCCAGCTTTTCAGATTTGTTTTTTCTTAGTGACAACTCTGAATTACGTTGTATCTTGAGTTGGAAGACATAGTGTTTCTTCCTGTCTTTCTCTTGCAAAATAGATTATCCCCAGCTTTGCAGATTTGGTCTCTTTAAAGTTTTTTTGCAGCATTCTCTTTATCCTCAAGTTAAAAAGGTATTGTGTTTTCTGGCTTCCTGTCCCATTTTTAGAACTTATTATCCACAAGGGCTGGACTGCTTTGAATATTATGCAAGACTGCAAGTTTCTATTCATCATTATTTGACAGACAAGTCCCATGGACAAAAAATTCTGATCAGACATAGAAAGTTTAAATATTCATCTACAACCCAATGCATAATTTCAGTTTATTTGCTAACTTTCCTTCTGGTTGGTTGGGAGGCATGTCAAGCAAAGTGGTATCTCTAGATTTTGTGAAAATTTGACTCCATGACAAATTGAGAATGACACCTTTTTCTCAGATAAAATCTGTTGTGTGAATACAATACAATGTTTTATAGTGACAATTCATGAGCCATGCACGACAACTGCATCAAGATAGGTGGGGCTTTGCTATAGTGGTAACTGGGTGGTGATGGGACAAATGATTTTTATTTTTTACAACTTGTAAGTGTTGGTGTGGTTGTTGTGTTTGCCTGGATCAGAAGTGGTAATGACCTTTGGATATTTGTCATACAGTTTTGGGATTGATATGTTTTGGGTTTTATGCTATGTAGTAAATGAATTTGTTTCATCTTTTATCCTCTGTTTCTTTAATTTTTATGAATGAATATTGTTGTGTATATCAAGGATGGCTTGAAAGGGTTTTCTGTTACCTTTATCTAGTACTTCCTTTCTTTGCATACAGGACCAATTCCATTGATGGAAGGCAAAGTGTCTCAGAATCTCTGGAAACTGTGGGCCGGACTGTGACAACACCTAGAAAATCACTGGGTGCTGCTGTAGGTGCTCTTGTACATTTGCTGAAATCTGCACCACCTTTACGTCCAGAATTTGGTGATTCATATGATTCCTCGCAAACATATCTGCAACCCCACGGTGTACCGGGTCTTTCCATCACAAGCTCCCATTCTGTGATGGATGGTTCGGGGTTATTTGCTCATAAAACAGCTGCTGATGCATTGGAGGAGCTTAGGAGCTACCGAGAAATGAAAGACAATTTACTGAGCCAAAGTGGAACTCGGGCAGTAGGGAAGCCAGCCTAACGGATCATAAATGCTAGAGCTGTTTGTTGAGTTCCTGAAGGCACCAAAGTAGTAATCCTGGACTCTGCATGTACATATGTATAGTTAGTTTGAACTTAATTATTTGTTTCAGTTGGCAGTTCGCAATTTGCTAGTTTCTCTGATTGGCCAATGGAAGTCAATGCTTACTATTGATAACAGGAGCAAAACTCTTTTCAAGGAGTCGCCTGTTAGTTTGTCCAAGCAATGTTCACAATTTAACAGAAAAGGAGTACTAATCTCATTATTTTTAAATTTTTATTATTGTTGACTGAGTTGATTACAGATTGGAGAAATGGCCATTTGTGGTTCTGACATTGTACATTTGTTTCAAATAAGTCTCACAGGATTGTGCCGAGAAAATTTGAGTTCTCTTCATGGTGGAGTTTGATCCTTATTGTGTTATAGTGGTTTATTAGATAAAAGCATGAGCTAGCATATTTTTATCATACGAAAATATAACAAACTTGTTGAGTTGAAAATGGGTTTGCATGACTGTACATTTTCAATGCGATATTCTAATCACACTCCAGGTATGCATACAAGACAAAAACAGAACATTCTGAATGGCAAATGCAGTGCCAAATACTTCAGAGAATGGCATCCATGGCAGGGATCACAGACTCTAAAGACGTTGCTTTTATTTTTTAAATTTGACAGGTGAAACAAATCCTTTGTAAGAAAGCTTTAAGCTAGCATTATTTCTGTACCGGAGCTTAGTGTAATATTTTTCAAATTTAAGACCATAACAGGAGCAAGATGTCCCAACAGGTACTACTATGAATTGCTAGGAAGCAAAAGGATGGGCCATGTTATGAATTGAATAGTGTTATGTTCTTTCTAACCATGGGAATCAATCTATTTAGGCTGGCTTTTGCATCAAGGAATACTTTCATAGGAATATGCTTTATTCATGTTCCATGCAAGTACACAGAAAAGATTATTGCTAAACATAAATTCATCTCCAAATAGTGGGGCTAGTGGTGTGCTTAATTATCGATAGGGATTGGCTAGAGGGAAAGCAATTACGCTATCAACAGAGGAGCACCCCCTTGAAGGATGGATAAAGTTCAATTTCAATGGTGCTTCTCCCCCTTGGATGGATAAAGTTCAATTTCAATGGTGCTTCTCCCCCTTGGATGGATAAAGTTCAATTTCAATGGTGCTTCTCTGTCTAGTAGGGTTTTGGGGAGTATTTTCCGATCATCTAGTAAATATTGCTGCAATAATATATAAATTCCCTAGGAAAATGACCAACAATCAAGTAGATATGTAATACCTTAGTCTTGATCCTTTGAGCTTAATCTTTGGTTATGTTGTAATAAATTTTTTCATTTTATGTGTTGCTTTCCACCATGAGGTAATTGCAATTGCCAGGGTGCTTTTGAATATTGACAAACATGATCATCTTAATGTTAATGAAAGGTTCCAAAGCTCATTGGTTGAGAGGACATTGATGGGCTATGCGTCCATCAAAGGGAAAGGTAAAGGAGTCTAATAGGGGATTGACCTATCCTTATGATGATATTTTACCTTGTCCGTAAACCTCCTTTTGATTGCCTTATTTCATTTATGCTCAAGTTCGCGTTAAATTGGATTGAGAGCCTAGTTAAATGAAAGGGAACACATGAATGCGGGAATTTAGTAATCCTATGCCAAAGTATCTTGGGCTAAGTCACCTGACACGAGGACACGGGACACAGGAATATGAGTGTCCGACACAGACACGGCGACCCCCAGAATTAGGACACGGAGGACATGTTATATATATATATATTTAAAATTATATATGTAAAAAATATAGACATGTAGATCCAAATTTTTGTAGAAACTAGAACATTTAAAAATATTCAATAGCAATTACAATCAATACACATTACACATTCACAAAAATTCAATGCATATGTCTCACTCCACTATTGAAACAAGGGAAAAAGGCTGGTGATTGTCTTCCCCTGCCCCCACTATTGGATGCCCGCGAGAGGCATAAGAAAGCCAACCAAAATAGGACTATTTCTATTTGATTAGATTACATGGATGGGGGCCACACCCTATTAATATCTTTTCCCGTTACTAAACACTCTTTATATTTTAGATTATGCCACTTACAGTGATGATGCCACTTAGATTGAAAGTCATGGGTAGTAATAGAAATAAGGGGTAACCTCCCCTATGTGAAATGAATCCCCTTGTGATGTTGTTTGTGGAATATGCCCCCACATAATACTTATAGTGTGCTCCCTGACTTGATTTGAGAGGCTAAGAGCCAAACAATGTAATAATTAATGTAAATGTAAATGGAAGAATTATTAAGAAAAATACATCACAACTAAGAGCCAAACAATGTAATATGTAAATGTATATGGAAGAATAATAAAAATACATCACAAACGACAGACATAGAAGGATGACAAATATGGGGGGCTATAATTCCATCAGTGCAGTGGGTTCTCAGAAACTCATAAAATTTCTCATGAAGTCATCAAAATCAAAATGTTCTATTACATAGATGTTGGAATCATATTTCTCATTAAGTCATCAAAATCAAAATGTATTACATAGATGTCGGAATGCCACTGGAAAATACAAAAAAGGTTAAATCAATATGGAAAACCTCTAATGCTCTTCACCTGCAAAAAAAAACCCTCTTAGAGCTCAAGACTAGTTGAAAAATGTGAATGAATGAGGGTAAACTTCTCTTTTTACAGTTTTTTTGGGATAAAAGTGTACTGTTTCAGGGACACGGTGTCCTGTTTTTGGGATACGGTGTCTTGTTTTTGGGACACGTCCTGACACGGTGTCGGACATGTTTTTTGGACGTGTCCTAAATCAGGACACGTCCAAATCAAGACACGTCCAAAACACGTGTTCGACACCGTGTCAGGACGTGTCCGTGTCCGACACGATGACACAGGACACGATGGCCTATATGGATGTGTCCGGTATTATAGATCTTGGGAGCATCTAATGAAGATAAAAGAGGGGTGAAAACCTTGATAATCTTCTTTGCCATGTTCACTACATAGTCCAACACGAGGGTGGCATTCTATTGTATAGTAGCCTATGGTTGGGAAAAAAATGGTCCACCCATAGTCAGTTGCCTTGAAATTCTAGTAGCCTATGGTTGGGAAAAAAATGGTCCACTCATAGTCAGTTGCCTTGAAACTCCCTTTGTGAAAGATAGTACATTTTCTCCTCTTTTATTATGAATTAATCATGATGATGAATGCATTCTCATTATTTATATGAGAACTTGTATGAAACAAATCTATGAGATTTGTTTTTGATAAATCTACTCCTATAATTACTGCATCTCATTTGAGTTTAATATGGGTTGTTTGTATAGTGCTATGTTTGGGAAATGAGAATATTTTAGTAATTGTATCTTGTGCTTCACTTCTTGGTTGGCATACTTTTCAATGGCTGGAACACTTTGTATCCCTATGAATTTTTTTCTAGTTATTATTGTTGCGGTTTCGTATATCCTTCCAAGGATGTCGTTACACCTGTCAACTTGTGTCTTTTTGGTTATGTTTCAAGAAAATAAGTGCATGCTTCTTGCTTGAGTTGATCAATTTCTTAGCTTAGTGGGAACTCACCAAAGTGATATTAGACTTTCCCTTATATGCATTGATGATAAAATATTTATTGTCAATGTCTACGGGGTATTGCTTTACTTTTCTCATGAAGATGACATGCCTCATATACATGTATGAACTATCAAACACCACTGCGTTTATTGTCAATGTCTAGGGGGTAATGCTTTACCTTTCTCATTTCATGACGTCCCTCATATATATGTATGGACTATCAAACACCATAACATAAATAAAGAGGTATGCCATTGAATTCTATTTCATAAACCAACGTACATCCATCTTAGCTCTAGATCTATCATGGATCGAGAGGGATTTGATAGGGAGCAAACCTTTTTTATATTGCAAAAATTTGAGGAAAGGCTTGCCATTTTTCATTAGGACTCTGTAGAAATAGGATGACCATTGACATTAACTTTCTGTAGCTTCTATATCAAAAGAAAAAGAAAAATGTTTATCCATACAATCATTTGTGTTGTTTTTGTGGAGCTATGCTTTTATAATCTACACAAAGCAAAATGTACAAAGTTTCATAATTTTTTATTCTTATATATATATATATATATATATATATATATATTGTTTTTTTGATTTTTAATTTTAGATGGCATTGTATATTTTTCATTTACTTTTTTTTATAATTTTTTATAGTGCCATTTATTCTTATATATATATATATATATATATTGTTTTTTTGATTTTTAATTTTAGATGGCATTGTATATTTTTCATTTACTTTTTTATAATTTTTTATAGTGCCATTGTGTCAGCGCCACGTTAAGCATAACAAAAATTACACTTCTCCCTTGTATTGTGCTGTAGAAAATGCTTTGATGCAATGGAATTTGCACTAATAGCAAATCTAAGCTTACGTTGCTTGGTAACTTTTAGCTTTACATCTTGATTCACCCATGCTAGAGGGTGTGGACATGGGTGATTGTGTGTCTCTTAATGAAGCTTACTTACTAGGTCCTCTACAATGAGGTTCCCTTGTGAGCTTGAATTGAACGACACACCAACCATATTCATCTTAGTATGAATGTTGATACATAACAACTTCGTCATCTCCTTCTCCTGTTTGTGATGGAAGCTACTTAAGTTTGCATCCTTCATCACAGTGAAGAGAATTTTCTTGTCCATTACCGAGTTGCTTTCTATCTCCTTCCTTGTGTACACTATAAAGTTTTTCTTCTTGCATTGCTTTTTGTTGAGGTTCTTGGGATTCGGTTTTGGATGTAGTTTCCAATGTATTTCTTTACTATGACCAATAATATTGCGATCGTCATAGTGGTTGTTAGGGTCCTTGCACATATGGGTAGTGGAGAAAGTCTTCTTATTTTTGTCTTTCACCTTCTTCGCACCCTTATTGGAAGCTTCAAGCTAATCTAACTACCCCTTTTTCTTGTCAGATTCAATGTTCCAATGGTGGTCAAATTGTGTAAGGATCAAACCACCCTAATTCGATCCTTGTGGCATTGCACTATTATAAGGTTCCCAATGTGAACTTATGTTTTGAGACTCAATTTTACTAGCTTTTTTACTCTTTGGAATATAGACCAATTGCTTTTGTTCATAACGATATTGATACACTTATTGGCTAAGGAATCGACTCTTCTGATTTGGATACCAATAAGCTAACCTGGTAAACTAATCTTTCTTTCTCATGCTTGTAGTGACTTCTTATTTCATGTTTGGTAGCATGTCTTTTTTACATACTTGTGTTGCTTTATTAATCATTACATGTTTATAGGTAGATATACTTGGATTTTTCTATGTTTGTACTTCAACATTTGATGATATCCCTACTTCAATTGGATCAATTTTTGACTTTCTTGATTGGTGGTTCTTTATTGACATGTGGATCTAACATTGGTTGTGTTTTCTTTTCATCCTACAAGTTCTTGATTTGTGCAAGCAAACTTGGATTATGCTTCTTTAGACGAGAGAGTTCTTAATTATTTTCCAATTTGTCGAATTTCTTTTAGGTTTTTGATTATTTGACTTCTCATTCTTTAACCTTTTGATTTGTTCAAATGAACCTCTGGTTATGGTTCCTTAGGATAGAACCTTCATCTTTTTTCTCATAATTTTTTCATAAGATCTTGATTCTTTTGTTCCAACTTGTGAATGTATTGCTTCATATTCTTTGACTTCTTGATTTTTGCAAGTATTTCCTGATTATGATTGTTTTGGTGAGAAATTTTCATCATCTTTTTATGTGATAACGTTGTCAAATTATTTTTGTCGATCTTGCAACTTTTGTATTAACTTATAGCTATATTGAAGGATCACTTTTGATAGGTCCTTCAAATCTTTTGACGATGACACTTCTAAGTATGACTTCATTGTAACATCATGAAATGTTAATTTCTTCTATTTATAAGAGAATGTCAATGTCTAATGTCTTTTCTCTATGTTTGAGATGAAAGTACCCAATGTTGCTATTCAAGGTAAACTTAGAATTATATCAATGTCTTTATAAACATTGATGCAACATTGAATTTGGATTCAAAGGTATTATCATTAACTCTTAACAATAAACCATTTATTTCGTATTGTTTTTTGTTCATAAATTTTAACATTTTCTTTATCTCATTTCATAAATCAAATATTTGATTGTTTATGTCAACATTAATGTGATTCATCCTATCGTTTGAATAAATAATAATAATGTTAACCATTTTTTCTTAAATAATTTTAATTTTTTTTAATAATATCACACCATCATTTTCAATACTTTTATAAATAAACCTCATATTTTATTATTGAAATACATTCTTAAGCCCCTTTTACAAGCACTGAACTAATGGTTCTCTTTAATTAATCCTTGATAGAGTTCGATTTATGACATTCGTAATTTTTTTTAAACTTCAAATTCCTTTTTAATTAAATGCCATTTAAGACATATGTACCAAGTCACTCACATCCTTACGTTAGCCACATAATATTATTGGATCTTGATTTATGGCTTAGGTCACGTTCTACAACGACTTATTTTTTGGCGGCGTTTTAGTTAGGGTATAATTTCTTTGTGAATCTCCAATAGACACAATAAGTTAGTATGCATCGATAATTACGGAATAAGCTAAACATGAGACTATTTGCATGCATTTTTGGGTGATTTTTTTTGGTAAAATTCGGCTATAATTGTTGGAATTGCAATTTTAGGTTGTTGGAATTACATAATTAGGGTGCCCAACGGTAATTGAAGGGCGCTGAATCCATTTTTGTAGTCAAAATTGCAATTTTAATAATGAAAATCACGATTTCAGCAAAAAGCACATCGTCGGATTTCGACAAAAGTTGTCGAAAAAATGCAAATTGTCTAACGATTAGCTTACTCCAATAATTACACAACATTTGTTAAAAATCAAAGACATTAGAAATCAACTGACACGACAATGGAAGAAGAAGATGTTGGGAAACATGAGTCCACAAAGAGGATTTGCAACAAAGAATTGAGAATTTAAACAAGACTCAGAACAACAATCACACAATACATAATATTTACATGATAAAACCTTGACAAGACATCAAGGAAACATCCACGGGGCAATATATCGGTATTCTTATTGCTCAAAGGTAAAGATTACAATGTGCCATTGCAGGACATACATCAAAATTTCCATAGTTCAAATGCGTCTCAGGGATACATTATTATACATAATCATCGACATAACTACTACCATTTCATGAACTACCACCGTTCCATGAATCACCATCAACACATTAACTATCCATGTAAATTTAGTTTTATCGTAAAATTTCATTGCAAGTTGTTGTCACAATTCCAACAATCTCCACGACAACAATTACCTTATACCTTACTTAAGCCCATTCATCACCTTTTCTGCAAGCCAAGAGAAGCTAAACACCACTGCAACTTTCTTTAATAGTACTAGTTTTGTAAACATGTCTAAATGATTTTATTGTGTATGGAATTTCTCTAGGGATGCTCCATCTCCATTAAAAATTGAAGTAGATCTCCTTTTGTTCAAATCACCTACACAATCTAAATCAACATATCCACAAACTAGATCATTGCATCGGTTATAGGTGATACAATAATCACTTTTTCCTCTAAGATAACGAAGCACCCATTTCACTACTGCCCAAGGATTTTCCATGTATCCGCTGACAACACCAACTACATGTGAAATATCTGGTTGTTAGGAACCCATGTCTTTACTTTGTTAGTATATTGTTGTTGGACGCATATGCTTTGTAAGTCGTCCCGTAGTATTTGTTGATCCATAGTTTATATTAGCCCATAGTATTGGACGCATATGCTTTGTAAGTCGTCCCATAGTATTATATGTCCCATGGTTTTGACTCATAGTATTGGCGCCTAGACTTAGCCCATGGTTTGTATTGACACATAGTATTGACCCATGGTATTGACGCCTAGAATTAGTATATAAGTGTGTGTTGAGGCCTATGAAGGCACCGTGAAGTTAATTGTATTGAGCTTGCTTAAAGGAGGTTGCCCCCTCGAAGTGGTCCATGATCAATATAAAAATGATTCTGAGTTCTATTATTTCTGATATCTCATGTATTTGCATTAATTAATTATTGCAGGTTCATCACATCTGGTATCATAGCACTTTCTTGGGTCCGTTGGGTGGAATTTCTGCCAAATTTTTTTTCGCATCTGTTGCAGCTTCGGATTTGGGAATAATCCCTATCCGCTTAACTGTGGGAAGTACTTGGGCATAAGCCCTAAAACTCATTGTGAGGAGTACCACAGGAACCCCAAAGTAGATGGTCCATTGAGAGGACCTGCCAGCGAAAAGGGTAATGACCCCTACTTGATTGACTAGTTCCCACCCGTGAGGTAAACCAAGAGCTGTCGTTGTGGAAAAGCGGTTATCAGTTTTACCTGAGCCGTGGAGTGAGGGGTACTAATCCAATACGCAAGCCGTCAGACAACATTGGTGGCCGAGTGAAACACCTGAACGGTTAGGAAGCCGTACATACCTGGGGTCCATATCTATTTTCAGTTGAACTGTTGCCGATCACTTCCGCTCCAGATCCAGCCGTTTCAAATCTATTCTGAAAGACGTTCTAGATCTAGTCGCCGTTTCAGATCCAACCGTTTTCGATCCCTTCTGTGCCGTTGCAGATCCATCTGTTGCAGATCCCTTCCGTGCTGCTGTTGCCGATCCATTTCTGAATGAAAAAAAAAATAAATCTGTTTTTCAGCCATATCTCCCTTGTTTCAACTCTGTTTTCCTTGAAACTTCACTGACATCCCTGCAATCCCATTTTGCATATTTCATTCCTGAAGACCCTATCCCAAATTCCACTTTCCAAGACCAGAAATCTCACATTTGTCTATTTTTAGGGTTTGCCATAACTTCTTTAATTTTCACCCGATTGCCTTCAAATTTTACCATATAGTTCCCGCTTCTGAAATCCCCATTTTTTGCTTCCCTGTCTCTCAGAAAGTGTCGAAAACCTAGTCAAACCCAAATTACCCCTCCAAGTTTTTCCCAAATCCAAATTTCCTTGTGTTTGTGTTTTTCTATCCATTCCCCCCCCACCCCCCCAACAAAAAAAAAAATAATACTGGTTATGGTTGTCACTCGCACAAGAGAAAAAACCATGGAGGAAGCACTTGCAGCCATCCAAACCAAACTCCAAGATCTGGATGAAAAATTTCACAGCCTCCATCTTCAGCTTTCAACAATGAACAATTACCAACAGCCAGAATCTTTTGCAGCCACTGGGTTCTCTTCTTCCAGCAATTTTCGTGGCCCGAAGCTTGATTTTCCTCGCTTGAATGGTACTGATCTGACTGGATGGATATACCGAGTAGAACAATATTTCAGTCTGCATAATACTTTTGATGTTCAGAAAGTTCCACTTGCATCCTTTCATTTGGAACATGAAGCCCTTCAATGGTACCGTTGGTACATCAAAGCTCATCCCGAGCCAAACTGGACAGATTTTTGCCAACTCTTTTTGCCACGATTTGGTCCTAGTGCTTTTGATGACTTCACAGGAGCACTCACTAAACTTCACCAAACTGGCACAGTGAGAGAGTATCAGACGAAATTTGAGAAACTAGCCAATCACACAGAAGGATTGTCTGATGAATTCTACAGGAGTTGTTTTATTAGTGGTCTCAAGGATGAAATCCACTCAGAGGTCAAAATGTTTTGTCCCAACACAATGATGGAAGTCCTAGGGTTGGCTAAGCTGGCCGAGCACAAGATCGCATCTCAACAACGCTCCAAACCCACCTTTGTTCCCTTCAGAAATATGGGTTCCCAACGACCTCCCATCACGCTTGCTCCTCAACCAACTCCTATCAAGCACTTGTCTGAAACAGAGATGCAGGCACGCCGAGAAAAAGGGCTTTGTTACAATTGTGATGAGAAATTCACTTGGGAACATAGATGTGTTCAACAAAAGCTCTATCTCTTGGATGTGGATTCTCCGCCTGCCTCGGAACTTGATGAAGAAGATCCATATATGGTAGATGATCAGGTCGACATTCAACACCCGCCTGTTGACACCCCATCTCAGGACGACCCACCCAAGATCTCTCTCCATGCTGTAAACGACGTCACCACCCCACAAACAATGCGAGTCAGGGGATACTTCAAGAAGCCCCCTCTTACCATACTCATTGATTCTAGTAGCACTCATAACTTCATTGATCCTCGGATTGCCAAACAGGCTGATTGTTTTGTCCATCCTTGCTCCAACTTTGAAGTCATGGTTGCCAATGGGGGCACCTTACCTTGCAAGGGGAAGTGTCACAATGTGCGTATCTCTATGGAAGATTATAACCTGCGCTCTCACATGTTTGCCTTGTCCTTAGGCGGATGTGATGTGGTTTTGGGCGTTCAATGGTTACGCACACTTGGCCCCATCTTATGGGATTTTGCTGAACTTTGGATGTAGTTTTTAGTCAATGGGGCACAACACAAATTTATGGTCTTACAACCAGGGTCTCTCTGCATCATCAGTTCACATCGCCTGGAAAAAATACTTAAGAAGAATTCACATGGTGTCATCGCTCAGCTCCATTCCATTTAGATGCACCCATCAACAGTCTCCACTACTTCCTTGGATAGATATGCAGGTGTCTTTGCTGAACCAATGAGCTTGTTTCCTTCAAGAGACCTTTCCGGTAAGAATTTAGCCGCATCTACCTCTCAGCAGGAAATGATGACTATTTTGCATACAGTACAAAAGTGGCAACCATCCCTATTGGGGAATTATTTCTGCATCAAGACTGATCACCAGAGTCTGGAAACTTTCCTGGAACAACGGGTCTCCTCTCCAACACACCTGAAATGGGTTATCCAACTCATGGGTTATGACTATGCGACCACTTACCAGAAGGGTAAGGAAAGTATGGTGGAAGATGCTCCTCCTTGCACATTTGATGACCCAGTTTCTCTTACAGCTATTTCTCTGCTTGTTCCAAATTGGTTGCAATCTGTTCAACGGGGCTATCTCTTCTATGAACTCCATGCTTGTTCATCAGTAGGGCACTCTGGGTTCCTCAAAACGTATGACCAAGAACAATGTAACTTCTTTTGGCAGGGACTCAACAAGACAATTCAACAGATGGTGGTTGACTGTGATACTTTCCAGGTCAACAAGGGTGAAACGACCCTCCTTTCGGGACTGCTCGAACCCTTGCCCATCCCTCCACAGATTTGGACAACTATTTCTATGGATTTCCTAGAAGCGCTCCAGTGGTATAGTACCACATCTCAAAGGACACCATATGAAGAAGTCTCTCGACAGGCACCACCAGTTCTTCTTCCATACACCTTCAGCAGCTCCCCAGTTCAGGCAATTGAGTCAATTCTTCGAAACCGTGATCAGCTTCTTCTCATTCTGCAGGACAATTTTCACATGGCAAGAATTCGACTGAAACAACAAGTCGATCAACACCGTTCTAAGCGCACTTTTCATATCGTTGATATGGTTCTTCTTTGTCTACAGCCTTCCATGCAATCCTCCCTGAAACTCCAAAGGCGCCGGTGGCTCGGAATGCAACCCGAGGATGCTACAGGGGACCCACTCCTTCAAATTATGCATCAATTTCCACATCTAAAGCTTTGAGGACAAATCTTTTTCTAAGGGAGAGGGGATGTTAGGAACCCATGTCTTTACTTTGTTAGTATATTGTTGTTGGACGCATATGCTTTGTAAGTCATCCCGTAGTATTTGTTGATCCATAGTTTATATTAGCCCATAGTATTGACCCATAGTATTGGACGCATATGCTTTGTAAGTTGTCCCATAGTATTATATGTCCCATGGTTTTGACTCATAGTATTGGCGCCTAGACTTAGCCCATGGTTTGTATTGACACATAGTATTGACCCATGGTATTGGTGCCTAGACTTAGTATATAAGTGTGTGTTGAGGCCTATGAAGGCACCGTGAAGTTAATTGTATTTAGCTTGCTCAAAGGAGGTTGCCCCCTCGAAGTGGCCCGTGATCAATATAAAAGTGATTCTGAGTTCTATTATTTTTGATATCTCGTGTATTTGCATTAATTAATTATTGCAGGTTCATCACACTGGTCTTGTATATACCATCACATAATTAAACTTACTATTGTTCTAGCATATAGTACACAAGTCATATAATCATTTCCTTTTTATTACTAGGACAAACATGAAGAAAGCTTAAAATGGGAAGCCAAAGGGATATTTACTGGTTTCACATTATTCATATTGAATTTCATGAGTATCTTCTCCACATACTTTTGTTGTGAGAACCATATCATATTATGTTTTCCGTCTCTGTGCATTTTATGCCCAATATTTGTTTTGCTGCTCCTAGATCCTTCATATCGTGTTCATATCAAACATCCTAGCCAATTAAGCCTTTCTCAACCATGCTTTTTCTTGCTACAAGCATATCGTGAACATATAATACCAAGATAATGAATATGCCATTTTTAAAACTTTTGAAGTAAACAAATGGTCATACTCACTTCTTGTAAAATTTTGGCTCACCATGAATGAATAAACCTTCTTGTACCATTTCCTGGGAGATGGCTTCATGCCATACAATGAATTCTTGAACAAATCTTCTTTTGTGATCCTGAACAAATCCTTTTGGCCATTCCATATATATTTCCTCATCCAAATATCTGTTAATGATGATTTTATGGGCATTAGGATCCCACAATATGTATCCCTTAACTCCATCACCAAAACAAACAAAGATATACTTCTTTGATATGGTTCCAACTTTGAACTCTAAAGTGCATAAGCATCACAACAAAAAATTATGTAATCACAAGAATGGCCTATCCATACCTCTTCAGGAATCTTAAAGTCTATTACAACTGATGGTGACCAATTCACTAGATGGCACACTTTGTTTTTATCCCTTTCAATCCCAACTTCCTTGCAATGATTTTCAGATTCCAAGGATGTGAATTCGCCTCCATTATCTATTCTTAAACACTTGATTGACCTTCCAATTCCGTTTTCAACCAAATATCTAAACTGCTTAAATACATTAAACACATAGACCCACACCTTTCTAGAGTAATCATTGAGAATGCCACAGTATGACTACCTATTTAAACTTTTGTCTACATTGCTTCCCAAAAACACAATGTTTGCAGAAATTCAAATTCAAAGATTTTAATCTGGAAGTAACTTGTAGTTTATCAATACCTTTGGCCCTTTCTTACTGATATGAACCAATCATTGATGCCATAAATGAGAAGGTTCATTAGCTCCTTAGATAGAGCTGCTGCTTCATTTATTTAATCTCCCTTCTAGTCTATAAGGGTTCCTAATCTTTGTAGCTTGCATTACCACCAAAATTCCTTTGGACACTTTCAATTCTCCACCTTGACAAATAACTTTATAACCTCCCTAATCCAAAAATCCCAAGGAAATTAAATTATTTTTGAGTTCTGGTACATGTCTTACCTCTGTTATTATCCTTATAATACCATCAAACATTTTAATCTTAATGCTCCCAATCCCAACAGTCTTACAAGAAACATTGTTTCCCATAAGAACAATGCCGCCATCAATAGCTTGGTAAGAAGAAAACCAACTCCTTTGTGGACACATGTGATGCGAAGCATCATAATCCAATAACCATTCCTGATGATATTGTGAGACATTGAAAACATAAAAACTTCATCAACTATACATGAACTTGTCTAAACCGGATTTGCTTCCCTTGTGGAGTCATCCTTGGTTTCTTGCCTCTTCCAACAATGTTTCTTGAGATACCTTGATTTTTTGCAGTACCAACATTTTTGCTTACCCTTTACATCTTTTGACTTAGATCTTGATGTACCTCTTGAATTCCCATCTTTTTGTGGACTGACCCTTAGCCACCATAGCTTATGGTGTGGAGGTTTCTATATTGGAATTCCTCTGCACCTCCTCAGATAATAAGACTCCCATAATTGTATCATAATCAAGTGCCTATTGTGCTAAGGCTGACAAAATGTTTGCTGTCGATCACCTTCTTGAGGTTTCCAGTGTAGACCTAGGTACTTCGCGGTTCAAGGAACCAACAAAACCCCAATTCATTGACCCTTTCGGCAATAGGCTGCGTGCAACCTGAGGTCTCACTCAAGGCGTAGCTGAGGGGGTAGTTGTGGAATCAAGTTTCCACAACCGGGTGATGCGATGGGGGGAAAGTTAATAAGCAGCGCAACGCCTTGCGGCTGCGTGGATAGATAACTGCACGAACCTTCTGTTCCGCGTCGGATACTTCAGCGTGCAACTGCGCTCGCACCTCCAATGACTATGCGATACAGGATAAATTTGCATTACGATAGTAAGCTATCAAGAGCTTACCTCGCAGCAACCTTCAATGACTCGGCGCATCCATAAGACTGCGCATCCTTTCCAGGATGTTCAATTCTAACCATTCTACTTAACGTCCTTTATCCCTTTACTCCTTTCCAGTTCTTATCAGTAAATTGTGGATGGTTTACTATCATACATTACTGCGTGCTCCAATGATGCGCTTAAACTCAGTGTTCACTACTTGACCAATGGATAGATTCATACATTCCAATCGACAGATTCATACATGTTGAATACTTAACATTCCTCTGCGCATGCATTACTTAACATATTATTTCCATTCTTTGCGGCGAATACATATAAAAGCAATCACATAACAAAACTTTCCAGCATTAAACATACATACCAAGCAATTAAACAATCATAAAAACACATTGGTCACACAACACAGAATTTAACGTGGTTCACCCCCCGGATGGAGGCTACGTCCACAAGAACGGTTGTTAATATTACTCTTAATGGGAAGGGTACAACCGTTCTTAGTCTGCGCACTCAGCTGCAGACTCTCTTCTTTCTCTCATATAGGTCTCTACGCACTCAGTTGCAGAGCCTTTACAATGGTTGTTCTTAGCTTAAGATTCTACAATAATCAACACTTAACCAAAATGAAGAGTTCAACAACCCAACCAACAACCCTTTCCCATACAAAATCATGCCTATTTATAGATTATGCCCGTAGGCATATCTTTACAATTCGTGAGCAAAACCATTAGGTCTACAAAACCGGTGTGGCCAACTGCCACCCTAGCTGTTGTCGTCGACAGCTTACTCCGCGTGCTCCAGCTGGGCCACTCGTGGCTCACACGCTCTTCATACAGCCGCATTCCTCCAAGTGGTTACAAATGCATCATGGCTTGTCCCTTTCCACTCCTTCGCCTCCCTGTCACCATCGGCGTCGTGGCCTAGCTTCTCAACTACTTGCCGCCACAAGTTTGAACAGGTCGCTTTCATCTGTCATCCACCTGTTCCTTACCCAAACTAGGTCATATCCTCATCTGAACTTTACCCACGTTCTGCCCAAAAATAGCGTATGCGCTACCATGCCTTAGTCATTTCCATCGAGCGACACGTGCAAACCCTCAAATTGTTCGTCGCCTGCCGCCGCGCGTAATGCACTTTCACCAAAACTACTTCTCTTCCTGCCACAACGCGCAATTATCAAAATTTCCTTTTCTTCCTGCTGCAGCGCGCTATGCACGATTTTCCATACTTGTATATTTTTCCAACCCACTTGGGCCTTGCCCAACACAAAAGTGACTAAGTGGTTCCAAGATTCAGGCAATGGACACAATAACATGTCTGCCTTGTCTTTTTCTTTGATTTTTTCACCTACACTAGTCAATTGGAACATAAGAGTATTGAAAAATTTGGTACCTTATTTCCTTCGTAATCTGAACAATTGCCTCTTCAAGTAGATTCAATTTGTCATGTAAAGGCTCTCCATTTTGCTCCATAAACTTGCTGTTGTTTCCTCTCCAACAATATTGAATAGAACATCATTTGCAAAACACAATTGAATGGTGCTGAGAGATTTTGCATCCAGATCTTCCTAGTCCTCACAAGTCATACCTACAAGCTTCTTTGTCTTTCCTTCCAACACCTTGTGTAGTCCTTTTTGCACAAATCGATCACACATATTGGGCTTCCATAGTTTAAATTTATTCTTCCCATTGAAATTCTCCCCCTTCCACCAGGTCCTACATCCATCAATGGATGTCTTTACACCGGTGCATCGGAGGAACAGTGGAGGTTCAACCCTCCTTCCATACCTCTACAAATCCAGAACACACGGTTCTTCCTCTTCAATCCACACCACTAAACCATTCCTTCACACCCGAGGTGCTTAATTCACTCGTCACCATAGACTTTTCCATGGGATTCTACACTCACAACCGCACACAGTTCTTATAGCTTCAAATCAAGGGTGCACCCTCCCTTTCTCTCCACCAACACATTATTTTCACTTGTGCATGACCACAACTCTACACAAGTTGGGGTTTCTCCTCTACAATGTGACATTACACTTATTCCTCGTCTCAGCTGCATCCACACATGGGCATTACACTTATTTCACGTGCAGAGAGTTCTCCTCTTTTAGTTTGCGACGACTTGAAAAACTATACACACAGATGCCAACCACTCGTGAGCGGTTCTTCACGCACATAGTTGTACAAGTGTGCACAATATTAGATTTTATGTGTGAACATATTCTATCATACACAAGGAGCTCTTGTTGTCGATTAATGGCGTGTGTGGGTATCCAAAACAACAACATGGACATGGTTTGACTCTCCACCTTCATCTCTGTGTGGGTTACTCTAGTATGCAATTGAGTTCTCTCTTGCACACACACAATGGACCTCCCTTCAACCTCACACTTTGATACCACTCGTAGGGAAACGTGATCCCACAAAGAGGATTTGCAACAAAGAATTGAAAAAACAAGATTCAGAACAACAACACAAGACACAATATTTACATCGTAAAAACTTGGCAAGACGTCAAGGAGACATCCATTGGGCAAGATATCAATATTCTTATTGCTAAGAGGTAAAGATGACAATGTGCCACAGTAGGGATTACATCAAAATTGTCATAGTTTAAATGCCTCTCAGAGATACATTAATATATATAATCATCATTGATAAACATAACTACTACCATTTCACACGTTAGGTTAATCTTGAATTGGTTAAAAAATGATTTAAGATAACCTTTATTCGGTCAATAATGGGTTTATCGTTGGTGGTTTATGGGTCCATGTTTTTGGGTAACCCATGGTATTTTCCCATTGTTTAGCATGTGATGAAACCTATTTAAAGGCTTTTTTAAATTCATTGTAAGATGAGAAAAAAGTGGCTGATGTTAGCTGTAGAGGCCAAGACTAATAGATATCTAATTGGTGGTGGTTTTCCTTATATAGGGTTTCCACAGTAAAAACACTCATTCCTCTTATGTGCTTGTTTTTGTGCATTATCATTATTTCATAACATGTGTGAAGAATCTGCAACAATTAATTGATAAATGCACGATATATTAGATCACATAATATTTTATTGATCACGGGCCACTTCGAGGGGGAAACCTCCTTTGAGCAAGCTCAATACAAATAACTTCATGGTGCCTTCATTGGCCTTAACACACACTTATATACTAAGTCTATTCCCAATACTATGGGTCAATACCATGGGCTAATACAAACTATGGATTAACAAATACTACGGTGTTAGGAACCCATGTCTTTACTTTTTTAGTATGTTGTTATTGGACGCATATGCTTTGTAAGTCGTCCCGTAGTATTTGTTGATCAATAGTTTGTGTTATTGTTGTTGACGCATATGCTTTGTAAGTCGCCGTAGTATTGTTGATCCATAGTTTGTAGTGGCCCATGGTTTTGACCCATAGTATTGGCGCCTAGACTTAGTATATAAGTGTGTGTTGAGACCTATGAAGGCACCGTGAAGTTATTTGTATTGAGCTTGCTCATAGGAGGTTGCCCCCTCGAAGTGGCCTGTGATCAATATAAAAGTGATTCTGAGTTCTGTCATTTATGCTATTTCACATATTCATATTAATTAATTGTTGCAGGTGCATCCCATCTGGTATCAGAGCACTTTCTTGGGCTCGCTGGGTGAAATTTCTGTCAATTTTTTTTTTCACATCTGTTGCAGGTTCGGATTTGGGAATAATCCCTATCCGCTTAACTATGGGAAGTACTTGGGCATAAGCCCTAAAACTCATTGTGAGGAGTACCACAGGAACCCCGAAGTAGCTGGCCCATTGAGAGGACCTGCCACCAAAAAGGGCAACGACCCCTACCTGATTGACTAGTTCCCACCCGTGAGGTAAACCAAGAGCCGTCGTTTGTGGCAAAGCGGTTATCAGTTTTAATTGAACTGTGGAGTGAGGGGTACTGCCCCAATACGCAAGCCGTCATACAACATTGGTGGCCGAGTGAAACCCCTGAATTGTTAGGAAGCTGCACATACCTGGGGTCCATATCTACTTTCAGCTGAACTATTGTCGATCACTACTGCGACGTTTAAGATCCATTTTGCAAGCCGTTCCAGATCCAACCGTTTTCAATCCATTCGGCGCTGTTCCAGATCCCTTCCGAGCCGAGAAAAAAAAAAGAAAAAAAAAGGAGGGTCCGAAAGCCCACATTTGTCTATTTTTAGGGTTTGCCATAACTTCCTCAGATTTCACCCAATCACCTTCAAATTTTACCACAGAGTTCCTTTCTGAATTCTGCTTCTTTGTCCCCCTCTGCCAAATTTTCCCATTCTTTCACCCTGCTTCTGAAATCCTCATTTTTGCTTCCCTGTCTAGTCAATAGTGTCCAACACCTAGTCAAACCCCAATTACCCTTCAGATTTTTTCCCAAGTCCAGATTTTCCCTTACTGAAGTAGTTTCTGTTTTTGTTTTCCTACCCAGTCAAAAAAAAAAACAAAAAAAAAACTCCTGGTTATGGTTGTAACCCGTGCAGGAGAAAAAACCATGGAAGAAGCACTTGCAGCCATCCAAGCCAAACTCCAGGATCTGGATGAAAAATTTCTCGGCCTCCATCTTGAACATTCAGCTATGAACAACAAACGACAGTCCGAGTCTTCATCAGACAATGGGTTCTCTTCTTCCAGCAATTTTCGTGGTCCGAAGCTTGATTTTCCTCGCTTCAATGGTACTGATCCAACTGGAAGGATCTATCGTGCAGAACAGTATTTCAGTCTGCATAATACTTTTGATGTCAACAAAGTTCCGCTGGCATCCTTTCACTTGGAACAGGAAGCTCTTCAATGGTACCGTTGGTACATCAAGGCTCATCCAGAGCCCAAATGGTCAGACTTTTGCCAGCTCCTTTTGCAACGATTTGCTCCTAGTGCTTTTGATGAGTTCACCGGAGCCCTCACTAAACTTCGCCAAATTGGCACTGTGAGAGAGTATCAAACCGAATTTGAGAACCTAGCCAACCACACCGAAGGATTGTCTAATGACTTTTACCGGAGTTGTTTTATCAGTGGTCTAAAAGATGCCATCCGCTCTGAGGTCAAAATGTTCTGTCCCACCACAATGATGGAAGCCCTAGGGTTGGCTAAGTTGGCAGAAGACAAGATTGCAGACCAACAACGCTCCAAGCCCACTTTTGTTCCCTTCCGAAATATAGGTTCTCAGCGACCACCTATACCGCCGGCTCCTCGACCGAATCCTATCAAGCGTTTGTCTGAAACAGAGATGCAAGCATGCAAAGAAATGGGGCTTTGCTATAATTGTGATGAGAAATTAACTCGGGGACATAAATGTGTTCAGCAAAAGCCCTATCTCTTGTATGTGGAGTCTCCGCTTGCCTCTTAAATTGGTGACGAAGATCCAGAAACACTGGATGCAACGGTCGACATTCAGGAACCGCCTATTGACCCTCCGTCTCAGGATGACCAGCCAGAGATATCTCTCCATGCTTTAGCTGGAATCACCACCCCCCAAACAATGTGGGTCAGGGGTTATTTCAAGAAGATTCCTCTTACAATACTCATTGATTCTGGTAGCACTCATAATTTCATTAACCCTCGGATCGCCAAACAAGCTGATTGTTTTATCCATCCTTGCTCCAACTTTGAAGTCATGGTTGCCAATGGGGGCACCTTACCTTGCAAAGGGAAGTGTCGAAATGTGCGTATCTCTATGGGAGATTATACATTGCGCTCTGACATGTTTTCCTTGCCCTTAGGCGGATGTGATGTGGTTTTGGGCGCTCAATGGCTACGCACATTTGGCCCTATCTTATGGGATTTTGCTGAACTTTGGATGCAGTTTTCCCTCAATGGACAAAAACACATATTGACAGGATTACAAGCAGGTTCTCTCAGCATCATTAGTTCACATCACATGGAAAAACTCCTCAAGAAGAATTCACATGGTGTCATCGCTCAGATCCATTCCATTCAGATGCAACCATTAGCGGTCTCCACTACTCCTTTGGATCTACAACAAATTCTGGATCGATATACATGTGTCTTTGCTGAACCAGTGGGATTGCCACCTTCTAGGCCAGAAGACCATCGTATTCAGCTCTTTCCTGGCAGCGTTCCTCCCAACATCAGGCCCTATCGCTACCCATTTCACCAAAAAACGGAGATTGAAATGCTCGTTCGGGACTTATTGAAGCAAGGTATTATTCGCCCAAGCACTAGTTCCTTTTCTTCTCCAGTTATTCTTGTTTGCAAGAAAGATGGGTCATGGCGCCTCTGCATTGACTTCCGAGCATTTAATCTCCTCACCATCAAGGATAAGTTTCCAATTCCTGTTGTTGATGAGCTTCATGGGGCTCACTTTTTCTCCAAGTTGGATCTTCGTTTTGGGTATCATCAAATTCGAGTTCATGAGGATGATATCCCTAAAGCAGCTTTCCGCACACATGATGGCCATTATGAGTTTTTGGTCATGCCCTTTGGCCTCACTAATGCTCCTTCCACATTCCAGGCCTTAATGAATAAAATATTTCGACCCTACTTGCAGAAATTCATTCTAGTATTCTTTGATGATATCCTCATCTATAGTAAAACATGGGATGAACATCTCCAACATCTGGATCTTGTCATGCAAATTTTCTTTGACCATCATCTCCATGCCAAGCAGTCTAAATGTGTTTTTGGACAGGGAAGTTGAGTATCTTGGGCACATTATCTCAGCACAAGGGGTTCATGTGGATCCTGCCAAAATCGATGCCATGAAAAATTGGCCGCATCCTCAGACACTCAAGAGCCTTAGTGGTTTTTTGGGGTTGACTGGCTACTACCGCAAGTTTGTCAAGGATTATGGGAAGATTGCAGCTCCATTAACTGCTCTATTGAAAAAGGATGCTTTTACATGGACACCTGCTGCTCAGTGTGCATTTGAAAAACTAAAACAAGCTATGTGTACTACACCTGTGCTAGCGATGCCCGATTTTTCCAAGCCCTTCACTATTGAGAGTGATGCTTGCGGCAATGGACTTGGTGTTGTTCTCCTTCAAGATGAACACCCCATTGCGTTCACCAGCAAAGCCCTTTCAGGTAAGAATTTAGCTGCCTCTACCTATGAGAAGGAAATGATGGCTATTTTGCATGCAGTATAGAAGTGGTGCCCATACCTATTAAGGAATCATTTCTGCATCAAGACTGATCACCAGAGTCTGAAATATTTCTTGGACCAGCGTGTCTCCTCCCTGACACAACAGAAATGGGTTAGCAAACTCATGGGTTATGACTATGAGATCACTTACAAGAAGGGTAAATACAATATTGTGGCAGATGCTCTTTCTCGCATATTTGATGCCCAAGGTTCTCTTTCAGCTATTTCTATGCCTATTCCAAATTGGTTGCAATCTGTTCAACAGGGTTATCTTGATGACTCTTCCTTATCTCAAATCATCCAACGCTTGACCAACAATCCTTCTGCTGTACCACATTAATCTTGGGATGGTGCTTCTCTACGATACAAGGGTCGTCTGGTGCTTCCCCAGAGCACAGATCTTCAACAGGCTGTCTTCTATGAACTCCATGCTTCTCCATCGGTAGGGCACTCTGGGTTCCTCAAAACGTATGAACGAGCACGACGTAACTTCTTTTGGCAGGGCATGAAAAGGACAATTCAACAGATGGTGGCCGAATGTGATACCTGCCAACGCAATAAGGGTGAAACAACACTCCTTCCAGGATTGCTTGAACCCTTGCCCATACCTACATGGATTTGGACAGAGATTTCTATGGATTTCATTGAAGGGCTCCTTAAATCTGGCATGAAGACATTATTTCTCGTTGTGGTTGATTGCCTCTCCAAATATAGTCATTTTTGTGCTCTCAACCATCCCTATACAGCCTCCTCCGTCGCTCAAATTTTCCTGGACCAAATCTTTCGTCTTCATGGCATCCCTTCTTCCATTGTCTCGGATCGTGATGCGACTTTCACCAGTCATTTTTGGACAGAAATATTTCGCCACACTGGCACCAGTGGGAAAAGTGGCTCACCTCGGAACAACAACATCAGTGGGAAAAGTGGCTCCCTCTCGCTGAATGGGGGTACAATACCTCTTACCACACTGCCTCTAAAATGACCCCATATGAAGCAGTATATGGTCAGGCACCTCCAGCTCTTCTTCCACACACCCCCACCAGTTCAGGAAGTTGACACGGTCCTTCGAAATCGCGATCAGATTCTTCGCATTTTGCAGGACAATCTTCACATGGCCTGAAATCGCATGAAGCAACAAGCTGATCAACACCGTTCTGAGCGCACTTTTCAAGTCGGCGATATGGTTTTTCTTTGTCTCCAGCCGTACAAACAATCCTCCTTGAAACTCAAAGGGCGTCATAAGCTCGCTCCAAAGTTCTATGGGCCATATCGGATTCTTCAGAAGATTGGGTCCGTTGCTTATAAATTGGAACTTCCTCCTTCTTCCCGCATTCATCCAGTCTTTCATGTCTCTTGTCTGAAGAAAGTTCTTGGCACCAACATCAATGGACAAACAATTTTACCCGAAATGGATAATGAAGGATCCATCCTTTTGGAGCCAGAGGCCATCCGCACGCGTCAGCTTCGCTCTCGCTCTATCACAGAGGTCTTAATTCAGTGGCACGACATGCAACCAGAGGATGCTACATGGGAACCACTCCTTCAGATTCAACAACAATTTCCACATCTAAAGCTTTGAGGACAAAGCTTTTTTTAAGGGGGAGGGGATGTTAGGAACCCATGTCTTTACTTTGTTAGTAATTTGTTATTGGATGCATATGATTTGTAAGTTGTCCCGTAGTATTTGTTGATCAATAGTTTGTGTTATTGTTGTTGGCGCATATGCTTTGTAAGTCGCCGTAGTATTGTTGATCCATAGTTTGTAGTGGCCCATGGTTTTGAACCATAGTATTGGCGCCTAGACTTAGTATATAAGTGTGTGTTGAGACCTATGAAGGCACCGTGAAGTTTTTTGTATTGAGCTTTCTCATAGGAGGTTTCCCCCTCGAAGTGGCCTGTGATCAATATAAAAGTGATTATGAGTTTGGTCATTTCTGCTATTTCGCATATTCGTATTAATTAATTGTTGCAGGTGCATCACATTCGGGACGACTTACAAAGCATATGCGTCCAACCACAATATACTAACAAAGTAAAGAGAAGGGTTGACATAGGTTCCTAACATTCACTCTCCCTTAGAAAAATATTTGTGCTCAAAGCTTTAGATGTGGAAATTGATGCAGAATCTGAAGGAATGGTTCCCCTGTCGCATCCTCAGGTTGCATTCCGTGCCACTGAATACCTTTGTGATAGATTGAGAGAGAAGCTGGTTCCTTTTGAGTTTTAGGGAGGATTACTTGGAAGGCTATAGATGAAGAAGAACCATATCACCTGCTTGAAAAGTGCGCTCAAAACGGTGTTGATCGGCTTGTTGTTTCATTCGAATTCTTTCCATGTGAAGATTGTCCTGCAAAATGAGAAGAATATGATTGCGGTTTCGAAGAACCGAGTCAATTTCCTGGATTGGGGAACTGCTGAGGGTGTATGGAAGAAGAACTGTCGGTGCCTGTCCATAGATTGCTTCATATGGTGTCATTTTAGATGTGGTATTGTACCATCAGAGCACTTCAAAGAAATCCATAGAAATAACTGTCCAAATCTATGTAGGGATGGGCAAGGGTTCGAGCAGTCCCGGAAGGAGTGTTGTTTCACCCTTGTTGACCTGGCCAGTATCACAGTCAACCACCATCTGTTGAATTGTCATTTTCAGTCCGTGCCAAAAGAAGTTACACTATTCCTGGTCATACGTTTTGAGGAACCCAGAGTGCCCTGCCGATGGAGAAGCATGGAGTTCATAGAACACATAGCCCTGTTGAACAGATTGCAACCAATTTGGAACAAGCAGAGAAATAGCTAAAAGAGAAACTGGGGCATCAAATGTGCGAGAAGGAGCATCTGCCACCTGATTGTCCTTACCCTTCCTGTAAGTGATCGCATATGCATAACCCATGAGTTGGATAACCCATTTCACGTGTGCTGGGGAGGAGACCCGTTGTTCCAGGAAATTTTTCAGACTCTGGTGATCAGTCTTGATGCATAAATAATTCCCTAATAGGTATGGCTGCCACTTCTGTACTACATGCGAAATATCCATCATTCCTTCTCAGATGTAGATGCGGCTAAATTATTACTGAAAAGGTCTCTTGAAGGAGGCAAGTCCACCAGTTCAGCAAAGACACCTGCATATCTATCCAAGGGATTAGTGGAGACCATTGATGGGTGAATCTGAATGGAATGGAGCTGAGTGATGACACCATGTGAATTATTCTTAAGGATATTTTATAGGCGATGTGAACTGATGCTGCAGAGAGACCCTGTTTGTAATCCCATAAATGTGTGTTGTTTTCCATTGACTAAAAATGACATCCAAAGTTCAGCAAAATCCCATAAGATGGGGCCAAGTGTGCATAACCATTGAGTGCCCAAAACCACATCACATCCACCTAAGGACAAGGAAAACATGTCAGAGCGCAGGTTATACCTTCCATAGAGATACACACATTGCGACACTTCCCCTTGCAAGGTAAGGTGCCCCCATTAGCAATCATGACTTCAAAGTTGGAGCAAGGATGGACAAAACAATTAGTCTATTTGGCGATCTGACGATCAATGAAGTTATGAGTGCTACTAGAATCAATGAGTATTGTAAGAGGGATCTTTTTGAAGTAACCCCTGATCCGCATTGTTTGTGGGGTGGTGACTCCAGCTAAAGCATGGAGAGATATCTCTGGGTGGCCGTCCGGAGACGGAGGGTCAACAAGCAGCTACTGAATGTCTACCTGATCATCTAGTGTATCTAGAGGTTCTGCACCAAGTTCAGAGGCAGGTGGAGAATCCAACACATCTATGTCCTCGAGTGAATTTCTCATCACAATTATAACAAAGCCCTTTTTCTCTACGTGCCCGCATTTCTGCTTCAGACAAATGCTTGATAGGAGTTGTGCGAGGAGCTGGCGTGATGGGAGGTCATTGGGAAACCATATTTCTGAATGGAATAAAAGTGGATTTGGAGCGTTGTTGGGCTGTGATCTTGTCCTTCGCCAACTTAGCCAACCCTAGGACTTCCATCATTGTGTTGGGACAAAATTTTTTAACCTCTGAGCGGATTTCATCCTTAATACTATTGATAAAACAACTCCTGTAGAATTCATCAGACAATCCTCCTGTGTGATTGGCTAGTTTCTTAAATTTTGTTTGATACTCTCTCACAATGCCAATTTGGCGAAGTTCAGTGAGTGCTCCTGTGAAGTAATTGTTGGTTGTGGAGTCAGATCTTCCAGTATCATAGATGATATTGTAATATGGCTAGGGTGGGTGTATTAGGTATTATGCATTGTAAATATCTCTGAGATCAAGAAGAGAGACTGTGAGACAGTGAAGAGGAAGTGCAACGGTTGTGCTGCAGGTTGTATCCCTTCACTTTGTTGGACGACATAATAATAAGGATTGGAAAATTTCAGTGTGGACGTAGCCCAAGTTGGGGTGAACCATGATATATCTGTGTCTCTCTTGTAATGTGTGTGATTATATTTGCATTTTTGTTTATTGTTATTGCTCTGCGATCATGTTTTTCTAACAATTGGTATCAGAGCCAAAGGTCTATTTGGCAGATAAACCCCCAGGAAGCTAGGGTTTCTGGTTCGAGTGGGAGAAATAGCAGAAGAAGGAAAGTTTAAGGTCGAGAAGTTTAATGGCCAAAACTTCCAATTATGGAAGATGAAAATGGAGGACTATCTGTACCAAAAGGATCTATTCCTACCATTGGGAAGAAGAGAAAATCAGCCGGTGGCTATGAAGGACGAAGAATGGGAGGTTCTTGATAGAAAGGCTCTGGGAACAATACGGCTCAGCTTGGCTTTGTCGGCGGCTTTCAATATCTCAAAAGAAACGACAACGGAGGGTTTGATGAGTGCATTGGGTAAGCTGTATGAAAAACCCTCGACCTCCAATAAGGTATTTCTAATGAAGCGTTTATTTCATATGAAGATGTTTGAAGGTGGGTTTGTTATTGATCATTTAAATGAGTTTAATACGGTTACAAGTCAGCTAAGTTCTGTAAATGTGAACTTTGATGATGAGGTTAGGGCTCTTCTAATCTTGTGTTCACTACCAGAAAGATGGAATAGCTTGGTCATGGATGTAAGTAACTCTATATCTGGTTCAAACACCTTGAATTTTGATGATGTTATTGATGTTATTCTTAGCAAGGAAATGCGAAGAAAAATCATAGGTGAGACATCAGGTAATGTGTTGACCATGGAGAGCAGGGGAAGACAAAAGGAGAGAGGAAAGAGCCAAGGTAATCGTGGCAAGTCTAAAATAGGCAGATCCAAGTCCAGACTGGGAAAGATAGAGTGCTGGAACTGTGGAAAGAAAGGACATCTGAAGAAAGTCTGCAGATCTCTAAAGAAGAAAGGAGATGCACAACAGGAAACTACCTAGGAAGCAAATGTAGCAGGTGATGTGTTACAAGATGCTTTGATTCTTTCATTATATAATACTAGTGATTATTGGGTAGTAGATTTAGGGGCTTCATGTCATGATACACCCCATAGGAAATACTTTCATGATTATGTTCCAAGTGATTTTGGACATGTTTTATTGGGTGATGATGAGCCATGTAAAATTGTTGGAATGGGTAAGGTATGGATAAATGTTAAGAATGGAAATGATTGGCTGTTGAAAGATGTAAGGCATATTCCTGCTATGAAAAGAAATATGATCTCAATAGGGCAGTTGGGATATGGCGGCTGTCTATCTACATTTGGAGAAAAGTGGTGGAAGATCACTAAAGGATCAATGGTAATAGCAAAAGGAGATAGGGTAGGTACGTTGTATTTATGTTCCCATAATACTGACCATTCTATCTCTTTAGCTTCCACAGGAATAAATACAACATTGTGGCATCATAGGCTTGGACACATGAGCGAGAAGGGGATGCAGATTCTCCACTCAAGGAAGTTGCTGCCAGATTTGAAGCAGGTAAGTTTGGAATTTTGTGAGAACTGTGTTTATGGAAAACATAAGAGAGTTAGATTTCTCAGGGTTGGGAAACAAAAGAAGAATGAAAAGTTAGAGCTTGTACAAACAAATGTATGGGGACCGGCTCAGGTACAATCTCTTGGTGGCTCTCATTATTATGTTACATTTATTGATGATGCAACTAGGAAAACTTGGGTTTATTGCATTAGACAGAAATATGATGTGTTTGCTACTTTTAAGAAGTGGAAAGCTTTGGTTGAGAATGAGACAGGAAAAAGGTTGAAGTGTCTCAGATCTGATAATGGAGGTGAGTACTACGGCAAGGAGTTTGATAGTTACTGTACATACCATGGGATTCGAAGAGAGAAGACAGTCCCAGGAACACCACAAGAAAATGGCGTGTCTGAAAGGATGAACAGAATGATCATGGAGTGTGCAAGGTGTATGTAGTGCCCCTAGACTACTATAGACATTGAGGGCACCTGCTGAGTCACCCGACTATTTGAAACATTAATAAAATAACCTTATGATTTTATTTTAAGTATATTTATGATTACGATTGATTGATATATGTGCATTTGGGTAGTTATTGTGAATGGACGATTTCATGTTGTTTAACGATTAACTTTGATATGAAAATTGTACATATGGATAATGCTTAACGACTAGCTGTACGGTGATTATGTATTTGTCGATGAAATGTATATTTGATTAGAAGTTTGAATAAATCATAATTGTTTAACAATACTAGATTTGGAAATCAGATGATGATTATTGAGGACAGTTCTACTAATAAATTGTTGTGAGAAGTGTGTGTAGAAACAAGTGAGACGGTTCACCAACGGACACACAAAGGAACATGAAGGGTCGTAGAGTACGGGTAAATCACACACAGGGGGAGCGACGACGATGTCGACTTCCGACAAGAATACCACGCATGAGCAGATAAGCACTGATCCGCTTGCTCAAGAGGAATGCGTGAGAGCGTACGAGGTGGGCCACGACGGAGCTGGTCACGTACGAGTTGAGGGGCGCGCAGTGAGAACGGACTCACTCCTCAGCGCCATTAGTCCCTAGATAGCATGTAGACGGAGGATGGATGGTAATGATTCCTAAAATCCCTATAAGAATTCCCGCAAGTCAAAACGGAAAGATGGTGGCAGAAGGGCCCGACGATGCGGTACCCTGTCGAGAACGGAAAGAATGGACGTAAGGACCCAACGATGCGGTACCATGCCAAGGAATGGAAACCATGGATGAATGGACCCGACGGAGTGGTGCCATGTCAGGGAATTAAAATTAAGGAACTAGGAGCCCAACGGCGCGGCACCGCGATCCTAGTGAGTTTGATTGTTAAATTTAACTGCATAAAAACTTATGAGAATAACTCTAGATTATTACTTAGCAAATGCATAAAAATAATTTAGGCATTTGCACATGAATAGTTATTTTTGTTGAGCATTTAAAATAATAGAAATCATTATTTAGGAGAAAAATAGAATCCTAAGATTAGACACCTAGTCAACTAAAAGCTAGGAGTTAATTAAAATATCTGGGGGATAAACTAGAGCAAACTTAGGGGTGTTGGTGCACTTCCTAGAGAAACTGACACTTGAATGGGTGAGTGTTTTAATTAAATAATTAATTAAAAATATTTAATTATGCATGAAGCGACATGTGTCGCATGAGATTTTCCTTTATAAGGAAGGCTTGGGGAATGGGTAAAGGGCCCATAATTTGGACGATTGTCGTAATTTTCGAATGCCTCAAAGACTTGCTACTATCTAAGGGTTTGGCTTAGAAATCCTGGTGGGAAGGGAAGCCCAAGCTGAATTTCTGAAATACTTGTGTGAGCTCTACGACCCAAAGCTCGGGGGAGGCCATGCGACTGAAAGCATGAGCCTATGGTTGGGTGGCGAAGCTAACGGTTGCTTCGCCTATGGTTAAACGAGCTTTGCTGGAGGGATCCTACGGAAGACGCAGACGACAGTGGACAAGATGGTATCAGAGACAGGTTATGGTTTGTTTTAATTTGCTAAGTTATTCATTTATTTAGTTTATTTATCTAGTCATTGTGCTTTCTAATATCTTGTGTATCAAGTGGTTGAGTTTCAGGTTAAGCATGAAGGCCCCTACAGGAGGGGCACTACAGTGTATGAGATTGCATGCAGGGTTGCCCTTATAGTTTTGGGCGGATGCTGTAAATACTGCTGTTTATTTAATAAACAGAGGACCTTCAAGTGCTTTGGATGGCGGTATTCCAGAGGAGGCATGGACAGATAAAAAGGTAAACTACTCATTTATGAGAACGTTTGGTTGTGAAGAAGTTGTCCATATTGATAAAGATAATAGATCAAAGCTTGAAGCTAAATCCAATAAATGTACATTTATTGGATATGGGGTTGATGAATTTGGTTATCGTTTATGGGATTATGAAAATAACAAAATCATCAGGAGTAGAGATGTGATATTCAATGAAAAGGTCATGTATAAAGATCAGTTGCAGGGAAAGAAACAGGAAAAAGAAAACACAGAGTACGCACTGCTTGATGAAATTAAAGAAAATGAAGTTTCGAAGGTGCCAGAAAATCAAGAACAGCAGCAAGTACTTGAAACTCCTGCAAGTGTAAGAAGATATACCAGGTCAAGTAGAATCCTTGAACGATACTCTCATTCAATGTATTATTTTTTGATGACTGATGCTGGTGAACCAGAATGTTATGAAGAAGCAATGCAGGTGGAAACTAGAAAGAAGTGGGAGCAAGGCATGAATGAGGAGATGGACTCATTGGTAGGAAACCAGACTTGGGATTTGGTTTAGTTGCTTGCTGGTAAAAGAGCATTGCAGAAAAAATGGATTTATAGGTTGAAGGAAGAAGGAGGTAAGAAGCGGTACAAGGCTAGACTTGTTGTAAAGGGGTTTGCACAGAAGAAAGGTATAGATTTTGATGAAATATTTTCTCCTGTTGTTAAGATGACTTCAATTAGGACTATTTTAAGTCTAGTGGCGGTAGAATATTTGCATCTTGAACAGTTAGATGTAAAAACAACCTTTCTCCATGGGGATTTGGAGGAAGAGATATATATGCAGCAGCCAAAAGGGTATGAGGTCAAAGGTAGGGAGAATTTGGTGTGCAGATTGAAAAAGAGCTTGTATGGCTTGAAGCAAGCTCCAAGGCAATGGTATTTAAAACTTGACAGGTTTATGATAGAACAAGGTTATAGTAGATGTCATTCTGACCACTGTGTTTATTTCAAGAAGCTAGAGAATGAAAGATATATTATCTTGTTATTGTATGTGGATGACATGCTTGTTGCAGGGTCTAACATGCATGATATAAATGTACTCAAAAGGAAGCTAGCTAATTCATTTGCGATGAAGGATTTGGTTGCTGCAAAGCAAATCCTTGGTATGAGAATAACAAGAGACAGGAAAAATCGCAAATTGACATTGTATCAGGGTGAGTACATACAAAAGGTGTTGGAGAGGTTCATAATGCAGAATGCAAAACCAGTTAGTACACCTTTGGCCAACCATTTCAGTCTAAGTAAGGAAATGTGTCACAAGACGCAGGAAAAGACAGATTACATGTCCAAGATTCCCTATCAATTAGCAGTTGGGAGCTTGATGTATGCCATGGTGTGCACACGACCATATATTGCACAAGTAGTGGGAGTTGTGAGCAGATATATGAACAATACAGGTAAAGAACATTGGAAGGCAGTACAATGGATTCTCAGGTATTTGAGAGGTACTACCACTCAGGAATTATGTTTTGGAGGTTCAGACACTGTTCTACAGGGATATGTTGATGGAAATATGGCAGGTGATAAGGATAACAGGAGGAGCACCACAGGGTATGTGTTTACTGTAGGTAGAACAACAGTAAGTTGGATTTCAAGATTGCAAAAGGTTGTTGCACTTTCAACAACGAAAGCAGAATATGTTGTTGTTACAGAGGCTAGTAAAGAGATGATTTGGTTGCAGAGGTTTATGGAGGAAGTGGGTAAGAAGTAGAAGGATAGCAGGTTGTATAATGACAACCAGAGTGCCATTCATCTTGCAAAGAACTCAGCATTCTATTCCAGGACTAAACATATACAACTCAAGTACCATTTCATATGGTCTGTTATGGAAGATGAACTATTGAAGCTAAAAAAGATACACACGAGCTAGAATCCTGCAGACATGTTCTCAAAGGTAGTGACCAGAGAGAAACTGAGTTCTTGCTCGGTGAAGAGGAGAAATTTTTCAAGTCCAAGTCCAGCAAGTGCAGCAGTGGTGGAGTTGTTGTGATCAGTCTCCAAGTGGGAGATTGTTGGTTGTGGAGCCAAATCTTCCAGTCTCATAGATGGTATTGTAATATGGCTAGGGTGGATATCTTAGGTTTTATGCATTGTAAATATCTCTGAGATCAAGAAGAGAGACTGTGAAGAGGAAGTGCAGTGGTTGTGCTGCAGGTTGTATCCCTTCACTTTGCTGGACGACATAACAATAAGGAATGGCAAATTTCAGTGTAGACGTAGCCCAAGTTGGGGTGAACCATGATATATCTGTGTCTCTCTTGTAATGTGTGTGATTATATTTGCATTTCTGTTTATTGTTATTGCTCTGCGATCCTGTTTTTCTAACAGTAATCAAAAGCACTAGGACCAAATCGTTGCAAAAGGAATTGGCAAAAATCTGTCCATTTTGGCTCCTCATGAGCCTTGATGTACCAACGTAACCATTGAAGGGCTTCCCATTCCAAATGAAAGGATGCAAGTGGAACTTTTTGGACATCAAAAGTATTATGCAGACTGAAATATTGTTCTGCTTGGTATATCCATCTAGTCAGATCATTACCATTGAAGCGAGGAAAATCAAGCTTCAGCCCATGAAAATTGCTGGAAGAAGAGAACCTAATGTTCATGGCTAAATGCTGAAGATGGAGGCTGAGAAAATTTTCATCCAAATCTTGGAGTTTGGTTTTGAGGGATGCAAGTTCTTCCTCAATGATTTGTGCTCCTGCGCAAGTGACAACCATAACCAAGAGTTTTTTTTTGTTTTTTTGTGAATGGGTAGAAAAACACAAACAAAAGCTTGTTTAATAAAGGGAAATTTGGATTTGGGAAAAATTATGATGGGCAATTGGGGTTTGACTAGGTTTTGGACACTTTCGAATGGACATGGAAGCAAAAAATGAGCATTTCAGAAGCGGGGTGAAATAATGAGAAAAAATGCTAGAGAGGGACAAAGAAGTAGAAATAGGGAATGAAGATGGTGGCAAAATTTGAAGGAAATTGGGTGAAAATTGAAGAAGTTATGGCAAACCATAAAAATAGACAAATGGAGGATTTCTGGCTTTGGGAAGTGGAATTTGGGATAGGGTCCTCCTGAATGAAATATACAAAATGGGATTGCAGGTATGTTAGTGAATTTTCAAGGGAAACGAAGTTAAAACAAATGAGATATGGAGAAAAAACATTATTATTATTATTATTTTCGAATGGATCTGCAACGACGCAGAAGTGATCGAAAACAGATGGATCTGCAACAGCGTGGAAGTGATCGAAAATAGATGGATCTGCAACGGTGCAGAAGTGATCGGAAAAAGTTCTGGACAGATGTAATCTGTGATTTAGCAGCTGAAAATAGATATGGACCCCAGGTATGCTCGGCTTCCTAATGGTTCAGGGGATTCATTCAAACACCAATGCTGTCTGACGGCTTGCGTATTGGGGAAGTACCCCTCACTCCACGACTCAGGTAAAAATGATAACCGCTTTGCCAAAAACGACAGCTCTTGGTTTACCTCACGGGTGGGAACTAGTCAATCAGGTAGGGGTTGGTGCCCTTTTCGCTGGCAGGTCCTCTCAATGGGTCAGCTACTTCAGGGTTCATGTGGTACTCCTCACAATGAGTTTTAGGGATTATGACCAAGTACTTCCCATAGTTAAACGGATATGGATTATTCCCAGATCCAAACCTGCAACAGATGTGGAAAAAAATTGGCAGAAATTCCACCCAACGAGCCCAAGAAAGTGCTATGATACCAGATGTGAAGAACCTGCAACAATTAATTGATAAATGTACAATATATTATATCACATAATATTTTATTGATCGCAGTCCACTTCGAGGGGGCAACCTCCTTTGAGCAAGCTCAGTACAAATAACTTCACGGTGCCTTCATTGGCCTCAACACACACTTATATACTAAGTCTATGCCCAATACTATGGGTCAATACCATGGAACATATAATACTATGGGACGACTTACAAAGCATATGTGTCCAATACTATGGGTCAATACCTTGGGCTAATACAAACTATGGATCAATAAATACTACGGGATGACTTACAAAGTATATGCGTCCAACAACAATATACTAACAAAGTAAAGAGAAGGGTTGACACGGGTTCCTAACAACATGTGGTATCAAAGCAACGTTAGCTTGGCATGTATGCAAAATTTACTCAAGAAGCACATGGAATATAGTGGATGAAAAAGAACCCACTTAAGGAGTGCTTGATTCGATTCACTGTAGTAGATATGGATGCAAGTGAAGAGGCATGTGGATGTTTCTTACATCACATACTCTTGTATGCAACTTTTACTCAAGAAGCAGATGGAATATAGTGGATGGAGAAGCACTCAGTTAAGGAGTGCTTGATTCAGTTCACTATAGTAGATATGGATGCAAGTGAAGAAGTACGTGGATGTTTCTTGCATCACATACTCTTGTAAGCACCTTAGTATGGAGTTGGAATTAATCACATTGTAAATGGTCATACAATTGTAAGACCTATTTAGGCATGTGTACCCCTGGCTTGGTGGGTCACCTATGTAAATTCTAATGTAGATTTAGGTAGAATAAAGAGGGGGGAATGTTGTTATTCCTAATACTTGGTTAAAAAATTTGAGGGGAGTTTGTGCTCACCCCAAGTCAATTTTAAAGGGGGGAACATTTATTCAGTCAATAACATGTTTACGATTGGTGGTTTACGGGCCCATGGTTTTGGGTAAACCACGGTATTTGTCCATTGTTTTAGTCTGTGATGAAGATTATTTAAAGGCTTGAGTAAATCCATTGTAAGATGTAAAAAAAGTGGTCGATGTTGGCATTAGAGGCCAAGAATAATATATATCTAATTAGTGGTGGTTTTCCCTATATAGGTTTTCCACGGTAAAAACATTTGTTCCTCTTATGTGCTTGCTTTTGTGCATTATGATTATTTCCTAAAATCATGAACCACCATCATTTGTGAACTGCCACCGTTACATTAACGATGTAGGTAAATTTAGTTTTACCATGAAATTTCACCATAGGTTATTGTTGTCACAATTCCAATAGAACTACCATCGTTTGTGAACTACCACCGTTACATTAACTATGCAGTTAAATTTAGTTTTACCATAAAATTTCACCATAGGTTATTGTTGTCACAATTCCAATAAAATATATGGTGTTTATTACTTTGAAAGGTTTATGCCTTTTTCGTATGAAATTTTTTATTGAGACCTTAAACATTACTATTCACTTGAGAAAGATTTGACATTTGAGCAATTGAACACTAAGCTCTTGCAACATGATAGATGGAAAAAAATAGTTTTTGAAAATAACAACGTTAATGAGTTTTCTAAGGTAGCATTTGTAGCAAATTTTAAGAGCAAGGGAAACCAAAAAGCAAAGAGAATGGTGGTCACTCTTTCGAGTCAATTAAAAGTAGAAAAATAATTAAATACTTTTATTGCAGGAAATTAGGGCATATAAGCATAGTTTGCAGGAAGCAGTTATGGGATGAAAAACACATCACAACCAAGAGCATTCTTCTGATGATCAATCTAGAAAGAAACATGTTCATGTGGTTGAACACAAGGGGGGGAAGAGTTCAGTGTTCATGGGTAGAGAGAGATAAGGATTCAACAAGCATATAAAAATGACCATTATGGGAGGGTGTTGAAGATAATAGTCACATTTATAACTTAGAATAATAATAAACCATCACTAATACATTTATGTAATAATGGGGCATTTAATGTATTCATTAGTGTTGTTGTTTATAGTTAGGTATTTGGGAGTTACATGACATACTCGTCCTCTCTCCTACTATGTAATGAGACACTTCATCATCTAATGTATCAATACACTCTTTCTCATTCATGTGTACTCTTGCCCATGTATGTGTGTAAAATATCATAGCTATGCTATGGAACAACAAATCAATATAATAGGAATTAAATCGTTTTCCTTCCTTCCAACTAGGGTTTTAACACCCTTTCTTGGTCATTAGGGATAGGATTTTTGATTCTCACAATGTTTCTAGAAGAATAATGGATTCCAATATGTTACTGACTCCACATGTGTGAAATCATAGTACATTGACACGACTTCCACATGGAACTACAGGGAATGGTTGGACCATTACCTTGTTGGGGGCACAACTTTCAAATACAAACTCCATTTGAGGAAAACAAACCACCCTTGGAAATATACAAACTTGTAGAATGTAGTGAGGACCTCCTAGACATATGTGATTGAGGTCATAGACACTGAAGTTACACTTATTTGACCCCAAACTAGAGGATTTTTAGTTTTGGTCCATTAGTGTGGTTTTTAGGATTGAGCCAAACCGACCCTTCTGGATGGTTTGTGTTCAAACATTGTGATGACTTGATATTTTTATAAATCAGGGAGGTTTGTTTAGAAGATAGTATTCTTGGTAGCATTTGATCTCATAGAGATAGGTGTTCTTTATTGTACATGCTTTAAATTTCTTTATAGATGATCTAATGGTTTTTGATTCTATAAAAGTGAACAATTTGTAAAAAATAGTATGCTAGCTTCGATAATATTCCCAAATTATTAATGATTTATTTTCATTCCTTTGTCATCTAAAAATTGTTTCAAAGAATCATTTCTTGGTAGTGACATGTATGGAGGCAATTTATTTTGGGTGGGTTGGGATCCTGTTTTCTTTAGGGAACTCACCATGTATTTGAAATTGATATTGTGCTTATTATTTAATGACTCTATTTGCTTCTAAGCCGACTCTTATTTTGGATATTTATGAGAATTTATATATTGAGTTTTTCTTATGGAATTTTGTCATTATAGTTTCCAAATTCCTAGAAGTCATCCACTATTCACATAAATTACAAGGGAAGTCAACTAACTTGTGATGGGTAGATTGTTATTGCATAAGCTTCTCTAAGGCAACTAAAGGATCACCTTAAAAGTATTCTTATTGTGTGTAGGTCGCAAATTTTCCCCTTGTAGAGATGTTGAATTAACAATTATCATTTTTAGTGAAGATAAGGCAAATTACAAGACCTTGTAATGAGTCACTATGCATGTCTATAATTAAATCAGTGCATCTATTTTCTTTCTTAGGAAAATTAATGCTTCTATTTTATTTCCAAGGAAAATTAATGCATCTATTTATCATGTCACCTCACAATTTCCATAGTCCTACTTAGGTTATATGGATCAAAAGATATAATTTGAGTTGAAATACGAAGTTGCAATCATAGAATATTAAATAGAAGACAACATGTAATCCTTTTAATAAATTCGCATGGAAGATACCATGGTTTAACAAATCAGTTTATATAAATTACACCCCCCCACAGCACAAGAACCATCCACTGCCGATGCGTCAAAGATCACTACTACACTTCTAAGCTGATGTGTGGAGGACGTACTAATACAAAAGTTGAGCTTTTAGGACTTTGGAGTGTGCTAACTGTTTCACATGCATTTGGGCTTCGTGAACTGACCATTTATGGAGATTCTAGAGTGACGATCAAATGGGAACAAGGAGAATATAATATTAATGTGTTATCTTTACATCAGTGGTGTTGCAGAACTAGGGAGAAAATTAAACTGTTCAAAGACATAAAATTTGAACATATTTTTAGGAAAAATAACTCAATGGAAGATGCACTCTCCAAGGATGCACATGAAGGCGATGAAGCCTATATCAGATGGGAAGAATTTCTGGAGGAACAAAGTACTGATACAAGCATTATTAACATTTTTGAGTTTTAATATATGTATGTATCTGAATGTTTGTAACAACTGAAATTAATCCGATGAGAGTACTGATCCTTTTTTGTAGAATTCTCTGTTACTGAAGAAAATTAGCATGCAGACAGCTGAACATAGGTCTATATGATACGACTTATGTTTTATACTATTTGATTCTCTTTATGAATACCAATAGTACAGTTAGTTTTTTTTGTTTTTGTTTTTGTTTTTTTGTTTTTTTTGTTTTGTTTTTTTGTTTTGTTTTTTTTGTTTTTTTGTTTTTTTTGTTTTTTTGTTTTTTTGTTTTGTTTTTTTGTTTTGTTTTTTTGTTTTTTTTTGTTTTGTTTTTTTGTTTTTTTTTTTTTTGTTTTTTTTTTTGTTTTTTTCCGCTGAAAAATAAAACAAATCAATTCAATGACATGACATACAATCACATTTAATAATCATGATAACATACTAAATTCTAGAGGATATGTTAAATTCAATAATTCTTTAAGGATGAAGCATTTATATAGATACACAAATTTGGTTAATGTCCACAAGTGACCAAAATGTGTAAATGAGATGACAAATTGAAGCAAGATGTAAGAAAAATGTGGGAGTAGCACAAGTCCTAAGTATCAAAAGAAAAAAGAGGACCAATACAAAGAAAAAATAATAAAGTAGCAAGTAAGAACATGTATATCAATAAGGTAAACTGTAATAGGGAGAACGACACTATGTTGTGCCAAAAAATAGAAGTATATGTTAATGAAATAGAGAAACTATTGTCATCATAATTGATTGTGAAATCACCAATGTAATTCTTGGTAATGTACTCGGGTAGTGCCTCGGGATGACAAGCCTTGACTGGGTAATCCTAGGTAATGCCTAAGAATAAACAACTAAAGCTCCTAGACTTAACATCTGTTGCTGAAGAGAAGAATTTTATAATTGGTCATTGGTTTCTTGATCTTTAAAGGGATACCTCCTTTAGTTGGAATAGACTGGAGTAGGAATGGACACATCTCTGTGGTATAGTTGAAATATAATATGTCCAACTAATAACAATTCACAATGAAGTAGGTTATTAGGTAGAAATCATCATGAAAAGGCATAGCCATTAACACAAAACCCATATTCTAACATACTTTGTTGGGTATCTTATACTTTTTCTTTGAGTATTTGCTTACAGTTGATTACAAATTCAATAATGAAATTATATTTGTTTCTTTGGTCAAATTCCAAGATTTTTCCTTTGTTAGGTGGGTTTAATTTGAATTTCTGCATTTGCAAACATTAAACCATTATCTGAGAGAGATGGTGTGAAATTGAGAATTGATGTCCCTACTTTTAGGATGCTTGATTTTGGAATGTATCATACCTTGTGACTTATAGTATGTATACATACCTATATATGGTGTAGTTTAGAACATTACAATCATTGTGTACTTACTTTGTGTTTGTTGATCATGATCCATATGCTAATGAACTATTAACAAATAAAGTTAAGAAGTGTTGCAACAAAATATAGCACCCAGAAAGTGTAAAGTCCAAAGAACAGAGGTGATAGATTTGTGTAACTCAGGAAGGTTGTCCACTACCACCTCATCAACTATTCCCTACATGTTAGGTTGGATCTGCTCGAACATAATGGAAACTTCCTTAAGGTAGGATTGTTAAGGTTATGGAGTGGAGGCTCAAGAGGAAGTTTGAAGAGTAAACCTTAAAAAAACATAGGTTGTGGTATATGGAAGGAAGGGAAGTGGAAATGGGGAAGGTATAAGGAAAACAAAGGAAATGTATGATAAAGAATAAGAAATGAAATGAGATGGGGAGAAACCATTGGCTATAAATCTACGGGGCTAATGAAATCATGAAATAATGCAGGCATGGAAGTTCTTGTTATAATCAACTACGTTGGGGTTGGCTATAGTGGAAGAAATCACTACTTACCAAATTCCACCATCTAATAGATGAAAGAACTAGTTGGTACATTCATCATTTTGGTTTGTACTTAAGGTAAAAGGAACTACACAAGTATCCTCAAGAGTTTGTTGGAAATATTTAATAGACCAATAGAGGAATTTTGAGGTAAAAAATGGGTCTCAAAACAAAAAATGTCCTATCAAAATCAAATTTATAACAACCAATAGGATTCAAGATCATGATGTCAACCATAAAGGTAAATAGTTTTGGAGGGAAAGGGAAAAAACTACTTTTTTTCTTTCTATCGTATTTTCAAATGATCTCCTTGTAGGTTTACTTAAATTTCAAATGTGAGCACTCATTTCATGTGGAATTAAATTGCATCCAACAAGCACCTACAACATGGTTTTGACATATCCCTAGTAGGGAAAAAATTGAAATACATAAAAAAAATGTATTTCGTTGAAGAAAATACATTTTTTAATGTATTTAGAGTTTTTTATCCATTGGGGGTCTGTCAAAAGTATGCCGAGTGGGGTACTCATTGGATGTATAATTTAATTCTGCATCCAATGAGTTCCCACACTCGAAATTTGAGTAAACATATAAGGAGATAAATTGTAAATACGATCGAAAAAAGTAGTGTTTTTTTCCTTTTCATAAAAAAAATAAAACTTTTATTTTATTATTTTCCTTAGGAGGCACATTTAATACCTCAAAATTCCTCTAATGACTAGTCTTGGAGGGCCATAAATACCACTCATCAATACTAAGATGAAGGTGTTGTTTTATGGATTAATTATAACTCCAATATGCAACTTTATTTAATAGAAAATGGATAATAATTGCAAACAATATACAAGTGAGGGAAGATTTCCTCACATTGCTTTACTCCTAAATGAAAATAGTTTAATTATCAGGCATTCATATTAAAATGATAACAAGAAGTTTCTACAGCAAATTTACAACAAGTTATTAGCATAAAATAACCATGCAACAAAGTAGATGCAATAACTCACTTCTTCATCAATCTTCAAGGGTTTGATACACAAGGGAGCTCAACATCATCATCTCCAAGATTTTACAATCTCCCACTTCAAATCACCAATCACCTCTCTACCTCATTACAAATGAAATGGAGAGAAAAGTCCTTTATATATAGGTAACTTCATCTCTCTTAATAAAATACAATTTTCTCCTAACTAACTTCATGACAAGTCAAAGCATTATAAAATATTGGATTAGTTAGGCCTTATCCCTTCAAGGTTGACAAGTCAAATAGTCTTCATTCTCTCCAAAATAGGTCGCTCCAGCAATAAATATGAAATAATGAGTAAGATATCTCCAAGAGAGAGGGAATATAACAAAAAATAGCTTTTGACGATGCCAAGATGTTAAAACGTACACTTCCAAGTGTGGCCTTAAAGATGCATGCATGAAAAATACAATAAAATATTCTTGACATAGAAGAATGTGGTCCATAATCCATCTATAAGATTTTAGTTAATGTTGAGAAACACCATAGCTAGTTAAAAAAACTAGGGGTCTATTTCAACCATTATCTTATAAAAGTAACCCAAAGGATTTCTTTTTCTTGGATGAAATGTTTGGACATGCTCTGTAATGGTGGGAGAGATAAGTAGAATACTTGAATCTAGGAAAGAAGACAAAACATGATAATTGAAAGGAATTGTTGAAATCCCATAGGCGATTCCATCTTGAAATAGACAGAAAGGAAATTGGCCCTATTATTATTATTATTATTATTATTTAAGGTTTAGATGTTAGTTTTTCAGCATTTAATTCAATATGATCTAGGATCTTAACTGAGAGAACAACATGTACAACATATCAAACACAAGAGATAAGATACACAAAGCATTTCACTGGGGAAAACTAAGAAGGTGAAAAACCCCACAACTTCCTCAGAGATATAATGAGCACCAATACAAAGATCACAAAGATCAAACCCCAAGATAAGAGATAGTATCCTAGGAGATGCTACTCCTCCACTTGTGTGCACTCCTCCTCTCTCTCACTAATGCGAAGTGAGTGAGTGTGTGAATGAATGAATAGAGAGAGACACACTCTGTATTTATACAATGACCTGACTTGCCTTTTATTCTAACTGGGCCGACCTCCCTTAGGAGAGTCTAATAACCCATTACCACTTGTCACTGGGATGACCCCACTAGGGTGGTCTAATAACCCTTTGACCCACATTGGGCCGACCCCTCTAAGGTGGTCTAATAACGCATCAAATATAAGTTATGACACTTAGAATATAACTTGCGACACTTGCAAATACAAATGACGACACTTCCAACTGGAGGAATAATACATCTCCGTTGGGGATACAATAAAGTACAAATGTAATACATACAATATACAAGTGAATACCTTCCGAAGTTACAAATACATCAACACTCCCTCTTAACTAGGAAGGTATTCTCTTGACACAAGTCATCAATGCATATAGTCACAAGGATCATCGTCACTGGATCACGAATCATCATCATCAATGTTGTTGTACTTGTCATCTTGATCACTGGGATATCTCTCAATTCTTCTCGTCATAGGAAGTTCTACAGATCTAGCCCTTTTTCATGCTGGATGTAGGCCTAGTGTCCTGTAAGTCTTCATCATCTCTACTAGCATGTCATCCTGTGGAATTCTCAGGGATGATTACGTGCGTCAACAAAACATCGAAAGAGCATCCCAGAACTTTTACGAGCTTACTGCTCAACCTATAGGATCTCCCAGGATCTTTTACATGTGACCACCACAAAACCTCGAAAGAGCATCCCAGGACATTTATGAGCACACATCTCAACCTATCGGATCTCCCAGGATCTTTTACATGTGGTTAGGAAAAACCTTAAAAGAGTGTCTTGCAACCTACAAGATCTCTAAAGAGAATCCCAGTACTTTTACGAGCACACATCTCAACCTATCGGATCTCTAGGACTGATTACATGCCTTATGTAGTAAAACCTCGAAAGAGAATCCCGAGACTTTTACGAGCACACGGCTTAACCTATAGGATCTCCCGGGATCTTTTCTATGCTACCTATAGCAAAACCTCGAAAGAGCATCCCAAGACTTTTACGAGCACATAGCTCAACCTATTGGATCTCCCAAGATCTTTTCTATGCTACTTGCACAACCTGTCCACGGCCACGGAGTATCGACCTGATACTCATGATCCACCTGATCATCCTCGCACGGAGCACCCTCCTGATTCTCATGATCGTACTGATCATCATCATACAAAGCATCACCCTGATGCAAATGATCCAGCTAATCATCATCACAACATCGTCCTGATGCATATCATCTAGAGCATCATCCTGATGCTCATCACACATGATCGAATTGATCATACAAAGCATCCACCTGATGCATATCATCACACATGATCGAGCTGATCATGCAAAGCATCCACCTGATGCATATCATCACATATGATCATCCTAATCATCATCATACAGAACATCATCCGAAGCATCATCCTGATGTTCATCACACAACGCTTACATCCACAACCATGGGAAGGATCCTCCTACCACCATGCTTGGAATGGCTCCTGTAAGTGTGTCCCATCACTTCCTCCTTGAAGTATCTTCTATCTGACGAACACCAAGCCCCTCTATGAAGTACTCGAACTTCACTCTGGATAGTGGTTTGGTCAACACATCTGCAATCTGCTCATCCATCGCAACATACAGGAGCTTCATTGCTCCTCTCTGCACCATATCCGTGATATAGTGATATTGGATCTCGATATGCTTCGACTTGTCATGGAACACCGGGTTCTCTGACAACTTCACACAACTTTGGTTGTCACAATAGATACAAGTAGCATCCAACTGGAGATCAAATAAATCAGATAGTAGCTTCCTTATCCATACTGCCTCACAACTATCCGAACAAGCTGCGACATACTTTGCTTAGGCTATACTCAGTGCTATGCAGAATTGCTTCCTGCTAAAACAATAGATCACACTGATCCCATGCTGAAGCAGCACCCCGAAGTGCTCTTCCTATCTGCAACACTGCCTGCCCAGTCTGAATCAACATAACCTTCCAGGTTAAACTTTTGATTCGCATCATATTTGATCCCATAATCAACCGTACCCTTCAGGTACCTCAGAATATGCTTTACAACAATCAGGTGAACATGTCTAGGATATGTTAGGTACTGGCTGAAGGTGTTCACTGCAAAGCAAATATATGGTCTCGTGTTCATCAGGTACATCAAGGACCCAATCATTTGACGATACATTGTGGCATCAACCGACTCTAATGAAGCATCACTCAATAGCTTCAGGTTCGATGCCATAGGTGTGGCCATGGCCTTGCAGTCCATCATCCCGAACCTCTTCAGGATCTCTACTGTATACTTCCCTTTCCCAAGGAAGATTCCATCTGCACTCTTCCACACCTTCATACCTAGAAAGTAATGCATCATACCCAAGTCCTTCATCTCAAACTCAGCAGCAAGCTTCCTCTTCGTATCAGCAATCAACCCAATCTCACCTGTCACAAACAGGTCATCTACATAGAGTAGGAGTATCACTGGATTTCCTTCCTCAACCTTGTAGTAAAGGTTGGAATCCGCTTTACTCTTGGTAAATCCCAAATTGGACAGGAATCTGTCTATCCCGCCGTACCATGTCCTGGGTGCTTGCTTCAATCCATACACGGATTTCTTTAACTTGCACACATATGACTCCCTATCATGTGTCTCAAAACCGAGTGGCTGCTCCACATACACTTCCTCTTCGACTACACCATTCAAGAAGGTTGTCTTGACATCCATTTGGTGTATATTCCACTTCATTACTGCAACCAGAGCAAGTACTGTTCTGATGGAAGTGTATTTTGCTACAGGTGCAAAATTTTCTTCATAATATATCCCTTCTTTCTGGGAGAAGCCACGAACCACAAATTTTGCTTGGTATTTCTCTATGCTACCATCTGCAACATGCTTGATATTTTAGATGCACTTGGAAGTCACAACAAACTTCCCTTCTGGTCTTGGGACCACATACCAAACATCATTCTTCATGATCGACTGGTATTCCTCGATCACTGCATCCCGGATCCTGGGAACTTCAGTTTCTTCAATATCTTCAATAGGTAGTTTTCTTGAACTTCGTTGCTGGAACAAATGTTCTTGTTGAGCCTTCGTTGCTTGTTCTTCAAGACAAGTCTCTCTTGTAGGTGATGTTACATGGTCTTTCCTACAAGATAAGTTCAATTGCATGATTAGAAGCATCTCATATATTTCAGAACAAATTCTTACACATAAAGAAATATGTCATACAATCATGCAATTATCTTAGACAATGCTTCAATACAACATTTATCCATATCCCGTAACTTTCTAGATGCCTTCCATCTCTACCAGAACATTGTTAAGAGTGTGCACTACTCCAACATGTCAACAAAGAGGTTTCATTCTAGATAAGTAGCAATGGAATGTTGTACAGTACCATAGGCCACTTACCCATTACTTGCATATTAGTAGTATCTTTTTCATTAATGCAACTTTTCTAAAATGCATAATATACATCCTAAATATAGGAACATAAGTATGTGCATGACTGAACAACATCATTTAAGTAATCATATATACATGAAATTATCTTTGTTTGCTTGTTGGGTGGACTCCCTCTCAATCTTTGCTTCCTTGCAGGAACTACTAGAGTGTGATCCCTCTTGATCTTTGCTTCGTTGCAGGAGCTACTGGAGTGTGCTCCCTCTTGATCTTTGCTTCCTGGATTATCAGTCTTTGAACTTATATCCAACCTGGACCACTATGCATGCTTAAGTGTGCACTAGTTTCATCATTTTGTCATCCTCAAGATCTCATACATAATCATACATGCATTAGTATAATCTCAATACTATCAAAACATTACGATTTTAAATATGTATGGTCATGATCATTTCATACACATGTAATTTGTCACAAGTGTTAGTATTCAAGGTTTCATGGAGGACTTCTTTTACTCATGCATATTCTTATTTGACCATAGGACTCTCCTAGTTTGTCATATCATTAATCAAACTAAGAATCATAATATGCATAAAACCATGATTTACCAAACTTATGAATTATCAATCATAGCAAGTATACTTATATAAGATCCTAACACAAGATAGGATTCTAACTTGATATAGGAAAAACATACCTGGATTATCATGCTTGCTAGTTATGTCTAACATACCCACATAATGTCTTCTTGTTCTCTTCAATGACTTGTGCTGGTAACCTGCATATCTCATAATTTAACCATTGTAGAACCAAATTATACATACCTCATAAGTAGAGCTTTTATGTGATCAATGGTTATGGATGAGTCTTTGTATTTATGTCACCATGGTCATATGTTCTTGATCTAGAACTTGATTTGTCTTTCTTTATGTACCTTTCATGTTAGCGGACAACATCATCCTCATACAACACCATAGTGCATTAGTACAATCATAAGTGTCATAACCCTAATCAATGAATGTCTTCTATCATTCACATGCATTCATACTTCTACTAAGGTGATAAGACAAGTCTAAAATTGATCAAGATTGTACTAACCTCAATAATATGAAGACGGACATATCATAAACTTAATCATGAACATATATCAAAACATACCTGAATCTCCTCAAGTCATACCTGTCAGGATTGCTTGTAGTATTCTTATGTAAGGCCTTAGCCTCATCTCCCTCTGCAACTGGAAATTACTCACTTATGTAGGTGTCCAATTCATTTTCTTCTAGGATTAACCCAATCCACTTTGATTGGTTGAAGATGGATATGGAGCTGGCTAGGGTTTGACAAAGAAACCCTAAAAATACAAACTTGGAATTTCAAACTTATGTCTAGATAGGGAGATGTAGATGACTGAGGCGAGCAAGCTGGTGTGCTCAGATTTTGAAAAATTCAAAAATTGACCTATGAGTTTCGGATCTGCAGCTTCTGTCAAATTCTGGTTTTCTAGTCAAAATCCTGAACTAGGGTTTGATAGAGCCCAAGGTTCTACCCAACCAAGAACTTCGATCTTGGTCTCTAAATTTCGATTTTGATGAGGAGAATCCAGTTGTGGTCTCAGATTTCGAAAATTCCAACTTTTGCAGAAACCCTAATTTCCCGTAGCAGTGACGAGCCAAAAATGAAAGTGCTCAGAATCCAATTCTATTTGGACATAAATATATGCAATATTGTTTCTGATGTATCTCTGAAATTTTGGATCCTCAGGGTTTGAAACTTTGGCCTGTGGTAGACTGAGCTGTCATCTTTCGAACCCCACAGATTTGAGCTTTAATGGATTCTTTGAGAGAGAGATATGCCAACTGTCGCAACGTGACCTGTTTATGGGATGAAACAATATAAATAACTTGTACGGAGTTTCACATGTCAATGTTTCAACTTCAGCCTATGAAACCTAGACCTGTGAAGCTATAATTTGTGCCCTAATTGTCACTTTTTACAGAATTACATTTGGAGCTTCCTAGCCCGAGATATGACCTTTTTTTGTAGGTCACCTGTTTAGGACTGCATTCTGGAAGATGAAGAAACACTAACTTGTATAGATCATATCTCACAAAGTAAAATGAATCTGAGGCTGTCCTTCAGACATAAGGTACATGGACATTTCATCTTCGACTTGTAAATTTTTTAGATCCTGAACCTTCGCGAAAACTGATTTATAGCGAAAGTTCCACGATGACTGGTTTTTACTATACCAAGCCCTATCTTCCAATTTGTCGCAAGTGCAACAAGTGTCGTAAATGCCATACAATGCCTTACTTAAGGCTAGCTATGATCCCATGTTAGTTTTTCATCATTTAATTCAATATGATCTAGGATCTTAACTAAGAGAACAACATGTATAGCATATCAAACACAAGAGACAAGAGACACAAAGCATTTCACTGAGGAAAACCAAGAAGGTGAAAAACCACGCAACTTCCTCAGAGATAGAATGAGCACCAATACAAAGATCACAAAGATAAAACCCCAAGATAAGAGATATTCTCCTAGCAGCTTCTCCTCCTCCACTTGTGCGCACTTCTCCTCTCTCACACTAATGCAAAGTGAGTGAGTGTGTGAATGAATGAATAGAGAGAGACACACTCTCTATTTATACAATGACTTGAATTTCCTTTTAATCTAACTGGGCCAAAATCCCTTAGGAGAGTCTAATAAACCATTACCACTTGTCACTGGGATGATCCCACTAGGGTGGTCTAATAACCCTTTGAACCACACTAGGCCAACCCCTCTAAGGTGGTCTAATAACCCATCAAATATAAGTTACGACACTTGCAAATACAAATGACAACACTTCCAACAGAAGGAATAATACATCTCTTTCATGTCCCAAATTTGGAATTGGGTCACAATGGCCTAAGTAAATTGGCCCTATTCATTAGAGTTTGTCAAATTGATGCTAAAGTTCAAATAATTGCCAAGGAGGAAAATTACTAGTTTCCTAGGTTTGGGGTGGAAGCTTTGGGATTTGGAATAATGAGGATAATAAATGATGTTGTAACATTAGGATGGAATCAATATTTAATAAAAGAGATAAATAAATATATACAAGTGAAAATCAAAGTGGCATTTGACCATGAAGACACATGGAGGAAGTGGGACCCACACAAGATAGAATTTATGTGCCACATGGCATCCTCTTCTTGCAATTTCGAATCCATGGGAAGCCTAATGTTCTTGGGATGAGTTATAAAGTCAATAATACCTGGCATGAGTCAATGAGGTCGAAATATAGATGAAGAGTGACTCCCATGGAAGAGGAAGAGGCAATTTGGAGCTAGTGAGACACTTGGGCTAGATTCCCTAGCTCTATGACAACAATGATGAAGATGATATGACACCTATGACACAAATCAGACCTGAAGGATGAATGACATATATGACATGTCATGGCTAAAAATAGACTCTAGGAGGGCACTCAAGGGTGTTAGGGAATCTAAGATGTTTCCACATGTGATTTGGTGGAAGTGGGAGACTAGGAAATGTTGTACAAGTGGCATTCTTTGGAATCTCTTCCCAACTTGAGTTGGCATGAGTCTCTTGGAAGGAATTCGACCCATGGAGGACATTAGAACTTAATAAATTTCAAGAAAAAATAATGAAACCATCTTTTGATCATTTTTATAATTTGCAATTGCATTTGTGAAGAGGGAGAGCTAGTGGATGACTAGTTTCTTGCCTTAGACAATTTCGAGGGTGAAAGATTCCCATCCAAGTTGGTAATTGGAAAGGCCATTCAGAACTTTCATTTGGAGCTTCAATGGAGTCTTTATTTGCAGGTGTAATATACAGGGCATCTCATGGGTTCTTCTATTGCAGCTCACTCCTTCAACCATTTCTAGTTTTGGTGGCATATTCTTGATCCTTGAGGGAGAACGTTTTTGGTGAGCTATTGTACTCTTTGGGGGAGCTTCTAATGCCCAATTTATTTTTTAATATGAATTAAATACTATTTTCTTCATCTCCAGAAATTTTCAGGTCGAAATTCCAAGTAGAAATGTATAAATATAATTTTTAATGAAAGAACAATGCCATTTCCCCACTACCTTGTTTTGAACCAATGTAATGTTGATGGATTCGAATGGATAAGTAAAATACTTATGGTTTATTGATAAATGTAATTATATTGATGTATTATACAAGTTTTATGTTTATTTCTCAAGCATTTGAAGTCATTTTACTCGGTTTATTTACATTTGGAGAAGATTTGGTGCCATTTCCCCAAGGGTCGAACTAGTGATTTTTGCTATTGTTTGGGAGAGGTTTGGAATAGACTTAATAAATAATGAATGGTGCATTTGGGACCTTAATAATATCCTTAATACATTCCCTACCTCTGTTCATAAATTTGAGTGGGTTTGCAGGCATTTGGGAAGCCATTTTCAGTACTTACCCCAGGGGTATTTGAACCCCAAATTACTAGTAAAATTGCATACTTGGTCCAGAATCTTAAGAGAGTTTGAAGAGGTATTTTGGTGGCCATATATCATCCCTGAACATAATATTCAAGTACTAATATAATTCATACACCTTCCTTGAATATTTGAAGGCATTTGGAGTCAATTTGAGACCTAGAGACCAATACTAGTCAAAGGGAAATTACTAGTAAAGTTCCCTACATTGGCCAGAATTGAAAGAGGATTTGCAGAAGTATTTTAAAGGTACAAAATAATCATTGAAACAAATATTTATTCTATAACATCATCCATATACCTTATCAGAATATTTGGGAGCAATTGGAGCAATTTGGGGACCTAGAGCTCAAAACTAGTCAAAGGTCTAACTAGGGAAAAAAGTGAAAAATTGTCATTTAAATAAAATTTCTAACAAGGGACATTACAGTGGTATCAGAGCATGATCTTGGAACCTGATGTGGTTTGATATTCACTAGGAAAAGAAGTCAGGTACCACCATTAGATATTGAAACCAAAAGTGCTTTTGTTGAAGAGGGGAAAAAAAAGTAGGAGAAGAAGAGCAAATTTTTTGAGGAAACTATGACTAGGGATGAAAATGGAACCTCATATGATGATGAGGAGCTTATAAAAAGCATGAAAAAAATCCTTAAGGATATGACCAAGCAACTTAAGGAAGGATTCGAATTGTTGGCTATCGAACTTGCGAGAAAAATTATTGATTTGAAGAAAACCAAGAGGAAAAATGCATCAGTTTGCTTGAAGGAGAAAAAGGAGGAGATCCATGAACCACCTAGTTCTTAAATAGGTGAAGTAGAAGAAGCAGTACATGAAGAGGATCGAAAGTCACTCCCAAGTGACTCTGAAAAAGATGAAGAGAAATTACATAAGCATGAAGAAGATTCTATTGAAAATATTGAAGATCATTTAGAGATCCAAACACTTAATGTGGTGGAAGAGGAACTTGAATTGTCTCTTGATGAAGGTTATGCAATTTTTAAAGAAGAGCATCATTCATCCACATTGGAACCAATCTATGACAAATGTTTCCCACTTTTGAAGGAGCTGCATGATACTAACCATATGGATCCTTCCCATGATGAAACTTCTGCACTTTTTGATCATTTGGGTGAGTTAGTTCATTCTCCTACATCCTACAATTCCATGTTTTGCAGCATTAGTCTCAATGAAGTATGGGTGAAATGGTTTTTTTTATGGTGCCACATGAGGAGTATGGAACTCCTAGATTTACTTTTTATGATGACATGGTTGGAGCACATTCTTATTCACATTTACAACATCATCCTTTGTTACTTTATGATGATGCACATCTACATGGATGCACCTATGATATGCATTCGAGTCACTTGAAGACTCATGGTTTTTCTCACTCAACACATGGTTCATTTGATGTTGGAGGAACTTCATCCAAAACCAGGGTGAATAGATTTATGCTTGAAGAATATTTTTGTTGGAAGCCACATATTTTGTTATACCTTTATGATTCTCACATTCATGGATGTATGGGTGAGACTTCTTTGAGTCCTTTGAAGTCTCCTTGTTTTTTCTACTCATTATTCGGTTCAGATTTTAGTGTAGATTCTTCATTCACTTCTTGGATGAAAGAATACGTGGCTGACTATTTTGATGCATATCACATCCTTTTGGAGCAGCATTATTGGACATGGTATCCTCACCTATGTCATTGGAGTATATTTGATTGGACACTTGAAGATTGTATGCACCTGAAAAATGGTGGTCTACTTGCTTGGAGGTCTAAGCACTTTCATGACTTTTTGATGAAGCATCTCCTTGATGTACATTTTCATTATGTTGTTATGTACTTTGATGATATATATTTTGTACTCATGATTTTTGGAAGAATTCATACAAGAAACTGGGATCCATGAATCCTCTTATCTGATGGTATGGGTTGGAGAGCACTCTTAATTGTTGGGGTGCAATACAAGCAATGGGACCCTGGAATAATTTTTGTCTCATTGGTTTCAATTTTTTGGGGAAACAAGAAGTATGGGAGATGGATTTACCACTTAATAAAGTTATTTTTATCAGATTAGTGCAGAAACAAGCATGGTGGTTCCTCTCTAAAATATTCATGGAAACTCAAAGACTCAAGGTTGGGAAATTCAATGGCAAATTCAAAGAATTATACAAAAAACAGGTTCTTCAACACCCATGTTTGAAATTGCTTGAGGACAAGAAATATTGGGAAGGGAGGATTTTTCATGTCCCAAATTTGGAATTGGGTCACAATGGCCTAAGAAAATTGGCCCTATTCATTAGATTTTGTCAAATTGATGCTAAAGGTCAAATAATTGCCAAGGAGGAAAATTACTAGTTTCCTAGGTTTGGGGCGGAAGCTTTGGGATTTGGAATAATGGGGATAATAAATGATGTTGGAACATTAGGATGGAATAAATATTTAATAAAGGAGATAAATAAATATATTCAAGTGAAAATCAAAGTGGCATTTGATCATGAAGACACATGGAGGAAGTGGGACCCACACAAGCTAGAATTTATGTGCCACATGGCATCCTCTTCTTGCAATTTCGAATCCATGTGAAGCCTAATGTTCTTGGGATGAGTTACAAGGCCAATAATACTTGGCATGAGTCAATGAGGTCTAAATATAGAGGAATATTAACTCCCATGGAAGAGGAAGAGGCAATTCGGAGCTAGTGAGACACTTGGGCTAGATTCCCTAGCTCTATGACAACAATGATGAAGATGCTATGACACCTATGACACAAATCATACCCGAAGGCTGAAATATGACATATATGAAATGTAAAGGCTAAAAATAGACTCCAAGAGGGTTCTCAAGGGTGTGAGGGCAGCTAGGATGCTTCCACATGTGATCTGGTGGAAGTGGGAGACTAGGAATTATTGTACAAGTGGCGTTCTTTGGAATCTCTTCCCAACTTGAGTTGGCATGAGTCTCTTGGAAGGAATTAGACCAGTGGAGGACATTAGAAATTTATAAATGTCAAGAACAAAGAATGAAACCAGATTTTGATAATTTGTAGAATTTGCATTTGCTTTTTTTAAGAGGGCGAGCTAGTGGATGACTAGTTTATTGCCTGAGCCAATTTCGAGGGTGAAAGATTCCCATCCAAGTTGGTAATTGGAAAGTCCATTAAGAAATTTCATTTGGAGATTTAATGGAGTCTTTATTTGTAGGTTTAAGCTACAGGGTAGCTCATTGGTTCTTCTATTGCAGCTCACTCCTTCAACCATTTCTATTTTTGGTGGCATATTCTTGATCCTTGAGGGAGGGCATTTTTGGTGAGCTATTTTACTCTTTGGGGGAGATTATAATGCCTAATTTATTTTGTAATATGAATTAAATACTCATTTATCATATTCAGAAAGTTTCAGGTCGAAATTCCAAGTATAAATGTATAAATCTCATTTTTTATGAAAGAACATTGCCATTTCCCCACTACCTTGTTGTGAACCAATGTAATATTGATGGATTCGAATGGATAAGTAAAATACTGATGGTTTATTGATGAATGAAATGTTATTGATGTATTATAAAAGTTTCATGTTCATTTCTCAATCATTTGAAGTCATTTTACTTAGTTTATTTACATTTGGAGAAGATTTGGTGCCATTTCCCCAAGGGTCGAACTAGTGATTTTTGCTGTTGTTTGGGAGAGGTTTGGAACATAATTAATAAATAATGAATGGTGCATTTGGGAACTTAATAAAATCATTGAGACATTACCTACCTCTGTTCAGAAATTTGAGTGGGTTTGGAGGCATTTGGGAAGCTATTTTCAGTACTTACCCTAGGGGGATTTGAACCCCAAATTACTAGTAAAATTGCATACTTGGTCCAGAATATTAAGAGAGTGTACATAGGTATTTTGGTGGCCATATATCATCCATGAAAATAATATTCAATTCATAATATAATTCATACACCTTCCTTGAATATTTGAAGGCATTTGGAGTCAATTTGAGACCTAGAGACCAATACTAGTCAAAGGGAAATTACTTGTAAAGTTCCCTACATTGGCCAGAATTGAAAGAGGATTTGAAGAAGTATTTTAAAGGTCCAAAAGCATCCTTGAAATACATATTTATGTTCTAAAATCATCCATATACCTTATCAGAATATTTGGGAGCAATTGGAGCAATTTGGGGACCTAGAGCTCAAAACTAGTCAAAGGTCTAACTAGGGAAAAAAGTGAAAAATTGCCATTTTAATAAAATTCCTAACAAGGAACATTGCAATATCCATTGGGGATACAATAAATTACACATGTGATACATACAATATACAAGTGAACATCTTCCGAAGTTACGAATACATCAACATTAGATACACCTATTATTGTTTAAAGCGTAAACCATTAAAGCACTTTATTATATAAGTCCTTTATTTCAAACCTCCCCCTAGTGGGAATGAATAGGTAAATAGTACCTTTCTCTCTTGGATCGACATTTGGTTGTGAGGTAAGGTTTTTAAGGATATGGAGGGTTTATAGGTGAAAAAGGGCAGGTTTTATAAGGATTTTTTAACATGGGAAAAATGCCACGTTCAACAACATGAGCTACCCCCAATGAAAAGTCCCAATTATACCTAACACTATTTGGGATAGGGAACTCATTGATATTCTATCCCAACAACCATCACTAAATTTAATGTTTGAATTGAAAATGAAATGTAGTATGTAGTATGAAATTATAAATTCTACTATGCATAATGCAATTGGTATAACCTATCCTAGCTAGGAGCATATACCTAATCAAGGGAAATGTAAGACAACAATTGTAGTAATGCCAATTATTTTTGCAAACATGAAGCTATTCAAGGAATAAAAAAAATACAAATGTTAAAAGTAAAGCAAATTAAGAACAATTTGTCCATGTATTTACTGTCAATAATCTTACATCAATAAACTCAAAGCAAAACAACATAAAGATGGGGAAAAGTGAAGAAATAAAACATAGAATAGTTCATATTATCAACACACACTAATACAATAGATTCTAAAATTAATATAAGAAAAATAAATAGTTCACAAATTACAACCATAGAATCCAAATTCCCTTGTAAGAAGCCCTGAACACTTCTCCTCATCAAATTTGACAAAATCAATTTTACAAAACTCAATGTGCAAAACCTAGAGTCCCATTTTCTTTCTCCTTTGCTTTGATATTATTTTATACAATTTCAAAAGATAATTATCTAATACTCTTGGGATTCTTCTTTGATAGTTACAACTATTCAACTTCATTTTACCTTATTTACAAGAGGATATATTCATCTATTTGTTAACTACTCCAAGGTAAATTCATAGTTGGTTGAATTTCTTGACATTGTGCTCATGCCTCTTTTTAGTGTAGTTAGGTATGAATTTATGAAACTATTGTCACTGGAGGGCATATCAATGTTCAATATTACAGTGCATTGTTAGTAACTTTGGATACAATTCTGATGACAATTGCTTTATTGTGGATGACTTCCTCAAGATTGTTGTATACTCATTCTAAAATTTTGGGAGCATCCATGGGACCAATTGATGGAAAATTGCAACTCTAGATCACCTTTTTTGCCAATAGACGTAAATTTCTACATGTTAAGATCCTAATGGACGGCCTTCACTAACACCTTGGGGTTTTGGTATAACCGTTTGTATCATTTGGATACCAGATGTGATGAACCTGCAATAATTAATTAATGCAAATACACAAGATATGAGAAATAATAGAACTCATAATCACTTTTATATTGATCACGGGCCACTTTGAGGGGGCAACCTCCTTTGAGAAAGCTCAATACAATTAACTTCATGGTGCCTTCAATGACCTCAACACACACTTATATACTAAGTCTATGCCCAATACTATGAGTCAAAACCATGGGACATATAATACTACGGGACGACTTACAAAGCATATGCGTCCAATACTATGGGCTAATATAAACTACGGATCAACAAATACTACGGGACGACTTACAAAGCATATGCGTCCAAAAAAAAATACTAAAATAGTAAAGAGAAGGGTTGACATAGGTTCCTAACATCCCCTCTCCCTTAGAAAAAGCTTTGTCCTCAAATCTTTGGTTGGAGAAATTGCTGCAGAATTTGAAGGAGTGGTTCCCCGGTAGCATCCTCGAGTTGCATTTCGGGCCACTGACGCCTTTGGAGTGTCAAGGAGGATTGCTTGGAAGGCTGTAGATGAAGAAGAACCCTGTCAGCTGCGTGGAAAATGCGCTCAGAACGGTGCTGATCGGCTTGTTGTTTCAGGCGAATTCTGGCCATGTGAAGATTGTCTTGCAGAATGAGAAGAATCTGATCGCGGTTTCGAAGAACCGAGTCAATTTCCTGAACTGGGGAGCTGCTAAGGGTGTATGGAAGAATAACTAGGGGTGTTTTTCCATAGACTGCTTAATATGGTGTCCTTTGAGATGTGGTATTGTACCACCAGAGCGCTGCGAGGAAATTCATAGAAATAGTTGGCCAAAGCTGTGTAGGGATGGGCAAGGGTTTGAGCAATCCTGAAAGGAGTGTCGTTTCACCCTTGTTGACTTGGAAAGTATCATCGTTAGCCACCATCTGTTGAATTGTCATGTTTAGTCCCTGCCAAAAGAAGTTACATTGTTCCCGGTCATACATTTTGCAGAACCCAGAGTGACCTGTTGATGAAGAATCATGGAGTTCATAGAAGAGATAGCCCTGTTGAACATATTGCAACCAATTTGGAACAAGCAGAGAAAGAGTTGTAAGAGAAACTGGGTCATCAATTGTGCGAGAAGGAGCATCTTCTACCATATTGTCCTTACCCTTCTTGTAAGTGATCACATAGGGATAACCCATGAGTTGGATAACCCATTTCAGGTGTGTTGGGGAGGAGACCCATTGTTCCAGAAAATTTTCTAGACTCTGGAGATTAGTCTTGATGCAGAAATAATTCCCTAATAGGTATGGCTGCCACTTCTGTACTGCATGCAAAATAGCCATCATTTCTTGCTGAGAGGTAGACGTGGCTAAAGTCTTATCGGAAAGGTCTCTTGAAGGAAGCAAGCACATTGGTTCAACAAAGATACCTGCATATCTATCCAAGGAAGTAGTGGAGACTGTTGATGGGTGCGTCTGAATGGAATTGAGCTGAGCGATGACACCATGTGAATTCTTCTTAAGGATTTTTTCCAGGCGATGTGAACTGATGATGCAGAGATACCCTGGTTGTAAGCCCATAAATTTGTGTTGTGCCCCATTGACTTTAAACTGCATCCAAATTTCGGCAAAATCCCATAAGATGGGGCCAAGTGCGCGTAACCATTGAACGCCCAAAACCACATCACATCCGCCTAAGGACAAGGCAAACATGTCAGAGCGTAGGTTATAATCTTCCATAGAGATACGCACATTGTGACACTTCCCCTTGCAAGGTAAGGTGCCCGCATTGGCAACCATGACTTCAAAGTTGGAGCAAGGATGGACAAAACAATCATCCTGTTTGGCAATCCGAGGGTCAATGAAGTTATGAGTGCTACTAGAATCAATGAGTATGGTAAGAGGGATCTTATTGAAGTATCCCTTGACCCGCATTGTTTGTGGGGTGGTGACGCCGGTTACAGTATGGAGAGAGATCTCGGGTGGGTCATCCTGAGATGGGATGTCAACAGGCGGGTGTTGAATGTCGACCTAATCATCTACTGTATCTGTAGCTTCTTCACCAAGTTCTAAGGCAGGTGGAGAATCCACATCCAAGAGATAGAGCTTTTGTTGAACACATCTATGTCCCCGAGTGAATTTCTCATCACAATTATAGCAAAGCCCTTTTTCTCGGCGTGCCTGCATTTCTATTTCAGACAAATGCTTGATAAGAGTTGGTTGAGGAGCAGGCGTGATGGGAGGTCGTTGGGAACCCATATTTCTTAAGGGAACAAAGGTGGGTTTGGAGCGTTGTTGAGCTGCAATCTTGTCCTCGACCAGCTTAGCCAACCCTAGGACTTCCATCACTGTGTTGGGACAAAAAATTTTGACCTCTAAGCGGATTTCATCCTTGAGACCACTGATAAAACAACTCCTGTAGAATTCATCAGACAATCCTTCTGTGTGATTGGCCAATTTCTCAAATTCTGTCTGATACTCTCTCACTGTGTAAATTTGGTGAAGTTTAGTGAGTGCTCCTGTGAAATCATCAAAAGCACTAGGACCAAATCGTGGCAAAATGAGTTGGCAAAAATCTGTCCAGTTTGGCTAGGGATGAGCTTTGATGTACCAACGGTACCATTGAAGGCTTCCTATTCCAAATGAAAGGATGCAAGTGGAACTTTCTGGGCATCAGAAGTATTATGCAGACTGAAATATTGTTCTGCTCGATATATCCATCTAGTAGAATCAGTACCATTGAAGCGAGGAAAATCAAGCTTCGGCCCACAAAAATTACTGGAAGAAGAGAACCCGGTGGCTGCAAAATATTCTGGCTGTCTGGTATTGTTCATGGCTGAATGCTGAAGATGGAGGCTGAGAAAACTCCGAGGTGTTAGTGAAGGCCGTCCATTAGGATCTTAACATCCCACCACGCTCCACAGTCCAGACTCTGGGCTGGATGTGTGCCTGTACGGTGGTGTCCCCTTTGCGCCGTACGAGCCTCGGGCGAACACTGCAATGCCGACGTTGCCACCCGCTCTGTGACTTGAACCTAGGTGGAGGCTCTGATACCAAATGATACAAACCGTTACACCAAAACCCCGAGGTGTTAGTGAAGGCCGCCCACTAGGATCTTAACACTACAATTGTATATAAAGCTGGTAATATATTTCTCTATACATCACTTTCCATTTGACAACTATGTAAATATGTAGAGATTCATTCATTGTCTTTATCACTCATTCTGGGGCTGCTGGTACATCTCTTTCTTCAATCTACCACTTCCTCAATCATTCCATACCCAAGTGGACTCTTTGGAGAACAAACATTTTTTCTTGTACCTACCTCAAGAGATCTAAAAATTGTGAGGCATGATTTTGGAATTCTCGTAAGGTAATGTATATGTTTATTTGCACATAATTTAACTCGTTCTACAACTCATATGCATATGTTTGAAATTATACCATACTTCTAGTATAAGCTTTGACATGATCTTTTTAATTTAGAAAATAATAATAATGCACAAAAACAAGCACATAAGAGGAACACATATTTTTACCCTAGAAACCCTATATACGGAAAAAAATACCAATTAGATATCTATTAGTCTCAACATTGGCCACTTTAGGAATATTACAATGGAGTTAATCAATCCTTTAAATAGGATTAATCACATGCTAAAACCATGGGAAAATACCATGGGTTACCCAAAACCATGGGCCCATGAACCACTAAAAGTAAACCCATTATTGACTAAATCAAGGTTATCTTTAATCACTTGATAACCAAGGAAATATTAAACTAACATTCACCCATTTAAACTTGACTTGGGGTAAGAACCAACCCCCTCAAAGTTTTTATCAAGGTATCAAGAATAACTACATGCCCTCCTCTTTAGTTCGCCTAAATCTACATTAGAATTTACATAGGTGACCCACCAACCTAGGGGCGCACATGCCTAAATATGTATTACAATTGTATGCCCATTTACATTGTAATTATTTCCAAATCCATAAAAAATGCTTACAAGAGCATGTGATGCAAGAAACATCCACGTGCTTCTTCACCGGCATCCATCTCTACTATAGTGAATTGAATCAACCACTCCATCACTGGGTACTTCATCCATTATATTCTATGTGCTTCTTCACCAATGATGCAAATACTCCATAGACTTATCTAGCATTAGAATCCTATCCAGCCTCATGAGGAGTCCAAGCTAATCTTGCTCTGATACCACTTGTTAGGAATAATAATAATGCACAAAAGGAAGCACATAAGAGGAACAAGTAGTTTTTCCCTAGAAACCCTATATAGGAAAAACCAACTCCAATTAGATATCTATTAGTCTTGGCTATCACCAACATCGATCACTTTAGGAATCTTATAATGGAAGATTATGTATTTGTACCGTGTAAAGCTTTAGAAGTGATCGATGCATTTCAGATGGACTCTCCACCCATCTTCAGGATCATAGGAAGCTATAGCATGATCCCTTCTAAAGCTTTACACAGTGCAAATCCATAATCTTGCACACAATGATTGAACACCATGGAAACATTCATGCACAAAATCTTACAATGGAGTTACTCAAGCCCTTAAATAAGCTTCCTCATATTCTAAAACCATGGGTTACCCAAAAACCATGGTCCCGTAAATATAATGTCCCAAATTAAATAATTTTTAGATAAATAATTAAGTTGGCCTATCCAATTCTTAAGGGTTATGTGGGAAAATTAAAATATTGATATTTAACCCCAAGGCCTATAGTTTCTCATGGAAATTTAAAATTGATGATGGAAAATAGGCCAATAAATTATGGAAAAATCATTAATTTCTCCAAAACGAAGTAGCATGGGGTCCTAGTTGGACTTGGGGGCACATAAGTGGATATGTGGGGTCCAAATGAGGGAATATTCCTCCCTTACACATGGTACCATCCTCAAATACGAATTTGGAAGGATAAGTAACTCCCATGGGGGAGGTGAAGAGTAATGTGGCTATTTTTAGTCAATGACAGATTCTATGACAACCTATGACATATATGACAAGTTATGACAAGAATAAGGTCCTATTACAACTTATTCCAACTTATGACAACCTATGACATGTTGCAAGTCCTAAATTTAGCCAAGGAGGGCACTAGAGGAGAAGGGTGGGCCTACATGCTAATGTAACTTCCCCAAAATCAAACTAAGCCTCTCAAATTCGAATTTACAAGGTAGATGGAGTTATTGTTTGGCCAAATAAAATTAGAGAGGAATTAAATGGGTCCCAATGTTTCATTCTCTCATAAAAATAACATTTATTAATATTTTATTAAATATTTGTGAGAGAATCCTAGAATGAGGGGGAAATGCTCCATGCAGATTTATAAAAGGGATGAAGACACAAGTGAAATAATTTTTGGATCATTGTTGTTGTTTTGTACTCTTGGAGAGCTTAGCTTGTCCATTGCACGGTGGGTGTTTACCTTCCCTTTCATTGATCTAGTTTCGGTGGTGAAAGATTCCACCCAAGCTAGTAGAGAGGAGGAGATCATCCAGATCTTTTCATTGTGCTTCATTGTAGCTGATTATTGAGGGGAGAAATCACTTTCAGATTTATATACAGATATTTATTTCAGGTTATATGTTCATATATAGTAGTGGGGTCAAATTCCTATCATTTGGAGTTTCTTTCTATTGATTTAGAGCTTGGAACGGTGTTGGTGGGACGAAATGGAGGTTCTGGTTTCAATAATTATGAGAATTTATGGTATGTGAGACCTATTAAATTGCATTCATAACATCATTTCCAGTGGGAAACACTTTTTTGTTCACTCAAAAAGGTTTATGTATGCCCAATATATCATCATTTTACTAAATCTACTCTATTCGAGATCTCTTCTGGTGGAGGGGCGCACCACTACTTTGCTATCTATATATTTATTGGATTTAGAGATTTTGTAAGAGCCATATATTGTTTTAATTAGTCTATTTACTATCTCCATACATTCACAATAAATATTTACAAATATTTTCATCATATGGTGTTCAATGTTAAAGCTTATGGGCGATTTATGTGCAAATCTGCTAGTATGGTTAAGCAATTTTCATATCAGCTCCATAAAGTATGGTATTAAGTTATTTTATTTGATTTGGTAGTTTCATGGTAGAATTGGATCTGTTTGGGAAGATTTGGGATGATTGGGAAGTGTTTGGGTCAAGTTGAAAAACTAGCATTCCAATGTGGGGGATATCGAGCTAGTTTCTCACTAGTCTTGAGAGGTTGTCTTTCATACTTTGGAAGTTCTATGGAGTCTATAAGTGGGTCAGATAGATTAATTTGAGTCTATTTGAGTCCATTAAATTTATATTGGGAGAATTCAAGTTTCTCTGGTAGTTTTTAGGAAGAGTTGGAAATCTCATGTTCAGTTTGGCCAAAATTGAACTAGTGTTCCTAGTTTCTTTCTAGCTTCCAATTTTATATCAGATCTGATTTGGGAAACATATTAGTGGAATATAAACACTTTGATGAGCTGCAAACCTTTAATGGACATCATAAATATACATACACTCCACTATTGTTGAACGAGGGAATCTCATAAGCTTTCATAAGCCACTGCTTGGGAAAAAGTTGAAAATCAACATAATTAAAGTTGGAACCTTGGAGATAATATTCCTAATTTCTGATTGGGAAATTCACAGTGGTATTAGACCATGGTCCTTGCACCTATGAATTAATATCATCCATTGAAGAAGAATTTGCAGCCATGTCTTACTATTATGATGACTCCTATGAGTACAATTCTTATGAGCAGTATGAATATGATTGTGAGCAATATGAACAAGAATGTGAAGGGTATGAGGAAGAGGTGCCATCATGCATCACTTCTTAAAATTTCATAAGAAATGAGGCTTATTATTATGATATTGTGTATGATGAATATGAATGTGTCATACCACCAAAGGCAAATCCTATGAATCAATTAGAAATATTGAGAGAAACATGTAAAAATTTGCCTCAACAATATCAAGCATATATTGCTTTGATGGGAAAGACAAATACGACCATTATTTTTGAAGACTTTGTTGATTGGGTGTTGGGATATAGGCCCAAGAATTAAGATGTGGAGTTAGTGAATAAAGGTCTATGCCCTTCTTTCAAAATACCTTGGAGAGAAAATCATATATGTTTGAGTGAAAAGGAGGAGACCCATGAGCCACCTAGTTTTGTGTGTGGTGAAGAAAAATAAGAATCACATGAAGAGGATCGAAAGTCACTCCCAAGTGACTTTGAAAAATATGAAGAAACATCACATGAGAATGAACAATATTCCATTGAAACTACTGAATATCGTTCCGAGATACATCCTACTTTGGACATGGATCAAAGATAATCTATTGATGTATGCTTGAACTGTGAAGGAGTACCTATTGATGGTTGCTCACACCTCTATGATGGTGACATAGAGATCACTTTTGAAGGTGTTGCTACAAGCCATAGTTCCATTGAACATGGATATGGAGACCTTGTAGAAGTTGAAGAAGAACCATGATCAACTTCCCCATCACCACTTGAGATTCATGAAGTTGGTCCAAGCAAAAAGGAAGAAGAAGAGGAGGTTCATTTGCAAGATATTCTATTTGTACTTGTCTATTGTATTATTGTATTCCTCCTACGGGAGATGTCATTGATGTAATTAATAATGTAAGAGTCATTGAAAGAGTTAATGTAAACCCTAGGTCTTGTGTCAGCCTAGAAGAACCCATAAAATATTATTATATTATGGATTTGAGAGGTCGGCCCAGTCAGTTAGGAGAAGTCATCCCAGCTGGGGAAAAGTCACCCCAACGAAAGAATATAAATAGAGGAGAAGTATCTCATTTGTATTAACTCAAATCACTCTCACAAGTTCGCATAGGAGAGAGAGAGAAGTTCACACAAGTGGAGTAGTAGATGATTTTGTCTTGGGGTTTATCTTTGTACTTTGTGAATTCTCTATTGAGGAAGATTTTGTCGAGGATTTCTCCCTTGTGGTTTCCCCGAGAGAAATATTGTGTTCATTGTGTTTTTACTGTGCTTTTATTTCTTTCACTGATAGATTGTTTAATGTTATATACTAAACAAGTAAAAAATTACACGGTATCAGAGCAGGCCTGAAAGAAAACATTGTGCAACCTCCGCAACTGCAGAAACTAGGAATTCTTGTTCTGGGAGATCCCTCCATAAATCATATGAAAAAGAGGGTGCATCTAACTTGCCTCACTAGGGAGCATCTTTCTATTGAAGTAGATTTCAATTCTGAGAATTTTTATTTTTGGGTCCCCCACTACAACCTGGGAGAACTAGGGCATCAAGATTTTGGATCATCTGCTCATAGAATTGGGAGGAGGAGTACTTTTCTCAACTTTCCTTGAGGAGGAAAATTTTCTCATCCAATCAGTTTTCCAAAATCCCGAAGTTGGAAAATTAGGGTTTTTATGACAAACCCTAGGTCAATGTAGAAGCAATTTTTAGAAGGAAAAATTTTCTGGTAAGTCTCATATCTATTCTATTTCATTTGAGGTTCTCATATTATCAATATGACAAGCAATACTAAGCTTGATGAGAAGCTTGACGGAGCTGAGAAATTCAGGGCATGGAAGTATAGAGTCATGCTCATCCTTGAAGAACATGAACTAAAAGACTTTATAAAGGAAGGACTTACAGAACCAGAGGGAGATGAAGCCAAAGCAAGGCATAAGAAGAATATGGTCAAGAAAAAGAGGACAATTGCAGATTCTATCAAAGATTACTTTATCCCTCAAGTGTCTTCAAAGAAGACCCCAAAAGAAATGTTCGATGCCCCGACCAAGTTGTTTGAAGGAAAGAACATCAATTAGAAGATGAGCTTGAGAAATCAACTCAAGGGAGTGAAGATCTTGAAGTCTGAGTCCATGCACTCATACTTCTCTAGTGTGCCAAAAATAAAAGAACAACTAGAAGCTATTGGAGACATGGTAGAGGATGTTGAAGTTGTGATGACCACTTTGAATGGTCTCCGCAGATATTGGGAACCATTTGTCTGTGGTATTTTTGCTAGAAAGAAATTGATCCAGTTCAAACAACTATGGGAAGAGTGTGTACAAGAATAAGAGAGAATAGAGGTAAGGGAGGATAAACTAAATGACAATGAAGATCAAGCTTTGGAAACTCATGCCAAAGGTGGAAGGAAAAGGAAGAACGATGTACGTTCCTATGAGGACTCTCCAAGAAGATCTCAAAGACATCAAAAGAACAAGAAGTTCAAGAGAGACCTATCTTCAGTTTAATTTTACCCCTGTCACAAAACATGACACATTGCAAGATTTTGTCCACTCAAATATGGACATCATAAGAAGCAGAAGAAGATATTTTTTGCTCATGTAGCGGAAGATAGTGAATATGATGAAGAATAAAAAACATAGAAGATGAAGACTACAGTGAAGAATATGTTCTAATATCAACCCTCACTAGTTCAGTATCTCATGGAAGTGATAATTGGATAGTAGATAGTGAAGCTTCAAAACATATGACGGGATACAAATAATCCCTCTCACATCTCATACAGAAGGAATCTCCACACAAGGTAAATATTGGATATGTCTATCAATATCCCATCAAAGGAATGGGAGAAGCATATTACAAATTGGACTCTGGAAAGTCTATGAACATGAAGGATGTACTCACAATAGATTTTTCATCTTCTGTTTTAAGGAACTGTTTCTTAGAAATTGAGCCGGGTAATTATCAATTAGAAAATGTGAGCCATGAATAAGATGAACAGTCCAATCTCCTTAAATTTTCTCGGACTGATGATATTGACTGTAACATAGTTAGTTTAGTTGCTGACTTAGATAGTAAAGACATTAACTTAGTTAGATTTGAGAATGTTTTTTGGGTTCTATACTTTGATGGTTCCAAAACTCAAGAAGGATCCAGAGTTGGTTGTGTTCTAGTTGATCCTGAAAACAACAAATATTTATTGTCTTGAAGATTAGAGTTCGATTGTACTAACAATAATGCTGAATATGAATCTTGTGAAAATCCTCATAGTAGATCTAAGAGATGATGTATACCTCACAAGAGAATAATTACAATTAAGCAGGGAAATAGAAGAAGAGTGGTCAATGCAGTATAATGAGCAACAAAATAATAATACAGTAAAACTCAGATAGAAGCAAAAATACTTCACACACACTAATTAATTAATCACAATATGGACAAATAAATAGTACAATGTATGCGGATTCGAATGCCTAAGGTGGCAATTCGAATTAGCCTTCATGGAGTGATCAAAAGATGACTGGAGTGTCATCGGAGCACAACTAGAAGTCTATCTCATCATCAATGGAGTCATCAATGCTCAAGTAACTATCAACCAGAAGTCAAATTGAGTCTAACTAAGTGTGGTAGGTGTAACTGAGTGCAACTGGAACTAATTGAATGAAGGAGGCTCAGTGGAGGGCGCATGAGGAGCTAACTGAAGTCAGCATGGGCAGTCAAGTCTCACTGGAGGTCCATCGGAGTGATACAATCAGTTGAGAGTCAGTCTAGCCTTATATCAGGGGGAGAATTGAAGATAATTGAAGATAACTGAATGGTAGGTAAGGAAGGGCGCCTTTCTCATGCAGTAAGTGAAAGGAGGGTGTACTAAGCTCTAGGAGGACTGAAACTGAGTGGAAGGAAGCTACGGGGGCTAGCTAACTAAGGGCTAGATGATGGGACTGATGACTGGGATGCATGAAAACCCTAAATAATGCATGCAAACCCTAAAAGTGCATACATGACTGAAAATGCAAATAATGAAAATGCTGCTAGGACTAGGATGGAGTATACGAATATCCTAACACCCCCCCTTAATCCATCCTAGGCCCTAGTAACTAAGACCAAAGTTCACCCAATACAATGAATAATAACAATCAACAGACAGAGGAAATGGGGAAAACCTCATGGGAAAAATACCCCCCCTCAAAATAGACTATAAGGAACACACAAAAATAAATGCTCTAAAATCAAGCAGGTGTGATGCTTGGTCATATGTCTGGAGCTATCTTCTTCTTGGGAAGAAGTGGATCATGCTCAGAAAGCATGTGCTTGTACTTGGTCTTCAAATTGAATGTGCTGAGAACAAATCCAAAAGTATGAGGATGATCCTTGAACCTGTGATTTGAATCAGCTGAGGTAGGATAAAAACATGAATGTGTGGATAGTCCTTTGTCTTCTCCTTCGAACCATAATGGGTGAGATTATGCCAAAAATAACCATCATATGATTGCTTGAAATCCAAATCAGATTTAAGACTTGAAGAATAGTTTCTTGAGATCTCCTTTGAATCAGCAGGGGTGAGATCAAAACCATCATATGCATGAGAAATTATCCCAAGTAGTAATTGCTTAGAATCCAAATTATATACAAGACTTGAATCATGGTTTCTTGAGATCTCCTTTGAACCATAAGATGTGAGATCAAAACTAGTAAATGCATAAGAATTTATCCCAAGCGAATGGCAATGGTTTCTTGAGATCTCCTTTGAATTAGCAGGGGTGAGATAGAAACCATGGTCTTCAATAACCTTCTGAAAACATGAAATAATGATCATATAGTAGTAAATAAGAGGTGATTGATCAGGGAGAATGAATGCATTACCTCCAATGGATGATTTTACCTCCGAAACATTCATGTGATCACGATGCAAACAAACAAAATCTGGTGCAAGAGAGGATTTAGAACCTTTTGCAATTTCTAGAGTGTGAGCTGGCACAAAATTTGAAATAGAAGAAATTTGGAGCATGAGTGTAGAATCTGCAAGTTCTTCTTCTTTGTGGACAACTTCAATATGAGATATGTTTGATACTGGTTCATGATCAATGAGATCATCAAGGAGGGAGAATGCATCACTTTGCTTGCTCTTGAAAGGGTTTGGACCAATCCCTTCAGTCTGCTTGCCAAAATTTTCATCCAGGTGGGCCCATAGCTCTTTTGGAGATTCAACATCAATGTATTGGTATATCATGTATTTAGGAAAACCAAACATCATTGTTGCATAAACTATGTCACCTTTATTTAACCATTCAATCTCTTCTTCAGAGGATTCAAACTCTCTTTCAAAACAATGATCAAAGAGATCATTTTTCTTCAAATATGTAATCATTTTCGGTTTCCATTCATCATAGTAGAATGGAGAAACAAGATCATAGTTGAATGGAGGAAGAGGAGGGATTTATTCTAAATACATGGAAGCTGTAGAAGACCTGCAAAAAAAATAGATAATATCTGCAATTGCTACTGCTGCAAAAATGCAGAAGCTGTTGCAACTATCGCACTTGAAATCTTGATAATAACCTGCAAAAAATCTCAAGAATGGAGATAACTAATAATCTCAACATGCTCTGATACCATGTGAAAATCCTCACAGCAGATCTAAGAGATGATGTATACCTCACAAGAGAATAATTATGATTAAGCAGGAAAATAGAAGAAGAGTGGTCAATGCAGTATATGTTAAATTTTCAGAATTTACTTCAATCTGATCTAGGATCTTAACTGAGAGAACAACATGTACAACAAATCTACATCATATCAATCATGGACACAATAATGCAAGCACACAAGAGACACAGAGTTTACTTGGGGAAAACCATAAAGGTGAAAAACCCCAATAACTTCCTCAGAGATAGATAGAGCAATGATACAACCAGAATACAAGAGATAGTCTTCTCCTAGCAGCAGAGCCTCCTCCTCCACAAGTGTGCCACTCTCCCAAGTGTGAGTGAGAGAATAGAATGTGTAAAATGAGAGAGACACACTCTCTATTTATACACTAACTTGATTGAACTTTACTCAACTAGGCCGGTCTCAACTTAACCACTTAACATAATGCTGACTGGTCCAACCCCCACTAGGGTGGTCTAATAACCCTTTGACCCACATGGACGACCCCCAATAGGGTGGTCTAATAACCCTTTGACCCACATGACTTATACAGGGCCGACCCCAATAAGGTGGGCTAATAACCCATCAAGTATAAGTTACGACACTTACAATATAAATGACGACACTTCCGTCTAGAGGAATAATAACATCTCTATAGGAATACAATATACATATATGTGAAATACATTCCGAAGTTACATATACATCAACAGTATACTGAGCAACAAAATAATAATACAGTAGAACTTGGATAGAAGCAAATATACTTCACACACACTAATTAATTAATCACAATATGGAAAAATAAATAGTACAATGCATGCAGATTCGAATGCCTAAGGTGGATTTTCGAATTAGCCTTCATGGAGTGATCAAAATATCACTGGAGTTTCATCGGAGCATAACTAAAAGTCTATCTCATCATCAGTGGAGTCATCAATGCTCAAGTAACTGTCAACCATCAGTCAAACTGAGTCTAACTGGAACTAATTGAATGAAGGAGGCTCAATGGAGGGTGCATGAGGAGCTAACTGAAGTCAAAATGGGATGTCAAGTCTCACTGGAGGTCCATCAGAGTGATACAGTCAGTTGAGAGTCAGTCTAGCCTAAAATCAAGGAGAGAACTGAAGATAACTGAATGGTAGGTAAGGAAGGGAGCCTTTCTCATGCAGTAGGTGAAAGGAGGGCGCAATAAGCTTTAGGAGGGATGGAACTGAGTGGAAGGAAGCTCCCGGGGCTATCTAACTGAGGGCTAGGTGTTGGGATTGATGATTGGGATGCATGCAAACCCTAAATAATGCATGCAAACCCTAAAAGTGCATTCATGACTGAAAATCCAAATAATGAAAATGCCACTAGGACTAGGATGGAGTATAGGAATATCCTAACACCCCCCCTTAATCCATCCTGGGCCATGGTAAGTAAGACCAAAGGTCACCCAATACAATGAATAATAACAGTCAATAAACCGAGGAAATGGGGAAAGCCTCATGGGAAAAATACCCCCCCTCAAAATAGACTGTAAGGCACACACAAAAATAAATGCTCCAAACTCAAGCAATTGTGATGCTTGGTCATATGTCTGGTGGTATCTTCTTCTTGGAAAGAAGTGGATCATACTCAAAAAGCATGTGCTTGTACTTTCTCTTCAGATCGAATGTGATGAGAACAAATCCAAAAGTATGAGGATGATCCTTGAACCTGTGATTCGAATCAACAGAGGTAGGATAAAAAACATGAATGTGCAAATAGTCTTTTGTCTTCTCCTTCGAACCATCATGGGTGATATTATGCCAAAAGGAACCATCATATGATTGCTTGAAATCCAAATCAGATTTAAGACTTGAATAATAGTTTCTGGAGATCTCCTTTGAACCAGCAAGGGTGAGATCAAAACCATCACATGCATGAGAAATTATCCCAGGTAGTAATTGCTTAGAATCCAAATTAGATCCAAGACTTGAATCATGGTTTCTTGAGATCTCCTTTGAACCATAAGAGGTGAGATCAAAACCAGTAATTGCATGAGAATTTATCCCAAGCAAATGGCAATGGTTTCTTGAGATCTCCTTTGAGCCAGCAGGGGTGAGATCAAAACCATGGTCTTCAATAACCTTCTGAAAGCATGAAATAATGATCATATAGTAGTAAATAAGAGGTGATTGATCAGGGACAACGAATGCATTACCTCCAATGCCTGATTTTACCTCCGAAAAATTCATGTGATCATGATGCAAACCAACAAACTATGGTGCAAGAGAGGATTTAGAACCTTCTGCAATTTCTAGAGTGTGAGCTGGCACATAATATGAAATAGAATAAATTTGGAGCATGAGTGTAGAATCTGCAAGTTCTTCTTCTTTGTGAACAACTTCAATATGAGATATGTTTGATACTGGTTCATGATCAATGAGATCATCAAGGAGGGCGAATGCATCACTTTGCTTTCTCTTGAAAGGGTTTGGACCAATCCCTTCATTCTGATTGCCAAAATTTTCATCCAGGTGGGCCCATAGCTCTTTTGGAGATTCAACATCAATGTATTGGTATATCATGTATTCAAGCAAAGCAAACATCATTGTTGCATAAACTCTGTCACCTTTATTTAACCAGTCAATCTCTTCTTCAAAGGATTCGAACTCTCTTTCAAAACAATGATTAAAGAGATCATTTTTCTTCAAATATGCTATCATTTTCTGTTTCCATTCATCATAGTTGAATGGAGGAAGAGGAGGGATTTCTTCTGAATACATGGAATCTGTAGAAGACCTTCAAAAACAATAGATAATATCTGCAACTGCTAATGCTACAAAAATGCAGAAACTGCTGACACTGCTGCACTCGAAATCTTGATAATAACCTACAAAAAACTCTCAGGAATGGAGATAAACAATACTCTCAACATGCTCCGATACAATGTAAAAATCCTCACAACAGATCTAAGAGATGATGTATACCTCACAAGAGAATAATTATGATTAAGCAAGAAAATAGAAGAAGAGTGGTTAATACAGTATAAAGAGCAACAAAATAATAATACAGTACAACTCGGATATAAGCGAAAATACTTAACACACACTAATTAATTAATCACAATATGGACAAATAAATATACAATGCATGAGGATTCGAATGCCTAAGGTGGAAATTCGAATTAGCCTTTATGGAGTGATAAAAAGATCTCTGGAGTGTCATCGAAGCACAACTAGAAGTCTATCTCATCATCAATGCTCAAGTAACTGTCAACCATCAATCAAACTGAGTCTAACTGAGTGTGGTAGGTGTAACTAAGTGTAATTGGAACTAATTGAATGAAGGAGGCTCAGTGGAGGGTGCATGAGGAGCTAACTGAAGTCAGAATGGGCAGTCAAGTCTCACTGGAGGTCCATCGGAGTGATACAGTCAATTGAGAGTCAGTCTAGCCTTAAATCAAGGAGAGAACCGAAGATAACTGAAGATGACTGAATGGTAGGTAAGGAAGGGTGCCTTTCTCATGCAGTAGGTGAAAGGAGGGCACACTAAGCTCTACGAGGGATAAAACTGAGTGGAAGGAAGCTCCGCGGGATAGCTAACTGAGGGCTAGGTGCTGGGACCGATGACTGGGAGACATGCAAATGCATGAAAACCCTAAAAGTGCATGCATGACTTAAAATGAAAATTATGAAAATGCTGCTAGGACTAGGATGGAGTATAGGAATATCCTAACACCCCCCCTTAATCCATCCTGGGCCCTGGTAACTAAGACCAAAGGTCACCCAATACAATGAATAATAACAATAAATAAACTGAGGAAATGGGGAAAACCTCATGGGTAAAATACCCCCCCTCAAAATAGATTGTAAGGCACACACAAAAATAAATGCTACAAACTCAAGCAGGTGTGATGCTTGGTCATATGTCTAGAGGTATCTTCTTCTTGGAAAGAAGTGGATCATGCTCAGAAAGTATGTGCTTGTACTTTCTCTTCAGATCGAATGTGATGAGAACAAATCCAAAAGTATGAGTATGATCCTTGTACTTGTGATTCAAATCAGTTGAGGTAGGATCAAAAACATGAATGTTCAGATAGTCTTTTGTCTTCTCCTTCGAACGATCATGGGTGAGATTATGCAAAAAAGAACCATCATATGATTGCTTGAAATCCAAATCAGATTTAAGACTTGAAGAATAGTTTCTTGAGATCTCCTTTGAACCAAAAGGGGTGAGATCAAAACCATCATATGCATGAGAAATTATCCCAAGTAGTAATTGCTTAGAATCCAAATTAGATCCAAGACTTGAATCATGATTTCTTGAGATCTCCTTTGAACCATAAGAGGTGAGATCAAAACCAGTAAATGAATGAGAATTTATCCCAAGCGAATGGCAATGGTTTCTTGAGATCTCCTTTGAACCAACAGGGGTGAGATCAAAACCATGGTCTTCAATAACCTTCTGAAAGCATGAAATAATGATCATATAGTAGTAAATAAGAGGTGATTGACCAGGGAGAGCGAATGCATTACCTCCAATGGCTGATTTTACCTCCGAAACATTCATGTGATCATGATGCATACCAACAAACTCTGGTGCAAGACAGGATTTAGGACCTTCTGCAATTTCTAGAGTGTGAGTTAGCACAAAATTTGAAATAGAAGAAATTTGGAGCATGAGTGCAGAATCTGCAAGTTCTTCTTCTTCGTGGACAACTTCAATATGAGATATGTTTGATACTGGTTCATGATCAATGAGATCATCAAGGAGTGCGAATGCATCACTTTGCTTGCTCTCGAAAGGGTTTGGACCAATGCCTTTATTCTGCTTGCCAAAATTTTCATCCAGGTGAGCCCATAGCTCTTTTGGAGATTCAACATCAATGTATTGGTATATCATGTATTCAGGAAAAGCAAACATCATTGTTGCATAAAATTTGTCACCTTTATTTAACCAGTCAATCTCTTCTTCAGAGTATTCGAACTCTCTTTCAAAACAATGATCAAATAGATCCTTTTTCTTCAAATATGCTATCATTTTCGATTTGTATTCATCATAGTTGAATGGAGAAAGAAGATCATAGTTGAATGGAGAAAGAGGAGGAATTTATTCTGAATACATGGAAGCTGTAGAAGATCTGAAAAAATGATAGATAATATCTGCAATTGCTGCTGCTGCAAAAATACAGAAACTGCTGCACTCAAAATCTTGATAATAACCTGCAAAAAACTCTCAGCAATGGAGACAAACAATACTCTCAACATGCTCTGATACCATGTGAAAATCCTCACAGCAGATCTAAGAGATGATGTATACCTCACAAGAGCATAATTATGATTAAGCGGGAAAATAGAAGAGGAGTGGTCAATGCAGTATAATGAGCAACAAAATAATAATACAGTAGAACTCGGATAGAAGCAAAAATACTTCACACACACTAATTAATTAATCACAATATGGACAAATAAATAGTACAATGCATGAGGATTCCAATGCCTAAGGTAGAAATTTGAATTAGCCTTCATGGAGTGATCAAAAGATCACTGGAGTGTCTTCGGAGCACAACTAGAAGTCTATCTCATCATCAGTGGAGTCATCAATGCTCAAGTAACTGTCAACCATCAGTCAAAATGAGTCTAACTAAGTGTGGTAGGTGTAACTAAGTGTAACTGGAACTAATTGAATGAAGGAGGCTCAGTGGAGGGAGCATGAGGAGCTAACTGAAGTTAGAATGGGTAGTCAAGTCTCACTGGAGGTCCATCAGAGTGATACAGTCAGTTGAGAGTCAATCTAGCCTTAAATCAAGGGGAGAACTGAAGATAACTGAATGGTAGGTAAGGAAGGGCGCCTTTCTCATGCAGTAGGTGAAATGAGGGCACACTAATCTCTAGTAGGGATGAAAATGAGTGGAAGGAAGCTTCGAGGGCTAGCAAAGTGAGGGCTAGGTGCTGGGATTGATGACTGGGATGCATGCAAACCCTAAAAGTGCATGCAAACCCTAAAAGTGCATGCATGAATGAAAATGCAAATAATAAAAATGATTCTAGGACTAGGATGGAGTATAGGAATATCCTAACACCCCCCCTTAATCCATCCTGGGCCCTGGTAACTAAGACCAAAGGTCACCCAATACAATGAATAATAACAGTCAATAAACCGAGGAATTGGGGAAAACCTCATGGGAAAAATACCCCCCCTAAAAATAGACTGTAAGGAACACACAAAAATAAATGCTCCAAACTCAAGCAGGTGTGATGCTTGGTCATATGTCTGGAGGTATATTCTTCTTGGGAAGAAGTGGATCATGCTTAGAAAGCATGTGCTTGTACTTTCTCTTCAGATCGAATGTGATGAGAAAAAATACAAAAGTATGAGGATGATCCTTGAACCTGTGATTCAAATCAGCTGAGGTAGGATAAAAAACATGAATGTGCAGATAGTCTTTTGTCTTCTCCTTTTTACCATCATGGGTGAGATTATGCCAAAAAGAACCATCATATGATTGCTTGAAATCCAAATCAGATTTAAGACTTGAAGAATAGTTTCTTGAGATCTCCTTTGAACTAGCAGGGTTTAGATCGAAACCATCATATGCATGAGAAATTATCCCAAGTAGTAATTGCTTAGAATCCAAATTAGATCCAAGACTTGAATCATGGTTTCTTGAGATCTCCTTTGAACCATAAGATGTGAGATCAAAACCAGTAAATGAATGAGAATTTATCCCAAGTGAATGGCAATGGTTTCTTGAGATCTCCTTTGAACCAACAGGGGTGAGATCAAAACCATGGTCTTCAATAACCTTCTGAAAGCATAAAATAAAGATCATATAGTAGTAAATAAGAGGTGATTGATCAGGGAGAGCGAATGCATTACCTCCAATGGCTGATTTTACCTCCGAAACATTCATGTGATCATGATGTAAACCAACAAACTGGTGCAAGAGAGGATTTGGACCTTCTGCAATTTCTAGAGTGTGAGCTGGCACATAATTTGAAATAGAAGAAATTTGGAGCATGAGTGTAGAATCTGCAAGTTCTTCTTCTTTGTGGACAACTTCAATATGAGATATGTTTGATACCAGTTCATGATCAATGAGATCATCAAGGAGGGCGAATGCATCACTTTGATTGCTCTTGAAAGGGTTTGGACCAATACCTTCATTCTGCTTTCCAAAATTTTCATCTAGGTGGGCCCATAGCTCTTTTGGAGATTCAACATCAATGTATTGGTATATCATGTATTCAGGAAAAGCAAACAACATTGTTGCATAAACTCTATCACCTTTATTTAACCATTCAATCTCTTCTTTAGAGGATTCAAACTCTCTTTCAAAACAATGATCAAAGAGAGCATTTTTCTACAAATATGCTATCATTTTCGATTTCCATTCATCATAGTTGAATGGAGAAAGAAGATCATAGTTGAATGGAGGAAGAGGAGGGATTTCTTCTAAATACATGGAAGTTGTGGAAGACTTGGAAAAATAATAGATAATATCTGCAACTGCTACTGCTGCAAAAATGCAGAAACTATTGCAACTGCTGCACTCGAAATCTTGATAATAACCTGCAAAAAACTCTCAGGAATGGAGATAAACAATACTCTTAACATGCTTTGATACCATGTGAAAATCCTCACAGCAGATCTAAGAGATGATGTATACCTCACAAGAGAATAATTATGATTAAGAAGGAAAATAGAAGAAGAGTGGTCAATGCAGTATAATGAGCAACAGAATAATAATACAGTAGAACTCGAATAGAAGCAAAAATACTTCACACACACTAATTAATTAATCACAATATGGACAAATAAATAGTACAATCCATGAGGATTTGAATGCCTAAGGTGGCAATTCAAATTAGCCTTCATGGAGTGATACAAAGATGACTGGAGTGTCATCAGAGCACAACTAGAAGTCTATCTCATCATCAGTGGAGTCATCACTGCGGTTCGATAAGCCCACAAAGCAGGATATAACATGATATGCCAATTGGTCTTGCTCTGTTGGATGGTACGTTGGAGAATGGTCTTCAAAGAATTATTTACTGCTTCAACCTGACCATTCGCTTGAGGATAGTAGGAAGATGAGTGTTCTTGACAAAACCCAAGCTTGAGAGACAAATCCTCCATCATCTTGTTTTAAAGTGACTGCCATGGTCAGTGACAATCTCTTTCGGGATACCGAACCAAGTGATAATCTGGTTGAACACGAAATGGGCTGCAGTAGCACCGTCGGCTTTTACAATAGGCATGGCCTCAGCCATTTGGAAAAATAATCCACGGCCACAATAATATCATGATGCCCCCCAGCCGAAGCTGGTTTGCAATCCATGAAATCTACCCCCCACTTCGTGAAGGGACCGACAGTGATGACTAGATGGAGGGGCGCTGGATGTGAGTGTACGTTCCGAGAAAACACCTGGCAAGGGTGACATCTCTTCACAACGTTAATACAATCTTTAAAGATGGTAGGCCAAAAATAACCAGCTCGCATGATACGCTAGGCTGTAGCAAGCCCGGATAAGTGACCTCCACACGCCCCCGCATGGCAATCATTAAGTACCCGTTCCGCTTCTTCGTGATTCAAACAACAATGGAGAATGGAATCCTTTCCTCGGCGATACAAAGTGTCACCGTCGCTCGTCTCGTGAATAATGCGGAGGAAACTTCAAAGTTTGGAGATATCTAACGACATCCCCATACCAAGGGTCCTCGGACGAGGTAAGGAATAGGTGTTCATCCACAAAGGAATCTTCATGAATGACATCCTCATCAAGCCGTGGAAGGTCCGACATAAGTTCAGCGAACACCAATGATTTCATCGATTTTGCATAAGCAAAATCGAGATCCAATTCCTGAAGGATCACAATCCATTTATTATACTTACCCCCAATAAGGCGTCGTGAAAGAACGAACTGAAACAGATTGATATGAACTACAACAGTGGTTATTCGAAGCAAAATATACTGCCATGACCGCTGGACTGCATGAACAGTCGCAAGTGCCAGCTTTTCTACATGGGTGTACCTTAGTTCAGCGTCTACTAAATTTTGACTAAGATAATAGATAACATGCTTGATGAGCGCATCATCTACTTGAACCAAGACCATGCCAATAGTCTCTTGAGACGCGGCCACATAAATAATGAAATCTCGTGTAAAGTCCGGCAGACTAAGCATGGGGGCCGATACCAAAGCTTTCTTAAGGGTGTCGAAAGACTACTGGGCTTGCTCATCCCAGATAAAAGGTGTGTCTTTCTTCAATAGGGATGCGAAACCTTTAGTAATACTAGCATAGTTAGCTATAAACCGACGAAGAAAAGTAGCTCTCCCTTGGAGGCTTTGAAGTTGTAACAAATTACGCAGAGGAGGCAACTGAAGTATTGCCTCAACTTTGAGAGGATCGACTCTAATACCCTCTTTCAAAACTATGAATACTAGAAGGCGACCAGTCCTAACAGCGAAGATGCATTTGTTTGGATTCAATCGAATTTTGTAGTGAATACATCGTTCGAGAATCATACGGAGGTGCTTGGGGTGGTCCACTCTCTTGCGAGAATGGCCAGCAAGATCATCCAAGAAAACTTCCATAATCATCTTAAGATCGTGAAAGGCATAGGTCATGGCTCGCTGAAAAGTAGCACCGATGTTTTTGAGACCGAAGGGCATTTTCCGGTATGCAAAGGTTCCCCATGGACAAATAAATGCTGTTTTATGTTGGTCCACGGGTTTGATTTGAATCTGATTATAACCTGAGAAGCCGTCCATGAATGAAAAAATCTCACTCCCCGCACAACCATCCAATATTTGATCAATGAATGGAGTGGGGAAATTGTCTTTCAGACATGCACAGTTCAAATCTCTAAAATCAGTGCATACACGGATCGTTCCCTGCTTCTTATCCATAGGAACGGGGTTTGACACCCATTCAGTAAGGGGAACGGGGTAGATGAAACCAGCTTTGAGCAGTTTCTCCACCTCTGCCCTAATAGCAGCTTCCTTCCTAGGGTTCACAGCACGTAAGCGTTGTCGAATCGATTTAGCATCAGGATACGTTCTAATCTCGTGTTCAACAATGCAGGGGTCTATTCCTGGTATCTCGTCATATGACCAGGCGAAAGCTTTCCGGAGTTTAGTAAACAAATCAATGTAAATAGCAATCTCCTCAGGAGTGCAATCGGAACCGATGTAAACATTCTCAATATTTCTGGGAGTGCGGGAGATGTTGATCGAAGTGGTTGGGGAAATATTGGCCATTTTTCCCTCCAAGAAAACATCATGCGACTGCAAAAGAGCCACAGGGTGACCAACCATCTCAGCTAGAGTAATCCTAAACTCCTCTTGCTAACGAGCTCGAGGTTGGGAAGGAAATAAGAGCGATGGTGCATATCTTCCCAAGGTCTCTCACTACCACACATGGCTTCGAGGATAGCTTCATCAGATGGAAAAGTATCATCGAGGCAATCGTGAGAGCAAGATGAGTTGACTGCCCAAACTGGCAGTGTAACGGGATATTCTTCAACTGTCTGGGGAGAAGAGAGATCCAGATCTGCAGTGGTTTGTTGGATGTGATCGTAAGTGAGCTCCACTACAAATAAGGGCATAGAAATCCCGATGTGCGAAATGTCTCTAGACATAGAATCCGCGGATGGAAAAATCCATGGATCATTACAATAGGAAGTCCGGAATGGCGTACTATTCGAAGGAGGAGGCGCACTGTCAGAAATGGTTACGACAAAATTCACAGGTGTAGAATGGTTAAAAGTTCCCATCAATGAAGGGTACATTCCAACACCTATGTTCCCAGTTGCCGGCTGAGAATAAGAAACTTGTAGGACTACAGATCCCGTAGATGCTGTTGAAGGAGTGCCAACATAATCCAGCTGATCGATCGCCACAATCTTGCCTTCATGGGGAAATCAAATAACTCGAAATAGAGTAGACGTGATAGCCTTCATAGTGTACATCCAGTTCCGACCCAGTAAAAGGTTATAGTCGATGGGCACATCAACCACTTCGACTTCAATAGGAACGCACTTACCTCCCAAGGAGACAACAAGGGAAGGGATAATTCCATGCGGCACAAAAGATCTACCATCGAATGCAGTGAGTGTAGTTCTAGACGGAAGTAAGGGAGGAGAGCCAGGAGATTTCCAACAAGTTAGTGACATTACTGACACAGAGGCACCTTCATCAACCATAGTATGTTTGACGAAGCTCTTAAGGAAAACCACCTGGATTTGAAAATCCACGTGGTAAGGTAAGCGAGGTTGGACATCAGCAGTATCAAACTTGATAACGCTAGGACTTCCCCCATCCTAAAATCCTAAGTCACTCAAAAGGGCATGCTTCTGAGAAGGACAAGCTTGCAAAACTTCAAGAGCCGACATGGCACACGGATTTTGGCCCAAATCTTCTATAATGGAGTAGTTCTGGGCGGCTCGAGCATTAGGATTATGCGTGGAGCGCTTGAGAACACCTTTCAGTATCCGTGGAATAATGGAAGGCTTCTCGATATGCAAGGAATTATGAGGAGGAGGGGGAGGCTCATTCCCCAAATTCAGTTGTGGTGCACCATAATCACATTGTCGAGTAGCAACACAAACCTCCGACTAAACCATATTCACACATCCATAACCACTAGTATTGGAAGAAGCTGTTGTCGTTTCATTAGTACCATAACCAGTGGTGGGAGCATGCAAAGCCATGTTTTAGTGATGAGGTAGGGGATCCTTCAACACAACTGGTCTCTGTGCCAAATGCTTCTATGCTTCTTCAATTCAAGGACATAAGTGAGTAAGATGGTCCTCCCCACAAAGCTTGCAAGGGAATTTCACCTTACGCCTAGGTTTACGATCCTCACCAGCATTACCGCCTTCCCGAGGAGGGTTGGCATTCTCTTTACGAGGAGTATTACGATTTCTATTTTTGTTACTTCCATTGTTTCCACCCCTACGATTGTTTCTCCCCTTTTTCTTACCACCAGTTTGCTGGTTACCCGACGATTTCATTGATTGCACATTGTGTACATCAGACGATGGAGTGGAAGTGGACAAGGTGTGAACCTGTCCGGGTGCAGACTGGTTTAGCGACAAATTTTGCATTTGATTAGCTACCAAGTCTATAGGGTGAGTGCATGCGGACCCCATGATGCCATCAGCATGTGGTCCAAGAACTGACGTAGGCTCATGTCTTGCTCTAAGTGCATCAGAAAAAATGTCATACAAAATGCCAGACTGAGAATAAAGAAGATCTAACTGCTGGACTTTCAAGATAGCTTGTTCCTCATTCATAATGTCGGACATCGAAACATCCTTAGCAATATATGGAATTAAAGACTTGAGGAACCATTCCAACAGGAAATCTGGAGGAATGTTCGCTTTCACTAATCTCTTCCGCCGATGCCACTCTTGAACGTGGTCAGAAATATGTGTGGCCTTATTCTGATGGAAGGTGGACAACAACTCAGTACCAATATCATAATGAATTGGTAACTGGAAATGGTCTAAGAAAACCAAAGCAATCTCGTTGAATCCCCTATAGGTTTTTTCAGGCAACTCCACATACCATTTCGCGGCTGCCCCCGTGAGGGTGCGTGTTAGGAACCCATGTCTTTACTTTGTTAGTATGTTGTTGTTGGATGCATATGCTTTGTAAGTCGTCCCGTAGTATTTGTTGATCAATAGTTTGTGTTATTGTTGTTGGCGCATATGCTTTGTAAGTCGCTCGTAGTATTGTTGATCCATAGTTTGTAGTGGCCCATGGTTTTGACCCATAGTATTGGAACCTAGACTTAGTATATAAGTGTGCGTTGAGACCTATGAAGGCACCGTGAAGTTATTTGTATTGAGCTCGCTCATAGGAGTTTGCCCCCTCGAAGTGGCCTGTGATCAATATAAAAGTGATTCTGAGTTTTGTCATTTCTACTATTTTGCATATTCGTATTAATTAATTGTTGCAGGTGCATCACATCTGGTATCAGAGCCTCCACCCAGGTTCAAGTCACAGAGCGGGTGGCAACGTCGGCATTGCAGTGTTCGCCCGAGGCTCGTATGGCGCAAAGGGGACACCACCGTACAAGCGCACATCCAACCCAGATTCTGGACTGCAGAGCGTGGTGGGATGTTAAGATCCTAGTGGGAGGCCTTCACTAACATCTCGAGGTTTTGGTGTAACGGTTCGTATCATTTGGTATCAGAGCACTTTCTTGGGCTCGCTGGGTGAAATTTCTGCCAATTTTTTTTTTTGCATCTGTTGCAGGTTCGGATTTGGGAATAATCCCTATCCGCTTAACTGTGGGAAGTACTTGGTCATAAGCCCTAAAACTCATTGTGAGGAGTACCACAGGAACCCCGAAGTAGCTGTCCCATTGAGAGGACCTACCAGTGAAAAGGGCAACGACCCCTACCTGATTGACTAGTTCCCACCCGTGAGGTAAACCAAGAGCTGTCGTTTGTGGCAAAGCAGTTATCAGTTTTACCTGAGCCATGGAGTGAGGGGTACTGCCCCAATACACAAGCCGTCAGACAACATTGGTGGCCGAGTGAAACCCCTGAACTGTTAGGAATTTACACATACCTGGGGTCCATATCTACTTTCAGCTGAACTATTTTCGATCACTACTGCACCGTTTCAGATCCATTTTGCAAGCCGTTCCAGATCCAACCATTTTCAATCCATTCGGTGCTGTTCCAGATACCTTGTTTTCACTCTGTTTCCCTTGAAATTTTTGGGGAACCCCTGCCATCCCATTCTGCATATTTCATTTCTGAGGACCCTATCCCCAATTCCCCTTCCCAAAGCCCGAAATCCCACATTTGTCTATTTTTAGGGTTTGCCATAACTTCCTTAGATTTCACCCAATCACCTTCAAATTTTACCACAGAGTTCCTTTCTGAATTCTACTTCTTGGTCCCCCTTTGCCAAATTTTCGCATTCTTTCACCCTGCTTCTGAAATCCTCATTTTTGCTTCCCTATCTAGTCGACAGTGTCCAACACCTACTCAAACCCCAGTTACCCTTCAGATTTTTTCCCAAGTCCAGATTTTCCCTTACTGAAGCAGTTTCTATTTTTGTTTTCCTACCCAGTTAAAAAAAAAAAAAAAAATCCTGGTTATGGTTGTCACTCGTGCAGGAGCAAAAACCATGGAAGAAGCACTTGCAGCCATCCAAGCCAAATTCCAGGATCTGGATGAAAAATTTCTCGGCCTCCATCTTGAACATTCAGCTATGAACAACAAACGGCAATCCGAGTCTTCATCAGACAATGGGTTCTCTTCTTCCAGCAATTTTCGTGGTCCAAAGCTTGATTTTCCTCGCTTCAATGGTACTGATCCAACTGGATGGATATATCATGCAGAATAGTATTTCAGTCTGCATAATACTTTTGATGTCATCAAAGTTCCGCTGGCATCCTTTCACTTAGAACAGGAAGCTCTTCAATGGTACCGTTGGTACATCAAGGCTCATCCAGAGCCCAAATGGTCAGACTTTTGCCAGCTCCTTTTGCAACGATTTGGTCCTAGTGCTTTTGATCACTTCATCGGAGCCCTCACTAAACTTCGCCAAGTTGGCACTGTGAGAGAGTATCAAACTGAATTTGAGAACCTAGCCAACCACAACGAAGGATTGTCTGATGAATTTTACCGAAGTTTTTTTATCAGTGGTCTAAAGGATGCCATCCGCTCTGAGGTCAAAATGTTCTGTCCCACCACAATGATGGAAGCCCTAGGGTTGGATAAGTTGGAAGAAGACAAGATTGCAGCCCAACAACGCTCCAAGCCCACTTTTGTTCCCTTCCAAAATATGGGTTCTCAGCGACCACCTATACCGTAGGCTCCTCGACCGACTCCTATCAAGCGTTTGTCTGAAACAAAGATGCAAGCACGCAGAGAAAAGGGGCTTTGCTATAATTGTGATGAGACATTCACTCGGGGACATAGATGTGTTCAGCAAAAGCTCTATCTCTTGGATGTGGAGTCTCCGCTTGCCTCTGAAATTGGTGACGAAGATCCAGAAACACTGGATGCTCCGGTCGACATTCAGGAACCGCCTATTGACCCTCCGTCTCAGGATGACCAGCCAGAGATATCTCTCCATGCTTTAGCTGGAATCACCACCCCCCAAACAATGTGGGTCAGGGGTTACTTCAAGAAGCTTCCTCTTACAATACTCATTCATTCTGGTAACACTCATAATTTCATTGACCCTCGGATCGCCAAACAAGCTGATTGTTTTATCCATCCTTGCTCCAACTTTGAAGTCATGGTTGCCAATGGGGGCACCTTACCTTGCAAAGGGAAGTGTCGAAATGTGCGTATCTCTATGGGAGATTATACCATGTGCTCTGACATGTTTTCCTTGCCCTTAGGCGGATGTGATGTGGTTTTGGGCGCTCAATGGCTACGCACACTTGGCCCTATCTTATGGGATTTTGCTGAACTTTGGATGCAGTTTTCCCTCAATGGACAAAAACACACATTCACAGAATTCCAACCACGTTCTCTCAGCATCATTAGTTCACATCGCATGGAAAAACTCCTCAAGAAGAATTCACATGGTGTCATCGCTCAGATCCATTCCATTCAGATGCAACCACCAGTGGTCTCCACTACTCCTTTGGATCTACAATAAATTCTTGATCGATATACAGGTGTCTTTGCTGAACTAGTGGGATTGCCACCTTCTAGGCCAGAAGACCATCATATTCAGCTCCTTCCTGGCAGCGTTCCTCCCAACATCAGGCCCTATCGCTACCCATTTCACCAAAAAACAGAGATTGAAATGCTCGTTCGGGACTTATTGAAGCAAGGTATTATTCGCCCAAGCACTAGTTCCTTTTCTTCTCCAGTTATTCTTGTCCACAAAAAAGATGGGTCATGGTGCCTCTGCATTGAATTCCGAGCACTTAATCACCTCACCATCAAGGATAAGTTTCCAATTCCTGTTGTTGATGAGCTTCTTGATGAGCTTCATGGGGCTCACTTTTTCTCCAAGTTGGATCTTCGTTCTGGGTATCATCAAATTTGGGTTCATGAGGATGATATCCCTAAAACAGCTTTCCGTACACATGATGGCCATTATGAGTTTTTGGTCATGCCCTTTGGCCTCACTAATGCTCCTTCCACATTCCAGGCCTTAATGAATAAAATATTTCGACCCTACTTGCGGAAATTCATTCTGGTATTCTTTGATGATATCCTCATCTACAGTAAAACATGGGATGAACATCTCCAACATTTGGATCTTGTCATGCAACTTTTCTCTAACCATCATCTCCATGCCAAGCAGTCTAAATGTGTTTTTGGATAGAAGGAAGTTGAGTATCTTGGGCACATTATCTCAGCATAAGGGGTTCGTGTGGATCCTGCCAAAATCGATGCCATGAACAATTGGCCGCATCCTCAGACACTCAAGAGACTTCATGGTTTTTTGGGGTTGACTGGCTACTACCGCAAGTTTGTCAAGGATTATGGGAAGATTGCAGCTCCATAAACTACTCTATTGAAAAAGGATGCCTTTACATGGACACTTGCTGTTCAGTGTGCATTTGAAAAACTAAAACAAACTATGTGTACTACTCCTGTGCTAGCTATGTCCAATGTTTCCAAGCCCTTCACTATTGAGAGTGATGCTTGCGACAATGGACTTGGTGCTGTTCTCCTTCAAGATGAACAACCCATTGCGTTCACCAGCAAATCCCTTTCAGGTAAGAATTTAGATGCCTCTACCTATGAGAAGGAAATGATGGCTATTTTGCATGCAGTACAGAAGTGGCGCCTATACCTATTAGGGAATCATTTCTGCATCAAGACTGATCACCAGAGTCTGAAATATTTCTTGGACCAGCGTGTCTCCTCCCTGCCACAATAGAAATGGGTTAGCAAACTCATGGGTTATGACTATGAGATCACTTACAAGAAGGGTAAAGACAATATTGTGGCAGATGCTCTTTCTCGCAAATTTGATGCCCAAGGTTCTCTTTCATCTATTTCTATGCTTGTTCCAAATTGGTTGCAATCTGTTCAACAAGGTTATGTCAATGAATCTTCCTTATCTCAAATCATCCAATGCTTGACCAACAAACCTTCTGCTGTACCACATTACTCTTGGGATGGTGCTTCTCTGCGATACAAGGGTCGTCTGGTGCTTCCCCAGAGCATAGATCTTCAACAGGCTGTCTTCTATGAACTCCATGGTTCTCCATCGGCAGGGCACTCTGGGTTCCTCAAAACGTATGAACGAGCACGACGTAACTTCTTTTGGCAGGGCATGAAAAGGAAAATTCAACAGCTGGTGGCCGAATGTGATACCTTCTAGCGTAATAAGGGTGAAACAACACTCCTTCCAGGATTGCTTGAACCCTTGCCCATACCTACACGGATTTGGACAGATATTTCTATGGATTTCATTGAAGGGCTCCCTAAATCTGGTGGGAAGACAGTGATTCTCGTTGTGGTTGATCACCTCTCCAAATATAGTCATTTTTGTGCTCTCAGCCATCCCTATACAGCCTCCTCCATCACTCAAATTTTCCTGGACCAGATCTTTCATCTTCATGGCATCCCTTCTTCCATTGTCTTGGATCGTGATGCGACTTTCACCAGTCATTTTTGGACAGAACTATTTCGCCACACTGGCACCAAACTGAAGATGAGTTCAGGGTATCACCCAAAAACAGATGGTCAGACTGAAATTATCAATAAGTGATTGGAAACTTATCTTCGTTGCTTCACCTCGGAACAACAACATCAGTGGGAAAAGTGGCTTCCTCTCGCTGAATGGTGGTACAATACCTCTTACCACACCGCCTCTAAAATGACCCCATATGAAGCAGTCTATGGTTAGGCACCTCCAGCTCTTCTTCCATACACCCCCACCAGTTCACCAGTTCAGGAAGTTGACACGGTCCTTCGAAACCGCGATCAGATTCTTCGCATTTTGCGGGACAATCTTCACATGGCAAGAAATCGCATGAAGCAACAAGCTGATCAACACCGTTCTGAGCGCACTTTTCAAGTCGACGATATGGTTTTTCTTCATCTCCAGCCATACAAACAATCCTCCTTGAAACTCAAAGGGCATCATAAGCTCTCTCCAAAGTTCTATGGGCCATATCGGATTCTTCAGAAGATTGGGTCCGTTGCTTATAAATTGGAACTTCCTCCTGCTTCCCGCATTCATCCAGTCTTTCATGTCTCTTGTCTGAAGAAAGTTCTTGGCACCAACATCAGTGGACAAACGATTTTATCCAAACTGGATAATGAAGGGTCCATCCTTTTGGAGCCAGAGGCCATCCTCAATCGGCGCACGCGTCAGCTTTGCTCTCTCTCGATCATAGAGGTCTTAATTTAGTGGCACGACATACAACCAGAGGATGCTACATGGGAACCACTCCTTCAGATTCAACAACAATTTCCACATCTAAAGCTTTGAGGACAAAGATTTTTTTAAGGGGGAGGGGATGTTAGGAACCCATGTCTTTACTTTGTTAGTATGTTGTTGTTGGACGCATATGCTTTGTAAGTCATCCCGTAGTATTTGTTGATCAATAGTTTATGTTATTGTTGTTGGCGCATATGCTTTGTAAGTTGCTCGTAGTATTGTTGATCCATAGTTTGTAGTGGCCCATGGTTTTGACCCATAGTATTGGCGCCTAGACTTAGTTTATAAGTGTATGTTGAGACCTATGAAGGAACCGTGAAGTTATTTGTATTGAGCTCGCTCATAGGAGGTTGCCCACTCGAAGTGGCCTGTGATCAATATAAAAGTGATTTTGAGTTCTGTCATTTCTGCTATTTCGCATATTCGTATTAATTAATTGTTGCAGGTGCATCACATCTGTTAGGATCCTAATGGATGGCCTTCACTAGCATCTTGAGGTTTTGGTGTAACATTTTGTATCATTTGGTATCAGAGCCTCCACCTTGGTTCAAGTCACAGAGCGAGTGGAAACGTCAGCATTGCAGTGTTCGCCCGAGGCTCGTATGGCGCAAAGGGGACACCACCATACGGGCGCACATCCAACCCAGAGTCTGGACTGCAAAGCATGGTGGTATGTTAAGATCCTAGTGGGAAGCCTTCACTAACATCTTGAGGTTTTGGTGTAATGGTTCGTATCAGTGCGTTGAAATAGGCATAATCGAATGGAATCATGATTAAAAGAGTTGGAGGAGCACCAAAGGTGAAACGTCGTGACATGATCTCCCAGGTCCTCACCACCTTTCCCCTCAAACTTTGGAATGTCTGAAGGGAGCTTGGTAGGGACCGGGGGCCAATTAGGGTCGTGACACACTGGATCATTCGTGAGATTCGAAAGATCTGAGAGATTCAAGCGTGCAAGGAATGGGAGTTGAGGCTGGAAAGCTTGATTATAAGCTCCCATAAAAGGTTGGTTGAATGGAACTGTGTTATACGATGGACCAAAAGCTTGACCATGAGGATTAAACTACTGATACTGAGGACCTGACGGCCCATAAGATTTCCCATGGCCATAAGATTGATAACCTCCCCCTGGCTGACCCATTTGAGAGTAAGCAGGTATATGCGTGTTGTGAGGACCATATTGGGGTGGTGGGTGCTACTGGTGGCCAGCACCGACTATGTTGTAGTAAGGGTTTCCACCATGAGTATGGGACATATATGTACTATTCATAGTGGGAATCATGTTGTATTGACCATAATGGTATGGTATGTTCCCTCCCCCAACATTAGGATTAGCGTGAGTAGTCGTGTGGTGACCAGAAGCGTGAGAAGCATTCCCAGGTCCAATATGGGCGTGACTAGTAGTAGGGTTAGTGGTGTGGTGTCCATGTGGATAGGAAATATTCCCACCCCCTACATTAGCATTACTATTGGCAGCGGTGGACGCAAAAGTATGCGGTATGTGTCCACCCCCATGGTTGGGAGGAACGGTATCATGTGCAAAAGTAGTCCTGGGTTGACGAGTAACGATGTGTGTATTAGGTTCTGGATGGCGAGTCGTATTCCGAACAACATTCTGGCTAGGTTGTGTATTCCTAGGAGGTGGTCATGCTCCAACATAAGCATTGTTAGGAATCTGACAAGTCCCCATACTATGTGAGTGGGTGGACAACGTAGTGCCCCCAGTGAGGGTAGTGCCCCCGGTGGGTATAGTATGGCTAACACTTTGACTAGTGCCAGCGTGAGTACCAACCATAGTGGAAGGTTCGATAGTATTGTGACTAGGCATACCAAAAGAGAGTGCAGTGGGGTTGATCATAGGGCCGGTATCATCATGAGTCTCAGGTCTCCCGTATCTAAAAACACGTGGAAATGAAGGAACAAAAGGCTCGTCCTGTTCTCCATCCTTGGGTAGGTTGGGCATCCCATAAAGATAATTATCCGGATTCAAAGGATCAAACGGATCCTGGTCAAGTGGATTAGGCCAAATAGAACCAGGTTGAGTCTCAGGTGGATCACCTCCCCAATCCTCGCGAGGAGTTTGGGGATCGGAAGTATGCTCAACTCTACCCGAAGGAGTAGAAGGGTCTTGCCGATATCGGGATGTGCAGTCATGTAGTCTTCAATGTAATTCTAATATGAATCTGAAGACTCAGAGGGAGCCCTCTGGCGTCCTCTAGCAATATGTTGTGTAACCAAAGTTGCCTTTAAACTAGCCAACTGACGGGACCGGCGGAGAGTAGGGCTCCGCGCCACGTTCTCTTCGGAGAGAGACACATCGTCTCCTAAAGGCCAACTATCGATCAAAAAACAATAAATCAAAAGCACACACCTAGAGAATCTATAGCCAAGAGTAGAAAGACGGAGTGGCTAAATGAGCTCCCGACACTAGAGCCGGTATGTCTCGCCTAGGAGAGGCTTGAGACTCCCAAACTATAGCCAGAGGTAACAAAATCAGTTATAGAGACACCCAGGCTTCACTGTGTCGAGAAGGTCAAGTCCACTGCACGAACACAACTGTGTTGTCCAATCCCTATCTGACTCAAGACACAAACAACATAACCACTGCAAGTACCCTGTGCGATACCTAGGTAAGGAAAATATGTTCACCGCAATATAACCAATGCTCAGGGGGACAGTCGCAGGTGGGACCCATCGTATGGGCAGGGTAGCTAAGCCCGAAGCACAAGAGGACGAACCTCCGGTACCCCCAGATATGAACAAATCCTGGATATATCTTCCACGTTCAACCGGTATCAGAGGGATATCTCCTCAACCAACCTCCCGTGACCTCGTGCTTAACTCTTGATTGAGTAGAGCTTTCCTGAGAACACTGATCTATACCATGGATTCCTCCACTCCCTGGTCAGACACCTAATGTTTTGTTCAGTAGTCTTGGATTTTTAACTCACAATGATCTATTCCAAGACTCTAAACCTATGCTAGTTGGTGTACCCTATAAAATAAAATCAGTCTAATCAATTTTAGTGATTAAGCGTTAATTTTAGTGGCTGTGATTACTCAAGGGATATGATTGTGAAACTAGTGATGTGTAGACTCAATAGTATGCAACATCGTCCAATCATAGACTCATCTATCCAATAAAACAATGACACTAATATGCAAAGTCAACCAACAATTCCGAAATAAAGATGCAATCTTTTATCTTTTCGATGCACAAGAAGAACCTAAGATGAAGGCAACAAGCACTCAATGCAAGATGCAGTACATGAAAGTAAAATATTTTTGTATTTTCGCTTATAAATGAGAAGGAAAATGCAAAAAAAAACTAAATGAATATTTTTTTTAATTTTTTCAATATAAATGAAATGAAAAAATGCAACCAAAATCCTACTATTCAGTCACTAAAGTGTCGAGAAGATCACTAAGACAACCTAGCATATCCTAAACAGCAAGACTTAGCCAAAGGAAAGAGCTCAAAAGGAAAAAACCAAGAGGTTAAAACCAAATATTGGTAAAAAACCAAGAAGGCTCAACCAAGAGAAACGAAGAGATCCGGTCACAACCAAGGCATGAAACAATCAAGAAAGAGGCCAACAAAGACTCAGGAACCAACCAAATTCACCCAACAACAACCACTATCCATAAACCAACAAAATTCGGAGTTACACTCTACTGTCGAAGGAATACCTGCGGGTACCCGCAATCAGTAGAGTAAACAGAGGCGGGTATATGCGGGCATAGCTAATCTAGCCCGCGGGTGAGGAAAAGAAAATGGTCAAATAAAGAGTCCAGAGGCTCAGAAAAAGCAATTTTTCCACAGTGTATCTTAACGGCCAATCAGTGACATAGAGCTTTGATAAACAACAACTCTAATTATGGACTAATCTCAAAGAATTTCCGAAACATGGATGTTTTCCCCAACGGAGTCGCCATTTCTGTATTGGAGAAAACTCACTATGGCTTGGGAATACCACAACAGACAGATGACTACCAGAAATCTACTCAATTCTCAAAGCAATGCCATTATAAATGACAATGTTAAGATAATGGAGAAATATAACCAACCTCGATCCAACGTTTGATGTAGATCCCCGTTGGAGCTTTCAATCCACACACTTCCAAGTACTCATAATCTGCAAATTAGTCTTGACAGCCAATATCCAACAAGTACATATAATATATAATTGACATTAACATTATCAATAACAATGGTCCATAATATCATAAGCAAATGTAACCCAATGTATAATAAATGACATTCACACCATGAATGGACGAGAATATGAGTATTTCTATTAATGAACAAGAAGAAGTACAAAGTGATACGACCTCTTGCCGACAACCAATCTGAACCAAGATCTAGATCAATCCACTTGCGCCTCCACCACTTCAGTCCTCCATGAATGGAAAACTCAAACTAGAAAGGAGTTTGGAAGGTGAACATAAATGGTTCACAACTACAAGGATCAATGAGTGCAGACTCAAGATAGGGAAAAAATCCACTAGAGTTCTCTTACGATTCTCTTCTTCCTCCCGTCCATAAGCCATATGTGCTCAATATATAGTCCTCTCAAAGGTAGGTGAAAGGACACATCGAGGCATTACTTGGGCAGATGGAGAGCCAAAGGTCACCCAATGACCGCTTTTTGGGAGTAAAAAGTAATTAATAGTGGTTTTTACCATTTTACTTGATACCCGCGGGCTATAGTGATGCAACTCGCGGGTACGCATGCTATAGTGATGCAACATGCGGGTAGGAATAAAAATAGGGAAAACTAGTGTCATTGAAGGACAAAAATGGATCTGAGTCACTGAAATGGATCCTACAGGCCAAAGAATGTTGATGCTCATAGGGTGGAAGATTTCTATGTAACACACATCAATTCTCCTCACATATTCCATTTGAATGCTCAGTTCATCTTTTAAATTGGACATGCATTGTTCTTTACTTGGAAACTCTTCAAGAGTCTGGGTAAATGCAACTTTGCACCTTACATGAACTTCTTGAATCTTTTGATAGAGGCCGTTACATTTTCCCATCGTTACCTGGATCACAGTAATTAATTTTGCATCGCAGTTCCTACAAAATTCCATGAAGGTTATGTCTTCCTTAAAATCAGCTACAGATTTGAACGGGAGGTGCTTAGGGAAATCCATTTTCCCTTCTCTCCACTCCATTTGTCTTAAACTATCCTCTTTTAACCGCATATACTTATTTCTTATCCTAATAGCTTCAGAGTTGATTTCCTTCATTCTGTCCACTATGGCCTTAGCCCGCAAATCTCTTCTGTAAGCAGTTCTTGTTTCTCATGCATTTGCTTAATCATACCATAGGATTGCTCGTGAAAGGGATTCATGTCCATTGCTTTGTTGTTTGCTTGTTCTAGTTGCTCAGCCATCAACTGCTTATCCTCTTCTAATTGAACAACTTTAGCTTCGGAATCATTCTTTTCTCTTCAAGTACCATTATTTAGACTGCCAGGTGTTCCTTTTCCTCCTCCAGGTGTTGATATTTATATGACAACTCCTTACGATCAGACAAAAGGCGATTATATTTCTTCACCATGAGGTCCCTATAGGACTGCTCATTAGCCGCGGTGTGTTGCAGCATACGAGCCCTTTTCTTGGTTGACTCAAACTCCTTAACCATTTCGATTACGTTGTCCTCGCTTGCTTTAGCTCCTGCTATAGGAGCAGATGCCATAGCTATAGGAGCCTTATTCGTGTTTTGCATAACAGTAGTTTCCCGTCAGGTGATGATGTCCGGCTCAAAATGTCTCTTTAACCTTGTCTCTTACTTTAGCACAACGGACTTCCTATTCTTGTTGTACACAAATCTATCCCACTTGGACACAGTATGATCCTTTGATGGGGTGAAAGGGATCAGTGGAATATTTTCTATGTTCTCTTCCGCAGGTGGGGTCTGGACCACTTGGGATGAGTCTACATCCATATCCTGCATGTTAGAATCACTAGCCTGTGCGTCTTCATTAGCTTTATTTTCTTCCTCGGCTTTAAGCCGACTTTCTTCTTCTTCGTCCCTTAGTTGGTTCTCAACCACCTCCCTTTATTCCTACTCTTTAGCAGCTTGTTGTAATCTTGTCTCCTCTAATTCTTGATCTCAAAGCCTCTGGGCTTCTTCTTCTTGCAACCTAAGAGTTTCTGCCTGCTGAAGCTTAAGAGATTCTTCCTGTTGAAGCTTGTCCTCTTACTCCTTTCTCATCTTATCGGCAGCTTCTTTCTATATCCTCTCCGTTTCCTTCTTTATCCTTTTCTCTTCATTGGCTAGAGCTTTAGCTGCTTCCTTCTCTTTCTGCAGTTTGGCCTCTTCGACATCTTGGACAGCGGTAGAGCTAGAACTAGCTCTACCCTTGTGACGACAGATTTGCAACTCAGTCATGTTATTGATTCCCCTATATACCTCCTCATCTTCATTGTAGTAATGAGAATAATCAAAGTGAGCATGTAACTCTTTTCAATGATCTACAGCTTTGTTCCTCATGTCATTCCTATGGAAGACCACTTCCCCGAAGTGAAATCCTTTTAACTCCAGGATAAAATCTTCGGTCGATGCAACCCCTAAGAACTTGTAGGCTCCAATATAGAAATATAAAGGAGGAAATGAAGCCTTCTTCAACCTATTAAGAAATCCGCCAACTCCATCAAGAAAAACTTGCCTAACTGCTTCTTTCAAGACTATGTAATCAGTGGCATACCTGGGAAAGATATAAGGTGGCTTGGAGCCTCCATACATTATGATATAAGTACCATTTTCTGAAAAGTAGAAATCATCGTAGTTCTCCATAACTTCCATGGAATTCTCTGATAAGCAATTTTGTTCTTCGTTAAACATTAGCTCATACAAAGGTATGATGAATTCTTCACAAATGAGCTTGTAGTATGTCCTGTAATTCTGGACCCAAAGTATTTTATAAGCTGTGTACACTGGGGTATTGGCCTGATCCCAAATGCAACCTAACTTAGGGAAAGGAAGCTTTTCCAATATGCAGTCTATAAGATATGACGACATATAAAATTCCGACTTCTTTATGATCACACCTTCTTTGGTAGCGGTTATGGTGGACGATAGACTATCGGAGAGAATAGTTTCCCAATTAAAAATCATTCCCTTGAATGCCACATAATGAATTATGGGAACCCATTGTATCTTGTAAATGGTTCTGTCAACCATGCCAAAAATTTTGCTTAACATAAGGACAATCATCCGGAAAGGGGCCCTCAGGTTTTGGACCTCATACTCATCACTGTCTCTTTTCCTTAGTTGTTTTCCTGCGATTAACAGTTTCTTAGCCATTTCAAAATTGTCCATCTTGATATGCTTCAGCCATTCGTCGTTCAGTGGCTGTTGAGCACGCGGTAACTTGTAATCTGTTGTAATGTAAGCTGGATGAAACGAAGCAAAGGATTCTCCATTTCTATCAGACAACACTCTTGTTTCAGGGTTTGCATGTCCCAGGATCCAACCGATCACTTCTGACCAAGGAAAGAGCTCAGGGCGTGTGGAAGCTTTAGATATACAAGAGCTTCTGATGTTTTGGTAGATATGCTCTTCCTCCAAGAGTGCCCCAGAGATATATTGGTCTCTGATCATACGGTATACATCTCCCCACTTGGCTTTAGGAGGGACTCCTATGATGGACTTGGTGTTTTCGAACAAAGTTTCAACTCTTGCCTCTACTAATTCTGGCTCAGCCATCTTAGCTTTCTTTCTGCTACCCTTTGGCATCGTGGCTGAATCATGTCCAGCAACCACACATAAGTAGACATAGAATATAGCGAAATGCAAGAGTGGAAATATTGGATTAGCATAACAACACGACTGAAATATGTAACAATGTCAAATAACAATGTGTTGTAAAAATAAAGACAGGAATTAAGAAATTTGCTAAAACAGAACCATAGTCCTCCCTAGGATGATAAGCGGTTTCTGGAAAGACGCTTAATGAGCTTCAAAAGAGACCGGGTTCAGTATGTCCTTAACGAAAGTGTGAGTGAAGTGGTAGGTCAGTGCTTCCCAGGAAGGTTGAGTTTTGTAGGCTCAAGGGAATAGGAGAAAGTTGTAAGGGCCTACGGCTATGAGTTTTATGCTTGGAAATAGCCAAACAACAACAAAAACAGAACGTCCACAGTCCATGCAACTGGTGCAATGATAGAGATACCGAGACTGGCTTGATAGTAATCGAAAAAGTAAAACAACAACAACGTTAGAACCACCTACCTAGAAAGAAAAAGTTGGTCTGGCGGCGGTTGACTAGGCTGCAAACGGGTTGAGCTGGAGCAGCTTAACACAGTCTTCAACGGAGTTCGCATAGCATAAAATTCTACTAATAAAAACACCAAAACTGCCCAAACCCTTTATATAAAGGCTGACACGTGTGGGCATTCAATGGGTTGGTCTAGTTTTAAAACGACATTAAAGGTATGTATGGTAGGGGTCACCTCGGCACACTTGGAATTTAACGTAACCACCGAAATCGAAAGGAAATGGTGAGTTCTCCCGACGTTGTGGCAAGAAATCGTAAGTCCTAAGCGTTGTTTCAGGGAAAGTTGCAAAGTTTTCTCATTGTTGCGGTAAAACTTCCCAAGTCCGCCCATCCGTTGTGGCAAAAACATGGAATGACTTTGCATTTTAATAAAGCACCTGCCCGTCGCGGCAAACTTATTAGAGTCATTCTGACGTTGCAGTGGAACTCGGTGAGTTCGATCGGCGTTGCGACGGAACTTTCCGATTTCTCCCGTAAAAGTGGCTTCGTGCCTTGGTGAAAAAATAAAAATCTTTCGTTTGTTGCGGCAAAACCTTTTGAGTTGTTCCGCCGTTGCGACGAGACTCGTCGAGTTCGCCCGTCGTTTTGGGTGAACTTGGTGAGTTTTCCCGAAAATCTACAAGGTCAAAAGACTTGACAAAAAGAGGAGCCCTTTGCAGCAGAACTTCATGAGTTCTTCCGCCGTTGAGGGTGAAAAGGCTGAGTTTAGCCGCAGTTTTGGATGAAAAAGTTGAGTTTTGACTTAGAAGAAAAAGACCAACAAACTCAAAAAATAACCTCTCTAGAAAAACTAAGTTAAAAAAAGACCTTCTAGGGAAAGCTTTAGCTCCTAAGTAAACTTACTAAAAGAAAAATAGTAAGGAGGGACCCCAATATTTACAAAATTTTGGGGGGGATGTTACAACAACAACAATTGGCGATTCTCTGGTGAACACAGATATCTGAAAAAGAACTGTCCTTAGGGGTAGAAAACTTACAAACTATTGGTTTATATGGGCGACAACATGTCTTCATAGTTCAGCTTCCGTGAATATAGTGATCACTCTCATCATCATGGTCATTTTGGGAAAGGGCAACTTAGAATCATACTTCTTTTCAACTCTCTCGGGGCCTAAGCATGGAGTTCATTTTGGAATTCTGCCTCTTAGAGATAAGCTTAAAAAAGACTCCACAGGATCGTAACAGTATCTCACAGTCATATTCGTTTGTTCCTCATTTCCATGCTATTTGCATCCTTTTGGATATTTCTTGATGACTTTTGTCATTTGAGTCTTCCAGAAATGAATTCTTCAACTTGCAATTTGATTTTGGTTCTTCAATCCATAATGTCCTTTTGTGTGAGTGATAAGTTTGTTTGATTATCATGCTTCACGGATGGAGAAGAACCTTGTTGGGATGATTTATTTGAACAACTTTCTTGATTGAATGTGCTTTGCATTTCTCTGTCGTGCTTTGATTGAGGCAAGAATTTATGGAAATCAAACTCTTTAATACAAGCCCTTTTGGCTTTCATTTATAGCATGGGATCATTTTGAATGCCATATATCTGTGAGACATGCTTCCTTTCCACGGGTTTAATTATAGTGAACTCCTTGAGACAGATATTTATGTTAAAGTGAGTGGAGCCCCAAGATAGTAGGAAAGAACTGTCGAATCTTAGTTATTAAAATAGGGTTATTTTGACCAATCAGAGAAAGGATCTCTAAATTCCTGAAAATTCAACATTGAAAACAAAGTCACAAAAACATTTCTTTGTAAGTAGGTTTCAACCTTACAGGATTTTGAGTTTTTCTCGAAGATCTATCTTATACCTTTACCAAAAGCTGAGCTGGGTTTTGTCAAAGAATAAAGAAAAATCTGAACATAAAGAAAGGTAGAAAACAAAACAAGTTGACTGAGGAAAAAGATAAAAGACAAAACCAAACAAGCAAACAACCAGAAACAAAAGAGTTTATTTATGTACAAAAGGAGTCCTCAAAGGACTAAGCGAAGTATTGTTTCAAAGCGAGGCCATTGAGAGGTAGGGTTACTTCCTCTCCTTGTAAATCCTTTAGCTTGTAGGTAGTTGGGCCAAGCTTTTCATAAATTTGGTAAGGGCCTACCCATAAGTGTTGAAATTTTGTATGCATTCCCTTACCTTTGTGTGGATGGTCCCATTTCAGAACTAAGTCACCTACTTCAAAACTTCTTTTGCCAGAATTCCTTTTATAGAACCACCTTTTGACTATGTCTTGGTGTTGGTGGAATCGGTCTTTGGCTTTCTGCCGGGCTTCTTCAAGTTTCAGCAGGGTGTCAATTCTAGATTGTAAAACCTGACTACTGGAACCTCGGGAGGCTTGGGCCAATTGCAAAGATGGGAGTAAGATGTTGGGAGGGATGATGGATTCCTTACCATAAACAAGAGTATATGGGGAGACCCCTAAAGCATTCTTTGGAGTAACCCTATCTGCCCATAAGGCATTGGGGAGAGCTATGTTCCAGCTTCTCTGATTTTCAATTACAGTTTTCTTCAGAATCCGGATGAGATTTTTGTTTGAAGATTAAGCTAATCCGTTTCCTTGGGGATAATAATTGGCTGAATAATGTAACTTAATTCCTCTCTCATAAACAAATTCATTTATCTTAAAGGACAAAAAATAAGTTGCATTATCAAAGACTAGGGAAATTGGAACCCCAAACCTGGTTATGATGTTTTCTTTTAAGAAACTGATAATTGCATCTTCGTTGATTTTGCGCAGCGGGACAGCTTCTGTCCATCTTGTAAAATAGTCCGTGGCTGTCAGGATATACCGGTGCTATAGGGAAGAATTTGGTTTTATTTCTCCAATGACATCTATGCCCCATTGTTCGAAAGATTCTGAGATAATAACTTGCTGCAATGGTCATGTTGATTTGGGTAATTTCCCAGCACTCGTTTGGCATACATCACAGTTCCTTGCATAGGTATGAGCGTATCTGAACAAGGTGGTCCAATAATATCCAGCCCTCAATATTTTGTGAGCTGTTGTTGTTCGGATATCCACATCATCATTTTCACTAGGTTGATGCCTCCAACACCTTATCCACTTCATTCTAGCACCCGGGAGCTCCTTCCATCATATTTTTATCCCTCCTAGTTATGAAGGCGCCCACTTCTCACCTACTTCCAGAGAAGGGCACACTTCTTCACCTACCCACTCAGTTTACACTCAGTTAGCTCCGATTCTCCTTGATTTGAGGCTAGTTTCACTCCCGACTGATTGTTTCACTCCGTTGGACCTCCAGATTGACTAGATGACTTGTTCTGACTTCAATTAAGCCTCCCATGCACCCTCCACTGAGCCTCCTTCCCTATATCATTGCTACACACTTCAGTTACACTTGTTACACTCAGTTAGACTCAGATTGACACCTGGATGACTAGTTCTTGTGCAATGAGGACTCCTAGTTGGAACCAAGCCACACCATTCAGTAATTCGAATGACCTTCTCAGTCAATTCAAATTGCTCACTCATTGTCAGATTATTGTATTGTAATTATTCACCCTTATTGGGATATTGAGCACTGATGCATGTTTTGTACAGTTTTACACCATATTTTCTATGTTCATCTGTTGTGATTGATTTACTTGTTCATTAGATCTGCTGTGAATAATTTTACATGGTATCAGAGCCATTGCAGGGACAAGATCTCTTTCCTACAGGTGTTCTACAAGGAGATTTGAGTGAATTTACTCAAAATTACAAAAGTTTTGGCATGAAACATCTCAAGAGCATTCTCTCATGTGCATGCAAAGCATAAAAATACTTCCAATACCACTCCAGAAGCTTGAGTTTCCACATAAATCCTGTATTTGATACATTGGACCCATTCAACATTGCCTGATCTCCAATCCCAGGTGTGATGCAACTCTAAAAGGGTGGATTGTTCGACCTTACAGTGATTGTTTTCACTGTGATTTACAGGTTATTGTCTCCTTCAATTTCATTCGCTACCTTGCCTTTGCAAGCCTTTCTACATCAAAGTGCACTCGCTCCTAGCAATGGAATACTCTTCTTTAAAGCCTATCCTCACCGCTTTCAATTATTTTGATTGGAAATATGATATGGAGATCATATTGCATTCAAAATGATACTATAGAGTCACCATTGGCCTCGAATTGGAGCAAAGCACATTGTCAGAAAGAACCAAACACTACAACAAGCTTGATGAAGCTTATGGTCTTCTTTGTCTCTCCTTCTCCAAAGATATTCACTTCCATCTCAGCGGATTGAAGACTCCAAAAGAAATATGGGAGCAACTTGAAACACTTTTTGGCAAGTAGGGCGAGCTTAGGGATTTTCAATTAGAGAATGAATTGATTGCTCTTAGTCCTGAGAATTTCGAGACCATCAATGAGTTTTTCACAAAATTCAAGCACTTGACATTGCAGTTGAATAACAGTGGATTTATCAAAGAGGATAAGCAATTGATCCTCTCTATTCTCACCAAGCTTGGTAAATAATATTTGGTATTTGTCTCTACTTTCAATTCCGGTCGGCTAACTACCCCGAATTGGAAGATGCCTACCTTGAATGCCTTCATTGAGTCCGTCACAAAAGAGCATGATAAGTTGATTCAAATGGGGTCCATAAACTCCAAAGATTCATCCTTATTTGTTCAAGGACCCAAGAATTCGAATGGTAAAGGAAAGCAAAAGAAAGAGAAGCCCAAATTCGAACCTCACAAGCAAAGAGAGAAAGGAAAGCAGACAGATGCACCATCCAGTTCGAAGTTCAAGCAAAAGGGTAAAGAGGGTAAGGAAAAATCTAAATGTACTTATTGCAACCGTGGCTTTCATCCCGAAAGTTCATGCATGAAGAAGAATATAGATCAAATGGACCTCCTTTTGGAAAAGAATAACATAACTCTTCCTGATGGTACAAGGAAGAAGGATAGGAATGATGATCATGAAAGAGGACAAGCACTCATGGCAACTGTTTCGAAGCCTACTACTCTCTTGATAGATTCAGGTGCATCGAATCATATGGCTGCAAATATTGATTCTTTTTCTTCATTCGATCCAAACAAATCCATCCCCATCCATTTGGGAGATGACTCAAAAATTTCTTGAAAGGGCAAAGGTACAATCCATGTTGATCATGGAAGCTTTCAGAATGTTCTCTATGTGCCTTCCTTGGCTTCAAATATTCTTTCTATTTATCAAATGACACACACTGGTGAACCAAAGCAAGTTACATTCATCCATAATACAGTTTAAATTTTTGATATCAAAAGTGGAAGACTTATTGCAGTCGGAAAGGCGAACCACACTGCAAAATGCTATGAGTTTTCACACTTGATTCCGCTTGCAAAGCCCACTGCTCTTCGCACACATGGTAATGAGGTTAGTAGGATTTGGCATGAAATATTTGGACATATTAATTATAAGTATTTTCTTCTTTTATCAAACAAATCCATGGTATATGGTCTTCCACAACTCCGTTCCTCGAAGGGAATATGCACTGGTTGCATTATTGGGAAGCACCCCGAGCACAGGTTTGACTGCGGAAAATCTAGCAGAGCTTCTAATGTTTTGGGGCTGATACATTCCGATATCAGTGGTCCTCTGCCCAATATGTCATTAAATGGTTCAAGGTATGTTTTGACATTTATTGATGATCTTTCCCGCTTTACATGGGTATTTTTTCTCAAAAACAAGTCAGAAGTGCTTGGAAAATTGAAGGATTTTAAGGCTTCTGTTGAGACCGCCACTGAGAGCACGATAAAAGCTCTTATATTTGATAATGGTGGAGAATATATCAAGGCCGAGTTTCTGCAACTTTGTGCCGAAAGTGGAATTCAGATTCAACATACAGTTCCCTACACACCCCAGTAGAACGGTGTAGCGGAAAGGAAAAATCGGTCACTGAAAGAGATGGCTACTTGCATGATTGAATCAAAAGGTTTGGCTGCAAATATTTGGGCTGAAGCAATAAATGTTGCTGCATACATTCAAAACCAAGTTCCACATTCATCCGTGAAAGTTATGACTCCTTTCGAAGCATTCTTTGGTCACAAACCGGATGTGTCAAATTTGAGAGTTTTTGGCTCTACTGCATGGGCTAGAATTCCTTCCAAGAAGAGACGAGCTTTGGATACACAAAGTATTGAGTGCATACTGATATGATATGAGGAAGAATCAAAAGAATATAAACTCATGGATATCAGATCCAAAAAGATATTCATAGAGCGTAGTGTGCAATTTGAAGAACCACTTCAAGAATTGCAACTAGTCGAGGAAGAAACTGGTGTTTCACCGCCTTCACCAGAAAACAATTCGAGCAACGATAATGAAGGTATTGGTTCTGATATTTATGAAATTTTAGCAGCAAATGATGATCATGACATATCAGGTTTGGAATCTTACCATTATCATCCTCCTTAGTTACCGAAGTGGGCCCAAAATACTCTTCAATCTGCTGGTTTGAACCTTGGAAATCCTGCTGATCCGAGACGAACAAGAGCAAACTTTCAAAGAGCAGGTATTGCTCTTTCTATTTCTGATCCATTACTTCCTAAGATTTTTTATTTGATGACTGGTTCAAATCCCCAAACATACTACCATTCCCACCGAGATCCGAGATGGCAAAGTGCCATGGATGAAGAGTACAGTTCTCTTCAAAAGAACAATACATGCGAGCTAGTTTCTCTTCCACCTGGAAGAAAATTAGTCCAATGTAAATGGGTCTATCGCAAAAAAGTTGTTGTTGATGGCTCTATCAGAAAATACAAAGCAAGGTTGGTGGAAAAAGGTTTCTCCCAAGTCCAAGGAGTGGACTACACTGAGACCTTTGCACCGGTTGCAAAGATGGATTCCATCTGCCTTGTTTTGGCAATTTCCGCATCCAAGCACTGGGAAGTGCACCACATGGATGTGAAGAGTGCTTTTATACATGGATATATTTCCGAAGAGGTATATATGAATCATCCATAAGGCTACACATCAGATCCATCATTAGTTTGCAGATTGAAGAAATCTTTGTATGGATTAAAACAGGCCCCAAGAGCTTGGTATGCAAAGATGGACTCTTCCTGCTTTCTCAGAATTTCAAAAGATGCAAATCTGATCCGAATGTGTACCTACAGAAAGTTAAAGGTAATTTTTTGGTTATTGTACTTTATGTTAATGATATTCTCATTACTGGTAGCACTCTTACTTCAATAAACAAGCTAAAAACTGCTTTAAATCTAGCTTTTGACATGAGTGATTTGGGCTTGCTGAGTCACTTTTTGGGCTTGGAGATAGCTCAACATTTTGATGGGATCACTATATCTCAGCAAAAATATTCTTCCGACTTGTTATTGAATTTTAATATGGCTGAATGTAAGGCAGCCCCATTCCCATTCCTCTCAGGAATCAACCTTGAGGAGGGAATTCTACACCGCTTGTAGATTGCACTATGTATCGACAGTTGATTGGTTCACTACTTTAATTGAAACACTCAAGGCCTGACATTTCATATGACGTGAGTGTTGTGTCAAGGTATATGCAGCAACCCCATGATATTCATTGGCAGGCAGCCAAGCGGATCTTATAGTATGTGCAAGGTACGAAACATTTTGGCATACATTATGCTGCAGATTCTGAGCTTGATTTCATTGGTTTTACTGATTCAGATTGGGAAGGTGATAGCATTGATCGGAAGTCCACTTATGGTTATATTTTCATGATTGGTCATGTCCCTATTTTCTGGTCTAGCAAAAAGCAGGCAGCCATTGCACTTTCTTCAGCAGAGGCAGAGTATCGAGGGGCAGTCAATGCCTGCATTCATGCAGTTTGGTTGCAGGGTATTCTTTCCGAGTTTGGTTTTGGTGGCACTACTTCGACTGTCCTCTTTTGTGACAATCAAAGTGCTATCAAGATCTCCACATATCCAGTTCAGTGGCATAGGACCAAACACATTGATATTCATATGCACTACATTCGAGAGTTGGTGCATGATCGCACCATCATTCTGCAATACTGCCCTACTGATGAGCAAATTGCAGACATATTCACCAAGAGCTTCACTGAGAAGAAGTTCTCTTACCTCCGTTCACTGTTGGGGGTGAGTTCCATCATGTTGGAGATAGATTGATCCATTATTATGTTTTAGCTTGAGGGGGGGATTTCTTCCCACTGGGTTTTCCCTCTTTTCTCACTTAGTTTATTTTCATCATTTTTTGGATTATTGTATTGGGGTGACCTTTGGTCTTAGTAACCGGGGGCCTACATTATTTTTTTGCACATCATAGTCTAGCTTGAGGGGGGGTGTTCGGATATCCACATCATCATTTTCAAGACCTTGCATGCAAATTCTAGGGTTTGCATGCATCCTAGTCACCAGGTTGATGCCTCCAGCACCTTATCCACTTCATTCTAGCACCTGGGAGCTCCTTCCATCAGAGTTTTATCCCTCCTAGTCATGAAGGCGCCCACTTCTCACCTACTGCCAGAGAAGGGCGCACTTCTTCACCTACCCACTCAGTTTACACTCAATTAGCTCCGATTTTCCTTGATTTGAGGCTAGTTTCACTCCCGACTGACTGTTTCACTCCGTTGGACCTCCAGATTGACTATATGACTTGTTCTGACTTCTGTTAAGCCTCCCATGTGCCCTCCACTGAGCCTCCTTCCCTATATCAGTGCTACACACTTCAGTTACACTTGTTACACTTAGTTAGACTCAGATTGACACCTGGATGATTGGTTCTTGTGCATTGATGACCACCACTGATTGATGATGAGGAATCCTAGTTGGAGCCAAGCCACACCATACAATAATTCAAATGACCTTCTCAATCAATTTGAATTACTCACTCATTGTCAGATGATTCTATTGTAATTATTCACCCTTATTGGGATATTGAGCACTAATGCATGTTTTGCATAGTTTTACACCATATTTTCCATGTTCATCTGTTGTGATTGATTTACTTGTTCATTAGATCTGTTGTGACTAATTTTACAGTTGTATCTCCGGAATAATGTCCCCCTGCAGGGCCATCGTGTAATTCTTTGACTACGTTACTTGCATCATCCTTCTCTAAACATCTAAGAAAGATGCCATCATAATTTTTTCTGAAGAGTATTCCCTCAATGATTTGATAAGCTGTTGATTTCAAACGAAGTGACCTTCTTTTCTTAGAACTCCAGTGTTCTGGTAAGTATCCCTGTTGCAAATAGTGCACTAAGTCTCTATACCAGGATTCGAGAGTTGTGAAAATAGGGCATACCTCAACCATGTTTAGTTCAGCTTCATTTTCCCAGCTTTGTTCTTCATCTACTGTATGTTCAGTGAGAAATTTACATAGGCCATGACCTTTAATGATAGTAGTGGGTTTAAATTCTAAATCATATTCTTGAAGAGATGTGACCCAATTTCCTCTTCTTTCTCCCAATTCCTTTTGAACGAAAAGAGATCTGATAGCCGGATCAGGAACTACAACTTTAGTTATGTTCTTAAGAATATATGGCATGAACTGCTTTACCGCTTTGAATACGGCGTATGCTTGTTTGTCAACGATAGGATAGTTCAGTTCAACACCTTGCAGACCAATGCTCATGAAGGAAATTGGGTATTCATCTCCTGATTCTACCTTTTGTGTAAGCACAGCTGCGAGAGAGTCGTCTGAAGCAAAGGTATACAAAATAAAATCTTTGTCAAAATCTGGACTTCTTAGAGAGGGAGCATTAGCTATGACCGCTTTGATATCCTTAAATGCATCCTTTTCCGAGTCTGTCCATTTGAACTATACACTTTGCTTGACCATTTGTTGCAAAGGTTTAACGGTTTGTGCAAAATCGGGAACAAACCTTCGAACAAAATGAATAATGCCCATAAACGATTGCACAGATTTTTTGTTGTGAGACATGGGAATTTTATTGATGACTTGCACTCTTTCTTGATCTATCGAAATTCCTTTCTTCGAAATAATGTGACCCAAGAGTTTACCCTCAAGAACAACAAAAACACTTTTCTTAGGGTTTAAAGAGATACCATAATTTCGGCAGCAATCAAAAATATGTTTTAAATGGAAAACATGGTCTTCTCTCTTCTTTGAGAAAATTGTCACATCATCTAGATAGACTACAACACAATGACCTCCCAATCCTCGGAAGGCAATGTCCATTGCTCGCTGGAAAGTAGCTCCTACATTTATCAAGCTGAAAGGCATTCTTCGGTATGCAAATGTTCCCCACTTAGTGTGGAAGGTAGTATTAAGATGGTCTTCTTCAGCTACTAATACCTTATTGTAACCAGAGAAACCATCTAGGAGAGAAAAAAGCTCCGATCTTGATACCATCTGGAGAATTTGTTCCATTGAAGGGACGGGATAGTTATCTTTATCGGAGGCTCTGTTCAGATTTCGGAAGTCAACACATAATCTTATTTCTCCAGACTTCTTTCTTATGGGAACAAGATTAGCAACCCATTCAGAGTGTCGGACTTTAAAGATAATCTTAGCATCTAATAATTTCTTCAACTCCTTTTGAATTAAAGGTTCGAGAGTAGGATGCATTCTTCTCAACTGCTGGTGAAATGGATTAACGCCTACCTTCATTGGTATGACATGCTGAATGATATGAGTATCATATGTTTTAAGATACTCATAAGTCCAAGCAAACACATCTTTATATTGCCGAAAAATCTTAATGAAGTTATCTCTTTCACTCGGTGAACATCATTTTCCAAGGTTGACATACTTTAGTTTAGCTTCTGTGCCCAGATTTACTAGCTCATGCTGCATAGAGTAGCTATGAGTTTTGACATTTGTCGGCTTCTTGAATTTGATTTGCAGATCTAACAAACTTTCAAGTGATCTCACTCCTTTGGGCATGAAATTCCCTTTGGCTGTTGTTGGCTTGGTTTTGCAACCAAGCTTAGTGCAATGGGCACCTATCAACAAGTGATAGCACGGTTTCAATAGAAATAAATAACAAACTACTTTAAACTATATTAATCATGGATCTATGTGAAATAGATAAGCAAACAGTGGAAATATTATCGAAAGCAAAACAATTGACAATATGTAAAAAATGATTTTGTATTAAGAATAGGGGCAAGCAAGTGCTTGCAATGGTGATACCTCCAAGTGGTGAAGATTGTTGAGTAGCTCCAAGGGTGAGCAACTCCAAGCTCCAAAGGTCTCTTCTCCAAGATAGCTACAATGGTCAAAAGCTCATGAGATATTTTGACAGTATGAGGATAGGATGATGGATGGATGGAAAGTGAGGATCCCCTACCACCTTTTTATAGTTTTTGGTGGTGGGGAATACCATTATGGTTTTGAGGAAACCAATGGTATTGACCAACATGGTTTAGGTACCTTTTCCCTCCTTTTTCCTTTTTTGAATATTTTGAATATTTTTATTCCCTTTTTAATATTTTTGGGAATTTTGGACCCTTTTTGAGGGTTTTTTATGCTTTTTGAGGAAAAATATTCATTTTGAGTGGAAAAAGGGGTGTATTAAGGTCTTTTGGTGACCTTTTGGTGGCTTTAGAGGCTCAAATGGTGAAAAAGTGGACAAATGGGTCATGTGAATAAGGAAATGAGCTAGTGAGCACTTTTTGGGTGTTAATAGATTGCCCCCTGATGTGTGAGGGTAGGAGCTCATCGTATGGCCGATAGACATCATAGTTCTATTGTCGTTTTTCTGGGGTTTGGGGAAGAGAAGAGACCGATTGGAGACTGGATCCACGACCCTTGGAAGCTGCAAAATAAACAATATTACATGGCCTCAATATGAATGAGGAATAATCTCTGATAATGGACGAGGCGGGCATACCCATGTTCGAATCAAGACATATACATAACAATTAGTCCTAAGAAGGGGGACCTGTAAAAATACATAAAACATCTGCAGGTACATCATAATGGTCCAGAGGGGACATTATTTTGGGATGTACTCATGATAATGACATGACTGATCTCAATAACTGATACACTGGAATAAGGTCTCAGAAGGGTTGATGAACTGCTGAAACTGAAGGTGTCCAACATCTGTAGGGACTTAATGACTGTGAATCATCTCTGAGAAGTACATGTAACTGTATACTCGAGGGAGTATAAAACTGGGGTATATCTGAATACTGTCGCCATGTGCAACCCGGATATCTATAGGAAAAATTTAACTGGTTGTTTCCATAGGTAGACTCTCAAATGTGGAAGAGTCAGGTGGTATCCGGGGTCTTGAACAAATAACTGAACGGACCAATATCCTGTGCGAGTCTCAATGATGTGATCAAGGTGTTGAAGTTGAGCATGTGATAAACAACCATTTGGAGAGGCACTGAGGACTCTTCTCGAAATGATTCGTAGGCACTCATCATAAATGGTGGTGAGTCCAATACACAGGGACCTCTAGGTCTATCCTCTGGAATAAATTTGGTTGTCGTCGATAGAGGGAGACCAGCAACTAACAAGGCAATGATGTTTCCTTGATAGGAGCAGGAGGTGTAGAACTGAAGTGTGGTAGTACTGATGGTAGGACTATCGTACTTGTGGGTATGGGAAGTAACTGGGGTCATGGAGTGGGTAGACTCAAACTTCCTTTGTTCAGAGCATGATGACATGGTTGACCTGGCAGCGTAGGGAACTGACTTGTAGGTGCGGGGATCATAGCTTTTAAGGACTGAAGGGTATGTATTAACTGAGGGGACGAGCTGATGGGTGTTGTCGAGGGATTCTCAGGGTGACATACTGCAGAATACTCTGAACAAAGGCGACCAAAATGGGGAAGCTGCCATATGAGTAGACGTGATCTATTGTGGCACCAAGAAGCACCATTGGGTCCTTCTTCGTAGTTTTAATGAGCTCCAAGAAGGGATAAAATTGTGCTCTGAAATGGTACCGTCCTGTGGATTTTGTGAGCCCAGGACTATTCGTGCTCATGGGTGCTTTCATTTTTAAGGAGTCTGAAAACGATAAGAAGACTCTGCAGTGGTTGTGAGTACCGTCCTGTTGGTTTTTTCGAGCCCAGGATGGTGATTGCTCGTGGTCACTTTCATGTTTAGAGAGTCTGAAAGCGGTAAGTGGACTCCATTGGTGTTCTTTTTCGTAAGTTAGTCTCCAAGGCCCGAAAAAGCATAAAATGATGCAAATGGAGAACTCTTCTAACCGATGTGACTATAGTATTCCTTTTTCATAATTAGTCTACAAGGTCCGGAAAAGGGGTAAACTTATACCAGGTAGACGCCCTTTCAGATACGTTTAGTGAGCATGAAAGGAAGCAAGGTTGCTCGACGATCTTTTCATTGTTTTAGGAGTCAGAAAAGAGCTTAACAGAAACTCCCTAAGTGCCTTTTTCGTAAAATGGATTGCTCGGCCCGAAAAAGGGGTAAAATTATACCAAACAAAAAAAGGGGTTGATGAGAGCAAGAAAAGGTCTCAATCATCATCATGTGTGCGGAATACTGAATCCGGTGACATAAAGATTGTCAAAAAGGGGCAATAACCAATTTGGCACGTAAACCAAGGTGATGAGTGGCATTTTCAAAAAGTGCCCAAAACATTATGGGGTGAGATTGAGAAATGGCCTCAAGCATCATCACAAGCGTGGAAAACTGAATTCGACGATATAAGACTTGTTAAAAATGGAGAACGGCTCATGTGGCACGCAAATCAAGGTGACGAGGGGGCATGGAAAAAATGCCCAAAAAATCTGGGCGTGAGAGCGAGAAATGATCTCAATCATCATCACGAGCGCGGAAAATTGGATCCTGCGATATAAGACTTGTCAAAAATGGATGAAGGCCGATGTGGCACGCAAACCGAGGCAACGAGGGGGCATGGAAAAAATGCCTGAAAAATTTGGGCATGAGAGCGAGAAGTGATCTCAAGCATCATCACGAGCGCGAAAAACTGAATCCGGCGATATAAGACTTGTCAAAAACGGACGACGGCCGATGTGGCACGCAAACCAAGGCGACGAGGGCGTGAAAAATTTGTCAAAAAATGTACTTGGTGAAAACAGGAAAAGGAAGGAACTATCATGAAGTTCAAAGATGACCACTTGTGCTACCACTCAGCACAAAAGCAGGGCAGTTCCGATTTTGTTGATTGTCACAGATTTGATAGAGGATCTCGATGGCTATGTTCATTAATTAGTTTACAGGATTATAGCATTTCCAGTTTTCTTTCGAATTTGTATAAGTACTCACAAAACATTGGATCGTGGATCACGATTTTGGGAAGAACGCATATTGCTTCTCAACTGCGTGGTTTTTACTGTGTAATTGATTTATGGTGAATACATTTAGAGTTTTAGTTCTGTAAATCTTCAACTGTGTGTGGAACGAGGCATTGGAGGGCCCCCATTGTTGAGTTCGCACACCCTTACATTGCCAGTGAATACGAATTATATGTTTGCAGCGATTTGATTTGATGCAGGCGATTTAGATTGTGCCATTGGTATGTGTTAATCCCTGTAGTATCTAGTTTATTATTGCAGAACGAATTCAGCTAGTTCTTAATTGGTTCTATTACAACTATGTTCTCTCATTTAATGGTTCAAGCTACGATTTCGTTGTGCTACACATCACTTACCTTTTCATGAGCTCTGTCTTTTATTTTGTTAAATATTAAAAGAACGGTTCAGACTGTGATTTTACTATGTTATACATTGCTGCTCATTTAAAGATAAAATGTTTAGAACAATTATAAATTACGAACACTGTCCTGTAAGGGAATTTAATGGTTAATTGTTCATTCAGCACTGGAATATCAGGCAGAGCTTTGTAGTCTGTATATTAGGGTTAGAGTTATTGTTTAATTGCTTTTACTATCTCAGTTCTTTCACCAATAGATTGCTTTCTTAAAATAGATTGATGTGTACTTGAAAAGAAACAAATGAAGTTATCCCTGTAAAAATGATTTTTGTATCTTTAAGTTACAATATTTTTCATCTGACAGTAGATTCAATTCACAGATAATTAAACAGTAGATTCAATTCACAGATAATTAAATTATCCAAACAAGTCTAGCTCTAAGTCCTAAAACTTGGATATGCCTCTAAGCTTACTGACCCGGATTGATATAAATTTAAGGTTTGATCTGCATGAAGTAGATCGAAGCCCAACAGCTGCCTCCGCATGGTCGAGGATTTGGGGCTCGCGGTCGAGGAGCGGGTCCTCGAGATGATGCTGTGGAGGGTGTTCGAGAGACACTAGATATGATTCTAGCAGGATTCCCAAAGAATGGGTGGAGGGATTTGGATCGGGACATCGTTGAGCGATGTTTCGATGCGCCTCGTGAGTGGCGCTTGATCCTGCTGAGATCAGCGTTGTTGGCGACTGAGTGGAGGGAGGGGGCTCGGCAGGATCAAGCAGGGCCGGTGGAGGGGAGGATTCATTTACGAGATGCTCCAGCGGGGCCAGCGGAGAGGAGATTCCGGGCTCGGCATGATCCGGCGGGGCCATCAGAGGAGGCGCCAGAGGAGCCTAGGGACCGTGATGATTAGATGATATTGTATCTGCCCCCAAATGCTGATGAGCATATGGGGTAGCCATTTTTGTACGGCTGATGTATTTTTGTATATTGGGTGTCGAGGGAACCTATGACATGTTTTGACTATATTATGATGATATATATATATATATATGATGTTGGTATATAGTCGTGTATGCACATGGATGCATTCATTGTTTTTTGTTCGCCCGTAGAGGCATGTTTAATTTTCTGTATGCCCATGGAGGCACATGTTTTGCACGTGGATGCAACATTGTCATGTTTATATATATGCCCGTGGAGGCACATGTTATGCACGTGGATGCATTATTTGTTTATGATATGATTTGATTGGTGTGCCAGTCCAGAATGTTGTTGGCCATATGGTCTGCTACACTATTGAGGTTTCTTGGGACATGTGTAAATGAAATGGATTCAAACTGTCGAACCATTTGTTTAGTGCGCAAAATTTTTCTGAAAAGACAGGGATCGCGTACCTGGTAATCATTGTTGAGATAGGAAACAAGGAGTTGTGAGTCCAAGAAAACGTTGAGGTGACGTATGCTCATTTGGAGAGCTGCGGCCAAGAGACCGGTCATGGCATCGTATTCAGCTTGGTTGTTGGTGGCAACACCTAAACACACTCCGTCGATGTGGATCAACTCATGTGAAGGGGAGTATATTACCCAAGCTGCTGAGGCCAGATTGGGGGACCAACGGCTTGCACCATCAACGAAACCGACGTGGCAGAGTGGAAAAGGATCCATCTGTGGTCATGCAGAGAAAACAAATATTTTAGGTTTTTTGAATTTTTTGTGAAAGACAAAATAATACTATACAATAATGGACGGTGGTGTCCATCATATTTACTATGGGTAAAATCGCTTGAGGTACAACCCGTTGCGTGGGTTGCGTAGGGGGTTTCCTTCTGAATCGGTCAAAATGTATGCCCCCTGTCCGAGACAAGTGTGTATAATATATGGGCCTTGCCACATGGACACAAACTTTCCTTTCTCGGTTTTGTCATGAGCCTATTCGTAGGCGAGGACAAGGTCCCCTTTAGTAAAAGTTCTTGGTTGGAGATGTTTATCATAATTCAATTTGGATCAGTTCTTGGCTGCTTCCATGGTTTGAATGGTTGTGCACCGATCTTCATCGGCCTGCTCCAGGATTACTAAACACTGCTCAATTGGGGCAGTGTCCGGTAGGAGTTCAATGACCATATGTAGGGTTGGAATTTGGCACTCAATGGAGAGGACGGATTCGACACCGTGAACTAAGTGGAAAGGGGTAAAACCGGTGGTGGTTTTGGTTGACGTGCGGTATGCCCATAGTGCCGGGAAGAGCATGTGGTGCCAATTTGATTTGTGTTTGTCTACAGTGCGCTGGAGGATGGTTTTCAAAATTTTGTTGATTGCTTCGACTTGGCCGTTTCCTTGGGGGTAGTAGGCAGAGGAGAAATGGTGTTCAAATTTCAGTAAGGTTGAAAGTTCTCTCCAGACAGCGTCTTCGAAGTGAGAGCCGTGGTCTGAGACGAGTTGCTTTGGCACTCCAAAACGAGCAATAACATGGTTGAGAAAAAACCGTGCTGTGGTGTCGGCCTTGCAATTGTAAGTTGGCATGGCCTCCGCCCACTTGGTGAAATAATCTAAGGCCACAATAATGTGTTTGTGACCGTTGGATGACGTGGGATTGCAATAGAGGAAGTCGATGGCCAATTTACAGAATGGTCCAGCAGTAACAACTGGATGAAGGGGGGCGGGTGGGGTTATTGCTTTGGGGGCAAAAAGTTGACAGTTTTGACAATGTTTGACTGCGGTGATGTAATCAGTGAATAATGACGGCCAAAAGTAACTTGCGCGAATGATCTTTTGGGCGGTGGCCATGCCGGAGAAATGGCTTCTGCAGGAACCGCTATGGCAATCATTAAGGACTTGTTTTGCCTCGCTATGGGATAGGCAGCGTCGTAAGATGGTATCAACGCCGCGTCGATAAAGTACATCCCCTAACAAGAGGTATCGAGGGGCGTGGTGTCGTATACGATGGCGTCCGTCACGATCGATGTGGGGTCAAAATTTTTGTGTGTGGAGGTAAATTAAGATGTCGTCGTACCATGGGTCGTCAGACGAAATGATGAAGATGTGATCGTCAATCAGATCTGTTTGGATAGCGAGTGATGACGAAGAGGATGGGAGATCTGTGATGAGCTGGGAAAGCGCGAGGGATTTGGTGCTCTTAGAAGTTCTGAAAGTGAGGTCATATTCCTGGAGGATAATGAGCCATTTAACAACACGACCTTGTAGGATCGCCGGTTTAGGAGATAGACCATAGGGTTGGAGTTGGCGACAACTGTGGTATGACTGAGCAGAATGTAGTGTCACAATTTTTGGATGGAAAAGACTACAGCTAGGGCTAATCTTTCCTCGTATGGGTAACGTAGGGGTGGGCCAGACAAGGTTTGGCTGACGTAATAAACGACATGCTCTTGGTGAGAGGCATCTTCTTGAACCAAGACTCCGGACACGGCATGTTCGGATGCCGAGATGTAAAGGATGAAGTCCTGAGAGAAATCCGGAGGGGAGATCAAGGGGGCTTGTGTGAGAGCTTTCTTGAGGGCTTCGAATGCCGCTTCTACTTGCTCATCCCAAATAAAGGGTATGTGGGTACGAAGAAGGTGTAAGAATCCATGAACTTTGGTGGCGTAATCAGGAACAAAGCGACGAAGGAAATTGGACCACCGCTACAGACTCTGGAGTTGCCAAAGCGTGCGAGGAGAGGGAAGGTCTAAGATGGCTTTGAATTTCAGGGGATCAACAGTAATTCCGTTCTGGGAAACAATGAAACCCAACAACCGGCCTGCCGGAACGCAAAAGACACACTTGCGTGGGTTCAAGCGGATTTTATATTTGCGACAACGTAGGAAAACTTTCCGGAGGTCGTTAAGGTGGTCTGATCATTTCCGGGAACGAGCTGTAAGGTCCTCAAGATAGATTAGCAGGATATGGACCAAGTCATGAAAACAATAGGTCATGGCCCGCTGGAAGGTGGAACTAGCATTTTTGAGGCCGAAAGGCATGACGCGTTAGGCAAAGGTGCCCCATGGGGTGGTACAGGAAATCTTGTACTGATCCTCCTTACGGATTTGAATCTGGTTGTATCCAGAAAAATCATCCATGAAAGATAGGACTTCATGTCCTACACATGCATCAATGAGTTGGTCAATGAATGGTGTGGGGAAGTTGTCTTTGGGACAAGCTCGGTTTAAATCACGGAAGTCAGTGCATACTATAAGGGTGCCTTGCTTTTTGTTAATGGGAATGGGGTTTGAAACCTAGGTGGTATAAGCAATAGGATAAATGAATCCTGCTTTGCGAAGTTTCTCAACCTCGGCTTTAACAACGGAGAGTTTGGAAGGATGAATGGGGCACTGTTTCTGACGAATGGGGAGTACATCAAGCCATGTGTCAATGTGGTGTTCTATAATGGCGGGGTCAATGCCAGGCATCTCTGTGTAAGACCAGGTGAAGACATCACGAAACTCTTGGAAGAGTTTCTTATATGCTTGAGTTTCCACTTGAGTGCATGATGCACCTAGCGAGATGAGCTTAGGTTTTCCAGTTGTGGTGGAAATGTCGATTTGGATAATAGGGGAAATGTTTGACATGTTCCCTTCCTCAAAGGCATCAGGGGCAGGAATAGGATCCTTAAACCAGTCGACTTTGGTGGGGAGGAAATCTTTGGACTCGACCGCAAATTGGGTAGCTGTGGGGGAGGAGGACTCTTCTGGGAGGAAGTATGAACGATGGTGCATGTCTTCCCAGGGGTAATCAGGGGCAGTAAGAGCCTCTAGAATATCCTCATCATTGCAGAAACTTTGAGTGGTCAAATCGGTTGACGAGGTAGTGGTAGTCGAAGAGATCATATAAATGGTGTTAATCTCTCCGGATGGGGATGATACGGGAGGGTAGATCTCCTCAATTGTGGGGGGTGCCGTCTCAAGGTCCAAATTATTCATTTCATAGAGAGCTGCTCTGTAATCTGGGATATCTGGACAGTGATGTGAGTAATGGCCGTAAATACCACATATTGCACAAGGGTGGTTGGTACGCAGTGATTTATCACGGGGCTTGGGGTTTGGGTCGAGTTTGACAACCAGGATGTTGGGGTTATCGTCAAGCATTTGCATGTGTTCCTGTAATGCGGGTAATTGTGGACATTGATGAGTTGGATGGCCTAACTCATCACACAATGAGCATTTAGGAGGAGCACGAAACACGGGGGGAGGTTTAACTTCCTTGGGAGGAGGTACCGCAGTGTATGGTTGTGGGCCTCTGCCCCCAGTGGGCTTGATAAGAGGAGGGGGATTCGTAGAAGATGAAGGGGTAGTGACACGGGGAGGTGGTTGAGTAGTAGTGACAATGGGTTGCACTGGTTGTAGAACAACATTTGGTGTCGGCGGGGGAACGAGAGGCGAAAGATACCACACGGGTAATCCCAAGGTTAACCCGACGAGACTAAGGGTAGCCATAACCGAGTCGCTTACTATGCCCAAGGGAGGGAATAGAAAGGGGATTGTGTGGATGGGTGTAACACCAATGTGACTAGGGACAAATGGTGGTTTAGGTAACAAGGGCAGTTGATTGTTGGGTGTTTTGTGTATTGTGGGACAGGGTACATAAGTCAGATACTTTGGGCGCTGGTGATGGGGGTGGAATCGATTGGAATGTAGAATTCATTGGCGTGTCGGAGTAAAGTCCGGGTCCCATGGAGGATACAAACAAGGTAGTTGCACCACAAACAGGTTGTTCCACCATGGGGAGAACATTTTCTGGTGTAGCGGGGGCCTTGGGATCGTAATAGGTGAGTTGGTCGACCTTGACCACGCGTTCGTCATGGGGGAACATCATGGTACGAAAAATGGATGAGGCAACTACCCGCATGGCATACATGTAGCTGCGACCAAGTAAGAGGTTATAATCAAGTTGGGCATTGATGACCTCTATGTCAATGAGCACGGTTTTACCAGCCAGCTGGACGGGGACATTAGCTAACAGACCTTGGGGTTGAGCCGAACGATCGTCGTAGGATCGCAACGCAGTGGTGGACTGCTGGAGAGTAGTGGATCCCAAATTCTGCCAAACGAATGTGGACATAAAGCATGTAGAGGCACCTTCATAGATAATGCACCGATGGATGACAATATTCCGAACGGAAACATAAACTTGGAATGCTAAAGTGGAAGGCAGGCATGGTTCGGACTGGTCCGAATCGAATGCCATCAGTTGTGAATCATTGGGGTCAATAGCACCAATGGCAGAGAGAAAAGTCTTGCACTGTGAAGGACAATTTTTTAAGACTTCTAAAGCAGACATGGCTGCGGGAGACTGGGCTAAGTCATCTACAATGTTGTAATTCGACGCAGCGCGAGCATTGGGTTATTGTTGATACGACGAAGTGGGAAGCGAGGTGATTTAGAGGCGCCATCGAGTGGAGCTGGAGGTATACGTAACGTCTGATCAGTGGGATGAGCGTTAGTGTTTTTATCAGTGGGAGGGTCTTCAGGGGTGGAGCCATATTGGTTCCGACGGGTTTGGAGGTTGACATCAGCGGATGACATCATTAACAAGTGGTGGGTACCTGAATCGAACATGGGTTGATTAGGAGCGGCATAAGTGATCTGTTGTTGTGGTGGTGAGTTGCCTTGAGGGGGAGCCAACGACTGAGTGTTCACTACGCCTTGGGTTGGTAGGGGGTTTTGCAGCACCAAAGGTTGCTGCTGAGGGGGTGGGGGGTTGGGTGGCACCTGAGGAGCCGCGTGCCCTTGGCGATGGGCATCATCAGTCCAGAGTTGTCGAGCTCGCTCCAAATGTGGGAAAGCATGTGTGTAGTGGCCATAGACCCCACATATAGAACATGGGTGGTTTGTTCTTAGGTTATTGTTTTTGGGCTGCTTGGGATGACGATCCGGATTCTGGTTGGGAGGAGCAGCATTGTTATGATTTGGAGGATTGGGAGGTTGTGGACCTTGATTATGTTGTTGGTTGTTGCCACGGTTGCGTCCTCTTCCACGGTTTTGTTGTCCACCCTGGTTGCGTTGGTTGTTTTGATGTTGGGGCTAATTGTGTTGTGTGTACACTTGCCCTTGAGCAGTGGGAGAATTTTGGTTAGCCGCAGGTGTGGGAGCAGGTTGCGATGGATAATAAGCTGGTGGGGCTGGAGGTGGTCCAACTACCTACTGGGGTTGTTGGTAACCTTGAGCTATTGGAGGTGTTGGGTTAGCTGTTGTTGCTTGCTGTGGGTAATACACTGGTTGTGGCAGGAAATGAATTGGGTTCTGGGTAGCTGGTTGGTTATAGTATGTGGGTGGTACATATGCTGATGGTGCTTTCCCATAGCAATGTTGTGGACTAGAGGGTCCATGAGTGTGGTGAGTCTGATTCGTTGGAGCGTAGGAAGTTGTCGCTCCAGAATTAGATGTAGCCCTAGAGAGGTCTGGGGAATTTATGGTGCTCACCATGCTAAAAGGTTTAATTTGTGGTGTGACTTGGCCAATAATACCATCGGCGGCATGTGATGCCCCCGGCGCGTCACCGCGTGAAGAATCGCCTCGTGGGGCGTCTGGTATGATGGTGTAGAGATAGGCTGATTGAGCATAAATTAGGTCGAATTGCTGAGCTTTTAGGATAGCTTCTTCTTCTGACTGGGGTCGTTCGGAAGCGACGTATTTTTCTATGAGGGATAGGAGTGATTTAAGGAACCAGTCCAAAAATATACGGTCATCCAGTTTAATCTTACAGAGGCTACGACGCTTGCGCCACTCATGGATGTGGTCCATGATGTGGGTAGCTGTGTTTTGTCTGCAAGACAATAGTATTTCAATGCTTGCATCGTAACGTACAGGTAGATGAAAAAACTGAAGGAAAGTAGAGGCGAGAGACGTAAACGTATGGTGGGTCCCATGTGGTTGTTCGATGTACCACTTGGCTGCAGAGCCAGTGAACGTTGGTTGCAATAGTCTTAGACGAATGGAGTCATCCACTATGGAGTTAGATGAACACCATAGGTGAAAAGACATTATGTGGTTTTAAGGGTCCTCCCCAGGTTTTCCTTCAAACTTGGGTATGTCCGAGGGGAGCTTTGTAGGCATGGGTGGCCATGTAGGGTTGTGCTAGATAGGATCATTGGTTAGCCTGGCTAAGTCTGGTAAGTTCAGACTAGCCATGTAAGGTAAACTAGCAGATGGGTTTGGCGTAGTGATTGGGACATAACTATTCATGGTGGCATTATGTAGTGCTCCAGTAGCCCCTAAGGGTATGCTAGGTATTGAAGGTATGTGTCCTCCAACTGCTGTGGTTTGGTTTGGACCAGCGTTTCCGAGTGCAACATGGGTTACACTAGGGTTAGGAACAGTGCCAGGAATTCCTGGGATCTGGGCTGTGGTAATGACAGGTGGTGTGATTCCTATGTTTGGCATACCCATAATAGGAGGTAGTCCTGTGTTGGGCATACCTAAAGGTGGAGTGTCGCCCATATTAGGCATGCCTAGAGGGGTTGTTGTTAGCATGGATGGCACAGTAGTAGAAGGGTTTGTGGATGTATCTCCAATGGTACTGGTAAAAAGTGGGTTGTATTGTGGTCTAGCCACGAGGGTGGTTGGTGATAATTCAGTAGGGTTTTCAGATTCAGCCTCAGAATCAGATGTGAAGTGAGGCGTGTCAAAATTGGATGACTGTATGTTTGACCGATGACGTGTCGAGTCAAGGGATAAGGCTCTACGTCGGTGATGTGGAGAGCCAAGTAGACTGAACTGAGGGGGTTCACCTTGAAGATGACGAGGTCGTCTTAAATTCTCAATGGTGAGAAATAAAAATTTTCAGTGTAAGGTGGTGATGTAAAGAACTCGAAACCCTAATGCAACAAAGAGTGCAAAAAAGGGGAGTGAAAATAAAGGCTCTCAGGCCAAAAATCAACCTCAAAAAGCACTTATTATAGCAGCTGTGCTATAATAAGTGGAGGGATGCAACAAAATTGGTCAGAAAACCAACAGTCAAACAGTTTCTAGAAAAAAAAGAGGTGCTACTAGACCAAAGGTGGGTAATATATCATGCAAACACCTAACTAGAAGTATTGTGAGTCAACAAACGATATCCTCTGGAAGGTGATGAAATCCAAGTCAGACAATATAGAGTGTTGAATCAATGGCTAGATATCCCCCTACTGGGAGGGACACCGGGTAGACAATCCTAAAGAATGGAAACTAGGATACCCTGTTCATGACATGTTCAGAAAAGGTGAATCTGCCGTTGGTCCTTTTACCGCAGAACCCCCATACAGGGATACCCCGAGAACTGCGAAAGGTAGCCTTCGGTTACTGAATGGATTTCGGTATTCCACTCAGGCCTCCAGAACCATTCTGGCGACTTCAACCCTCCTAGGGGAGAGGCCCTCTGATAAACTGGTTGTGACCGTGCCAAAAAATACTAGGGGATTTTGGTTCCCTAATGGACAACAACTATGTCTCAAATGTAATAACTGAGGGGTGTTATTGGAACACCTATCCCCTCAATTCTACCTAACTACAAAATTCTTTTAAGTGCTCCCCAAGTGGGGTTAAAAGTTGGTTGAGTTTAAGGTAAATTTTATGGCTCAGTTTAAATTATGTGGTAGAGTGGGTGCAAGTGTGGTATTTAAACTGAAATTGATTTGCCTCGCTTGGCCGATTTTACAAATGAAAGAAAAGACACTTTCAGTTTTGCAAAAAATAAAGGCGTTTTTGAAATGTAAATGCTTGAAAAAACTATTCAAAAATAATGGATCTTTGAAATAATTCGAAGGAAAGCAAATGACATGAATACTTCAAGAAATAAATGGATCTCCTAAAAATTACTTGGGCAAAGTATCGAGCAAATAAACAGTAAAACCTTGATGTAGCTAAAATGCTGAAAAATCTCTCTTTCAATTTTTGAAAATTTTGTAAAAAGACTTTTTAAAGGAGCATTCTAAATAGTAAAAGATTTCTATGGCTGTAAAAATGCAGAAATTTTAATACTGTAAAATATGCTAAATGGACAGAAAATACAGCAAAAAATATTTTTCAAAAAATTGGCCGAAGTAGAAAAACTTGCATCGCGGGTTTTGGGAAAACAACCGTGATGGGCTGTGCGGGTTTCGGCCGCGAAGCTGCAATGTGCAGCGTGGATTCCTGTCACACAGTCGCGATGGGCAGCACGGGTTTCAGCTGTGAAGCCGCGATGTGTAGCGCGGGTTTTCGTCACACAGTCGTGATGTGCAGCGCGGCAAATGGCCGCGAAGCCGCGATGTGCAGCGCGTAAATTCCCCGTGAAGCCACGATGAGCCGCGTGGAAAAAAGCCGCAAGGTCGCGATGAGCCGCGCGACTGTCAGGCAAAAAATCGCGAGCCGAAAGCCGGAAACGGACGCCAAAAAATGAACCTGAAAATGGAAATTTCAGGCTGTTAATGGCAATAGAAGGGGCCAAGATCTAGAACATCAATGGATTTGCTGTCTAGGATGGCAGATCTATGAATTAAACTGATTAAAACTAACAAAAACTAAGATCTAAAGCAAAAAAAATGAGAGCTAAAAATTCAAAGCCAACAGAGTCGCCAAAAACCGTTGGCTTGGTTTTGCAACCAAGCTCAGTGCAATGGGCACCTATCAACAAGTGATAGCAGTTTCAATAGAAATAAATAACAAACTACTTTAAACTATATTAATCATGGATCTATGTGAAATAGATAAGCAAACAATGGAAATATTATCGAAAGCAAAACAATTGACAATATGTAAAAAATGATTTTGTATTAAGAATAGGGGCAAGCAAGTGCTTGCAATGGTGATACCTCCAAGTGGTGAAGATTGTTGAGTAGCTCGAAGGGTGAGAAGCTCCAAGCTCCAAAGGTCTCTTCTCCAAGATAGCTACAATGGTCAAAAGATCATGAGAGATTTTGACAGCATGAGGATATGATTATGGATGGATGGAAAGTGAGGAGCCCCTACCACCTTTTTATAGTTTTTGGTGGTGGGGAATACCATTATGGTTTTGAGGAAACCAATGGTATTGACCAACATGGTTTATGTACCTTTTCCCTCCTTTTTTCTTTTTTGAATATTTTGAATATTTTTATTCCCTTTTTAATATTTTTGGGAATTCTGGACCCTTTTTGAGGGTTTTTTATGCTTTTTGAGGAAAAATATTCATTTTGAGTGGAAAAAGGGGTGTATTAAGGTGTTTTGGTGACCTTTTGGTGGCTTTAGAGGCTCAGATGGTGAAAAAGTGGACAAATGGGTCATGTGAATAAGGAAATGAGCTAGTGAGCACAGATTCTGTGCCCATATTTACTAGCTCATGCTGCATAGAGTAGCTATGAGTTTTGACATTTGTCGGCTTCTTGAATTTGCTCTGCAGATCGAACAAACTTTCAAGTGATCTCACTCCTTTGGGCATGAAATTCCCTTTGGCCGTGTATTTGTTTTGTAGATCAGAATCATGCTTTTCTTCATCTATAACATCCTCTTGAAACATGTTTTCATTTGTAAGAAAACTAATGATCTGATCATCATCATCGAAAATTATGAGATTTGTGACATTATCTGGAACATAAGGCCTGAAAACCAACTCAATAGAACATTTATTATGAGTGGACACTATCCTAGAAGCGGAAGTAGCTAATAAATCAGCTACAACATTCTGCAATCTAGGAACAGATTTTATATTAAAAGCATCAAAGTGCGTAATCAAATCCCATACCTCAGACTGATAACCTTTCAAATGTGGTGAAAGACAATGAATTGTATCTCTCACCTGTCTGACGACTATTTCCGAGTCACCATAGACTTTGAGGTATTTAACGTTCAAACTGATGGCTTTCTTTAATCCATGAACCAAAGCTTTGTTAGGATATTCCTATACTCCATCTTAGTCCTACAGCATTTTCATTATTTGCATTTTCAATCATGCATGCACTTTTAGGGTTTGCATGCATTATCTAGGGTTTGAATGCATTTGCATGCATCCTAGTCATCAGTCCCAACACCTAGCCCTCAGTTAGCTAGCCCCCAGAGATTCCTTCCACTCAGTTTCAGCCCTCCTAGAGCTTAGTGTGCCCTCCTTTCACCTACTGCATGAAAAAGGCACCCTTCCTTACCTACCATTCAGTTATCTTCAATTGTCTTCAGTTATCTCCTTGATTTAAGGCTAGACTGACTCTCAACTGACTGTATCACTCCGATGGACCTCCAGTGAAACTTGAATGCTCATTCTGACTTCAGTTAGCTCCTCATGCGACCTCCACTGAGCCTCCTTCATTCAGTTAGTTCCAATTACACTCGGTTACACCTACCACACTCAGTTCGACTCAGTTTAACTGATGGTTGACAGTTACTTGAGCATTGATGACTCCACTGATGATGAGATAGACTTCTGGTTGTGCTCCGATGACACTCCAGTGGTCTTTTTATCACTCCATGAAGGCTAATTCGAATTTCCACCTTAGGAATTTGAATCCCCATGCATTGTACTATTTATTTGTCCATATTGTGATTAATTAATTAGTGTGTGTGAAGTATTTCTGCTTCTATCCGAGTTCTACTGTATTATTATTGTGTTGCTCATTATACTGCGTTGACCACTCTTCTTCTATTTTCCTGCTTAATCATAATTATTCTCTTGTGAGGTATACATCATCTCTTAGATTTGCTGTGGTATTTTTACATGGTATCAGAGCATGTTGAGAGTATTGTTTATCTCCATTCCTGAGAGTTTTTTGCAGGTTATTATCAAGATTTCAAGTGCAGCAGTTGCAACAGTTTCTGCATTTTTGTAGCAGTAGTAGTTGCAGATATTATCTATTATTTTTGCAGGTCATCTACATCTTCCATGTATTCAGAAGAAATCCCTCCTCTTCCTCCATTCAACTATGATATTCTTTCTCCATTCAACTATGATGAATGGAAACCGAAAATGATAGCATATTTGAAGAAAAATGATCTCTTTGATCATTGTTTTGAAAGAGAGTTCGAATCCTCTGAAGAAGAGATTAACTGGTTAAATAAAGGTGACAGAGTTTATGCAACAATGATGTTTGCTTTGCCTGAATACATGATATAAGAATACGTTGATGTTGAATCTCCAAAAGAGCTATGGGCCCACCTGGATGAAAATGTTGGCAAGCAGAATGAAGGGATTGGTCCAAACCCTTTCAAGAGAAAGCAAAGCGATGCATTCACCCTCCTTGATGATCTCATTGATCATGAACCAATATCAAACATATCTCATATTGAAGTTTTCCACAAAGAAGAAGAACTTGCAGATTCTACACTCATGCTCCAAATTTCTTCTATTTCAAATTCTATGCCAGCTCACACTCTAGAAATTGTAGAAGGTCCTAAATCCTGTCTTGCACCAGAGTTTGTTGGTTTGCATCATGATCACATGAATGTTTCGGAGGTAAAATCAGCCATTGGAGGTAATGAATTCTCTCTCCCTTATCAATCACCTCTTATTTACTACTATATGATCATTATTTCATGCTTTCAAAAGCTTATTGAAGACCATGGTTTTGATCTCACCCCTGCTGGTTCAAAGGAGATCTCAAGAAACCATTGCCATTCACTTGGGATAAATTCTCATGCATTTACTGGTTTTGATCTCACCTCTTATGGTTCAAAGGAGATCTCAAGAAACCATGATTCAAGTCTTGGATCTAATTTGGATTCTAAGCAATTACTACTTGGGATAATTTCTCATGCATATGATGGTTTTGATCTCACCCTTGCTGGTTCAAAGGAGATCTATTCTTCAAGTCTTAAATATGATTTGGATTTCAAGCAATCATATGATGGTTCTTTTTGGCATAATCTCACCCATGATGGTTTGAAGGAGAAGACAAAAGACTATCTGCACATTCATGTTTTTTATCCTACCTCAGCTGATTCGAATCACAGGTTCAAGGATCATCCTCATACTTTTGGATTTGTTCTCATCACATTCGATCTAAAGAGCAAGTACAAGCACATGCTTTCTGAGCATGATCCACTTCTTCCCAAGAAGAAGATACCTCCAGACATATGACCAAGCATCACACCTACTTTAGTTTGGAGCATTTATGTTTGTGTGTGCCTTACAGTCTATTTTGAGGGGGGTATTTTTCCCATGAGGTTTTCCCCATTTCCTCGATTTATTGACTGTTATTATTCATTGTATTGGGTGACCTTTGGTCTTAGTTACCAGGGCCCATGATGGATTAAGGGGGGGTGTTAGGATATTCCTATACTCCATCCTAGTCCTAGCAACATTTGCATTATTTGCATTTTCAGACATGCATGCACTTTTAGGGTTTTCATGAATTATTTAGGGTTTGCATGCATTTTCATGCATCCTAGTCATCAGTCCCAGCACCTAGCCCTCAATTAGCTAGCCCCAGGAGCTTCCTTCCACTCATTTTCAGCCCTCCTAGAGCTTAGTGCTCCCTCCTTTAACCTACTGCACGAGAAAGGTGCCCTTCCTTACCTACCATTCAGTTATCTTCAGTTCTCTCCTTGATTTAAGGATAGACTAACTCTCAACTGACTGTATCACTCCGATGGACCTCCAGTGAGACTTGACTTCCCATTCTTACTTTAGTTAGATCCTCATGCGCCCTCCACTAAGCCTACTTCATTCAGTTAGTTCCAGTTACACTCAGTTACACCTACCACACTCAGTTAGACTCAGTTTGACTGATGGTTGACAGTTACTTGAGCATTGATGACTCCACTGATGATGAGATAGATTTCTAGTTGTGCTCCGATGACACTTCAGTGATCTTTTGATCACTCCATGAAGGCTAATTCGAATTGCCACCTTAGGTATTCGAATCCTCATGCATTGTACTATTTATTTGTCCATATTGTGATTAATTAATTAGTGTGTGTGTAGTATTTTTGCTTCTATCCGAGTTCTAATGTATTATTATTCTATTGCTCATTATACTGCATTGACAACTCTTCTTCTATTTTCCTGCTTAATCATAATTATTCTCTTGTGAGGTATATTTCATCTCTTAGATCCGCTGTGAGGAGTTTCACATGGTATCAGAGCATGTTGAGAGTATTGTTTATCTCCATTCCTGAGAGTTTTTTGCAGGTTATTATCAAGATTTCGAGTGCAGCAGTTGCAACAGTAGTAGTTGCAGATATTATCTATTGTTTTTGCAGATCTTCTACAGTTTCCATGTATTCAGAATAAATCCCTCCTCTTCCTCCATTCAACTATGATCTTCTTTCTCCATTCAACTATGATGAATGGAAACCGAAAATGATAGCATATTTGAAGAAAAATGATCTCTTTGATCATTGTTTTGAAAGAGAGTTCGAATCCTTTGAAGAAGAGATTGACTGGTTAAATAAAGGTGACAACGTTTATGCAACAATGATGTTTTCTTTGCCCGAATACATGATATACCAATACATTGATGTTGAATATCCAAAAGAGCTATGGGCCCACCTGGATGAAAATTTTGGCAAGCAAAATGAAGGGATTGGTCCAAACCCTTTCAAGAGCTAGCAAAGTGATGCATTCGCCCTCCTTGATGAAACCCTAATACGGGACCAGATCCAGTTTTCAGCAAATCAAGTGGTAAGACTTAAATATTTTCTATTTCCATTTGAAGTACTCTTTAAGATGTCTCATCACACCAAGCTTGAGGATAAGCTTGAAGGGGCTGATAACTTCCGAGCATGGAAGTATAGGATTGGGTTAATCCTGGAAGAAAATGAGTTGGACTCTTACATAAGGGAAGAGGTCCTTGTCCCAGAGGAAGAAGAGGCTAAAGCCCTCCACAAGAAGAACTTGGTCAAGGAAAAGAGGATCATTGCTGATTCCATCAAGGACCATCTCATCCCACATGTGTCATCTCTAAAGACACCCAAAGAGATGTTTGATTCCCTGACCAAGCTATTTGAAGCGAAGAACATAAATCGGAAGATGACCCTGCGAAACCAATGGAAAGGGGTAAAGTTTTAGAATGGAGAAACCATTCAATCTTATTTTTCTAGGGTCTCTCAGATCAAGGAAAAACTAGAAGTGGTGGATGAAATGGTGGAGAATGGTGAAGTTGTCATGACCACTCTGAATGGCCTACCCAGGTCATGGGATTCCTTTATTCAAGGAATTTGTGCAAGAAGGAAGTTGATCTCCTTCAACAGACTGCGGGAAGAATGATCTCAAGAAGAAGCTAGGCTCGTGGCCTGAGAAGAAAACATGGGAAATGAAGATCAAGCTCTCACAACACATACCAAGAAAGGTAAGTTCAAGAAGTAGCTATCTCATAATAGAAGAACTTCTCACCACCATCGCCAAAAGGGTAAGAAGGATCTGAGATGCTTCACCTGTAATGAGAAGGGGCACTTTGCTATAGATTGTCCCAAGAACAGAAAGGGTTCCAACAACAACAAAAAGAAGGGAAACAAGAAGAGATATCATGCTCATGCTGCTGAGGATGATGAACCTCCCAAGAAGAAGGCTAGAGCAGAAAGTGATGATGACTCATCAAGCAAAGAAGAGTATGTTCTAATCTCTGCTCTCATAGGTACTATTTCTCATGGTTGTAATGATTGATTAATTGACAGTGGGGCTTCTAAACACATGACTGGGTTTAAAGAATCTTTTGTAAATTTATCTGAACATGAATCACCCCATAAGGTGAAACTTGGGGATGATTATCAATACCCTATCAAAGGAAGTGGGGAAGCCTCCTACAACCTAGACTTTGGAAAGTCTTTGAAGATGAAAGATGTGTTATTTGTACCTGGGCTCAAGAAGAACCTACTCTCCACCTCTGCATTAGACGCAAAGGGCATGAGGGTTGCATTTGTAGATGGCCAAGTCCTAATGTGGCCAAAAGGTAAAACTATTGATGAAGCAGTGGTGATTGGAGAGCAAGAGGGAGGATTGTATAAATTGAAGGGACAACCTGAACATGCCATGGTACATGAATCCATGGAGCCATGTGAACTTTGGCATAGAAGGATTTCTCATGTGCACTATAGAGCACTCCCAATTGCAAGCAAAGCTATAGAGGGTCTTCCTGAAATCAAGACCAAACATGAAGGTATTTTCAAAGGATGTACAAAAGGAAAGAACATAAAGAAGGCATTTCCAAGCAGTGAAAGCAAGGCAAAAGGAATATTGGAAATCATCCACTCTGATGTATGTGGTCCGATGTCATCCAACTCTCTGAGTGGGTATGTTTACTATGTCTCTTTCATTGATGATTTCTCCAAGAAGACTTGGGTTTACTTCTTAAAAGGAAAGGATGAAGTGTTTGATAAATTCAAGGAATTCAAAACCTTGATGGAGAATCAAACCGAAAAGAAGATCAAGACATTCAGATCCGACAATGGCGGAGAATTCACTTCAGGATATTTCAAGAAGCTATGCAGTGATTCAGGGATTAAGAGGCAGTTGACTGCTCCCTACAATCCACAACAAAATGGAGTTGCAGAAAGGAAGAATAGAACAATCATGGAATCACCACGGGCAATGCTGCATGACCAGGATCTACCCATGCATCTATGGGAAGAAGCAGCTAGGACAACTGTGTATGTGCAGAACACAACACCCCACCAGATATTGGACAATAAGACACCATAAGAGGTCTTCTTTGGTAAGAGAACTGAAGTCAGCCATCTTAGGATATTTGGTTGTCCAGTATATACACATGTTCCAAAGGAAAAGAGGACAAAGCTAGATCCTTCAGGAAAGAAAGGTATCTTTGTGGGTTACAGTGAAAGCTCGAAGGCTTACAGAATATACTTTCCAGGGTTCAAGAAGATTGATGTCAGCAGGGATGTCACATTTGATGAAAACTCATCATTCATCAAATCAAGGAAGACACCTGTTGAAGATCATGAAGAATAAAAGGAAACCAGATTTCAAGACACTACTATGACTGAAGCAATTCCAGATGTTGATCGTGAAATTGAAGATCCACAAGAACCTGTAGATCCACCTCGTGAGAAGGACTCTCATAAGAGGAAACCTGCATGGGCTAGAGAGCTCATTCAAGATGCAAAAAGGTATGGCATTCTAGAAGAAGAACACAGAGCAAAGAAGAGAACTAGATCACATACCAGCTATGTTACTTTACTCTGTGATATCATGAACAAAGAACCTTCCAGTTATGAAAAGGAAACGGAAAAGAAAGAATGGAAGGATGCCATGGTCGAGGAATACCAATCAATAATGAAAAATTATGTTTGGTTTGTAGTCCCAAGACCTGAAGGGAAGTCTGTTGTGACTTCCAAATGGATCTACAAGATGAAGCATGTTGCAGATGGCAACATAGAGAAATACAAAGTGATATTTGTAGCTCATGGCTTCTCCTAGAAAGAAGGAATCGACTATGAAGAAATTTTTTCTCCTGTAGCCAGGTACACTTCCATCAGATCAGTACTTTCTCTGGCTGCAGTGATGAAATGGAAGATACACCAGATGGATGTTAAGACTGCTTTCTTGAATGGTGTATTCGAGGAGGAAGTGTATGTGGAGCAGCCACTTGGTTTTGAGACACATGATAGGAAGTCATATGTGTGCAGATTGAAGAAAGCCTTGTATGGATTGAAGCAAGGTCCTAAGACTTGGTATGGTAGGATGGACAGTTTTCTATACAGCTTGGGCTTTACCAAGAGTAAATTGGATTACAACCTTTACTACAAGGTTGAGGAAGGTAATCCTATGATACTACTCCTGTACGTAGATGGCCTGTTTGTTACAGGTAATGATAGTTTGATTGCTGACACCAAGAGAAAGCTTGTTGCTGAGTTCGAGATGAAGGAATTGGGGATGATGCACTATTTTCTAGGCATGGAGGTCTGGTAGAGTGCAGATGGTATCTTCCTTGGACAAGGGAAGTATGCGTTAGAGATCCTGAAGAGGTTCAGGATGATGGAATGCAAGGCCATGGCCACACCTATGGCATCAAACCTGAAGCTTCTGTGTGATGCTTCATCTTATCCGGTTGATGTCATGGTGTATAGTCAAATGATTGGGTCCTTGATGTACCTAATGAACAGGAGACTAGATATTTTCTTTGCGGTGAACAAATTGAGTTAGTTCCTGATGGATCCCAGAGGTGTTCACCTAGTTGTTGTAAAGCATATTCTGAGGTACCTGAAGGGTATGGTTGACTACGGGCTCAAGTATGATGTAAATCAAAAGTTTAACCTACAGGGTTATGTTGATTCGTACTTGGCAGGCAGTGCTGTAGATAGGAAGAGCACTTCTGGGTGTTGCTTCAGTATGGGATCAGGTGTGATCTCTTGGTTTAGCAGAAAGCAGTCCTTCATAGCATTGAGTACAGCCGAGGCAGAGTATGTTGCAGCATGTTCGGCTAGTTGTGAGGCAGTATGGCTCCGGAAGGTACTATCCGAGTTATTTGATCTCCCGCTGGAGGCTACTGGTATCTTTTGTGACAACCAGAGTTGTGTGAATCTGTCTGAGAACCCGGTGTTCCACGATAGGTCGAAACACATTGAGATTAAATATCACTATATCAGGGATATGGTGTAGAGAGGAGTAGTGAAGCTCCTTTATGTTGCGATGGATGAGCATGTTGCAGATGTGCTGACGAAACCACTAGCCAGAGTGAAGTTCGAGTACTTCAGAGAGAGGCTTGGTGTTCTTCAGATTGACGACACTTCGAGGAAGAAGTGATGGAGAAATTTTATGGAGCCATTCCAATCATGGTGAGAGGAGGATCCTTCCCATGGCTATGGATATAAGCGCTGGATGATGAGCATCAGGACGATGCTCTAGTTACTGTTCTGTATATGCATCATGTTGGATGCTTGGATATGATAAGTTGGATCATTTATATGTATATGTATGTACGCATCATGTTGGATGCTGGATATAATCAGTTGGATCATTTATATGTATATGTATGTACGAATAATGTTGGATGCTAGATATGATCAGTTGGATCATTTATATGTATATGTATGTATGCATCATGTTGGATGCTGGATCTGATTAGTTGGATCATTTATATGTATATGTATGTACGCATCATGTTGGATGCTGGATATGATTAGTTGGATCATTTATATGTATATGTATGTACGCATCATGTTGGATGCTGGATATGACCAGTTGGATCATGTGTATGTATCTGTAGATGTATCAGGTGGATACATTGTATGATTAGGTAGATCATGTATGTTGATATGTATAAGGTATGATCAGGTGGATAATGCATTTGTATATGTATCAGGTGGATACATTGTATTATTAGGTAGATCATGTATGATGATATGTATCAGGAAGATACTGTGTATGCATTGTATGATCAGGATGATCATGGATGAAGAGCTTCAGGATGTTTCTCCAGATGACATGTAGCAGGATGATGCAGTGTTGATGATCAGGATGACCATGTGTACATCAAGATGATGTATGGTGAGTATCAGGTTGATACTCTGTGGTCATGGACAGGTTGTGCAGATGAGCATGTAAGTAGACCTGGGAGATCTGGACAGGATGAAAAAGGCCTCATATGCTCTTTCGAGGCATTTCTCTGGGAGGACATGTAAGTAGACCTAGGAGATCTGGACAGGATGAAAAAGGCCTCAGATGCTCTTTCGAGGCATTTCCATGACCACATGTAATCAGACCTGGAGATTTGGACAGGATGAAAAAGGCCTCAGATGCTCTTTAGGGTTCTTGCTTGGCAAGGCACCCTTTTAAGGTTTTGTGGTAGGAGTCACATGTAATCAGACCTGGAGATCTGGACAGGATGAAAAAGGCCTCAGATGCTCTTTAGGGTTATTGCTTGGCAAGACACCCTTTTAAGGTTTTGTGACTGTCACATGTAAAAGATCCTGGGAGATCCTATAGGTCAGATTTGTGTACCCGTAACAACCTGGGATGCTCTTTCGAGGTTTTGTGACACATGTAATAAGTCCTGAGGATTCCACAGTATGGCCAGTGATGATGAAGACCTGCAAGTGGTGGGCCTACACCCAGTATGAAAAAGGACCGACTCTGTATAACTTCCTATGACGAGTAGATTCAGAGATTGACTGAGATATCAGCAACAGTGACGATGACGATGACGATGATTTGAGGACGATGATTCGCTGATGATGATCCAGAGAAGAAGACTTGTGCTAGTAGATCTGTGTTGAGAAATACCTTCCTAGTTAAGAGGGAGTGTTGATGTATATGTATCTTCGGAATGTATTTCATCTATGTATATTGTACTCCTATAGAGATGTGTTATTCCTCTATAAGGAAGTGTCATCATTTGTATTGACAAGTGTCGCAAGTGTCGTAACTTGCTGATGGGTTATTAGACCACCATGTGTGGGGTCGGCCCTGATTAAGTTAACCATGGGTTATTGTACTAAGATAGACAAGTCGGCCCCATAAGTTTATTGGGAAGTCAGGACAAGTATAAATAGAGATCTCCCGATCTCTATTTTGATCACTTCATTACTCACTTATCCATCACTCGAAAAGTGGCGCACATGTGAGGAGGAGGATCAGCTGCTAGGAAGAGACTATCTCTGTGTACTTGGGTTGTAATTTGGTTGTATCATTGCTCTATCTATCTCTGAGGAAGTTGTGGGGTTTTTCACCTTAGGGTTTTCCCCACGGAAACTCCGTGTGTCTATTGTATCTTATGTTTGCATCTTGTGATGATTGATATGCATTGATATACTGTACATGTTATTCTCTCAGTAAAGATCCTAAAGTATATTGAATTAATGCTAAAAAGTTAACATTAATTGCTCCAAAATGAAGTGGCATGGGGTCCTAGTTGGACTTGGGGGAACATAAGTGGATTGTGGGGTCCACATGAGGGAATATTCCTCCCTTACACATGGCACCATAATCAAATTCGAATTTGGAAGGATAAGTAAATCCCATGGGGGAGGTGAAGAGTCACGTGGCTCTTTTTAGTCAATGACAGATTCTATGGCAACCTATGACATATATGAAAAATTATGACAAGAATAATGTCCTATGATAGCTTATGACAACTTATGACAATCAATGACATGTTGCAGGTCCTAAATTTAGCCAAGGAGGGCAGTAGAGGAGAAGGGTGGGCCCACATGCTAATGTAAATTCCCCAAAATCAAAATAAGCCTCTCAAATTCAAATTTCCAAGGTAGATGGAGTTATTTTTTGGACAAATAACATTAGAGAGGAATTAAATGGGTTCCAATGTGTCATTCTCTCATAAAAATAACATTTATTAATATTTTATAAAATATTTGTGAGATAATTCTAGAATGAGGGGGAAATGCTCCATGAAGATTTATAAAAGGGATGAAGTCAAAAGTGAAAGAGTTTTTGGATCATTGTTGTTTTGTACTCCTGGAGAGATTATCTTGTCCATTGCATGGTGGGTGTTTACCTTCCCTGCCATTGATCTAGTTTCGGTGGTGAAAGATTCCACCCAAGCTAGTAGAGCGGAGGAGATCATCCAGATCTTTTCATTGTGCTTCATTGTAGATGATTATTGAGGGGAGAAATCACTTTCATATTTATCTACAGAGATTTATTTCAGGTTATATGTTCATATACAGTAGTGGGGTCAAATTCCTATCATTTGGAGTTTCTTTCTATTGATTTAGAGCTTGGATCAGTGTTGGTGGGTTGAAATGGAGGTTTTGGTTTCGATACTTATGAAAATTCATGTTATGTGAGACCTATTCGATTGAAGTCAAAGCATAATTTCCAGTGGGAAACAATTTTTTTTTTCACTCAAAAAGGTTTCCGTATGCCCAAGATATCATCATTTTACCAAATCTACTCTATTCAACATCTCTTCTGGTGGAGGGGAACACCACTACTTTCCTATCTCTATATTTATTGGATTTCGAGCTTCTATAAAAGCCATACATTTTTGTAATGAGTATATTTACTGTCTCTATACATTCAAATAAATATTTACATAGATTTTCATCATATGGTATTCAATGCTCAAGCTTATGGGTGATTTATGTGCAAATCTGCTAGTATGATTAAGCAATCTTAAGACAATGTGTATTAAATTTTCATATCATCTCCCTAAAGTTTGTTATTAAGTTATTTTTTTTGATTTGGGAATTTAATGGTCAAATTGGATCTGTTTTGGAAGACTTGGTCTGATTGGGAAGTGTTTGGGTCAAGTTGAAAAACTAGGATTCCAATGTGGGGGAAATTGAGCTAGTTTCTCACTAGTCTTGAGAGGGTGTCTTTCATACTTATTTGGAAGTTATACGGAGTCTATAAGTGGGTCATATATTTTAATTTGAGTCTATTTGATTCCATTAAATTTATATTTGGATAATTCGAGTTGCTTTGGTAGTGTTTGGGAAGAGTTGGAAACCTCATGTTTAGTGTGGCCAAAATTGAACTAGTGTTTGTAGTTTCTTTACCATCTTCCAATTTTATATCAGATCTGATTTGGGACACATATAAGTGGAATATAAACACTTTTATGAGCTTAAAAACTTTAATGGACATCATAAATATACATACACTCCACTATTGTTGAATGAGGGCATCTCATAAGCCTTCGTAAGCCATTGTTTGGGAAAAAGTTGAAAATCAACATAATTAAAGTTGGAACCTTGGAGATAATATTCTTACTTTCTGATTGGGAACATTACAATAAGCCACTAATTTTAAACCCATTATTGAATGAATCAAGGTTATATTTAATCACTTTATAACCAAGTCAGGATTAACCTAACAACTTGTTTCTCCAAGTCAAAAATCCTCCTCTTGTTCCCATTTCTTTCATTTACCATGTTTTGTACATTGAATTCACATGCTTTACCAATGTCCACTCCATCATATGTTGGGGTAGTTGGGTCATCCTACACATTGGTTATTAATGGTATTTATATTGTCACTATCAACTATAGAGCTGTCAAAAGTTGGAATTTCTTGCGTGTTTGCTTCATCACTGGCTTCCTCTTCTCATCAAACATGAAAGACTCCATAGATTTCACTACTTTTGGTTTGGATGGTGTGAAGCTTCCTAGGCCTAATTTTTGTAGAGGAAAGTGTCCTCCCTTGATAGTCAGGATAGGGATCTCTGGGGGTATGTCCATTGACTGAGTTTGTTCATTTATTCTCTTTTATTCCTCTTCTTTTGCCTCTAGTTCTGCTTCCGATTGGGCTCTAGTAGAGGATTTTGATTCATGTTTTTCCATTTGCTCTTCTCCCCTTGCTATGAAATTTTCATCTTCTTTGTCCTTGACAACTTTTTATGGGGCCTCAAGCTTTTCTTGAATTCTTGATTTCTCTTGATTCGTTGCTTCTAATGATGCCGACCTTGTTGCTTCTACGCCTCTTTCTCTTGCTGATCGTGCTTTTAAGAAGAAGATACTTTTATTTTACTTCCCATTGTTGTGAAACTTATTCTAATGAAACAACACTTTTGATGTAGTCTTCATATTATCAATGTTCATTCTAGTATGCCCACTTGAATTTGCAAGGATGACAATGATTGTACATTGTGTTCTAGGGATAATGTCTTCAAAATATATCTTCACCAAAATGAAATGTCTTTAGTTTCTCTAATTCTATATCGACTTCCTCCTTATTTGCTATGTCATATTCCCCTACAATAGTGGGAAAAGGAGGCCATGGTGCCTTCTTGGTAGCTATGAGGACTGCAACTACTACATTGACATAAATATGATATACAATTTCTTGCAATATAACCAAATTGTCTGGGATGAACTTGGGCAAGAGGTATGAGATTTTATTAGCACCAAAGATTCTGATATAGGTTCCCCTTTGTGTTATGCACCAATATCCAAAATGACATACAACATGTATAGCCTTCTACAACATGCATTGAGTTTCTGCACATTATAGTAATCTATAGATGGGTGCTAGAAAATGATCATATATTTTATGATAATGAATTATGTATTTATGCCCCCATAATATTTGGTAATATACATGGATAAGGGATCATTTGGATGCTATTTCCAACACATCCTTGGAAATTTGTTAGAGGTACATATTGTAACTATCAGATAGGATGACATATATAATGATTTAGGAATCCCTACAACTACATGCTTGACTCTAGATATAGCTTGTGTAAGGGAAGCTAAGAGAATGGAATCCTAGTTGAATACTATACCCACTTGTATCGACTGATGCAATAAGGGGACCCATGCTTTTTAAACATAGTCGCACCTTCTTCCCCATGCAATCTATTGATTAGTGTTGCTATAATCCTATGAGGGATTCTCAGATAATTAGACATATATGTTCTAGTTTTCATTGACCTGAAGGGTTTCTTTTTTTAGGATCTTATATGGAAGATCCATGTTTGGTTTTTTGTACAACACACGTTTCAGATTGCTTATTGATCTACCAACCTTTTAATAGTTCATGGTAGCTAATTTTGAATTGAAGCAACCATTCTTCTATCAAGTCTACTTGAGAGTTGGAAATTTATACATTATCTCAATTTTAGAAGGTAGAAAAGAGGCAATTTCTTTACTCTCAACATCCTTGATGAGTATGTTGTTGATGTCTTCTTGTTAAAATGATCCAAGATATTGTCTCTACACAAGTAACTATTTCAGGTCTCACAACCACTCTATGTAGGGATAATTATTTTATTAGCTCGTATACTCCCTCATCTAGGTTGATCTCTCTAGGTGCAAGAGGAAATTCAGGATATGTCTCTTGAATAAACATATGGTATATATTTCCCCACTGATAGCTAGTTTCTTTGTATATATGGAACTTACTATCTCCATAAGATGGGCCAGTGATCATTACCACATCTTATCTACTTCTGGTCCAAGAGATTCTTGCTTTTTTGGGATCATTTCCACTATTACTTCCTTTTGCTTTGTCTATCTCTTGAAGGCCATTGTAAACTTGCATTTTGTTCATGAAGATACCATATACAATACAAACAAGTGAGATAGTAAAGCCAAGAAATAACAATAGACTTCTTGGTTCATATGGATTTATCTCAAGACAAATGACCTTTGTGTTATTTGTATTCTAAGACAAATCATGCGATGGACCATGGACTGGTATCATGCTATATATGGAACTGAAGTAAATGATTAGCCTAGTAAATCAACATTCTGGCATATTTCAACGATAATTCCATGAGGATGCTATTGGTGTCTCCCATCATTGTGCAAGTGATAGTAAATTTTTTTATACATTGAGCTACCAATACAAAATGAACTTACTGTATAGAGAAAATATAAAGGGTAATCTTGAAGCCATACTCATTCTATGTAGGGAGTGTTGATGAGGTGCAATAAATGCTTGTATTAGTAATAAATGCTTGTATTAGTAGGAATAACAAGGGAGAAACCCCCAAATTAGTTTTTTCTTCATTCACACTTCATTCACCATTATCTAAAGAGGATGGTTCACACAACTTTGCTTGTAGATTCATCTAGTGGGAGCCCAATCCTGCCCCCCAATGAGGCAAGTCAAACTTGCCACTTATAAGGGTGTGGATATGGTTGTGGCATTTATTAAGTGACGTGTATCAACATTAACCAATGAGAATACATTATAATAACTTGATGGGAAGGGTTCCCATTGATCGATAAGGTAACTGATGGTATTGGTTCTTTAGAAATGGGTGGTTAGTTTATTTGAAAACACACATACATGTGTTTATTGTGATTGTCCATGAGAGGACATGCCGAAATTAATGTGTGAAACATGCGTCAATTTCATCAACACTTTGCTTATTTTAACATGTGAGTGAAGAAATTGATGAGTAAAAAGGGAGATTCAAGATCTTACCTAGTGAAAATGCTCAATTTTCCAAGTAGGTTGTAGGTGGAGCATACCTTTGGCTGACCAATAGAGTTTTCCCGAGCTATAGTGGTGACAAGTGTCAGTGGTTCGAGTCTCATTGGATCCTTTTTTGAAAAATGAGGTGTGATGGCCACACTGTATTTTCCTTTTCCAACTTTTTAAACAATTTAAATGACTATCACTGTTCGGGCTTATAAATTTTCCATTTATCACAGGTGGCTTAACTTTGGTCTTTGCAACACATTGCTAGTTTGGAAACTTTTGAAGGTGGATACCGACATGTCACATGATTGAATTTATTTGGATAAGAGTTATATTGCTCGATAACATTATTTTTATGGAAATACATGGATAGAAATAAATCATTAATGTTTTTAAGAATTGGAATTGAAAAAGCAATGTATGTCATGGATAGACTTCTCACCAAGCTTATTTATTCCAAATATGAATAAAAAATCATAGGAGTATATTTGAGGATACATAGTGAAAATAAACAATCTCCGAGGGGAAAAGTAGTCCAATCTTAAAAATATAGTTGATCAAGCACATGATTTCTGATATGGTTCAATTGTAAGACTTAAAAGTTTCAAGTGAAATCCAAGAGTAAAATTTAGAGGGCCTCCATGCATTTTATTTTGTGGAAGAAAAATATGGGGTGTTGTTGTTAGCTCAACAATTGGAAACACTCTAAGAGGACGCTAGAACTCTATAGTGAGTTAATAAACTGCATTATTCAGAGAGAGAAAATAATTTATCTTCATTGGCAGCTCTTTTCTTTATCTTATGGGCTCCCACTGGAACTTTATTTCTGAAACAACTTCATGAATGCCTATTTCCAATGCCAAGTACTGTGCTAGATAGTGTTGATGTTCTCCATGGTTTCAGCATCGGGAAAACATTCTGCAGATCATTCTCCCAGATGGGTTCGCAACCTAGGTAGAGAATGACCCCATTATATCCATTGACTAGGTGACTTGAGGCTTGTATGCTTATCCTTGTTCAATCATGTGGATTGGAGTGGTAGTAGGCTAGAGGTCACATTGCGTACTCTATATGGGAGTGCTCCATAGTGAGAGTGATCTATTATTATAGAGTGATATGATTTATCTATGTTACAAATAGATCTGATCTCTTTGTATATTAGACAAAGTCAAATCTAATGTTGAATTTGACAATTGGCTCTAAGAAGTGTTCAAGACTTCTTAGAGTATGGTCAAATCAACATTAGATCTCTAGTGGAGAATTTGATATGCATGTGAGGAGATATGAACGAGGATAGATTTTATATGATGAAGAAATAACCAAGGAGTTAGGACAATCCATTGAAGAAGTCCCAGAGAAAGTGGAAAGAAAGAAAGAGCACAACTAGCCTAGTAAAAGGGGTAAATTGACCCTAGAAGACAAAATGACAAGTCAGCTTGAAGATAGATAAAAGATAAAGTTCAAACTAGCAAGTCAGCCTAAAAAGTGAAAATCAAGTCAACTGAAGAATATGAGTAGAAGTGCTCTCACACTTCATTTGTCACATTCAAGCAAGCTCATTTCTCTCAATTGGTGCACACTTCTCTAGGAGGACAAGTGAAGATCATTGGAAGTAATTTTTGGGGTTATCTTATCATCTCTACAAGTTCACTACCCTTTCTAGGGTTTCATGTGGAAGAAGAGCACACTCTTGTGATATGGCTTAATCTTCATGATTGGTATTTTTCTTATATTGGATTAATTTTTTATGAGAAAAGTTTGTTGGGTTTTCTCTTGTTTGAGTTTCCCAGGATAAATATTTGTGCCTCTTGTGCATTGTTATCTTTCAATGATCCTTGTTTTATTTTTTGCTGCAAATGAATGATGTTATAATTGTGGTGTGAAATGAATTATGGAATTAAAGTTGAAAAAATGAAAATTATACTGCTAAGAGCTAAGTTAAAATTCAACAGCAAGGGCCACAAGACCATATATTTGAAGTTATTTTTCTAACTTCAGTTCTCCTACAAGTTCCATTTCAATACCACAAGGTTTCTACAGGTAAGGTGCATGCGAAGCTTTCCCATGCTCTTTATTTTTGTCCCTTGGTGTTTACCCATTTCGAGTGAGTGTCTATATCCCCTTCGAAGTCACCTTGGTATCAAAGTCCTTGCTCCACTATGAGTGAGAATTCTTTGCCCCAACGAAGACACCTACATGTCCCATATGATCTGATTTTCTTTTCCAAGCCTTTACCTCTTTCTTTTGTGTTCTTATATTTTATTTTTGAATGAGAGGTGGACGAGGAAACTTAGTTATCCTTTAAAGGTATGTGGGATGATACCTATTGTTGAGGGTTGATTAGATATGCCTGGGTTGTATTATATTTATTTTATATGCATAACATTGAGTACTTTCACGTACTTCTTGGGAGAATGTTTGTCATTATTGTTAAGCACTGATGGATTCCTGAGGGTAACGAGTGATTTCCTTAACACTAGAGTCCGGGATACTCATGGATATTAATTTATTCAAGAAATGTTTATCCATTAAGCTAAAATTTTATATGTTTGACAAAATGGTGCAGAGAAAGGCGTTGTTCAGTTAACTCATAATAAAGTTCCATAATCTAAACAATGTTGTCCAATGAATTTGAGGAAGAGTATGATTTGGTTACTACATATTTTGCTAGTCACGAATGCATGAAGAAAATAATTCTATGATTAAAGTCAAAATAAAAATGCAAAAGCTAAAAGCGGATTCATTAACAAAACAAAACTAAAATAAAAAGAAGCAAAAAAGAAGACATGAGCTTGTTTATGTACATATTAACTGCTAGGATAACAACTAATTGAAGTATATTTTCATAATTTGGCCATTAACATGAAGGAGGTATACTTCCCCTTCTAGATTTCGTAGTTGAGATGTGCCTAGGACAAGTTTCTCAATCACTTAAAATGGATAAAGTCCCAACCGTTGGAATTTTGTATGTTTCCATTTGTCTTCATGTGGCTTATCCCATTTCAAGACAAGATACCCCACTTGGAAATATTGTTGGTTGTAGAGCTTGATTATCTTCTTGATTAAGAGATCTTGTTGTTCAGTTGTGCTTTGTACCCAAGTTGGACTGTACACTCCTCCCAGCCAGGGGGGGGGGGGGGTTCGACGGTAGCACCCCCGAGAAAGCGGGTTCGAGGGCCAAGGCCTTGAAATAATTTTTTTTGGTTGTTTTTGGTCTGTGGTTTTTCAGCCAATAGTTTACGGGCCCATGTTATTGGGTATCCCATAACATTTTCCCATGGTAATCGCTCTTTAAAAGGAATGCATTGTATTGCGGTTGTGTAGTATTATATTGTAGTATTTGTGAAAAATATCTCTATGATTGTGTGAGAGAGACTGTGAGAAAGTGAAGAGGTAGTTGTAGCGGATGTGCTGCTAGTTGTATCCTTTCATTTGCTAGATATATTAATAAAAGGAGTGGAAATTTCTCATTGGATGTAACCCATATTGGGTGAACCACGTATATTGGTGTCTCTCTTGTATATTTATCTTATGTGTTTTATTTCCGCATTTTGTTTATTTTATTGCTCTGTGATCATATTTTTATTACAATTGGTATTAGAGCCAAATGTCTATTTGGATGATAAACTCGTAGGAAAGAAGGTTTCCTGGGTTGAGTGGGAGCAATGGAAGAAGAAGGAAAGTTTAGGGTCGAGAAATTTAACAGCCAAAACTACCAGTTATGGAAGATGCAAATGGAGGAATAGCTATATCAGAAGGATCTATTCCTACCATTGGGAGGAAAAGATAGTACGCTGGCATCTATGAAGGACAAAGAATGGGAGTTTCTTGATAGAAAGGAACTAGTAACAATACTATTGTTCCTGGATTCATCGGAGGCTTTCAATATTTCAAAATAAAAGACAACGAAGGATCTGATGAAGGCATTGGATAAACTATATGAAAAATCCTCAGCCTCCAACAAGGTATTTCTAATGAAGCATTTATTTAATATGAAGATGTCAGAAGGTGGGTCTGTTGCTGACCATTTAGATCAATTTAATATGGTTACTAATCAACTAATTTCTGTAGGGATGGAATTGGATGATGAGGTTAGGGATTCCTAATCTTGTGCTCATTTCCAGAAAGCTGGAATGAATTGGTCATGGATGTAAGTTACTCTGTATCTAGTTCAAACATTTTGAAATTTGATGATGTTGTAGATGTTATTCTTAGCGAGGAAATGCGATGGAAAAAAATAGGTGAGACATCAGGTAATGCATTGACCATGGAGAACATGGGAAGACAAAGGGAGAGAGGAAAGAGACCATGTAATCATGGGAAATCTAGGAAGGGAATATCCAAATCCAGACTAGTAAAGATAGAGTGTTGGAATTGTGGCAAGAAATGACATATGAAGAAAGACTGCAAATATCTAAAAAAATGAGATGGATAGTAGGAGACTACTCATGAATCAAATGTAGCAAGTGATGTGTTACAAGATGGTTTGATTGTTTCATTAGATAATACTAGTGATTAGTGGGTAGTATATTTATGGTCTTCATGTCATGCTAAAACCCATAGGAAATATCTTCACGATTATGTTCAAGATGATTTTGGACATGTTTTATTTGGTCATGATGAACCATGTAAAATTGTTGGAATGGGTAAGATACTGTTAAAGTTAAAGAATGGAAACCAATGGTTGCTAAAAAATGTAAGGCATATTACTTCTATGAAAAGAAATATAATCTCAATAGGTCAGTTGGGAGATGCTCTATGTTTATCTTCGTTTAGAGAAACATGGTGGAAGATCACTAAAAGATCACTGGTGATAGGAAAAAGGATACATGATAGGTACATTGTATTTATGTCCTCATAATACCGACTCTTCTATATATTTATATTCCATAGGAACATATAAATCATTATGGCATCATAGGCTTGGCCACATGAGTGGGAAGGGGATGCAGATTCTCCATTCAAGGAAGTTGCTTCCATATTTGAAGCAGGTTAGTTTGGAATTATGTGAGAACTATGTTTATGGAAAATAGAAGAGAGTCTGATTTCTCAGGGTTGGGAAGCAAAATAAGAGTGAAAAGTTAGAGCTTGTGCATACAAATGTATGGGTAATAGCTCAGGTACGATATCAGCTTGGTGGCTCTAATTATTATGTTATTTTTATTGATGATGTAACTAGGAAAACTTGGGTTTATTGCATTTGACAAAAATATGATGTCTTTGCTACTTTTAAGAAATGGAAAGCTTTGGTTGAGAATGAGACAAGAAAAAGGTTGAAGTGTCTCAGATCTAATAATGGAGGTGAATATTGTGGCAAGGAGTTTGATAGTTACTGTTCATACCATGGGATTAGTAGATAGAAGACAGTTTTGGGAACACCACAAGAAAATGGTGTGTGAGAAAGGATGAATATGAAAATCATGGAGCATGCAAGGTGTATGAGACTGCATGCAGGGTTTCCCTTACAGTTTTGGGAAGATGCTATAGATACTGTTGTTTACTTAATAAAAAAGGGCCTTCAAGGACCTTGGATGGTGGCTTTCCGGAGGAGGCATGGATAGGTAAAACGGTAAACTTCTCATTTTTGATATCTTTTGGTTGTGAAGCATTTGTTCATATTGATAAAGAAAATAGAACAAAGCTTGAGGCTAATTCCAAGAAGTGTACCTTTATTGGATATAATGTTGATGATTTTGGTTATCGCTTATGGGATTATGAAAATCACAAAATCATTAGGAGTAGATATTTAGTATTCAATGGCAAGGTCATGTACAAAGATCAATTGCAGGAAAGAAACATGAAAAGGAAAACAAAGAATACACAATGCTTAATGAAAAAAAAAGAAAATGAAACTCCAAAGGTGCCATAAAATCAAGAACAAAAACATGTACCTCAAACTCCTGCAAGTGTTAGAAGATATACTAGGTTAAGTAGACCCCCTGAATGATATTCTCCTTCACTGCATTATTTATTGATGATTGATTCTTATGAACCAGAATGCTATGAAGACGCAATGCAGGTGGAAACTAGAGATAAGTGGGAGCAAGGCATGAAAGAGGAGATGGACTCTCTGGTAAGAAACTAGACTTGGGATTTGGTTTAGTTGTTTGCAGGTAAAAGAGAATCGTAGAATAAATGGGTTTATAGGTTGAAGGAAGAAGATGGAGGAAAGAAACGATACAAGGCCATACTTGTTGTAAAAGGGTTTGCACAAAAGAAAGGTATAGATTTTGATGAAATATTTCTCCGGTTGTGAAAATGACTTCAATTAGGACTATTTTAAGCTTAGTGGCGGTAGAATATTTGCATCTTGAACAGTTAGATGTAAAAACAACATTTCTCCATGGGGATTTGGAGGAAGATATTTATATGTAGTAGCCACAAGGGTATGAGGTCAAAGGAAAGGATAATTTAGTATGCAAGTTGAAGAAGAGCTTGTATGGCCTGAGGCAAGCTCCAATGAAGTGGTATTTGAAATTTGAAAGGTATATGACAAAGCAAGGTTATAATATATGCCATTTTGACCACTGTGTTTATTTCAAGAGGCTAGATAATGGAATATATATTATCTTGTTATTGTATATGGATGACATGATTGTTGTAGGGTCTAACATGAAGGATATAAATGTGCTCAAAAGGAAATTAGCTAATTCATTTGCGATGAAGGATTTGGGTGCTACAAAGCAAATCCTTGTTATGAGAATAACAAGAGACATGAAAAATTGAAAATTGACATTGTCTCAGGGTGAGTACATAGAAAAGGTATTGGAGAGGTTTAGAATGCAAGATGAAAAACCAATTAGTGCACATTTGTCCAACCATTTCAAATTAACTAAGGAGACGTGTCCTAATTAGACATAGGGGGAGACATAATACATGTACAAAGTCCCTTATTCATCAGTCATTGGTAGCTTGAGGTATGCATTGGTGTGAAAAATACCAGATATTGCACATGAAATGGGAGTTGTGAGTAGGTATATGTACAATCTAGGTAAAGAGCATTGGAACGCAATACAATGGATTCTCAGGTATTTGAGAGGTACCACTACTCAGGCATTATGTTTTGGAGGTTCATACACTGTTCTACAAGGATATGTTGATTCCGTTATGGTAGGTGATAAAGATAGCAGGAGGAGTGTGAAATTATATGTCACAATTGATCTAAGAGCTGATGGATACCTCACAAATAAAGAATGAGAAAAAACAGAATAAGAGTGAAAAATGCAGTAAAAAGAGCATAAGAATAATAAAGCAGAACTCAGATAGGAGCAGAATGATGTCACATGTTCCAAAAATAATCAGTATAATCAACAATGATATTACAATGGAGAGAATTCAAATCATGTAGGAGAATTCGAACCTCAATTGGTCTAGCATAGGTATTATGACCACTGGAGTGCTCCGGAAGACTCAAAGTCAACTGAACTGAACCTAAAACCAGTTAACTGAAGTCACAATCAGTTAACTAACTAAGGAGGGCGCAATAGTGAGTCTTTCATGCATGCCCATCAGAAAAGGGCTTATGAGGCCACAATCAGTGGCATCTGGAGCTCTAACCCCCCACAAGAGTTAGGTAACTCAGGTGGACTACACCAGAACACTAAGTAGGTTCCTATAAAATAGGGAAATTACTGAAGTGGTCCTAAAATGATGCATGCAGGGATTAGAATGTGGTAGATGGATCCTGGATGACATATGCACACCACTAGGGGGAAAATGATATCATCAACAACTAGGAAGAATAAATAATGCTAGGTAGGACAAGGATGGAGTATTTAAATATCCTAACAACCCCCCTTAATCCATACTTTTGCATCCTGGGCCCTGGTTACTAAGACCAAAGGTCACCCATCCAATCAAATAAATGATAAAAATAAAGAACTGTCCATGAAACAAGGAAATGGGGAAAAATCTCATGGAAAAAATACCCCCCCTAAAAAAAGAACAATAGTAGGGAACTCAAATAACCTTCATACTAAGCAAAGAAGGAAAACATTTCCTCAGTGAAAGCCTTTGAAAAAATATTGGCAAGCTGCTCCTTTGTAGGATAAAAATGCGGGTGCTAGATCTGGATCTGCTCCTCTAATGTGCTTCCCACTCTGTAGAAGTTTTATTTTCCAAAACAAGTCTTTTAGGAACCCTTCTTGTTACTAGAGTGAATGGCTCATTGTGGTCCAAATCATGAACCTTTGAGTACCTTTTTTCATATAACTGATATTGTTTCCTGGTTGTAGATCCCCCATGGCAAGCATCTCCAAGATATTGTGGATCAAACCCCACCATCATGCAGCATCTCTCTGAGAGAAGTGGATTTGCGTTACATAGTGCAAGTTTTGCATGATACTGAGATCTGGTGGTTCTATGGTTAGATGGATCCCCAAGTGTGTTCCCAGCAGCTACAAGGACTTTGTGAATCCATATTGGCCCTGGCCATGGATTGGGAGCATGTGTTGGATCTGGATATGAATCTGAATCTTCTTGAAATTTATTCTCAACATCAAGATCTTGATCCTCATCTTCATTAGAAGAGGAATCACTCGCATCTTCATTAGGTTCCGATGGGGTAGACAGAGAGTATGGAAAAAAAATGTGAGGATTCATATTCCTTGGAGGCATGGTTTGCAAACCCTTTCGCTATAATCTTCCCAGTGGAGATCTCTGCAATCTCAACTATGTCAGGACCAAAGACCACTTTCTTCGGTGAACTTGCATGAGTCATCTAATATACAAACAACAAATTTTCCAACAAACAAGGCACAAATAGAACATTCTTGAACTTGACATGCTCCATATGTACTGTTCCCATCCCTTTAGCAAAGATCTAAGAGTTGTCTCCCATTTGAATAATTGGACCATCTTTGAGATCTAAAGAAGAAAATGATTCTCTGGAGGCAACCATGTGGTTGGAGGCTCTTGAATATATGAGGAGGGCTTGGGATTTCGCAAATCCAACCTTCAGTGCATGGAATATCTCATGACCATCAGACTCACTTCTAGAATCAGTCTCTCTTGCACCTTTTGGGAGTGAAATGTTGTGTTGTTCAAGAACCTTGGTCAATTGATCTATCTTCTTATGCATGAAATATCTCTCTAGGTGGTTTCCTTTCTTGCAATAGGAACACTTGGATTTCTCAAATCCCTTCTGTTTGTCCTTCTTAGAGATGGAGGCTCATTTTGATGGAAATGACTTGGCATTCAGCTTGGGTTCAAATGGACTCTTGTCCTTTCCTTTGTGCCTCCCTTTCCCATTCACACTTTTTTATTCTACAACCATAAGAGATTGATCTTTAGAGGCCTTCATGGAACCCATCTGGATCAACTTGTCTTGTTATTGGATGAAAGATCCAGTGAAAACTTCTTAGGAGGACATCTTCCAACCAGGGATTGACATTCGCCCAGAATGGAAGGTAGAGACAAAGAAGGAGAACTTAGGACCTAGCTTTCTCAAAATGGATAGCACGAGTTGCTCATCCTTCTTCTCAATGGAACACTGCTTGCATTGCATAACCATACATTTGAATTTTGAAAAGAATTGTTGAATGGTCTCGAAACTGCTCGGTTGTAGAGAAATCAACTCATTTTCCAGAATATGACCTCTTAGCTAATCTTGTTTTTTGAAGAGGGTATCTAACTTCAACCATAAATCTTTTGGAGTCTTAAATCCTTCGATGTGGAAGATTATATATGTGGAAATATGAATACACATGAAACCAAATGCTTCATCCAATCTATTCAGATACTTGGTTTTCTCCGCAGCTAAATTTGGTTCGGGATCCTTCTCCATTGTCACCCTGTACAATGATTTGTTTTACAGTACCATTTTCATATCAGCCCTCCAATCAATATAATTGAAGGGTGTCAGGATTCTAGGAGAGAGAGGATATTTTGAATTGTCCATTACAACTGCTGGAGCGAATACAAGGTGAAACTGCTACTACTGCAGAAAAACTGCTTCACTCAAAAACTTGAATAACCTGCAAAAAATATCAAGAATGGAGGTAGACTAATACTGAGCACTTCTTTAGGGCAATAGGCACTTTTATCCAGATCCTTCACACCTAGATAGACCTCATTGGATTTATCCAATGAATTCAATGCAATGGCACCATGATTTGTTGTGGAAATCCAGAGGCTTCTGGTGCACTAATGAAAGTAGCTTCTCAACCTATTCACTCAACAGGATCTGATACCATGTGAAATTCTATGACACAACAAATATAAGAGCTGATGGATACCTCACAAAGAAAGAATGAGCAGAAAATAAGAATAAGAGTGAAAACTGCAGTAAAAAGAGCAAAAGAATAATAATGCAGCAGAACTCAGATAGGAGCAGAATAATGTAACATGTTCCAAAAATAATCAGTATAATAAAAAATGATGTTACAATGTAGACAATTCGAATCATGTAGGAGAATTCGAACCTCAGTTGGTCTAGCATAGGTATTATCACCACTGGAGTGCTCTGAAAGACTCAAAGTCAACTAAACTAAACCTAAAACCAGTTAACTAAAGTCATAATCAGTTAACTAACTAAGGAGGGTGCAATAGTGAGTCTCTCATGCATGCCAATTAGAAAAGGGTGCATGAGGCCACAATCAGTGGCATATAGAGATCTAACCTCCCACAAGAGTCAGGTAACTCAGGTGGACTGCATTGGAATACTCAGTAGGTTCCTATAAAATAGGGAACTTACTGATGTGGTCCTAAAATGATGCATGTAGGGCTCAGAAGGTGGTAGATAGATCCTGGATGACATCTACAGACCACTAGGGGGAAAATGACATCATCGATAACTAGGAAAAATAAATAATTCTAGGTAGGAAAAGGATGGAGTATTGAAATATCCTAACAAGGGGCACCACATGGTATGTTTTTACTGTAGTTAGAACAACAGTAAGTTGGATTTAAAAACTACAAAATGTTGTTTCACTTTCAACAATGGAAGCAGAGTATGTTGCTGCTATGGAGGTTAGTAAGGAGATGATTTGGCTATAGAGGTTCGTGGAGGAATTGGTTAAGAAGCAGGAGAATAGAATTTTTTATATTGACATCCATATTCCATTCATATTGCAAAGAACTCAGATTTCCATTATAAGACTAAACATATACAACTCAAGTACCATTTCATACGATCTGTTCTGGAAGATGAACTGTTGAAGTTGGAAAAGATACATACTATCCAGAATTCTGCTGACATGTTGAAAAATGTTGTAACCAGAGAGAAACTAAGTTCCTCATCAGTTTTAGTTGGCCTTCAAGAATGAAGGTGAATATGAGAAATTTTCCAGGTCCAAGGTTTGGAGCATAGTCCAACAAATGTAGAAACAGTGTGTTAGGAACCTATGTAAACCCTTCTCTTTACTATGTTAGTATATTGTTGTTGGACGCATATGCTTTGTAAGTCGTCCTGTAGTATTTGTTGATCCGTAGTTTATATTAGCCCATAGTATTGACCCATAGTATTGGACGCATATGCTTTGTAAGTCGTCCCGTAGTATTATATGTCCCATGGTTTTGACTCATGGTATTGGGCATAGACTTAGTATATAAGTGTGTGTTGAGGTCATTGAAGGCACCGTGAAGTTAATTGTATTGAGCTTGCTCAAAGGAGGTTGCCCCCTCGAAGTGGCCCGTGATCAATATAAAAGCGATTCTGTTCTATTATTTCTGATATCTTGTGTATTTGCATTAATTAATTATTGCAGGTACATCACATCTGGTATCAGAGCACTTTCCTTGGCACAAGTGGGAAATTTTTTTTTTTTTTTTTTGGGCGGCGACTTTCAGATCAATTTCTGAAACTTTTTGCACAAAATCAGAAGAAACTGATTGCATATCTGAATTCCTCTTTCAAAAATACGCAGTTTCAAAAAAAAAATCATCTCATTTGGAGTTCTAAAAGTGGAGATATCGCGGATTTAAAATCAGCAATTTTTCAGAATTTCGGTGACGGCCGCGGAAATTGCGGCGAGAAAATCTTTTGACCGAGTGCCCAGATTTCTATTCCGCTTTCGTGGGTAGAAGTAGAGTGGTTGTTCCAGTTCCGGAAACATCCTATAATAGCGATTCTGAGCAATATAGATCCGGTTTTTGAACATTGGGTGGAATTTCTGCCCAAATTTTTTCTGTTGCAGGTTCGGATTTGGGAATAATCCCTATCCGCTTAACTGTGGGAAGTACTTGGGCATAAGCCCTAAAACTCATTGTGAGGAGTACCACAGGAACCCCGAAGTAGCTAGCCATTGAGAGGACCTGCCAAGCGAAAAGGGCAACGACCCCTACCTGATTGACTAGTTCCCACCCGTGAGGTAAACCAAGAGCTGTCGTTTGTGGCCAAGCGGTTATCAGTTTTACCTGAGCCGTGGAGTGAGGGGTACTGCCCCAATACGCAAGCCGTCAGACAGCATTGGTGGCCGAGTGAATCCCTTGAACCGATAGGAAGCCGCACATACCTGGGGTCCATATCTATTTTCAGTTGCCCAATTGCAGATTTCCTCTGTCCAGAACTGTTGCCGGTCAGTTCCGTGCCGTTGCAGATCCATCTATTGTCGATCATTGCTATGCCGTTTCAGATCCATTTTGCAAGCCGTTCCAGATCCAACCGTTTGGCATTGTTCCAGATTCCTTCCGAGCCATAGCCGCTCCAGTCTGAAAAAAAAAAAAAAAAAAAAAAAAAAAAAAAAAAAAAAAAAAAAAAAAAAAAAAAAAAAAAAAACTGGTTTTGGTCGTCACCTGTGCAGGAGAAAACACCATGGAGGAAGCACTTGCGGCCATCCAAACCAAACTCCAAGATCTGGATCAAAAATTTCTCAGGCTCCATCTTCAGCATGCAGCCATGAACAATAACCGACAGCCAGAATCTTTTGCAGCCACCAGGTTTTCTTCTTCCAACAATTTTCGTGGGCCGAAGCTTGATTTTCCTCGCTTCAATGGTAGTGATCCAACTGGATGGATATACCGAGCAGAACAATATTTTAGTCTGCATAATACTTTTGATGTCCAGAAAGTTCCACTTGCATCCTTTCATTTGGAACAGGAAGCCCTTCAATGGTACCGTTGGTACATCAAAGCTCATCCCGAGCCAAACTGGACAGATTTTTGCCAACTCATTTTGCCACGATTTGGCCCTAGTGCTTTTGATGATTTCACAGGAGCACTCACTAAACTTCACCAAATTGGCACAGTGCGAGAGTATCAGACAGAATTTGAGAAATTGGCCAACCACACAGAAGGATTGTCTGATGAATTCTACAGGAGTTGTTTTATAAGTGGTCTCAAGGATGAAATTCGCTCAGAGGTCAAAATGTTTTGTCCCAACACAATGATGGAAGTCCTAGGGTTGGCTAAGCTCGCTGAGGACAAGATTGCAGCTCAACAACGCTCCAAACCCACCCTTGTTCCCTTCAAAAATATGGGTTCCCAACGACCTCCCATCACGCCTTCTCCTCAACCAACTCCTATCAAGCATTTGTCTGAGATAGAAATGCAGGCACGCCGAGAAAACGGGCTTTGCTATAATTGTGATGAGAAATTCACTCGGGGACATAGATGTGTTCAACAAAAGCTCTATCTCTTGGATGTGGATTCTTCGCCTGCCTTAGAACTTGGTGAAGAAGCTACGGATACAGTGGATGATCAGATCGACATTCAACAACCTCCTATTGACACCCCATTTCCGGACGACCCACCTGAGATCTCTCTCCATGCTGTAACCGGCGTCACCACCCCACAAACAATGCAGGTCAGGGGATACTTCAAGAAGCTCCCTCTTACCATACTCCTTGATTCTGGTAGCACTCATAACTTCATTAACCCTCGGATTGCCAAACAGGCTGATTGTTTTGTCCATCCTTGCTCCAACTTTGAAGTCATGGTTGCCAATGGGGGCACCTTACCTTGCAAGGGGAAGTGTCACAATGTGCGTATCTCTATGGAAGATTATAACCTACGCTCTGACATGTTTGCCTTGCCCTTAGGCAGATGTGATGTGGTTTTGGGCGTTCAATGGTTACGCACACTTGGCCCCATCTTATGGGATTTTGCTGACATTTGGATGCAGTTTAAAGTCAATGGGGCACAACACAAATTTATGGGCTTACAACCAGGGTCTCTCTGCATCATCAGTTCACATCGCCTGGAAAAAATCCTTAAGAAGAATTCACATGGTGTCATTGTTCAGCTCAATTCCATTCAGATGCACCCATCAACAGTCTCCACTACTTCCTTGGATAGATCTGCAGGTATCTTTGTTGAACCAATGCGCTTGCTACCTTCACGAGACCTTTCCGGTAAGAATTTAGCCACATCTACCTCTCAGCAGGAAATGATGGCTATGTTGCATGCAATACAGAAGTGGCAGCCATACCTATTAGGGAATTATTTCTGCATCAAGACTGATCTCCCGAGTCTGGAAAATTTTCTGGAACAATGGGTCTCCTCCCCAACACACCTGAAATGGGTTATCCAACTCATGGGTTATCCCTATGTGATCACTTACAAGAAGGGTAAGGACAATATGGTGGAAGATGCTCCTTCTTGCACAATTGATGACCCAGTTTCGCTTACAACTCTTTCTCTGCTTGTTCCAAATTGGGTGCAATATGTTCAACAGGGCTCTCTCTTCTATGAACTCCATGCTTCTTCATCAACAGGGCACTCTGGGTTCTGCAACATGTATGACCAAGAACAATGTAACTTCTTTTGGCAGGGACTCAAAATGACAATTCAACAGATGGTCGCTGACGATGATACTTTCCAAGTCAACAAGGGTGAAACGATATTCCTTTCAGGATTGCTCAAACCCTTGCCCATCCCTAAACAGCTTTGGCCAACTATTTCTATGGATTTCCTAGCAGCGCTCTGGTGGTACAATACCACATCTCACAGGACACCATATGAAGCGGTCTATGGAAAAACACCGCCAGTTCTTCTTCCATACACCCTTAGTAGCTCCCCAGTTCAGGCAATTGACTCGGTTCTTCGAAACCGCGATCAGATTCTTCTCATTCTGCAGGACAATCTTCACATGGCCAGAATTCGCCTGAATCAACAAGCCGATCAGCACCGTTCTGAGCGCATTTTCCACGCAGCTGACAGGGTTCTTCTTCATCTACAACCTTCCAAGCAATCCTCCTTGACACTCCAAAGGCGTCAGTGGCCTGAAATGCAACCCGAGGATGCTACCGGGGAACCACTCCTTCAGCTTCTGCAGCAATTTCTCCAACCAAAGCTTTGAGGACAAAGCTTTTTCTAAGGGAGAGGGGATGTTAGGAACCTATGTAAACCCTTCTCTTTACTATGTTAGTATATTGTTGTTGGACGCATATGCTTTGTAAGTCGTCCTGTAGTATTTGTTGATCCGTAGTTTATATTAGCCCATAGTATTGACCCATAGTATTGGACGCATATGCTTTTTAAGTCGTCCCGTAGTATTATATGTCCCATGGTTTTGACTCATGGTATTGGGCATAGACTTAGTATATAAGTGTGTGTTGAGGTCATTGAAGGCACCGTGAAGTTAATTGTATTGAGCTTGCTCAAAGGAGGTTGCCCCCTCGAAGTGGCCCGTGATCAATATAAAAGCGATTCTGTTCTATTATTTCTGATATCTTGTGTATTTGCATTAATTAATTATTGCAGGTACATCACACAGTGAAGTTGTTGTGATAAGTTTCCAAGTGGAATATTGCTGGTTGTGGATCCTGATTATCTTCTTGTTTAAGAGATATTGTTGTTCATCCATGATTTGTACCCCACTTGGTCTGTACACTCCTGCCAATGGGGGGGGGTTTCAGGGGAAGCACCCCCATAATAATTTTTTTGGGTTTTTTTTGCTCCATGTTTTTCTAGCCAATGGTTTATGGGCCCATGGTATTGGGTAGCCTATAGTATTTTTCCATGGAAATAACTCTTTAAAAGGAAGGAATTGTATTGAGGATCTGAAGTATTGTATTGTAGTATTTGTGAAAAATATCTTTGTGATTGTGTGAGAGAGACTGTAAGAAAGTGAAGAGAAAGTTGCAGCGGATGTGCTGTGGGTTGTATCCCTTCATTTGCTGGATATATTAATAAAAGGATTGGAAATTTCCACATGGATGCAGCCTATATTTGGTGAACCACGTATATTGGTTTCTCTCTTGTATATTGATATTATGTGTTTTATTTCTGCATTCTGTTTATTTTATTCCTCCTCAATCCTAATTTTCTAACAAATCCTTATCTCCAACTAATTTGTTAACAAACCATATTTTGACTATATGCTAATGTACAAAAACCTTTTCTTGGCCTTTCCTCACTCTTCCTTTAGTTTTAAAAATGTATCGACCCTATTTTGGACGACCGGATAGGTTTTCCCTTGTGAGGCCTAGGATAGTTCGAGGGAGAGTAGGAAAATGTTGTGAGGTAGGATGGATTATTTTCCATAGAATAGGAAATATTGAGAAATTTATAAGGTGGATTTGGGAGTCACTTTGTTAGTCCTATAATGTACCTTATTAGGAATTTTATTAAAATTGCAATTTTCCACTTTTTTTCCCTAGTTCGACTTTTGACTAGTTTTGATCTCTAGGTCCCAAATTTGCCCCAAATGATCCCAAATCTTCTGAGAAGGTATATGAATGATATTAGAACATAAATATGTGTTTCAGGGATGCCTTTGGACCTTTAAAATACTTCTGCAAATCCTCTTTCAATTCTGATCAATGTAGGTAACTTTACTAGTGATTTTCCTTTGACTAGTATTGGCCCCTAGGTCTCAAAGTGACTCCAAATGCCTTCAAATATTCAAGGAAGGTGTATGAATGATAATAGAACTTGAATATTATTTTTATGGATGAAATATGTCCACCAAAAGACCTCTGCAAACTCTCTTTATATTCTGGATCAATTATGCAATTTTACTAGTGATTTGGGGTTCAAATCCCCCTGGGGTAAGTACTGAAAATGGCTTCCCAAATGCCTCCAAACCCACTCAAATTTATGAATAGAGGTATGTAATGTGTTAATTATTTTATTAAAGTATCATATGCACCATTAATGGATTATTACAACTGTTCTCACCCTCTCCCATTCAACTGCAAAAATCCCCAATTCGACCCTTGGGGAAATGGCACTATTTCACCTCCCAATACAACTAAACTGAGTAAAAATGCTTCAAATGCTCAAGTACAGTACATGAAACTTGTAGAAGACATCCATGAAAGTATATTGATCACAAATATATCATAGAATCATCCATTCATTCGAAATCATCATCAATACATTGGTTCACAACAAGGTAGTGGGGAAATGGTATTGTTCTTCCATTAAAAATGAGATTTATACATTTATACTTGGAATTTCGACCTGAAACTTTTTGGAGATGAATAACAGAGTATTTAATTCATATTAAAAAATAAATGGGGCATTAAAATCTTCCCCAAAGAGTACAATAGCTCACCAAAAACGCCCTCCCTCAAGGATAAAGAATATGCCATCAAAACTGGAAATGGTTGAAGGAGTGAGCTGCAATAGAAGAAACCATGAGATTACCTATAGCTTACACCTGCAAATAAATACTCCATTAAATCTCCAAATGAAAGGTCTGAATGGCCTTTCCAATTACCAACTTGGATGGGAATCTTTCACCCTCGAAATTGGCTAAGGCAAGAAACTAGTCATCCACTAGCTCTCCCTCTTCACAAATGCAATTGAAAATTCTACAAATGATCAAACGATGGTTTCATTCTTTGTTATTGACATTTATAAACTTCTAATATCCTCCATGGGTCGAATTCCTTCCAAGAGACTCATGCCAACTCATGTTGTGAAGAGATTCAAAAGAACGCCACTTGTACAACAATTCCTAGTCTCCCACTTCCACTAAATTACATGTGGAAGCATCTTAGCTGCCCTAACACCCTTGAGCGCCCTCTTGGAGTCTAGTTTTATCCCTGACATGTCATATATGTCATATGTCAGCCTTCAGGTCTGATTTGTGTCATAGGTGTCATAGCATCTTCATTATTGTTGTCATAGAGCTAGGGAATCTAGCCCAAGTGTCTCACTAGCTCCAAATTGCCTCTTCCTCTTCCATGGGAGTTACTCTTCCTCTATATTTCGACCTTGGATGAGTCATGCAATGAATAATACCTTTTGGACTCCCCCAAGTATGTTACCATTCACCTTGAATTCGAATTGGCGAGAGAATGATGCCAATTGTAGTGGGGAAATCTAGCCATATGTGGGTCCCACTTCCTCCATGTGTCTTCATGATGAAATGCCACTTTGATTTTCACTTGCATATATTTATTTAGATCCTTTATTAAATATTTATTCCATTCTAATGTTCAAACATCATTTATTATCCCCATTATTCCAAATCCCAAAGCTTCCACCCAAACCTAGGAAACTAGTAATTTTCCTCCTTGGCAATTATTTGACCTTTAGCATCAATTTGAAAAAATCTAATGAATAGAGCCAATGTGCTTAGGCCATTGTGAACCAATACCAAATTTGGGACATGACAAATCCTCCCTTCCCAATATTGCTTGTCCTCAAGCAATTTTAAATGTGGGTGTTGAAGAACCTGCTTTCTGTATAATTCTTTGAAGTTGCCATTGAATTGCCCAACCTTGAGTCTTTGAGTTTCCATGAAGATTTTAGAGAGGAACCACCATGCTTTCTGCTGCGCTACTCTGATTAAAATCACTTTATTAAGTGGGGAATCCATCTCCCGTACTGCTTGCTTCCCCAAAAAATATGAAACCAATGAGATAAAAATTATTCCAGGGTCCCATTGCTTGTATTGCACCCCAACAATTAAAAGTGCTCTCCAACCCATACCATCAGATAAGAGGATTCCTGGATCCCATTTTCTTGTATGCATTCTTCCAAAAATCATGAGTACAAAATATATATCATCAAAGTACATAACAACATAATGAAAATGTACATAAAGGAGATGCTTCATCAAAGAGTCATGAAAGTGCTTATACCTCCAAGCATGTAGACCACCATTTTCCAAGGGCATACAATCTTCAAGTGACCCATCAAATATGCTCCAATGACATAGGTGAGGATCCCATGTCCAATAGTGATGCTCCAAGAGAATGTGATATGCATCAAAATATTCATCCATGCATTCTTTCATCTAAGAAGTGAATGAAGAATCTCCACTAAAATCTGAACCAAATAATGAGCAGGAAAAACAAGGAGAATTCAAAGGACTCAAAGAAGTCTCATCCATACATCCATGAGGATATGTATCATCATAAGGTAAAGCAATATGCTGCTGCAATTCTAAATAATGAGGTGCTCTATTCATGTCATCATCAAAAGGAGAGGTAGGAGTTTCATACCCCCCATGTGGCACCACTAGGAAAAAACCTTTCACCCAATTTTCATCCCAAAGTGATGTGGCTGGAAAAGAAGTGTGGGGTGAGGAATTATGAACCAAATTTAATTCTTTACAACTCTTACCCATTGAAATATTTAATTCATCTTCTCCATAATTGGCTGGTCCAACTATTGTGAGATCATGTACCTCTTCCAAGGCTTTGCAACTCTCTCCATGATGCAACTCATAATCCCTTTGAACAAGGACAAGTGCTTGTCCTTCTTCTTGTTTTAGTGTAGTATCTTCAAGAACCTGCATATCAACATGTACCTCATGTTCCAGAATTACATTAGGTTCCTCTTTTGTGGCATAAATTGTTTCATCCTTTTCCTTGAAAAGAGAACCATTGCTCATTACTTTTTCCGAGTTGCTTCCAATTTCACTAAGCAACAATCTGAACTCTTGAAAGTATTGTCTCCACTTGTCTTCAAAGGATGGTTCAAGTAATTTCCTAACTCCTCATTCTCCTTTAAGGTTCCTTTCTCATCCTTACTCATGGTGACCAATGAATGCACTTCTTCTCCTACTTCTTCCCTTTCACCAAAGTACATCCAGTTTCAGTTTCTAAGGGTGGTGGCTTATTTATTTGACTCCTGGTATTCATGAATGTTATACCACATCAGGTGTCAAGACCATGCTCTGATACCACTGTAATGTCCCTTATTAGGAATTTTATTAAAATTGCAATTTTCCACTTTTTTTCCCTAGTTCGACCTTTCACTAGTTTTGATCTCTAGGTCCCAAATTTGCCCCAAATGATCCCAAATATTCTGAGAAGGTATATGAATGATATTAGAACATAAATATGTGTTTCAGGGATGCCTTTGGACCTTTAAAATACTTCTGCAAATCCTCTTTCAATTCTGATAAATGTAGGTAACTTTACTAGTGATTTTCCTTTGACTAGTATTGGCCCCTAGGTCTCAAAGTGACTCCAAATGCCTTCAAATATTCAAGGAAGGTGTATGAATGATATTATAACTTGAATATGATGTTTATGGATGAAATATGTCCACCAAAATACCTCTGCAAACTCTCTTTATATTCTGGACCAATTATGAAATTTTACTAGTGATTTGGGGTTCAAATCCCCCTGGGGTAAGTACTGAAAATGACTTCCTAAATGCCTCCAAAACCACTCAAATTTATGAACAGAGGTATGTAATGTGTTAATTATTTTATTAAATTCTCATATGCACCATTAATGGATTATTACAATTGTTCTCACCCTCTCCCATTCGATTGCAAAAATCCCCAATTCGACCCTTGGGGAAATGGCACTATTTCACCTCCCAATACAACTAAACTGAGTAAAAATGCTTCGAATGCTCAATTACAGTACATGAAACTTGTATAAGACATCCATGGAAGTATATTGATCACAAATATATCATAGAATCATCCATTCATTCGAAATCATCATCAATACATTGGTTCACAACAAGGTAGTGGGGAAATGGTATTGTTCTTCCATTAAAAATGAGATTTATACATTTCTACTTGGAATTTAGACCTGAAACTTTTTGGAAATGAATAACAGAGTATTTAATTCATATTAAAAAATAAATTGGGCATTAAAAGCTTCCCCAAAGAGTACAATAGCTCACCAAAAATGCCCTCCCTCAAGGATCAAGAATATGCCATCAAAACTGGAAATGGTTGAAGGAGTGAGCTGCAATAGAAGAAACCATGAGCTTCCCTGTAGCTTACACCTGCAAATAAAGACTCCATTAAAGCTACAAATGAAAGGTCTGAATGGACTTTCCAATTACCAACTTGGATGGGAATCTTTCACCCTCGAAATTGGCTAAGGCAAGAAACTAGTCATCCACTAGCTCTCCCTCTTCACAAATGCAATTGCAAATTCTAAAAATGATCAAAAGATGGTTTCATTATTTGTTATTGACATTTATAAACTTCTAATGTCCTCCATGGTTCGAATTCCTTCCAAGAGACTCATGCCAACTCATGTTGGGAAGAGATTCCAAAGAACGCCACTTGTACAACAATTCCTAGTCTCCCACTTCCACCAAATCACATGTGGAAGCATCTTAGCTGCCCTAACACCCTTGAGCGCCCTCTTGGAGTCTATTTTTATCCCTGACATGTCATATATGTCATATGTCAGCCTTCAGGTCTGATTTGTGTCATAGGTGTCATAGCATCTTCATTATTGTTGTCATAGAGCTAGGGAATCTAGCCCAAGTGTCTCACTAGCTCCAAATTGCCTCTTCCTCTTCCAAGGGAGTTACTCTTCCTCTATATTTCGGCCTTGGATGAGTCATGCAATGAATAATACCTTTTGGACTCCCCCAAGTATGTTACCATTCACCTTGAATTCGAATTGGTGAGAGAATGATGCCAAATGTAGTGGGGAAATCTAGCCATATGTGGGTCCCACTTCCTCCATGTGTCTTCATGATGAAATGCCACTTTGATTTTCACTTGTATATATTTATTTAGATCCTTTATTAAATATTTATTCCATTCTAATGTTCAAACATCATTTATTATCCCCATTATTCCAAATCCCAAAGCTTCCACCCCAAACCTAGGAAACTAGTAATTTTCCTCCTTGGCAATTATTTGACCTTTAGCATCAATTTGAAAAACTCTAATGAATAGAGCCAATGTGATTAGGACATTGTGACCCAATACCAAATTTGGGACATGACAAGTCCACAAATCAATTGGAAGGGCATTGTGCTAGTTCCATTGGTGGTTAACTAAAATTTTCTTAAGGATTTGGACCTGGTTTTTGTTTGTGGATTCAACTACACTGTTTCCCTAAGGATAGTAGTTAGATGTATATATTAGAATAATTCCATTGTTTAGAGAAAAATCGGTTAGTTTTAATGAAGAAAAATAATTAGCATTACCAAAGACAAGTGTTAATGGAACGCCAAACCTGGTGTTAAGATGTTGCTCCGAATCTGATAACTACTTCTTCATTGACATAGACTAGAAGTACTATTTTATTCCATCATGTGTAATATTCTATGGTGGTTAGAATATACTTGTGCTTCTTTGAATAATTGAGGTTAATTTATCCAATGATATCTAAGCCCCATTGCTCAAATGGTTCTTTAATAGTAACCGGTTGCAAAGGTAAAACTGGTTTCTTTTCCCTCCCAGTGCATTTATGAAAAATATGGAATGTATGGAAATATGTGTGTGTGTCTCTGAATATCACAACAAGTAATTTCACACTTTCAATATTTTTTGCATAGTTGTGTCGCTATCAAAATGTCCTCTAACAAGACCATCATGCAACTCAATAAGGACCTTTTGAGTTTCCTTCTACTCAAAGCATCCTAGGAGCACTCCATCATAGTTTTTGTAGAACGATATACCATTGACCAATTAGTATTGAGTGGATTTCAACCTCACTGCATGATTCTGCTTTGTGTTCATGCATATGGGCGTACTACTATATTGTAGGTATTGAGTGAGCTCATTGTACTAGGAGCTTGAGCTCAAGTGAACATAAAATATTTCTTGTGTGGAAAGGGCCATTTTTTTCCCAACCTTATTCCAGTGAGTCAAATGGATCTAATTGTGAGATACCTGCAACAATTAATTAATGAAAATGCACAAGATACCAAAAATAACAGAACTTAGAATCGATTTATTGATCGCGGGCCACTTCGAGGTGGAAAACTCCTCTGAGAAAGCTCAATACAAAGAACTTCACGATGCCTCCATTGGCATCAACACAAACTTATATACTAGTTTATGCGTCAATACTATGGGTCAATACCACGGGACATATAATAATACGGGACAACTTACAAAGAGTATGCGTCCAATACTATTGATCAATACTATGGGCTAATACAAACTATGGATCAACAAATACTATGGGATGTATTAAAAAGCATATGTGTCCAACAACAATATACTAACAAAGTAAAGACATGGGTTCCTAACATCCCCTCTTCCTTAGAAAAATATTTGTCCTCAAATCTTTAGATGTGGAAATTGATGCTGAATCTGAAGGAGTGGTGCCCATGTAGCATCCTTTGGTTGCATGTTGTGCCACTGAATGAATACCTCTATGATAGAGCGAGAGAGAAGCAGATGCCCTTTGAGTGTCAGGGAGGATTGCTTGGAAGGATGTAGACAAAGAAAAACCATATCAAATGCTTGAAAAGTGCGCTCAGAACGGTGCTGATCGGCTTGTTGTTTTATTCGAATTCTGTCCATGTGAAGAGTGTCCTGCAAAATGCGAAGAATCTGATCGCAGTTTCGAAGAACCGTGTCAATTTCCTGAACTGGTGCACTATTGAGGGTGTATGGAAGAAGAAATGGTGGTGCCTGACCATAGATTGCTTCATATGGAGTAATTTTAGATGCATTAGGGTACCACCATTCAACGAGAAGGATCTATTTTTCCCACTGAGGTTGTTGTTCGAAGGTGAAGCAATGAATATAAGTTTCCAAACATTTATTGGTAATGTCAGTCTTCCCTCCAGATTTAGGGATCCCTTTAATGAATTCCAGAGACATATATTTCCAGATCCATGTAGGGATGGGTACGGGTTCGAGCAATCTCGGAAGGAGCTGGAAAGTATCATATGCAACCACCATCTACTGAATTGTCCTTTTCATTCCCTGCCAAAAGAAGGTATGTTGTGCCGGCTCATACGTTTGGAGGAACCCGGAGTGCCTGACCAATGGAGACGCATGGAGTTCAGAGAAGATATCCTGTTGAAGATCCGTGCTCTGGTGAAGCATGAGATCACCCTTGTATCTTAGGGAAGTGCCATCCCAAGAGTAATGCGGTATAGTAGAAGGGTTGTTGGCCAACCGTTGGATGAGTTGAGATAAGGAGGATTCATTGACATAACCTTGTTGAATAGATTGCAACCAATTTGGAACATGCATAGAAATAGATGAAAGAGAAACTTGGTAATCAAATGTGTGAGAAAGAGAGTCTGCCAAAAAATTGTCTTGATCCATCATGTAAGTGATCTCATAGGCATAACCCAGTATTTGGCGAACCCATTTCAGTTGTGCGAGTGAGGAGACCCGTTTTTCTAGGAGATATTGTAGACTCTGGTGAGCAGTCTTGATGCAGAAAGAATTCTTGAATAGGTATGGCTGCCAAGTCTGTACTGCATGCAAAATAGCCATCATTTCCTTCTCATATGTAGAGGCAGATAAATTCTTACTTGAAAGGTCTCTTGAAGGCGACAATCCCACTGGTTCAACAAAGACACCTGCATATATATCCAAAATTTGTTGGAGATACATGGGAGTAGTGGAGACAGTTAATGGGTGCATCTGAATGGAATGGAGTTGAGCGATTACACCATGTGAATTCTTCTTAAGGATATTTTCCAAGCGATGTGAACTAATGATGTGGAGAGACCCTGGTTGTAAGCCTGTAAATGTGTGTTTTTTCCCATTGAGTGAAAACTGCATCCAAAGTTTAGCAAAATCCCATAAGATGGGTCCAAGTGTGCGTAACCATTGAACACCCAAAACCACATCACATCCACTTAAGGCCAAGGAAAACATGTCAGAACGCAAGTTATAATATTCGATAGAGATACACACATTGTGACACTTACCCTTGCAAGGTAAGGTGCCCCCATTAGCAACCATGTCTTCAAAGTTGGAGCAAGGATGGACAAAACAATCAGCGTGTTTGGTGATTCGAGGGTCAATGAAGTTATGAGTGCTACCAGAATTAATGAGTATGGTAAGAGGGAGATTCTTGAAGTAAACCCTGACCCGCATTGTTTGGGGGGTGGTGACGCCAGATAAAGCATGGAGATATATCTCTGGTTGGTCGTCCTGAGATGGGGGGGTCAACAGGCAGCTGCTGAATGTCGACCTGATCATCTATTGTATCTGGAGCATCTTCACCAAGTTCAGAGGTAGGAGAAGAATCCACATCCAAGAGATAGAGATTTTGCTCAACACATCTATTCCCTGAGTGAATTTCTCATCACAATTATAACAAATCCCTTTCTCTCGGTGTTCCCGCATCTCTGCTTCAGACAAATGCTTGATAGGAGTTGGTCGAGGAGCTGGCATGATGGGAGGTCGTTGGTAACCCATATTTCTGAAGGGAAAAAAGGTGGGTTTGGAGCGTTGTTGGGATACGATCTTGTCCTCTACCAACTTAGCCAACCCTAGGACTTCCATCATTATGTTGGGACAAAACATTTTAACCTCTGAGCGAATTTCATCCTTGAGACCACTAATAAAAAAACTCCTGTAGAATTCATCAGCTTCTGTGTGATTGGTCAGTTTCTCAAATTTTGTCTGATACTCTCTCATAGTGCCAATTTGGAGAAGTTTAGTGAGTGCTTCTGTGAAGTCATCAAATGCACTAGGACCAAATTGTTACAAAAGGAGTTTGCAAAGATCTGTCGAGTTTGGCTTGTGATGAGCTCTGATGTACCAACGGTACCATTGAAGGGATTCCTGTTCCAAATGAAAGGATGCATGTGGAACTTTGTGGACATCAAAAGTATTATGTATACTGAAATATTGGTCTTCCCAATATATCCATCCAGTCGGATCAGTACCATTGAAGCAAGGAAATTCAAGCTTCGGCCCACGAAAATTGATGGAAGAAGAGAACCCAGTGGCTGCAGAAGATTCTGGCTGTCGGTTATTGTTCATGGATGAATGCTGAAGATGGAGGCTAAGAAAATTTTCATCCAGATCTTGGAGTTTGGTTTTGAGGGCTGTAATTTCTTCCTCCATGATTTGTGCTCCTGCACGGGTGACAACCATAAATAGGAGTTTTTTTTTTTTTTTTGAATGGGTAGAAAAACAAAAATAGAAACTGTTTTAGTAAAGGAAAATTTGGATTTGGGAAAAACTCGGATGGGTAATTTGGGTTTGACTAGGTTTTGGACACTTTCTAATGAACGGGGAAGCAAAAAATGGGGATTTCAGAAGCGGGGTGAAAGAATGCGAAAATTTGGCAGAGAGGGACAAAGAAGCAGAAATAGGAAATGAACATTGTGGTAAAATTTGAAGGCGAGTGGGTGAAAATTGAAGAAATTATGGCAAACCCTAAAAATAGACAAATGTGGGATTTCTGGCTTTTGGAAGTGGAATTTGGGATAGGGTCCTCAAGAATGAAATATGAAGAATGGGATTGCAAGGGTGTCCAGGAATTTTCAAGGGAAACAGAGTTAAAACAAGGGAGATATGGCGAAAAAAAGGAATTTTTTTCTTTTTTTTTTTTCTTTCCATAAATGGATCTGCAACGACGCGGAAGGGATCGGAAACAAATGGATCTGCAAGGCGCGGAAGGGATCAGCAACAGATGGATCTGAAATGGCATGGAAGGTATCAGTAATAGATAGATATGAAACGACGCAAAAGTGATCGGCAACAGTTATGGACAGAGGAAATCTGTGATTTATCAGCTGAAAATAGATATGGACCCTGTATGCTCGGCTTCCTAACGGTTCAGGGGATTCACTCGGCCACCAATGCTGTCTGACGACTTGCATATTGGGGAAGTACCCCTCACTCCACGGCTAAGGTAAAACTGATAGCTGCTTTTCCACAAACGACAACTCTTGGTTTACCTCACGGGTGGGAACTAGTCAATCAGGTAGGGGTCATTGCCCTTTTCGCTGGTAGGTCCTCTCAATGGGCCAACTACTTTTGGGTTCTTGTGGTACTCCTCACAATGAGTTTTAGGGATTATTCCCAAGTACTTCCCACAGTTAAGCGGATAGGGATTATTCCCAGATACGAACCTGCAACAGATGTGAAATTGTTTTTGGCAGAAATTTCACCCAACGAGCCCAAGAAGGTGCTCTGATACCAGATGTGAGAAACCTGCAACAATTAATTAATGAAAATGCACAAGATAGCAGAAATAATAGAACTCAAAATTGATTTATTGATCGTGGGCCACTTCGAGGGGGAAACCTCCTTTGAGCAATCTCAATACAAATAGCTTCACGGTGCCTTCATTGGCATCAACACAAACTTATATACTAGTCTATGTGACAATACTATGGGTCAATACCATGGGACATAATACTACGGGACGACTTACAAAGCATATGCGTCCAATAATATGGATCAATACTATGGGATAATGCAAACTATGGATCAAAACATACTACAGGACGTCTTACAAAGCATATGCGTCCAACAACAATATACTAACAAAGTAAAGACATGGGTTCCTAACACTAATGCTTCAACTGCCAGCTTGTATAACCCTTAGCCTTAGACGATGGTAGTAGGATTAAATTCTAGATCATATTCTTCTATTGGTTTCATACAATTTTCTTTATGTTTGTCAAATTATTTCTAAACAAACAAGTATCTAATAGCCGGGTGAGGTAAAATTAACATGGTGTGGTTTTTCAAAATGTATGGTCTAAATTGCATAATGGCATTATAAACTGCGAAATACTATTTTTAAATTATAGGGTAATTGAACTGATGCCCTTGTAGGCCAATGCTGATAAATGAAATATGACACTCATTCCTTTTCTCATCCTTTTAAGCGATCAAATTCACAAGGGAATGATTAGAGGAAAATGTATACCGTAATAAGTCTCTATTTAAATCGAGATTGTGAAGTACTGGAGATCCAACTATCACTGGCTTGATTCTTTTGAATGTGTTTTTTTCCTTAGCAGTCCACTTAAATTCAACATCCTTTTTTATGATTTTCTATAGGGCTTTGATAGTTTATAAGAAATAAGAGATGAACTTGTGTACAATAATTTTTCTTGAAGAAAGATTGCATTGCTTTCTTACTATTGGGCACATGAATCTGTGTAATCATTTTAGTTCCTCCAGTTTCTACTGATATTCCTACTTTTGAGATGACATGCCCTAGTAATTTCCTTCTAAAACAATGAATATGCTCTTTTTAGGATTGAATGAAATACCATACTTTCAACACCTTTCAAATATTTGATTCACATGATGCAAGTGATTGGACCTTTTCTTGGAATAAACAATCATGTCATCAAGGTAGACCACTACATTGTTGCCAGTTAGTCCTTTGAATGCTTCATCCATTGCTCTTTGGAAAGTATCCCATGCATTAATCAGACTGAATTCCATCCTCTAGTAAGCAAACATTCTCCATTTCATATGAAATGTGTCTTTCAATTGGTTAGGCTCTATTGCAAGAACTTGGTTTCACCTAAAAACCCCATCTAATAAGGAAAACATTTTAGCACTAAAGACAAGTTGTAAACTCTATTCCATAGAAGGAGCAGGATAATTGGTCTTGTTAGATGCTTGATTCAAATTTTGTAAGTTTTCACATGGTCTAATTTCCCCAGACTTCCTTCTAATAGGAACTAAATTTGCAACCCAAGCATAATGACAAACTTTTAAAATGATTTTGGAATGCAACAATTTTTTCAATTCATTCTATATGAGAGGTTCTAGGGTTGGATGTACCTTTTGTAGTTTTTGTTGAAACAATTTTGTGCATTCTTTGAGTGGAATGACATGCTGAATAATTTTGGTATCACATGTCTTGATATTGTCATATGTCTACGTGAAAACATCTCTGTATTTCTTGAACAAGTGAATAAATGCCTATTTTTCTATGTATGAACAACAAGTTTCTAGATTGTTTGTCTTGGGATTGTCTTCAATGATAAGGTTGATACACTAATGGCCCAATAATTTTTGTCTTGACATTTACAAGTTTTATGAATCTAGACTACAGATCAAATAACTCTTATAATGTGAGGGTTGCTTTAGGAATTGCATTGTCTATTGCAACACTATCTTTCTGAGTTTGTAGTACTAGTTGGTATTCCTCACCATTGATAATTATGTACTTAAATGTGCCACCAATGGTGAGAAAATAGATGATTTTATCATTGCCATTAAAGATTCACCAATTAGTCACACTATCTGGGACTGAACGCCTGTAAATTAATTCAACAAAAAAACCATCATTCAAGGGAATAGACCTAGAAGCAACATTAGCTAAAGTGCTAGAAACTACATTTTTGTAGTGAGGAATGGAAGTGATATTGAAAGCATCAAAATTATTAATCAAGTTCCAAACCTCTAGTTGATAATTCCTTAAATGCAAGAGAATACAATTTTATTTCTTCTGTGTCTAACAATAATTTCAGAGTCACTAAATTTTTTAAACCCATTTACTTGCATACCAATAGCCTTTTGCAAACTAAGAATTAGAGCTTCATACTCATCTATGTTATTAGTGCACTTTAATTCTAACCGGTAGGATATGAGAATATGTTTCTTGCGATCATGACCCATAAGAAGGAATCCTACCTCGACTCCATCCTGTGATCTATATCCATCTAAGTATCAGGTCCCAATGTTAGCATCTATAAGTATGTTCGAACTAGGACTAACTACATCTACTATATTACAACCATTTGCATCAGTTTGTGTGCAATGAAGGAGATCATACCATATTTTAGATTCTAGAAGTGATTCTTGTGCTTCATAACAACTGGAATACATTTTCACAAAGTATTTCCCTAAAATTGAATGTGTGAAATTTACCATCTTATTCTATCCTTCCAATTCAGTAAAAATATGCTTCATATGAGCCTCTCTATCTACCCTTATCTTATTTTCCTTACATTTAAATGGAACCCATAAATGTGACTAGTCCATTGCAAAGTATCCTTGCAAATTTTGTGATTAGTCCTTGTTCAACAACAATCCATAAGCTTTTGGTATATCAACTACAATAATGCCAATGATCTAGCACATCCTTGGGTTAGAGGATAATTTGATCATAACAAACTTTAACTCACTTATGACCTTAGCATCATACCTCTCTACCTGGATAATTCTGGTATTGCATTTAGTATGCGTGGCATTGATTTTATTACAAATAGAATATGGAATAACATTGGAATATGCCTTAGAGTCAATTAGGAAATTGTGCACATTATAATTGAATATCTCAAAGGTAAGCGATAAAGCAAGAGTATGTGATGTAGAATGCATACCTATACTGGCTGTGTTTATAGTAGTTATCTAAACTAATTTACCTTCTTTCCTTTCATCCTTTTTACCATCAACACATTTTTTATTTTAATTGATGTTGGCTGAATTTTGTTGAGAAACTGAAATACCTTTGAAAGTATTTAGAATGAGATCCATTTTCCGTGCAATATTGTAAATATCAAACATTGAAATATTAGCTTTAGTTTTCTTTAGGTCTTGAATGGAATTGTATTAAAATATCTAAGAAGAAGGTTCTGGGTTCGTGCTTCCGATGGTTTGGGTTGTAGTTTTATTATTCTTAGGTGGAGTAGGGGTGATGGATATATGAGAAGAAGTTGAGGCCTTTTGTGTGTTTGCATTAGTTTTCTTGGGAAATGTCACATTAATTTGTTAAAGGAACTTTACTTATTAGGTTATAATTTCCAAAATTGAATGGGTGGTGTGAATTGCACTTACTCTTGTGTCTTATTCCCAAAGTCTCATCTTCAAGACCGAATGACCAATCTCAAAGAAACAAGAAACATGGTTTCTTCACTGCTTGGTTCTATAGCCTCTGTCATCTCTTTAGTGTCACCCTCTTAGTTAGTCTGGTTAACCTACCTCGATTGATCAAGAATTTGATTAAATACTAGAGTCATAGAGTTGATTCACCGAGGGTTGCTCTTTTCCAAATGATTTACTTAGTGAATTGTGTAGAAGTTATCCATGCCTACTTCCTTGAAATTTAGATTTAGGTTTGATGGTTCTGGAGGTTTTGGTGCAGAGATAGATTCCTTATTAAAAGGTTTGAAAGTTATATTTTTGGAAGTACCTTTCCTTGAGCTCTTTTTCACATCCACAACTTCATTGGACAATTTTTTAAGTAGTTTTAAAATCCCTTCCAAATTGATAGGATCCTTTTCATTAGGCTTAGTCATGGGAAGTGTTTTTTTTTGTCGTGTTAGCATATTTAATTTATTTTGTCCCATAATGTATTGCTAAAGTAGACATTTCTTTCTCCACCTTTTTAGCTTCTTCAAAATTTTTTGCTAGTGTTGTTTTATCCACCTTTCGAAAAACATGGTAATTGAAGCATGTAGAGTAGATGCATAACATTTTATTGTAAACTCATCAACCGATGGTGAGTTAGCATGAAATTGATTTAATATGGTAGTGAAGCGTTGGTTAAAATATTTAATGCATTATTTTTTCTCCATTTTAACAACAATAAGCCTTATAGTAACATAGGAGGATTCTTTTGTTCTCCAAAATTATTTATGAAGGTTTATTCAAAATATTTCTAGTTGGTATGCTAAAATACACATTGTAAGGTTTATTCAAAATCTTTCCTACATTTTAAGGTTTGTTGTTACACCAAAACCTACAAATTTGATGAAAATTTGAAACCAAGCACAAGGTCCGATTATCCAAGGTGGTGGTTAGTCCACATTATATTCCTAGAGGTACGATGATTATCAACATATACTCCAACAACCCCTATCTGATGTAGCTCGGGGGAATTTAACCTAATACCTTAGTTATGATACCATTTGCAGGTTTTGGTGTAATGACAAACCTTACGAACCCGTGGTTGGTTACCAACCATTTTAGTATCTAAAAAAATATGTAGAAGTTTGTAAGGTGTTCTATTATGATCTAGGTTAGGATCCAAAGAATGAGAATAATGAGGTGAACGAATAGAAGATGGTGGAATAACATTATGTGGTTTAGGAATCTCTTCAATGGCAAGGCCTATCAAGGCTTCCATAAAGTCAACCAAGATATTCTTAGGATTTTGAACAATGTTTCTATGGGCTAGACGTATCCTAGGTAATGTTGTATCTATCTAATTGGTTGATCATAGGCTTGGGTCAAATGAGAAGGGGCACTAACATCCTAATGAGGAACAATGTATAATGGTTCTTTCGTTTTGGGTTTCTCAAAAACTTCAACGTTATCATTAAAGACATATTCAAAATAAAAATTGTCATATCTAATTGGAATATGACTGGATATTGGTCCACAATTTGAAGTTTTTGATAGGTTACCATGTGAAGAATGTGTTTATATACAAGCCAAAAAAATTTGGCACTCTTCCTGGTGCCAGTTTTTTTGATGAAGGAGAAATGTTTCCTTCAACAACAAGGGTTACCTTGATGAAAAGTCCCAAATAGACCTAACACCATTTGTAATAAGGAACCCATCCATATTTGGCCCAAAAACCATTACTAAATTTAATGTTTGAATTGAAAATGAAATCCAATATGAAATACATGTTGGCATTGTGTCCAGTGCTCCCCATGAGTTTCGCGACATGGGTTAACCCCCTCTCGTGGATCCTAACTTTGGCAATTGTAGCGGAGATTAACACCTGCAAGTTTTGGTCTAATGACAATCGTGCTCCAACAAATGGTATTAGAGCGACAATTCTCGAGTTCGAAACTCACTCGAGTAACGTTGGGGGCGGATATTGTTGGAATTTGTGTCCAACGCTCCCCATGAGTTTCGCGACATGGGTTAACCCTCTCTCGTGGATCCTAACTTTGGTGATTGTAGCAGAGATTAACACTTGCAGATTTTGGTCTAACGGCAATTATGCTCCAACAATAAAAAATTCTAAATCCAACTATGCATAATACAATTGGTCTAACCTATCCTAACTAGGAGCATGAATCTAGTCAAGGAAAATGCAAGACAACAATTACAACAATGCCAATTATTTCTTTAAACATAAAGATATTTAAGGATTAAACCAAAACTACAAATTTTAGCAATAAATCAAATTAAGAATAATATATCCCTATATTTACTATTTGCAATATTACAAAGTAAAATAAAAGAACAACAACAAGAAAATGAGCAGAATTGAAGAACTAAAACATATAATAGTCCATATTAACAACACACACTAATACAACATAGTCCAAAATGAAGATAAGAAAAAGAAATAGCTCAACTTACAACCATATGATCAAAATTCTCTTGTAAATGTCGTTAAAGGCTTCTCCTCATTAATTTTAACAAGTTCACTTTTACAAAACTCAATGTGAGAAAGCGAGAGAGATTCCCCCCATGTCTTATTTTCCTCCCCTGCTTTGAAATTCTTTTGTACAATTTCAAAATATAACTATTCAAGACTCTTGGGTTTCTTATTTTACAATTAGAACTATTTAGCTTTATTTTGTCTTATTTACAAGAGGATATATTCATCTATTTATTGAAACTATAGTCTACCTTGAGATTTATCATTAAAATAAGCTACCCATATAGTATATTGGTTAGAAATACTAAGTACATGTCTAAATATCAACTGATGCATTCACAACTTCATAATTAATTGGTTGAATCTCTTGGCGTTGTGCTTAATGTCTCTTTTTCATGTAGTGAAGTATGAGTTTACAAAACTGATGTCCCTAGAGGGTGTGCGATGAAGTCTCGTATTGCATCCTTGGTAACTTTGGATACAATTATTATGGAATTTATTTTACCATGGATGACTTCCTTGAGACCATTCCATACTTCTTTTGAATTTATAGGAGCATCCATGGGACCAATTGATGGCAGATTGCAGCTCTGGATCACCTTCTTTGCTGATAGATGTAAATGTCTACAATTGTTTTAGAGTTGGTAATATATTTCCCTAATGTATAACTTGCCATCTGATAGTTGTATAAACATGTAGAGTTGCATTCATTGTCTCTTTCACTCATTCTCGGTAGATCTATTGTTGAATCTCTTTCTTCAGTTTTCCACTTCCTCAATTCTTCCATACCCAATAAAACTCATTGGAGAACAACCATTTTGGATGGTATTTTATTTCATATGGAATTAAAAAATCATGATGATTATATTTTGCAAGTACAAGATAATTAACATTGGAGAAGATTGAAGATGAAGAATGAAGAATGCCAAAGACGGAGATAGGTGCAAAATATAGAAGATGAAAACAAAGAACATATATAAAGAAGATTGAAGGAAAATAGTATAGAAGAAAATTAGGATTGGACCAGTTCAAAGATCGATTGAAGAGATGCATGGTGATAACTGAATATTGAAATCACAAGTATTCATTAATTGGGAGTAGGGAGGATTAAATCCTACTTGTGATGTATGATGAAAACATTGTAATATGTTAATGCAGTAGACTATGCATAAAAGCCTACATATGAATCGAAGATGAGGACAAGGAGATAAATTAGGGATTAAGATCTCCTAGAATCAAGTTGAGTGATTCATGGATATAGTTATGGATATGGTTGAACTGAATATCTAATAATGACATGGTTGACATGGTCACCTAAATATATATAAAAGGACCTAATGCACAATAGAAACACACACATAGATTGATTAATTTTATGGAATTTCCCTTAGAGGGGTTTCTTTAGTGCAAACTCCTAGTGTACGTTGCTTGATGCATATTTATGTGTATTTTTTGTTGAATCTCAATCCCAACAGTGAACACTATTGATCAATTTACTCATAGTAATCGAGCCCAAACACCATCTAGTAGGTATTCATATTTATTATTCTTATTTTATTTCTATTATAGAACATTAACTTATGGGAAATATTGATTGTACATCTATTTAATCTTCTATTAGTGAGATTCCAATCCTCTCACCAGGGATGCATACTTAATATAGTGAAAATCCCTCTAACTCTCATGTTGCAAATGCATTAGTAATATGTAGAATGTAACTAGCTTGAATTTGGACCATGCCTAGGTATATATCATGTTGTTTCCCACTTTGTCACATTTCTTGTCAATTACACCTTGTTCCCTACCAAAACCAATGAATTTCATACATGCTTGTTGTTATGCATGAAATTATGAAACTAGCATAAAAATAGAAAGAAAGAGTAACCCAACACCTTGAGAATGAACTAAAGATATAAATAAGAAGCCTCTTCAAGGGGGAAACCTCCTTTTACAATGTTTCAAATGCACAAGACAAGATAAGATGTTCCTAATACTAGGCCTCCTTGACACACACACACACATAAAATCAACCAATAAAGACAATACTAATATAATAATAGAAATATAATGTCAGAATATAGGGCTTAACATGTCCCTCCCCTTGAAACATGTGTTGTCATCAACACTTGATTAAATCTAGATGTTTTTCATGAAGAACTCATCTTCCCATGTCACCTATACTATTTGAAAGTTATTCCACTTGATGGGCTACTTATTAATTGCTTTATTTCACAGTTGTTTGATCCTTTTGTCAAGGATTATTTTAGGTTCTAGTATCAATTTCCCTTCTTCATCAATCTCTAGTAAAATAGTCTAGACTATAATCTTGTCAACGATTACTTTTTTTAGGCAAGAAACATGGAAGACTAGATGCACACATGATTATAAATATAAATAGTCCGGCGAGCCAAACATTAAAGAGATGATTATGCCCCTTTTTGTACAATATGGTTTGATATTATAATAAAAATACTTGTTGTTGTTGTTTCCTCCATTACTTTCTCACTTTCTTCCTCTCTTTATGTATGTGTGATCTAGTATTTGATATATATTGGTGATATGCTATGCTATTGGTAACCTCATGTAATCCCTTATATTACAACATTTGTTCCGTTGTTGGTAGTACTAACCCGAGACATGAAAGGATGATGCATACATAAAATGGTGAGAGATGAATAAATAAGAGAGTGGTGGAATAAAAAAGTCATGAACTACATTTAAAACTATGCCATAAGGAACAAGTTGAAAATTACGCATGCCATAGAAAAGTTCTTCACTAAATTTCATGAACGATTTATTGAAGCTGTCCCACATGAAATTGTTGAAATAAGTTGTCATTGATGTCTAACAGGATGTCAATGATGTCAAAAGGGTGAAGAGATATGTGGTGTTGCCATTCATATCAAGGTGATAATGATGATGTGGCTGTAATAGAGATAGATTGTTGTTACATAGTAATCTTCCACCCTGTGAGCATCAGCATTATTTGGCCTGTAGGATCCATTTCAGTGACTCAGATCCACTTATATACTTCGGAGATACTATTTTTCCCTATTTTTGTTCCTACCCGCATGTTGCATCATTATAGCATGCGTGCCTGCGAGTTGCATCACTATAGCCCGCGGGTTCAAGTAAAATGGTAAAAACCACTATTAATCACTTTTTACTCCCAAAAAGTGGTCATTGGGTGACCTTTGGCTCTCCATCTGCCCAAGTAACGTCTCGATGTGTCCTTTCACCTACCTTTGAGAGGACTATATATTGAACACATATGGCTTATGGACGGGGGGGTAGAAGAGAATAGTAAGAGAACTCTAGTGGATTTTTTCCCTATCTTGAGTCTGCACTCATTGATCCTTGTAGTTGTGAACCCTTTATGTTCACCTTCCAAACTCCTTTCTAGTTTGAGTTTTCCATTCATGGAGGATTGAAGTGGTGGAGGCACAAGTGGATTGATCTAGATCTTGGTTCAGATTGGTTGTCGGCAAGAGGTCGTATCACTTTGTACTTCTTCTTGTTCATTAATAGAAATGCTCATATTCTCGTCCATTCATGGTGTGAATGTTGTTTATTATACATTGGGTTACATTTGCTTATGATATTATGGACCATTGTTATTGATAATGTTAATGTCAATTATATATTATTTGTACTTGTTGGATATTGGATGTCAAGACTAATTTGTAGATTACAAGTGCACGAATTGAAAGCTCCAACAGGGATCTACATCAAATGTTTGGATCGAGGTTGGTTACATTTCTCCATTATCTTAACATTGTCATTTATAATAGCATTGCTTTGAGAATTGAGTAGATTTCTGGTAGTCATCTGTCTGTTGTGGTATTCCCAAGCCATAGTGAGTTTTCTCCAATACAGAAATGGCGACTCCGCTGGGGAAAACATCCATGTTTGGGAATTTTTTGAGCATTAGTCCATAATTAGAGTTGTTGTTTATCGAAGCTCTGTGTCACTGATTGGCCCTTAAGATACACTGTAGAAAACTTGCTTTTTCTGAGCCCTTGGACTCTTTATTTTCCCATTTGCCTTTCCTCACCCGCGGGCTAGCTTAGCTCAGCTCGCGTATACTCGCCTCTATTTACACTACTGCTCGTGGGTACCCGCAGGTATTCCTTTGACAGTAGCGTGTAAATCCGGCTTTTGTTGGTTTATGGCTATTGGTTGTTGTTGGGTTGGCTTTGTTGGTTCCTGAGTTTTTGTTGGCCTCTTTCTTGACTGTTTCATGCCTTGGATGTGACCAGATATCTTTGTTTCTCTTGGTTGAGCCTTCTTGGTTTTTTACCCAACTTTGGATTTAGCCTCTTGGTTTTTTCCTTTTGAGCTCTTTCCTTTAGCTGAGTCTTGTTGTTTAGGATCTGCTGGGTTGTCTTAGTGATCTTCTCGGCACTTCAGTGACTGAATAGTAGGATTTTGCTTGCATTTTTTGATTCCATTTATATTGAAAAAATACAAAAATATACATTTAGTTTTTTGCATTTTCCTTCTTGTTTATAAGCGAAAATAAAAAAATATTTTACTTTCATGTACTGCATCCTGCATTGAGTGCTCGTTGCCTTCATTTAGGTTCTGCTTGTGTATCGAAAAGATAATAGCTTGAATCTTTATTTTGGAATTGTTGGTTGATTTTGCATATTAGTGACTTTGTTTTATTGGATAGATGAGTCTAGGATTGGCCGATTTTGCATACTATTGAGTCTACACATCACTAGTTTCACGATCATATCCCTTGAGTAATCACAACCACTAAAATTAACGCTTAATCTTAAAATTGATTAGACTGATTTTATTTATAGGGTACACCAACTAGCATAGGTTTAGAGTCTTGGAATAGATCATTGTGAGTTAACAATCCAAGACTACTAGATGAAACATTAGGTGTCTGACCAGGGAGTGGAGGAATCCATGGTATAGATCGGTGTTCTCAGGAAGCTCTACTCAATCCAGAGTTAAGCACGAGGTCACGTGAGGTTGGTTGAGGAGATATCCCTCTGATACCGGTTGAACGTGGGAGATATATCCAGGATTTGTTCGTATCTGGGGGTACCGGAGGTTCATCCTCTTGTGCTTCGGGATTAGCTACCCTGCCCATACGACGAGTCCCACCTGCGACTATCCCCCTGAGCATTGGCTATATTGTGGTGAACATAGTTTCCTTTCCTAGGTACCGCACAAGGTACTTGCAGTGGTTATGTTGTTTATGTCTTGAGTCAGATAGGGATTGGACAACATAGTTGTGTTCATGTAGTGGACTTGACCCTGTCGACGCAGTGAATGCTGGGTGTCTCTATAACTGATTCTGTTACCTCCGGATATAGTTTGGGAGTCTCAAGCCTCTCCTAGGCGAGACATACTGGCTCTAGTGTTGGGAGTTCATTTAGCCACTCTGTTTGTCTGCTCTTGGCTGTAGTTTCTCTAGGTGTGTGCTTTTGATTTACTGTTTTTGATCAATAGTTGGCCTTTAGGGGACGTTTTGGTTACATATTCTCTCTGGAGATATCATGGCATGGAGCCCTACTCTCCGTCGGTCTCGTCGTTTGGTTGGTTTAAAGCCACTCGAGTTTTCACGTCGTGTTGCTAGAGGACGCCGGAGGGCTCCCTCTGAGTCTTCAGATTCATACGAGACTTACGTCCAAGATGTCATGGATTCACATCCTGATACTGAGGAAACCTTCGACTCCTTCGGGTAGAGTTGACCATATTTCTGATCCCCATACTCCTCGTGAGGAGTGGGGAGGTGATCCACCTGAGACTCAACCTGGTTCTATTTGGCCTAATCCACTTGATCAAGATCCGTTTGATCCTTCCAATCTGGATAATTATCTTTACGGAATGCCTGACTTACCTGAGCATGAAGAATAGGACGAGCCTTTCGTTCCTTCGTTTCCATGCAGTTATAGATATGGGATCCCTGAATCACATAATGACACTACAATCAACCCCACCGCACTCTCTTTTGGTATGCCTAGTCATAGTACTGTCAAACCTTCCACTATGGTTGGTAGTCACCCTGGCACTAGTCAAAGTGTTAGCCATACTATACCCACTGGGGGCACTACCCTCGCTGGGGGCACTACATTGTCCACCCACACACATAGTATGGGGACTGGTCAGATTCCTAACAATGCTAATGTTGGAAGACGACCACCTCCTAGGATTACCCAACCTAACCGGAATGCTGTTCGGAACACGACTCACCATCCACCACCTAATACACGTGTCGCTACTAGTCAACCCGAGACTGCTTTTACGAATGATACCGTTCCTCCCAACCACGGGGGTGGACATATACTGCATACTTTCGCGTCCACTGCCGCCACTAGTAATGCTAATGTAGGGGGTGGGAATGTTTCCTATCCACATGGACATCACACCACCAACCCTGCTACTAATCACACCAATGTTGGGGCTGGGAATACTTCTCATGATTTTGGTCACCACACGACTGCTCAAGCTAATCCTAATGCTGGGGGTGGGAACATACCATACCATTACAGTCATTACAACACAGTTCCCGCTATGAATAGTACATATATTCCCCATACTCATGGTGGCAACCTTTACTTCAACACAGTCGGTGCTGGCCACCAGTATCACCCACCACCCCAATATGGTGCCCAAAACATGCATATACCTGCTTACTCTCAAATGGGTAAGCTAGGAGGAGGTTATCAATCCTATGGCCAGGGGAAAGCTTATGGACCGTCAGGTCCTCATTATCAGCAGTTTAATCCTCATGGTCAAGCTTTCGGTCCATCCTATAACACAGTTCCGTTTAATGAACCTTTTATGGGAGCTTATAATCAAGCTTTCCAGCCTCAGCTCCCATTCCTTCCATGCTTGAATCTCCCGGATTTTTCAAAGCTCACGAATGATCCGGTGTGTCATGATCCTACTTGGCCCCCGATCCCTACCAAGCTTCCTTCAGACATTCCAAAGTTTGAGGGGAAAGGTGGTGAGGACCCGGGAGATCATGTCACGATGTTTCACCTTTGGTGCTCCTCCAACTCTTTGAATCATGATTCCATTAGATTACGACTATTTCAACGCAACCTCACAGGGGCAGCCGTGAAGTGGTATGTGGAGTTGCTTGGAAACACCTATAGGGGATTCAACGAGATTGATTTGGTTTTCTTAGACCATTTCCAGTTGCCGGTTCGTTATGATACTGGTACTGAGTTGTTGTCCACCTTCCGTCAGAATAAGGCCACACATATTTCTGACCATGTTCAAGAGTGGCATCGACGAAAGAGATTAGTGAAAGCCAACATTCCTTGAGATTTCGTGTTGGAATGGTTCCTTAAGTCTTTACTTCCATACATTGCTAAGGATGTTTCAATGTCCGACATTGTGACTGAGGAACAAGCTATCTTGAAAGTCCAGCAGTTAGATCTACTTTATTCTTAGTCTGGCATTTTGTATGACATTATTCTTAATGCACCGAGGACAAGACATGAGCCCACGTTAGTTCCTGGACCACATGCCGATGGCATCGTGGGGTCCGCATGCACTTGCCCTGTAGACTTGGTAGCTAATCAAATGAAAAATTTGTCGCTAAACTAGTCTGCTCATGGACAGGTTCACACCTTGTCCACTTCCACTCCGTCGTCTGATGTACACAATGTGCAATCAACGAAACCATTGGGTAACCAGCAAACTGGTGGTAAGAAAAAGGGGAGAAATAATCATAGGAGTGGAAACAATGGAAGTAATAACAATATAAATCATAATAATCCTCGTAAAGAGAATTCCAACCCTCCTCAGGAAGGCGGTAATGCTGGTGAGGATTGTAAACCTAGGCGTAAGGTGAAATTCCCTTGCAAGCTTTGTGGGGAAGATCATCTTACTCACTTATGTCCTCAAATTGAAGAAGCATCGAAGCATTTGGCACAGAGCCCAGCTGTGTTGAAGGATCCCCTACCTCATCACCAAAACATGGCTTTGCATGCTCCCACCACTAGTTATGGTACTAATGAAATAGAAACGTCTTCTTCCAACACTAGTGGTTATGGATGTGTGAATATGGTTCAGCTAGAGGTTTGTGTTGCTACTTGTCAGCGCGATTATGGTGCACCATAACCCAAATTGGGGAGTGATCCTCTCCCTCCTCCTGACAATTCCTTGCATATCGATAAGCCTTCCATTATGCCACGGATACCGAAAGGTGTTCTCAAGCACTCCACGCATAATCCTAATGCTCGAGCTTCCCATAACTACTCCATCGTAGAATATTTGGGACAAAATCCATGTGCCATGTTGGCTCTTGAATTTTTGCAAGCCTGTCCCTCTCAGAAGCATGCCCTTTTGAGTGCGTTAGGAGTTCAGGATGGGGGAAATCCTAGTGTTATCAAGTTCGATACTACTGATGTCCAACCTCGCTTGCCTTACAACATGGATTTTCAAATCTAGGTGGTTTTCCTTAAGAGCTTTGTCAAATGTACTATGGTTGATGAAGGTGCCTCCGCGTCAGTAATGTCATTAGCTTGTTGGAAAGCTCTCGGCTCTCCTCCTCTACTTACGTCTAGAACTACACTCACTACATTCGACGGTAGATCGTTTACGCCGCATGGAATTATTCCTTCCCTTGTTGTCTCCTTGGGAGGTAAGTCTGTTCCTATTGAAGTCGAAGTGGTTGATGTGCCCATCGACTACAAACTTTTACTGGGTCGAAACTGAATGTATTCTATGAAGGCTGTCGCGTCTGTATTTAGAGTTATCTACTTTCCCCATGAAGGCAATATTGTGACGATCGATCAGCTGGATTATGTTGGCACTCCTTCCACAATATCCACGGGATCTGTAATCCCGCAAGTTTCTTATTCTCAGCCGACAACTGGGAACATAGGTGTTGGAATGTACCCTTCATTGATGGGAGCTTTTAACCATTCTGCGCCTGTGAATTTTATTGGAACCATTATCGACAATGCGTCTCCTCCTTCAAATAATATGTTATTCTAGACCTCCTATTTAGATGATCCATGGAATTTACCATCCACAAATTTCACATCTGGAGACATTGCGCATGTCGGGATGTCTATGCCTTTATCTATAGTGGAGCTCGCTTACGATCATATCCAAGAAACCACTATAGATCCGGATCTCTCTTCTTCCCAGACAATTGAGGAAGATCCCATTACGCTGCTAGTTTGGGCAAACAACTCATCTTGTTCCCACGATTTCCTTGATGATACTTTACCATCTGATGAAGCTATCCTAGAGGCCATGTGTGGTAGTGAGAGGCCTTGGGAAGATATGCACCATCGCTCTTACTTCCTTCCCAACCTCGAGATCGTTGAGCAAGAGGAGTTTAGGATGACTCTAGCAGAGATGGTTGGTCACCCTGTGGCTCTTTTTGGAGTCGCATGATGTTTTTGCGGAGGGGAATATGGCCAATATTTCCACAACCACTTCGATCAACATCTCTCGCACTCCCGGAAAGGTGGAGAATGTTTACGTCGGTGCCGATTACACTGTTGAGGAGATTACTATTTATACTGACTTGTTTACAGAACTCCGGGAAGCTTTCGCCTGGTCATACGAGGAGATGCCAGGAATAGACCCCCGCATTGTTGAACATGAGATTAGAACGTACCCTGATGCTAAACCGGTTCGACAATGCTTACGTGCTGTGAACCCTAGGAAGGCAGCTGCTATTAAGGCAAAGGTGGAGAAACTGCTCAAAGCTGGTTTCATCTACCCCGTTCCCCTTACCGAATGGGTGTCAAACCCCGTTCCTGTGGATAAGAAGCAGGGAACGATCCGTGTATGCACTAATTTTAGAGATTTGAACCATGCATGTCCGAAAGACAACTTCCCCACGCCATTCATTGATCAAATATTGGATGCTTGTGTGGGGAGTGAGATTTTTTCATTCATGGATGGATTCTCAGGTTATAATCAGATTCAAATCAAACTCGCGGACCAACATAAGATGACATTTATTTGTCCATGGGGAACATTTTCATATCGAAAAATTCCCTTCGGCCTTAAAAACGCTGGAGCTACTTTTTAGCGAGCCATGACCTATGCCTTTCATGATCTTAAGATGATTATGGAAGTTTTCTTGGATGATCTTGCTGGCCATTCTTGCAAGAGAGTGGACCACCCCGAGCACCTCCGTATGATTCTCGAACGATGTATCCACTACAAAATTTGATTGAATCCAAATAAATACATCTTCACTGTTAGGATTGGTCGCCTTCTAGGATTCATAGTTTCGAGGGAGGGTATTAGAGTCGATCCTCTCAAAGTTGAGGCAATACTTTAGTTGCCTCCTCTGCGTAATTTGTTACAACTTCAGAGCCTCCAAGGGAGAGCTACTTTTCTGCGTCGGTTTATAGCTAACTATGCTAGTATTACCAAATGTTTCACGTGCTTATTGAAGAAAGACACACCTTTTATCTGGGATGAGCGAGCTCAGCAGTCTTTCGACACCCTTAAGAAAGCTTTGGTATCAGCCCCTGTGCTTAGTCCACCGGAATTTACACGAGATTTTATTCTTTATGTGGCTGCGTCTCAAGAGACAATTGGCATGGTATTGGTTCAGGTAGATGATGCACTCGTCGAGCATGTTATCTATTATCTCAGTCAAAATTTAGTAGACGTTGAACTAAGGTACACTCATGTAGAAAAGATGGCACTTGCGACTGTCCACGCAATCCAGCGGTTACGACATTATATTTTTCTTCGAACAACCACAGTTGTAGCTCACATCAATCCATTTCATTTTGTGCTATCACGACGCCTTATCTGGGGTAAGTATAATGAATGGATTGTAATCCTTCAGGAATTTGATCTTGATTTTGCTTCGGCAAAATCGGTGAAATCACTGGTGTTCACTGATCTTATGTCGGACCTTCCATGGCTTGATGAGGAGGTCATTCATGAAGATTCCTTTGTGGATGAACACTTATTTCTTATCTCGACCGAGGACCCTTGGTATGGGGATGTCATTGTATATCTCCAAACTTTGAAGTTTCCTCTGCATTATTCACGAGATGAGCGACGACGTGTGAAACATCACGCTAAAGATTATATTATCGTCGGTGACACTTTGTATCGCCGAGGAAAGGATTCCATTCTCCGTCGTTGCTTAACTCACAAAGAAGCGGAATGGGTACTTAATGATTGCCACGTGGGGGCGTGTGGCGGTCACTTATCCGGGCTTGCTACAACCCAGTGTATCATGAGATCTGGTTATTTTTTGCCTACTATATTTAAAGATTGTATTAACGCTGTGAAGAGATGTCACCCTTGCAAGGTGTTTTCTTGGAACATACACTCGCATCCAGCGCCCCTCCATCCAGTTGTCACTGTTGTTCTCTTCACCAAGTGGGGGGTAGATTTCATGGATTGCAAACTAGCTTCGGCTGGTGGGCATCACCATATTATCGTGGTCGTGGATTATTTTTCCAAGTGGGCTGAGGCCATGCCTACCATTAAAGCCGATGGTGCTACTGCAGCCCATTTTGTGTTTAACCAGATTATCACTCGGTTCAGTATCCTGAAAGAGGTTGTCACTAACCATGGCAGTCACTTTCAAAACAAGATGATGGAGGATTTGTCTCTCAAGCTTGGGTTTTGTCAGGAACACTCGTCTTCCTACTATCCTCAAGCGAATGGTCAGGTTGAAGTTTGAAGACCATTCTCCAACGTACCATCCAACAAAGCAATACCAATTGGCATATCATGTTATATCTTGCTTTGTGGGCATATCGAACCGCAGTTAAGATTGCCACCGGGTTCTCACCATTCCAGTTAGTTCATGGTGTGGAGTGACTTCTACTAATTAAATGTGAAATCCCTTCACTCAAGCTAGCCATAGAGCTCCTCCCTGATATGACAGAGATTGAGAAACATTTAGTACACCTCGAGCAACTTGACGAGCACCGTCGAGATGCCGCTATGGCTATGATAGGTCTGTCCATCCCCGACAATATGCTGAAGGTGACTTGGTACTCTTGTATGACCAACCTAAAGAACCCCTGGGGGTAGGCAAGTTTAATCCCATGTGGCATGGTCCTTACATTGTGATGCGTGTCCTCGAAAAAGGAGATTATGAGTCAGAAGACTATGAGGGAGTTGTCTTGAAGGATCCTAGAAATGGGCTCTACCTCAAGCAGTATTATGCTTGAACCTTTGGTTCAGGCTGATACTTTTGTACACTATTGTATAGTTTTTCTGTACATAGTTTAGCTTGCATTTTGGTATCGAGTCTGCTGATTAGCCTCTGTTTGATTGACAGATGTCAACGGGATCTCCTACATTCTTAGGTTTTGCGGATGGTGCTAGCCGACATACGCAGCAGCTTGCTTCTGCTGCATGGGTTATCTTCTCACTTGAACACCTAGTTGTGTCCTCAGGAGGTGCTTGTCTCGGTCCTACATCTAATAATGTGGTTGAGTATAGTGTCGTTATTGAGCTACTTCAGGATGCTATTTCACATGACATCCAGTCTTTAGAAGTCTGCCTGGGTTCACAACTAGTTGTGTCTCAGCTAAATGGGCAGTACCGTGTACGAGACCCTACATTACTACGAATATTCCTTAAGGTACGACTCTTGGAGAGACATTTTGTTTCAATTACATATATTCATATTCCAAGAAGTCTTAATTATCTATCTGATGCATACGCTAACTATGTGTTAGATTGGCATTTGTCACATTCATCATGAAGCACATAAATATAAAGACATTCATACATTTGTACATACACACATATAGTAGCACCGAGAACCAAAGTTGTATATATATATAAATATGTCCAAAAATGGTAGTGTCATACAAAACTGGAGCCCGTAGCCCTAAAAAATATACATATCGATACAAAAATGAGACCCTGGGATATCTATTCCCTCTGGGGAGGCCTAGCTGCCACCTCTACGGGATGTGTCTCATAGAAATACTGTACTGCATTGGCCACCCGCTGCAGTAGCTGCACCCACTCACCAGGAACACCCACTACTTGGCACTGCATGGCCTCGGGTAGTCGGGATACCTCTATCTGTGGTACTCGGGCAAACATCCGCGATAGGTTGCGCCATAACGTCTGAAGTGTGCGCCTTGCTGCAGCATCTGCTGCCACATCATCTCTATCCCAATGACCATGTCTCGGGAAGCCCTCGGGTCTCACTGGGCCTTTGTCTGCGAGCAAACAGTCACCCATTAGCACATGATACTACCACCAAAAATATTTTTTGCATTTCAACTATAATAAAAAATTCCATAAAAATTTAAAAACCATAAAACCAAAAAGAGTACTCATCGATGTCTCCAAACACTGCGCCTTATGGCAGTGGCATGTCACGATCCTGTCAAAAGTCTATCCCCGCATAGGGATAGTCCTCTATAGCGATCACCTGCCGGTTCCACCAGCGGAAGAACTCCTCAGTATATGGTGACGCCAGACAGCCACCACCCTGTTGTGTCAAGATCTCATCCCACCGGGCCAGGGCTGGATCACGAAGACTGTGTGGAGGGACATCCACCCTCGAACTAAGCCCTGAAACCCTCTCAAAGAAGAAGCTGCATAGAATGCTACCATACCCAAAGTTTTTGGCCTTCCCCTCTTTGGATTCCATCAATTGTGTCTTCATAGACACCAGCAGAGTAGTACACCAGTCGAATATCATTGGTTGCATGCATTGTGATGCATAGAACATCACCGGCCTGGATTCCTGGTGTAGTGCTTTGGATCCAGTGATCCGCACCAGGGTATCCACAATGATCTTTGTACTTAGATCCATTATGGTGTTGACGGGCACTTGACTTCCCACCGCTCGTGTGTTTGCGGGACAATACCGCGCTATGTAGTCCTGAATAGTGATCCCGCCACCCACGGTCTGAGACCGAAGACTAGCCACCTCCCTTCTACGGGAAAAATCGGTAATGAAATAGATATCCTCTACTTCTAGGGTCAGTGCTTTCCCGTTGAGGATGAAGTTTTGTGCATCCACATCCCAGTAGTATATCAGGTGACAGAGTAATAGGTTTTGGGCCCTTAAACCCCCTATACTCTAGAACTTGTACAAACCACATGCTTGCAATGTTTGCTGCGCTTGCAAATTATTGCGCACGACCTCATCAACCTGGTCATGCTCTCTCTCCCTCCACTCTAGAACCATCCTGGAGTGAAAAACAAGTAAGTTTTGGTCAGTTTCATGATTTAAAATTTCTTCACGGCCGTACCCGCAGGTTAATTTGTATACAGTGGCGGGTACCCACGGGCAGTCTATTTTTTGACTGCGCATTTCATGCCCTACCCACGACCTACATAGTTATAGCCCGCAGGTAGTGCCGAAGCCATATAGGGCTTGGCCAAACTAAAAGATCCACCGAAAAAAATTGAAATAAAAGCATTAAAATGAAAGGTATGGAAGTAACCACCAACCTGCTCCAGACGGCTCGCTGAACGGTCACTTGTAGCTCCCATGATCAACAACTGAAGTTTCAGGTGAAAACTTACCACTAAACTCCAAATTTGTGAATAGTGCAAATGAATTGTAATTTGGAAAATTTTATTACTATTTATAATTTTCTGGAGCCACTTTTCTATAGTTTTTTCCATTTTGAGCCGTTATGAACTAATATCGTGTCATGGAGTAGTGTTTTTTAATCAGATTTCCTTGGCGAGAGTTGTTCTGAACCATTTCACACCTACGGCAGGTACGTTTCACACCTGGCATATAGGTTAGATGCCATTTTCGCATGCATTATGCATTTGACCTGTTGACCATTTTCATAAACCCTAGGTGTGACCCCGCTTCGTACCGACACAGAACCTTCACACTACTTTAGAAGTGTCGTTATGTGGTAGTAGGGCTTTTTCGAACATGGGTACCCTAGTTAGAACCCCTTATAAATTTTGGTGCCCATGCCGTTGTTTGTCCTTAGGATTAGGAGTCCTTTGTAGTGACGCCATGACATTGCGATAAAGACTCATACTCTACTTTCTCTTATGCTGGCCATTTCCCTTAAGGACTCCCCTTAGTTATATCATGTTGTGATTACATTGCATCATCCTGCTTGCCGCTTGAGACTTGTGCCGGCTCTCACTTACTCAATTGTTAGCCTGGTGCCTGAGCACTTTTCCCTGTCGATCCCTGCAGAGCTTATATATTTTTCCTTCACAATTTGATGACCCTTTGACCCTGAGGGAACATACCCCCGAGTGTCCACATCCTGCACGCATTTCCTTGCATTGAGCATAGGTATGTTCCACTGCTTGGAACTAGTCTGCTAGCTTTTTGACACTCGTTCCCTCACTTGTTGTATTATAAGAAATTTTATTCTTTTTCAAGCTTTTCCCAAATATGAAAAAGACCCAAAAAAATCAAATATTCCAAAAATCCGGACGGGATTATGGTCACTATTTCTTGTTGGCAGCTGTTGTGTCTCCTTTGAATAGAGCATTCATTCCACTCCGTACATTATGAGTAAGGACTATAGTTAAGCCTTAGGAGCTATACTTGTTTCTTAGTTTTCTCCACCGATTGGTTAAGCTTCCAGTCATTATGGAGCCCTCTGTAATGCCTCCTGCATTGCACAGTTTATGTTAAGTCTATGCTGCCTGAGTCTATCCATCTGCTCATGCTCTTGTTCAAAGGAAGTTGATACGAACCGTTACACCAAAACCTCGAGATGTTAGTGAAGGCCGCCCACTAGGATCTTAACATCCCACCACGCTCCGCAGTCTAGACTCTGGGATGGATGTGCGCCCGTACGGTGGTGTCCCCTTTGCGCTGTACGAGCCTCAGGTGAACACTGCAATGCTGACGTTGCCACTCGCTCTATGACTTGAACCTGGGTGGAGGCTCTGATACCAAATGATACGAACTGTTACACCAAAACCTCGAGATGTTAGTGAATGCCTCCCACTAGGATCTTAACAGAAGTCCTGAACCAGTGTCGGCCACTCCTCATATCTCTTCACTATTGCATGTTGGCCATCCTTATTGAGTCAGTCCGTTTCACCTGAGATCTTCCAAATATTTCAGCATTACTGGTACCTTGTGCGCGTTGATGGGGGATGCCTTAATGCCCTCCTTCTAGCAAGTCTCGTTCCGTCGACTTCAACTCATTTATTCTGGGACTTGAGGCTTAGAGTTCATTTGAGTACCTTGAGGCTTGCAGTCATTAGTGGCAGGTTCTCTCGCCATTGACAGTTTTTGGAATACATCAATGTCCCCTGATCGATGGATTCATCCTAGTGTTCAACTTCAACCCATTTATTTACACTCCGATGATTGTGCTTTGTGCCTTGATGATGCCCATTTTCATTATTGGTGGGTCATCTCACATTTGTTAACGGTATACATCATTGACCAGTAATTAGACGATGTCTCATCAGGTTCGATCCCAACTCCTTTATTCACTTGATGGGACTTGCACTGTCGAAGACTTGTGTAGAAGATCCTAGGTGATTGTGGCATTCAGTATGCTACATATGACTTTGACTTTACATCTGAAATATCACCTCTCAGATTTCAGCAGTTTGTACCTCCAGTTTGCACCAGTTGTCTTCTTTTCAGCAGAAGACCATATCTTATTGTAGAGGGATCATGGCTATGATAACTTATGACATGTATCCATTATATACTGCCTATTCATGGCCATTGTATCAGATTGTTGTACCATACCGACATGTATTCATAAATACTATTGTATTATGACGACTGAGCTGCTCTTTCCACTTGTGTCTCCATCACTCCACTTCTGAGTTTTATAATGTATTTCTCCATCATAGCATCAGTCTCTGACCTCACACATTAGGGGGCATCTACTCCATCGTAATATTCCAACCTGTGAGCATCAACATTATTTGGCCTGGAGGATCCATTTCAGTGACTCAGATCCACTTATATCCTTCGGAGATACTATTTTTCCCTATTTTTTTCCTACCCGCATGGTGCATCATTATAGCATGCGTACCCGCGAGTTGCATCACTACAGCCCGCGGGTTTCAAGTAAAATGGTAAAAACCACTATTAATCACTTTTTACTCCAAAAAAGTGATCATTGGGTGACCTTTGGCTCTCCATCTTCCCAAGTAACGTCTCGATGTGTCCTTTCACCTACCTTTGAGAGGACTATATATTGAACACATATGACTTATGGACGGGGGGGAGAAGAGAATAGTAAGAGAAATCTAGTGGATTTTTGCCCTATCTTGAGTCTGCACTCATTGATCCTTGTAGTTGTGAACCCTTTATGTTCACCTTCCAAACTCCTTTCTAGTTTGAGTTTTCCATTCATGGAGGATTGAAGTGGTGGAGGCACAAGTGGATTGATCTAGATGTTGGTTTAGATTGGTTTCTGGCAAGAGGTCGTATCACTTTGTACTTCTTCTTGTTCATTAATAGAAATGCTCATATTCTCATCCATTCGTGGTGTGAATGTTGTTTATTATACATTGGGTTACATTTGCTTATGATATTATGGACCATTGTTATCGATAATGTTAATGTCAATTATATATTATTTGTACTTGTTGGATATTGGATGTTAAGACTAATTTGCAGATTACAAGTGCACAGATTGAAAGCTCCAACGGGGATCTACATCAAACGTTTGGATCGAGGTTGGTTACATTTATCCATTATCTTAACATTGTCATTTATAATAGCATTGATTTGAGAATTGAGTAGATTTATGATAGTCATCTGTCTGTTGTGGTATTCCCAAGCCATAGTGAGTTTTATCCAATACAATTATCGAGGAATATTTGATGAAGCCTTGAAGTCTCTAGAGAAGACCCTAATGATCCTAAAGAATCACTTGAAGAAGAATCCTTATCACAAGTGTACATAACTCCAAATAAGTCCCCTTATGGCGTAGTGGTTGCACATGGCCCTCACATGAAGACACTTTGAGTTGTACACAAGTGGTACAAAAACCCTAGAGAAGACCGTAATGATCATGATGATGTGGAGTGCAAAGGAGTCCCTAAAGTATCATGAAGAAGTGTGCATAATTTCCTAAAGACATGAAGTTGGGTCACATGACCATGATGATGGGCCACTTGACCATTATGGTTTGTCGCATGACCATGATGATAAGAAGAGTAAGGAAGTACATAAAGGTGTCCCTAAGCAATGTTGGTAAGAAATGCCTAAAATAGTGGTGTTGGGTCCACATGATGACGCATGAGCCTCCTGCCTTCAAAACCATGTACTTTTGATCAGACATAGAAGGGGTCTTCATTTTATGAATTAGTGGTCCTTTGATGAAATAATTGTAAATAATGCTATGTTTTAAGTATGATTCTAGATAGGTGCTGAGTCACTAGGTGAGTGATGAGTCATTTAGGTGATTCATGGAACAAAGCCCTCATCTAATGGCAGCATTCGATGGAGGTTTAGTATCTCATTGAGTGATTCATGGAGATAGGGTTGTGAATTTTCTAATATTAGAATTAGTTAGCAACAAATTAGGGGTTGTTGAGTGTATTGTGGATCTAAACCAGAATTGGTTTCCGAATCCTCTATGTATATATTGTATGAGCCTACGAGGCATAAAGAGATAACCAAACAATGTAAATATGGATAAGGGTGGCCAAATAATGTAAATTGGGCCAAGGGAGAGCTGATCAGGAATATATCGGGCCCATGAAGATCAGAACATAGGTTCTGAATATTTGTGAATGTATCAATTTATTGTGATTGAATAGAAGACTTCCTATACATGGGAATTTGTGTGTGAATGGATTAATCTCTGTGTGTATGATTTTGTGAAGTAAGTGATTGGTAAACTATGTAAATGACTGACAGATCTATGTGTATGCCGTAGCATTAAGTTAGGGATTTTGAGAATTAAATGTTGCAGAATATATTTGAATGATATCTATATGTGAATTCAATAATGGATTGACAGAAGAACACTCACATGAAGATTGATAAGTCTCTGTATATACGAATCCGTAGAGGTAAAGCTGAGGGTTAGATTGGAACACATCGTGGAGTTAGATTGAATTTGTAAGAAACAATGTGCAGATCCAATGGAGAAGATAAAGCCAGTGAAGGTCGATTGAACTCTAACCAAGAGGAGATTGAGGTTGATTGATCGATCCTCTGATCAATCAACACACAGTTGCAACAATTGAGTTTTAATAGAGGTTGGACGATCCAGATCGTAGCAAAGGAGATTGACGGTGGGGAAATGATTCACAAAGAGAACTTGCATGGGAGATAGAGTTCCGCAAGTCCAAAGTGAGTGTTCCACAGCTTATAGCAGATCGACGGACGAGAAGGAAGCCGCAAGGAGATCAATGGCTCATATAGCATTCCGCAAGAGGAAGAGCTCGAAGGTTAATGACTAGAGAGGATGTGGAGTTAGCGCATAAGGCTGGATTCCACCATTGATTGAGATCTAACAGTCCAAGACGATTGCAAACGAGGTTTTGCGGGAGGCAATTGCGGAAGCTGATTTTGAGAAAGTTGTGGAAGGAACACACAATTGTGGAGTGAAGGTGAATTGTAGAAAGGAGCATTGTAGACACCATTTGTGGAAGGATTTTGCAGAAGGGAGTTGTGAAAGCAGACCCGCAATTACGGAAGGAAGGCGATTCCGAAAGGAGGTTGCAGAAAGACAATTGTGGAAGGTAATTTGTTCGACGCTGTTCAATTAGGTGAGACCCGTAATTTCTATAAAATCCAGTTTACCGCCCGTTTGAAGTCTGCCCTTGTATGACCGCTGTAGAACAAAGACTTAGCCGATTCTTCTAAGATTAGAGTTTATACTAAATTAGGAACCTTAGCCGATTCTTCTGAGATTAGAGGTTATACTAAATTAGAAACCTAACTATTCCTGGGGTAAGAGGGTTGGATTGGAGTTTTCTTGTCCCACCTGCATCATTTGGTTTCAGAGCTAAAAAATAAAAATATTTTGCGTGCACTGACAAGAGATTAGAGCAGCAATTGTAGTTAGGTTGAAGAAGAATCTAAGCATAAAAGGAGTTGAAGCTGCCACAAAGGAAATAGAGGTAAATCAAATTTTGATTTTCAATTTATGTTAAAGTTGAAGACTGACAATTGATATTGAGAAGGTTGGTCAAGTATAAGTATTCAAAATTGAATGAAATCAAGGATTACCAAGAATAGTGGGAGTTGGTGTGCTCTTAAAAGAAGAATTCATGGAAGATATTGGTCCAAAGGAGATGGATCAAAAGGGAGATCTTGGTAGAGATCTTATAAGAGATTGATTGATATGTTTGTATTAACTTTGGTTTGATATTGTTGCAGATTCAATCCAATGACAAGTAGCAGGCATTTTGAAAGTTATGATAGAGAACATATGTGTTCTTGATGAAGAGAGTTTGTGAACTCTTAGAGAAAGGAATAAGAAGTGGCAGAACCTAAGGATCCAACAAAGGTTGGACAAAGAAGGGGACAAGTTGAATGTTCTCAGAGAGGAAGCGAACCTACAGAATCCCAAGAGGAGCAAAGGAAGTTGCTCAAGAATTTCTAGAGGAGAAGGAACCAAGGATACCAAAAGAACAAGCTCAAGGAGAGATAACTTGTTGAGGTATGGCATGCAAGAAGACTTGTTGAGAAAAGGATTGGGAGTAGTCCACAAGTGAACAAGATGAAGTTCACAGAGAAAGAGGAAATGGAGACAATGAATACTGAGGGTCATTGTAGAGGTTCAAAAGAAAGCCACAACAGAAGAACAGATGCCAAAGTAGAAGGTGTCAAAAGGATGATTCAAGAGGAGTATGACAGAGAATTAGTTGACATAGGATTGAAACTTATTCATTTAGAGATACTGATACAGAAAGAATACCAGAGTTATGGTTTGATAATGAAGAAGAAAGTGAGATGACATTCACTACAGGTGAAGCTAAAGAAAAATATGTCTTCCAGCTTGAAGGAAGAACTCAAGAGAACTAAGTCTGATATGGAATTTTTGTATTGTGAGCCAAAACAGGGAAGCATCCCTGGAGAGGATGACGATGAAGGAAAATATTGACTAACTGAAAGTCTCATGGATTCTGTAAGTAGTGTAGGTCCACTTATGGAGGATGTGACAGTGAGGAAAAATGAGACCAAGAGGTCTTATGTTTTTTAAAATAATGATTATTTTGTGATCACAGGTTTTGTTGCAGATGATAGGTAGTCTTGTGAAATTGTCTCAAAAATGGATGAAGCCAAATATGATGAAGAAGGTCTCTCAAGTGAGAAACAGTTTGAAGTGTTGCAACAAATGGAAGTCATTGATGAGTTGCTTAATGAAGGAAAGAAGTCAATTGGAACTATTATGAAGATGAAGGAAGAAAAATAAATGTACAAAGACATTTCCAAAGGACAGAATCAGGATTGCCTTCAGATGGGGAAAGAAATTGAACAATCATCTTGGACTTTCAGAGAAATTGAAGAAGGAGAAGATATGATTTTCAGAAGCATAGCAGCAGAGCATAATTATGTTGTAGTGGAGGATGAAATGGTAATGTAACATGTAACTTAGACGGTTGGAGATATAGATACTGGTGAAATTTTGATGATGTGCTTAGACCAACACAAAAGGAGGATGCCAGGAATAATATCAACAGAGAATTCAGAGTCCCATGTTTTTGAAACTGACTATTGGTATGTGCTTGCAAGTATTGAAGAAATTGAAGACAGACAGAAAAATAATTCTGTCATGACAAAGGAAGAGACCATATTGTCTCGAAAGGATGATCAGTACCTAGAAGAACTTGTTGTTGCAGAGTTGGCTAATGAAGACAAAAATAAATTTTCTGATCTCAAAAAATATGAAGAAGATTTGGAAATGCTAGAAGATTGGTTGATCAATCCAAGGATTGATAAAGATACCGAAGATATAAGTAAAAATCCCGAAGATATAAGGATGGAGCAAGTGATGGATAGTAACAATATAATTTAGCCAAAGGAACAATAGCAATTTCAGAACAAGAAGGTGTACCCGCCAATGAATAGACTGGACTATGAGATTGAAATAATGAGGATGTTGATGATGAAGGTGTCTCAGAGAAGACATGAAGAGAAAAATAAGATCACATTAGCAAAGAAGGAAATCAAAGCATAAGAAGGAGACAAGTAACAGAGGAATATTGCAAAAGCAAGGCTAGTGGAGCATTGCAATAGAAAGTATGGAAGCCAGGAGAATTGCAGTCAGCAGCAAAACAACACGACAACCATGAAGAAAATTAAAAGATTCAACACAAAGTTTGGGACCCAGACATACTGAATATTGAATATTATGACTAGGAGGTCATATTTATTTCTTCCTGGGGAGTTTGATGCAGGAGCATCCTTCCTTCAAAACCATGTACTTTTGATCAGACCTAGAAGGGGTCTTCATTTTCTGAATTAGTGGTCCTTTGATGAAATAATTGTAAATAATGCTATGTTTTAAGTATGATTCTAGATAGGTGTCGAGTCACTAGGAGAGTGATGAGTGTTGATGTATTTGTAACTTCGAAATGTATTTCACATATGTATATTGTATTCCTATAGAGATGTTATTATTCCTCTATACAGAAGTGTCATCATTTATGTTGTAAGTGTTTTATACTTGATGGGTTATTAGAACACCTTGATGGGGTCGACCCTATATAAGTCATGTGGGTTAAAGGGTTATTAGACCACCCTATTGGGGGTCGTCCCTATCAACATTATGTTATGTGATTAAGTTGAGGCCGACCTAGTATGGTTATTAGGAAAGTCAAGTCATGTATAAATAGAGTGCGGGAGGCACTCTATTTGATCATTCACTTTCTCACTTATACACTCATTGGAGAGTGGCGCACTAGTGGAGGAGGAGAAGCTGCTGCTAGGAGACTATCTCTTATGCTTGGGTTTTGTATCATTGCTCTATCTATCTCTGAGGAAGTTATTGGGGTTTTTCACCTTTATGGTTTTCCCCAAGGAAACTTTGTGTGTCTATTATCTCTTGTGTTTTCTTATTGTGATTGATATGCTGTACATGTTATTCTCTTAGTAAATATCCTAGAGTATATTGAATTGATGCTAAAAAATTAACATGTTATCAGAGCTAACCTGAGAAGAAGACACTCTGCAGTTGCAGAAGCTAGGGATTCTTGTTTTTTGGGTTTCTCTCCACATATATTGAAAGGCAGTAGGCTATATTGACTCTCCTCAGCAAGGCGCATCTTTCCGTCAAAACATAATTCAATTCTAAGCATTTTCATATTTTGACCTAAACATTAGGGTTTCCACAAAAAGTGCAATTTTTGAAATCTGAGACCACGGCTGGATGCTCCTTAGAAAAATCAAATTTTAGAGATTTGGATCGAACTTTTTGGTTGGGTGAAGCTCAGGGAAAATCAAACCCTAGTTTGGGATCCTCTCTAGTGAAGCCAAAAATTAGGGCTTCTGCAAAAGTTGGAATTTTTGAAATCTGAGACCATGGATGGAAGCTCCTCTGAAAAATCAAAGTTTAGAGACCAAGATCGAACTTTTTGGTTGGGTGAAGCTCCAGGAAAATCAAACCCTAGTTTGGGGTCCTCTTTAGTGAAGTTGGAAATTAGGGCTTCTGCAAAAGTTGGAATTTTTGTAATATGAGACCATGGCTGGAAGCTCCTCTGAAAAATCAAAGTTTAGCGACCAATATCGAACTTTTTGGATGGATGAAGCTCTGGGAAAATCAAACCCTAATTCAGGGTCCTCCCAAGTAAATCCAGAAGTTTGAAAAACAATTTGATGGGTGAAACTTTGCAGTTTTCAAATTCTGAGTTTACTAGCTTGATCCACTCATCAAGGCACATCTTTCTATCCTTTCAGAAGCTTGAAATTCAAAATTTGAATTTTTAGTGTTTCTCTAACAAACCCTAATCTAGCTCCAGATCCATATTTCTGCAAATCAAGTGGTAATACATAAATCTTTTCTATTTAATTTGAAGTACTCTTTAAGATGTCTCACCACACCAAGCTTGAGGATAAGCTTGAAGGGGCTGATAACTTCCGAGCATGGAAGTATAGGATTGGGTTAATTCTAGAAGAGAGTGAGTTGGACACCTACATAAGTGAAGGGGTTCTTGTCCTAGAGGGAGAAGAGACTAAGGCCTTACACAAGAAGAACTTAGTCGAGGATAAAAGGATCATTGCTAATTCTATCAAAAACCATGTCATTCCACATGTGTCATCTTTGAAGACACCTAAGGAGATGTTTGATTCCTCGACCAAGCTATTTGAAGGGAATAATATAAATCGAAAGATGACCTTTAGGAATCAATTGAAGAATATCAAGTTCCAGGATGCGAAGACCATGCGGTCTTATTTCTAAAGGGTCTCCCAGATAAAAGAACAACTTGAAGTTGTGGGAGAAGTTATAGAGAATGGAGAAGTGGTAATGGCCACTCTTAATGGCCTTCCTAGGTCATGGGATTCCTTCATCCAAGAAATTTGTGCTAGGAAGAAACTTATCTCTTTAAGTAAGTTGTGGGAAGAATGCTCACAGGAAGAAGCTCGGATTATATCTCGAGAGGAGAAGATCAAGCTCTCATAGCACATACCAAGAAGAGGACACTTTTCCTCAGATTTTCCTAAGAACAAAAGGAACAACAACAACAACTACTACAAGCAATCTGACAGGTATGACTTACATGTATGTTTTGAAATCTGTTCATGATTAAGTTTATAATATGATTGTCCTCATGTTATTGAGTTTAGTACCAATCTTGTTTAATTTTAGACTTGTCTTATCACCCTAGTAAAAGTATGAATGCATGAAAGAAGACATTCATTGATTAGGGCTATGCCACTTATGATTGTATTATGTTTGTACTAATGCACTGTGGTGTTGTATGAGGAGAATGTTATCCGCTAACATGAAAGGTACAAATCAAGCTCTAGATCAAGACCATGATGACATGAAGACAAAGACTCATCAATAGTCATGGATCACATAGAGGTATGTATAATTTGGTTCTACAATGGTCAACTTATGAGTTATGTAGGTCATTGGAGAGAATAAGAAAAACATTGCTAGACATAACTAGCAAATATGATGACCAGGTATGTTTTTCCTATATCAAGTTAGAATCCTACCCTATGTAAGGATCTTATAATTTTGTATGATTGATAATGGTTATTCATGAAATTATAAGTTTGAGTAATCTAGGGTTTATGCATATTATGTTTCTTACTTTGATTGACGATATGACTAACCAGAAGAGTCCTATGGTCAAATAAGAATATGCATAAGTAAAAGAAGTACTCCCTGAAACCTTGAATACTAATGCTTATTATCTGTGTTTGAAATGATCATGACTATACATGTGATACGAACCGTTACACCAAAACCTAGAGATGTTAGTGAAGGCCGCCCACTAGGATCTTAACATCCCACCACGCTCCGCAGTCTAGACTCTGGGCTGGATGTGCGCCCGTACGGTGGTGTCCCCTTTGTGCCGTACAAGCCCCGGGTGAACACTGCAATGCCGACGTTTCCACCCGCTCTGTGACTTGAACCTTGGTGGAGGCTCTGATACCAAATGATACGAACCGTTACACCAAAACCTCGAGATGTTAGTGAAGGCCTCCCACTAGGATCTTAACAACATGTTTAAGATTATTGTGTTTTAATAGTATTGAGATTATACTAATGAATGTATGATTATGTATGAGATATCGAGGATAACACAATGATGATACTAATAAGCATGCATAGTGATCAAGCATGTATATAAGTTCATGGACAAGTAATCTAGGAATCAAATATCAAGAGGGAGCACACTCCAGTAGTTCCTGCAAGGAAGCAAAGATTGAGAGGGAGTACACCCAACAAACAAACAAATATAAGTATTTGAATTGTCATTTCTTGTATATTTGATTGTTCAAATAATATTGTTCAATGATGTATATACTTATGTTCCTAGACTTAGGTTGTGTACTATGCATATTAGAATAATTGCATTAATGAACAATATACTACTAATATGCATGTGATGGGTAAGTGGCCTATGGAACTCTACAACATTCCATTGCTACTTATCTAGAATGAAACCTCTTTGCTGACATGTTGGGAGTTGTACACACTCTTAACAATGTTCTGGTATAGATTGGAAGGCATCTAGAAAGTTACGGGATATGGATAAATGTTGTATTGAAGCATTGGCTAAATTAATTGCATGTCTGTATGACATATTTCTTTATGTGTAAGAATTTGTTTTGAAAACTATGAGATGTTTCTAATCATGCAATTTAACTTGTCTTGTAGGAAAGATCGTGTACAATCACCTACAAAAGAAAGATTACAACATTTGTTCCAAGCAACAAAGTTCAAGAAAACTATCTATTGAAGATACTTCGAGGAAGAAGTGATGGGACACATTTGCAGAAGCCATTCCAAGCATGGTGATAGGAGGATCCTTCCCATGGATGTGGATGTAAGCGTTGTGTGATGATATGCATCAAGACGATGCTATGACGATGATCAGGTTGATCATGTGATGATGTACATCAGGATGATGTATGATGAGTATCATGATGATACTCTGTGGCCGTGGACAGGTTGTGCCATAAGCATATAACAACGCCTTGGGAGGATAGACAACTTTCTATCCAGTTTGGGCTTTACTAAGAATAAAGCAGATTCCAACCTTTACTACAAGGTTGAGGAAGGAAATCCAATGATACTACTACTGTATGTGGATAGGTTGATTTCTGACACGAAGAGGAAGCTTGCTGCTGAGTTCAAGATGAAGGACTTGGGTATGATGCATTACTTTCTAGGCATGGAGGTGTGGCAGAGTACATATGGAATCTTCCTTGGACAAGGGAAGTATGTAGTAGAGATCCTGAAGAGGTTTGGGATGATGGACTGCAAGGCCATGGCCACACCTATGGCATCGAACCTGAAGCTTTTGTGTGATGCTTCATCTGAGCCGGTTGATGTCATGGTGTATCATCAGATGATTGGGTCCTTGATGCACCGACAAACACGAGACCATATATTTTCTTTGCGGTGAACAAATTGAGCCAGTTCCTGACGGATCCCAGAGGTGTTCACCTAGTTGCTGTAAAGCATATTTTGAGGTACCTAAAGGGTACAGTTGATTATGGGCTCAAGTATGATGCAAATCAAAAGGTTAACCTGGAGGGTTATGTTGATTCCAATTGGGCAGGCAGGGCTGCAGATAGGAAGATCACTTCAAGGTGCTGCTTCAGTATGGGATCAGGTATGATCTCTTGGTTTAGCAGGAAGTATTGCTACGTATCACTAAGTACAGTCGAAACAGAGTATGTTGCAGCTTGTTCGGCTAGTTGTGAGGAAGTATGGTTGAGGAAGCTACTGTCTGAGTTATTTGATCTCTTGTTGGGTGCTACTAGTATCTTTTGTGACAACCAGAGTTGTGTGAATCTATCTAAGAACCAATGTTCCATGACAGGTCGAAGCACATTGAGATCAAATATCACTATATCAGGGATATGGTGCAGAGAGGAGCAGTGAAGCTCCTGTATGTTGCGACGGACAAGCAGATAGCCGATGTGTTGACCAAGCCGCTGGCCAGGGTGAAGTTTGAGTACTTCAGAGAGAGACTTGGTGTACTTCAGATTGAGATTCCTTCCAAGGGGAAGTGATGAGTCCAGAGACACCGATGCACATGAGCTATTCTAGCATGGTTGAAGTGTGTCTTCCATGGCTGAGATATAAGGGCTAGGGCCATTTCGACATGGTTGAAGTGTGTCTTCCCATGGTCGTTGATGTAAGAGCTGTGCCATTCAAGCATGGTTAAAGTGTGTCTTTCGATGGTCGTTGATTTAAGAGCTGTGCCATTCGAGCATGGTTGAAGTGCATCTTCCCATGGCTGTGATATAAGTGTCGTGCCATTCCTAGCATGGTTGAAGTGTGTCTTCCCATGGCTATGGATATAAGTGCGATTCCATTCTCGCATGGTTGAAGTGTGTCTTACCATGGCATAGATATAAGTGCCGAGCCTTTCACAGATGGTTGAAGTGTGTCTTTCCATGCCAGTGAATGTAAGTGCTCTGTGATGTGCATCTGGGTTGTGCTCCGTGGATTATGAGGTGATCTGAAGACAATGAGGTGACCGTATGGTACACAGGTTTTGCAGAGGCATAGAATTGGTCCTGAGATGCTCTTACAGGTTTTGCAGAGGCAGTGTAATCAGTCCTAAGGTGTACTTACTTGATGGCTTTCTCACAGAGATGATGAAGACCTACATGGAGGCTAGGCCTACATCGAGCATGAAAAAGGGCTGGCTCTGTAGATGTGATACATCTAACATGAAAAAGGGATGGCTCTATAGATGTGATACATCTAGCATGAAAAAGGGGTGGCTCTGTAGATGTGATACATCCAGCATGAAAAAGGGCTAGCTCTGTAGATGTGATACATCCAGCATGAAAAAGGGCTAGCTCTATAGATGATGAAGACCTACAGGTGGTAGGCCTACATCCAGCATAAAAAAGGGTTGGCTCTGTAGAACTTCCTATGACGAGTAGATTTGAGATTGATTGAGATAGCAACAGCAGTGACAATGACGATGATTCGATGACGATGATCAAAGAAGAAGACTTGTGCTAGCAAATCCGTGTCGAGAAATACCTTCCTAGTTAAGAGGGAGTGTTGATGTATTTGTAACTTTGAAATGTATTTCACGTATGTATATTTTATTCCTATAGAGATGTTATTATTCCTCTATACGGAAGTGTCGACATTTATATTGTAAGTGTCGTAACTTATACTTGATGGGGTCAACCCTATATAAGTCATGTGGGTTAAAGGGTTATTAGACCACCCTATTGGGGGTTTTCCCTGTCAACATTATGTTATGTGATTAAGTTGAGGCCAACCTAGTAAGGTTATTAGGAAAGTCAAGTCATGTATAAATAGAGTGCGGGAGGCACTCTATTTGATCATTCACTTTCTCACTTATACACTCATTGGAGAGTGGCGCACTAGTGGAGGAGGAGAAGCTGCTGCTAGGAGACTATCTCTTATGCTTGGTTTTTGTATCATTGCTCTATCTATCTCTGAGGAAGTTATTGGGGGTTTTCACCTTTATGGTTTTCCCCAAGGAAACTTTGTGTGTCTATTGGCTCTTGTGTTTGTTTCTTGTGATTGATATGCTGTACATGTTATTCTCTCAGTGAAGATCCTAGAGTATATTGAATTGATGCTCAAAAATTAACAATGAGTCATTTAGGTGAGTCATGTAACAAAGACCTCATCTAATGGCAGCATTCGATGGAGGTTTAGTATATCATTGAGTGAGTCATGGAGATAGGGTTGTGAATTTGCTAATCTTAGAATTAGTTAGCAGCAAGTTAGGGTTTGCTGAGGGTATTGTGGATCTGAACCAGAATTGGTTTCAGAATCCTCTATGTATATATTGTATGAGCCTACGAGGCATAAAGAGATAGAAAAACAATGTAAATATGGCTAAGGGTTGCCAAATAATGTAAATCAGGCCAAGGGAGAGCTGATCAGGAAGATATCAGGCCTATGAAGATCAAAACACAAGTTTTGAATATCTGTGAATGTATCAAATTATTGTGATTGAATAGAAGACTTCCTGTACTTGGAAATTTGCATGTGAATGGATTAATCGCTGTGTGTATGATTCCGTGAAGTGAATGATTGGTAAAATCTATTAATGACTGATAGATATGTGTGTATGCCGTATCCTGAAGTTAGGGATTTTAAGAATTAAATGTTGCAGAATATATTTGAATGATATATGTATGTGAATTCAAGAATGGATTGACAAAAGAACACTTGCAGGAAGATTGATAAGTCTCTGCATATACGAATATGCAGAGGTAAATCTCAGGGTTATACTGGAACACGTCGTGGAGTCAGATCAAATTTGTAAGAAACAATGTGAAGATCCAATGAAGAAGATCAAGCCAGTGAAGGTCGATTGAACCCTAACCAAGAGGAGATTGAGGATGATTGATCGATCCTGTGATCAATCAACACACAATCGCAACAATTGAGTTTTAGCATAGGTTGGACGATCCATATCGTAGCAAAGGAGATCGACGACGGGGAAAGGATTCGCAAAGATAACTTTAATGTGAGATAGAGTTCCGCAAGTCCAAAGTGAGTGTTCCGCAACTGATAGCAGATCGACAAACGAGAAGGAAGAAGCAAGGAGATCAACGGTTCGTATAGCATTCTGCAGGAGGAAGAGCTTGGAGGTTAATGGCTAGAGGGGATGCAGAGTTAGCGCATAAGGGTGGAGTCCACCGTTGATCAAGATCCGACGGTCCAAGATGATTGCGGATGGGGTTTTGAGGGAGGAAATTGTGGAAGCTGATTTTGAGAAATTTTTGGAAGGAACCCGCAATTGCGGAGAGAAGGTGAATTGCAGAAAGGAGTGTTGTGGACACCAATTGCATAAGGAGTTTGTGGAAGGGCGTTGTGAAAGCACACTTGTAACTACAGAAGGAAGGAAAAATTCTGAAAGGTGGTTGCAGAAAGACAATTGTGGAAGGAAATTGCAGAAGGTAATTTGTTCGATGCTCCGAAATCAGGTGGGACCCATAATTTCTATAAAATCCAGTTTACAACCTGTTTGAATTCCGTCATTGAATGACCGTTGCGGAAGAAAAACTTAGCCAATTCTGCTAAGCTTATAGGTTCTACTAAATTAGGAACCTAACTATTCCTGGGGTAAGCGGGTTGGATTGGCTTTTGCTTGTCCCACCTGCATCACATGACCATGTGGTTGGGATCACATAACCCATGTTGGAGAAGTCCCTAGAGCGGCCCTAAGGTTGGTGTAAATCATATTGGTATGAAGTGTGAAAGATCTCCCAAAATCATGATGATGGGTCCACATAACCCTGAAAGTAGTGGTGATTGTGCCCACATGACTAGAAGGATTGGTCCCTATGACCATAGGAAGTATCCCCTGGAGTAATAAGGATTGGTACACAAGACAATGTTGAAATAAAAGGTAAAGAAACCCCGAAACAATGGTGTTTGTTCCAATTGCTGATTAATTTTGGGTTACATGACCCATGGTGGAGAAGGATCTAAATATTATCCAAAGTTGGTCCCAAGCAAGTGCTGATGCCCAACAAATCTTAGCATCGATAGTAGGGATTCTCCTCAATGAATAATCCCAACTAGATTACTCATTGTTTGGTATGGGGAATCCTTCCGGTTAACTGTCTAGCTACCTTAGGTATGCTTGTTTAATTTATGTATTGGTTGTGGCCCGACCCATCGTTTATATTTTATGGGTATGCTCCTAAACTAATGCATTTAACCTATAATTGACAGGCATAAACCACACTAGCGATGCTTAGGTTCTTACCTCTCTTCTTACCGCTTCTACCTTGTCAATTAGCTAACTCTATCCTAAACTAACTAACCTATCCTTGCAAGGAGTGAGTTTAAATAAGAGTAATAATATGAAAATGCTCATACAAATCCAACATATAACTATTAAGATAAAATATGCACATTCCCAACAGAAAGTAACCAAAGATAGCTTTGATTATAATTAAAACAATTTATTACTCTGTTACACATAGATATTTTCATAGATAAGGAAATCATTCACCACCATTGAAGTAGTTTAATACAGTTAGAAGGATATCACGACATGAACGTAAACATAAAAGAAATAATTCTGATCTATCAGTCACACATCCCAGGAAAACATCAGTGCAAGCTTTTTCAGCGAACAGGTCTTTCCTCATTAGTAGAAAAATAGTTCTCTTACACAATGTATCCAACCTCTAATTCACTAGTAAAAGTCCCATATCTCATCTATTGAGATTACAATATATAATCCAAGGCTAGGTTCCTTTTGTCCTTCCATCTCCTCTTGAAAATGTTTGAATATTCTTCAGAAATTTATTACAACACTTGAATTAACTTAGCTTCCATTGTCCTTTGAGATTCCACTGATTTGGGATTTTATTAGTTTTTCTTCATGCAACAATGTTGACTTTATTGATTTATTATTGTGGATATTTCTTCCATATACATGAAATATAGGCTTTCAGTACATGAAATCAGATGTGGTGGACTGATTATTTGCGGCTATCATATCCAATCCTTGATCTACCTTCTTGTCGGTGTTGGGCATGGCCCAAGTTAGCACACTTTCAAAGAAGTACAATTTTGGCTAGTGCGCAGTTCGGTCTATGAGGTCAGATGGCACTGTTTTTTGGAGTGCATAGTTCAGATTACGTAGTCATAGATGTGAAGTCATGCTGATGGGCAGTGCCAGCACAACAACTATTTTAGGTAAAGAGTATAAGGAAAGGTCAAGCTGTGAAAGTGACCTGTTTTGGGTAAGCAACTCCAGGATTCCCGACAGTTGGGTAAGGAGCAGAGTGGAGATAAAGGAAAGCGACTTGTCAAAGAGAGTGGTGGAAAATCATTAGAGGCTAAGTCATAGGTCGTCGACAACAACAAGGCTAAAGGGGCGAAAAGTGACAATCCACGATGCGGTTGTAACCGTTTTTGAGGACGAGGACTGTCAGAAGGGTGTGTGATCCATGAGTGGCCCAACAAGGAGGCCTGAAGAGAGTGAAAAAAGATGTCGACGGTGACAGGTAGGGTGGTGGGTAACCACACTAGTTTTAGGCAACCTTAGGGTTTTTGGCCCACCATGATTGTAACAGATGTGACCTACGTGCACGATCTATATAAAGGGAATTTTCGTAAGGGAAAGGGTTAGATTTTGGTTGATGTATGTTGAATATTGATCTCTGTTAAGAGACTCATTGTAAAAGGCTCTGCAGTTGTGTGCGCAGTTATCTACTAAGAGAGAAGAGAGTATGCAGCTGAGTGCGTAGACTGGAACTGTTGAACCGTTCCCATTGATAATAAAATCAACAGTTCATATGGACATAACTCCCATCCTATGGGTGAACCACATTAATTCCTTGTGATATGTGACTGAATGTGTTTTTCATCTGTATATTTGCTTATGTTGAATGGTTAAGTTCAGGTTTATGAGTTCATGTGTTCTTGCTTTGATATGTATTCGCCATAAGGTTAAAGGATGGGAATAATATGTTAAGTATTGGACATATGTGAATGAATGTTGAATGCACAAGTATTTATAAGTTAGATGAATGCATAAGTTGATTGGGTAAACACTTAAACCAACGAAGTCTGTATAGTGCGATTCCCTGAAGCGCAGCACCGGAAGTGCGTTGTTACTTTGTAGTTCGTCCTATGGTATAAGTTTGCAAGGTTTACAATTGGATGCATGTGAATGTATAATATTACACTAAGCAAAGTATACTGAAGTTGTAAATGTGTCGAAGAGGAAGTGCAGTCCTCAGTTGCGTTGTCCTATTGTTAAGTGTCCAACCTGCATCGCACAGTCCTTGGATGCGTGATAGCGTAAGCATTAACCGAGAAGTAAGTGAATTCGTGTTGTCCACCCTTCTATTAAAATCATGCATCACCAGGTTGTGGAAACATGATTCCGTAACCTCCCCATAACTTTGCCTCGGGTGAGACCTCAGTCTGCTCGCAGACTGTTTCCGAAAGGGCCGGTGAAAAGGGGTTTTGTTGGTTCCATGAACCACGCAGAACCTGGGTCTATCTTGTAAGCTTAAAGAACACATATAGATCCAACAGTCGGTTATTCTTCAAAACTCTCGAAAGCATTATGGTATTTCACGTCATAATGCTCCTTTCGACTCCATTCTTGAATTTGGGTGTGCTCTGTGAATGAGTCGATATTGTCATTACATGTCTTCAATACCTTTCCTTCGCTTCATGATTAAGGATGAATTTTTCCAAGGATGTCTTAGAGTCTCCCTGTTATTTTTCATGAAATCCTAGTACTTTAATTTCCTAACTGAAGCTTCCCTGAACGCTTTCTTTTCTTCTTGGAGATTGTTCATGACTCATATTTTTTATAAATGAATTTGATTCCTTTCTATTGATGGCCTCTGTTGGATGGCTCGGGTGTCCTCTATTTTGATAACCTTGCCATTTCAACCTACGTAAATTCATGAAATAGGGTAAAATTAAATCTCATTAGCGTTAACTCATCAATTTTCATCGTTGTTTCAGGGAGATTAACAGAGTTTTTTTTTTCATTGTTTCGATGAGGTTTGCTGAGTGATGCCAGTAGTTTTGACATGTTTATACTTAATGTTTCCGACCGTTTCGCTGGAGAATTAATTAATCTTGTTGACCATTTCGCTGGATATTTCTTAATCACACCGTCCATTTCGCTGGATATTTCTTAATCATGCCAACCGTTTCGCTAGATATTTATATTTGTTTTTTAAGTTTTCAACGATGGAGAGATTTGCACAGTATTTGAGCTTCCACGCATCCTGAGGAAATGACAAAACCAATGTATATGAAAAAATCATTATTAAGCACAATCATAATACAAATTTCATAAGCTTTATTCATAAAAAGATTTAAACTGCCATGATCTAGTTTCAGTGTGAAAATCACAGAAGCGGAAGGTTCAAAAAAGCCCTAAAAATGGGCCAAAAACAGTCGTCCCGCAATTCGTAATCCACAATGTGGATTTGCGGGATTGCGAGCTTGCGGGTTCCATTTTAGAACATTCAAAAATTTTAATCCTCAATCCAAAATACACAATGTAGGATTGTGGGAATGCGGAATTGCAGACATGTAGAATGCGGAAATGTGGGAGGCAAATTTGAAAAACTGGAAAAACAACCCCCAATATGCAATCTGAAATCAGAAATGTAGGAGTTCGATGATGCAGGATTGCGGGATGGATAAATGTGGATATGTGGAATGCAGAAATGCAGAATGAAATTCCAAAGTCGGAAATGCAGTTCGCAATCCGCAATCCACAAACGGGATTGTGTGATCGCTGAGGTTTGGATCCGTGGAACGGCTAGATGCGGGGCTGCAGAATTGCGGAATTGCGGGATACTATCCAACAAACCAAAAAAATTCAATCCACAATCCGCAATCCACAATGCGGATCTGTGGGATAGTGGAATTTCGGCATTGCGGAAGTGCGAAAAGTAGGTATTGCAGAAGTGCAGAAAGTAGGAATTGCGGAAGTTGAGAAAGTCTTTTCTTTTTGTTATTTTTTTCAAGAAAAACTAAGTGTCAGAGGTAAGATGAAACTGACTCTGAGTAATATCAAAGAAGGGGCCCTACAATTTCACAAAAATTTTGGGGATCGGGTTGTAGCTGCAACAATTTGTGACTAGATGGTGAACACAGATCTCTGAACAAACCCATTTTATAATCAAAATTGCTTGTCTGTTATTAATTTTGATTGTAAAACTGTGCCTTTATCATTTTACCAGGATTTTAAAGGCTAAATTTTTATGCAGGGAGATGAGATTTCTTGCATCATATTGGTCATTCATTTGGGAAATAGGGAAACCTAGACCATATTTCGTAATCACTCTCCTGAGGCCATAATATGGAGTTCATTATTAGTCCCATATTTTGGTTACCTCTAAACATGACTCCACGGGATCGTAACAAAATCAGATAGATATATTCGTTTGTTCTTCATTCCCATGCTATCTGCATTTCTTGAGATGCTTTCTTTTAACGAGTTTTATCTTTTGAGTGTTTCAAAAATAAATTTCTTCAGTCTTTGACATTTGACGTGAGTTCTTCCATCCATAATGTCCTTTTGTGTGAGTGATGAGTTTTCTTTGTTTGTCATACTCACGGACAGAGAAGAACCTTTTGGAATTATCATCTAGGAAATCTTCTTGATTGGATGTATTTATTTTCAAAACCATTTCTTTAATGGAGATGAAAATTTTCTAGAAATTTGGCTCTTCATTATAAGCCTTTTGGCTGTAAATTTTGTAGCATGGGATGATTTTAATTTCCATACATCTGCAAGACTTGCTTCCTTTCCATGGGTCAATTATAGTAGGCTGCATGAGATGGTTATTTATTTGTAAGTGAGTGGAGCCCCAAGATAGTAATTTAGAATTCATAGATCTTGATTATTTCAAAGGGTTTATATTGACACAGCATAAAACATGAAGCAACTTTCCCCTTTTAAAACACCACAACAATTAAAATCAATCATGACACTATTGTTAAAAAAAGAATTCCCTTTGTTATGAAGCCAATTCTAATCCTTTTGTGATTATAGCATTTCATATGAGATTGTTTAGATCTCTGCAAGGATAATTTTAGGGGCGAAATTTAGTCCATGGGCCATTTTCCATGTTTTTTCCAAAAAAAGATTCGCTAATTTGCATTTTTTGAAGCCCCATTTCTCCCAATTTTGATGGGGTAAACTTTTTTCACTCTAAAAATCGCCAAATTATTATATAAACTATAAAATCCTTAGAAATTGAATTAATTTTAGAAAAATATCGCCAAATATTCTAAAGTTGATATTTTAAGGATTGGTAAGATTCGCCAAGGTTTATACACTTTTAAATAAGTATGGGTTCTTAAAATAATCCCTGGATCTCTGCATTTATGCACATCATTTTGAAAGTTGAGTTGAGGTTTATTCAAACAAAATCAATCAAGTAAAGCAAAATCAAAACAACATGGGATAAGGATGAAGCTAACAATCCTAGGATGAAAACAAATGAGATTAGACAAGTGTCTAAAAATCAACAAAAGGATTAAAAAAAGGATCAACAAAACATAAAAAAATATACAATTAAAACAATCCATCATGGTTGACCACATAGAAAGGCAGAGGATTAGAATCCAATATAAGTATCTAGTTTTAAATCAGGAGGATAAAAAACAAACCAGAACTTCAGATTAACTTCAGACACAACCGGTTCCTTTTCCAAATTTACTTTCAAAACAAGAGACACCATTGAAGGGATTTAAGCAAGAACAAAAATCATATCATCAAGTCCAACCTTAAAAATGTGGAAAGTTGAAGACAGGTAAAAACACGGCTTTAGGGAAAACGAACAGGAAAAAATACAAGCCAGATTACAACATCACTCAGTCCAACATTTCATTGCCCAAAATTATTTCATAATTTCAAAATTATTCCCAAATTCACTTGCCACCTTAACCCTTGATATTGCTTCAAGATACCTAGTATACAGTTGATTAAGTGTTCCATCACTTACTTCCCAAACTAAATTTTGATAACTCTAGTCCGAGAGTTGAGCCAAAAAGAAGGAAACTAAGCTCACATAGTGGGGTCATGATTGGGTCGAATTGTTAAGTTGAATGAAGGATAGAACAAACCAAGGTACTGTCAGGGAATTAGAAGGAGTCTTAACATATTAGATTTCAGATCATCTTTTAAGATTCATCACATGAGATCAAGTATGTCTAAAATTTCATTCTAAGACCACTAGTTCCATTGCACGATCAAATTGATTTAATTCGCCAAAAGAACAATCACGTAGTTTCAAAATCACTCAGAAAGTAATGCAATTGAGAAGACATTGTCAGGGCTCATTTGCTAAGTGACATCGTACTCCCTATGAATCTGGGCGAGGTATTTCTTCACTTTCAATCAGTTGGTACACTTCCTTCTAGAAAATACCCGTCAAAACAATAAAAATGAATAAGAATAATGAAATCATGGGAGGCAATAAAAAAGGTAATCAAAACCTCTGTCGTTCTTACCTTTTACTGATGCGCATTGCTAATTAATTTTGATGCAAAATTAACATTTCAGCTAATGAAACAATCCAAACCATATTAATCAGTTCAATCTCAAGACGCCTTTCAAATGAAAAAAATTTGGAGGTATCATTCACATTTATGGGGCAGTAAGAGACATCAACCAGATATTAGATTTAGTTTATTTTTTCTGTGCGATCAAAATTTTCGGCCGATGGTCTATGAAATATCGTATTTCAAAAACGTTTTCATGCATTCGTATTAACGGTGTCATGTTGTGATGAACACAAATTCTAATGAAACATATCTGCGTTACCAATTCTTCACGAATCTTCATGAACGTGTTTTATTATTATTATTCTTCAATCGGTGTCTAATTTCTGTTTATCGACGAACTAACCATTAATAGTACAAGTGCTTTCTTCTTTCATCGTTAACTAAAACGTTTCGCAGACCAAAATTTCTTCAAATTTTAAATATGTCCTCCTTCATAAAGCACATCAGTGTACATACTCATTCTAATGAAAGCAATTAGAGGCAATCAATGAAGACATATCTTGTGTATATCTTATGAATGTTTAGTTCAGTCCAACCTTTGCATCAAATAAGGGTTTCATCTTCATTTCCAAAAATCCAAAGGGTCAGAATGATAGTGAAGAAGGAAATATAATCTATCAAACAAAATCAAATGAATACCTAGAATCTAACTTATTCAAAAGAAAACAAACTGCATGAGTCCAACTCTTATTTTGCAAGCTTAGAAAAAGAAAAGCTATGCTACTTGTTGGAGGGGCCTAGGTCGGCTTGTTGACTAGGCCCTCTGCCCGACCACTCTGCAACACATGTCGACAGGTCGTGTCGACTAGTATAGGTCGGGTTGGTTGGATAAACCGACAAACGGTTATGTAACTGTAATTGCATATATATATATATATATATAGGTTGTTGAGCCAATGTACTAGTTAAGATTGGTTTTATGACTGTATTCTACTCTTGCTAGTTAATATAAGGCTTGTGTCTCTCTATCTATCTCATCTCTTATATTTGTATCATTGTGTATGCTTTGCTTATATCATGTAAATGTATCTATGGTAACCACTTGAACCTTGGGACTACAACATCTGGTTCCGTTGCTGGTTGACGCATGAAAAATAAATAGCAGCATGACCTATGATTTCAGAACAAGAGATTAGAGACTGGTGGGAGAAGAAAATCGTGAATTATCTACAGAACTATGCGCAACATAACAAGGTGACGATTAGCCAAGCGAGAGATCGATTCTTCTCCGAGACCTATGAGCGATTTGTAGAATCTGTGCCGACCGCCTTGAAGAAGCTTCTGGATGAACATACCAGTTGATGAAGCAGAGCGGAAGCTATTGTCGAAGCTGATCAAAGGAGGACGCATGAATTTGTTGGAGTGGTGCGAAAATATTGCAGATGATTTATGTAAAGAGCAGGCAATTGAAGATCAAGTCTCGGTAGACGAAATAAGAAGAAAGTTCTTGAACGAATTAGCTGATCAATTTATGTGTTCTCTGCCGACCTTATTGTTCAAATTTTTGATCGACAAAGGCATTTCACATATTGTCGAAACAAGACCGTTTCTACTCCCGCCCCTTCTGAACTCTAACTGGAAGGATAAAGAACGTAAGTGGGAAAAATTTGTAGACGATTTCTGTAAAGAGCAGGCGATTGAATATCGAGTCTCGGTAGATGAAATAAGAAGAAAGTTCTTCACTAAATTAGATGATCAATTTCTGTGTTCTCTGTCGACCTTATTGTTCAAATTTTTTATCGACAAAGGCGTTTCACATATTGTCGAAACAAGATCGTTGCTACTCCCACCCCTTTCGAACTCTAATTGGAAGGAGAAAGAACATAAGTGGGAAAAATTTGTGAAGGAGCGCAAATGGGAGTTTTTCCTTAACAAATAATGGTTTGCACTTCCCCAGTAATCTAGAAACCTTCGGGTCGGCTTTGGAGGGGTGATGAAGCATGCTCTGATGTACCTAGTTTGATGAAATTTGACATATGACAAGACGATATGGCCATCAGCGGAAACAAATCCAACAAAGATAGACTTTTGAGTCACAAAAGCACCCCAGATATTCAGAAAATTGAAAGAGAAAAGAGGAGGAAGTGGCGTGAAGAGCTGCGGGAGCAAGCAATTTCGCTCCGAAGGACATGAGGATCAAATGTTGTGACAGATGCAGAAGGAAATCTGCCAGAATCAAGACGAGCCTATGATGATCGGGGTGTCAAAGAAGAACTGTCATCGATGGATGAATATTTGTGGATAGAACGTGGTAGAGCTCTCCAAGTTCAAATACCTGAAATGGTAACGCCTCCATCTCCATTTCGTTTAACACAAAGCGTTCGGGTGGAAGAAATTGTCGAAGAAAATCTTGGTCTCCATGCTGGTCAGTCAGGAATTTGGAGTCATCGAAGTATAGAAGGCGATTATATTAATAGACTATTGATTCATCGACCGGAGGAAGGAAAATGGGTGTCTTTTCAACCCAAATTTTCAAACAGAAGCTTTCATCTAGTGTACTCAGAGCATGAGGAAGTGCCCCCCCTGCCAATACCAAATTTGAGCGACTCGACAAGCACGTTGGAAAGCCCAAGATTTAGTGAAATCCCATTCACTTAGAACTTTAATTGGATTTCGACAGAAGTGGTAGAAGAAGGAAGATCTAGCGACACCGAAGAAGTTATAGCCACTGATTCTGAAGACAGAGAACCAAGTCCAGAAAGACAGCTAATCCAAATTGACAAAGCACCAAGTTCTGATTGTGGAAATAACCCACCCACACCTCCATCAAATTCTCAAAATAATACACCAGCAGACATGGCACACACACCAACACACCTTCCGTTCTACGAAGGAAACGAAGACCCAAGAAGACACTGGTTTGTGTGTGAAGCAATATGGACAACCAATCAAATCACCAGCGAAGAAAGACAAGTTGCTCAATTTGTTGTTTCTTTAAGGAAAAGAGAACTGGCATGGTACATGGGATACATAGCAAAGTCACCAAATGCAACAAAAGCACAATTCAAACAAATATTTTTGGCCTTCTTTATGATTGGAGATGCGACATACCTGGCGGCAGAACGACTGAAGATGACAATCCCAAAGCCAACAGAAAATGTCAAGGAGTATGAAAAGAGGTTCAAAGAACTCCTAAGCAAATTAGACTATGAAATTGAAGAAAAACTATTAATCAAATGGTTTATTGCTGGTCTAATAAATAAAATCAGAATACATGTCCGTAGACAAAGTGTTAATACATATGCAGATGCACTAAAAGTAGCACTAGAAATTGAAATGGATGACGAATACCCTTTAGTATCCATGGATAGACACGTCGACAAATGCCTTGAAAGTATGGAGTAGGCTATCCAAATTATGACGCTAAAAGGGCTAGAATTATGGTGTACAAATTGTCGAACTTCAGGACATACCAAAGATTCTTGTCGAATTGAGGATCAGTGACAAGAAGTGAAACTCGTTCAATCCATATGTTTCTGCAGTCTGGGCAAAGAGTATGATTCACATACCACAAATGACTGTCCATACAACCTGAAAAATAAGAAGGCAAGATGGTGTCAAATTTGTGAAGTGAATACACATACAATTGAAGATTGTCATCTGAACTTGAAAAATCGGCAAAATTATCATGCAGTGTATCAGAAAAACTCTATCGAGTAGCATCACGATTGAAATACAACAAACGATAGATTCGAGAGAAATGATGGAAGAAATAACAGGTACAATCAAAACAGGAGTGACAGATACCCAAGGTATAATGACCGTCGGTATGATCAGCGATATGATGGCTACAATAGACGCGGGGGATACCAGAATCGTGGTCGTGGCAATGGAGGCCGCGGTATTCGATCTAGTCGACCTGGCACATGTTTCACATGTCTTAGTGAGGACCATCAGCATGCAGAATGCCCTTATAAGGAAAAAACTGATCTTAAATTTTGTACAAAGTGTGGGTTAGGCAATTACTATTTAGAGGATCATTAGAGAAATTTTGAGGTCAAAAAATGGCCTCAAAACAAAGAAAATGTACTATAAAAAACAACCAATCACATTTTAGTAGATGACATCACCCCCCTTGGTGAGGTGGCATTGCATGAGTTAAGAATGCTTATTTGTCAAATTTTCTATGGTGGATGAAAACACATAGTTAACCAAGGTAGTGGTGTAAGTACTTTTAAGTCATAAAGTAAAGTACTCATAATGATAGTCTTTTCATAAAATAATATTATTGTCATTTTCAAGTAAAGTACTCATAATGAATGTCTTTTCACACTTTCTCATAAAATAATATTATTGTCATTTTCAAGTGAAATACTCTTAATTCATAAAGAAAGTCCTTTCAATCTTTTTTATAAAATAATATATTATCATTTTTATGTTTTTAATTTTAAATTATATATTCACTCCATTCTATTTAATAACATATTGTCAAACTAATAAAGAATAATAATAATAATAATGCAATGTGGATTATAATAATATTATTAACATTTTACATGTAAATAAATTCTCAATTAAATTACATTATATTAAATTCATGAGAAAAGTACTCAATATAAAAAGTCAACATAAAATTAAAAAAATAGCTCTTACAAATATTTTTTATTATTTAATTTCATTTGCAAGTTCAAGACAAATAAATGCTAAAGGACAATAAATTTTTGGGAATTTACAATGAATCTTAGTCACATCAATGTTGACTTATTTTTTTAATTTTATTTCTAGTGAATTTTGAAAAGCAACTCAACCATGGTTATTTATATTGTGCATAGAAAATAGTGTGGGAGGTGACTTGTCATATATACCTACCCCATAAAACCCCCAATTCATAATATTTTAATATATCTCATATTTTTGTAGTACATCTCTTAGGAGGCCATTTTTTGACCTCAAAATCTCTCTAATGTTCCCTACCATGATTGAGAAAATAAATAATAAAAAGAATGTTCATGTTTTATCTTGTATTTCAAAAAATGATGTGCTTCGTATGAAAAACTTGCAAACTGTAACTAGGCAAGGCACTTACATTGGTCAAGACAAACCGCAGATAAGTAGAATTGTCGATAAAGAGGATTACCCAAATCCTATAAAACAAAAATCTGTGTACAAAGATGCATGCGACATATTTTATGACTTAGCAGCACATGAAGATGTCGTAGAAAACTGACAGGAAGTTCTAAATGAATTACTCAGATTAATTTCAAACGAGGAAGCTGTAGGAAAAATGATTGACCTGTTGCACAAATTAAAATATAAACATGTCGAGCAAAGACAAACTAAAAACATTTACCGACTAAAACAAAAAGAGAAAAATGATGCTGACCCATTAGTCGACCTCGACATAAATGGATATCATATATGACAAGTCGTACTAGATTTTGGATCCCAAGTGAATATCATGACTCGTGATACCTGGGACCAACTCGGTCGACCTCAACTACAGGAATCATGCATCTATTTAAAGCTCACAGATCAAGGATTAATTGAGCCGATTGGAGTATGGAAAGGAGTTGAAACTTCCATTAAAGGAATCACGACTAAAGTAGATTTCAAAATCATCACTCCAAAGGATGATGCGAGTTCCTTCCCCACATTGGTCGGTCGACCCTGAGGACAAAAAATGAAGTCCTCAATTTCCTTAGACAAAAGTCGTATTAAGCTGAAATCCAACGGGAAGAAGGTTATCATCCCAATCTTCCCATCTCATGGAGAACCTTGGTCGGAACCTACAGAAATCGACCATGATGTTCGACAACTTTACCGCATAGACAATAATGAAGATCACATTGAGCCAAATACCCAAGGAGAACTTCATCTCAGATATCCTATCTTGCTCAGATATAATTCCGATGCAGAAATCTATGACTGGAAAATAGATAATTATGATTTACATGCAAAAGAATGCTGGACTGTGGAAGCCATCTCAAAGAAGAAAATAAAGAAGTGTCTCTTAGTATCTTACACACCAAAGATATTCGAACGAAAAATGTGAGCATATCCAACACTTGTTCCAGACAGAAATGCACAATACGGTAGTTCGACATTAAGATATAAAGAACGTGATTCACTTGATATTCATGTCGAACAGGTATCAAAACATGTCGGAGAGCAAGGTTGAATACAAAGTTTGGTAGAGACATTTACTGGTCAAGCTGCGAGATAGTGGGACACCCATTAGTCGAAACTCCAAAATTGGAATACTGCATCAACATCTTTCATAGAAAGGTTTGGAGGAAGAAAATTGACAACTCAGGTCGATATCTCCTTGTTTACAAAAGGAAAAAACCCTGAATCTCACGTCAATTGTTGCGAAAAAGAATGGAGAAAATTAGGCTATAATGATGAAAGAAAATGGCCTCACTTCTTCCCCAAAACACTTGATGATCTACCTAACAAGTGGTATAAGATGGAAGAAGCAAGAGGAGAAACTTTCTTTTGGAAAGACTTAAAAGAAAATTTTATTAAGGATTTCCAGTTTTCTCCGTAGGATGAGAGGATGGTCGAAGCAAGTAAAAGCATCAAATAATTTCTGTAGCCAACAAAAACCTTAACACTTGCAGACAAGCAGAAGATTATGCACCTACCTAACACCTGCTAAAACATAAAGTCGATAGAAAACCAACATTCGACAAGACTGAGTCTAGAAATAGAGATGTCAGTCGAGAAAATATTTCAATAGATAAAGGATCATCTCGACGTGGCGAAGACCGTAAGAAGAATATTTAGCACAGATATTGTCGAAAAAGATGAACCCGAAAGATTATCAAAAAAAGACTTTCCTCCAAATTTCACACAAATCAAAGAAGGTGAAAGACAGATAAGTAACAGTCGTGCACCAGAATGGATGGACGCGAAGATTAAAACAAAGGAAGTAGATATTTCAAATGATGATCGACCGAAAATGGCAAAGATTGGCGATTACTGGAGTGAGGAACAAACGACAGAAATCTCTAGTATCCTCAAAGAATTTCAAGACGTCTTTGCTAGAGATTATGGAGACTTGAAAGGACTTGTACAGGAAATGGGCAAGATGAAAATTGATATTAAACCAAACATTAGACCTGTAAAGAAAGGACCCTACAAATTTGCTCACAAATATAAGGATATTGTCAAAAAGGAGATCGATAGCATGCTCGCAACGGGAATCATATATCCTATCGACCAGTCGGAGTGGGAGAGCCCAATGGTCGTTCAGCCAAAGAAACAAGATTCGACACGACTGAGAATCTGTGTTGACTTCCGAGAGTTGAACAAGGTAACACTCACAGACCCTTTCCAACCCCTTTCGCAGATGAAATTATCAATGAAGTTGTAGGGCATGAGTGCTACTCTTTCACGGATGGATTCTCAGGGTACAACCAAGTACCTATTGCGAAGGAAGATCAGAAAAAGACAACATTCATGTGCGAATTTGGGTCATTCGCGTACAAAGTTATGCCCTTCGGTCTGAAGAATGTGTCAAAACCAAAAATTTCCGAAAAATTTAAAATTTTTTAAGGTAGCAAATAATGTTATTAAATGCAGTCATTTAACTGTTTGTTTAACTTACGTGATTGTAAATGTGTCTGAAAGATCTTTTGTTATATTAAAATGTTATTATGGGCTTCTCTTTTCTGTTACTGATTGTTTTCTGTTTCTCAATCACAAGGGGGAAATGTCATGATGACTGGGATTACTTAGCTTCCGAGCTAATGCATCGAAATGTCTTTCTCTTACAGATATTTCAGGTAAGGTACGGGTCACTGCAAGTAATCTTTAAAGCATTATAATTCATTTAACTACACCAACTCAGTCCGTAAAAGTCTAAACATTCTAGTTGAATGTCAAAAGTGTAAAGGTAGAGCTCCCTTCCTGTGATGTTCATAAATCTTGCTGTTAGAGAGTCGTAATTTATATGAGAATATGATAGCTATTGTTCTTGATCCAAAATGACTTAAGTATCCTTATTAAGTATTGTTTCTTTGATATTATTATTGTGTTGTAATAGTATCTCCTATCTAGCACTGTGTAAAGTCACTGGATTATGATGATCAGACCACTTTTATTTATCTGTTGATACTGTATGATTCCAAATTAATAGACTTGAAATATAAATTCGATTGACAGCTTGAATGCACAGGCGACATATGATACAAGTATTCTCTCATCACGTCATTTTTAAGTTAGACTTGTTTGGACTTTGCAACTTTGACAGTAAAAGATCTGGAATTACCAATATCTACTTTTATAAAGTATTCGCATTCTCCATGTTTGGAATACCCAATGATTGAGTTTTTGAACAATGTTCATCTTGCATGAAATAATAAGTCAAGGTTAAAATGATACAATGCTAGGTTTAAAAGCATTATCCTAGTGTGTGATTATAAAGAATGACATGTAACTATGTTATTTTTAACCATTAAGAATAGCCAAGCAATAACTCTATTACTCATGCTATGACTTTAATTTCATCAAACAATGATGAGGATCCCATTAAACCTTGAACGTTATTGACGAGGTATGATGTTAATGGTTGTAGGGTAATATATTATGGTTTGCCTATGCGAGATTCGAAGACATAGTTTGCAATAAGAGATTTGTGCAAAGTTACACTATGGTACCACAACCATGAAGGAATATCCCAGCTGTGATTAGCGCGCATCTACTCCATGATTTTTAATTGATAACAAACGATTGAAAACACATCCAAAAACTATAGAACGTAAACCCACTGCATGGGAATATTAAAATGCTACGTGAATGTTTGGGAGCAAGGTGTTGAGGGTATAAAACCGTTGACAAACCCTACCTTATCATTTTTCCTCGCCTTCGGGCTCGGGCTCTCTGAGAATCCCTCCTGCTCAAACCTTCCTGTTACTGTGCTGGTGACAGTCTCCTATGCACCTTCACTCCTTTGTACTTGCCATCTGTAAGGAGTGGGTTCGTTATACGTTGTTTTAGGCGACCGAATGGTTGTTAGAACATAGGGTTCTTTCTTTATTTCCAACTCTGTCTCTGTCACGGCTTGACTATAATTTTCTTGATTTGGTTCTGTTAAAGTTTCCAGAATGGAAGATACCCCATGCTTCTATCAACTCGTTTGTTCATTCGAAAAATGAGGGTGGTGTATTACACTTGCTCTGCTCGGGAGTATCAGGCTTTTCATGGTGGTCGAAATCCTTTTAGCTTGCTGGTAAGTCATAGTTGTGCTCCTTCGTTATTTTTGTTAAAAGATTTGGTTTAACGTAATTAAGTTGTGACTGACACCACTCGGTGGTTGCAGGTTCTGGCTCCTCTTCAGATGCTTGGATTTTACAAGCTCCTACTACGGCGTTCCGGGTAAGCCTGGTTTATACCACGACACTTTCCTTCTTGCTGGTTGTTAAGGCGATAAGGGTTTGGTTTTGGGAAAGAACCATTCTATGTGTTATCTCTGTTTTGTTTAGTCTTGTAACAGATTGCTACCATAAATCCTAAGACAGGTTAACCTAGTAATGTGAAGGAATTGTTATGGCTTCGGCCGATTGTAAATTATTGTTTTTGTTTATAGTAGATGGGGTTTTGCTACAGAGGGTTTAATGTATAAAAGAGGAGAAGACAAGGCCGTGAGCCTTTCTAAATTATGAGGTTACGACCTTATGATTTTTGCACTCTACTCAGCAAGTTTGCTCCAGGTTTTTACCTAGGGTTTAAATTTAACTTAATATAAAGGTTTTGTCTGCCCAATGGCTTGTTTATTGTATGCGTTTTTCTTGTGTAGTTTAAGCTTTAAAAAAAAAACGACTTGTTACAGGCATTCGGTGTACTGGAGCTGATGCGTGGCGTGTGTTTAAAATTCCTATGTTTAAGTGAATACTTCTAACAATAATTGGGTTGCGGCCGTAGGTGAAATCGTTATCTTAGTTCTTAATGTTTAAATACTTTGTAGTGTCTGAACTGATAGGGTTCAATCCGAAATGACAGTGGTGGTTTTGTTTAAAAGTTGTTTTTGTTGTTACAATTACGATTCTGTGGAAAAGAATGGAAGTTTAAGGTAGAAGAATGCTATTTGGTTTAAGCTCGATAATGAGCGAAATATAATGTTCTGTCATATCGTTTCATGACTCTATGATAAAATGGAAGTTTTTAAGAATACAAATATAAACTATTTGTTTAAGCTCGACCTCGAGCTAGATACTGTTCCGCTTTTGTTTTCTTCTGTTTAAAAATTAGTAGCTAGGTCCTGCCAGTAGTTGCTTGTAGTAGAAACTGGAGAGATAGGGTTTGATCGAACTCCACAGTCACAAATTTTTGTTTAGTTGAATACTCAGTTTGTTATGACTACAGCTCTATCGAAGAACTTGATTAAATGAAAGGTATACTATACTGTTGTTTGGTTCTATGTTGAGTCAATTAGGGTTCTGCTAGTCCTTTCGTATGTTTCAGATAATAACTAAATAAACCTGCTGTTGTAGTTTGGCTTATCCATTTATGTGACAGATAAGGATTTGTACACTTGTTCGCTAGGGTTTGTAGCTTCATAAACTATTCTAATTATAGCTATAAGTTCTTCTGAAATAATATATAGGATAATATTATTACTGTAGTTTATATGGTTATAGTTATTTCTGTTCCTATGATTGTTTTAACAAGTTTATTTTTCCAGAAAGATATTTACTGTATCATGAGCCTCTACTTATCTATTTAACTATTGTATTAAACCAAGTTTAAAAATCACAATAAGATCCTATTACTTACAATAATAACAAAGTATAGCACGCATAAAAACAAATACCTTAACTGTAAGATAATAATGATACTATGAAAATTTCTGAGACATAATAACTCTGCAGAATCGATCTACTGATAATTCAGGGATTGCCAAATTTTACTGAATTAATTACTACTCAGACATAATGAAAATAAACATAACATACATTCATTTATACTAAATAAACAAACATGAGTAGGTGGCAGAACCTGTTTCAAACTATGGACAACAACATCAATGGGAGGATGTTCCTCCCTACCAACTCCTGGAGAGTGCCCAGACAACACTTCTCAGGACCCCCGAGCTTGCTCTGGTCTCCCTGGATGGAACTAGGTGTAGCAAAATAATTCACTCAGCCCAAACAGCTATAATGGAAACAAGTTCCTGCAACATTCCTCTCAAACAACTTCCTTCCAGTAATCCCCTCTTCCTCAATGGGACTGTTGAATAACATTCACCTGAATGTATTCTCCTTCCAAAACAATTGAACTCCCAGCTCAGTTCATTGAGTACTATTTAAAAGATTGCCTGGGTATTTGTTGGGTTAACTGTCATTAATGATCCACCTGCTCAGATTCCAGTTTCTTGGGGAATCATGACCCCAAAATATAGGGAAGTTGCCACCTGCAACTTAGGAAGTGTTTGAGGATGCTACCACTTGTCTTTTGCCTTTCCACCTAGTTCCATCCACCAGTTAGACCAGTAACCTCTTTTTAACAGCTCTCCCATGCTGTTGTCTCCATAATTTATTTATTTATAATAAAATATTCAGAATTAAATTCCATTTCTAGTGACTCTGCTGAGTCATCAATTTCTACTAAGCATTAAATTCAACATAATGTCTTAGGAATATGATAAAATAATTACATTATTTTCACAAAATTGGGGTATGTGACATACACACCCCCTTAAAATGTAACATCGTCCTCGATGTTACTTATTCCTCATCCTCACCCACCTGCTAGAATAGATTTGGGTATGCTTCCCGCATCTTACTTTCCAGTTCCCAGGTAGCTTCTTCAGGACTAAGGTGCTTCCATTGCACCTTCAGCTGTCCAATTGTGTGGTTCCGCAGAGTAATTTCCCTCCTCCCGAGGATACAATCCGGTTCCACTAGAACTTCCCCTTCTGGTTCTACCTGTACAATGTTCCAATCAATAACATGAGTAGCATCATGAACATACTTTTTCAGAACAAAAATATGAAAAACATTGTGTACTTTTAAATTAGGTGGTAATGCTAGCTGATAAGCAACTTGACCAATTCTAGATAAAATTTCAAACGGACCACAGTAACGTGGTGCTAATTTTGCACAACTCCCCAGTCTTAGGGAGCTCTTCTTTGGTCTTACCTTGATGAACACATGTTCACCTACCTAGAACTCTTTAGGAGTTCTTTTCAAATCTGCTTGACTCTTTTGCCGATCCTGGGCAATCTTCAAATTTACCTGCACTTGTTTCACAATCTGTTCCATTTCTTTTAATAATTCAGGACCCAACACTAATATGTCTACTGGATTATTCCAAGAGATAGGAGTGTTACATTTACGCCCATACAGAATTTCAAAAGGACTGAACTTAGCCGACGATTGATAACTGTTATTGTATGCAAATTCTGCTAGATGTAAATAATCCTCCCACTTACCTGGTTGGTCTTTAACATACATTCTTAGCAGATCTTCTAATACTTGATTAACTCTTTCAGTTTGTCCATCTGTCTGAGGATGGAAAGAAGTGCTGAAATTCAGTGTTGTGTTTAATCCCTTAAACAAAGATCTCCAGAAATTCCCTGTGAATTTAGGATATCTGTCTGAAATAATAACCTTTGGGATACAATGTAACCGAAAAATCTGTTTCAGAAATATTTCAGCTATGTTTGCAGCCTTGTAAGTGGTTTTAACAGGAATAAAGTGTGCTGATTTACTTAATTTATCGACTACCACCATAATTGAATCATTCTGATTTTGATTTCTGGGTAATCCAGTAATGAAATCTAAGCTGATTATTTCCCACTTCCAACTGGGAATAGGTAAAGGTTGCAATAACCCCGCTGGATGTTGGTGTTCTGTTTTTACTTGTTGATAGTCCAAACATCTAGCTATATACTCAACTGTTTCATATTTCATATTAGGCCAAAAATAGTATTTTCTCAACATGGTGACAGTCTTCTGGTAGCCTGGATGGCCCGAGTAAGGGGTTTTATGAACTTCATCCAGAATTAACAGTTTAACTTTAGGTACATTTGGAACATACAGCCTGTCCTTAAATAATAAAAATCCATCTTTGTTTAGGCTATAACCCTTTATTAAACTTTCTGTAGGTTCTTCTTTAGCTGTAGCTTGTAACTTTTGATAAATTTCATCTAATTTTATCCCTTCAGCCAACTGTTCATTCAAATCAGAGGTATAAGTACTGCTAGCTGATATAAAATTCAGCCTTGCATTTCTGCTCAAAACATCAACCACCTTATTTTCCTTTCCTTTTATGTGCTGAATTTCGAAATCGTATTCACTTAAGAAGGCCAACCATCTTGCTTGTCTTGCATTTAAATTAGGCTGATCTAAAAGGTATTTCAGACCCTTATTATCAGTCATTAAAGTAAACTTTCTGCCTATTAAGTGGTGTCACCACATCTTTAAAGCATGAATAACAACAACTAATTCTAAGTCATAAGTGGCATAATTCTTTTCATGAATTTTCAGCTTCCTAGACTCATAGGCAATGACATATCCATCCTGAGTCAACACTCCGCCTAAACCGTCATTACAAGCATCGGTGCAAACCACGAAATCTTTATTAGGATCTGCTATTCTTAGAATAGGCGCAGTTGTTAATAAAGTCTTTAATTTCTTAAAGCTTTCTTCACACTTCAAGTTCCAATCAAACTTCTTGCCTTTCTTTTGCAAGGAAGTGATTGGGTTGGCTATTTTTGAAAAGCCTTCGATGAATCTCCGGTAATAACCGGTAATTCCCATGAAGGATCTAACATCTGTTACGTCTTTTGGTACTGGCCAATCGTCGATTGCCTGGATCTTTTCAGGATCGACTGAAATCCCTTCCTTGGTGAATACATGACCTAAATACTGGATTTCATCTTTGAATAAGTCACACTTACTGAACTTCGCAAAGAGCTGCTGCTCTCGTAGTTCTTGTAAGACTATCCGTAAATGTTCTTTATGCTCCTCTTCATTCTTAGAATAAATTAAAATGTCATCGATGAATACGACAACAAATTTATCTAAGTATTTATGCATTATGTTATTCATTAGGCACATAAAGACGGCTGGGGCGTTAGTAAGCCCAAATGACATTACGACAAATTCGTAATGTCCATACCTTGTTCTGAAAGCTGTTTTGAAAATGTCTTCTTCTTTAATTGTTACCTGATGATAGCCCGATATCAGGTCTATCTTGGAGAACACTGTAGCTCCACGTAGCTGATCAAACATATCATCTATGCGAGGCAATGGATATCTGTTTTTAATTGTCATCTTGTTCAGTTGACGGTAATCTATGCAAAGTCGCATAGTTCCGTCCTTCTTTTTAACAAAAATTACTGGTGCTCCCCAAGGGGATACACTGGTTCGAATGCAATTCTTGTCTATTAACTCCTTTAACTGAGTTTTTAATTTATTAAGTTCCAAAATATTCATACGATACGGAGCCTTTGAACTAGGTACAGCACCTGGTACTAGCTCAATTGTAAAATCCAGCTCTCTCTTGGGAGGTAATTCTGGGATTTCCTCAGGAAAAACATCAATAAATTCATTTACTACAGGGATGTCCTCTACTGTTATCTTGCTACTTTTAGACTTATCTGTCTCATCTATAATAGTTACAGCATAGGCTTTGCACCCTTTTCTGACTGCCCTTTTAATTTGTAAAGCAGAAATATGCTTGACTACTGTTTTCCTAGGAATACCCCTAACAGTTACAGGCTGTCCATTATTGTTTACACACCTAAAAGTTTTGTCAAAACAGTTTAAAACTACCTTATGATGTTCTAACCAGTCCATACCAATAAGTATATCATACGAGCCAAGTGGAAGAATATTTAATTGAACAGTAGTTTGAAAATCATTCATATCTAAAGTACATTCTTTAACATAACAATTCACCTTCCTTTTTGCCCCAGTGGATAGTTGTACTGACCAAGAGTTATCAAATCTTTCAACAGTCAGATTACATATTTCTACTATATGTGGTGAAATAAAACTAAGGCTCGCACCTGGATCTATTAAAATAGTTACAGGTATTTTGTTAATCATACCTCCTACTTCCACCATGGAAGTTTGATAGTCAGCTTTGCGGTTCTCCAATGCTGCATTGATTCGGGGCATGGTCCCTGCAAAGTCTCCAACAGTCATTTCATCTTGTATGGTGTGAATATTTCCATTTGGTTTCTTCCGATTTGGGAAAACTGAAGCATAGTGTGGGCCATTGCATTCCCAGCACTTAACAGGTTCCTTTCGTTCAAAATTCTTAGTGTAGTTTCCATAATTGTTAGGAGCCTCCTTGCTTCCTTTGAAGTTGTTGGAATGATTAGCAGCTCCATTTTTGTTTCCCTGGAAGCTTTTACCATTAAAATGGTTTCCGTTCTTGTTATTCTTGAAATTTTTCTGATGTACAAACTCCTTTTTTCTGTACTCAAGCTGATTGCTGTTCTTTTTAGCCTTCCAGTTGGCTATCCTTCTTTCTTTTTATTCTGTTCAAAACATAAATTAGCCTTTCGCATAGCTTCTTCTAGAGTTTTGGGGTTATCATATTCGATTCTGTCTTTGATATGATATGGCAGGCATCTAAGAAACCGATGTATTTTAGGTTTCTCTTCAACAAAATACGACACATATCTTAACAGACTTAAGAACTTACTGTTTAAGTCCTTCATAGTCATAGATCCTAGCTTCAATTCATAAAATTCCTTGGCCCTCTCTTCATAGTATTGTTCAGACAGAAATTTCTTTTTGAATTATCTTTTAAAGGTACTCCAATTGACCTCTTTTTCCTTGATCCTCATGACCCTCTTCAAGTCCTGCCACCATATATCCGCCCTTCCAGAAAGGTTGTAGATGGCCATTCATGCCTTCAGCTGATTTGAATAGTTGTAAATCTGGAAATATTTTCTCATTCCGGATAAACAAGATTCTGCCTCTTCTCCTGTCTCAGATTCTCCATTGAAAGTTGGGGGTTTTATTTTCTTAAACTCCCCGGAAATCTCTTCATAAGGTCTGTACTTTTTCTTTCTGTTATGCAACTCAGCTTCACTGCTGTCACTAGTAGTGCGATAGCTGTGTTGTTCCCTTATTTCTTCAGATGATGAACTGCTTTCAGATTTAGCTGGTTTCATCGTTTTAGACCCTCTTTGATGACTAGCTTCTTCTGAGTCAGCTCTTTTGCTTCTTCCTTCTGTCTGAAATTTTTCTATTAATAATTGATTTAGCTGCTCTTGAGTTTTCAGAATCCTTTCATTATCCTTCTTGACTGTTTCTATCTCCGTCTTTAAACCTTTTATGGTCTGCATCAGTTCCGAGGAGTGAGCAAGTACCTCCTCTGTCACAGGTTCTCTTGACATCTGTCTTGTCACAGTGTTTGGAGATTCCTCCTTAGCATATTCTCCTAGCTTTTCCATACCTGCCTGTTAGATTCAGAAAAAGAAATTTTTCTGCTCTGTCTTTATGAAACAGAAAGTACAAGTTAGTACATGATATATATATATAAATTTTTCTTTTCATTGGCACTGTTCTGCGGAAACTAGTTGAGCCATATCCAGGCCTAGTGTATGAACCATGCTCTGATACCACATGTCAAAACCCAAAATTTCCGAAAAATTTAAAATTTTTTAAGGTAGCAAATAATGTTATTAAATGCAGTCATTTAACTGTTTGTTTAACTTACGTGATTGTAAATGTGTCTGAAAGATCTTTTGTTATATTAAAATGTTATTATGGGTTTCTCTTTTCTGTTACTGATTGTTTTCTGTTTCTCAATCACAAGGGGGAAATGTCATGATGACTGGGATTACTTAGCTTCCGAGCTAATGCATCGAAATGTCTTTCTCTTACAGATATTTCAGGTAAGGTACGGGTCGCTGCAAGTAATCTTTAAAGCATTATAGTTCATTTAACTGCACCAACTCAGTCCGTAAAAGTCTAAACATTCTAGTTGAATGTCAAAAGTGTAAAGGTAGAGCTCCCTTCCTGTGATGTTCATAAACCTTGCTGTTAGAGAGTCGTAATTTATATGAGAATATGATAGCTATTGTTATTGATCCAAAATGACTTAAGTATCCTTATTAAGTATTGTTTCTTTGATATTATTATTGTGTTGTAATAGTATCTCCTATCTAGCACTGTGTAAAGTCACTGGATTATGATGATCATACCACTTTTATTTATCTGTTGATATGGTATGATGCCAAATTAATAGACTTGAAATATAAATTTGATTGACAGCTTGAATGCACAGGCGACATATGATACAAGTCTTCTCTCATCACGTCATTTTTAAGTTAGACTTTTTTGGACTTTGCAACTTTGACAGTAAAAGATCTGGAATTACCAATATCTACTTTTATAAAGTATTCGCATTCTCCATGTCTAGAATACCCAATGACTGAGTTTTTGAACAATGTTCATCTTGCATGAAATAATAAGTCAAGGTTAAAATGATACAATGCTAGGTTTAAAAGCATTATCCTAGTGTGTGATTATAAAGGATTACATGTAACTATGTTATGTTTAACCATTAAGAATAGCCAAGCAATAAATCTATTACTCATGCTATGACTTTAATTTCATCAAACAATGATGAGGATCCCATTAAACCTTGAACGTTATTGACGAGGTATGATGTTAATGGTTGTAGGGTAATATATTATGGTTTGCATATGCGAGATTCGAAGACATAGTTTGCAATAAGAGATTTGTGCAAAGTTACACTATGGTACCACGACCATGAAGGAATATCCCAGCTGTGATTAGCGCACATCTACTCCATGATTTTTAATTGATAACAAACGATCGAAAACACATCCAAAAACTATAGAACATAAACCCACTGCATGGGAATATTAAAATGCTACGTGGATGTTTGGGAGCCAAGTGTTGAGGGTATAAAACCGTTGACAAACCCTACCTTATCATTTTTCCTCTCCTTCGGGCTCGGGCTCTCTGAGAATCCCTCCTGCTCAAACCTTCCTGTTACTGTGCTGGTGACAGTATCCTATGCACCTTCACTCCTTTGCACTTGCCATCTGTAAGGAGTGGGTTCATTATACGTTGTTTTAGGCGACCGAATGGTTGTTAGAACCTAGGGTTCTTTCTTTATTTCCAACTCTGTCTCTGTCACGGCTTGACTGTAATTTTCTTGATTTGGTTTTGTTAAAGTTTCAAGAATGGAAGATACCCCATGCTTCTATCAACTCGTTTGTTCATTCAAAAAATGAGGGTGGTGTATTACACTTGCTCTGCTCGGGAGTATCAGGCTTTTCATGGTGGTTGAAATCCTTTTAACTTGCTGGTAAGTCATAGTTGTGCTCCTTCGTTATTTTTGTTAAAAGATTTGGTTTAACATAATTAAATTGTGACTGACACCACTCGGTGGTTGCAGGTTCTGGCTCCTATTCAGATGCGTGGATGTTACAAGATCCTACTACGGCGTTCCGGGTAAGCCTGGTTTATACCACGGCACTTTCCTTCTTGCTGGTTGTTAAGGCGATAAGGGTTTGGTTTTGGGAAAGAACCACTCTGTGTGTTATCTCTGTTTTGTTTAGTCTTGTAACGGATTGATACCATAAATCCTTAGACAGGTTAACCTTGTAATGTGAAGGAATTGTTATGGCTTCGGCCGATTGTAAATTATTGTTTTTGTTTATAGTAGATAGGGTTTTTCTACAGAGGGTTTAATGTATAAAAGAGGAGAAGACAAGGCCGTGATCCTGTCTAAATGATGAGGTTACGGCCTTATGATTTTTGCACTGTACTCAGCAAGTTTGCTCCAGGTTTTTACCTAGGGTTTAAATTTAACTTAATATAAAGGTTTTGTCTGCCCAACGGCTTGTTTATTGTATGCGTTTTTCTTGTGTAGTTTAAGCTTTAAAAAAAATGACTTGTTACAGGCATTCGGTGTACTGGAGCTGATGCGTGGCGTGTGTTTAAAATTCCTATGTTTAAGTGAATACTTCTGATAATAATTGGGCTGCGGCCGTAGGTGAAATCGTTATCTTAGTTCTTAATGTTTAAATACTTTGTAGTGTCTGAACTGATAGGGTTCAATCCGAAATGACAGTGGTGGTTTTGTTTAAAAGTTGTTTTTGTTGTTACAATTACGATTCTGTGGAAACGAATGGAAGTTTAAGGTAGAAGAATGCTATTTGGTTTAAGCTCGATAATGAGCGAAATATAATGTTCTGTCATATCGTTTCATGACTCTATGGTAAAATGGAAGTTTTTAAGAATACAAATATAAACTATTTGTTTAAGCTCGACCTCGAGCTAGATACTGTTCCGCTTTTGTTTTCTTCTATTTAAAAATTAGTAGCTAGGTCCTGCCAGTAGTTGCTTGTAGTAGAAACTAGAGAGATAGGGTTTGATCGAACTCCACAGTCACAAATTTTTGTTTAGTTGAATACTCAGTTTGTTATGACTATGGCTCTGTCGAAGAAATTGATTAAATGAAAGGTATACTATACTGTTGTTTGGTTCTATGTCGATTCAATTAGGGTTCTGCTAGTCCTTTCGTATGTTTCAGATAATAACTAAATAAACCTGATGTTGTAGTTTGGCTTATCCATTTATGTGACAGATAAGGATTTGTACACTTGTTCGCTAGGGTTTGTAGCTTCATAAACTATTCTAATTATAGCTATAAATTCTTCTGAAATAATATCTAGGATAATATTATTACTTTAGTTTATATGGTTATAGTTATTTCTGTTCCTATGATTGTTTTAACAAGTTTATTTTTCCAGAAAGATATTTACTGTATCATGAGCCTCTACTTATCTATTTAACTATTGTATTAAACCAAGTTTAAAAATCACTATAACATCCTATTACTTACAATAATAACAAAGTATAGCACGCATAAAAACAAATACCTTAACTGTAAGATAATAATGATACTATGAAAATTTCTAAGACATAATAACTCTGCAGAATCGATCTACTGATAATTCAGGGATTTCCAACTTTTACTGAATTAATTACTACTCAGACATAATGAAAATAAATATAACATACATTCATTTATACTAAATAAACAAACAGGAGTAGGTGGCAGAACCTGTTTCAAACTGTGGACAATGACAGCAATGGGAGGCTGTTCCTCCCTACCAACTCCTGGAGAGTGCCCAGACAACACTTCTCAGGACCCCCGAGCTTGCTCTGGTCTCCCTGGCTGGAACTAGGTGCAGCAAAATAATTCACTCAGCCCAAACAGCTATAATGGAACCAAGTTCCTGCAACATTCCTCTCAAACAACTTCCTTCCAGTAATCCCCTCTTCCTCAATGGGACTCCTGAATAACATTCACTTGAATGTATTCTCCCTCCAGAACAATTGAACTCCCAGCTCAGTTCATTGAGTACTATTTAAAATATTGCCTAGGTCTTTGTTGGGTTAACTGTCATTAATGAGCCACCTGCTCAGATTCCACTTTCTTGGGGAATCATGACCCCAAAATATAGGGAAGTTGCCACCTGCAACTTAGGAAGTGTTTGAGGATGCTGCCACTTGTCTTTTTCCTTTCCACCTAGTTCCATCCACCAGTTAGACTAGTAGCCTCTTTTTAACAGCTCTCCCATGCTGTTGTCTCCATAATTTATTTATTTATAATAAAATATTCAGAATTACATTCCATTTCTAGTGACTCTGCTGAGTCATCAATTTAGACTAAGCATTAAATTTAACATAATGTCTTAGGAATATGATAAAATAATTACATTATTTTCACAAAATTGGGGTATGTGACATACACACCCCCTTAAAATGTAATATCGTCCTCAATGTTACTTATTCCTCATCCTCAGCCACCTGCTGGAATAGATTTGGGTATGCTTCCCGCATCTTATTTTCCAGTTCCCAGGTAGCTTCTTCAGGACTAAGGTGCTTCCATTGCACCTTCAGCTGTTCAATTGTGCGGTTCCGCAGAGTAATTTCCCTCCTCCCGAGGATACAATCCGGTTCCACCAGAACTTCCCCTTCTGGTTCTACCTGTACAATGTTCCAATCAATAACATGAGTAGCATCATGAACATACTTTTTCAGAACAGAAATATGAAAAACATTGTGTACTTTTAAATTAGGTGGTAATGCTAGCTGATAAGCAACTTGACCAATTCTAGATAAAATTTCAAACCAACCACAGTAACGTGGTGCTAATTTTGCACAACTCCCCAGTCTTACGGAGCTCTTCTTTGGTCTTACCTTGATGAACACATGTTCACCTACCTAGAACTCTTTAGGAGTTCTTTTCAAATCTGCTTGACTCTTTTGCCGATCCTGGGCAATCTTCAAATTTACCTGCACTTGTTTCACAATCTGTTCCATTTCTTTTAATAATTCAGGACCCAACACTAATCTGTCTACTGGATTATTCCAAGAGATAGGAGTGTTACATTTACGCCCATACATAATTTCAAAAGGACTGAACTTAGCTGACGATTGATAACTGTTATTGTATGCAAATTCTGCTAGATGTAAATAATCCTCCCACTTACCTGGTTGGTATTTAACATACATTCTTAGCAGATCTTCTAATACCTGATTAACTCTTTCAGTTTATCCGTCTGTTTGAGGATGGAAAGAAGTGTTGAAATTCAGTGTTGTGTTTAATCCCTTAAACAAAGATCTCCAGAAATTCCCTGTGAATTTAGGATATCTGTCTGAAATAATAACCTTTGGGATACCATGTAACCGAAAAATCTGTTTCAGAAATATATCAGCTATGTTTGCAGCCTTGTAAGTGGTTTTAACAGGAATAAAGTGTGCTGATTTACTTAATTTATCTACTACCACCATAATTGAATCATTCTGATTTTGATTTCTTGGTAATCCAGTAATGAAATCTAAGCTGATTATTTCCCACTTCCAACTGGGAATAGGTAAAGGTTGCAATAACCCCGCTGGATGTTGGTGTTCTGTTTTTACTTGTTGACAGTCCAAACATCTAGCTATATACTCAACTGTTTCAGATTTCATATTAGGCCAAAAATAGTATTTTCTCAACATGGTGACAGTCTTCTGGTAGCCTGGATGCCTCGAGTAAGGGGTTTTATGAACTTCATCCAGAATTAACAGTTTAACTTTAGGTACATTTGGAACATACAGCCTGTCCTTAAACAATAAAAATCCATCTTTGTTTAGGCTACAACCCTTTATTAAACTTTTTGTAGGTTCTTCTTTAGCTGTAGCTTGTAACTTTTGATAAATTTCATCTGATTTTATCCCTTCAGCCAATTGTTCATTCAAATCAGAGGTATAAGTACTGCTAGCTGATATAAAATTCAGCCTTGCATTTCTGCTCAAAGCATCAACCACCTTATTTTCCTTTCCTTTTATGTGCTGAATTTTTAAATCGTATTCACTTAAGAAGGCCAACCATCTTGCTTGTCTTGCATTTAAATTAGGCTGATCTAAAAGGTATTTCAGACCCTTATTATCAGTCATTAAAGTAAACTTTCTGCCTATTAAGTGGTGTCGCCACATCTTTAAAGCATGAATAACAACAGCTAATTCTAAGTCATAAGTGGCATAATTCTTTTCATGAATTTTCAGCTTCCTAGACTCATAGGCAATGACATATCCATCCTGAGTCAACACTCTGCCTAAACCGTCATTACAAGCATCGGTGAAAACCACGAAATCTTTATTAGGATCTGCTATTCTTAGAATAGGCGTAGTTGTTAATAAAGTCTTTAATTTCTTAAAGCTTTCTTCACACTTCAAGTTCTAATCAAACTTCTTGCCTTTTTTTTGCAAGGAATTGATTGGGTTGGCTATTTTTGAAAAGCCTTCGATGAATCTCCGGTAATAAACAGTAATTCCCATGAATGATCTAACATCTGTTACGTCTTTTGGTACTAGCCAATCCTTGATTGCCCGGATCTTTTCAAGATCAACTGAAATCCCTTCCTTGGTGACTACATGACCTAAATACTGGATTTCATCTTTGAAGAAGTCACACTTACTGAACTTCGCAAAGAGCTGCTGCTCTCGTAGTTCTTGTAAGACTATCTGTAAATGTTCTTTATGCTCGTCTTCATTCTTAGAATAAATTAAAATGTCATCGATGAATACGACAACAAATTTATCTAAGTATTTATGCATTATGTTATTCATTAGGCACATAAAGACGGCTGGGGCGTTAGTAAGCCCAAATGGCATTACGACAAATTCGTAATGTCCATACCTTGTTCTGAAAGTTGTTTTGAAAATGTCTTCTTCTTTAATTGTTACCTGATGATAGCCCGATCTCAGGTCTATCTTGGAGAACACTGTAGCTCCACGTAGCTGACCAAACAGATCATCTATGCGAGGTAATGGATATCTGTTTTTAATTGTCATCTTGTTCAGTTGACGGTAATCTATGCAAAGTCGCATAGTTTCGTCCTTCTTTTTAACAAAAATTATTGGTGCTCCCCAAGGGGATATACTGGGTCGAATTTAATTCTTGTCTATTAACTCCTTTAACTGAGTTTTTAATTCATTAAGTTCCAAAATATTCATACGATACGGAGCCTTTGAACTAGGTACATCACCTGGTACCAGCTCAATTGTAAAATCCAGCTCTCTCTTGGGAGGTAATTCTGGGATTTCCTCAGGAAAAACATCAATAAATTCATTTACTACAAGGATGTCCTCTACTGTTATCTTGCTGCTTTCAGACTTATCTGTCTCATCTGTAATAGTTACAGCATAGGCTTTGCACCCTTTTCTGACTGCCCTTTTAAGTTGTAAAGCATAAATCTGCTTGACTACTATTTTCCTAGGAATACCCCTAACAGTTATAGGATGTCCATTATTGTTTACACACCTAAAAGTTTTGTCAAAACAGTTTAAAACTACCTTATGCTGTTCTAACCAGTGCATACCAATAAGTATATCATACGAGCCAAGTGGCAGAATATTTAATTGAACATTAGTTTGAAAATCATTCATATCTAAAGTACATTCTTTAACATAACAATTCACCTTCCTTTTTGCCCCAGTGGCTAGTTGTACTGACCAAGAGTTATCAAATCTTTCAACAGTCAGATTACATATTTCTACTATATGTGGTGAAATAAAACTAAGGCTCGCACCTGGATCTATTAAAATAGTTACAGGGATTTTGTTAATCATACCTCCTACTTCCACCATGGAAGTTTGATAGTCAGCTTGGCGGTTCTCCAATGCTGCATTGATTCGGGGCATGGTCCCTGCAAAGTCTCCAACAGTCATTTCATCTTGTATGGTGTGAATATTGCCATTTGGTTTCTTCCGATTTGGGAAAACTGAAGCATAGTGTGGGCCATTGCATTCCCAGCACTTAACAGGTTCCTTTCGTTCAAAATTCTTAGTGTAGTTTCCATAATTGTTAGGAGCCTCCTTGCTTCCTTTGAAGTTGTTGGAATGATTAGCAGCTCCATTTTTGTTTCCCTGGAATCTTTTACCATTAAAATGGTTTCCGTTCTTGTTATTCTTGAAATTTTTCTGATGTACAAACTCCTTTTTTCTGTACTCAAGCTGATTGCTGTTCTTTTTAGCCTTCCAGTTGGCTATCCTTCTTTCTTTTTATTCTGTTCAAAACATAAATTAGCCTTTCGCATAGCTTCTTCTAGAGTTTTGGGGTTATCATATTCGATTCTGTCTTTGATATGATATGGCAGGCATCTAAGAAACCGTTGTATTTTAGGTTTCTCTTCAACAAAATACGACACATATCTTAACAGACTTAAGAACTTACTGTTTAATTCCTTCATAGTCATAGATCCTAGCTTCAATTCATAAAATTCCTTGGCCCTCTCTTCATAGTATTGTTCTGACATAAATTTCTTTTTGAAGTATCTTTTAAAGGTACTCCAATTGACCTCTTTTTCCTTGATCCCCTTGACCCTCTTCAAGTCCTGCCACCATATATCTGCCCTTCCAGAAAGGTTGTAGATGGCCATTAGTGCCTTCAGCTGATTTGAATAGTTGTAAATATGGAAATATTTTCTCATTCCGGATAACCAGGATTCTGCCTCTTCTCCTGTCTCAGATTCTCCATTGAAACTGAGGGTTTTATTTTCTTAAACTCCCCGGAAATCTCTTCATAAGGTCTGTACTTTTTCTTTCTGTTATGCAACTCAGCTTCACTGCTGTCACTAGTAGTGCGATAGCTGTGTTGTTCCCTTATTTCTTCAGATGATGAATTGCTTTCAGATTTAGCTGGTTTCATCGTTTCAGACCCTCTTTGATGACTAGCTTCTTCTGAGTCAGCTCTTTTGCTTCTTCCTTCTGTCTGAAATTTTTCTATTAATAATTGATTTAGCAGCTCTTGAGTTTTCAGAATCCTTTCATTATCCTTCTTGACTGTTTCTATCTCCGTATTTAAACCTTTTATGGTCTGCATCAGTTCCGAGGAGTGAGAAAGTACCTCCTCTGTCACAGGTTCTCTTGACATCTGTCTTGTCGCAGTGTTTGGAGATTCCTCCTTAGCATATTCTCCTAGCTTTTCCATACCTGCCTGTTAGATTCAGAAAAATGAATTTTTCTGCTCTATCTTTATGAAACAGAAAGTACAAGTTAGTACATGATATATATATATATATAAATTTTTCTTTTCATTGGCACTATTTTGCGGAAACTAGTTGAGCCATATCCAGGCCTAGTGTATGAACCATGCTCTGATACCACATGTCAAAACCCAAAATTTCCAAAAAATTTAAAATTTTTTAAGGTAGCAAATAATGTTATTAAATGCAGTCATTTAATTGTTTGTTTAACTTACGTGATTGTAAATGTGTCTGAAAGATCTTTTGTTATATTAAAATGTTATTATGGGTTTCTCTTTTCTGTTACTGATTGTTTTCTGTTTCTCAATCACAAGGGGGAAATGTCATGATGACTGGGCTTACCTAGCTTCCGAGCTAATGCATCGAAATGTCTTTCTCTTACAGATATTTCAGGTAAGGTACGGGTCGCTGCAAGTAATCTTTAAAGCATTATAATTCATTTAACTGCACCAGCTCAGTCCGTAAAAGTCTAAACATTCTAGTTGAATGTCAAAAGTGTAAAGGTAGAGCTCCCTTCCTGTGATGTTCATAAATCTTGATGTTAGAGAGTCGTAATTTATATGAGAATATGATAGATATTGTTCTTGATAAAAAATGACTTAAGTATCCTTATTAAGTATTGTTTCTTTGATATTATTATTGTGTTGTAATAGTATCTCCTATCTAGCACTGTGTAAAGTCACTGGATTATGATGATCATACCACTTTTATTTATCTGTTGATACTGTATGATGCCAAATTAATAGACTTGAAATATAAATTCGATTGACAGCTTGAATGCACAGGAGACATATGATACAAGTCTTCTCTCATGACGTCATTTTTAAGTTAGACTTGTTTGGACTTTGCAACTTTGCCAGTAAAAGATCTGGAATTACCAATATCTACTTTTATAAAGTATTCGCATTCTCCATGTCTGGAATACCCAATGACTGAGTTTTTGAACAATGTTCATCTTGCATGAAATAATAAGTCAAGGTTAAAATGATACAATGCTAGGTTTAAAAGCATTATCCTAGTGTGTGATTATAAAGGATGACATGTAACTATGTTATTTTTAACCATTACGAATAGCCAAGCAATAACTTTATTACTCATGCTATGACTTTAATTTCATCAAACAATGATGAGGATCCCATTAAACCTTGAACGTTATTGACGAGGTATGATGTTAATGGTTTTAGGGTAATATATTATGGTTTTCCTATGCGAGATTCGAAGACATAGTTTTCAATAAGAGATTTGTGCAAAGTTACACTATGGTACCACGACCATGAAGGAATATCCCATCTGTGATTAGCGCGCATCTACTCCATGATTTTTAATTGATAACAAACGATTGAAAACACATCCAAAAACTATAGAACGTAAACCCACTGCATGGGAATATTAAAATGCTACGTGGATGTTTGGGAGCCAAGTGTTGAGGGTATAAAACCGTTGACAAACTCTACCTTATCATTTTTCCTCGCCTTCGGGCTCGGGCTCTCTGAGAATCCCTCCTGCTCAAACCTTCCTGTTACTGTGCTGGTGACAGTCTCCTATGCACCTTCACTCCTTTGTACTTGCCATCTGTAAGGAGTGGGTTCGTTATACGTTGTTTTAGGCAACCGAATGGTTGTTAGAACCTAGGGTTCTTTCTTTATTTCCAACTCTGTCTCTGTCACGACTTGACTGTAATTTTCTTGATTTGGTTCTGTTAAAGTTTCCAGAATGGAAGATACCCCATGCTTCTATCAACTCGTTTGTTCATTCGAAAAATTAGGGTGGTGTATTACACTTGCTCTGCTCGGGAGTATCAGGCTTTTCATGGTGGTCGAAATCCTTTTAGCTTGCTGGTAAGTCATTGTGAAAATACTCACAGCAGATCTAAGAGATGATGTATCTCACAAGAGAATAATTATGATTAAGCAAGAAAATAGAAGAAGAGTGATACATGCAGTATAATGAGCAACAGAATAATATGGTACAGTAGAACTCAGATAGAAGCAATAATACTTCGGTCATACTAGATTATTAATCACAAATGGACATATAAATAATACAATGCATGAGGAATTCGAATGCCTAAGGTGGCAATTCGAATTAGCCTTCATGGAGTGATCAAAGGATCACTGGAGTGTCATCGGAGCACAACTAGGTGTCCTCATGATCATCGGAGCGCAACTGGAAGTCTTCATCATCATCAGTGGAGTCATCAATGCTCAAGTAACTGTCAACCATCAGTCAAACTAACTCTGGTAGGTGTAACTCAGTGTAACTAAGTGTAACTGAGTGTAACTGAGTGTAACTCAATGTAACTAAGTGTAACTCAATGTAACTAAGAGTAACTGAATGTAACTGAGTGTAACTGAGTGTAACTCAATGTAACTGAGTGTAACTGAATGTAACTGAGTGTAACTCAATGTAACTGAGTGTAACTGAGTGTAACTGACTGTAACTGAACTGGTAGGTGAAGAAGGGAGAGTTGCTCCCTAAAATCAAGGAAGAAGGGCGCACTAAGCAACTGGAGGGCTAAAACTGAATAGTGAGAAGCTCCTGGGGGCTGGCTAACTGAGGGATAGGTGCTGGACTGATGACTGGGATGCATGCAAAATGCATGCAAACCCTAGAATGCATGCAAACCCTAAAAGGTGCATGCATGACTAAAAATGTAAATGATCAAAATACTGGTGGGACTAGGATGGAGTATAGGAATATCCTAACACCCCCCCTTAATCCATCCTGGGCCCTGGTAACTAAGACCAAAGGTCACCCAATACAATGAATAATAACAATCAATAAACCAAGGAAGTGGGAAAATTTCATGGGAAACATACCCCCTCCTCAAAAAATAGACTGTAAGGCACACATAAAAAATAAAAGCTCCAAACTCAAGCATGTGTGATGCTTGGTCATATGTCTGGAGGTATCTTCTTCTTGGGAAGAAGTGGATCATGCTCAAAAAGCATGTGCTTGTACTTGCTCTTCAGATCGAATGTGATGAGAACAAATCCAATAGTATGAGAATGATCCTTGAACCTGTGATTCGAATCAGCTGAGGTAGGATCAAATTTTTGAATGTGCATATAGTCCTTTGTCTTCTCCTTCGAACCACCATGGGTGAGATTATGCCAAAAAGAACTATTACATGTTTGCTTGAAATCAAAATCAGATTTAAGACTTTCAAAACAGTTTCTTGAGATCTCCTTTGAACCAGCAAGGGTGAGATCAAAACTATCATATGCATGAGAAATTATCTCAAGCGGGTGGCAATGGCCATATTCTTCAATAACCTTCTGAAAGCATGTGCTAATGATCATATAGTAGTAAATAAGAGATGTTTGTTGAAGAGGAGCGAATGCATTACCTCCAATAGCTGATGTTACCTCCGAAATAATCATGTGATCATGATGCAAACCAACAAACTCTGGTGCAAGACAGGATTTAGGACCTTTTGCAATATCTAGAGTGTGAGCTGGCACAGAAAGAGAAGAAAGTTTGAGCATGAGCGGAGAATCTGCAAGTTCTTTGTCAATAACTTCAATATGAGATGATACTGGTTCATGATCTGAGAGATCATCAAGGGGAGCGAATGAAACATGATCTAAGAGACCATCAGGAGGAGCGAATGCATCATGATCTGAGAGACCATCAAGTGGAGCGAATGCATCACCTTGCTTGCTTTTGAAGGGATTTGGACCAAATCCATCATTCTTTTTGCCGAATCTTTCATCTAGATGAGCCCATAACTCTTTTGGAGTTTCAATATCAAAGATGGTCGGGTACAATATGTAATCAGTCATAGTAAGCTTCATTCTTCCAATGTGCATGTCACCTTTATTCAACCATTTAATCTTCTTTGTAGAGGATTCGAACTCTCTTTCAAAATAACAATCAAAGAGATCATGGCTCTTTAAATATGCTATTATTTTTGGTTTCCATTCATCATAGTTGAATAGAGAAAGAGGAGTGATTTCTTCTAATTCAGGATACATTTGAAGATGTAGAAGACCTGCAAAAAAAATATAGAATAACTGCAACTGCTACTGCTGCAAAAATGCAGATTCTGCTGCAACTGCTGCACTCGAAATCTTGGTAATAACCTGCAAAAAACTCTCAAGAATGGAGATAAACAATACTCTCAACATGCTCTGATACCATGTGAAAATCCTCACAGCAGATCTAAGAGATGATGTATCTCACAAAAGAATAATTATGATTAAGCAAGAAAATAGAAGAAGAGTGATACATGCAGTATAATGAGCAACAGAATAATATGGTACAGTAGAACTCAGATAGAAGCAATAATACTTCGGTCATACTAGATTATTAATCACAAATGGACATATAAATAATACAATGCATGAGGAATTCGAATGCCTAAGGTGGCAATTCGAATTAGCCTTCATGGAGTGATCAAAGGATCACTGGAGTGTCATCGGAGCACAACTAGGTGTCCTCATGATCATCGGAGCGCAACTGGAAGTATTCATCATCATCAGTGGAGTCATCAATGCTCAAGTAACTGTCAACCATCAGTCAAACTAACTCTGGTAGGTGTAACTCAGTGTAACTAAGTGTAACTCAGTGTAACTAAGTGTAACTGAGTGTAACTGAGTGTAACTCAATGTAACTAAGTGTAACTCAATGTAACTAAGAGTAACTGAATGTAACTGAGTGTAACTCAATGTAACTGAGTGTAACTGACTGTAACTGACTATAACTGAATGTAACTGAGTGTAACTAAGTGTAACTGACTGTAACTGAGTGTAACTGAACTGGTAGGTGAAGAAGGGCGAGTTGCTCCCTAAAATCAAGGAAGAAGGGCGCACTAAGCAACTGGAGGGCTAAAACTGAATAGTGAGAAGCTCCTGGGGGCTGGCTAACTGAGGGCTAGGTGCTGGACTGATGACTGGGATGCATGCAAAATGCATGCAAACCCTAGAATACATGCAAACCCTAAAAGGTGCATGCATGACTGAAAATGTAAATGATCAAAATACTGGTGGGACTAGGATGGAGTATAGGAATATCCTAACAGTCATAGTTGTGCTCCTTCGTTATTTTTGTTAAAAGATTTGGTTTAACATAATTAAGTTGTGACTGACACCACACGGTGGTTGCAGGTTCTGGATCCTCTTCAGATGCGTGGATGTTACAAGCTCCTACTACGGCGTTCCGGGTAAGCTTGGTTTATACCACGACACTTTCCTTCTTGCTGGTTGTTAAGGCGATAAGGGTTTGGTTTTGGGAAAGAACCACTCTGTGGGTTATCTCTGTTTTGTTTAGTCTTGTAACGGATTGCTACCATAAATCCTTAGACAGGTTAACCTTGTAATGTGAAGGAATTGTTATGGCTTCGGCTGATTGTAAATTATTGTTTTTGTTTATAGTAGATAGGGTTTTGCTACAGAGGGTTTAATGTATAAAAGAGGAGAAGACAAGGCCGTGAGCCTGTCTAAATGATGAGTTTACGGCCTTATGATTTTTGCACTGTACTCAACAAGTTTGCTCTAGGTTTTTACCTAGGGTTTAAATTTAACTTAATATAAAGGTTTTGTCTGCCCAATGGCTTGTTTATTGTATGCGTTTTTCTTGTGTAGTTTAAGCTTTAAAAAAAAAATGACTTGTTACAGTCATTCGGTGTACTGGAGCTGATGCGTGGCATGTGTTTAAAATTCCTATGTTTAAGTGAATACTTCTGATAATAATTGGGCTGCGGCCGTAGGTGAAATCGTTATCTTAGTTCTTAATGTTTAAATACTTTGTAGTGTCTGAACTGATAGGGTTCAATCCGAAATGACAGTGGTGGTTTTGTTTAAAAGTTGTTTTTGTTGTTACAATTACGATTCTGTGGAAAAGAATGGAAGTTTAAGGTAGAAGAATGCTATTTGGTTTAAGCTCGATAATAAGCGAAATATAATGTTCTGTCATATCGTTTCATGACTCTATGGTAAAATGGAAGTTTTTAAGAATACAAATATAAACTATTTGTTTAAGCTCGACCTCGAGCTAGATACTGTTCCACTTTTGTTTTCTTCTGTTTAAAAATTAGTAGCTAGGTCTTGCCAGTAGTTGCTTGTAGTAGAAACTGGAGAGATAGGGTTTGATCGAACTCCACAGTCACAAATTTTTGTTTAGTTGAATACTCAGTTTGTTATGACTATGGCTCTGTCGAAGAACTTGATTAAATGAAAGGTATACTATACTGTTGTTTGGTTCTATGTCGAGTCAATTAGGGTTATGCTAGTCCTTTCGTATGTTTCAGATAATAACTAAATAAACCTGCTGTTGTAGTTTGGATTATCCATTTATGTGATAAATAAGGATTTGTACACTTGTTTGCTAGGGTTTGTAGCTTCATAAACTATTCTAATTATAGCTATAACTTCTTTAGAAATAATATCTAGGATAATATTATTACTGTAGTTTATATGGTTATAGTTATTTCTATTCCTATGATTGTTTTAACAAGTTTATTTTTCCAGAAAGATATTTACTGTATCATGAGCCTCTACTTATCTATTTAACTATTGTATTAAACCAAGTTTAAAAATCACAATAACATCCTATTACTTACAATAATAACAAAGTATAGCATGCATAAAAACAAATACCTTAACTGTAAGATAATAATGATACTATGAAAATTTCTGAGACATAATAACTCTACAGAATCGATCTACTGATAATTCAGGGATTTCCAACTTTTACTGAATTAATTACTACTAAGACATAATGAAAATAAACATAACATACATTTATTTATACTAAATAAACAAACAGGAGTAGGTAGCATAACCTGTTTCAAACTGTGGACAACAACAGCAATGGGAGGCTGTTCCTCCCTACGAACTCTTGGAGAGTGCCCAGACAGCACTTCTCAGGACCCCCGAGCTTGCTCTGGTCTCCCTGGATGGAACTAGGTGCAGTAAAATAATTCACTCAGCCCAAACAACTATAATGGAACCAAGTTCCTGCAACATTCCTCTCAAACAACTTCCTTCCAGTAATCCCCTCTTCCTCAATGGGACTCCTGAATAACATTCACCTGAATGTATTCTCCCTCCAGAACAATTGAACTCTCAGCTCAGTTCATTGAGTACTATTTAAAATATTGCCTAGGTCTTTGTTGGGTTAACTGTCATTAATGAGCCACCTGCTCAGATTCCACTTTCTTGGGGAATCATGACCCCAAAATATAGGGAAGTTGCCACCTGCAACTTAGGAAGTGTTTGAGGATGCTGCCACTTGTATTTTGCCTTTCCACCTCGTTCCATCCACCAGTTAGACAAGTAACCTCTTTTTAACAGCTCTCCCATGTTGTTGTCTCCATAATTTATTTATTTATAATAAAATATTCAGAATTACATTCCATTTCTAGTGACTCTGCTGAGTCATCAATTTATACTAAGCATTAAATTTAACATAATGTCTTAGGAATATGATAAAATAATTACATTATTTTCACAAAATTGGGGTATGTGACAGAACGTACCTGTGGTCTTCTCAAGAATTGTCGTCAAAGTATTTCAAGAATATATCCACAAAACCATGGCTGTATACTTTGATGATTGGACAATCTATACAATGCTGAAAGATCATTGCAAGTGGCTTTGACTGATGTTGGAACGATGTTGAAAAATACAATTTTCGCTGAATATTAAAAAGTGCATCTTCGCGACACCTATCGGCATATTACTAGGACATGTAGTTTGCAAAGAAGGAATCAAGGTCGATTATGCGAAGATCAAAATTATCCTTGACCTGAAGCCTCGTGTTAATCCGAAATAATTACGAATCCTGTTAGGTCATACCAGATATTACAGGAAGTTTATCAGACACTATTCCGATATGACTTATCCTCTCGAAGAATTGTTAAAAGATGATCGAGATTATAGGTGGACGGAGGAATGCGACATTTCATTTAACACATTGAAAAGAAAAATGGTCGAAGCACCCATTCTCCAATTCCCGGATTGGTCGAATAAATTTCATGTACATATTGACGCATCTGAAATAGCAGTCGGTGCCATTCTAACACAACCTGAAGAAGATGGCATGGATTATCCTAATGCATTGAGCAGTCGGAAATTGAATAAAGCTAAAAGAGATTATTACACGACTGAAAGGGAAGCATTAGGTATGGTATTTGCACTTCAGAAATACCGTCATTATTTATTGGCTAACCCTTTTGTATTTTATACAGATCACCAAGCTTTAAAATATTTAGTCAGTAAACCATTACATCATGGGAGGTTATACCATTGTCTATTACTGTTTCAAGAATTTGAGTTTGAAGTAATCATTCGACCTGGGAAAGCTAATGTCGGACCTGACCACCTATCGAGAGTCAACACAGGAGAAGAGCCGACAGGAATTGAAGATGACTTACCAGATGCACACTTGTTTCATATTGAAGCAGTCCCTTCAGAACTTGCAGAAATTGCACAATTTCTCGAGGATGGACAAGCTCCTGAAGGAATGACTGAGAAAAAGAGGAAGATCTTAGCAATGAAAGCATCCCCCTACACTTTGATCAACGGATTCCTCTACAAACTTGGCTTGGATGATATATTACGTCTATGTGCACTTGATCATGAACGACAAGATATACTTACAGAAGCCCATGCTGGATTGGTAGGAGGACATTATCATGCAGACATAACAGCTAGAAAAATTCTGCAGGCCGGACTTTGGTTCTCGACAATTCATAAAGATTGTTAAGATTTTGTATCTAAGCATGATAAATTTCAACACATGGGCCGACCACTACCAAGAATAGAAATGCCATTGGTCGCAATTAACCCTAGCCGAACATTTGAAATTTGGGCTATTGATTTTATTGGACCATTTCCAGTAGTGGGGAGAAGGACAGGTGCTTGGTATATTATCACTGTTGTCGAATATGTTACCAAGTGGGATGAAGTAGAACCAGTCGAAACATGTTCAAGCAAAGTTTCCACTAAGTTTATTTATGAAAATGTCATTACGCGTTTTGGATGCCCCATAACATTGATAAGTGACCAAGGTACGCACTTTGTATGTAAAACCATTGAAACACTGACTAAGGAATTTGCAGTCGATCATAGAATAAGCACAACGTACCATCCTCAGTCGAATGGCGTCGTAGAATCGTTCAATAAAACACTCACAAAAGGACTGACGAAAATATGCAACATAGAGAAAGATGATTGGGATGACAAAATACCTGCTGTTCTCTAGGCATATAGAACAACATACAAAAGAACGAGAGGTCAGACACCATTCTCACTTGTCTATGGACAAGAAGTAGTCGTCCCATTACACTTTTGACAATAGGTAATGACCATTTCAATAGCTTTACATATCGACGTCGAAGATACTCGACAAGAACAACTATTTCAACTGTCGAAGCTGGATGAAAGTCGATAGCTGGCGATAGAATATCAGTGAGTGCAAAAATGACAACAGAAAGCATGGCATGATAGAAATATCAAATAGAAAAATCTGTCAGTTGGAGACTTGGCACTCCTTTATAATAGTCGAATAAAAGGAAAGCCGAAAAAGCTGCATATAGAATGGATGGGACCCTATATAGTCGAAGCATTAAATCCTAATGGATCAGTTCAACTGAAAATGCTACAAGGAAATATTTTCAAGAAAGTGGTAAATGGTGCCCGACTTAAAAGGTATAAATCATGAATATTCGAAAATAAAATAAGATAAAATAAAAGAGAGAAAACGGTTAGAAATAACCAAATGAGAGTACTATAAGCAATCAAGAAAATACAGCAGAACACGTCAAAAGCAGAAATGACGAGAGAATGGCAGAAGAAGGATGGAAAAAGCAGAGAAAGAAGTTTGACGCACAACCGTCGATATTATAGGCATTGACAAGAACATTGATGATTTGCAGAGGAAAATTAGGAACGGCAGAAGAATTAGAGCCCGGACCGACCAAACTCAAATAGAGAAGCCCGTCGACATAACACATCGAACAAGGTGTCACAGCGCCATGATGACAAAGAAATAAAGGCTAAATATACCCGCAATGCCAAAAGTAATGCATCTGACGAAGTGCCGGTATCCTGTCAGTCTAATTTATTAACCCCGTCAAATTAACCAGCAATACGGGCCTCTTCGTCCCGTTCACCCATGTCGAGTAACTCCACCATAAATCTAGAGCTCGAGGATTCCTAGCTACTCTTTTGCCGAGAACTTGAATTCCAAGAAACAAAATACCCTGACTCCGTTGAAGCTAATTTCACATTCTTGAACCCTGAATCCGCCATGGCTCTCAGAAAAACTCTAACAGCTACCAAATCCGCTATGACATCAGTTAGAGAACTTGAGAAAGAACAAACACCATTAGAAACAAGACTCCAAATGATTCGGAACGCAAAGGCGATAGAACCCACTTGGAAGAAAGCATGGAAGAGCATTGAAGATTGGGGGAAGGATTCAGATGGTCACTGGAGGGATGAAGCACGTCGTTTACAGACAACCACGATTTTGCAGTACATGAAAGCACCCTTGTTAGATACTTTTGGAGGACTGAAATAAGTCATTGCAAAATTCATCATTAGCAGGTATCACAATGGCAAGCTTTATCTCGATGTCCCGGTCGACATCAATGGTGAAATAATCCACAAAATAACTGGCCTTTCACACAAGGGAGACGCTGTACCAACAAGTTCAGGCACATAATTGGTTGACGAGTTTATTGATACTCCTGTAGGAAAGAACTCACGAGGCATAGTCGTGAGCTAGATTTTATATGGCAACTACAAAACTGCCACCAAAATTGTGTCACATGCACTTTCACGGACGGGCAGGGGATCAAATTTTAAGCCTGACATGTTGGAAGTTGTCAAGAATATGGCTCTGAACGGAAAAGTATACAAATGGGTAGACTTCCTGGCAGACATTCTTAAATACACATGCAATAAATGCCAGGAGGAGGGAGCTATCATCCGCTACCCATCTATAATCATCTAGATTGCTATGACCCGCTTTTGACTGAAAGGAAACAAGGATTTTGCAGAAGATCGACTTGTCCTTATGGAAAATTTCCATTGTTTTGCACTTGGAGCAAGTCGACATGGACCTACAACAGTCAAAATTTTTCTAGAAGCATGGTTTATCGACCTTAAAGCAATGGTGAAAAGATGGAGGGTACCACAGAACATTCGTCAAAGCCTGCCCCCGACAGCTCACATCCAGCTATCTTTGGATGATACAATAGTATGGTACATGGAGGGAGCAGCAGGACCAACAAGGCGGCTCGACTATTACCCTTCAGTAAGCAAAATTTTCACAGAGTTAAGCCGCCAATCTAATGAAGTATTACCCATCCCGACACAAGAAAGGAAAACCAACTTCAAGTATGTCGAGCTTCTCACTGATATGGAACAAGAAGAAGCATACGAAATTCGGTTGTATATGAACACTTTCAACTATCAACTTGAGACGACACCTAAAACTAAGGTGTTAGCACTTACCCAGACTCCGCACACAGAATCAACAGAGGACAGAGAGCGTTCAAACAGCAGCACAGAGTCCGACAACCCAGAACATCTTCTGACAGATGCTAATATACAGAAGGTAACAACCGAAATAATTTCAGCCTGACAGAACCGAGTAACATCGACCAAGGGGAAAGGGAAAAGACAAGTAACATTTCAAGAGCCTACAAAAGCAGACAAGATCGATATATATGACACTGCTACCCAAATTCTTGAAGATGCATCTAAGAAAGAACTACCCGTCGAAGATCAATTCAGAAAATTTCTAGAAATAGATAAGTATCCATCCTCTCAAATTATTGTTAAAAAACCCAAAATTGTGGTCGAACGTGATGTTGACCTAACCATTCAGTCCCCTCCTTCTTCCCCAACTGTAGTAGAAGAAGAAAGAAGTATGTTAGCATTACCTGCTCCTCTTAACCCAGTAGACAATGCTTTGAATACATTCATTGCAAACCTATCGATACTTTGTCCTAACTGGCGCGAGATGGTCGTCCAACAACCAGTTTTTGCATCTCCGTCTACTGTCCCAGTTAACTTAGCTCTCCCCGACACCATTCAAACCGAAAGTTCACCTTTACCATCGATAGTTCCAGAACTTGTCGGTCACAAGAAAACCCATCATATCAGAAATCCTGACCCATCAGGTCTAGTGTATGCACAACAAACAATTGTCTATACTCCTCTTCCAACCAATACATTACCACAACAAATGAATCCACCTCAACCAAAAGTTGTTTGAAGTGAAAATCCCCAAGTCGTGAGTTCCCATGTCGAGTCCATAATTAAGTCTAGTCTAGTTAGTTCGGAATCATTCGATAGTACCATTTCATTGAGTCCAATTCCGACATCCGTCAACCTTCCATCACTCCCGGTAAACCAGTCGAGTCCCCTTGTCGACAGATCCAAGTCTAGTCCAGTTACACAACAGCACAACAAAGAAGCAACCACGACAGAAGTAGCTGAAGCCACTTCTACTCTAACCAAGGAATTAGTCGCAACTCAAGAAATTGCAGTCAACACAACAAGACCATCAAAGCACGCAAATATTCCAGATATCAGTACAAGCAATATGGAAATTTCCAGCATACCAGCAGAAAACCCACCAAGTTCCAAAGATGTTGAACATGAGACTCCAGTCACCATAGCAGCAGTACCAAGTACACAAATTCAGGCAGAACAAGTTGTTGCCAACACACAAGCAGTCATCGAAAGGCATCCAACAACAGACGGAAAAGATAAGGGCCCAGAACAACAAATCTTAAGCAAAGAAAAAGAAAAGAGTAGCCGCATGAAGCACAAAGAGAAGAAACACAAAGAAAGAGAATTGCAGCAGCAATTACAAATGCAACAAACACAGTTAAACCAATCTGAAAATACTCTTTCCATATACTTAGACTAATTCGGAGCTGTTACGAGCTATCAACCACAGTTGGCCTCCCAAGAAGAACTTGATTTACTTGAAGACGCAATCTTCAGAGTGCAAAAGTTCCGCTGACATGAGTCAGAGGAACATATATTGCAACTCCAGGAAGAAAAGACTACATTCCTCGCTAAATGTGAAAATTTGGCACAGCAAGTTATCATGGTCCCTGCCAGTTCCGACACGCCATCACCTCTTGATCGAGCATATCACTTATTCGAGTCTGTCATGTTGATGCTACAATCTGAGCTTCTCAAGAAACAACAGGATCAAGCTATCGAGGTAGCTTCCCTCATGACAAATCAGTTTACATCCTTTTCAGAAGCTCTCAAAGTACTCAAGCAGTACAATAATCAAGTAGAAAAACTTACAGAAGTCTTGAACAATTGGTTAGTATATTATGGCAACGTCTACAAAGATCTTCAAAAAACAAGAACATTTCTAAGCAAGCTTCAGCACTAGCGCTTGATTGCAGATGAATCCCTTATTGAAAAAATTGATAGCCAGATCATCATGGAAAACAAGAAATTGGATAAATTAGAAAATCAAGAAGTTCAGTGGATGTCTCAAGCCTGAGGAGGCCTCAACAAACTTGGATAAATTCATCCCCGATTCCATCAGTTACTTGCTGCTGCCAAAAGAACAATTAACACGTTCGGCCCCGACATGATCCATTTACAGGCTACATCCACTCACAACAAGATGGAAAAGAACATCAATAGGAAGATGAACTTGAGAGCTCAATTGAAGAGTAGCAAGATGAATCAAGAAGAATCCATTCAAGATTATTTCTCAAGGGTTTCCCAGTTCAAGGAACAACTAGATGCCATTGGAGATACTCTTGATGAAGATGAACTAGTCATGATTGCTCTAAATGGTCTCACTATACCATGGGAGTCATTTATCCAAACCATGTGTGCCATAAAAGAAAGCATGAAGTTTGATGTGGTATGGGAAGATTGCATCCAAGAAGAAGCTAGGGTTTCTAACAAAGAAGCCTTGCTCAAAGAAGGTGACCAAGCCTTGGCCACTCACACCAATAGAACAAGGAATAAACCCTACTTCAAGAAGGATAGTCACAAGGAGTCTCAACCTCCACAAAGATTTCAAAAGAAAAGAGGAACTACTTAGGGAAATAAGTTTTCCACATTCCAATGCTTCAATTGTCATAAAATAGGACACATTTCTGGGGATTGTCCCTCAATGGGAAAGAAGGGATTCCACCATAAAAGACATCAAGCACACCTAGCAGAAGATGAAAGTGAAGAAGAAGAAGAAGAGGAAGAAAGGCCTCACAAGAAAAGATCTAGAAGAGAAGAAGAAGAAGAAGAAGAAGAAGAAGAAGAAGAAGAAGAAAGGCCCTTCTTCAAGAGAAGATCTAGAAGGAATGAAGAAGAAAATGAAGAAGAGTATGTTCTATTCTTTGCACTCTCTGGATCTATAACACCTGGAGAAGATACATGGCTTATTGATAGTGGTGCTTCAAAGCACATGACTAGACAAAAGAAAACTCTTTCAAAACTGGAAGAGAATACCTCCCCACAAAAGGTGTCATTAGGAGATGACTATGAATATCCCATCAAGGGAGTTGGTGAAGCAAGCTACAAGCTTGATTCTAGAACACCATTGAAGATGAAAGAGATATTATATGTCCTAGGATTGAAGAAGAACTTACTTTCTATCTTAGCTCTAGATAAGAAAGGTTATAGGGTTGCATTCATAGATGGACAAGTACTCATGTGGTCCAAAGGAAAATCAATTGAGGATGCAAATGTTATTGGTGAAGAGGAAGGAGGTCTATACAAACTCAGGGGACATCCAGAAGCTGCCCTTGTTCATGAAGCCACTAGCCCTAGTGAACTATGGCATAGGAGGCTTGCTCATATTAACTAGAAAGAACCACCTCATGTGATTAAAGTAGTCATACGACTACTAGATTTCAAGATTGATCATGATGGCACATGCAAAGGATGTGCAAAAGGAAAGAATAACAAGAACCCATTTCCAAAGAGTGAAACAAAGACTAAGAGTATTTTGAAATTGATTCATTCAGATGTATGTGGACCAATGCCTTCCACATCCTTGAGTGGATATGAATACTACCTTACATTTATTGATGACTACTCAAGGAAGACTTGGATATACTTTATAAAAGGGAAGAATGAAGTCTTTGGAAAGTTCAACGAGTTCAAAGCATTGATAGAAAATCTTTTAGAAAAGAAGATCAAAATACTCAAGACAGATAATGGTGGAGAATACACTTCAAAAGATTTTGAAGTCTTTTGTAAAGAAGCTGGAATCAAGAGGGAGTTAACCACTCTCTACAATCCTCAACAAAATGGTGTTGCGGAAAGAAAGAATAGAACCATTATGGAAGCAGTGAAGACAATGATACATGATCAAGACCTACCTATGTATCTATGGGCTGAAGCAGTTAGGATAGCAGTCTATGTGCAGAATAGACTATCTCATAGTGCTATTGAATTCAAAACTCCAGAAGAAGTGTTTACAGGAAAGAAGCCTGAGGTAAGCCACCTCAAGATATTTGGGTGCCCTTTATATATTCACATTCCAAAAGAAAAGAGAACTAAATTAGACCCTTCCGGAAAGAAGGGGATATTTGTTCTATGGGCTGAAGCAGCCAGGACAATAGTTTATGTGCAGAATAGACTATCTCATAGTGCTCTTGAATTCAAAACTCCAGAATAAGTGTTTACAGGAAAGAAGCATGAGGTAATCCACCTCAATATATTTGGGTTCCCTGTATATATTCACATTCCAAAAGAAAAGAGAACTTAATTAGACTCTTACGGAAAGAGGGGGATATTTGTTGGATATTGTGAAACATCCAAGGCATTCAAAATTTACATCCCAGGATTCCACCATATGGATATTAGTAGGGATGTGACATTTGATGAAGAGATAGCTCTCAAGAAATCTAGGAAGTGCCAGTATGAAGAAGTATATGAAGAATATGCACCTCCCAGAATTGCAGAGTCTGTTCCCATCCCTGAAGATGTAACACCTGAAGACCATGATATGATAGAACCACAAGAACCCCCCATTTCAAATATTTCAAGGAAAAGAAAGCCAACATGGGCAAGAGATATTATATTAGGAGCAGAAAAGTATGGAGCTCCTGAAGCTCTACTAGAGTGAGTAAGAAACCAAAGCCCTTCTCTAACTATATGGCTTTGATGTGTGATCTTGTAGATCAAGAACCTACTAGTTATGAAGAGGCAGTTCATAAGAAAGAGTGGGTAGAGGCAATGACAAAGGAATACCAATCAATAATGAAGAATGATGTTTGGGATATAGTTCCTAAACCTAAAGACAAAAGTGTGGTATCCTCCAAATGGATATACAAAATAAAGCATTCTAAGGATGGTAGCATTGAAAAATATAAAGCAAGATTTGTGGCCAGAGGATTCTCTCAGAAAGAGGGAATTGACTATGAAGAGACATTTGCACTAGTTGTAAGGTACACTTCTATTAGAACCATCATGGCACTTGCATCCATGATGAAGTGGGACTTACACTAGATGGATGTGAAGACAACCTTCTTGAATGGTGTGATCGAGGAAGAAGTGTACATAGAACAACCACAAGGTTTTGAGGTGGAAGATGGAAGAACCCATGTATGCAAACTGAAGAAGGCTTTGTATGGGTTGAAGCAAGCTCCTAGAGATTGGTATGGAAGAATTGACAGTTTCTTGACAAACTTGGGCTTTACCAAAAGTAAAGCTGATCCTAATCTTTATCTCAAGGTTATGAATGATGAACCTGTTATATTGTTGCTATATGTGGATGATATATTTCTGACTGGAAATGAGAAACAAATTATCGAGTGTAAGAAGAAGCTCTCATCAGAGTTTCAAATGAAAGATCTCGGATTGATGCACTACTTCCTAGGTCTGGAAGTATGGCAAGGACCAGATGGAATCTTTCTCAACCAAGGTAAGTATGTTGTGGGAATCTTGAAAAGATTCGATATGTTGGAATGCAAAGCCATGGCCACTCCCATGGATTCCAACTTAAAGCTATTAGTTGATGACTCTTCAAAGTTAGTGGATGTGACTCTGTACAGACAGATTATTGGGTCATTAATGTATCTGATGAATACTAGGCCAGCCATATGCTTTGCGGTGAACACTCTGAGTCAGTATCTAGTGTAACCTAGACGAGTTCACCTAATTCTTGCAAAGCATGTGATGAGGTACCTAAAGGGTACAATAGATTTTGGTCTCTATTATCATGGAGATCATGACTTCAGATTGTATGGCTTCATAGATGCTGATTGGGAAGGAAGTGTATCAGATAGGAAGAGTACATCAGGTGGATGTTATTGTCTGGGATCTGCCATGATCTCGTGGTTTAGCAGAAAGTAGTCAAGTGTGGCTCTCAGCACAGCTGAAGCAGAATATATATCTTCCTGCTCTGCTAGTTGCGAAGCGGTATGGATTCAGACGTTGTTATCAGGATTGTTTGACTTAGAGATGGACCCCACTATGATCCTTTGTGACAACTAGAGTTGTATCAAAATGATAGAGAATCCAGTATTCCATGATAAGTCAAAGCACATAGAGATCCGATATTTCTATATACGGGATATGGTGCAGAAAGGACCTATCAAGCTCAAGTATGTAGGTACTGATGAACAAGTTGCTGATGTGTTGACCAAACCTCTGTCTCAAGTAAAGTTTGAGTATTTTCGAGACAAGCTTGGTGTAGTTCAAAAGGACCCTCCTCGAAAGGGGGAGTGATATGTTCGATAATAATATTAGGATACTGGTATCGAGAGCGGATACCTGTATCGATGATGGGATTACTCAGATATATACTTGTATTGGTATGGACACTTGTATTGATGATATATACACTTTTATTTGTATGGATACTTGTATTGATGATATGTATACTTGTATTGATGATATGTATACTTGTATTGGTGTGGATACTTGTATTGATGATATGTATACTTGTATTGGTATGGATACTTGTCTTGATGATATGTATACTTGTATTGGTGTGGATACTTGTATTGATGAGATGTATACTTGTATTGATGACATGTATACTTGTATTGGTGTGGATACTTGTATTGATGAGATGTATACTTGTATTGGTATGGATACTTGTATTGATAATGTGGATACTCGTATTGGTGTGGATACTTGTATTGATGATTTGGATATTGTATCGATGATGAGGATACTTGTATCGATGATGAGGTTACTTGTTCTGACGATGAGGTCAGTATATGGTACCTAGTTGATATGATAGGACTGTATTGTCCCTGAACGCCTAGTTCAAAATGTATGGGATGGGGATTGCATCATCCTGGAACCACTAGTTCAAAATGTACGTGATGGGGATTTCATCATCCCGAAACCACTAGTTCAAAATGTACGTGATGGGGATTGCATCATCCCAGAACCACTAGTTCAAAATGTACGTGATGGGGATTGCATCATCCCGGAACCACTAGTTCAAAATGTATGTGAGGGGATTGTATCGTCCCCATACTTTGGTCCCTGAATTGATCCGTAGAAAGCAGTCTCCGAGAAGTGGTCCCTAGTGGACGAGAGGTGATTGTATCGCCCCCGGACTTCGGTCCCTAAATTGATCCGTAGACAGATGTCTCTGAGAAATGGTCCCTAGTGGACGAGAGGGGATTGTATCATCCCCGGACTTCAGTCCCTGAATTGATCTGTAGATAGATGTCTCCGAGAAGTGGTCCCTAGTGGACGAGAGGGGATTGTATCATCCCCGGAATTCGGTCCCTGAATTGATCTGTAGACATATGTCTTCAAAAATTGGTCCTTAGACTTTGTCTAAGTTGACGAGTGGACTGCATCATCCCTATACATGTTATGGTGTCTTAAATGGATCATGTGTTTCGCAGGGTACGATGCTGATGATCGTGTGATGACGGTGCTGATGATCGTGTGATGACGATACTGATGATCGTGTGATGATGATGCTGTTGATCGAGAGGATCCAAATGATGATGCTGCTGTAGCTGTTAGAGTGTTGCAGAAGATGAAGTCTCAGTACTTGATGTTCCAGTAACTAATTGAGTTACTGATGATGATGTATAAAGAAAGTTTCCAATGATTTATAGATGTATCATGTATGATGTAGTCGATGACTCCTTGCTCCTGCAGATGTTGTTATAATATCCTTCTCATTAAGGGGGAGTGTTGAAATATTGTAACTTCTAAGAATATTATATTTGTGCTTTATTATTCCGGAGATGTTCCCTTCCTCCGAGGTGACCCTATTGTATATCCGGAGATGTTTATTCCTCCGATGGACTGTGGTAACTAGGGTTATTAGATCTCCCATGTGGGGATCGGCCCTGAGTTAATTTATAAGGGGTTATTAGACTCTCTTAGGAGAGGTCGGCCCCATAGGGTAAAAAGTCAGTCGGGAAACAAGTATAAGTAGAGGAGGATGTTCCTCACTTATCTCACTCATTCATCACTCGAGAAGTAGCGCACAAGTGAGAGAGAGGTATGCATAGGAGGAGGAGAAGGAGCACTAGTCTTGGACTACATCTTGTATTTGGTTGATCATCTTTATTGAGGAAAGCTTTGCTGGGTTTTCTACCCCATGAGGGTTTCCTAGGGTAAAATATCTATCTATCTTGTGATTGTGTTTCTTTCAGTGATCTTTCTAGTCAAATTAGTATAAACTTAAAAGTTAATCCATAACGCATGAGAAGTTGGAGCGGGTGTAACTGCTCCAACCATCCATAAGATGTATAAAATAGAAAAACAAGATGAATAATAAATAGTTGAATGCATTCGACTCATCTTTCCATCATGATTATTCTGTGTTATAATGCCTGCATCTGCTTGAATACAACAATATCTATAGGACCATGTGATGAAAACTCAAATTCAGTTTTCATGGATATCGTCTCGTTATTGGATTCAGAGTATGGATTAATGATGTGAGAGTCCGACATAACCATCATTGGACAGTTAAGTGCCTTATCATTATCATCAATCCATTCTTCTTTACCATGAAATTATTTAATATAAAAAATGTTATCTTCATTAGGATCCAATGGGGTATTGTAGATAACCTCCTGTTGTTCCACATCATCAATACGATCACTATTAGCTTGAGTTTCATTGAAAAAACTTTCTACTTCATTACAACCTTCAAAATGAACATTAGAAATATCTTCATATTCACCCTTGCCAATATTCATTGACATGCAAAATTCAGACTCAAGGTTATTCAATCCAAGCATACTTTTGGCTTCTATTTTAGTTGTACAATCTGTAAATATGTCTGAGATGAAAAATCTTCTTTTAACTTTTGCATATTCAAAGACATCATCAATCACTTGCTGCTTCAGTAATAAATCATCAGTCAAAGCCTTATGATTTCGTTCAAAATGTGTTTCAGCAATGGAACAATCATCAATAATCATATTTTCCCCAATTTGATAATCCATTCTCTGATAAAAAATTGATTCATCCTCTTTTACAAAATCAACAAACAAGTCTGGATACATAGAGTAAAAATATTTAGAATGTGAATCCATCATATTTTCCTCATGATTAAACAAAATTTCTTCAACACTTGCATGTTCTAGAGAATCGTAAGTTAACAAACTATCAATCAAATCAACATGAACCCGTCGTGTTTCACCATCAAGCGTATTTGCAAATACTGATTTATATTCTTTTAAAATTTTAGACATAGGTGTTATTTGACAATATGGAACACCCATCCCTCCAACTGGAGATTCATATTTAACATTTTCTTCCATTATTTCACATGGGATGTGAGGACAAGTTACTTCCAAATAATCATCCAATAAATTCAAATAACCTAATTTATCCACATGTTCCAAAGATTCCTCACAAAATTTCCCATTCAACTCACTTTCTAATGGAGTAAATATTTCTTCATGTGCACCTACAACAGAAAATGGAAACTCATCTAACTCTACTATGTTAGTATTATTATCTAAGTCAATAATTAATTCTAATATGTTACAGTCAATATCATCATCCTATGCAAATTGAAGGAGATCGGACTGGTTGTCTGAATCATGGCTAGCATTTTCTGTCTGATAGTTCCTTGGCTCAATTTCTAAAAAATAATTTCCCAAAACTGAAGATGAAAAATTCACTGGCTCATTTTTTCCTTCGAACTAAGTTACATTTTGTTTCATATTAGGTTCCCTCAATACCTTAATTTGGTTCTTCTTATTTTGATAAGGAATCCATAAATGAGACCAATCAGTTGCAAAATAACCATGTAATTTATTTGACCAGTCTCTACTCAGAATTAACCCATAAGATTCTGGTATATCCACTACCCTAATATCAATAAATCGACACACTCTTGGATCTGCAACCAACTTGATCAAGACATTTTTCATTTCCCCAATAACTTTAACATCAGATCTGTCCAGTTGTATTATACGAGAAGGGGATGAAGTGGGTTGTCCATTTATCTTCTTGCAGATAGGTAGTGGAATAATGTTAGATGTAGCCCCAAAGTATACCAAGCAGTTATGCACATTATAATTGAAGATTTCAAAAGTCAAAAGGAAAGGAAGAGTTTTAGATCTTGATTTTCCACCTATACTTGCTTCATTAATCTCAGTATCAGACTCAACCCTTTATGACTGTTTGTCTATTGTACTGCTTGATTTTACATCAAAATATTCTAATAACGTTTTTCTCTGTTTTGGCAGATTACACAGTTCAAACAAAGATATATTTGCTTTTGTTTTCTTTATATCTTCTACAATGTCATACCCCATATTATGATTTTCTCCAACCATTTTACCACTATTAGATTTGCTGATTAGTTGCTTATTGCTTAATGGGTTTGTTTCTTTAATGATCCCAGAATTTGATTTTGGTTGTGACTAATTTAAACTATTATTCTTCTTTATGTTTTCTTTGGATTTCTTTGTTTTGGGAAGTACCATACTTTGTTCTTCTATTGGTCCCTTACTTATGGTGGCATAATTTACAGACGATATTTGTATTTCTTCCACCTTTTCTTCTTTATCTAAACCCAAAGTTTGTGCTCAATCCCATAATAACAGGGTAGTTTCTTCATTTTGATCTTCTTGTTCATTAGATTGGTCTTCTTCTCGATCTTCCTGGTCTATTAGTTTTGTATCTAATAATTGATTCATTACCAGGGTCATTGAATTAATCCATTGTGGGAAAATTTTATTGGAATGATGCTCTTGATGAAATGTGCAAAAATGGTCCATGCAAACTTCATTCAAATTGAAAAAAACATAATTATTTACTAGTGGTTGTGATTGTGTGCTTTCTTCCTTTCTTTTATAGAAAGGATTAAATGGTTTTATTGCTGAAGAACTAGCTCCCTTTTCCTTTTCCAAATCTACTATTTTATTGGACAAATTTTGAACCATATTGACCACATTTTCTAATTCATTTGCAGTTTCTTCTTTAGGTATAGTCAACATCAAAGGATTCTTATTTACTGTAGGTTTTAATTCCAAATCCAAAGAATGTTTGATAATACTGTCTATGTCTGCCTATACTTTCTTTGCTTCATCATAATTTTCTTCTAGAGTAGTTTTAACAACTCTTTTGACAAACATAGCGATGGATGGGAGAGGCGTTGTAGTATAATATTCTACCAATGATTCTTCAACCGATTTAGTTGCAGTGCTAAAACTATTCAAAATCATGGTAAATATTTGATTAAACTCTTGAATTTTCTCCTTCTTTTCCATCTGCATAGACACAAATTCTTTCATAAGTGAAGCCACAAAATTTTGGGTACCAAACTTATTCAGAATTTTTTTTCAAAACTATCCCAATTTGCTATAGAATTAGCCTATAAGCTAAAATACCAGGATGATGCTCTAGGTTCAAAAGTATAAGGGAACAATCTGCACACTACATCCTCATGTTCCACATTTAACATATTTAATGAGAAATAAAATATCTTAAGGTGATCTTTAGCAAAGATACCTTTTCCAGGGTCGAACTTAGGTAGCACTCGTGCTGGATGTTTAGGTAAATCATGCAAAGGAGCATCTAGGTTGAGTGGACCTCTGGCTGTCCATCCAGGTGGTTGATTGACATTGTGAGCCATGTTAGAAATACACCTAGGGGAATGTGGGGGTGTATGGGGTGGTGTATGTTGAGATATTGTAACTTCAAAGAATATTATATTTGTACTTTATTATTCCGGAGATGTTTCATTCCTCCGTAAAGATCTTATTGTATATCCGGAGATGTTTATTTCTCCGTCGGAATGTGGTAACTTGGGTTATTAGACTTCCCTAGTGGGGGTCGGCCCTGTATGTGTTATGTGGGTCAAAGGGTTGTTAGACCACCCTAGTGGGGTCGGCCTAGTCAGTTATAGTGGGGTGTTTAACCCAGTGGTAAAGTTGGGGCCGACCTAGTTAATATAAAGTACAAGTCGGAGATGTGTATAAATAGAGGAGGTGTGTTCCTCATTATACACACACTTCCCTCACTTAGAATGTAGTGCACTTGTGGAGGAGAGGTATTCTATGGTGAAGGAGGAGATCATGTCTTTGGTTTTCATCTTTGTATATTGTTGGGCCTCTATATTGAGGAAGCTTTGCTGGGTTTTCTACCCCATGAGGGTTTCCCAGGATAAATCTGTGTCTCTTGTGTTTATGTTGTGCTTGTTGTTTCTTCAGTGATCCTGTATATGCTATTATTGTGAAATGGAATGTAATGATGTTATTTTCTGTCTTAGCATATTCAATCTTAACATGGTATCAGAGCTAATCTGAAGGAAGGCAATGTATGGCACTTATGACACTTGCTTCACTTGCGACAATTTGAAGGTTTGGGTTTTACATAGCAAAAACCAGTCATCGTGGAACTTTAACTATAAATACATTTCTGAAAAGGTTCAGGATCTCAAACATTTACAGGTCGTAGATAACATCCCCCAGTACCTTGTGTCCAAAGGAAACCCTCAGATTCATTTTCTTTGTGAGTTATGATCAGTACAAGTTAGGGTTTCTGCCTCTTCCAGATCTCAGTCAAAATCAGGTGACCTAGGAAAAAAGGTCATAACTTGGGATAGGAAGATCCAAATGAAATTTCATAAAAAGTGACGGTATTACACAGACTGTACTATCTCAGAAAACGTTTTCAGAGGCCGAAGTTGAACCAGTGACACGTGGCATGCTATACCAGTTCGATCTCCTATTTTATCCCATAAACAGGTCACGTTGCGACACTTGGCATACCTCTCTCTCAGAAAATACAATTGAGTTCAGACCTTTCAGGATGGAACGATTACAGGTCAGGCTACCACAAAAAAAGTTTTCAGACTCCGTGGATTGAAAATTTCAGAGTTACAGCAGAAACAATTAGGTACATATTTCTGTCAAAACAGAATTATTTTTGGAGCACCTTCATTCATGGCTTCCGGAATTTAGGGTTTCAGAGAAAGTTAGAATTTTTGGAATCGGAGTCCATGGCTGAATTCTACTCAGGAAAATCGAAATTTAGAGACCAAGATCAAATTTTTTGGTTGGGTAGAAGACTGGGCTTGATCAAACCCCAGTTCGGGATCTTGATCAGAAAGATGGAAAATTAGGGCTTCAGCAAAAGTTGGAATTTTTGAAGTCTGTAACCACGGCGGGAAGATCCTCAAAAACAAAAGAGTTTAGAGCCTTGGATCAAACCTTTTGAGTGGGAAGAAGGGTGGGATTTATCAAACCCTAGTTTGGGATCCTGTCTAGAAGATCCATAAGTTTCAAAGGCAATTTTGAGGGGTCAAATTTTGGAGATTCCAAAATTGAAGTATGCTAGTTTGATCAGCTCAGCAAGACATATCATTCCATTCATTTAGAAGTGTGAAAGTCAAAGATTGAATTTTTAGGGTTTCTCTAGCAAACCCTAATCAAGCTCCAGATCAAGTTTCAGGGGGAGTTGAGGCTAAAACCTTACATAAGAAGACTACAAGAAGTCTCGATAGGTATGACTTAAGGAGGTTCAGGTATGTCTTGAAATCAGATTCCTGATTAAGTTCATAATATGTTTGTCTTCATATTATTTATTAGTACAATCTTGATTAATGTTAGAATTGTCTTATCACCCTAGTAATAGTATGAATGCATGTGAATGATAGAAGACATTCATTGATTAGGGTTATATGATTGTACTAATGCACTGTGGTGTTGTATGAGGTTGATGTTGTCTGCTAACAAGATATAGGTATGTCACAAAAGATAAATCAAGTTCCATGACCATGACAACATGAAGACAAAGACTCATCCATAATATTTGATCACATGGAAGTTCTACTTGCAAGGTATGTATGACTTTGTTCTATTATGCTTAACCTATGAGATATGCAGGTTCTAGCATAGGATCTCTAAATCATTGAAGAGAACAAAGAAGATATTGATTAGGTATGTTAGACATAACTAAGCAGGTATACTAATCCAGGTATGTTTTCCTATGTCATGTATTATGATCCCTTATATAAGTATACTCGGTATGATTGGTTATGCTTATTCACAAAGTTAGTAGTCAAGGGTTTATGCATATTATGTCTCTTATCTTGATTGATGATTTAACTAACTAGAAGAGTACTATGATCAAACAAGAATATGCATGAGTAAAAGAAGACTTCCTTGAAACCCTGAATACTACTGTTTATTATCTATGATCATGACTATACATATTCAAGATTACTTAGAATTATAATGTTTTGATAGTATTGAGAATATACTAATGAATGTATGTTTGTGTATGAGATCATGAGGATGACACTTGAGCATGCACAGTGGTACATAATGAATAAGTTCAAAAGACATGTAGAAGATCAAGCGGGAGGCAACCCCACAAACATAAAAGATAAGTATTTGAGTTGTTATTTGAAATAGTAAATGATATTGCTTGTAATAGATTACATGCATGTTTAGAATATATCATGCTGAGTGTAAACATTCATATAGCATTGAACAGTATACTACTAATATGCATATGATTGGTAAGTTGGACAAACATTCCATTTTTTCTTGTCTAGAATGAAACCTCTTTGCTGACATGCTGAGAGCTATGCACACTCTCGATAGTATGTTCTGGTAGAGATGGAAGGCATCTAGATAGCCACTGTATGCATACAGGATATGGAAAAGTGTTGTACCAAATTATTGGTCAATATAGTTGCATAACTATGTAAATGATATCTGTATGCATAATAGGTTATCATGTCAACGTGATTTGATGATTATGAAGTATTACTAATCATATACTTAATTTTGATTTGTAGGAAAGATCATGAAGAATGATGAACACCGAACAAGTGATGGATGTTCAACAAGAAGATTTACAAATCAAACAAAATATAGAAGGCTCGTGGCTAGAAGATTCTCTTAGAAAGAGGAAGAGAATCATGACGAGATGTTTGCTCCAAGTGGCTAGATAAGACCATTATCTTAATGGTGTAATTAAAGAAGAAGTGTGATTTAGGTTCTGTATGGGTACTCAGGATCGATAGTAATTTGATGAGCTTAATGATCACCATGGGTGATGTGGATCTCAACCTTTGCCACAAGGTTGAATATGGTTTCTATATACAGATGAGATATGATGCAGAAAGGAAATATAAAGTTTGAATTTGTAACAGGTTACCAATGTACTAACCAAACCTCTACCTCAAGTGAACAAGTTACCAACATACTAACCAAACCTCTACCTCAAGAAAAGTTTGAGTATTTCCGAGACAAGATTGGAAGGACCCTCCTCGAAAGGGGGAGTGATGTGGTCACTGATGATGAGATTGCCTCATCGACAGCAAGGTCGATGATGTGGATACTTGTTTACTACACTTGGATACTTAGATCATTTAGACTTAGGACTCTTACACTTAGAATTTTTTTTTTTACTTGCTTTTACTTTGATGATATATGTATCGATGAGGATACATGTTTTGTTGATGTATCGATGAGGCTACATGTGTTGTTGATGTATCGATGAGGATACATGTTTTGTTGATGTATCGATGAGGATACATGTGTTGTTGATGTATCGATGAGGATACATGTTTTGTTGATGTATCAATGAGGATACATGTTTTGCTGATGTATCGATGAGGATACATGTGTTGCTGATGTATTGATGAGGATACATGTGTTGCTGATGTATCGATGAGGATACATGTTTTGTTGATGTATCGATGAGGATACATGTGTTGTTGATGTATTGATGAGGATACATGTTTTGTTGATGTATCGATGAGGATACATGTTTTGTTGATGTATCAATGAGGATACATGTTTTGTACATGTATCGATGAGAATACATGTTCTGATGATATCTGTATTGATAAGGATACAGGTAGGGATTGTATCATACCTGGACTTCGGTCCCTTGAATTGATCCGCACATGTATGGTCTCTGATAATGAAGTCCTTAGTGGACAGGTGGGGATTGTATCATCCCCGGACTTTGGTCCCTTGAATTGATCCATAGACGTATGGTATCCCTGAATGAAGTCCTTAGTGGACTAATGGGGATTGCATCATCCCGGAACCACTAGTTCAAAATGTACGTGATGGGGATTGCATCATCCTGGAACCACTAGTTCAAAATGTTCATGATGGGGATTGCATCATCCCGGAACCACTAGTTCAAAATGTATGTGATGGGGATTGCATCATCCCGGAACCACTAGTTCAAAATGTACGTGATGGGGATTGTATCATCCCCGGACTTCGATCCTTGAATTGACTCGTAGATAGATGTCTCCGAGAATTGGTCCCTAGTGGACGAGAGGGGATTGTATCATCCCTGGACCTCGGTCCCTGAATTGATCCGTAGACATATGTCTCCGAGAATGTGGTCCTTAGATTTTGTCTAAGTTGACGAGTGGACTGTATCGTCCCTAGACATGTTATGGTGTCTTAAATGAATCATGTGTTTTGTAGGGTATGCTATTATTGAGGATACTTGTATTGGTGTGGATACTTGTATTGATGATGTGTATACTTGTATTGGTGTGGAACTTGTATTGATGATGTGTATACTTGTATTGGTGTGGATACTTGTATTGATGATGTGTATACTTGTATTGTTGTGGATACTTGTATTGATGAGGATACTTGTATTGATGATATGTATACTTGTATTGATGAGGATACGTGTATTGATGATATGTATACTTGTATTGATGATACATACTAATGATAACTATATTGATGAGGATACTTGTATTGATGATACATACTAATGATAACTATATTGATGAGGATACTGTATCGATGATGTGCCTATCTGTTTCAACGATAGGTTGAAGATGAGGTTTCCTGTTGCGACGATGAGGTTGATGGAGGATTGTATCATCCTTGGACTTCAGTACTAAAGTGATCCGTAGACAGATGTCTTCGAGAATGCGGTTCCTAGCGAACGATGAGGATTGTATCATCCCTAGACTTCAATCCTAAAGTGATCTGTAGACATATGTCTCCGAGAATATGGTCCTTAGTGGACGTATATAGGACTACATCATCCCTGAGCGTTTGGTTCAAAATGTACATGACAGGATTGCATCATCCTTGGACTTATGTCCTAAAGTGATAGGGATTGATCATCCTGTAAGTGGATCGGGATTGCATCATCCTTGGAATTATGTCCTAAAGTGATAAGGACTAATCATCATGTAAGTAGATTGGGATTGCATCATCCCTAGACATGGTGAGGTGTCTTAAAATGATAAGGACTAATCATCCTGTAAATATATTGGGATTGCATCATCCCTAGACATGGTGAGGTGTCTTAAAATGATAAGGACTAATCATCCTGTAAATAGATTGGGATTGCATCGTCCCTAGACATGGTGAGCTGTCTTAAAGTGATAAGGACTGTAAGAAGATTGGGATTGCATCGTCCCTAGACATGGTGAGGTGTCTTAAAGTGATAAGGACTAATCATCCTGTAAATAGATTGGGATTGCATCGTCCCTAGACATGGTGAGGTGTCTTAAAGTGAGAAGGATTGATCATCTTGTAAGTTGATTTGGATTGCATCGTCCATAGACATGAGAGATGTCTTAAAGTGAGAGGGATTGATCATCCCGTAAGTGGATCAGGATTGTATCATCGTTGGACCTATGTCCTAAAGTGAGAGGGATTGATAATCCCATAATTGGATCATGTGTATTGCAGGATATGTTGCTGTTGTACTGATGATCGAGTGGATCCAGTTGATGACGATGCTGATGATCATGTGATGACGATGCTGACGATCGTGTGATGATGATGTAGCTGTTCAAGTGCTACAGAAGATAAAGACTCAGTACTGAAGATGTTGATGTTCTAGTATTGAAGATGTTCCAGTAATTGCTTGAGTTATTGATGATGTTGAGAAAGCTTCCAATGATTTATAGATGTATCATGTATGATGCTGATGACTCCTTGCTCGTGTAGATGCTGTTATAATATCCTTCTCGTTAAGGGGGAGTGTTGAGATATTGTAACTTCAAAGAATATTATATTTGTACTTTATTATTCCGGAGATGTTTCATTCCTCCGTAAAGATCTCATTGTATATCCGGAGATGTTTATTCCTCCGTCGCAATTTGGTAACTTGGGTTATTAGACTTCCCTAGTGGGGGTCAGCCCTGTATGTGTTATGTGGGTCAAAGGGTTGTTAGACCACCCTAGTGGGGTCGGCCCAATCAGTTATAGTGGGGTGTTTAACCCAGTGGTAAAGTTGGGGCCGACCTAGTTAATATAAAGTACAAGTCGGATATGTGTATAAATAGAGGTGTGTTCCTCATTATACACACACTTCCCTCACTTAGAATGTAGCACACTTGTGGAGGAGAGGTCTTCTATGGTGGAGGAGGAGATCATGTCTTTGGTTTGCATCTTTGTATATTGCTGGTCCTCTATATTGAGGAAGCTTTGCTGGGTTTTCTACCCCATGAGGGTTTCCCAGGATAAATCTGTGTCTCTTGTGTTTATGCTGTGCTTGTTGTTTCTTCATTGATCCTGTTTATGCTGTTATTGTGAAATGGAATGTAATGCTTCTATTTTCTGTCTTAGCATATTGAATCTTAACAGTGTATGAGGTGGTGTATGAGCCTGTGTGCATGGAGTAGTGTTTGATTCCGGAGAATTATGCCTCAATTGATTAATGGGATCTGATATCTCTTGTAATGATAAATAAACTAACTCTTCCAAAGATTCCACAAGCAAAAAATTGTTAGGGTACACAGGGTACTACCAAAGGACCGAACACCAAGAGCAACCAATTCACACAAACAAATCACAGATCAACACACCGATGTTTTGACGTGGTTTAAACCCTCTTGAGGGAAATACTCCACGGCCCCGACCAAATAACTTCTACGGGACAATTTATTATGCAAAGAAAGAAAGTTACAAATGAGCTTCTCATAATCAATCAACTAAACAATGAATCTCCATGCTCTTTAAATAGATATCATGGACCAATCGGGTGTTAAGCCACGGATCAAGGTTAGGTATGATTTAAGAGAAGTTGAGCCGTTGGATCACTCTATGTTGGGAACATATCGTGACCAACGGATTAAGTATTTACAAATGCATACTAATGCATACTAAAGAAACACACTTTCCCTAATGGATATATTACACAAGTTGATCTTAACTAACTCCTAAGTGTCTAAATATCCTAACATCCCCCTTAAGAACAACTTGGGATAGGACTGAAGGATTTACAAAAGTGACACTATTAGGAGAAGGAGGGAGGCATTAAAGCCTATCCCCCCTTAATGACAAGTTCCTGAACTCCTAACATAGATCGAAGTTTAGAAAAATTCACTTATGTAAGAGACTTGGTGAAGATGTCTGCAACTTGATCATCTGTAGGGCAAAAGAGCACTTCAAGAACACGATCATGAACAAGATTTCTGATGAAGTGCATATGTAGCTCAATGTGTTTGCTGCGTTGATGTAGAATTGGATCTTTGGCAAGCTTGATGGCACTTTGATTGTCGCACCAAAGTGGAGTAGGCTGCTACTACTCGAATCTGAACTCTGAAAGGATCTGTCGAAGCCATAAAGTTTTCTGACTGGCATTAATTACGGCTCGATATTATGCTTTTGCTGAAGAAAGAGAAAGAGCTTGTTGTTTCTTACAAGCCCAAGTGATAGGTCCAGATCCCAGACAGAAAACATAACCTGCAGTAGAATTTCGATCATCAGGATTGCCGGCCCAATCTGAAATAGTGAAACCAACCAAAGGTTTCCCCCCTGTACTGTAATGAATTCCAAACTGAACTGTACCTTGAATATATCGAAGTATTCTTTTAGCTGCTTTCCAGTGACTTTCATGAGGTGTCTGCATATAATGGGAAACACGACCAACGACAAAGGAAAGGTTAGGACGAGAATGAGTCAAGTATAAGAGACTACCAACAAGTTGACGATATAAGGTGGCATCGACTTCAGGTGAAGTACAAGTGGCAGAAAGTTTGACTCCAGAATGGAAGGGAGAAGGGGTTGGTGTACAATATTCCATTTGAAAGTGACGAAGAAGGTCACAAGCATACTTAGACTGAGAAAGAAAGATTCCTTCTTTGGTTTGCAGGACTTGGAGACCAATAAAATAATGCAAATGTCCTAAGTCTGACATTTCAAAATTTTGCTTAAGACTGGATTTCACATGGGTTATAAGCTTAGGGTCACTACCAGTAAGAATAAGGTCATCAACATATATAACAAGTATGATGAGATGGTTTCCTACTTTCTTGGTATAGACAATGGGGTCAGAATGGCATCTAGAAAAACCAATGTCAAGGAGAAGGTTATCCATTTTGGCATACCAAGCTCTAGGAGCTTGCTTAAGGCCATATAAGGATTTCTTAAGACGGAAGACAAGGCTAGAGTTATTTTGAACATATCCAGGAGGTTGTTCCATGTAAATTTCCTCTTGTAAATCACCATGTAAGAAGGCAAACTTGACATCCATTTGATGGACTTCCCAGTTGTGTAAGGCTGCAAGGGAAAGAACAAGGCGGATGGAGTTCATTTTGGCGACAGGAGCAAAGGTTTCATTATAGTCAATCCCTTCAACTTGGGAAAAACCTTTGGCAACCAACCTTGCCTTAAGTCTTTCAACACTTCCATCTGATGCATACTTAGTTCTGTAGACCCATTTACATCTGACAAGTTTTCTTCCTTTTGGAAGAGGTACAAGATCCCAAGTATTGTTCGCCATTAAGGAATGATATTCTTCATCCATAGCTGCATCCCAATCTGGATTTCCTGAAGCTTCTGCAAAGGTTTCTGGATCATGATTCTCGGAAACTTGAGCCAAAAGAGAAGAGGTTCGCTGAAACTGAGAACATGTTCATCGTTGATCTCTAGGATCACCAGCTGCTTAACATGTTGAACAGACCCATCGAGGAAGCACTTGTGCTGGTGCAACTGGAGGAACATGAGAAGGCGGAGGTGGATTTTCATCCTCACTGTCATCATCAGAAATGGGAGTTGGAAACCTGTCAAGGAAATTGGAAGAAGAAGAAGAAGGCACAAACGACGAATCAGGCTCGCAGGACAAAGATGGCATAATCGCCGAGTTAGGTTCGCAGGCCAAGAGATTTTCATCAAATTTAACATCTATTATAATGATTATATCATGAGAATGTGGTTGAAGAAGTCTATAACCTTCTACATCTTCAGAATATCCAACAAATATGCACTTTTCACTTTTACGCTGCAATGCTTTCCGTTTTTCATCCGGAATGTGAGCCCATGCTTCACTACCAAACACATGGAAGTGACTTACATTAGGTTTAGTTTTAATCCATGCTTCTTCCGGTGTGATACCTTGTAATGCTTTAGTGGGGGTGCGATTCACTATGTAATTTGCACAATTAATGGCTTCATCCCAAAATTAAAGACTTAGTCCCTTAGATTGGATCATACAATTAGCCATTTCTTTTAAAGTGTGGTTCTTCCGCTCAACTACACCATTTTGTTGTGGTGTATATGGAATAGTGTGTTGTTGTTGGATGCCTTGTTTAGTGCAGAAAGTAGTGAAATTTTTGTTAACATATTCTCCTCCATTGTCAGATCTTAACTTAATAATTTGATGACTAGATTGTTTTTCAACAAGGGCCTTGTAAGCCAAGAACATGTTAAATACTTCGCTCTTAAGTTTTAGGAAATAAACCCAAGTGCGCCTCGTGTAATCATCAATGAAAGTTAAGAAATATTTGAAACCAAAAAAGGAAGCAGATGGAAGAGGACCACACAAGTCACTATGCACAAGCTCCAAGGGAACCGAGGTGTGCCAAGAGGCACGCTTGTCAAAACTGTCTCGATGATGTTTTCCGAGTACACAACCAGAACAAACACCATCTCTGCAAGATACCATCGGAAGACCTGTCACCATATTTTCTTTACATAGTTGTTGCAATGAGAGATAATTTAAGTGACCAAATCGCTCATGCCAAAGTTTGCTCAAGTTATCACTATGAGCAACAAAAACTAAAGGAAAAGGTGATGACCCAAAGTTTTTAAACTTGTACAACCTGGTAATATCATCAACAATTCCGGTAGCTAGGACCTGTTGAGGATCTTTAAAATCCTTGATTACAACTTGGTGAGGTGTAAATGTCACAGTTTTACCTTCACCAGAATAAGTGATCTGATAGACTGATAACAAATTGCAGGAAATTCTTGGAACACATAGTATATCACTAAAATGACCATTATCTACTTGAACTATTCCAACTCCTACAACACTTAGAGATCTATCATCACCAACAAATATTTGTTTGGTGTTACATTCATGCATAGTAGAAAAGATGGCTTGATCCTTAGCCATATGATAAGATGCTCTAGAATCAATGAGCCATTCATTTGAAGTAGAAGAAGAAGATGCATTATAAGAATAACCAGAGGCACAAAGTGCATGTCCATGAGAGGTAGATTCTGAAGGTGAATCTAGGCTGATGTGGTGCTTCTTCATTGCTGCTTCCAAGGCTGCCATCTTCTTGAAACACTTGGATTAATCATGATTATCTTTCCCGCAATAGTTGCAATGATGCTTAGTCTTCCTGCCTTTGGGCTTGGATCCTTTGTCATTTTTTAAAGAAGGAGCTGACTGAGAGGGTTTGGGACCCTTGTTTGACTTATTATTGCAAAAATTTTGTTTCTTGGGAGGCTTGGACTTTTCTTTCTGTTGGGACAATAAGGCTTTCCTAGATGTATCTGCATTGTTGATTATTCCAAGATGGATGAGTTTATCTTGCTCTCTAATCAAGGAATCACAAAAGGATTCAAGACTAGGTTCTTGATAGCTAGCTGCATTCAAGGATTCTTTCATGGAGTAAAATGTAGATACAAAAACAGAATATGCATGCCCAAGTTTTGAAAGAATATGATAGATGCATTGATTGTCTTCACTCTTAATATTACATTCTGCAAATAAGAGTTTAAGAGTTTTGTACTTAGATAAATAATCTTGAATGCATGAAAAATCACTTGGATTTAAAGAAATAAACTCATTTTCGAGTTGGTGACCTCGAATTTCATTGTGTTTTCCAAACACAAATTCCAACTTGTCCCAAGCAGCATCAGGTTCATCAATTTCAGATATGTGGAATCACAAATCAATAGAGATTGACATCCCAATCAATCCACGAGATTCGTCACATCTATTTTCCCATTTTATTTTCTTATCATCATCAGTGGGTTATGTTTCTTTCCCTGAGGTAATTTTGAAAAGTCCCCTACTTCATAGAACATCCTCCATATGAGATTCCCATGAGAAATAGTTGGAACTGTTAAGTAGAATATCACAAGGGGTGGCTATATTTGTAAATTAATGTCTGTAAAAGCAGAAACCAATAGTCTGGATGCGAAGAGCTCGAAAAAATAGGCGGTTTAAAAAAATGGCACTGAAAATGGACTTCGGATGATGAAGTTATGCTTGAACAAAAAAACTATTGAAGATGTCCCCAATAGTGATGTGGCACATAGAGAATGACCAGCTAAAAAAAAAGGACCCCCCTCTTCCCAAGATGAACCTTTTACAATCACTTTACAAGAAAGTTGCTTTAAATGAATCACTTTTTTAAAATAAGTGATTTCACTTTTACAATGATATTACTTTTAAATAGTGCAACAATAAAAAAAGAACTTAAGTGACTCACTTTTTATTTATTTATTTTTATTATTTAAGTGAGATGAACTTTTACAATAAAGTAACTTGAAAATAGAAATTGCATGCACTTTTTCTTTTAAAAGTAACTTCCTAAGACTTGAACTCAAGAGCTATTAAGGAATAAAGCAACTTTGACCCAAGTGAGCTAGATTAAAAGGTATGTAAAATATGAGAATGAGGAAGGGTTTTTTTTTTTTTTACTCTTCTTGCTCAGTTTTCGTGCTTGCCTTTTTTCCTGCAAATCACACCACAAACCGAAACAAAAACACTTTTCCACACTTATGTAATTATATCTCGTTAGCTTTCCTAGAGAGTCTACATTTTCTCTTTGTTTCTGATTTGCCGAGATCGCGCAAGGTGCACGGCAAAGAGCATACGCAACCGATAAAAATCCTTTCCCTTTCTGTTTATGATTTGCCGAGATCGCTCAAGGTGCACGAAAAAGAGCATACGCAGACAAGGAAAGAAACAATCCAAAACCAAAAAAATATAATAGTAAAAAATGATGAAATATGAGATTTTTTTTTTTTAAACAGAAAATAAAAAAATGCGTCACTGTAACATTATACCTTCAGATCTGATGAAATACGTGTTTCTGGAGCAACTGGGAACCGTTTTCGATCAAACGAAAACTATTTCCCAATGAAAACGACTCTCCGGACGCAATGGAACACCTCCCACAACCCAAAAATGCAAAAAAAAATACTAGAACCAAAAACCCTTTCGAGTTTCGGCAACAACAGTTCAAGATCTAGATCATAACCGGAAGCGGCTCTTCATAAAAGCTGTGATACCATGTTTGGGTACACAGGGTACTACCAAAGGACCGAAAACCAAGAGCAACCACTTCACACAAATAGATCACAGATCAACACACCGATTTTTTGACGTGGTTTAAACCCTCTTGAGGGAAACACTCCACGACCCCGACCAAATAGCTTCTACGGGAAAATTTATTATGCAAAGAAAGAAGGTTACAAATGAGCTTCTCATAATCGATCAACTAAACAATGACTCTCCATGCTCTTTAAATAGAGATCATGGACCAAATGGGTGTTAAGCCACGGATCAAGGTTAGGTATGATCTAAGAGAAGTTAGCCGTCGGATCACTCTATGTCGGGAACATATCGTGACCATCGGATTAAGTATTTACAAATGCATACTAAAGAAACACACTTTCCCTAACAGATATATTACACAAGTTGATCTTAACTAACTCGTAAGTGTCTAAATATCCTAACAAAAATCCCTAGTTTGCACAACTTGTCTTCTAGGGGCTTTTCTTCTAGGAAGCAAAGGCACCACTCTTAATCCACCAAGTTTCCTCACAAATGATCTAGTATGTCTCATAAAGTTATCTACTTCTGTGTGAGGAACAACATATAAACGTTCGGTATGATCAGTTTTAGAATTCAACTTTTCTTGGTGATCAGTTTCAGAAATTAATTCTTCTGGTTGGTTGTTAGGAAACCATGTCAACCCTTCTATTTACTTTGTTAGTATATTGTTGTTGGACGCATATGCTTTGTAAGTCATCTCGTAGTATTTGTTGATCCATAGTTGTGTTATTGTTGTTTGGCGCATATGCTTTGTAAGTTGCCCATAGTATTGTTGATCCATAGTTTGTATTGGCCCATGGTTTTGACCCATAGTATTGGTTCCTAGACTTAGTATATAAGTGTGTGTTGAGGCCTATGAAGGCACCGTGAAGTTATTTGTATTGAGATTTCTCAAAGGAGGTTGCCCCCTTGAAGTGGCCTGGGATCAATATAAAAGTGATTCCGAGTTCTGTCATTTATGCTATTTCGCATATTCTTATTAATTAATTGTTGCAGGTTCTTCACATTGGTTTATTTCCAATGGAGACCTAGATAAATTTACTCTTGAAAATGGATTTCCTCTACCATCCATGAACCGGTGGCCCTCCTTCTAGCGCCAAAACTATTGATTCCCAGAAAATCTTAGCATTGACAGTAGGGATGCTCCCCAATGAATAATCCCAACTAGATCACTCACTGTTTGGTATGGGGAATCCATCCGGTTAATGATCCGACTACCGTAGGTATGCTTGTTTAATTTATGTACCAATTGTGGCACGAACCACCATTTATATTTTATGTTTAAGGGTATGATCCTAAACTAATGCATTTAACCTATAATTGATAGTCATAAACCACACTAGCAATGCGTAGGTTCTTACCTCCCGTCTTATCACTTCTACCTTGTCAATTAGCTAACTCTAGCCTAAACTAACTAACCTACCCTTGCAAGGAGAAAGTTTAAATAAGAGTAATAATATGAAAATGCTCATACAAATCCAACATATAGCTATTAAGATAAAATATGCACATTCCCAGCAGAAAGTAACCAAAGATAGCCTTGATTATAATTAAAACAATTTATTACTCTGTTACACATAGATATTTGCTTAGATAAGGAAATCATTCACCACCATTGAAGTAGTTCAATACAGTTAGAAAGATCTCACAGCATGAACGTAAACAAAAAACAAATAGTTATGATCTATAAGTCACACTTCCGAGGCAAACATCAATGCAAGCTTTTCTCAGCGAACAGGTCTTTCCTCATTAGCAGAAAAAATAGTTCTCTTACACAAAGTATCCAACCTCTAATTAACTAGTAAAAGTCCTATATCTCTGTGATGCACCTGCAACAATTAATTAATATGAATATGCGAAATAGCAGAAATGACAGAACTCAGAATCACTTTTATATTGATCACAGGCCACTTTGAGGGGGCAACCTCCTATGAGCAAGCTCAATACAAATAACTTCACGGTGCCTTCATAGGTCTCAACACACACTTACATACTAATTCTAGGCGCCAATACTATGGGTCAAAACCATGGGCCGCTACAAACTATGGATCAACAATACTACGGGAGACTTACAAAGCATATGCGCCAACAACAATAACATAAACTATTGATCAACAAATACTACAGGACGACTTACAAATCATATGCGTCCAATAAAAACATACTAACAAAGTAAAGACATGGGTTCCTAACATCCCCTCCCCATTAAAAAAAGTTTTATCCTCAAAGCTTTAGATGTGGAAATTGTTGTTGAATCTGAAGGAGTGGTTCCCATGTAGCATCCTCTGGTTGCATGTCGTGCCACTGAATTAAGACCTCTGTGATAGAGCGAGAGCGAAGTTGATGCGTGCGCTGATTCAGGATGGCCTCTGGCTCCAAAAGGATGGATCCTTCATTATCCAGTTCAGGTAAAATCGTTTGTCCACTGATGTTGGTGCAAAGAACTTTCTTCAGACAAGAGACATGAAAGACTGGATGAATGCGGGAAGAAGGAGGAAGTTCCAATTTATAAGCAATGGACCCAATATTCTGAAGAATCCGATATGGCCCATAGAACTTTGGAGCGAGCTTATGACGCCCTTTGAGTTTCAAGGAGAATTGTTTGTATGGCTGGAGACGAAGAAAAACCATATCGCCGACTTGAAAAGTGCGCTCAGAACGGTGCTGATCAGCTTGTTGCTTCATGGGATTTCTTGCCATGTGAAGATTGTCCCGAAAAATGTGAAGAATATGATTGCGGTTTCGAAGGACCGTGTCAACTTCCTGAACTGGTGAACTGGTGGGGGTGTATGGAAGAAGAGTTGGAGGTGCCTGACCATATACTGCTTCATATGGGTCCATTTTAGAGGTAGTGTGGTAAGAGGTATTGTACCACCATTCAGCGAGAGGGAGCCACTTTGCCCACTGATGTTGTTGTTCTGAGGTGAAGCAACGAAGATAAGTTTCCAAGCATTTATTGATAATTTCAGTCTGACCATCTGTTTGTGGGTGATACCCTGAACTCATCTTCAGTTTGGTGCCAATGTGGCGAAATAGTTCTGTCCAAAAATGACTGGTGAAAGTCGCATCACGATCCGATTCAATGGAAGAAGGGATGCCATGAAGATGAAAGATTTGGTCCAGGAAAAGTTGAGCGACAGAGGAGCCTGTATAGGGATGGCTGAGAGCATAAAAATGGCTATATTTGGAGAGGCGATCAACCACAATGAGAATCACTGTCTTCCCACCAGATTTAGGGAGCCCTTCAATGAAATCCATAGAAATATCTGTCCAAATCCGTGTAGGTATGGGAAAGGGTTCAAGCAATCCTGGAAGGAGTGTTGTTTCACCCTTATTGCGCTAGAAGGTATCACATTCGGCCACCATCTGTTGAATTTTCCTTTTCATGCCCTGCCAAAAGAAGTTACGTCGTGCTCGTTCATACGTTTTGAGGAACCCGGAGTGCCCTGCCGATGGAGAAGAATGGAGTTCATAGAAGACAGCCTGTTGAAGATCTGTGCTCTGGGGAAGCACCAGACGACCCTTGTATTGCAGAGAAGCACCATCCCAAGAGTAATGTGGTATAGTAGAAGGGTTGTTGGTCAAGCGTTGGATGATTTGAGATAAGGAAGAGTCATTGACATAACCCTGTTGAACAGATTGCAACCAATTTGGAACAGGCATAGAAATAGCTGAAAGAAAACCTTGGACATCAAATGTGCGAGAAAGAGCATCTGCCACAATATTGTCTTTACCCTTCTAGTAAGTGATTTCATAGTCATAACCCATGAGTTTGCTAACCCATTTCTGTTGTGCTGGGGAGGAGACACGCTGGTCCAAGAAATATTTCAGACTCTGGTGATCAGTCTTGATGCATAAATGATTCCCTAATAGGTATGGGCACCACTTCTGTACTGCATGCAAAATAGCCATCATTTCCTTCTCATAGGTAGAGGCAGCTAAATTCTTACCTGAAAGGGCTTTGCCGGTGAACGCAATGGGGTGTTCATCTTGAAGGAGAACAACACCAAGTCCATTGCCGCAAGCATCACTCTCAATAGTGAAGGGCTTGGAAAAATTGGGCATGGCTAGAACAGGTGTAGTACACATAGCTTGCTTAAGTTTGTCAAATGCACACTGAGCAATAGGTGTCCATGTAAAAGCATCCTTTTTCAATAGAGCAATTAATGGAGCTGCAATCTTCCCATAATCCTTGACAAACTTGCGGTAGTAGCCAGTCAACCCCAAAAAACCACGAAGGCTCTTGAGTGTCTGAGGATGCGGCCAATTGTTCATGGCATCGATTTTGGCAGGATCCACGTGAACCCCTAGTGGTGAGATAATGTGCCCGAGATACTCAACTTCCTTCTGTCCAAAAACACATTTAGACTGCTTGGCATGGAGATGATGGTCAGAGAAAAGTTGAATGACAAGATCCAGATGCTGGAGATGTTCATCCCATGTTTTACTGTAGATGAGGATATCATCAAAGAATACCAGAATGAATTTCCGCAAGTAGGGTCAAAATATTTTATTCATTGAGGCCTGGAATGTGGAAGGAGCATTAGTGAGGCCAAAGGGCATGACCAAAAAGTCATAATGGCCATCATGTGTGTGGAAAGCTATTTTAGGGATATCATCCTCATGAACCCGAATTTGATGATACTCAGAACGAAGATCCAACTTGGAGAAAAAGTGAGCCCCATGAAGCTCATCAAGAATCTCATCAACAACAGGAATTGGAAACTTATCCTTGATGGTGAGGTGATTAAGTGCTCGGAAGTCAATGCAGAGGCGCCATGACCCATCTTTTTTGCGGACAAGAATAACTGGAGAAGAAAAGGAACTAGTGCTTGGGAGAATAATACCTTGCTTCAATAAGTCCCGAACGAGCATTTCAATCTCCGTTTTTTGATGAAATGGGTAGCGATAGGGCTTGATGTTGGGAGGCACGCTGCCAGGAAGGAGCTGAATACGATGGTCTTCTGGACTGGAAGGTGGCAATCCCACTGGTTCAGCAAAGACACATGTATATCGATCTAGAATTTGTTGTAGATCCAAAGGAGTAGTGGAGACCGCTGATGGTTGCATCTGAATGGAATGGATCTGAGCGATGACACCATGTGAATTCTTCTTGAGGAGTTTTTCCATGCGATGTGAACTGATGATGCTGAGAGAACCTGGTTGTAATCTTGTCAATGTGTGTTTATGTCCATTTAGGGAAAACTGCATCCAAAGTTCAGCAAAATCCCATAATATAGGGCCAAGTGTGCGTAGCCATTGAGCGCCCAAAACCACATCACATCTGCCTAAGGGCAAGGCAAACATGTCAGAGTGCAAGGTATAATCTCCCATAGAGATACGCACATTTCGACACTTCCCTTTTCAAGGTAAGGTGCCCCCATTGGAAACCATGACTTCAAAGTTGGGGAAAGGATGGATAAAACAATCAGCTTGTTTGGCAATCCGAGGGTCAATGAAATTATGAGTGCTACCAGAATCAATGAGTATTGTAAGAGGAATCTTCTTGAAATAACCCCTGACCCGCATTGTTTGGGGGGTGGTGATTCCAGCTAAAGCATGGAGAGATATCTCTGGCTGGTCATCCTGAGATGGAGGGTCAATAGGCGGTTCCTGAATGTCGACTGGAGCATCCAGTGTTTTTGGATCTTTGTCACCAATTTCAGAGGCAGGCGGAGACTCCACATCCAAGAGATAGAGATTTTGGTGAACACATCTATGTCCCTGAGTGAATTTCTCATCATAATTATAGCAAAGCCCCTTTTCTCTGCGTGCTTGCATCTCTGTTTCAGACAAACGCTTAATAGGAGTCGGTCGAGGAGCCTGCGGTATAGATGGTTGCTGAGAACCCACATTTCGGAAGGGAACAAAGGTGGGCTTGGAGCATTGTTGGGATGCAATCTTGTCTTCTGCCAACTTAGCCAACCCTAGGGCTTCCATCATTGTGGTGGAATAGAACATTTTGACCTCAGAGCGGATGGCATCCTTTAGACCATTGATAAAACAACTCCGGTAAAAGTCATCAGACAATCCTTCGGTGTGGTTGGCTAGGTTCTCAAATTCGGTTTGATACTCTCTCACAGTGCCAATTTGGCGAAGTTTAGTGAGGGCTCCGGTGAAGTCATCAAAAGCACTAGGACCAAATCGTTGCAAAAGGAGCTGGAAAAAGTCTGACCATTTGGGCTCTTGATGAGCCTTGATGTACCAACGATACCATTGAAGAGCTTCCTGTTCCAAGTGAAATGATGCCAGTGGAACTTTGTTGACATCAAAAGTATTATGCAGGCTGAAATACTGTTCAGCATGATAGATCCATCCTGTTGGATCAGTACCATTGAAGCGAGGAAAATCAAGCTTCGGACCACGAAAATTGCTGGAAGAAGAGAACCCATTGTCTGATGAAGACTCGGACTGCCGTTTGTTGTTCATAGCTGAATGTTCAAGATGGAGGCCGAGAAATGTTTCATCCAGATTCTGGAGTTTGGCTTGGATGGCTGCAAGTGCTTCTTCCATGGTTTTTCTTCCTGCACGGGTGACAACCATAACCAAGAGTTTTTTTTTTTTTTTGACTGGGTAGGAAAACAAAAACAGAAACTGCTTCAGTAAGGGAAAATATGGACTTGGGAAAAAATCGGAAGGGTAATTGGGGTTTGACTAGGTGTTGGACACTATCGACTAGACAGGGAAGCCAAAAATGAGGATTTCAGAAGCGGGGTGAAAGAATGGGAAAATTTGGCAGAGGGGGACAAAGAAGCAGAATTCAGAAAGGAACTCTGTGGTAAAATTTGAAGGTGATTGGGTGAAATGTGAGGAAGTTATGGCAAACCCTAAAAATAGACAAATGTGGGCTTTCGGACCCTTTTTTTTTCAGCTCGGAAGGGATCTGGAACAGCGCCGAATGGATTGAAAACGACTAGATCTGGAATGACTTGCAAAATGGATCTAAAACGACGCAGTAGTGATCGACAATAGTTCAGCTGAAAGTAGATATGGACCCCAGGTATGTGCGGCTTCCTAATAGTTCAGAAGTTTCACTCGGCCACCAATGTTGTCTGACGGCTTGCATATTGGGGCAGTACCCCTCACTCCACGGCTCAGGTAAAACTGATAACCGCTTTGCCACAAACGACAGCTCTTGGTTTACCTCATGGGTGGGAGCTAGTCAATCAGGTAGGGGTCGTTTCCCTTTTCGCTGGCAGGTCCTCTCAATGGGCCAGCTACTTTGGGGTTCCTGTGGTATTCCTCACAATGAGTTTTAGGGCTTATGCCCAAGTACTTCCCACAGTTAAGCGGATAGGGATTATTCCCCAATCCGAACCTGCAACAGATGCGAAAAAAAATTGGTAGAAATTTCACCCAGCGAGCCCAAGAAAGTGCTCTAATACTAGATGTGATGCACCTGCAACAATTAATTAATATGAATATGCGAAATAGCAGAAATGACAGAACTCATAATCACTTTTATATTGATCACAGGCCACTTCGAGGGGGCAACCTCCTATGAGCAAGCTCAATACAAATAACTTCACGGTGCCTTCATAGGTCTCAACACACACTTATATACTAAGTCTAGGCGCCAATACTATGGGTCACAACCATGGGCCGCTACAAACTATGGATCAACAATACTACGAGTGACTTACAAAGCATATGCCCCAACAACAATAACATAAACTATTGATCAACAAATACTACGGGACGACTTACAAAGCATATGCGTCCAATAAAAACATACTAACAAAGTAAAGACATGGGTTCCTAACAATCTCATCTATTTAGATTACAATATATAAGCCAAGGCTAGGTTCCTTTTGGCATTCCATCTCCTCATGAGATTTTTAGAATATTCTTCATAAATTTATTACAACAATTGAATTAACTTAGCTTCAATTTTCCTTCGAGATTCCACTGATTTGGGATTTGATTAGTTTTGTATTCATGTGACAATGTTGAATTTATTGATTTATTATTGTGGATATTTCTTCCATATACATGAAATATAGGATTTCAGTACATGACATCAGATGTGGTGGACTGATTATTTGTGGTTGTCATATCCAATCCTTGATCTACCTTCTTGTCGGTTATTCTTCAACACTCTCGAAAGCGTTATGGTATTTCATGTCATAATGCTCCTTTAGACTCCATTCCTAAATTTGGGTGTGCTCAGTGAATGAGTCAATATTTTCGTTACATGTCTTCAATACTTTTCCTCTACTTCATGATTAAGGATCAATTTTTCCAAGGATGTCTTAGAGTCTCCCTGTTATTTTTCATGAAATCCTCGTACTTTACTTTCCTGACTAAAGTTTCCCTGAATGCTTTATTTTCTTCATGGAGATTGGACATGACTCATCTTTTTTATAAATGAATTTGATTCCTTTCTATTGATGGCCTCTGTTGGATGGCTCAGGTGTCCTATATTTTGTTAACCTTGCCATTTCAACCTGCGTAAACTCACAAAACATGGTAAAATCAAATCTCATCAGCGTTAACTTATCAATTTGCATCGTTGTTTCAGGGAGATTAACATAGTTTTTTTTTCCGTTATTTCTATGAGGTTTGTTGAGTGTTGCTGACAGTTTTAGCGTGTTTATACTTAGTGTTGCCGACCGTTTCTCTGGATATTTCTTAATCATGCCGACCATTTCGCTGGATATTTCTTAATCATGCTAACCGTTTTGCTGGATATTTATATTTGTTTTTTATGTTTTCAACGAAGGAGAGATTTGCATAGTCTTTGAGCTTCCATGCGTCCCAAGGAAATGACAAAAACAATGTATGAGCAAAAATAATTATTAAGCACAATCATAATACAAATTTAAGAAGCTTTATTTGTAAAAAAGATGTAAACTTCCACGATCTAGTTTCAGTGTGAAAATCGCATAGGCGGAAGGTCCAAAAAATCCCTAAAAATGGACCAAAAATCGTCCTCCTGCAATTCGCAATGCGGATCTGCAAGATTGCGGGCTTGTGGGTTCCATTTTTGAATATTCAAAAATTGCAATCCACAATCCGCAATGCAGTATTGTGGGATCATGGGAACACGAAATTGCAGACATGCTGTTACAACGTACCTTGTGAGTATCAGCACTCTTTGGCCTACAGGATCCATTTTACTGACTCAAATCCACTTTATATCCTTCAGACACATTATTTCCCTATTTTTTCCCCTGTACGCTAGTTCCAACACTGCAGTGGGTGTACCCACGAGTTGCATCACTATAGCCTGCAGGTAGCATGTCAAATGGTAAAAATCACTAGTTAATTAATTTTTACTCCCAAAAAGCGGTCATAGGGTGACCTTTGGCCCTCCATTTTCCCCGAAACGCATCAATGTGTCCTTTCAATTACCTTTGGGAGGACTATATATTGAGCACATATGGCTTATGGATGGGAGGAGAAAGGAGAGCAAGATAACTCTAGTGGATTTTTGCCCTATCTTGAGTTTACACTCATTGATACTTGTAGTTGTGAAACCCTTATGTTCACCTTCCAAACTCCTATCATAGTTTGAGTTTACCATTCCATGGAGGATTGAAGTGGTGGAGGCACAATTTGAGAGACTCAGATCTTGGTTCAGATTGGTTGCCGACAAGAGGTTGTATCACATTGTACTTCTTGTTACTTATTAATAGAAATACTCATATTCTCGTCCATTAATGTTGTGAATGTTGTTTATATTACATTGGGTTGCATTTACTTATAATATCATGGACCATTGCTATTGATGATGTTAATGTCGTTTATATATTATATGCGCTTATTGTACATTGGTTGTCAAGACTAATTTGTAGGTTCAAGTGCGCAGATTGAAAGCTCCAACGGGGATCTATATCAAACGTTTGGATCGAGGTTGGTTATGTTATTCATTATCTTAGCATTGTCATTTATATAGCATAGCATTGAGAATTGAGTTAATTTCTGGTAGTCAGCTATTTGTTGTGGTCCACCCCAAGCCATAGGAAGTTTTCTCCAACACAGAAATGGCAACTCCACTGGGGAGGAACATCCATTTTTGGGGATTTTTGAGCATTAGTCCTTATTTAGAGTTGTTGTGTGTCGAGTCTCTGTGTCATTGATTGGTCGTTATGATACTCTATAGAAAACATCCTTTTTCTGAGCCATTGGACTCTTTTTCTGCTCATTTGCTTTTCCTTGTACGCGAGTGAGCCTAGCTCTGCCCGCGTCTACCCACTTCTGTCTACACTATAGCCTGCGGGTACCTGCAGGTATTCCTTCGACAGTAGCGTAAAAATCCAGGGGTGATTTTTTATGGCCTTTGGTTGTTGCTGGGTTGATTCTGAGTGTTCCTGAGTCTTCTTTGTCCTTGTTCCTAACTGTTCCAAGCCTTGTTTGTGACCAGAACTCTTCTTTTCTCTTGGTTTTGAGCCTTATTGGTTTTTACCCATTTTTTTATTTTTAAGCTCATTCCATTGGTTGAGTCTTACTGTTTAGGATCTGGTAGGTTGTCTGAGTGATTTCCTTTGCATTTCTGTAACTGAATAGTAGGATTTTGCTTGCATTTTTTCATTTCATTATATTGAAAAATACAAAAAAAAAAATTGCATTTTCCTTTTGCTTATAAGTGAAAATACAATTTTTTTTCTTTTATGTACTGCATTTTGCATTGAGTGCTTGCTGCTTTCATTTAGGTTTTGCTTGTGCATTGAAAATATAAAAAGAGTTACATTTTTATTTCGAAACTGTTGGATTGATTTTGCATGTTAGTGGCATTGTTTTTATTGGATAGATGAGTCTAGAGTTGGACGATTTTGCATACTATTGAGTCATATACATCACTAGTTTCACGACCATATACTTTGAGTAACCACAACCATTAAAATTAACGCTTAATCTTAAAATCGATTAGAACGATTTTATTTAAAGGGTACACCAACTAGCATAGGTTTAGAGTCTTGGAATAGATCATTGTGAGTAAACGATTCAAGACTACTAGACAAAACATTATGTGTCTGACCAGGGAGTGGTGAAATCCATGGTATACATCGGTGTTCTTAGGAAGCTCTACTCAGACTAGAGTTAAGCATGAGGTCATGGGAGGTTGGTTGCAGAGATAGCCCTCCAATACCGGCTGAACGTGGGAGATATTTCCAGGGTTTGTTCGTATCTGGGGACTCTTGGGGGATTTGACCATCTTGATTTTTGGGCTTAGCTACCCTGCCCATACGACATATCCCACCTGCGACTGTCCCCATGAGCATTGGTTATACTGTGGTGACCATAGTTTCCTTACTTAGGTATCGCACTGGGTACTTGCAGTGGTTATACTGTTTGTGTCCTGAGTCAGATAGGGGTTGGACAACACATTTGTTTATTGCCGAGGGTTACGGCCCTTTGCACGCAGTGAAGCTTGCGAACCTCTATAGCTAATTCTATTACCTCCGACTATAGTTTGGGAGCCTCTCCTAGGCAATACATACCGTCTCTAGTGTCGGGATCTCATTTAGTCACTTTGTTTGTCTGCTCTTAGCTGTAGTTTCTCTAGGTGTGTGCTTTTGATTTACTGTTTTTGATCAATAGTTGGCCATTAGGGGATGCTGTGATTTTATATTCTCTCAGGAGATATCGTGGCATGAAGTCCTACTCTCAGCCAATCCCGTCGGTTGATTGGTTTACAACCGGCCGAGATTTCACACTGTGTTGCTAGGGGACGCCGGCGGGCTCCCTCCGAGTCTTTGGATTCTTATGAATCATACGTCCTAGATGTCATGAATGCTGCACACTCTGACATGGGAGAAATCCCTACGACTCCATCAGGTAGAGTCGAACACACTTCAAACACCCCTACTCCTCGTGAGGCGTGGGGGGGTGATCCACCTGAGACCCAACCTAGTGTTAGGAACCCATGTCTTTACTTTGTTAGTATGTTGTTGTTGGATGCATATGCTTTGTAATTCATCCCGTAGTATTTGTTGATCAATAGTTTGTGTTATTGTTGTTGGCGCATATGCTTTGTAAGTCGCCCGTAGTATTGTTGATCCATAGTTTGTAACGGCCCATGGTTTTGACCCATAGTATGGGCGCCTAGAATTAGTATATAAGTGTGTGTCAAGACCTATGAAGGACTATGAAGTTATTTCTATTGAGCTTGCTCAAAGGAGGTTGCCCCCTCGAAGTGGCCTGTGATCAATATAAAAGTGATTCTGAGTTCTGTCATTTCTGCTATTTCGCGTATTCTTGTTAATTAATTGTTGCAGGTGCATCACACCTAGTTTGTTTGATCCGGATCCACCCGAGACTCAACCTAGTTTGTTTGGTCCAGATCTTCCCGAGGATGAACTGTTTGATCCTTCCTTTCCACATAATTATATACGGGATGTCAGAGTTACATGATGACACAGGTCCTACGATAAACCCTACCGCATTCTCTTTTGGTATGCCGAATTACAACACAATTGATCCTTCCACTACTTTTGTTAGTCATTCTGGCACTAGTCATGTTGTTAGAAACACTGCACCCACTGGGGGAAATACCCTCTCCAGGGGCACCACGTTGTCCACTCACACACATAGTATGGGGACCGGTCACATTCCTCCTAACAATGCTAATGTTGGAAGATGGCCGCCTGCTAGGACTACCCAACCTAATAGGAACACTGTTCGCAACCCGACTCGCCATCCACCACCTAATACACATGTCGCTACCCGTCAACCTATGACCACTTTCGCAATTGTTAACGCTCCTCATAACCACGGAGGTGGACATATACCGCATACTTTTACGTCCCCTGCCGCTACTAGTAATGCTAATGTAGGAGGTGGGAATATACCTTATCCTCATGGTCATAACGTCACCATTCCTGCTACTAGTAACACCAATGTTGGGGTTGGGAATACATCTCATACTTATGGTCACCACACGACTTCTCACGCTAATCCTAACGCTTACACTGGGGGTGGGAACATACCTTACCATCATGGTCATTACAACATGGTTCCTTCTACGAATAGTACGTATATGCCCCATTCTTAGGGTGGAAACCCTTACTACAATACAGTCGGAGTTGGCCACCAGTACAACGCACCTCAATATGGTACTCAAAACACATATATACCTGCTTACTCTCACATGGGTCAGGTCGGAGGAGGTAATCAACCTTATGGCCATGGTCACGCTTATGGTCAGACAGGTCCATATAATCAACAGTTTAATGCTCATGGTCAAACATTTGGTCCTTCTTATCCTTCAGGTTCTTACCATCAACCTTTTATGGGAGCTTATAATCAAGCATTCCAGCCATAGCTCTCGTTCCTTTCACATTTGAATCTTCCATATCTTTCGAAGTTCACGAATGATATAGTGTGTCACAACCCTAGTTGGCCTCTGGTTCCTACCAAGCTTCCTTCGAACATTCCTAAGTTCGAGGGGAAAGGTGGTGAGGATCCGATTGATCATGTCACAACATTTCACCTTTGGTGTTATTCCAACTCGTTGAATCATGATTCCATTCGATTACGACTATTTCAATGCACCCTCATGGGGGTAGCTGCGAAGTGGTATGTTGAGTTGCCTGGGAACACTTATAGGGGATTCAATGAGATCACTTTGGTTTTCTTGGATCATTTCCAGTTGCCGGTTCGTTATGATACTGATACTGAACTTTTGTCTACCTTCCATTAGAATAAGGCCACACATATTTCTGACCACATTCAAGAGTGGCGTTGGCGGAAGAGGTTAGTGAAAGCCAACATGTGATGCACCTGCAACAATTAATTAATACGAATATGCGAAATAGCAGAAATGACAGAACTCAGAATCACTTTTATATTGATCACAGGCCACTTCAAGGGGGCAACCTCCTATGAGAAAGCTCAATACAAATAACTTCACGGTGCCTTTATAGGTCTCAACACACACTTATATACTAAGTCTAGGCGCCAATACTATGGGTCAAAACCATGGGCCACTACAAACTATGGATCAACAATACTACGACAACTTACAAAGCATATGCGCCAACAACAATAACACAAACTATTGATCAACAAATACTACGGGACGACTTACAAAGCATATGCGTCCAATAACAACATACTAACAAAGTAAAGATATGGGTTCCTAACACAACATTCCTCCAGAGTTTTTGTTGGAATGGTTCCTCAAGTCTCTACTCCCATAAATTGCTAAGGATGTTTCGATGTCCGGTATTATGACTAAGGAACAAGCCATCTTAAAAGTCCAGTAGTTAGATTTACTATACTCTCAGTCTGGAATTTTATATGACATTATTCCTAACGTACCGCGAACACGACATGATCCCAAGACAGTTCCTGGACCGCATGTCGATGGCATTGTGGGATCCACAAGTACTCGCCTTGTAGATTTGGTGGCCAATCAAATGCAAAATTTGTCTCTCAACCAGTATACCCCTAGACAGGTTTACACCTTGTCCACTTCCACCCCAACGTTCGATGTACACACTGTGCAAACAACAAACCCATCGGGTAACTAGCAGCCTGGTGGTAAGAATAAGGGGAGAAAAAACCGTAAGGGTGGAAACAATAATAGCAATCATAATACCCCTTGTAAGGAGAATTCCAACCCTCCTCAGGAAGGCAGAAATTTTGGTGAGGACTGTAAACCTAGGTGTAAGGTGAAATTTCCTTGTAAGCTTTGTGGGGAAGATCATCTTACTCACTTGTGTCCTCGAATTGAAGAAGCATCGAAGCATTTTGCATAGATCTCAGCTGTGTTGAAGGATCCCCTTCCTCATCGTCAAAACATGGCTTCGCATGCTCCCACCACTGGTTATGGACCTAATGAGACTGCAACATCTTCTTCCAATACTAGTGATTATGGATTCATGAATATGGTTCAATTGGAGGTTAGTGTTGCTACTCATCAACGCAATTATGGTGCACCACAACCTAATATGGGGAGTGAGCCTCCCCCTCCTCCTGATAATTCCTTGCATATCAAGAAGCCCTCTATTATGCCACAGATACTGAAAGGTGTTCTCAAGCGCTCTACGCATAATCCCAATGCTTGAGCCTCCCAAAACTACACCATTGTAGAATATTTGGGCCAAACTCTGTGTGCCATGTGGGATCTTGAAGTTTTGCAGGCGTGTCCTTCTCAAAGGCATGCCCTTTTGAGTGCATTAGGATTTCAGGATGGGGGTATTCCCAACGTTATCAAGTTTGACACTACTGATGTTCAACCTTTCTTACCTTACTACGTGGATTTTCAAATCCATGTGGAGTGCCTTCAGAATTTTGTCAAAAGAATGGTGGTTGACGAAGGTGCTTCCGCGTCAGTGATGTCTTTAACTTGTTGGAAAGCTCTTGTCTCTTCTCCCCTACTCATGTATAGGAACATGCTCACTGCATTTGACGGCCAGTCATTTAAGCCACATGGGATTATCCCTTCCCTTGTTTTCTGCTTGGGAGGTATGTTGATGTATATGTAACTTCGGAATGTATTTCACCCATGTATTTCATCTATGTATATTGTACTCCTATAAAGATGTTATTATTCCCCTATACGGAAGTGTCGCCATTTGTATTGACAAGTGTCTCAAGTGTCGTAACTTGCCGATGGGTTATTAGACCACCATGTGTGGGGTCGGCCCTAATTAAGTTAACCATGGGTTATTAGGCTAAGCTAGACAAGTCGGCCCCATTAGTTTATTGGGCAGGACAAGACAATTATAAATAGAGATTGGGAGATCTCTATTTGGACATATTATTATTCACTTGTACATCACTCGGAAAGTGGCGCACTAGTTGAGGAGGAGGAGGAGCTGCTAGTAGAAGACTATCTCTTGTACTTTGGTTGTACCTTGGTTGTATTATTGCTCTATCTATCTCTGAGGAAGTTGTGGGGTTTTTCATCTTAGGGTTTTCCCCACGGAAACTCCACGTGTCTATTGTCTCTTATGGTTGCATCTTGTTATGATTGACATGCTTGATATGATTGATGTGCATTGTTATACTTGATATGTTGTACATGTTATTCTATTAGTAAAGATCCTAGAGTATATTGAATTAATGCTAAAAAATTAACATGGTATCAGAGCTTCCCTGAGAAGAAGACATTGTGCAGTGGCAGAAACTAGGGTTTCTTGTTTATTGGGTTTCTCTCCACAGATTTTGGAAAAGCAGTAACGTAGATTGACTCTACTCATCAAGGCGAATCTATATGTCCAATCAGAATTCAATTCTGAGCACTTTTAGTTTTGGCCCTAAAAATTAGGGTTTCCTCAAAAATAGGAATTTCTGAAATCGGAAGACATAGCTGGAAGCCCCTTGGAAAAATCAAAGTTTAGAGCTTTGGATCGAGATTTTTGGTTGGGTGAAGCTCCGGGAAAATCAAACCCTAATTCAAGGTCCTCTCTAGTGAATCTGGGAAGACTAAAAGGCATTTTTGAAGGGTGAAACTTTGCAGATCTCAAATTTTGAATATACTAGGCCGATTAGCTCATCAAGGTGCATCTTTCTATTCTTTCAGAATTTTGAAATTCACATTTTGAATTTTTAGGGTTTCTCTGACAAACCCTAATCCAGCTCCAGGTTTTGGCAAATCAAGTGGTAAGACCTAAATATTTTCTATTTCCATTTGAAGTACTCTTTAAAGATGTCTCATCACACCAAGCTTGAGGATAAACTTGATGGAGCTAATAACTTCTGAGCATGGAAGTATAGGATTGGGTTAATCCTAGAAGAAAATGATTTGGACACTTACATCAGTGAAGAGGTCCTTGTCCCAGAGGGAGATGAGGCTAAGGCCTTACACAAGAAGAATCTAGTCAAGGCTAAGAGAATCATTGCTGATTCTATCAAATACCATCTCATACCTCATGTGTCTTCCCTAAAGACACCCAAGCAGATGTTTGACTCCTTAATCAAGTTGTTTGAAGGAAAGAACATAAATTGGAAGATGACTCATGGGACTCCTTCATCCAAGGAATTTGTGCAAGGAAGAAATTGATCTCTTTTAGTAGACTGTGGGAGGAATGTTCACAAGAAGACGCAAGGCTTGTGGCCCGAGAAGAAAAGATGGGGAATGAATATCAAGCTCTCACATCTCATGCCAAGAAAGGAAAGTTCAAAGTAGAGAGATCTCATAGGAAATCTTCTCACCATACTCAAAGCGATAAATTTAAAGATCCTTCTCTTGGTAGATGTTTTACATGTAAGAAGAAGGGACACTTTGCCTGAGATTGTCCCAAGAACAAGAAGGACAACAACAACAACTTCAATAAGAATAAGAACAACAACAAGAAGAGATATCATGCTCGTGCTACTAAGGATGATGAACCTCCCAGGAAGAAGGCTAGAGCAGAAAGTGATGACTCATCAAGTGAAGATGAATATGTTCTAATCTCTGCTCTCACAAGTACTATCTCTCATGGTTGTAATGATTGGCTTATTGATAGTGGGGCTTCCAAACACATGACTAGGTTTAAAGAATCTTTTGTAAATCTATCTGAACATGAGTCACCCCACAAAGTGAAACTTGGGGATGACTATCAATACCCTATCAAAGGAAGTGGTGAAGCCTCCTACAACCTAGACTCTGGGAAGTTTTTGAATATGAAAGAAGTTCTTTATGTACCTAGGCTCAAGAAGAAATCACTCTCCATATTTGCATTGGATGCAAAAGGCATGAGGGTTGCATTTGTAGATGGCCAAGTCCTAATGTGGCCAAAAGGTAAAACTATAGATGATGCAGTGGTGATTGGAGAGCAATAGGGAGGATTTTATAAATTGAAGGGACAACTTGAACATGCCATGGTACATGAATCCATGGATCCAAGTGAACTTTGGCATATAAGGCTTGCTCATGTGCACTATAGAGCACTACCAATTGCAAGCAAAGTTGTAGAGGGTCTTCCTGAAATCAAGACCAAGCATGAAGGTGTTTGCAAGGGAAGTGCAAAAGGAAAGAACATTAAGAAGGAATTTCCAAGCAGTGAAAGCAAAGCCAAAGGAATTTTGGAAATCATCCACTCCGATGTATGCGATCCGATGTCATCCAATTCTCTGAGTGGGTGTGTATACTATGTCTCTTTCATTGATTATTTCTCTAGGAAAAATTGGGTTCACTTCTTGAAGAACAAGGTTGAAGTGTTTGATAAGTTCAAGGAATTCAAAGCCTTGATGGAAAATCAAACTGATAAGAAGATCAAGACTTGCATATCCGACAATGGCGTAGAATTCACTTCAAGTGACTTCAAGAAGCTATGCAGTGATTCATGGATTAAGAGGGAGTTGATTGCTCCTTACAATCGACAAAAAAATGGAGTTACGGAAAAAAAGAATAGAACAATCATGGAAGCAGCACGGACAATGCTGCATGACCAGGATCTACCTATGCATCTATGGGCAGAAGCAGCTAGGACAACTGTTTATGTGCAGAACATAACACTTCACAAGATATTGGACAACAAGACACCAGAAGAAGTCTTCTCTGGTAAGAAACTTGAAGTTATCCATATTAGAATATTTGGTTTCCCAGTATACACTCATGTCCCAAAGGAAAAGAGGACTAAGCTAGATCCTTCAGGAAAGAAGGGTATCTTTGAGGGTTACAGTGAAAGCTCGAAGGCTTACCAAATATACTTCCCAGGATTCAAGAAGATTGATGTCAGTAGGGATGTAACATTTGATGAAAAATCAGCCTTCATCAAATCAAGAAAGACACCTGTTGAAGATCATGAAGAACCAAAGGAAACCAGATTTCAAGACACTACTATGACTGAAGCAATTCCAGATGCAGATCGTGAAATTGAAGATCTGCAAGAACCTGTAGATCCACCCCGTGAGAAGAACTCTCACAAGAGGAAACTTGCATGGGCTAGAGAGCTTATTCAAGATGCAGAAAGATATGGCATTCCAAAAGAAGAACACAGAGCAAAGAAGAGAACTAGATCACATACCATCTATGTTGCTTTACTCCGTGATATTATAAACAAAGAACCTTCCAGTTATGAAGAGGCAGCAGAAAAGAAAGAATGGAAGGATGCCATGGTCAAAGAATATCAATCGATCATGAAGAATGATGTTTGGGATGTGGTCCCAAGACCTGAAGGGAAGTCTGTGGTGACTTCCAAATGGATCTACAAGATCAAGCATGCTGCAGATGGCAGTATAAAAAAATACAAGGAAAGGTTTGTAGCTCGTGGCTTCTCTCAGAAAGAGGGAATATATTATGAAGAAACTTTTGCTCCTGTAGCCAGATACACTTCCATCAAAATAGTACTTTCTCTGGCTACAGTGATGAAATGGAAGATACACCAGATGGATGTCAAGACAACATTCTTGAATGGTGTAATCGAGGAGGAAGTGTATGTGGAGCAGCCACTTGGTTTTGAGACACATGACAGGAAGTCATATGTGTGTAGGTCGAAGAAAGCCTTGTATGGCTTAAAGCAAGCTCCTAGGACTTGGTATGGTAGGATGGACAGTTTCCTATCTAGCTTGGGATTTACCAAGAGTAAAGCGGATTCCAACCTTTACTACAAGGTTGAGGAAGGAAATCCTGTGATACTACTCCTATATGTGGATGACCTGTTTGTTATAGGTGATGATAGTTTGATTGCTGGTACCAAGAGGAAGCTCGCTGCCGAGTTCGAGATGAAGGAATTTGGGATGATGCACTACTTTCTAGGTATGGAGGTGTGGCAAAGTGCAGATGGAATATTCCTTGGACAAGGGAAGTATGCAGTAGAGATCCTGAAGAGGTTCAGGATGATGGAATGCAAGGCCATGGACACACCTATGGCATCGAACCTGAAGCTTCTGAGTGATGCTTCATATGATCTGATTGATGTCACTATGTATCGTCAGATGATTGGGTCCTTGATGTACCTGACGAACACGAGACCAGATATTTGCTTTTCGGTGAACACATTGAGCTAGTTCCTGACGAATCCGAGGAGTGTTCACCTGGTTGCTGTAAAGCATATTCTGAGGTACCTGAAAGGTACGGTTGATTATGGGCTCAAGTATGATGCAAATCAAAAGTTTAACCTGGAGGGTTATGTTGATTCAGTTTGGGTAGGCAGTGCTGCAGATAGGAAGAGCACTTCCGGGTGCTGCTTCAGTATAGGATCAGGGGTGATCTCTTGGTTTAGTAGGAAGCAGTCTTGCATAGCACTGAGTACAGCCAAAGCAGAGTATGTTGTAGCTTGTTCGGTTAGTTGTGAGGCAGTATGGCTTTGGAAGCTACTATCTGAGTTATTTGATCTCCCGTTGGATACTACTAATATCTTTTGTGACAACCAGAGTTGTGTGAAGTTGTCTGAGAACCCGGTGTTCCATGACAGGTCGAAGCACATAGAGATCAAATACCACTATATCAAGGATATGGTGCAAAGAGGAGCAGTGAAGCTCCTGTATGTTGCGACGGATGAGCAGATTGCATATGTGTTGACGAAACCACTAGCCAGAGTGAAGTTTGAGTACTTCAAAAGGAGGCTTGGTGTTCTTCAGATTGATGACACTTCAAGGAAGAAGTGATGGACACATTTGAAGAAGCCATTCCAAGCATGCTGGTAGGAGGATCCTCCCATGGCTGTGGATGTAAGCGATGTGTGATGAGTATCAGGATGATGCTCCAGTTACTACTTTGGATATGATCAGATGGATCATGTATATGTTTATGCATCACGTTGGATGCTGGATATGATCAATTGGATCATGTATATGATATGCATCAGGTAGATGCATGATATGTATTAGGTGGATACATTGTATGATCAGGTGGATCATGTATGTGATATGCATCAGGTGGATGCATGATATGTATTATGTGGATACATTGTATGATCAGGATGATCATGTGTGATGTGTAAAATTAGTCACAGCAGATCTAATGAACAAGTAAATCAATCACAACAGATGAACATAGAAAATATGGTGTAAAAACTGTGCAAAAAATGCATCAGTGCTCAATATCCCAATGAGGGTGAATAATTACAATACAATACAGTCACGATGAGTGAGCAATTCGAATTGACTAAGTAGGCCATTCGAATCACTGAATGGAGTAGCTTGACTCCAACTAGGAGTCCTCATCATCAATCAGTGATGGTCATCAATGCACAAGAACCAGTCATCCAGGTGTCAATCTGAGTCTAACTGAGTGTAACATGTGTAACTGAAGTGTGTAGCACTGATACAGGGAAGGAGACCCAGTGGAGGGTGCATGGGAGGCTTAACTGAAGTCAGATCAAGTCATCTACTAATTCTGGAGGTCCAATGGAGTGAAACAGTTAGTCGGGAGTGAAACTAGCCTCAAATCAAGGAGAATCAGAGCTAACTGAGTGTAACTGAAGTGGAACTGCAGTGGTAGGTGAAGAAGTGCGCCCTTCTTTGGCAGTAGGTGAGAAGTGGGTGCCTTCCTGACTAGGAGGGATAAAAATATGAAGTAAGTGGCTCTCGGGTACTAGAATAAGGTGGGTAAGGTGCTGGAGGCATCACATGGTGACTGGGATGCATGCAAACCCTAGAATTTGCATGCAAACCCTAATTGCATGCAAGGTCCTGAAAGTGATGATGTGGATATCCGAACATGATGAGTATCAGGATGATGCTCTGGATGACATGCATCGGGACGATGCAGTGATGATGATCAGGATGATCATGTGATGATGTACATTAGGATGATGTATGGTGAGTATCAGGTTGATACTCTGTGGCCGTGGAACAGGTTGTGCAAATAAGCATATAATCCAACCCTGGGAGATTTGCATATGCTCTTGCAAGGTTTTGCCGCTGGCACATAATAGCTCCCTGGGAGATCTGGAAAATGCTTTTTTGAGGCTTTGCTTGGAGGGACATATAATAGTCCGCTGGGATATTTGCAGATGCTCTTGCTAGGTTTTTCTGCTGGCATATAATAGCTCCCTGGGAGATCTGGAAAATTCTATTGCTAGGTTTTGTCAATGGAATATAATTTCTCCCTAGGAGATCTTGCAGGTTGTGTTGGGCACATAATCAGTCCTGAGATTCTCTTGCTAGGTTTTGCTTGGTAGCATATAATGTCTCCCTGGGAGATCTTGTAGGTTGTGCTGGGTACGTAATCAGTCCTGAGATGCTCTTGCTAGGTTTTGCTTGGTCATATGTAATAGCTCCCTAGGAGATCCGATAGGTTGAGCAGTGTGCTCGTAATCAGTCCTGGGATGCTCTTGATAGGTTTTGTTGACGCATGTAATAAATCCTAAGGATTCCACGGTATGGCCAGCGATGATGAAGACCTACAGGTGGTGGGCCTACATCCAGTATGAAAAAGGACTGGTTCTGTAGAACTTCCTATGACGAGTAGATTCAGAGATTGATTGAGATAGCAGCAGCTGTGACGATGACGATGATTCGAGGATGATGATTCGATGATGATGATGATCTAGAGAAGAAGACTTGTGCTAGCAAATCTGTGTCGAGAAATACCTTCCTAGTTAAGAGGGAGTGTTGATGTATATGTAACTTCGGAATGTATTTCACCCATGTATTTCATCTATGTATATTATACTCCTATAGAGATGTTATTATTCCTCTATATGGAAGTGTCATCATTTGTATTGACAAGTGTTGTAACTTGCCAATGGGTTTTTAGACCACCATGTGTGGGGTCGACCCTGATTAAGTTAACCATGGGTTATTAGGATAAGCTAGACAAGTCGAGCCCATTATTTTATTGGGTAGGACAGGACAAGTATAAATAGAGATCAATAGATCTCTATTTGGACATATTATTATTCACTTGTACATCACTCGGAAAGTGGTGCACTAGTTGAGGAGGAGGAGGAGATGCTAGTAGAAGACTATCTCTTGTACTTTGGTTGTACCTTGGTTGTATTATTGCTCTATCTATCTCTGAGGAAGTTGTGGGGTTTTTCATCTTAGGGTTTTCCCCACGGAAACTCTGTGTGTCTATTGTCTCTTATGGTTGCATCTTGTTATGATTGACATGTTTGATATGATTGATGTGCATTGTTATACTTGATATGCTGTACATGTTATTCTCTCAGTAAAGTTCCTAGAGTATATTGAATTAATGCTAAAAAATTAACAAGGTAAACCTGTGCCTATTGAAGTGGAGGTGGTTGATGCACCCATTGATTAGAACCTTTTACTGGGTCGGAATTGGATGTACGCTATGAAAACTATCATGTCCACTGTATTCAGGATCATTTGCTTTCCACACAAGGGCAGGATTGTGACCAGCGATTAGTTGGATTTTGTTAATCCTCCTCCCATAGCATCCACGGGATCAGTAGTCCAGCAGGTTACAGATTCTCAGCCGACAACTGGGAACATGGGTGTTGGTATGTACCCTTCGTTGATGGGATCTTATGATTTTCCTGCACCCGTGGATTTTATTGGAACCATTTTCGACAATGCGTCTCCTCCTTTGCATAATGTACCATTTCAGACTTCATATTTTGATGATCCGTGGACTTTACCATCCACGAGTTGTGTGTTTGGAGACATTGCGCACGTCAGGATGTCTATGCCACTATCTGCTGCTGAGCTTTCTTATCAGGATATTCAACAAGCCATTGTAGAGCTGAATCTCCCCTCTTCTCATACAGATGAGGAAGATCCCGTTACGCTGCTAGTTTGGGCAGTCGACTCATCTTGTTCGAATGATTGCCTTGATAGTACTTTACCTTTGGATGAAGCTATTATCGATGCCATGTGTGGTAATGAGAGAGCTTGGGAGGATATGCATCATCGCTATTATTTCCTCCCCAACCTTAAGCTCATCGAGCAAGAAGAGTTCAGGATGACTGTTGCAGAGATGGTTGGTCACCCTATGGCTCTTTTGGGATCACATGAGATTTATGCGGAGGGGAACATGGCTAATATTTCCCCGACTCAACCGATCAACATCTATCGTACTTTCGGAAAGGTTGAGAATGTTTACATCGGTGACGATTGCTCTTCTGAGGAGGTTTCCATCTACACCGAATTGTTTACTGAACTTCGAGAAGCTTTCTCCTGGTCATATGAGGAGATGCCAGGAATAAACCCTAATATTGTCGAGCACAAGATTAGAATGTATCCACATGCTAAACCGGTGCGACAACATCTTCGTTCTGTTAAACCTAGGAAGGCAGCCACTATCAAGGTAGAGGTGGAGAAACTACTCAAAGCTGGTTTTAACTACCCCGTTCCCCTTCATGAATGGGTGTCAAACTCCGTTCATGTGGATAAGAAGCAGGGAATGATCCGTGTATGCACTGATTTTAGAGACCTGAATCGTGCATGTCCAAAAAGCAATTTCCCCACTTCATTAATTGATCAGATCTTGGATGCGTGTGTGGGAAGTGAGAATTTTTCGTTCATGGATGGCTTTTCGGGGTATAAACAGATTAAAATCAAACCCGAGGACCAACATAAGACTGCTTTCATTTGTCCTTGGGATACGTTTGCATACAGGAAAATGCCCTTTGGCCTTAAAAATGCCAGAGCTACGTTTCAGGATGCCAGGACCTATGCCTTTCACGACCTTCAAAGTATAATGGAGGTTTTCTTAGATGATGTTGCCGGCCATTCTCGCAAGAGAGTGGACCACCCCAAGCACCTTTGTCGGATTCTCGAACGATGTATATGCTACAAGACCCATTTGAATCCCAATAAATGCATCTTTGCGGTGAGGTTAGGTCGCCTTCTAGGATTCATAGTTTCGAAATAGAGTATTAGAGTCGATCCTCTTAAAGTTGAGGCAATACTTCGGTTGCCTCCTCTGCGCAACTTATTTCAACTTCATAGCCTCCAAGGGAGAGATACTTTTCTACGTCGCTTTGTAGTAAATTATGCTAATCTTACCAAAGGTTTTGCGCGCTTGTTGAAGAAAGACACATTGTTTATCTGGGATGAGCGAGCCTAGCAGTCTTTTGATGCCCTTAAGAAAGCTTTGGTATCAGCCCATGTGCTTAGTCCACCCGACTTCGCATGATATTTTATACTTTATGTGGATGCGTCTCAAGAGACGATTGGCATGGTCTTAGTTCAGGTTGATGATGTGCTCGTCGAGCATGTTATCTATTACCTTAGTCAAAATCTAGTAGATGCTGAACTGAGATATACTCATGTGGAAAAGCTGGCACTTGTGACTGTCCATGTAATCCAACAATTACGACACTATATTTTGCTTAGAACAACCATAGTTGTAGCACATATCAATCCATTTCAATTCGTGCTATCATGATGCCTTATAGGGGGGAAGTACAATAAATGGATTGTGATCCTTGAGGAGTTCGATCTCGATTTTGCTTTGGTAAAGTTGGTGAAATCATTGGTGTTTACTGAGATTATGTCGGACCTTCCAAGACTTGATGAGGATGTCATCCATGAAGATTCCTTTGTGGATGAGCACTTGTTTCTTATCTCATCAGAGGACCCTTGGTATGGGGATGTCATTGTATATCTCCAAAATTTGAAGTTTCCTTTGCATTATTCATGGGACGAGCGACAACGTGTGAAACATCACGCTAAATATTATACTATCGTCGGTGACACTTTGTATCACCGAGGAAAGGATTCTATTTTCCGTTGTTGCTTGACTCACGAAGAAGCGGAGCATGTGCTTAATGATTTCCATGCTGGGGTGTGTGGCGGTCACTTATCCGGGCTTGCTACAACCCAACGTATTATGCGAGCTGGTTACTTTTGGCCTTCAATCTTTAAGGATTGTATAAACGCTGTGAAGAGATGTCACCCTTGCCAGGTGTTTTCTCAGAATATACACTCGCATCTAGTGCCCCTTCATCCAGTCGTCACCGTCGGTCCCTTCACCAAGTGGGGGGTGGATTTCATGGATTGCAAACTAGCTTCGGTTGGGGGACATCACCATATCATAGTGGCCGTGGGATACTTTTCCAAATGGGATAAGGCCATGCCTACCGTAAAAGTTGATGGTGATACAACGGCCCATTTCGTGTTCAATCAGATTATTACTCGATGCGGTATTCCGGAAGAGATTGTCACTGACCATGGCAGTCACTTTCAGAACAAAATGATGGAGGATTTATCTCTCAAGATTGGGTTTCATCAAGAACACTCAGCTTCTTACTATCCCCAAGCGAATGGTCAAGTAGAAGTAGTCAATAAGTCTTTAAAGACCATTCTCCAACGTACCATCCAACAAAGCAAGAACAACTAGCACATTATGTTATATCCTGCTTTGTGGGCATATCGAACCATAGTCAAGACTGCCACTAGGTTCTTACCGTTTCAGCTGGTACACGGTGTGGATTTGATTTTACCGATTGAATGTGAAATCCCTTCGCTTAAACTGGCCATAGAGCTCCTCCCTGATACAACAGGTATTGAGCAACGTTTAATCCACCTTGAGTAACTTGATGAGAAACGTCGAGATGCCGCGGTGGCTATAGATGCCAATAAACATTGTGTTAAGGTTCAGTATGATAGGCCTGTCCATCCCCGGCAATATGCTGAAGGTGACTTGGTCCTCTTATATGACCCAGCTAAAGAACCCCTGGGGGAAGGCAAGTTTAACCCCATGTGGCATGATCCTTACATTGTGAGGCGTGTCCTGGAAAAAGGAGCCTATGAATTAGAGGACTATGAGGGGAATGTCTTAAAGGAGCCTAGAAGTGAGCTCTACCTCAAGTGGCAGTACGCTTGAACTTCTAGTTCAAGCTAATACTTTTGTATACTATTGTATAGTTATTTCTATACATAGTTTAGCTTGCTTTTGGTTTTCGGGTCTGTTGATTCACTTTCGTTTGATTCACAGATGTCAGTGGAATTTTCTACATTCTTAGGATTCGCGGATGGTGCTAGCCGTCATACGTAGCAGCTTGCTTCTGTTTCCTGGGTTATTTATTCACCTGACCACCTAGTTGTGTCTTCAGGAGGTGCTTGTCTCGGTCCTACATCTAACAATGTGGTTGAGTATAGTGTCGTGATTGAGTTACTTCGGGATGCTATTTCACATGGAATCCAGTCTTTAGAAGTCTGCTTGGATTCACAACTAGTTGTGTCTCAGTTGAATGGTCAGTACCGTGTGAGGGATCCTACGTTACTACGGAAATTCTTAAGGGTAATACTCTTGGAACGATATTTTGTTTCAATTACATACATTCATGTTCGAGAAGTTTTAATCATATATCTGATGCATACACTAACTATGTATTAGATTGGCATTTGTCACATTCACAATGAAGCACACAAATAAAATATACATTCATACATTTGTACATACACACATATAGTAGAACTGGAGAACCATAGTTTTTCATAAATAATATGTCCAAAATGGTAGTGTCATAATACAAAATTGGAGCCCGTAGCCCTCAAAAATATACATATTGATACAAAAATGGGATTCTGAGATGTCTACTCCGTATGAGGAGGCCTAGCTTCCGCCCTGACAGGATGTGTCTTATAGTAATACTGTACTGCATTTGCTATACGTTGCAATAGTCGCACCCAGTTACCTGGCACCCCCACTACTTGGCGCTGCATATCCTCTGGTAGCCGCGCCACCTCTATTTTTGGTACCCTAGTGGTCACCCATGATAGGTTGACCCGCAGAGTCTGTAGTGTACGCTCTGCTGCAGCACCCACTACCTTATAATTCCTGCCCCAGCGACGATGTATTGGGAAGCCCTCGGGTCTCACTTGGCCCTTGTTTACGAGCAAACAGTAAAACATTAATATGTGATACTACCCCCAAAAAATATTTTTGCATTCACTTCTATAATAAAAAATCCATAAAAATTTAGAAAAAAAAAACCTAAAAAGAGTACTCACCAATGTCTCCAAATGTTGCATCTAGTGGAAGCAGCATGTCACGATCCTGGCAGAAGTCTATCCCTGCACAGGGGTATTCATCTATAGCTATGACCTGTCAGTCCCACCAGTGAAAGAACTCCTATGTGTATGGTGATGCCTGATGGCCATCACCTTGTTGCGTCAAGATCTCTGCCCACCGGGTCAGGGCTGGGTCGCGGAGACTATGAGGAGGGATCTCAACCCTTGGACTGAGCCCCATAAATCGCTCAAAGAAGAAACTGCATAAGATACTTCCGTATCCAATTTTTTTTGCCTCCCCTTGCTTGCACTCTGTCAATTGGGTCTTCAAGGACCCCGGTAGTGTTGTGCACCAGTCAAATATCATGGGATGCATACTCTATGACACATAGAAAATCACTGGCCTAGATGCCTGGTGAAGAGCTTTTCAACCAGAAATCCGCACTAAGGTAGCCACTATAACCTTCATGCTCAGATTGACTATGGCTCTGATGGGCACCTGACTCCCCACTGCCCGAGTATTTGGAACACAATACCACTCTATATAATAGGGGATGGTGATCCCACCACCCACGGAACGAGATTGAAGGCTTTCCACTTCACCTCGGTGGGACAAACCAATAATGAAGTAGATATATTCCACTTCCAAAGAGAGTATTTTCCCATCTAGGTTGAAGTTTTGTGCATCGATGTCCCAGTAATCTATCAAACAACAGAGCAATAGGTTTTGGGACCTCAAACCCCCTATGTTCAAAAATTTGTATAGCCCACATGCTTGTAATGCTTTCTATGCACACACATTATTGGGGACGACCTCATCCACCAGGTCATGTTCCCTCTCTCTCCACTCTAGAACCATCCTGGAGGGAGAAAAACCAAAGAGTTTAGTCAATTTCATTTTAAAAAATAACTTCATGGCCGTACTCGCGAGCAATTTTGCTCACAGAGGCGGGTACCCCCGGTCAACGCATGCGTTAATTGCGAGTACCTTGCCCTTCCCGCAAACCGCATAGTAATAGCGTGCGGGTAGCGCCGTGACCATTTAGGGCTTGGCCACACAAAAAATCCAACTATTGAAAATTGAAATAAAAGATATGAAATGAAAGGTATGGATGAGACTACCAACCTGCTCCTGACAATTCGATGATCGGACGCCCATAGCTCCAAGAATCAGCAGTTGAACTTTGAGGTGAAAACTAACTACAAAACTCCAAATGGGTGAATAGTAAAAATGAATTGTAAATTGTAATTTTTTGTTACTATTTATAATTTTCAAAACCCACTTGTCTATAGTTTTCACCATTATATGTTGTTTTGGACTAATATAATGTCTTGGAGTAGCATTTTTTGACCATATTTCTTCGGCGAGACTTGTTTTGGACCATTTTGCGCCTACAGTAGGTATATTTCACACCTGGCATATAGGTTAGATGTCATTTTCACATGCATTATGCATTTGACCATTTTCATAAACCCTAGGTGAGACCCTGCTTCTTAACCGACACATGTTAAATTTTGAGCATTAATTCACAATACTCTAGGATCTTTGCTGAGAGAATAACATCTACAGTATATCAATGCATGAAAATCACAATATGACAAGCATCACAAGAATCAAAAGCATAAGAGACAAGAGACACAGAGTTTCCGTGGGGAAAACCCTAAGGTGAAAAACCCCACAACTTCCTCAGAGATAGAGAGAGCAATGGCTCAACCAAAGTACAACCAAATAACACTGAGATAGTCTCCTGATAGCAGATGATCCTCCTCCTCACTAGTGCACCACTTTTCATGTGAGAGTGAGTTACTTTTCCGAGTGAGTAAAATAGAGATCTCCGATCTCTATTTATACTAAACTTTTTGCCCAGTGACCTTATGGGGACGACTTGTCTATCTAGATACATCCACATTATATTATATATAATTCAGGGCCAACCCCACATGGTGGTCTAATAACCCATCGGCAAGTACACACACTTGCGACACTTGTCAATCCACATGACGACACTTCCTTATAGAGGAATAACACATCTCTTATAAGGGTACAATAAATATATATAAAATACATAGATGAAATACATTCCGAAGTTACATATACATCAACACTCCTTCTTAACTAGGAAGGTATTTCTCGACACAGATCTGCTAGACAAGTCTTCTTCTCGGGATCATCGTCATCGATGTATCGTCATCATCATCATCACTACTGCTGCTATCTCAACCAATCTCTGACTCTACTCGTCATAGGAAGTTCTACAGAGCCAGTCCTTTTTCATACTGGATGTAGGCCCACCATCTGCAGGTCTTCATCATCACTGGCCATACTGTGGAATTCTCAGGACTCATTACGTGCGTCACAAAACCTGGCTGCAGCATCCCAGGCTATTACGAGCACACAGCTCTACCTGTAGGATCTCCCAAGAGTACATTACATGTGACCCATCACAAAACCTGGCTGAAGCATCCCAGGATGTTACGAGCACACGGCTCTACCTGTCGGATCTCCCAGGAGCACATTACATGTGATCTCACCACAAAACCTGGCTGAAGCATCCCAGGCTGTTACGAGCACACGACTCTACCTGTCGGATCTCCTAGGAGCACATTACATGTGGTCATGGAAAAACCTAGCTGAAGCATCTGAGGCCTTTTTCATCCTGTCTAGATCTCCCAGGAGAAAATTACATGCCATAGGACAAAACCTCGCAAGAGCATCTGCCAGATATCCCAGGGCATCGAATTGCATGCCATAGGAAAAACCTCGAAAGACTATCTGCAGATCTCCCAGGGCACAAATTATATGTCCTCCCAAGCAAAACCTCGAAAGAGCATTTGCCAGATTTCCCAGGGCACCGAATTACATGCCATAGGCAAAACCTTGAAAGACCATCTGCAAATATCCCAGGGCACAAATTACATGCTTACCTGCACAACCTGATCCACTGCCACCAAGTATCATCTGATACTCACCGTACATCATCCTTATGTACACATGATCATCCTGATCATCATCACTGCAACATCCTACTGCATGTCATCTGGAGAAGCTCGTCATCCACGATCATCCTGATCATACAATGCATCCATCTGATGCACACCAAGTATCTACCTGATATATATCATCACACATAGTGTATCCACCTGATACATAGATACATCATCCACACAATGTATCCATCAACATACATGATCTACCTGAGCATACCTGATACATATCAATATACATGATCTACCTGATCATAGAATGTATCCACCTGATACATATACAGATACATGGTCGAAGCATCCAACATGATGCATATACAAAATACATACAAATGATCCAACCTATCATATCCACCATCCAACATGATGCGTACATACATATAAATGATCCAACTGATCATATCCAGCATCCAACATGATGCGTACATACATATAAATGATCCAACTGATCATATCCAGCATCCAACATGATGCGTACATACATATAAATGATCCAACTGATCATATCCAGCATCCAACATGATGCATACATACATACAAATGATGCAACTGATCATATCCAGCATCCAACATGATGCATACATACATACAAAAATGATCCAACTGATCATATCCAGCAGAAACCAAAATACCATCATGATGCTCATCATCCAGCGCTTACATCCACAACCATGTGAAGGATCCTCCTTCCAACATGCTTGGAATGGCTTCAGCAAATGTGTCCATCACTTCTTCCTCGAAGTGTCCTCGATCTGAAGAACACCAAGCCTCTCTCTGAAGTACTCGAACTTCACTATGGCTAGTGGCTTCATCAACACATCTGCAATCTGCTCGTCCATCGCAACATACAGGAGCTTCACAGCTCCTCTCTGCACCATATCCATGATATAGTGATATTTGATCTCTATGTGTTTCGACCTGTCATGAAACACTGGGTTCTTGGACAACTTCACACAACTTTGGTTATCACAGAAGATACTAGTAGCATCAAACGGGAGATCAAATAACTCAGACAGTAGCTTCCGTAGCCATACTGCCTCACAACTAGCTGAACAGGCTGCAACATACTCTGCCTCAGCTGTACTCAGTGCTACGCAGGATTGCTTCCTGCTAAACCAAGAGATCACACCTGATCCCATACTGAAGCAACACCCAGATGTGCTCTTCCTATCTGTAGCACTGCCAACCCAATCTGAATCAACATAACCCTGCAGGTTAAACTTTTGATTCACTTCATACTTGATCCCATAATCCACTGTACCCTTCAGGTACCTCAGAACATGCTTTACAACAATCAGGTGAACACTCCTCAGATCCGTCAGGAACTGGCTCAATGTGTTCACAGCAAAGCAAATTTCTGGTCTCTTGTTCGTCAGGTACATCAAGGACCCAATCATCTGATGATACATAGAGACATCAACTGGCTCAGATGAAACATCGCATAGAAGCTTCAGATTCGATGCCATAGGTGTGGCCATGGCCTTGCAGTCCATCATCCCGAATCTCTTCAGGATATCTACTGTGTACTTCCCTTAACCAAGGAAGATCCCACCTGCACTCTGCCACACCTCCATACCTAGGAAATAGTGCATCATTCCCAAATCTTTCATATCGAATTCAGCAGCAAGCTTTCTCTTAGTATCTGCAATCAGTCTGTCATCTCCTGTTACAAATAATTCATCCACATACAGGAGTAGAATCACAGGATTCCCTTCCTCAACCTTGTAGTAAAGGTTGGAATCCGCTTTACTCTTAGTAAAGCCCAAACTGGATAGGAAACTATCCATCCTACCATACTAGGTTCTGGGAGCTTGATTCAAGCCATACAAGGCTTTCTTCAATCTGCACACATATGACTCCCTGTCATGTATTTCAAAACCTAGTGGCTGCTCCACATATACTTCCTCTTCAACTACACCATTCAAGAAAGCAGTCTTGACATCCATCTGGTGTATTTTCCATTTCATTGCTGCAGCCAGGGCAAGTACTGTTCTGATGGAAGTATACCTAGATACAGGTGCAAAAGTTTCTTCATAATTTATTCCCTCTTTTTGAGAGAAGCCATGAGCTACGAATCTTGCCTTGTATTTCTCCACACTGCCATCTGCAGCATGCTTGATTTTGAAGATCCATTTAGAGGTTACAACTGACTTATCTTTAGGTCTTGGGACAACATCCCAAACATCATTCTTCATTATTGATTGATATTCCTCAACCATGGCATCCTTCCATTCTTTCTTTTCCACTGCTTCTTCATAACTGGAAGGCTCTTTGTTCATAATGGCACAGAGCAAAGCAACATAGCTAGTCTGTGATCTGGTTCTCTTCTTTGCTCTGTGTTCTTCTTCAGGAATGCCAAATCTTTCTGCATCTTGAATGAGCTCTCTAGTCCATGCAGGTTTCCTCTTGTGAGAGTTATCCTCATGGGGTGGATCTACAGGTTCTTGTGGCTCTTCAAACTCATGAACAACTTCTGGAATTGCTTCAGTCATGGTAGTGTCTTGAAATCTTGTTTCCTTAGGTTCTTCATAAACTTCGGTAGGTGCCTTCCTTGATTTGATGAATGTTGAGTTTTTATCAAATGTTACATCCCTGCTGACATAAATCTTCTTGAACCCTGGAAAGTATATTCTGTAAGCCTTCGAGCTTTCACTATAACCCACAAAGATACCCTTCTTTCCTGAAGGATATAGTTTAGTCCTATTTTCCTTTGGGACATGAGTGTATACTGGACAACCAAATATTCTGAGATGACTGACTTCAGGTTTCTTACCAGAAAAGACCTCTTCTGGTGTCTTGTTGTCCAATATCTTGTGGGGTGTTCTGTTCTGCACATATACAGCTGTTCTAGCTGCTTCTTCCCATAAATGCATAGGTAGATCCTGGTCATGCAGCATTGCCCTTACTGCTTCCATGATGGTTTTTTTCTTCCTTTCTGCAACTCCATTCTGTTGAGGATTATACGGAGCAGTCAACTCCCTCTTAATCCCTGAATCACTACAAAGCTTCTTGAAGTCACTTGAGGTGAATTCTCCACCATTGTCAGATCTGAATGTTTTGATCTTCTTGTTAGTTTGATTCTCCATCAAGGTTTTGAATTCCTTGAATTTATCAAATACATCATCTTTGCTCTTCAAGAAGTATACCCAAGTATTCTTGGAGAAGTCATTAATAAATGAGACATAGTAAACATACCCACTCAGGGAACTGGATGACATAGGACCACATACATCTGAGTGGATGATTTCCAGGATGTCTTTTTCCTTGCTTTCACTGCTTGGGAAAGCCTTCTTTATGTTCTTACCTTTTTCACATCCTTTGCAAACATCTTCATGTTTGGTCTTGATTTCAGGAAGACCCTCTACTGCCTTGCTTGCAATTGGAAGTGCTCTATAGTGCATATGAGCAATTATTCTATGCCAAAGTTCACTTGGCTCCATGGATTCATGCACCATGGCATGTTCAGGTTGTCCCTTCAATTTATACAAACCTCCCTCTTGCTCTCCAATCACTACTACATCATCTATGTTCTTTCCCTTTGGCCACATTAGGACTTGTCCATCCACAAATGCAACCCTCATACCTTTTGCATCTAGTGCAGAGATGGAGAGTAAGTTCTTCTTGAGCCCAGGTACATAAAGTACTTCTTTCATCTTCAAGGATTTTCCAGAATCTAGGTTGTAGGAGGCTTCACCACTTCCTTTGATTGGGTATTGATAATCATCCCTAAGTTTCACCTTATGGGGTGATTCATGTTCAGATAGATTCACAAAAGATTCCTTAAACCCAGTCATGTGTTTGGAAACCCCACTATCAATCAACCAATCATTACAACCATGGGAGATGGTACCTGTGAGAGCAGAGATCAGAACATACTCTTCTTCACTTGATGAGTCATCATCACTATCACTTTTTTCCCTAGACTTCTTCTTTGGGGGTTCATCATCCTTAGCAACATGAGCATGAAACCTTCTTTTGCTGCCCTTCTTCATCTTGTTGGAGTTGTTGTTGTCCTTCTTCTTCTTGGGACAATTTATGGCAATATATCCTTTCTCATTACAGTTGAAGTATATTCTTCTTTCTTTGAAGTGATGTGAAGATTTCTTGGGGTGAGATGGCTCTCTCTTGGACTTCCATTTCTTGGTGTGAGCTGTGAGAGCTTGATCTTCATTTCCCATCTTTTCTTCTCGTGCCACAAGCCTTGCTTCTTCTTGTGAGAATTCTTCTCGTAGTCTACTGAAGGAGATCAACTTCTTCCTTGCACAAATTCCTTAGATAAAGGAATCCCATGACCTGGGTAGGCCATTTAGAGTGGTCATTACCACTTCACCATTCTCCACCATTTCATCCACTGCTTCTAGCTGTTCCTTGATCTGGGAGACCTTTGAAAAATAAGATTGAACGATTTCTCCATTCTGAAATTTTACTCCTTTCAATTGGTTCCGCAAGGTCATCTTCCGATTTATGTTCTTCCCTTCAAACAGCTTGGTCAAAGAGTCAAACATCTCCTTGGGTGTCTTAAGAGAAGACACATGGAGTATGAGATGGTCTTTGATAGAATCAACAATGATTCTCTTTGCCTTGACCAAGTTCTTCTTATGCAATACCTTGGCCTCTTCATCCTCTGGGATAGGGATGTCTTCTTTCACATATGAGTCCAACTCATTCTCTTCTAGGATTAACCCAATTCTATACTTCCAGGCTCGGAAGTTATCATCCCCTTCAAGTTTATCCTCAAGCTTGGTGTGGAGAGACATCTTAAAGAGTACTTCAAATGGAAATAGAAAAGATTTAGATCTTACCACTTGAAGTGCTGAAAAAATGGATTTGGTCCCGGATTAGGGTTTGTCAGAGAAACCCTAAAAATTCAAAATGTGAATTTCAAATTTTTGAAAGGATAGAAAGATGCGCCTTGATGAGATGATCGGCCTGGTACATTCAGAAGTTGAGATCAGCAAAGTCTTGCCCTTCAGAATTGCCTTTTTGCCTCCCGGGTTCACTGGGGAGAGCCCTAAATCAGGGTTTGAGTTTCCCGGAGATCTACCCAGCCAAAAATATCGATCCAAAGCTCTAAACTTTGATTTTTGCAAGGAGCTTCCAGCTGTGTCTTCAGATTCCAGAAATTCCTATTTGTGTGGAAACCCTAATTTTTAGGGCCAAATCTGAAAATTCTCGGAATTGAATTCTGATTGGACAGATAGATGCACATTGATGAGTAGAGTCAATCTACTATATTGATTTTCCAAAATCTGTGGAGAGAAACCCAATAACCAAGGAACTCAAGCTTCCGTCACTGCAAAATGTCTTTTTCTCAGGTTAGCTCTGATACCATGTTAAATTTTGAGCATTAATTCACAATACTCTAGGATCTTTGCTGAGAGAATAACATCTACAGTATATCAATGCATCACAATCACAATATGACAAGCATCACAAGAATCAAAAGCATAAGAGCTAAGAGACACAGAGTTTCCATAGGGAAAACCCTAAGGTGAAAAACCCCACAACTTCCTCAGAGATAGAGAGAGCAATGGCTCAACCAAAGTACAACCAAATAACACTGAGATAGTCTCCTGATAGCAGATGATCCTCCTCCTCACTAGTGCACCACTTTTCAAGTGAGAGTGAGTTACTTTTCGGAGTGAGTAAAATAGAGATCTCCGATCTCTATTTATACTAACCTTTTTGCTCAGTGACCTTATGAGGCCGACTTGTCTATCTAGATACATCCACATTATATTATATATAATTCAGGGCCGACCCCACATGGTGGTCTAATAACCCATCGGCAAGCACACACACTTGCGATACTTGTCAATCCACATGACGACACTTCCTTATAGAGGAATAACACATCTCTTATAAGGGTACAATAAATATATATAAAATACACAGATGAAATACATTCCGAAGTTACATATACATCAACAACACAGAGCCTTCACACTGTTATAGAAGTGTCGTTATGTGGCGGTAGGGCCTTTCCGAACATGGGTACCCTAGTTAGAACCCATTTTGCATTATGGTGCCCATGCCGTTGTTTGTCGTTAGGATCGGGAGTCCTTTGTAGTTACGCCATGACTTCGCGATAAAGACTCATACTCTACTTTGTCTTATGCTGGCCATCTCCCATAAGGACTCCCCCCATTTGTATCAAGTCGTGATTGCATTGCATCATCCTGCTTGCCACTTGAGCCCTGTGCCAGCTTCCGCTTACTCAGTTGTTAGCCTAGTGCCTGAGCACTTTTCCCTGTTGAGCCGTGCAGAGCTTCAATTTTCTCTTCACAGTTTGATGACCTTTTGATCCTGAGGGAACAAACCCCCCGAGTGTCCACATCCTGCACATGCTTCCTTGCATTGATCATAGGTATGTTCCATTGCTTGGGACTAGTTTGCTCGCTATTTGACACTCGTTCCCTCACTTGTTGTACTATAAGCAATTTTATTCTTTTTCAAGATTTTCCAAATATGAAAAAGATCAAAAAAATCAAATATTCCAAAAAACCGAACGGGATTATGGTTACTACTTCTAGTTGGCATCTGTTGTGTCGCCTTCGAACATAGCTTTCATTCCACTCCATACATTATGAGTCGGGGCCATAGTTGGACCTTAAGAGCTGTACTTGTTTCTTAGTTTACTCCATCGATTGGTTAAGCTTCCAGTGATTATGGAGCCCTTTGTGGTGCCTTCTGCATCACATAGTCTATATTGAGTCTATGCTTCCCGAGTCTATCCATCTGCTCATGCTCTTGTTCAAAGGAAGTCTTGAAACCAAAGTCGGCCACTCCTCAGATCTCTTGACTATTGCATGTCAGCCATCCTTATTGAGTCGGTCTGTTTCACCTGAGTTCTTCCAAATATTTCAGCATCGCTGGTACCTTGTGCTGGTTGATGGGGGATGACCTAATGCCCTCCTTCTAGCGAGTCTCATTCCATCGACTTCAACCCATTTATTCCAGAACTTGAGGCTCAGAGCTCGGTTGAGTACCTTGAGGCTTGTAGTCATTAGTGGCAGGTTCTCTCGCCATCGACAGTTTTGGGAATACATCAATGTCCCCTAATCGATGGATTCATCTTAGTGTTCAACTTCAACACATCTATTCATACTCTGATGATTGTACTCTGTTCCTTGATTCCCATTTTCATTATTGGTGGGTTATCTCGTGTCTGTTAACGGTATACATCATTGGTCGGTAATCAGACGATGTCACATCAGGTTCGACCTCAACTCCTTTATTCACTTGATGGGACTTGCACCATCGAAGACTTGTGTAGAAGACCCCAGGAGATAGTGGCATTCAGTATGCTACTTATGATTATGACTTTACATCTGAGATATCACCTCTCAGATATCAGTAGTTTGTACCTCTATTTTGCACCAGTTGTTTCCTTTTCAGCAGGAGACCATATCTTACTGTAGAGGGATCATGGCTGTGATCACTTATGGCATGTATTCACTATGTACTACCTATTCATGGCCATTGTATCAGATTGTTGTACTATACCGACACGTATTCAGGGATACTATTGTTTTATGACGAGTGAGTTGCTCCTTCCACTTGTGTCTCCATCACTCCACTTCTGAGATTTATAATGTATTTCAGCCATCGTAGCATCGGTATCTGACCTCACACATCAGGGGGCATCTGTTACAATGTAATCTTCCACCTTGTGAGTATCAACACTCTTTGGCCTATAGGATCCATTTTACTGACTCAAATCCACTTTATATCCTTCAGAAACATTATTTACCTATTTTTTCTCCTATACGCTAGCTGCATCACTGCAGTGGGCGTACCCGTGAGTTGCATCACTATAGCCCATAGGTAGCATGTAAAATGGTAAAAATCACTAGTTAATTACTTTTTACTCCCAAAAAGCGGTCATAGGGTGACCTTTGGCCCTCCATTTGCCCTGAAACGCCTCGATGTGTCCTTTCACTTACCTTTGGGAGGACCATATATTGAGCACATATGGCTTATGGACGGGAGGATAAAGGAGAGCAAGAGAACTCTAGTGGATTTTTTCCTTATCTTGAGTCTACACTCATTGATCCTTGTAGTTGTGAACCCCTTATGTTCACCTTCCAAACTCCTATCATAGTTTGAGTTTGTCATTCCATGGAGGATTGAAGTGGTGGAGGCACAAGTGGAGAGACCCAGATCTTGGTTCAGATTGGTTGCTGACAAGAGGTCATATCACATTTTACTTCTTGTTACTTATTAATAGAAATACTCATATTCTCGTCCATTAAAGTTGTGAATGTTGTTTATATTACATTGGGTTGCATTTACTTATAATATCATGGACCATTGCTATTGATGATGTTAATGTTGTTTATATATTATATGCGATTGTTGTACATTGGCTGTCAAGACTAATTTGCAGGTTCAAGTGCATGGATTGAAAGCTCCAACGGGGATCTACATCAAACATTTGGATCGAGGTTGGTTATGTTCTTCATTATCTTAGCATTGTCATTTATATAGCATAGCATTGAGAATAGATTTAATTTCTGGTAGTCAGCTATTGTTTGTGGTCCACCCCAAGCCATATGGATTTTTCTCCAACACACATGCGGAATGCGGAAATGCGGGAGGAAAATTCGAAAAACCAGGAAAAACAACCCGCAATATGCAATCGGAAATGTGGGAGTTCGATGATGTGCGATTACGGGACATCTAAATGTGGATATGTGGAATGCGGAAATTGTTAGGAATGCATGTCTTTACTTTGTTAGTATATTTTTGTTGGACGCATATGCTTTGTAAGTCGTCCTGTAGTATTTGTTGATCCATACTTTATATTAGCCCATTGTATTGACCCATAGTATTGGACACATATGCTTTGTAAGTCATCCCATAGTATTATATGTCCCATGGTTTTGACTCATAGCATTGGCGCCTATACTTAGCCCATGGTTTGTATTGACACAGTATTGACCCATGGTATTGGCGCCTAGACTTAGTATATAAGTGTGTGTTGAGGCCTATGAAGGCACCGTGAAGTTAATTGTATTGAGCTTGCTCAAAGGAGGTTGCCCCCTCGAAGTGGCCCGTGATCAATATAAAATTGATTCTAAGTTCTATTATTTTTGATATCTCGTGTATTTGCATTAATTAATTATTGCAGGTTCTTCACATCTGGTATCAGAGCACTTTATTGGGCTCGTTGGGTGGAATTTCTGCCAATTTTTTTTTTTTTCGCATCTGTTGCAGATTCGGATTTGGGAATAATCCCTATCCGCGTAACTATGGGAAGTAATTGGGCATAAGCCCTAAAACTCATTGTGAGGAGTACCTAGGAACCCCAAAGTAGCTGGCCCATTGAGAGGACCTGCCAGCGAAAAGGGCAACGACCTCTACCTGATTGACTAGTTCCCACCCGTGAGGTAAACCAAGAGCTGTTGTTTGTGGCAAAGCGGTTATCAGTTTGACCTGAGCCGTGGAGTGAGGGGTACTGCCCCAATATGCAAGTCGTCAGACAGCATTGGTGGCCGAGTGAAACACCTGAACTGTTAGGAAGCCATACATACCTGGGGTCCATATCTATTTTCAGTTGAACTGTTGCCGATCACTTCCGCTCTAGATCTAGCCGTTTCAGATCTATTCTGAAAGTCGTTCCAGATCTAGTCATCATTTTAGATCCAACCGTTTTCGATCCCTTCTGCGCCGTTGCAGGTCCATCTGTTGTGGATCCTTTTCGCGTCGCTATTGCCGATCCATTTCTGAACAAAAAAGTTTTTTTTTTTTTTTTCGGCCATATCTCTCTTGTTTCAACTCGGTTTTCCCTGATACTTCATTGACATCCCTACAATCCCATTCTGCATATTTCATTCCTGAAGACCCTATTCCAAATTCCACTTCCCAAGACCAGAAATCCCACATTTGTCTATTTTTAAGGTTTGCCATAACTTCTTCAATTTTCACCCGATTGCCTTCAAATTTTACCATAAAGTTCCCGCTTCTAAAATCCCCATTTTTTACTTCCCTGTCCCTCAGAAAGTGTCGAAAACCTAGTCAAACCCCAATTACCCCTCCGAGTTTTTCCCAAATCCGAATTTCCCCTAACTAAATAAGCTTGTGTTTGTGTTTTTCTATCCATTCCCCCCACCCCCACAAAAAAAAAAAAAAAAATTACTGGTTATGGTTGTCACTCGCACAGGAGCAAAAACAATGGAGGAAGCACTTGCAGCCATCTAAACCAAACTCCAAGATCTGGATGAAAAATTTCTTAGCCTCCATCTTCAGCATTCAGCCATGAACAATAACCAACAGCCAGAATATTTTGTATCCATCGGGTTCTCTTCTTCTAGCAATTTTCATGGGCCGAAGCTTGATTGTCCTTGCTTCAATGGTACTAATCCGACTGGATGGATATACCGAGTAGAACAATATTTCAGTCTTCATAATACTGTTGATGTCCAGAAAGTTCCACTTGCATCCTTTCATTTGGAACAGGAATCCCTTCAATGGTATCGTTGGTACATCAAAGCTCATCTCGAGCCAAACTGGACATATTTTTGCCAACTCCTTTTGTCACGATTTGGTCCTAGTGCTTTTGACGAATTCACAGGAGCACTCACTAAACTTCACCAAACTGATACAGTGAGAGAGTATCAGACGGAATTTGAGAAACTAGCCAATCACATAGAAGGATTGTCTGATGAATTCTACAGGAGTTGTTTTATCAGTAGTCTCAAGGATGAAATCCGCTCAGAGGTCAAAATGTTTTGTCCCAACACAATGATGGAAGTCCTAGGGTTGGCTAAGCTGGCCGAGGACAAGATTGCAGCTCAACAACGCTCCAAACCCACCTTTGTTCCCTTCAGAAATATGGGTTCCCAATGACCTCCCATCATGCCTACTCCTCAACCAACTCCTATCAAGCAATTGTCTGAAACAGAGATGCAGGCATGCCGAGAAAAAGGGCTTTGTTATAATTGTGATGAGAAATTCACTCGGGGACATAGATGTGTTCAAAAAAATCTCTATCTCTTGGATGTGGATTCTCTACCTGCCTCAGAACTTGATGAAGAAGCTCCAGATACAGTAGATGATCAGGTCGACATTCAACACCCGCCTGTTGACACCCCATCTTAGGACGACCCACCCGAGATCTCTCTCCATGCTGTAACCAGCGTCACCACCCCACAAACAATGCGAGTCAGGGGATACTTCAAGAAGCTCCCTCTTACCATACTCATTGATTCTTGTAGAACTCATAACTTCATTGATCCTCGGATTTCCAAACAGGATGATTATTTTGTCCATTCTTGCTCTAACTTTGAAGTCATGGTTGCTAATGGGGGCACCTTACCTTGCAAGGGGAAGTGTCACAATGTGCGTATCTCTATGGAATATTATAACCTGCGCTCTCACATGTTTGCCTTGTCCTTAGGCGGATGTGATGTGGTTTTGGGAATTCAATGGTTACGCACACTTGGCCCCATCTTATGGGATTTTGCTAAAATTTGGATGCAGTTTTCAGTCAATGGGGCACAACACAAATTTATGGGATTACAACTAGGGTCTCTTTGCATCATCAGTTCACATCGCCTGGAAAAAATACTTAAGAAGAATTCACATGGTGTCATCGCTCAGCTCCATTCCATTCAGATGCACCCATCAACAGTCTCCACTACTTCCTTGGATAGATATACAGGTGTCTTTGCTGAACCAATGAGCTTGTTTCCTTCAAGAGACCTTTCCGGTAAGAATTTAGCCACATCTACCTCTCAGCAGGAAATGATGACTATTTTGCATACAGTACAGAAGTGGTAGCCATCCCTATTGGGGAATTATTTCTGCATCAAGACTGATCTCTAGAGTCTGGAAACTTTCCTGGAACAACAGGTCTCCTCCCCAACACACCTGAAATGGGTTATCCAACTCATGGGTTATGACTATGCGACCACTTACTAGAAGGGTAAGGACAATATAGTGGAAGGTGATCCTCCTCGCACATTTGATGACCAATTTCTCTTACAGCTATTTCTCTGCTTGTTCCAAATTGGTTGCAATCTGTTCAACGGGGCTATCTCTTCTATGAACTCCATGCTTCTTCATCAGTAGGGCACTCTGGGTTTCTCAAAACGTATGACCAGGAATAATGTAACTTCTTTTGGTAGGGACTCAAAAGGACAATTCAACGGATAGTGGTTGACTGTGATACTTTACAGGTCAACAAGGGTGAAACGACCCTCCTTTTGGGACTGCTCGAACCCTTGCCCATCCCTCCACAGATTTGGATAATTATTTCTATGGATTTCCTAGAAGCGCTCCAGTGGTATAGTACCACATCTCAAAGGACACCATATGAAGCAGTCTCTGGACATACACCACTAGTTCTTCTTCCATACACCTTCAACAACTCCACAGTTTAGGCAATTGACTCAATTCTCCGAAACTGTGATCAGCTTCTTCTCATTCTGCAGGACAATTTTCACATGGAAAGAATTCGATTGAAACAACAAGCCGATCAATACCGTTCTGAGCACACTTTTCACATCGCTGATATGGTTCTTCTTCGTCTATAGCCTTCCATGCAATCCTCCTTGAAACTCCAAAGGCTCCAGTGGCTCGGAATGCAACCCGAGGATGCTACAGGGGACCCACTCCTTCAGATTCTGCATCAATTTCCACATCTAAAGCTTTGAGGACAAAGCTTTTTCTAAGGGAGAGGGGATGTTAGGAATCCATGTCTTTACTTTGTTAGTATATTGTTGTTGGACGCATATGCTTTGTAAGTCGTCCCGTAGTATTTGTTGATCCATAGTTTATATTAGCCCATAGTATTGGACACATATGCTTTGTAAGTCATCCCATAGTATTATATGTCCCATGGTTTTGACTCATAGTATTGGCGCCTAGACTTAGCCCATGGTTTTTATTGACACATAGTATTGACCCATAGTATTGGCGCCTAGACTTAGTATATAAGTGTGTGTTGAGGCCTATGAAGGCACCGTGAAGTTAATTGTATTGAGCTTGCTCAAAGGAGGTTGCCCCCTCGAAGTGGAATGCGATCAATAAAATATTATGTGATATAATATATTGTGCATTTATCAATTAATTGTTGCAGGTTCTTCACATTTGGTATCATAGCACTTTCTTGGGCTCGTTGGGTGGAATTTCTACCAATTTCTTCATAGAAATGCAGAATGGTCACAATTGCTTGTCTGTTATTAATTATGATTGTAAAACTATGCCTTTATCATTTTACCTGGATTTTAAAGTCTAAATTTTTATGTAGGGAGAGGATCTTTCTTTCATCATATTGGTCATTCATTTGGGAAATAGGAAAACTTGGACCAGATTTCCTAACCACTCTCTTGAGGCCATCATATGGAGTTCATTATTAGTCCCATCTTTTGGTTACCTCTAAACATGATTCCACAGGATCGTAAAAAAATCAAACAGATATATTCGCTTGTTCTTCATTCCCATGCTATCAACATTTCTTTAGATGCTTTCTTTTGACGAGTTTTATCTTCTGATTCTTTCACAAATACCTTTCTTCAGTCTTCAGCATTTGACATGGATTCTTCCATCCATAATGTCCTTTTGTGTGAGTGGTCAGTTTTCTTTGTTTGTCATACTCATGAACGAAGAAGAACCTTTTGGAATTATCATCTAGGCAATCTTCTGGATTGGATGTATTTATTTTCAAAACCATTTCTTTGATGGAGATTATTTTTTTTAGAAATTTGAATCTTCATTATAATCATTTTGGCTATAACTTTTGTAGCATGGGATCATTTTAATTTCCATACATCTGCAAGAATTTCTTCCTTTTTATGGGTCAATTATAGTAGGCTGCCTTAGATGGTTATTTATGTGTAAGTGAGTGGAGCCCCAAGATAGTAATTTAGGATTCATAGATCTTGATTATTTCACAGGGTTTATATTGACACAACATAAAACATGAAGCATGTTTCCCCTTTTAAAACAAAACAACAATTAAAATCACTCATGACACTGTTGTTTCAAAAATAACTCCCTTTGTTATGAATCCAATTCTAATCCTTTTGTGATTATAACATTTGATATGAGATTGTTTGGATCTCTCATATCTACATTTCTCCACATCATTTTGAAAGTTGTGTTGAGGTTTATTCAAACAAAATCAATCAAGTAAAGCAAAATAAAAACAACATGGGATAAGGATGAAGCTAACTATCCTAGGATGAAAATAAATGAGATCAGACAAGTGTCTAAAAATCAACAAAAGGATCAGCAAAACAAAAAAAGTATACAATTAAAGAAATCCATCATGGCTGACCACATAGAAAGGCAGAGGATTAGAATCCAATATAAGTATATGGTTGTAAATCAACATGATAAAAAACAAACCAGAACTTCAGATTAACTTCATACACAACCGGTTCCTTTTCCAAATTTACTTTCAAAACAAGAGACACCATTGAAGGGATGTAACCAAGACCAAAAACCATATCATCAAGGCCAACCTTAAAAATATGGAAAGTTGAAGATAGGTAAAAACACGGCTTCAAGGTAAATGAACAGGAAAAACCCCAAGCCAGAATACAACATCACTCAGTCGAACATTTCATTGCCCAAAATTATTTCATAATTTCAAAATTATTCCCAAATTCACTTGCCACCTAAACCATTTATATTGCTTTAAGATAGCCAACATACAATTGATTAAGTGTTCCATCACTTACTTCCCAAACCAAATTCTGATAACTCTAGTCTGAGGGTTGAGTCAGCAAGAAGGAAACTAAGCTCACTTAGTGGGGTCATGATTGGGTCGACTTGTTAATTTGAATGTACTGTCAGGGGATTAGAAGGAGTCTTAACATCTAAGATTTTAGAGCATATTTTTAGATTCAACACAGGAGATCAAGTATGTCTAAAATTTTATTATAAGACCAATAGTTCCATTGCACGATCATATTGATTTAATTCACCAAAAGAACAATCAAGTATTTTCAAAATCATTCAGAAAATAATGCAATTGAGAAGACAATGTCAAGGCTCATTTGCTGAGTGACAGAGTACTCCCTGTGAATCTGGGAGAGGTATTTCTTCACTTTCAATCAGTTGGTACACTCCCTTCTAGAAAATACCTGTCAAAATAGTATGATTGAATAAGAATAATGAAATCATGGGAGGCAATAAAAAATGTAATCAAAATATATGTCGTTCTTACCTTTTACTGATGAGAATTGATAATTAATTTTGATGCAAAATTAACATGTCATCTAATGAAACAATCCAAACCATATTAATCAGTTCAATCTCAGAATGTGTTTCAAATTCAAAAAAACTGGAGGTGTCATTCACATTTATGGGGCAGTAAGAGACATCAACTGAACATTAGATTTACTTTATGTTTTCTATGCGATCAAACTTTTTAGTCGATGGTCTATGGAATATCGGATTTCAAAATTGTTTTCATGCATTCATATTAAAGTTGTCATGTTGTGATGAACATAAATTCTAATGAAACATCTCTGCGTTATCAATTCTTCACGAATCTTCATGAAAGTGTTTTTTATTCTTCAATCGGTGCCTAATTTCTGTTTATCAATGATCTAACCATTAATAGTACATGTGATTTCTTCTTTCATCGTTAACTAAAACATTTCGCAGACCATACTTTCTTCAAATTGTACAAATTTTAAATACGACGTCCTTCATAAAACACATTAGTGTATGTACTCATTCTTATGAAAGCAATTAGAGGCAATCAGTGAAGACATCTCTTGTGTATATCTTATGAATATTTAGTTCAATACAACCTTTGCATCAAATAAAGGTTTCATCTTCATTTCCAAAAATCCAAAGGGACAGAATGATAGCGAAGAAGGAAATCTAATCTATCAAACAAACTCAAATGAATACCTAGTAGATAACTTATTCAAAATAAAAGAAACTACATGAGTCCAACGCTTACTCTGCAAGCTTAGAAAAAGAAAATCTATGCTACTCCTAACCTAACTTCATTGGTTCAACAGAGTTAAGTAAAATCATAGAGCCAATGCAGCCACCGGAAAAATTTTGTCCCATAGGGAAATGAATACCATGCATAGGTCTGTAGGACTGTTGTATTATGCAATTCAAGGTCAGAAAAGTAACACTAGTCCTAAATCCATTCATAACAGAAAAAATTAGGTACTTGTTGCATCATGGAAACTTTTCATAAAATGAGAATTCCAACCATATATCAACATAATCATGAAATTTATGTGATTCATGTGAAAAAAATGAATATGAATAATGCATATCTATAGGACCATGTGATGAAAACCCAAAGTCATTTTTCATGGTTATCGTCTTGTTATTGGATTTAGAGTCTGGATTAATGATGTGAGAATCCAACATAACCATCACTGGACAATTAAGTGACTTATCATTATCATCAATCCATTCTTCCTTACCATGAAATTATTTAATATCAAAAATTTCATCTTCGTTAGGATCCAATGGGGTATTGCAAATAACCTCCTGTTGTTCCACATCATCATTACGATCACTATTAGCTTGAGTTTTGTTGGTGTCCATTTTGTCACTATTTTTTATCATTTAATCTAATCAAAATGGCGTTGTTTCTATCATTTTTTATTATATTAGGTTGTTTTCTTATCAGTCAACCTATCAAACAGTCCAGGTATGCATATATTTACCTATTATGCAAATCTTGTTTATATTCCATTATATCATGGTTTATTTATGTTAAATGATATTTCATGGGCATAATTAACACTTATGTTTTAATTGATAGGCTACGTTTTGCAAATGACCCTTCGTTTAGACTATGTGCTACATGCTAAGCTTAAACACGTTCAACTCATCATTCAGCCCCGCGTTCAGTCTGCGAAAGCCATGGTTGGCATGCTTTGGGATATTAAAGTCATAAATGGGTACGTGGGTTCTGTTAGCCCCATGGTGGTGATGGTTAATGAGTCGTGTTTTGGAAGATTCATCCCTATGCTCGCCAAGCTTGACAGCACATCCCACATCCACGTCAACACTCTAATGTGTCGTTCAGCCTAGAATCACGTTGCTGGCTCATGCCCATTCATGCCATGGTTCTAGAAGGAGTCCAGGTCGCACATGATTCATCCTTCCAACACTCACACCTTCTCGCCTCCGTTCGCTCAGTTCAACAACATGCTATCTCTCTTCCCACATTAAATAAATTGGCTCTGTTAAGCCTAGAAGATACTCCCTATTCTGGAATTCACCATTTAAAGAATCCTGTTATGCATTAAACATCTCTGTTATTAGAGAGGTCAACTCTGTCGACCCTCTCATCTATTTGTAAAATGTATAAATAGATGCTTATAGATAGAAACAGAGTTAGTCAAGTTAGCTTATAGTTGGAGAAGACCGTAGATAGTTTGTAGATTTACAAGCAGATAGCTGTCAGTCTGTAATTTTCTGAAGATTAATGGAAGTTCCAGTTCGTTGATATTATGAGTAGCTAAACCAGTTTCGTTTTCCATCTCTAATTGCTGTGAAGGGCCCCTCATCAACAGAAGGTTTTTGTCTTTGTTTTCTGCATTTTCTATTTTGCAAATAGTTAGTTTGTTTTTCTTGTGTTGTAATCATTTCGTTTTCTGTATATGTTGTTTTCTTCTATGTAATTTAACTTATGCTGTTAATTTAATTTATGTTTACAGGATTAGTAAATGGTCAACCAATAGTTCAATAATTCATAGTTTGCTTTTAGTCTTTTCTTCTTCCATCATATATAATTAGATATTGCTCCAATTCTTCCATTAGTTATCATTAGCCCCCAACTTCTTCCTCTTTGTTAGTTTCCTTCCTGTAGCTGTAGGTTAAATCTCTCTATTCTTCTTCCTCAACCTTTTTCCTCCACATATCATGGAAACAGTTTATCTCCTTTAGACAATGATTAAATTAGGTTTCTTTCTATCAACATAGATTCTCAACAAGTCTTCTAACTGACTTGTCTGCATCATAGGTTCATGTGCATTCACCAGCTGTCGTCAAGGTCATTTAAACCCTCCTTTTCCTTAGTTTAGTTCATTTTTCCTCATTCGGATTGCCATTCGGACCGCCATTCGGATTGTCGTTTGGATTCTTGCCTTTTCTGCACTATTTTTATGGTTTCTTAGAATCCAGTTTCTTTTGCCTATTAGATATCATTCTTCTTGTCTTTAATTTACAGTTTTAGGTATAATTTAAATATGGCTATATGTTTCATAGATTTTTTGATCGATTTTTCTTATTATTTCCTCTTTTTATCTCATTTCCCTTCACCTTCTTCTAACTTTCTTCCAAAAGTTAGTTTCTTGTGTTTTAGATTTGATCATTAGTTGTTGTTTCAAAATTTATTAGTTTTATTTCTAGATAATTCATTTCCAAGTCATAGATAATAATTTCCTTCTTTAAGTTGTTTTTAATTCGTTAATTATAAAGATTAGTTTCATGGATAGTAGATAGATCAACATGTTTAAGGTTAATTGTAGTTGGTCCCTTTGTAGTTTACATCTCTTTATCGAAGTTAGATTACATTTACTTCCATTTTGCTTTGCTATTACATTTGAAAGCCATTATGATACATTCACTTTAGTTCCTGTTACATGGGAATAAATGTTTTTCTTGAATTAGTCGTTGAAGTTATTTAGTTCATTTGCTTTGATTAGCATAGTTTCTATTTATGTAATCTAGTATTGAATTTAGTTATCTCGCAGATAACTATCTACAGTTGAGTCTAAAATTAGTAGTTCAGTTCTAGAATAATTTACATTTACAAGTTCTCCCTAATAATTATCATTGGTTATCAGTTCTTTTCATAGTTTTGTTGTGAATTAATCATTTCGTATTTTGTTCATAATTGTAAATTTAAATTCAATAGTTTCTTGTTGATTTATAAGTAGTTGATTCTTAGTATTTATTTTTAATCCTTTTCCATTATCTAAAACATAGAGTAGAGTAGTATAATCTATACTATTCTAATCTATTGGTTCAGTTATATTTAGTAATTATAAGTTTGACTCGGTTTTTCATTTTGAAAGATCTTTCGATCTTTTCTTTATTAAATATTTGAAGGTCTGACAAACCAGAAAAATTAGGTGCCATTCTACCTTAGCATATATTTTGCCTCAACTCTAAGATTACCAACCTAGGCCGATAATTAAATATTAGGTGTTCTTTTTGAGATAGCTCATATACCCAACATTTTGGCGCAGTTGTCGGGGAGTTGCAGATAAATAGGTAGAATTCAGTTATAGATAAGTTGAACTCCCTTTTAAAATTTAGTTCTTTTCTTTGAAACTTAGATTAGGCTGGTGGTGGGTGAGCATTAAGAGGAGAGGTAAGAACCTGTGCATATGTTATAACAGGCATCCCCAAAACCCAGTAGTAGTAGTTATGCAATCAGATTTTCTTTCAGTTATAATTTATTTTCATGAATAGGTCTAGAGATTCACAAGGTAGATTTATTAAAACTAGTTCTCTTACTACAATCCCTACTAAAATTCCTACTAACCTATATGGGGGACATGCCACCTCAACTACTAACTCAACATAAAGGTATCAGAAGACACCTAAAGGGGATAGTCCTACTTGGAAGGCTAAAGAAACCTTTTCTGGAAACATTTTAAGGGAAAATATAGGGACATCAGAATAGTCTGTTCATAAATAAATTCCACTAGAATAACCTCAAGCTCATATTGAGACTAAACTTAGATAAGATGAAACTCTGAAGGATAAAATTTTGAAACTTCTTAACCCTCCATTAGTCCAAAAACCCAAAGACACTACTCTTTCCATAGTAGGTGGTCCAAATTTGGTAGATTTTGTCAATCCTGCACAAGTAGATGCTCTTTTTGGGAGCTCTACAAACATCGTTATCTCACAGATTGACACAACAACAGTAGAACGTCCAATACTGGATTCCCACATAGCTGATCATTCTCCTCCTAAAAAGAAGGATACCCTTACTGAAAAAGAACGTTGGGATGTCCCATATTCACCAAGAAAGGAGCCACCTAGATTTTCTCTCTTTGGTAATAGAATCTTCATGGAGGATGAAAATGAAGATCGTGTCTGACAAGATGAAGAAGATGGATAAGTTAGAACTGAAGGTACCTTAGACACTGCACAAGATGTTACTATGAAAAACATCCCTCCCTCCTCATTACCAACTTTTTATGGGAAAAGTAGTGAGGATCTAGACACATTCTTATTTGAGTTTGAAATTTTGTGTGGGAGTTAGAATTACCTACAAGATGGACAAAAACTAAAAATTTTTCCTGCCACATTAAAAGATTCTTCTCTTCGATGGTTCATGGGATTAGGAGAATCTAGTATTAAATCTTGGGAAGACATGAAGAATGCATTTCTTTGGAAATATCAGGATTACTGTAGACCAAAGGACTCTCGCAATGATATTTTTAAAATTCAATAGCTTAAAGATGAGATCCTGGAAGACTATCTCGAAATATTTAACTACGTGTTACACAAATCTAAATATAGTGATCTTCGAGAAGTTGCAGTAAGAACACTCTTCCTTAAAGGAATCTTAGAAGAATTCGTGGATAACCTTAATCTCATGGCAGCAGGAGACATTTCTCATAAATATTTTGTAGAGATTTGTGAACTATGTAGGAAATACTCTAGGAGCAGAGGGAAAGGTGGAAGACACTTTCGAGAATCTAATGCTAGGAATTCCAAAGGGAACACATCTAATCCTGGTGGATTTATGAGGGTAGAATTGGGAAACCTATTGGAAAATTTCTAAACAAATATTTTAGGCGCCATTAGTTCTCAATTATATGGACTACAAGCTAAAAAGAGACAGGATGAAGAATGTGTAGCAATGAGTATTTTTTGTCCTAGGTGTAGAACTAAACACCCTCAATGAGAATGTCCATTAAATAATGTTTTAGTCTGTCACCTTTGTATAGAAGAACATCCAACCAATGATTTTCCATCGTTTCCTAGATTGCAAGCCATATACAAGAGTGGAAACTTTGGTGAACCTTCTAGGAGGCCTTGGCAACCTAGAGATCAACCATCATATCAAGAATCTTCACAAATTCCTCCCTATTACTATGCATGTCAACCTTCTCAACAATGGAACACTTCAAGTTGGCAGAATTGGCCACCGCATTACCCTCCTCAAAATGCTCAACAATATCAATGGCCACATGGATGGAGAGGACAAAATGTTCAGCAACGTTTTCCTGGATTTTTGCCTCCTTCATTACCCCCTATCCCTAATCAACCTCACCATTTCCAGAATATGAATCCTCCAAGACCCACCATATTACCTGCAAAATCGATACCAAATCCTAACAACAAACCAACCCAAGCTCTTAACAACATTGGGTTGTTACCTCTTCCATCATATGCCTTTTCGACCGCACCAATACATGAGATACAATTGCAGACTGGAAGAGTTTTGCAAGATAAACCCAATTCATCAATTGTTATTCAAGAAGAAAACAAAGAAGACATGCCTAGTGAAGTTTTGAATAATACTATTTTTGAAAATGTGGTTATTCCTAATCCTTCAGCACCCAACCATCAACATAAAGAAGTAATTTTAGGAGAAAAGTCACCCCCATATCCAGAGCGTCTAGTAATAGAGAAACCTGTAACTTATCCAGAGTACGATATCATTAACGAATTAAAAAATATTTGCATTAAGATCCCTTTGTTACAAGCCATTAAGGATATCCCAATCTATAGCAAGGTAATAAAGGAACTCTGTATTAAGAGACCAGGGAGAAAACAAAAGGACCCTCCAACGATTCATGTAATAGGAGAAATATCAGATTGTATAGAAAACCAACCTAGAATTCCAAAATATTCCAACCCTGGGAATCTTGTGGTCACTGTTATCATTAATAACACCACCATAGGAAATACACTTATTGATCTAGGAGCTGTTATCAATTTGATGACTACCACAGTTGTCGAAACTCTCAATCTAGGACAATTCCTCTTCCCTACCCCAACAATGCTAGAACTAGTAGATCGCACGATGGTGCAGCCTACTAGGATCATAGATGATATCACTGTATCAGTAGCCTCATGGGAATATCCTGTGGAATTCATGGTCATTAAATCAAAATACCCTTCCAAAGGTCACCCCATTATTTTGGGAAGGCCTTGGTTGGCTACTGCCAATGCATTTATAGGATGTAGGGATGGAGAGATGGTTATCTCTAATGGGTTTTCTACAAGAAAATTAGCTTTATACCCACCAGCTCAACCAATAGTTGAAAATCTCTTTTGGTTAGATTGTCCTTTCGGAGATGAGAATTTGGAAGAAATTTCCCTTCTTAGTGATTTCTCCTAGGCACTTCAAGAATAGAACACCGAGAATGTGCTGAACCAATTTATCTCTTCCACAACCTGTATAGATTTTCCCCAATATTTTTCCCAATTTGACCACATCTTTGGAGATGAATTCCAAGAAAATATGAGCCTCTCAACATTCACCAGTACACCCTGTGTCTTTGTAATCGAAGAACATCTAGGATCTTATACCATACCATGCGAAGTTAGTTCTGACAAATTTCTGCATATAAATACAGGTTTAGATGAGAACCAGCAAAAACAATTACTAAAAATTCTCAAGAGTCAAACTGGAGCATTTGCATGGGAATATACCGATATGAAAGGTATACACCCAGACACCTGTATCCATCACATTTACATAGATCCAACCATACCTCCTATTAGGCAGCCCCAGAGAAGAATGAACCCAACACTATAGGACATAGTAAAAGATAAACTACAAAAGCTCCTTAATGCTGGATTCATTTACCCAATTTCCAACAGTAAATGGGTCTCTCCTCTGGTGGTAGTTCCAAATAAAGTCACAGGAAAATGGCATATCTGTGTTGACTTTTGAGAACTAAACAAGTCCACTCTTAAAGACTACTTCCCTTTGCCCTTCATCGATCAGGTGTTAGACACCTTATCAGGGAAACAATATTTCTCATTCCTTGATGGGTATAGCGGATACAATCAAATACTAATAGCACCCGAGGATCAGGACAAGACAACTTTTACTTGTTCTTGGGGGACATATGCCTATCGAGTATTACCGTTTGGCTTGTGTAATGCACCTGCTACTTTCTAGCGTGCAGTTCTAGGAATCTTTGCTGATCTCATACATGATTGTGTAGAAGTTTATATGGATGATTTTACAGTTTATGGTAATACATTCCAAGAAGCCCTTGAGAACCTTGAAACAGTTCTTATTCGGTGCCAAGAAATGAACTTAGCTCTCAGTCATGAAAAATGCAAGATGTTACTGACTGAGGGCATAGTTTTGGGACATCATGTCTCTCTTCAAGGTATCAAGGTAGATCCGGCCAAGATAGAAATAATTGTTAATCTTCCTCCTCCAAGAAATCTCAAGGAAGTAAGAAATTTTCTTGGCCATGCCAGCTATTATAGACGTTTCATTGAAAATTTATGTAATGGCCCCTCCTATCATACCAGTATGATAGAGAGGACGTGAGACTAAATCCGGACATCTAGTCCCATACATAGTAAACAAACATTCAATTTAAAATGAAGATGGACATATGCAAATGCATAAACATTTGAAATCACAGCGGAAGTAAATTCATTAAAACATCCATAATACATTCAAGATATTCATCAAATAAATAATTGCAAGTTACACAGGAGAATACTTATCTTATAACAAAGTACTCCCAAGCAACTGGCTATGCAACTGCAACGTTCCACCCAACCATAGGCCAGTTGTGCTCTTCAATATCTCAACACACTGCCACCCCCCGAGCTGGGCATGATCTCTACAAGGAATCAGGGAACAACAGACTCACACATAGCCAAGCATACACCAAGATGAGTCAAGCCAATCTACAATTGGGTTTATCAGGCTTCTAGGAAATGGAAAGGAAGAATTGCTAAGCAAGTGAGCTCAACCACAGAGCTATGGATACCTCTACAAGATCTATTTAGCTTGGCACCCACAATGCCTACACACCCCTACTTAAGGAAGTATTCCCTTCACCAATTCATAGTCCCTCAGGCCATACCTTCCAATTCTAGAGTGTCCTAGGTGTGCATAGAAGAGTAGCTAGCCCTCTTGATCTTCTTGAGAGGTTACTCCCTTCACTAGGTTTATCAAGCCAATTCCATCCACTACCACTCCAAGTTTCTTGCTCACAGGTTCAACTCAAAACAGTGTAATACCCCAATTTTGACCCTTAGGAAATATTGGCTTTAATGTAAATATTGTATACACACGATGTATGTTTCCCTAGCGTGGAGATCAAGGCCAAGGCCCCGCTAGTTCATGCTCGGATTTTATTTTAAATTAGACACGCTTGATATTTTTTTACCCACGTCCTATTAAGCCATGGGATATTGTAAATTGATGTAAATATTTAATATTGAAATAAAATACCAAAACTGGCTATGGAGGCAACGAATGAGAAGGGGCCACGTGTATCCACTAGGGAGTGGTGAGGGGGCTATGGGACTAAACCCTAGGCTGCCATATGTCATTATGAGAACCCATTGACTTCCCTAGGTGACATTTATGACTATTGTAAGAAAGTGGTTGAGATTTCAGCCCATGGCTTCAATGGAGCATGGGCAGCCCTGAAATTCGTATGGGTAGGTATGGGCTTTGTTTTCTTGTACTAAGTCACTCAACCTCATGGGAGGTTGCTTCATTCTTATTCCCATTCCATTGTGGAGGGATCTAGCATCATTCTGCATCCAAAAAAATGAGTGCTAGCAGTGAGAGAACCAGAAATCGCGACCTTGAGAGAACCCATATTTTGAAAGACCAAAAACGCCCATATTTGGCATGGGATAGGGAAATCCAATGGGGGATCCATCAGCATGAACCTTGGGGCGAATTTGGGAGCATTAGCTACCCCAAAATCAATAGGAAAACCCAATTTTGCAGCTCAGAAGACCAGTGACAGATTTGAGTATTTGGTGAGCAGAATGGTGAGAAATCAAGTTGGGAATGACTATGCAGAGGTTGGGTGTGCTTGATAAACCCAGTGAAGGCTAGGATCTCAAGGATTAGCAGCTGGACCTTTCTATGCCCATCCTGAAGAGCACTGGAGGGAAGAGTTTCCTGAGGGACTGTGTAACAGAGAAGGGGATCTTCCTTGTGTTGGATGTGGTAGGTAATGTGGGTGCCTAACTGTTGAGCTCACTTGAGATGCCCCCCTCTATCTTCTTGGATGCTTGACCGAAACCATGGCTGTGAGTGAACCCAGCTAGTTCCTCCTTAGTGGATACACAGCCCAGCTCGGGGGTGATCTCTCAGCTGAAAGAATATAGGTTGGATAGAGATATATGGTTGGGAGGAACGTTGCCCTCACGTAGCCAGCCGTTTGGACCGTTACAGTTCAAGATAAGTATTCTTGTGGTTGAGTTATGTTAATTCTATTGTCTACCAATATTTTAATTAATGACTGCTATTTGTATGTCGAATGCATGATGAAACTGTATGCATATGTAATGTGTAATGTTTTAATTCCACTGTGTTTATATTGAGTTTAAATCTGCACACATAAGCTTTTAAATTTCATGCATTTATGAGTCAAAGTATTGGGGCTAAGTCTGCCCAAACCCCAGTGTGTGGTTAACGTTTCCTTCCCGGCATTTGATGATGGAAGGGGACGTCACAGTTTGGTATCAGAGCTGCTGGTTGCAGCATTGGGCCTCTATGGGCCAAGTCCAATTATAGTCATCTCTGACAGAAAGAAAGTTTCAAATTTTTCCTAAGTGTCTTTGAAAAAAAAAAAAAAAAATTCGTTTAAGTCTGTTTCGGGAAGAATTCCCGAATGTCTTCCACAACTGCGGAAGCATTCGGCGAATTGCTCCGAAACTGCGGAAGCATTCCGCGAGTTTTTCCGCAACGCGGAGGAGTTTAGGAAGTCGCCCCGAAATTTGCGGAAGGATTCCGCGAGTTGTCCCGCAACGCGGAAAAATTTTGCGAAATGCTCCGAAAAAGAATAAAATTTTCTAAGTGTTTGGCGTCGAAAGGAAAAATTTCAGAAGGAATTCTCTTCCGAAATTGCGGAAGGATTCCGCGAATCGTTCCGCAACGCAGAAGAGTTCGGTGAGTCGTTCTGAAATTGCGGAAGACTTCGGCGAATCGTTCCGCAACTGCGGAAGACCTCGGTGAATCATTCCACAATTTTGGAAGCATTCCGCAAAACCGCCTGAAACCGGGGAAGCATTCCGCGCAACAGCGGAAGCATTCCGCGAATGGCTCCGAAACGGCGGAAGCCTTCGCTGAATGGCTCTGCAACGGAAGCCTTCGCCGAATGGCTCCGCAATTGCGGGAGCATTCACCGAATGGCTCCGCAGTTGCGGGAGCATTTGCCGAATGGCTCCGCAATTGCGGGAGCCTTCGCCGAATTGCTCCGCAATTGCGGGAGCGATCGGTGAACCATCCCGAAAAAAAAAAAAAAAAAAAAAATGAAAACTCAATTTTTGGATAGAGGGAGCATCCAGGCTCAGAATGGGATGATTCCTGTGGGGCTCGGAGGCCATTGACGAAGGCCATGAAAGAACCAGTGAAGACCCCGAGCCCATTACACTCCGATTTGACAGAAAATGGATAGTAGTGACTTTTGAAGGACGGAGTCCCGAGGCTTGACAGAAGGTCGGTTTGAGCTGAAATTGATATGGGGCAGTCATGAAGCAGGCATGATGTTAAGTTCAGAATCTTGGAGCCAAACTTCAAAGGATGTGAGGTTGGGGTGAGCAAGAAGGCCAAAAAGCACTGTTCCGGGCCACTTTTTCGAGATTTTGAAAAGCTGGTGGGTAGTAAAAGTGACCCTAGATGTGAGAATAAAAAAAAATTACTGAACTAGACATTTCATATTCTCATTAAGACGGTCAGTTTCCGTTAGACGAAGATTTCCCAGAAATGCACCGTTTGGGAGATAGCCATTTTTGGCCCAAAATTTGGAATTTTGGAAAAATGCGAAAAGTGAGTAGTAACACCCAGAAATTCATAGAAGATGAATGGTGCATCAGAATTGAAATCCATGAATTGCTGAGTGTTCCTTGTTATATGGACTAACTTCACCCGATAGATAAGTTTTTGTGGTTCCTCATAGATTTTCTTCCACAGATGGCTGAAGTTAGCATTCGGGACCAAAATACAACTGTGTAGAATGTGCAGAATTATTGGTAAGAGTTGTCATTTTTGAAACAACGTTGTTTCCACACCCGATTTCGGAATGGAGCACGGGGACATGCATTGGAAAGCTTTTCTAGAAAGGAATAATGGAGTATGACCGGAATTTGAATTGGGTTATCATACATCATAGATAATCAGGGCAGAAAAGTGTCGGTGACTGTTTTGTCAAATTAATGACAATATGGGCAATTTTCAGAATTGCATGAATGGGCAAAAGAATTGAATAAGTAACAGCTATGTGAATTATTCCATGAGTTCTATTATGTTAAATATTGGTTGTGTATATTTCTATATGCATTATTATGATGTCTGACAAATATTTCATAATGCACAGTGTTTGCAGCTCATAAAATTTATAATTGTAGCAGAGGTAGCACACAGGAAAGATGGTGACCATAAATGATGATCAAGATCCTTATGAACATGAAGAAGACGTTCTAGGAGAAAATGTGCATGAATGTAATGCGGAGACCAAATCCAATGGGAGAAGGGAGCAAGTGACTCCTTAGAATTTGGTTGAAACCATGGTGAGCTTCAATGAAAGATTGATGAAGGCTCAAGAAGAACAACACCAACTCAATGCTGCTATTTTACAAAGCCTCACTGATATGCAGCATAAGATAAACCTTGGGTCCAACCCAAGCAATATGGGTGAAGAAGGAAGAGATGCAGGGAGTCATTCTAGAGGTCGTTCGAAGAGAACTCCAAGCACAAGGAAGAGTTTGGTGAGCAGAAAACATAAAATATCTTCATCAAGGTCTTCTTCCAGCAGGTCGTGTGACTCCAAATGTTCTAGGAGAAGTACAAGACATGCACCTAAGAGATTGGGTGGAATAAAGAAGTTCAAGGGCATTCCACAGGGAGAATTCAGGAATGCAAGACCTCCCACATTTGATGGGGAAGGAAAGACTGGCCAAGAGGCAGAAGCATGGCTTCTTGGAATGAAGAAATACTTCAGAATTCAAGACTACTCAGGAAATGAGAAAGCCATAATTGCCATTTACAACTTAAATGGCAGAGCTTCCATTTGGTGGGACAATCTCTTGCAAGTGAAAAGAATTAACGAAAGAAGGATCAGTTGGGAAATATTTAAGGGGTACTTCAAGGAGAAATACCTTTCTGCTAGGTATTATGACGGTAAGAGAAAAGAGTTTAATGAACTCAGATTGGGACTAAAATCTATGGAAGAGCATGTCCACAAATTCTTGGAATTACTGAGGTATGTTGACTATATCAAAGATGAGAGAGTAAAAATCCAATGCTTTCTTGGGGGTCTACCTCAGAGTTTCAGAGATCGTATTGAGTTTGTTAATCCACCAAGTTTGGATGAAGCCATTAGGATGGCAATGCACTGCTATGAGAAAAATAAAGGGAAAACAGAGGCTAACCCAGCATGGAAAGGAAAGCCAAGAGGGAAGTTTGATCAGAAGAAGGATGGCTTCAAGCCACCATTCAGAGGTCAGCCTAGAACCTCTCCATAGGGGCAACAAGCAAGGAGTGGATTCAAACCAGCGGTGGCAGTAGACAAAGCATCAAAGGGACCACTTCAGTGTTGGGGATGTGGAGAAAACCACATGTTGAAGGATTGTCCGCATCGAAAGAACAATTCTTGAAATTTGAACAACCTGAAGGGAGTAGCTACGGTGGAGGACATGGCAAGGGGAGCACCTCGGATTTATGTAGAGTTGGATAATCACCAAGCAGACCATCAATCATCAGTGGTGGAAGTCGAAGGTAAGATTGCTATGCAATCTATTTCTGTTTTGATTGATCCAGGATCTACTCATAGTTATGTTTCTCCAAACGTTGTTGAAGGTTGTTCTCTTAGAAAAATGAAGCATAATAAGTCTTGGCTAGTGCAACTAGCCACGGGAACCAAGAGAAAAGTAAGTGAGGTAGTGATGGAGTGTCCCATAGAATTGAATGGACTCCACACATATGTTGAATTGAATGTGTTACCATTAGGATCCTATGATGCATTAATTGGCATGGATTGGTTAGAAAAACATAGAGCCAAATTGGACTGTTATGAGAAAGCACTTGAGTGCATTGATGAAAAGGGGAGGCCAACATTGGTAAAAGGGATTCCCAAGCAAGTTCAATAAGGCATATTTCAGCCCTGCAGTTGAAAAAGTTTTATAAGAAGGGTTGTCAATTATATGTAGTCCATATGCCGTATTCATTAGAGGACAAAGGGCCAAGACTAGAAGACTTCAGGATATTGCAAGAGTTCCAAGATGTGTTTCTGGATGAAGTACCAGGGTTGCCACCGATGAGAGATATTGATTTTACCATCGATCTTGTTCCAGGGGCAGCGCCGAATTCCAAAGCTCCTTATAGAATGAGTACACCGGAGTTGGTGGAATTGAAGATACAGCTGCAAGAATTAATGGATAAAAGGTATATCAGGCCTAGTGTGTCCCCTTGGGGAGCACCGGTGTTATTTGTCAAGAAGAAAGATGGGACTTTAAGGCTATGTATTGATTATAGGCAGCTCAATAAAGTGACAATTAAGAACAAGTATCCATTACCAAGAATTGATGACTTGTTTGATCAAATGAAGGAAGCCAAATTATTTTCAAAGATTGACTTGAGGTCTGGCTACCATCAAGTGAGGATTAAGGAAGAAGACATTCACAAGAAGGCTTTCAGAACTAGATATGGTCATTATGAGTTCACTGTGGTTCCATTCGGCCTTACCAACGCACCTGCCACATTCATGTGTCTCATGAATAGTGTATTCAACAAATATTTGGACAAGTTTGTGATTGTGTTTTTAGATGACATTCTTGTCTATTCAAGAAATGAAGAAGAAGACAAGGAACATCTAAGAATGATGTTGCAAGTTCTTAGAGAACATCAGCTGTATGCCAACTTAAGCAAGTGTGAATTCTATCAAAAGAGGATTCAATATTTGGGTCACGTCATTTCAGAAGAAGGAATTGTAGTGGATCCGGAGAAGATTAATTCCATCATGGATTGGCCAACTCCAAGAAATGTTTCAGATGTTAGATATTTTATGGGCCTTGCTGGTTACTACATAAGGTTTATTGAAGGATTCTCCAGGATAGCTCATCCGATCACTTCATTGCAAAGGAAGAACATCAAATTTGTATGGTCTGAAAAATGTGAGAAAAGTTTTCAGAAATTAAAGGAGTTATTTACTAGCGCTCCTGTTTTGAAGATAACAGATCCAAGGAAGGATTTTGTAGTATGCACATATGCTTGCATTGAAGGACTGGGTGGGGTTCTCATGCAAGAAGGAATTGTGATTTGCTATGAATCCAGGAAATTAAAAGAGCATGAAAAGAATTATGCCACACATGATTTAGAATTAGCAGCCATAGTGCATGCTCTTAAGATGTGGAGGCATTACTTGATGGGAAGAAGATTCGAGCTTAGAATAGGCCACATGAGCCTGAATTATTTGTTTGAGCAGCCAAACTTGAATGCTAGGCAAGCTAGATGGATGGAATTTCTTTGTGAATTTGATTTTGAAATTAATATGTAAAAGGGAAGGAGAATAAGGTTGCAAATGCTCTTAGCAGAAAATTTCATGTTTCAGCAGCAAGTATGTGCAAATCAGATTTGAAGACAAGAGTTCTTGAAGCCCAAAACGGTGACGAAACTTGCCTTCAAATTAAAGAGAAGTTGCAGCACGGTAATGTGGATTAAAAGTGTGCAGGATATCAGTTGGGTGAAGATAGTATCCTCATCTACAAAGATAGGTTGTACATCCCAAATAATGCAGATTTGAAGAAACTGATGATGGATGAAATACACCAAATGTCATACTCTGGACACCCAGGATATCAGAAGACTATAACAGTGGCAAGAAAGCAATACTTTTGGAATGGCATGAAGAAGGACATAGCTGAGTACATTGCTAGGTGTCAGAAGTGCCAACAAGTCAAGCAAGAACACCAACATCCAGCAGGGTTATTGCAGCCCTTACCCATTCCGGAATGGAAGTGGGAAGTGATCTCCATGGATTTTATAACAGGTCTTCCCATGACAGTGAAGAAGCATGATTCAATCATGGTTGTGGTGGATAAGCTATCGAAGGTAGCTCACTTTACCCCAGTAAAGTCCACTCACAAGGCTAGTGACATTGCGAACATCTTCATGAGAGAGATATTCATATTGCATGGATTGCCTAAGGAAATAATTTCTGATCGTGATACAAAGTTCACCTCCAATTTCTGGAAGGGATTATTTCAGGAATTGAGAACTAAATTGAATTTCAGTACAGCTTACCATCCTCAAACAGACGACCAAACCGAGAGGGTGAACCAGGTTCTTGAAGACATGCTGAGAATGTATGTGATGGACAAACCATCCAAGTGGGAAGATTATTTACACTTGGTTGAATTTGCATACAATAATGGACACCATGCATCCTTAGGAATGAGTCCACTTGAAGCATTGTATGGCAGGGGATGCAAGACGCCAGTGAATTGGGACGGCCCAGTGAACAGGGTAGTGCTTGGACCAGAGATGATCAAGGAAATGGAACAGGAAATTGTTAAGATCAGGCAGAATTTAAAGGCAGCTCAGGACAGGCAAAAGAGTTATGCAGATTTGAAAAGAGTACATAAGGAATTTTAGATTGGGGATCATGTTTATTTGAGAGTGAAACCAAGGAAGAGTTCCCTTAAGTTGGGGAGTTGTGCCAAGTTGTCACCCAGATATTGTGGGCCATTTGAAGTCCTTGATAGGATAGGGCCAGTTGCATATAGAATTGCATTGCCTGCTAGCATAAGAGCTCATAATGTTTTCCATGTATCTTTGCTTAAGAAGTATGTACATGATCCTAATCATATGATTGATTGGAATGTGATACAGGTGGAACCCGAGGGAGAGTTCCAAGTAGAACCTATGCGCATCCTCGACAAGAAAGTCACATTGCTCCGGAATAGAGCCATTGGGCAGGTAAAGGTCCAATGGGAGCACCTTAGTCCCGATGAGGCTACATGGGAGCTAGAGGATGCCATGAGGGAGGCATTCCCATTTTTGTTCAGTTTTGAGAACACCGAGGACGGTGTTGTTCTAACGGGGAGGGGAATGTAATACCCCAATTTTGACCCTTAGGAAATATTGGCTCTAATGTAAATATTGTATACACACGATGTATGTTTCCCTAACGTGGAGCTCAAGGCCAAGGCCCCGCTAGTTCATGCTCGGATTTTATTTTAAATTAGACACGCTTGATATTTTGTTACCCACGTGCTATTAAGCCATGGGATATTGTAAATTGATGTAAATATTTAATATTGAAATAAAATACCAAAACTGGCTATGGAGGCAACGAATGAGAAGGGGCCACGTGTATCCACTAGGGAGTGGTGAGGGGGCTATGGGACTAAACCCTAGGCTGCCATATGTCATTATGAGAACCCATTGACTTCCCTAGCTGACATTTATGACTATTGTAAGAAAGTGGTTGAGATTTCATCCCATGGCTTCAATGGAGCATGGGAAACCCTGAAATTCGTATGGGTAGGTATGGGCTTTGTTTTCTTGTACAAGAAGTCACTCAACCTCATGGGAGGTTGCTTCATTCTCATCCCCATTCCATTGTGGAGGGATCTAGCATCATTCTGCATCCAAAAAAATGAGTGCTAGCAGTGAGAGAACCAGAAATCGTGACCTTGAGAGAACCCATATTTTGAAAGACCAAAAACGCCCAGATTTGGCATGGGATAGGGAAATCCAATGGGGGATCCATCAGCATGAAACTTGGGGCGAATTTGGGAGCATTAGCTACCCCGAAATCAATAGGAAAACCCAATTTTGCAGCTCAGAAGACCAGTGACATATTTGAGTATTTGGTGAGCAGAATGGTGAGAAATCAAGTTGGGAATGACTATGCAGAGGTTGGGTGTGCTTGATAAACCCAGTGAAGGCTAGGATCTCAAGGATTAGCAGCTGGACCTTTCTATGCCCATCCTGAAGAGCACTGGAGGGAAGAGTTTCCTGAGGGACTGTGTAACAGAGAAGGGGATCTTCCTTGTGTTGGATGTGGTAGGTAATGTGTGTGCCTAACTGTTGAGCTCACTTGAGATGCCCTCCTCTATCTTCTTGGATGCTTGACCGAAACCATGGTTGTGAGTGAACCCAGCTAATTCCTCCTTAGTGGATACACAACCCAGCTCAGGGGTGATCTCTCAGCTGAAAGAATATAGGTTGGATAGAGATATATGGTTGGGAGGAACGTTTCCCTCACGTAGCCAGCCGTTTGGACCATTACAGTTCAAGATAAGTATTCTTGTGGTTGAGTTATGCTAATTCTATTGTCTACCAATATTTTAATTAATGACTGCTATTTGTATGTCGAATGCATGATGAAACTGTATGCATATGTAATATGTAATGTTTTAATTCTACTGTGTTTATATTGAGTTTAAATCTGCACACATAAGCTTTTAAATTTCATGCATTTATGAGTCAAAGTATTGGGGCTAAGTCTGCCCAAACCTCGGTGTGTGGTTAACATTTCCTTCCCGCATTTGATGATGGAAGGGGACGTCACAAACAGGGAGGCACATAACAACAGAAGTCTAAGTGTTGGGCATGGAGAAAAAAAAAGTTTCTTCAGTGGGATGCCCAAAGATGGGGTTTTCATTAGCTTCAGAAAAATGTGGGAAAACCAAAAATGAAACTAGAAGATAGGGAACAACCCTGGGAAACCAAATCCGTTTTTAGAAAAACGTCCATGGACATTCTGGGGCAAAAACGACCTCCATAACAATCCCAAATCGTGGCCCTTCTCTCCCAGCTGCTATCCAATGCAAAAATGAGCTCCCAGGCATGGAAAATGCAGGCAAAATGGAAAACGTGATGGGAAAAGACCCAGTAGTTCAGACTACGTGAGATAGGAAAAGACTATATGTTCAGAATGGCTTTGGGCACCATTTCGTGGGTGTTTTCTTGCCCAAGGAGACAAAATACGATTTCCCACGTTGATGGCTTGCCCATACACGAAATTGGCTGCCATACCTCTTCATTCCCAAGGCATTAACTACCTCAACCAACTCTTGGAAGAATTAAATGATTGGGTGCATAACCCAAAATGGGTAGTTGGTGGTTTATGGGTTTTCTCATTGACACATGGATTAACATCATTGGCTCAAGGGTTTGAATAATTTCCCTCCCTATTCCTTGTAGAATCATGCCCCCATCTCTTTGTTGCATTGCATAGCTAGTTGTGGGTATTTTTCATTAAAATTCATATTTACATGATGTCTTATTTACATTGTGCCTATCTAGCACAAGAACCATAGGCATCTATTTCTTTAATTTCCGATACATAAAATGCTAAATCAATGGTGGGGCCTTGGCCTTGAGCTCCTCACCATGATCAAATTACAATACTTACATCATTTACGATTTAATACAAAGGGGGTCAAAATGGGGACATCACAATTTCACTAAAGTAGCCGCACCTATGTTCAAACTACTCATGAAAGACACAGAATTTAAATGGACTGAACCGTGTCAACAGGCTTTCAAAAATTTAAAAGCAAAGTTATTAGTAGCAACAATACTTAGGGGCCCTAGCTGGTCCCTTCCTTTTCATATATCTACTGATGCATCCGACATAGCTATAGGGGAAGTCTTGGGTCAAAAAGAGGAAAAATTATCTTATGCCATCTATTTTGCTAGTAAAAACTTGACTCCTGCAGAATAAAAATACACTGTCACTGAAAAGGAATTTCTCACAGTAGTCTATTCCATCAATAAGTTTTGTCATTATATCACAGGATATGAAATTTTCATACATACCGACCACTCTGCTATCAAATTTTTAATGAATAAACCCATCACCAATGGCAAAGTGATTCGGTGGCTTCTGTTGCAAGAATTTAACATTACCATTGTTGATCGTCCTAGTCGAGATAATGTAGTAGCTGATTTCCTCTCTTGAATTCAAATTGACAATAATGCCAACCTTGTCGATGATAGCTTCCCAGATGAAAATTTATTCGTTGTATCTGTTCGAACCCCATGGTTTGCACACATAGCCAATTATTTAGCGACTGGAAAGCTTCCAAACCATCTCTCCCCACCCGAGAAACGTAGGATCATAGTTCAAAGTTCCAATTATTCTTGGGTGGATAATGATCTCTTTCGTACTGGTCCCTATCTTATTATTAGATGATGTGTACGAGAGGATGAGATGGTAGAGATCCTACATGCATGTCATGGTGGACCTTGTGGTGGTCATTTTTCTAATAAAAGAACAGGATGCAAAGTATTGCACTCTGGGTATTATTGGCCAAGCATCTTCAAAGATACTGCCAAATATGTCAAAGGATGTGACAGTTGCCAAAGAATGGGTAGACCTACGCCATCTGATGAGATTCCCTTGCAATCCCAAGTTATGATTGAGCCATTTGAAACATGGGCTCTAGATTTTGTTGGACCAATTTCCCCTATGTCTCGCAAAAAGAAATACATTCTAGTCTGTACTGATTATGCCACCAAATGGGTAGAAGCCAAAGATTTATTTCGAGGCACAGAGAAATTTGTGGTAGAATTCATTTATGAAGAAATATTTACCCGATTTGGTGTACCTAAGGAAATTGTAACCGATCAAGGATCTCAGTTTACCTCCAAATTAATGAAAGATATTACTAACAAATATGGTATTAGACATTGTAAATCTTCACCATATCATCCTCAAGCAAATGGTCAGGTAGAAAGCACAAACAAAGTATTAGAAGCTATCATGACCAAGACTATCTAGTTACACCACAAAGACTGGGCAGATAGGCTCCCAGAAGCCTTATGGGCTTATAAAATAACTTGGAGAAACACTATTGGCCACACACCTTATGAACTCATTTATGGTAAACAAGTTCTTTTACCCATTGAATTTCAAGTCAAAACCTTTCGTATGGCTGCACAGTTAGGGATGAACTTAGAAGAAGCACAAAGGCAATGAATCCTGCAAATAAATGAATTAGATGAGATTAGTCAAGATGCCATTCAACGTACAATCTTGATACAAAACCAACGTAAAAAGTGGCATGATAGATACATTAAACAAAAAAAATTCAAAACTAGAGACTGGGCACTACTTTTTGATTCAAGATATAAGAACTTTAAAGGTAAATTAACCACTCGTTGGATGGGTCCATATGAAATTTGAAGCACAATACACACATAGAATGGTAAAACTATAACACTTTATTCATTCAAAGAGTACCAATATATAGTACTCTCAAATATGACACCTCAATGAGAGATATTCTCTAGATCCTAACACCTTGCATGGTGACTAGGCTAGGAAATATTCTCCAAATCATTTAGAGACTTATATAGGATAAATTACTATTATCCTAAATAATAATTACAATAATGGTGACATTTAAACTATGTGATTGCTAATGTAAGCCATAAAGCTAACATTCCCCCTCTCAATCACAAGTTTATGTATCTGTATCAACTAAGCAATAAACACTAATGCCAAAGTTAATATGATGGATCTTTCAGAAGCCTTCCTCTGTGCTTCAATGAAAAATCTGCTTGTAAAACCGTCAATCTAAATGGTTCATCTGAAATGAAATGAAATCCTGCAGTGAACAACTTCCATGTCTAAACAATCCATGTCTACTTGACAATTTCATCATTTGCCAAGTGATTTAGCTAGAAGAGGCTGGCATCTTCTACTAATTGGTGAAGATCACCATGCTACAATCAATGAAGTGCTCTCTGAAATGAGTCATCAACATTGCTATGCATCGATTAACATCTAAATGCATCATGTATTTGAGTCTACCATCCATAGACTGTTGTTTTCATTAGTCTTCCATCTACAGACTATTTTGAGCTTGCCATCTGCAAACTATAGTTCTTCATCTAAAATTTTTGGAGTTTGCCACCTGCAAACTATTGTTTCCTTTTGACATTTGGATTTTGCCATCTACAGACTATTGTTGTTTCCCATTTTGATATTTGGAGTCTTCCATCTACAAACTTTTGTTTTGTTGTTCAAACTTGAAGTCTGAAAACCATCATCAATATTCCCCCCCTTTTTAGCTGAAAAGTGAGAAGCTATGGGATTTCATGTGGTTTACCCTTAACCATTTCATCATTGTACCATATCTACTCCCCCTTTAAAAAGAAAGAGTATTTTGTAAATGTACCCCCGTTTAAGATGAAAGAGAGTACCATTTAGATTTCAACTCAAAGTGGACATGTGCAAACATCCACATGTTATCTCATCCCGTGAGGGCCATGCTCAAAAGCTAAGCCATAACGGGACCACTGGAGTTATATTCTATCATGTACAAAAAATACTATGTGCTACAAGATGAGTCTTTACTCGAGATTGTACTCGTTGATAAGACTGATATAATTTCTTGGTTGTTGATGTCCACTGCCAAGGATTGATCCATCCATAGTGAATCTTTAATCTTGCATGCTTGTTTCTCTTGGAACATTTTTTTGATGAATAATTCTTCTTGCCACAATGTTGACAAGGATGGAGATCAAAACAATTTGTCTCCAAATGACCAACTCGATGACAATGTTGGCATTCAGGAATTTCTTCCTTGTGATTTTCATTAACTTTTTGATTAGCTTCTTCATGGACTTTCTAATTGGATTTTTCACATGGAATCCTGCACTCACAAACTAAATTGGTTTGGAGTAGTTTGGTATACGAAAAGTCACATCTTTTTCATATCCAAGTCCTTTTCTTTGCCTGTTGTATCTAATTTCTTCCCAAGGTCTACTGATGGGCTTGGAAAGATCATTTAGAAGTTGTTGCTTTGACATCAATTGAGGTTTATTTTTAGCATGTTGTTGAATCTTTGAAATGTTTTCTTCATTGAACGCATGAAATGTAGGTTCATGAATACCTTCATCTTCATCTTCATTTTTCTCTGAAATTGACTCATTGAATTTATTCTTCACTGAATGATGATCACAATCATCATCTTCATCATCAAATAGAGGGTTGTGATGAAGAAGGAATTGTTTAGATTGCTTTGCTAACTCATCATTTTTTAGATTGCATATTTCATCATTGAGTAGTTGTGATTGTGCTTGAAGAAGTTGAACTTTTGCTTGCGACACTTTCAAACAAGTTACCACTGATTGAAGGGTTGATTTGTTCAGTATCATTGTATTGTATTCATAAGTGATTATTAGAGTATTCAGTAACTCTAACAATTCTTGACTTTGCTCCATTTTGAAATACACTTGAACTTCACACTTGCTTGAACTCGCTCGCATGATTACGCTTGCTTGAACTTGTTTGCTTGAATTGATTTGTTTTCACCCTCGCTTGTACTTGACACTTTCACACTTGCATATATGTCACATTCTCTTGAGATTTTATAACAATTTTAGGGTGTCGGGTTCAACCGAAAATGCACCCAAAATATGATGTTTACAATGATTTGACTCAATGAAGAGTTTTCTTGCAACAATCTTTAAAGATTTGAAGAGTGTCGGTTTCAATCGAAAATGCACTCAATTACAAATTCAATTTGACTTGATTTCAAAATGACAAGTAAACTTACAAAAAGACTATTTGTAAGTCACATTTGATTGTGATTTTAAAGTTGAACTTGAAATTCAAATTTGTATTTGGTGTTTATGTTTTGACTCCTTGAAAGAATTCCTCCTTTGATCATGAGCTTGAATCATCCACTAATTGCATTAATCTTTTGCTTTGATTCCCTTTAATTTGTTGATGAAAGTTGATATTGTTAACACCCAAAAAGTGCTCACTAGCTCATTTCCTTATTCACATGACCCATTTGTCCACTTTTCCACCATTTGAGCCTCTAAAGCCACCAAAAGGTCACCAAAAGACCTTAATACACCCCTTTTTCCACTCAAAATGAATATTTTTCCTCAAAAAGCATAAAAAACCCTAAAAAAGGGTCCAAAATTCCCAAAAATATTAAAAAGGGAATACAAATATAAAAAATATTCAAAAAAGGAAAAAGGAGGGAAAATGTACCTAAACCATGTTGGTCAATACCATTGGTTTCCTCAAAAACCATAATGGTATTCCCCTCCACCAAAAACTATAAAAAGGTGGTAGGGGCTCCTCACTTTCCATCCATCCATCATCCTATCCTCATGCTGCCAAAATCTCCCATGAGCTTTTGGCCATTGTAGATACCTTGGAGAAGGGACCTTTGGAGTTTGGAGCTGCTCACCCTTGGAGCTACTCAACAATCTTCACCATTTGGAGGTATCACCATTGCAAGCACTTGCTTGCCCCTATTCTTAATACAAAGTTATTCTTTATTCTATTTCTTGTTCTTGTTTTCTATAATATTTCCATTGTTTGTTTATTTATTTCACATAGATCCATGTTTAATATAGTTTAGATTAGTTTGTTATTTATTTCTATTGAAACTGCTGCTACTAGTTAGCAGGTGCCCATTGCACTAAGCTTGGTTGCAAAACCAAGCCAACAGTTTTTGGCGATTCCGCTGGCTTAGAACTCTTAGATCTAAAATTTTGCTTTAGATATTAGTTTTTGTTAGTATTAGTCAGTTTAATTCATAGATCTGCCACCCTAGACAGAAGATCTATTGTTGTTCTAGATCTTGGCCCATTCTATTGCCATTAACAACCCGAAATTTTCAATTTTCGGGTTTGTTTTTCGGTGTCTGTGTACGGCTTTAGCCTCACGGCTTTTTTCCCAACAGTCGCGCGGCTCATCGCGACTTCGCGACTCTTTTCCGCGTGGCTCCCCATGGCTTCGCGGCCAATTTGCGCGCTGCACATCGCGGCTTCGCGGCCATTTTCCGCGCTGCACATCGCAACTGTGTGACGGAAACCTGCGCGGTCCATCGCGGCTGTTCTGCCAAAACCCGCGATGCAAGTTTTTTCAATTCAGCCAATCCGTTAAAAAATTAATTTTTTGCTGTATTTTCTGCCCATTTAGCACATTTTACAGTATTAAAATTCCTGCATTTTTTACAGCCATAGAAATATTTTACTATTTAGAATGCTCCTTTAAAAAATCTTTTTAAAAAAATTTCAGAAATTGAAAGAAGGATTTATTTGCATTTGATCTAGATAAAAGTTTTATTGTTTACTTCCTTGATATTTTGCCCATAGCAAATTTTAAAAGAAATCCATTTATTTCTTGAAGAATTCATATTATTTGCTTTCTTATTTCAAAGATCCTTTGTTTTTTGAATAGTTTTTGCAAAGCATTTAATTTCAGTTTAAAATACCACACGTGCACCCACTCAAACACATAATTTAAACTGAGCCTTAAAATTTACCCTAACTTCAACCAACTTTTAACCCCACTTGGGGAGCACTTAAAAGAACTTTGTAGCTAGGTAGAATTGAGGGGATAGGTGTTCCAATAACACCCCTCAGTTATTACATTTGAGACATAGCTGTTGTCCATTAGGGAACCAAAATCTCCTAGTATTTTTTGGCATGGTCACAACCAGTTTATCAGAGGGACTCTCCCCTAGGAGGGTTGAAGTCGCGAGGATGGTTCCGGAATCCTGAGTGGAATACCGAAATCCATTTAGTAACCGAAGGCTACCATTCGCAGTTCTCGGGATATCCCTGTATGGGGGTATTGCGGTAAAAGGACCAAACGGCAGATTTACCTTTTCTGAACGTGTCATGAACAGAGTATCCTAGTTGCCATTCTTTAGGATTGATTACCCGGTGTCCCTCCCGGTAGGGGGATATCTAGCCGTTGATTCAACACTCAATATTGTCTGACTTGGATTTCATCACCTTGTAGAGAATATCGTTTGTTGACTCACAATACTTCTAGTTAGGTGTTTGCATGATACAATCCACCTTTGGTCTAGTAGCACCTCTTTTTTCTAGAAGCTGTTTCACTGTTGGTACTCTGACCATTTTTTGTTGCATCCCTCCACTTATTATAGCACAACTGCTATAATAAGTGCCTTTTTGAGGTTGATTTTTTTGGCCTGAGAGCCTTTATTTTCACTCCCCTTTTTGCACCCTTGGTTGCATTAGGGTTTCGAGTTTTTTATACATTACTATCTTACACTGAATATTTTTACACAAAAAACATTTTTCTGACCATTGAGAATTTTAGATGATCTCATCGTCTTCAGGGAGAACCCCCAGAGTTCAGTCTACTTTGCTCTCCACGTCACCGACGTCGAGCCTTATCCCTTGACTCGACACATCATCGACCAAACATACAGTCATCCGATTCTGACACGCCTCACTTCACATCTGATTTTGAGGCAGAATCCGAAAACCCTACTGCGTTATTCCTAACCAACCTTATGGCTAGAACACAATTCGACCCACTTTTTACCAGTACCATAGGAGATACATCCACAAACCCTTCTACTGCGGTGCCATCCATGGCAACAACCACCCCCCTAGGTATGCCTAATATGGGGGACACTCCACCTTTAGGAATTCCCAACACAGGACTACCTCCTATTATGGGTATGCCAAACATAGGGGTCACACCCCCTCTCATTACCACAACCCAGATCCCAGGAATCCCTACTACTATTCCTAACCCTGGTGTAACCCATGTTGCACTTGGAAACGCTGGCCCATACCAAACCACAGCAGTTGGAGGACACATACCTTCAATACGTAGCATACCCTTAGGGGCTACTGGACCACTACATCATGCCACCATGAATAGTCACGTCCCAGTCATTACGCCACATCCATCTGCTAGTTTACCTTACATGGCGAGTATGAACTTACCAGACTTAGCCAGGCTAACCAACGATCCTATCAGACATGACCCTGCGTGGCCTCACATGCCCACCAAACTCCCCTCCGACATCCTTAAGTTTGAGGGAAAGGCAGGTGAGGACCCCCAGAACCATATTATGTCCTTCCATCTATGGTGTTCCTCCAACTCCATAGTGGACGACTCTGTCCGCCTCCTTCTGTTACAGCGCACCTTCACTGGCTCTGCAACTAAGTAGTATATCGAGCAGCCCCATGGGACCCATGCCACCTTTACCTCCCTTGCCTTGACCTTCCTGCAGTTCTTTCAGTTACCTATCCGCTATGATGTGGGAGTCGAGATCCTACTGTCTTGCAGACAGAACACGGCCACCCACATCACTAACCACATCCATGAGTGGCGTCGACGTCGAAGCCTCATCAAAATCAAGTTAGATGACCGTATCTTGTTAGATTGGTTTCTAAAATCCCTCCTCCCTCTCATTGCCAAGGATGTGGCGTCCGAACGACCCCAGTCTGAAGAAGAGGCCATCCTCAAATCCCAACAATTTGACCTCATTTACGCCCAGTCGGGCTATCTCTACACAATCATACCAGACGCCCCACGAGGCGATTCTTCACGCGGTGACGCACCGGGGGCATCACATGCTGCCGATGGTATTATTGGCCAGGTCACACCACAAATTAAACCTTTTAGCATGGTGAGCACCATAAATTCCCCAGACCAATCTAGGGCTACATCTAATTCTAGAGCGACAACTTCGTACGCTCCAACGAATCAGACTCACCACACCCATGGACCCTCTTATCCACAACATTTCTATGGGAAAGCGCCATCGGCATATGTACCACCCACATACTATAGCCAACCGGCTACCCAGAACCCAATTCAGTTCCTGCCACAACTAGTGTATTACCCACAGCAAGCTACAACAGCTAACCCAACACCTCCAATAGCTCAGGGTTACCAACAACCCCAACAGGTAACTGGACCACCTCCAGCCCCACCAGCTTATTATCCACCGCAACCTGCTCCCGCACCTGCAACGAACCAAAATCCTCCCACTGCTCAAGGGCAAGTGTACACACAACACAATCAGCCCCAACATCAAAACAACCAACGCAACCAGGGTGGACAACAAAACCGTGGAAGAGGACGTAATCGCGGCAACAACCAACAACAACATCAAGGTCCTCCACCTCCCAATCCTCCGCATAATAACAACGATGCTCCTCCCAACCAGAATCTGGATCGTCATCCCAAGCAGCCTACAAACAATAACCTTAGAACAAACCACCCTTGTTCTATATGCGGGGTCTATGGCCATTACACACATGCTTGCCCACATTTGGAGCGAGCTCGGCAACTCTGGACTGACGATGCTCATCGTCAAGGGCAAGCGGCTCCTCAGGCGCCACCCAACCCTCCACCACCTCAACATCAACCTTTGGTGCTGCAAAACCCCTTTCCAACCCAAGGCATAGTGAACACTCAGCCATTAGCTCCCCCTCAGGGCAATGCGCCACCACAACAAATCACTTATACCACTCCTGATCAACCCATGTTCGATTCAGATACCCACCACTTGCTAATGATGTCATCTGCAGATGCCAACCTCCAAACCCACCGAAACCAATATGGCTCCACCCCTGAAGCCCCTCTCGGCGAAAAGAACACTAACGTTCATCCCACATATCAGACGTTATGTATACCTCCGGCTCCACTCGATGGCGCTTCTAAAGCACCTCGCTTCCCACTTCGTCACATCAACAATAATTCCAATGCTCATGCTGCGTCGAATTACAACATTGTAGATGACTTAGCCCAGTCTCCCGCAGCCATGTCTGCTTTAGAAGTCTTAAAAAATTGTCCTTCACAGCGCAAGACTTTGCTCTCTGCCATTGGCGCTATTGACCCCAATGATTCACAACTGATGGCATTTGATTCAGACCAGTCCGAACCACACCTACCTTCCACTTTAGCATTCCAAGTTTCTGTTTCCGTTCGGAATCTTGTTATCCATCGGTGCATTATCGATGAAGGTGCCTCTACATGCGTTATGTCCACATTCGTTTGGCAGAAGTTGGGATCTCCTACTCTCCAGCAGTCCACCACCGCATTACGAGCCTACGACGGCCGTTCGGCTCAACCCCAAGGTCTCCTCGCTAATGTCCCCGTCCAGCTGGTTGGTAAAACCATGCTCATTGACATAGAGGTCATCAATGCCCAACTTGACTATAACCTCTTACTTGGTCACAGCTACATGTATGCCATGCGGGTTGTTGCCTCATCCATTTTTCGTACCATGATGTTCCCTCATGACGGACGCGTGGTCAAGGTCGACCAACTCACCTATTACGATCCTAAGGCCCCCGCTGCACCTGAAAATGTTCTCCCTATGGTTGAACAACCTATTTATGGTGCAACTACCTCGTTTGTTTCCTCCGTGGGACCCGTACTTTACTCTGATGCGTCGATGACTTCTACATTCCAATCTATTCCACCACTGTCACCGGAGACCCACATCGCTGACCTCTGTACTCTTTCACACAATACACAAACACCCAACAATCAACCATCCTTGTTACCTAAACCACCATTGGTCCCTAGTCACATTGGTGGTACACCCATCCACACAATCCCCTTTCTATTTCCTCCCTCAGGCGTAGTAAGCGCTCCGGTTATGGATACCCTTAGTCTCCCCGGGTTAACATTGGGATTACCCGTGTGGTATATTTCCCCTCCCGTTCCCCCGCTGACACCAAATGTCATCCTGCAACTGGTGCAACCCATTGTCACTTCTACTCAACCACCTCCCGGTATCACTACTCCTTCGTCATCTACGAATCCCCCTCCTCTCATCAGGCCCACTGGGAGTAGAGGCCCACAACCATACACTGCGGTACCCCCACCCAAAGCAGCTAAACCTCCCCCCGTATTCCGTGCTCCTCCTAAATGCTCGTTGTGTGATGAGTTAGGCCATTCAACTCATCAATGTCCACAGTTACCTGCATTACAGGAACACATGCAAATGCTTGACGACAACCCCAATATCCCGGTTGTCAAAATCGACTCAAACCCCAAGCCTCGTGACAAATCACTGCATACCAACCACCCTTGTGCGATATGCGGTATTTATGACCATTACTCACATCACTATCCTGATATCCTAGATTATAGAGCAACATTGTACGAGTTGAATAACGTCGATTTAGAAATATCTCCTCCCCTCATCGAGGAAATCTACCCTCTCGTATCACTCTCATCCGGAGAGATTAACACCATTTATATGATCTCTTCGATTACTACTACCTCGTCAACTGATTTGACCACTCAAAGTTTCCGCAATGATGAGGAGATTCTAGAGGCTCTTACTGCCCCCGATTACCCCTGGGAAGATGTGCACCATCGTTCATACTTCCTCCTAGAAGATACCTTATCCACCACCGCTACCCAATTCACGGTTGAGTCCAAATATTTCCTTCCTACTAAAGTCGACTGGTTTAAGGATCCTATTCCTGCTCCTGATGCCTTTAAGGAAATTAAGATGGCCAAAATCTCTCCCGTCATCCACATCGATATCTCTGACCCGCCTGGTGCCCTTGAAATCATTACATTAGGAGCCTCTTGCTGTGAGCATGAGATTGGAGAATACAAAAAACTGTTCCAAGAATTTCATGATGTCTTTGCTTGGTCCTATACCGAAATGCATGGTCTTGACCTCGCCATTATAGAGCACCACATTGACACATGGCCTGATGTACCCCCCGTTCGTCAGCAACAGCGACCCATTCATCCCCCACCATCTTCTTCCTCAGAAGAAATTAACACCATTTACATGATTTCCACTAGATACCCCTCTATCCAGTCGGCCCCTGCCATTTATCCCTTTCACACACATGTTCCACTCTGCTACGTCGGTTTTGCTGATGGTGCAAACCGTTGGTCCCCCAATCTGGCCTCCGCAGCTTGGGTAATATATTCCCCTTCACATGATTTGATCCACATCGACGGAGTGTGTTTAGGTGCTGCCACCAACAACCAAGCTAAATATGATGCCGTGACCGGTCTCCTGGCCGCAACTCTCCAAATGAGCATAAATCACCTTAACATTTTCTTGGACTCACAACTCCTTGTTTCCCAGCTCAACAATGATTACCAGGTACGCAATCCCTGTCTTTTCAGAAAATTTTTGCGCACTAAAAAAATGATTCGACAGTTTGAATCCATTTCATTCACACATGTTCCAAGAAACCTCAATAGTGTAGCAGACCATATGGCCAACAACGTACTTGAATGGCACACCAATCAAATCATTTCATAACGAAAATGTGCATCCATGTGCATAACATGTGCCTCCACAGGCATACAGAAAATCAAACATGCCTCCACGGGCGAACAAAAAGACAACAAATGCATCCATGTGCATACACGACTATATATCAACATCATATATATATATATATACATCATAGTATAGTCAAAACATGAAATAGGTGCCCTCAGCACCTAATATACAAAAATCCATCACCCGTACAAAAAAGAGCTTCCCCATATGCTCATCAGCATTTGGGGGAAATACATATGATCTAATCATCACGGTCCCTGGGATCCTCTGGTGCCTCCTCCGTCGGCCCTGTCGGATCAAGCCGAGCCTGAACTCTCCACTCTGTCGGCCCCGCTGGATCATCTCGTAGATGAATCCTCCTCTCCGTCGGCCCTGCCGGATCATCCCGACCACCATCCCTGTACTCGGCTGCCAGTAACGCTGCCCTCAGCAGGATCGAGTGCCACTCACGTGGCGCATCGAAACATCGCTCGACGATGTCCTGATCTAAGTCTCTCCACCCATCCTCTGGGAATCCTGCTAGAATCATATCCAGTGTCTCTCGGACATCAGTGATAGAATCATCTCGAGGGCCAGCTCCTTGACGACGAGCCCCAAATCCTCGACCATGTGGAGGCGGTACAGCTGCTGGAGGTGGAGCAACCACCATCACCCGTCCCCTGCGAGCCACATAGTCAGTCGATGGAACAGGACCAACATCTGCACAATGCAAATAAACCATCATATACATATCTAACTATAATCATAACCAATAAATCTAGAAACACATGATATGGTAGAGAACAAAACATACCATCTAAACCCCAGGCCTGTCCCTGGGCTCGAGGCATCTCCGGATCTCCTCGGTAATCCATACCAGCATATGGATAGTCCTCAATCAGTAGAGGGATCTGCTCCCACTGCTCGTACATCTCCTGCGAGAAGAACCTGCGGATACCACCACCACCGCGAGGCATCATCTGCCCCCACCGCACCATCCACGGCTCGCTCACCAAACCATCACAAATGGGCACCCGTGGTCGCAAAGTCGGTACCCGCTCAAAGAAAAAAGAACACAGAAAGGAGGCATAGCAGAACTCTCCCCCCTCCCGATTGACCTTGTCTAGATCTCTCTGGACACCAGCTAAAAACATCTGACCCCATGCATAATAAGTCCCCCTCAGCACAGAATCCACCATCATCGTTTGTCCCCCTGAAAAACGATGTGGCACCGCGGCACCCAACACTCGCAGAACACAAGCCCCGACAGCGTGCATGTCCCACTCTCGCAGTGATCTTAGACTCAGCGCGTTGTTCTGCACAATCGCCCCAGCGACACAGAAAGTCTCCAGGAGATCGTCCATGTCAACACCTGCCGGGATCCTCGGCAGAAGATCCCCCACCTCCCCTAAGTGAGGTAACCCAGTAAGAAATAAACATCTGTGAGGGTGATCTCCAACCTCTCACCCCCAACAACAAAGGCACCCTCTGCAGGTACCCACCAACTCACCAACTTGTTCAGTAGGGGTCCTACTGAACACATTGGTGGAATCTGAGCGAACTTTAGCAGTCCACCCACTGCCAAAGCCTGCCAAACCCCCTGATCTGTACGAATCCGGACCATCAAATCTTCCTCCATCTCTCGCTCTCTCCATGACGTCAATGGTCTCCTCAGCATCCTGCCAAAAAACAAAGAAACTTTTAGCACCATAGAATTTTTTTTCAAAAATACCATCGCGGCTTTTCCATCAAAATCCGCGATGATCATCGCGGCTTCTATACAAGAACCCGCGATGAACATCGTGGGTATTGCCCAGACAGTCGCGATGAACATCGCAACTGTCTCCCCCATACTCGCGATGAACATCGCGAGTTTCAAACTGACAGTCGCGATGAACATCGCGACTGTCAGCCTCAAACCCGCAATGTCCATCGCAGTAAAGGAGCCGAAACCCGCGATATTCCACGTTGGAAGGCCAACATGGAATTTTGCGGCCTTCAAGGGCTCGCCTCTAACAAAAAAGGACATAATTGAAAAGGCTAAGGTGAATAGAGTTACCTGAAACTCGCGGAATCGAAAACCAACAGTGAAATCTCCCGGAAATCAAGAAAGAGCTCTGATTGCTCTGCCAAACTCACATGTAACAATGACACGTCATATGGGCCCCATGCCCTATTTATAGAGATTCCACCATTTTTCAAACAACCATTCCGGTGTCATACGACGTCCGTTTCTCAAACCGTTGGTACTGTTGGAATCAGAACAGCGAGAACTTCATGACAGTTCTTTCCTTTTCTTGTTTTCACCAGGTCCATTTTTTTACCATTTTTTTGCCCCCTCGTCGCCTTGGTTTACGTGCCACATTGGCCATCGTCCGTTTTTGACAAGTCTTATATAGCCGGATTCAGTTTTCCGCGCTCGTGATGATGCTTGAGATCATTTCTCGCTCTCACGCCCAAATTTTTTGGGCATTTTTTCCCATGCCCCCTCGTCGCCTCGACTTGCGTGCCACATCGGTCGTCGTCCATTTTTGACAAGTCTTATATAGCCGGATTCAGTTTTCCATGCTCGTGATGATGCTTGAGATCATTTCTCACTCTCATGCCCAGATTTTACGGGCATTTTTCCATGCCCCCCCTCGTCGCCTCGGTTTGCATGCCACATTGACCGTCGTCCGTTTTTGACATGCCTCATATCGCCAGATTCAGTTTTCCGCGCTCGTGACGACGCTTGAGATCATTTCTCGCTATCACGCCCAGATTTTTGGGGAATTTTTCCCATGACCCCTCGTCGCCTCGGTTTGCGTGCCACATTGGTCGTTGCCCCTTTTTGACACTATTTATGTCACCGGATTCAGTTTTCCGCACTCACGATGATGCTCGAGACCTTTTCTTGCTCTCATCAATCCCTTTTTGTTCGGTATAATTTTATCCCTTTTTTGGGCTGAGCAACCCCTTTTACGAAAAAGGCACTTAGGGAGTTTCTGTTTAGCTCTTTTCTAACTCCTAAAACAATGAAAAGATCGCTGAGCAACCTTGCTTCCTTTCATGCTCGCTAAACGTATCTGAAAGGGTGTCTACCTGGTATAAGTTTACCCCTTTTCCGGACCTTGTAGACTAATTACGAAAAATGAATACTCTAGTCACATCAGCTAGAAGAGTTCTCCATTTGCATCATTTTATGCTTTTTCGGGCCTTGGAGACTAACTTATGAAAAAGAACACCAATGGAGTCCACTTACCGCTTTCAGAATCTCTAAACATGAAAGCGACCATGATTAATCACCATCCTGGGCTCGTAAAACCAACAGGACAATAATCATAACCATTGCAGAGTCTTCTTATCGTTTTCAGACTCCTTAAAAATGAAAGCACCAATGAGCACGAACAGTCTTGGGCTCACAAAATCCACAGGACAGTACCATTTCAGAGCACACTTTTATCCTTTCTTGGAGCTCATTAAAACTATGAAGAAGGACCCAATGGTGCTTCTCGGTGCCACAACAGATCACGTCTACTCATATGGCAGCTTCCCCATTTTGGTCGCCTTTGTTCAGAGTATTCTGCAGTATGTCAGCCTGAGAATCCCTCGACATCACCCATCAGCTTGACCCCCCCAGAGTCAATACATACCCTTCAGTCCTTAAAATCAATGATACCCACACCTACAAGTCAGTTCCCTACGCTGCCAGGTCAACCATGTCATCATGCTCTGAACAAAGGAAGGTTGAGTCTACCCACTCTATGACCCCAGTTACTTCCCATCCCCACAAGTATGTCAATCCTACCATAAGTACTACCACACTTTAGTTCTACACCTCGCACCCCTATCAAGGAAACATCATTGCCTTGTTAGTTGCTGGTCTCCCTCTCTCGACGAGAACCAAATTTATTCTAGAGGATATACCTAGAGGTCCCTGTGTCTTGGACTCATCACCATTTACGATGAGTGCCTACGAATCATTTCGAGAAGAGTCCTCAGTGCCTCTCCAAATGGTTGTTTCTCACATGCTCGACTTCAACACCTTAATCACATTGTTGAGACTCGCACAGGGTATTGGTCCGTTTAGTTATTTGTTCAAGACCCCGGATACCTCCTGACTCTTCCACATTTGAGAGTCTACTTATGGAAACAACCAGTTACATTTTTTCTATAGATATCTAGGTTGCGTATGGCGACAGTATTCAGATGTACCCCAGTTTTTATACTCCCTAGAGTATACAGTTACATGTACATGCACTTCTCAGAGATGACTCTCAGTCATTGAGTCCCTACAGATGTTGGACACCTTCAGTTTCAGCAGTTCACCAACCCTTCTGAGACCTTTGTCAGAACAGTTGTTGCTTTATTCCAGTGTATCAGTTATTGAGATCAATCATGTTATGATCATGAGTACATCCCAAAATGATGTCCCCTCTGGACAATTATGATGTACCATCAGATTTTTTATATTTTTCAGGTCCCCCTTCTTGGGACTAATTGTTATGTATATGTCTTGATACGAGCATGGGTATGCCCGCCTCGTCCATTATCAGAGATTATTCCTCATTCATATTGAGGCCATGTAATGTTTTTTGTTTTTTGCAGCTTCCAAGGGCCGTGGATCCAATCTCCAATCGGTCTCTTCTCCTCCCCAAACCCCAGAAAAAATACAAAAGAACTATGATGTCTATCGGCCATACGATGAGCTCCTGCCCTCACACATCAGGGGGCAATCTGTTAACACCCAAAAAGTGCTCACTAGCTCATTTCCTTATTCACATGACCCATTTGTCCACTTTTCCATCATTTGAGCCTCTAAAGCCACCAAAAGGTCACCAAAAGACCTTAATACACCCCTTTTTCCACTCAAAATGAATATTTTTCGTCAAAAAGCATAAAAAACCCTCAAAAAGGGTCCAAAATTCCCAAAAATATTAAAAAGGGAATAAAAATATAAAAAATATTCAAAAAAGGAAAAAGGAGGGAAAAGGTACCTAAACCATGTTGGTCAATACCATTGGTTTCCTCAAAAACCATAATGGTATTCCCCACCACCAAAAACTATAAAAAGGTGGTAGGGGCTCCTCACTTTCCATCCATCCATCATCTTATCCTCATGCTGCCAAAATCTCCCATGATATTTTGGCCGTTGTAGCTACCTTGGAGAAGGGACCTTTGGAGTTTGGAGTTGCTCACCCTTGGAGCTACTCAACAATCTTCACCATTTGGAGGTAACACCATTGCAAGCACTTGCTTGCCCCTATTCTTAATACAAAGTTATTCTTTATTCTATTTCTTGTTCTTGTTTTCTATAATATTTCCATTGTTTGTTTATTTACTTCACATAGATCCATGTTTAATATAGTTTAGATTAGTTTGTTATTTATTTCTATTGAAACTGCTGCTACTAGTTAGCAGGTGCCCATTGCACTAAGCTTGGTTGCAAAACCAAGCCAACAGATATGACTAAGAATTTGAATGATTGAGTGTTGATTGATTGCTTTCTTCCTTTACCCATTTGTCATGCTCACTTGATTTTGATTCAACTTGATTTCAACAAAGAAAAGTAAACTTACAAAAAGGACTATTTGCAAGGATACAAAGAATGTTGATTCCAAATATGAATCGATCTTCCACTTTGAATTCATTGCCAATGCGTTGACTCCTTGAATATTTGATTGTGCATTGCAGGTGCTTAATCACATATGATTGAATGATAAAAATTTGATGTTTATGTTTGCAAGCATGTAACAAGTACTTTGATTGCCTTGAATTACATATCAAATGTAATGAAGGTTAAGTGTCAAAACTAGACACAAAAGAGAAGAGAAATCATGAGGAACAATAAGTAGCCAAAAGTACATGCGCCATCACTATGTGTACCTTTGATCCCCTTATTCAAATTTCACGCGGATCAACAACACATCCAACACCAAAAAATTGATCTTTTATTAAAAGTTTGATACATTTACTCTCAGTACTAGAGAGTTTCTACTTTGATTTCACACATGATTTAAAAAATCTTCAATCTCCTTTTACACTTTCACTTTGAAAGCCCTTCGATAAAGTGTTCAACCATACACTTTTAACCTTTTTACAAATATTAGAATGTACCCGTTGAACAAATCCCGATCACTCTCTTTTGACATAAAGAAATTTTTCACGTCAAAATTTTGAATCATACAATCCAAATCTATAGAACATACTTTTAAAACTGTTTTCTAATTTGACTTCATCAAATTTTCAAGTGAATAATTTTCAATAGCATGCATAAAAGATATACCACCAAATCAAACGAAGGAATAAACAACTATGTTGCTTGAAGCATTTCAGGAAGCAACTTCCAATATTTTGCATTGAAGACATCATTTACCGTGGATTTTCTGTAATCTCTCTTAACGAATATTAACAGCTCCTCAACTAATTAAGGAAATAACTGATTTCTCGTTGAGAGCTTCGGGAATGGTCCATAACTCCCTCAATGGTTCTCTATCTTGATCTGTGGAAAAATTGACACATAGCCAATAGAAGCTTGATGGAAGCTGGGCTATAAATACTTTTGTTTGGTCCCCAAACTCGCTAACTCAATCTCCTTCAGTGTTTACACCATCAATCCAGAGTGAGCAGAGTTTGGAAGTGCCATACGGAACGGTTGCCTTAAGCAAAGTCTCAAATCAGAGTGTGAGTAGCATCAATGGCTGGAGGTATGATTCTGACGACATACATTATTAATTCTTTTCGATTCTTTAAAATTTTATTCCGCATGTAAAGAATCATAATTTTTGTAACATTTTCCAGATCGCAAACATAAAACCCATGGAATATCATATCATTGATCGGCATAAAAGAATGACAACACTCCACCAGATGCAGATTATGGATTGAATTGATCTCACGTGTAGAGTATGGAGGATTATGTTGCTTCACATATTCAAATTTGGATTGAGTCTTGGAATTTGCAGATACTTGAGTACAAAAGTCTGTAGATGCCTCACGCTGGAGATTGAGAAGAGGATGCTGAGGAGATACCTCTAGATCGCTGATGAATTACTGATCGCTGGTCGCTGGAAGATCACAATTTCAGATTGGAGATCGTAGATTTGATCTGCAGGGATTGCAGGCTCATATTTGCATAGATCACTGGAGATTGACGGGGAATTTGGAACTTTAGATCATTGTGGTAAGTAGTTGTGCGAAGGTTTGATCTCTTAGATCATCGAAGACTACACCAAACCATTGAAGGCTGCACCAGATCGCACTAGATCTCATGCTTGATCACGCTTGATTTGAAGTTCGACCGCGAGACACCAATTTTTTATTTTTAGACAAGTAATTGTGCACACCAAATGGCATGGATGCATGAGACTTCAAATTTAATGGAGATTGCATATTTACATCGGTGGCACTTAGATGTTTAGACTGCTACCAACGGATATAAGGAATCATTGTCATATTAATACAAAACACAAATTGTAGAGGAAGATCAAACGTGCAAACCTTCAACTACCATGTTGCAGATTGCTTGATGTCTCTTTTCTCTAGCACTAGCGATGATCCAAAGCGGATCTCTTCATCTCCATCACATCATCGACGAGTTGATTCCTTGCAAGCTAGCTTGGGCACCAGATATATTGCACCAAATCCACACTCTTCGTATCATTAAAATCAAATCATTTTTGTTGGACCAACTTCCCACAAAACATACACAACGAGCAATATCACTTCGAATTAGCAGATCATACGTCAAACTTCTTGTCCACCAGATCGCAATATGCATTGGAGTGAATTGCACAAATCAATATTCAATTTTTTGCTAAAAATCAATCACCAGATTTGTTCACAAGGATGCATTCTCTCTCGCAACAATATTTCAAATTTATATACAACTACCATAACATTTTCAAATTGCAAACTTTCATGGAGACATCACGAACCAGACCCTTAAGACCATAAGGGCTCTGATACCAAATGAAGGACAATACACACATAGAATGGTAAAACTCTAACAATTTATTCATTCAAAGAGTACCAATATATAGTACTCTCAAATATGCCACCTCAATGAGAGATATTCTCTAGATCCTAACACCTTGCATGGTGACTAGGCTAGGAAATCTTCTCCAAATCATATAGAGACTTATCTAGGATAAATGACTATTATCCTAAATAATAATTACAATAATGGTGACATTTAAACTATTTGATTGCTAATGTACGCCATAAAGCTAACAAAATTGTTACAACTTTTGATAATGGATCCATTAAAATTAAGACAATTGATGATTCTCAAATTTCTTTTGTTGTAAATGGACATAGGCTTAGACTTTATCATCAACCAATATCTAAACAAGATTTTGTGCATAATGCCTTACAACAGGAAGAAATGGAGCTATTAGAAGAGGAAGTCATTCCTCCTCCTCCTAGTCCTTGAATTATTTTGGTTTATCTCCTTTTGTATATATATGTAAATATGTCTTTCATTTTCAATAATAATGAGTTGTTTCTAACAACCAATTACATTCTTTTTACATGAAATTTATTATGACGAGTTTGTAAAATGTTCCCAACAAAACAGGAAGACTTTTTCCCTTTTCTAATTTTGAAAATTTTACATAACTTGTTGTGTACATATGCCTTTGTTTGGAATAAAATTGAATCATCTAATAAGCAGTTTTGCAGCTTAATTACAAGAATTTTATCCTTATAATTAGCTCATGCAATACTATCTGAAAGGGAAGTGCTCTAAGAGAAACTTATACTTTTTTCTTCTCTTTCTAAGTTATCATTGAAAATTGAAAAGTTATAGTGAAAAGTTGAAGCATTCTTTACATTACTTTTTAACCACTTTCTTTTATGATTCTGTATACCATATTTGATTCAGACATGCACAATTCTGATTTATCAGTAGAACAGTTTTTTAAGAGACCTACTTCAATTATTATGATCTCTACAGACTATACCTTGCACCTATGGATTGCTAGTTCATCCTGGACTCATTATCAAAACTTGTCTCTAAAAGCACCTTTAAAAGGTAGCCTAAAGTAGGTGATATTTTCTATTTTGTGGGGAACATTACTAACCTTTTGTAAAGAAGATAGATTGTGGAGTCAAAGAACAACTTTAAGTTATTATCTTTTGACATGATCTGTAATTTAGGCCATTATAAATAGAGTTACTCATAAGGTTTGTGCTAAATTTTGAATTATGTGTTTGACAAGCTTAGCACACTATAGTGCCAATCAGCTTCCTTACAAAAAAAAATTATATATATGTATCATTATACGAAGCAAACCCGCCGGGGTATTGAACAGGCTCACTGGCAGTGGGTCCATGCTAAGTAAAATCTTAAACAAGGAAGCTCGGTAAATGCAAGTAAATCCGTCGGGGTACTGAACAGGATCGCTGGAAGCGAGGCTATGCTTGCATGGTACCAAGATAAACCTGTTGGGGTACTGAACAGGCCTGCTGGAAGCGGGTCAATATCGGGTAAAAGAGGTTTGGTTAATGCATTGCTATTCATATAGCTCATAAAAACCTGAGTATACAAACACATGTTTAGGCCAATTATATATACTGTCTTTAGATAATGGATGTAAGTAGAACTTGAACCATGTCATCTAATTCAAACATATACCTAGGATATGACTATCCTAGAAATAGGACCCATAGTGATAGTATATCTCACAAACTTTATGGTGAACCTTATCAATATTCTTTGGATGACAAGAGATCTTTACAATGAGTCATGGATGACTAGTTTTCCTATGGCATCTTTCGCATCTCTTATGTTATTTTTCACATGGTCTTTTAAGCACTATTATATTATTTTTGACGAATGTACATATCTGAATCTTCTACATGTATTAGTTAATATTCCATTGCTTTATAGAATTACCACAGTATTTTAGAAGCTATCTGTAAGACTTCCAATTGAATTTTTTTAAATATTAACTTGTTTTTCTCTTTGATGGCTTGAGGACACGCCATATTTTTGGTTTGGGGGGGGGATTAGAACTGTTCTTACTGAAGATTAGAACTATTCTTACTTGTTGAATATTTATGAAATTTCATTTATCTCTGATATAATGATAGGTGTTTACAGGTTAATACGAAAAGCAAATGAAAGAACAAAAGAGGAACGCAATTAAAAGATCCAGAAAAGAAAAGATTACAGCATCTTTTGTGCATTAATAGCTTCAGAAATTATTTGCAAAATCAGTTTCAGTCAAGTATTAGCAAGCAAATCTTGTACAGGAAAAAACCTGTATGAAGGACTGAATGATGGGTCGAACACCAATCTGAATGAAGTAACGAATGCAGTAGATGGGCATCATTTTGAATAAAAATTGTTGAATGAAATCTTAGCTTGAATATATATCAAATAGCATGCTAGATATTTTGAGAATTTTTGACTAACCAATGATGACAGGAATCAATCAAACGCCAAATCTCACACTTGGTTTTAATCCTTTTACCCATCGTGTCTTTTTTAAACAAATGAATCATGTATCATTCTGATCTTTCGAATTATTGTATGATTGCCATAATCTTAATTATCGTACAAACTGCCAACATCTGGATCAAATCTTTATGATCTTCCATGTGTGATCGATCTCATTACGTAAATTTCGTTCAGCTTGTCCAAAGCTTGGCTTTGGACATGGTTGAACATACTCTGAACAACATGTATACACTGAATTCACACACTTCTACGTTGGCACTTAACTTAAGATCTTCGAATGATGGGTACGATCTCTCGAGCATGCCAAGTTCCTGTCCACTGACTTTTAAACACTCAAACGAACCTTATTTTAAACTGGTGATCGCGTGAGTTCTGCCTCAGTCCGATGTTCCCTCATTTTTGCTTGAATCCTCCGCACTTATCCATTACATCCCTCGTCCTCCATCAACAATGCCTAATCGTAATGATCCTGGTAGTTACCAAGATCTCCTTCTCGTCCCTGAGTTTAAAGACTGCCGTGAGTTATTCCTTCGAGTAGGTTGGGAGCCGTTTCTCTGCCTTCTCCAAGGCTACGACCATGAAATTTCGCTACTATTTGCCAAAATTTTTTATGGAAATATGACTAAGGTTGGCCATCTTGTTTTCTCTGTGACAAAAGAATCAATAGCATTAGCTATGAAGCTCCCAAGGGAAGGTGCCCATTGGCACAAGCATTTTTTTCTTCCACAAACAGCCCACCAGTTCGCTCTCAAGCCCTATTTTCAACATATTGTTGGTACCAAAGGTTTTCACAGAGAATGGATCAAACCAGAGTACTTAGATCCTCTGATCGTTATCATACACTTAATTACTTGCGAAGGTAAATTCATTGTCTTTAAAGCTTGCCATTTCAGACTGTTAGCACATTTTGTCAGGACCTTTAACTTCCCATTTTATTTTCTCAGGAGTTTGGAAAAGATGTCGAGCCAAGTTAGGAAAAATGCAGTCAACCCTTCTGGTAGTTTGTATCACCATTGTCTTATTAAGCTTCTAATCAGTCACCAGTTGGAGAAAAGATAACAAACTTGGGATCATTTTGTCTGTGAGATATTGAACCCTCATTTATCTATTGTCAAACCTTCCTCTTCTTAAGAACATCATCATACCAAAGAAGAACCAAATTCTAAACGTGTGCGGTTTGATGAGAATTCCTTAGATGATACGCACTCATTTCCTTCTCCTGAGAATGCCCCTAGTAACCCTACTTCAGAACCTTCAGAGCCTACTAAATCTACGAGAACCAATTGTGACCAGTCCATTGATCAGTCTGTCACTCAGATTGTTGATCAGGCATCATGTTCAAATATTCAGTCAGACGATCACATCCTTGAATCACCCCTCCTCACACTAGCCAACGCATCTGCTCTAATGAGTGAAGCCTCTGCTACTGAAAGCTCTCCTGCATATAACAAGGACAAAAGCTCTGAAGAACATACTATTAATGTTGAGACATCTCCAAAAGGGACAAGTCCTCAAACAAACTTGGAGCATCCTATATAACAACCTATTCTGAGTCAGCAAAAATGGGATAAGTTGTCCCAAGTGATATCACAACTAACAGATGAAAATCAAATCTATGTGGAAACAACTTCTGAGCTCAATGAAGAAAATAAGGCACTGTGTGCACAAGTAAAAGATATTGAATGCTTGGTTAGCACCAAAACAACATCTCATACTGCCCTGAGGATGAGATATAATTACTTAAAAGATCAATTCAAGGAGCTCGAGGCTAAATCTATATTTGCATCATCCAAGTCGAAGGTAGTTGCTACCACAACTCAGCCTTCTTCCTAATTTCTCTTTTGCTCAGTGGGACCTGGCATGTCTTTGGTTTGGGGGAATGTTGGTGTCCATTTTGTCACTATTTTTAATCATTTAATCTACTCAAAATGGCGTTGTTTCTATCATTCTTTATTATATTAGGTTGTTTTCTTATCATTCAGCCTATCAAACAGTCCAGGTATGCATATATTTACCTATTACGCAAATCTTGTTTATATTCCATTATATCATGGTTTATTTATGTTAAATGATATTTCATGGACATAATTAACACTTATGTTTTAATTGACAGGCTACATTTTGCAAATGACCCTTCATTTAGACTATGTGCTACATGCTAAGATTAAACGCATTCAGCTCATCGTTCAGCCCCATGTTCAGCCTGCGAAATACACGGTTGGCATGCTTCAAGCTATTAAAGTAAAAAACGGGTATGTGGGTTTTGTTAGCCCCACAGTGGTGATGGTTAATGAGCTGTGTTCTGGAAGATTCATCCCTATGATCGCCAAGCTCGATAGCACATCCCACGTCCATGTCAACACTCTAGCGTGTAGTTCAGCCTGGAATCACGCTGCTGGTTCACGCCCATTCACGCCATGGTTATGGAAGGAGTCCAGGTTGCACATGATTCAGCCTTCCAACACTCACACCTGCTCGCCTCCGTTCTCTTAGTTCGACAGCGTGCTATCTCTTTGTCCACGTTAAATAAATCAGCTCCGTTAAGCCTGGAAAATACTTCCTACGCTATCACTCACCATTTAAAGCAGCCTGTTATGCATTAAACATCTCTGTTATTAGAGAGGTCGACTCTCTTGACCCTCTCATCTATTTGTAAAATGTATAAATAGACGCTTGCATATAGAAACAAAGTTAGTCGAGTTAGCTTATAGTTGGAGAAGACGGTAGATAGTTTGTAGATTTAGAAGCAGATAGCTGACAGTCTGTAATTTTTTGAATATTAATGGAAGTTCCAGTTCGTTGATATTCTGAGTAGCTAAACCAGTTTCATTTTCCATCTCTGATTGCCGGGAAGGGCCCCCCATCAACCGGAGGTTTTCGTCTTTGTTTTCTGCATTTTCTATTTTGCAAATAGTTAGTTTGTTTTTCCTGTGTTGTAATCATTTCGTTTTCTGTATACATTGTTTTCTTCTCTGTAATTTATGTTATGCTATTAATTTAATTTATGTTTACAGGATTAGTAAATGGTTGACCAATAGTTCAATAATTCATAGTTTTCTTTTAGTCTTTTCTTCTTCCATCATCTATAATTAGATATTACTACCAATTCTTCCATTAGTTAGCATTAGACCCCAACTTCTTCCTCTCTGTTAGTTTCCTTCATGTAGTTGTAGGTTAAATCTCTCTATTCTTCTACCTCAACCTTTTTCTTCCACATATCATAGAAACAATTTATCTCCTTTAGACAATGATTAAATTAGGTTGCTTTCTATTAACATATCTTCTCAACAAGTCTTCTAACTGATTTGTCTACATCATAGGTTCATGTGCATTCGCCAGCTGACGTCAAGATCATTTAAACCCTCTTTTTCCTTAGTTTAGTTTGTTTTTCCTCATTTGGACTGCCATTCGGACCGCCATTCGAACTGTCATTCGGACTGGCATTCGGATCGTCGTTTGGATTCTTACCTTTTCTGCACTAGTTTTATGGTTTCTTAGAATCCAGTTTCTTCTTCCTATTAGATTTCATTCTTCTTGTCTTTAATTTACAGTTTTAGGTATAATTTAAATCTGGTTATATGTTTCATAGAGTTTTTGATCGAGTTTTCTTATTATTTCCTCTTTTCATCTCATTTCCCTTCACCTTCTTCTAACTTTCTTCCAAAATTTAAGTTTCTTGTGTTTTAGATTTGATCATTAGTTGTTGTTTCAAAATTTATCAGTTTTATTTCTAGATAATTCGTTTCCAAGTCATAGATAATAATTTCCTTCTTTAAGTTGTTTTTAATTTGTTAATTATAAAGATTAGTTTCATGGATAGTAGATAGATCAGCATGTTTAAGGTTAATTGTAGTTGGTCCCTTTGTAGTTTACATCTTTTTATCGAAGTTATTAGATTTACTTCCATTCTGCTTTGCTATTACATTTGAAAGCCATTACGATACATTCACTCCAGTTCCCGTTACATGGGAATAGATGTTTTTCTTGAATTAGTCGTTGAAGTTATTTAGTTCATTTTCTTTGATTAGCATAGTTTCTGTTTATGTAATCTAGTATTGAATTTAGTTATCTACAGTTGAATCTAAAATTGGTAGTTCAGTTCTAGAATAATTTATATTTACAAGTTCTCCCTAATACTTATCATTGGTTATCAGTTCTTTTCCTAGTTTCGTTGTGAATTAATCATTTCGTATTTTGTTCATAATTGTAAATTTAAATTCAATAGTTTCTTGTTAATTTATAAGTAGTTGCTTCTTAGTATTTATTTTTCATCCTTTTCCATTATCTAAAACATAGAGTAGAGTAGTATAATCTATACTATTCTAATATATTGGTTCATTTATATTTAGTAATTATAAGTTTGACTCGGTTTTTCATTTTGAAAGATCTTTCGATCTTTTCTTTATTAAATATTTGAAGGTCTGACAAACCGAAAAAATTAGGTGCCATTCTACCTTAGCATATATTTTTCCTCAAATCTAAGATTACCAACCTCGGTCGATAATTAAATATTAGGTGTTCTTTTCGAGATAGCTCATACACCCAACAAGTTTCATTGAAAATTTGTTCTACTTCATTACAACCTTAAAAATGAACATTATAAATCTCTTCATATTCACCCTTGCCAATATTCCTTGACATGCAAAATTCAGACTCAAGGTTATTCAGTCCAAGCATACTTTTGGCTTCTGTTTTAGTTGTATAGTCTGTAAATATGTCCAGGATGAAAAATATTCTTTTAACTTTTGCATATTCAAAGAAATGATAAAAAAATTGCTGCTCCAATAATAAATCATCAATCAAATCCTTATTATTTTGTTCAAAATGTGTTTTAGCAATGGAACAATCATCAATAATCATATTTTCCCCAATTTGATAATCCATTCTCTGATCAAATATTAATTCATGCTCTTTTACAAAATCATCAAACAAGTCTAGATACATAGAGTAAAAATATTCAGAATGTGAATCCATCATTGTTTCCTCATGATTAAACAAAATTTCTTCAACACTTGCATGTTCTATAGAATCATAAGTTAACAAACTATTAATCAAATCAACATGATCCCATCGTGTTTCACCATCAAGCATATTTGCAAATACTGATTTATCTTCTTTTAAAATTTCAGACAGAGGTGTTATTTGACAATATGGAACACCCATCCCTCCAGCTGGAGATTCATATTTAACATTTTCTTCCATTATTTCACATGGGGTGTGAGGACAAGGTACTTCCAAATAATCATCCAATAAATTCAAATAACCTAATTTATCCACATGTTCCAAAGATTCCTCACAAAATTTCCCATTCAACTCACTTTCTGAAGGAGTAAAAATTTCTTCATGTGCACCTACAACAGAAAATGGAAACTCATCTAACTATACTATGTTAGTATGATTATCTAAGTCAGTAATTAATTCTACTATGTTACAGTCAATATCATCAGCCTGTGCAAATTGAAGGAGATCGGACTGGTTGTTTGAGTCATGGCCAACATTTTCTATCTGATAGTTCCCTGGATCGATTTCTAAAAAATAATTTCCCAAAACTGAAGATGAAAAATTCACTGGCTCACTTTTTCCTTCTAACTGAGTTACATTTTGTTTCATATGAGGTTCCCTCAATACCTTAATTTGGTTCTTCTTATTCTGATAAGGCAACCACAAATGAAACGAATCAGTTCCAAAATAAGCATGTAATTTATTTGACTAGTCTCTACTCGTGCTCTACTCAGAATTAACCCATAACCTTCTGGTATATCCACTACCATAGAATCAATAAATTGACACACTCTTGGATTTGCAGCCAACTTGATCAAGACATTTTTCATTTCCCCAATAACTTTAACATCAGATCTGTCTAGTTGTATCTAAGAAGGGGATGAAGTGGGTTGTCCATTTATCTTCTTGCAAATAGCTAGCGGCATAATGTTAGATGAAGCCCTAGAGTATACCAAGCATTTATGCACATTATAATTGAAGATTTCAAAAGTCAAAATGAAAGGAAGAGTTTGAGATCTTGATTTTCCACCTATACTTGCTTCGTTAATCTCAATATCAGACTCAACCCTTTCTCACTGTTTGTCTATTGTACTGCTTGATTTTACATCAAAATCTTCTAATAAATTTTTTATATGTTGTGGAAGATTACACAGTTCAATCGTAGATACATTTTCTTTAGTTTTCTTGATATATTCTACAATGTCATACCCCATATTATGATTTTCTCCAACCCTTTTACCACTATCAGATTTGTTGATTACTTGTTTATTTCTTTAATGATCCCATAATTTTCTTTTGGTTGTGATGGATTTAAACTGTTATTCCTTTTTATGTTTTCTTTGGATGTCTTCATTTTGGGCAATACCATACTTTGTTCTTCTATTGGTCCCTTACTTCTAGCGGCATAATTTACAGACGATATTTGTATTTCTTCCACCTTTTCTTCTTCATCTAAACCCAAAGTTGGTTCCCAATCCCATAATAAAAAGGTAGTTTCTTCATTTTGATCTTCTTGACCATTAGATTGGTCTTCTTCCTGATCTTCTTGGTCTATTAGTTGTGTATCTAATAATTGATTCGTTACCAGGGTCATTGAATTAATCCATTGTGGGCAACTTTTCTCGGAATGATGCTCTTGATGAAATGTGCAAAAATGGTCCATGCCAACTTCATTCAAATTGAAAGAAACATAATTATTTATTGGTGGTTGTGATTGTGCGCTTTCTTCCTTTTTCTTATAGAAAGTCTTAAATGGTTTTCTTCCTAAAGAACTAGCTCCCTTTTCCTTTTCCAAATCTACTATTTTATTGGACAACTTTTGAACCATATTGACCACATTTTCTAATTCATTTGTAGACTCTTATTTAGGTCAGGTCAACATTAAAGGCTTCTTATTTACTGTAGGTTTTACTTACAAATACAAAGAATGTTTGATAATATTGTCTGTGTCTGCCTCTACTTTCTTTGCTTCATCATAATTTTCTACTAGAGTAGTTTTAGCAACTCTTTTGATAAACATAGCGATGGATGGGAGACAAGCTGCAGTATAATATTCTACCAATGATTCTTTAACAGGTTTATTTGTAGCGCTAAAACTATTCAAAATCATGGTAAATATTTGATTAAAATCTTGAAATTTCTCCTTCTTTTCCATCCGCATAGACAACAATTCTTTCATAAGTGAAGCCATAGTCTTTTGGGTATCAAACTTATTCTAATTTTTGTTTTCAAAACTATCCCAATCTGCTATAGAATTAGCTTGTAAGCTAAAATACCAGGATGATGATCTAGGTTCAAAATTATAAGGGAACAATCTGTTAAATTTTCTGAATTTACTTCAATATGATCTAGGATCTTAACTGAGAGAACAACATGTACAGCATATCTACAGCATATCAATCATGGAGACAATAATGCAAGCACACAAGAGACACAAAGATTTACTTGGGTAAAACCATAAAGGTGAAAAACCCCAATAACTTCCTCAGAGATAGATAGAGCAATGATACAACCAACCAAGAGAGATAGCCATAACCTAGCAGCAATCCTCCTCCTCCATAAGTGCGCCTCTCCTCCTAGAGAGCATGTGTGAGAAGTGAGTGAGCAAATAGAGTGCCTCCCGCACTCTATTTATACTTGACTTGACTTGCCTTTTTACCTAACTCATGTCGGCTCTAACTTAACCACATAACATAATGCTGAGTGGGCCGACCCCCAATAGGGTGGTCTAATAACCCTTTGACCCACATGGCCGACCCCCAATAGGGTGGTCTAATAACCCTTTGACCCACATGACTTATACAAGGCCGACCCCAAATAAGGTGGTCTAATAACCCATCAAGTATAAGTTACGACACTTACAATATAAATGACGACACTTCCTTATAGAGGAATAATACCATCTCTATAGGAATACAATATACATATACATGTGAAATACATTCCGAAGTTACATATACATCAACACAATCTGCACACTACATCCTCATGTTCCACATTTAACATATTTAATGCGAAATAAAATCTCTTAAGGTGATCTTTAGCAAAGATCCCTTTTCCAGGGTCAAACTTAGGTAGCACTCGTTCTGGATGTTTAGGTAAATTATGCAAAGGAGAAACTAGGTTGAGTGGACCTCTGGCTCTCCATGCAGGTGGTTGATTGACATTGTGAGCTATCTTAGAAATATGCCTAGGGGAATGTGGGGGTGTATGCAGTGGTGTATGAGGTGGTATATGAGCCTGCGTGCATGGAGTAGTGTTTGTTTCTAAAGAACTATGCCTCAATTGATTAATGGGATCTGTTATCTATTGTAATGATAAATCAACTAACTCTTCCAAAGTTTCCACAAGCACAAAATCCCTAGTTTGCACAACTTGTCTTCTAGGGGATTTCCTTCTAGGCAGTAAAAAAACCACTGTTAATCCACCAAGTTTCCTCACACATGATCTAGTATGTCTCATAAAGTCATCTACTTCTGTGTGAGGAACAACATATAAATGTTCGGTATAATCAGTTTCAGAATTCAACTTTTCTTGATGATCATTTTCAAAAATTAATTCTTCTGGTTGGTTTATTTCCAGTAGAGACCGAGAGAAATTTACTCTTGAAAATGGATTCCCTCCTTCTAGCGCAAAAATTGTTGATGCCCAAAAACTATTAGCATCGAAATTAGGGATTCTCCCCAATGAATAATCCCAACTATATCACTCACTGTTTGGTATGGGGAATCCGCTTGGTTAACGGTCTGGATACCGTAGGTATGCTTGTTTAATTTATGTACCGGTTGCAGCCTGACTCACCGTTTATATTTTATGTTTAAGGGTATGATCCTAAACTAATGCATTTAACCTATAATTGATAGGCATAAACCACACTAGCGATGCGTAGGTTCTTACCTCTCGTCTTACCGCTTCTACCTTGTCAATTAGCTACCTCTATCCTAAACCAATTAACCTATCCTTTCAAGGAGCGAGTTTAAATAAGAGTAATAATCTGAAAATGATCATACAAATCCAATAGATATTTATTAAGATAAAATATGCACATTCCCAGCAGAAAGTAACCAAAGATAGCTTTGATTATAATTAAAACAATGTATTACTCTGTTACACATAGATATTTGCATAGATAAGGAAATCATTCATCACCATTGAAGTAGTTCAAGACAGTTAAATAAGTATCTCACAGCATGAATGTAAACATAAAATAAATAGTTCTGATCTATCAGTCGCATGTCCCAGGAAAACATTAGTGCAAGCTTTTCCCAATGAACATGTCTTTCCTCATTAGCAGAAAAATAGTTCTCTTACACAATGTATCCAGTCTCTAATTCACTAGTAAAATTCCCATATCTCATCTATTGATATTACAATATATAAGCCAAGGATAGGTGCCTTTTGTCCTTCCATCTCCTCTTGATATTTTTCGAATATTCTTCATAAATTTATTACAAGAGTTGAATTAACTTAGCTTCGATTGTCCTTTGAGATTCCACTGATTTGGGATTTTTTTAGTTTTGTCTTCATGCGACAATGTTGACTTTATTGATTTATTATTGTGGATATTTCTACCATATACATGAAATATAGGCTTTCAGTACATGACATCAGATGTGGGGGGACTGATTATTTGCGGTTTCCATATCCAATCCTTGATCTACCTTCTTGTCGATTATTCTTCAACACTCTCGAAAGCATTATGGTATTTCACGTCATAATGCTCCTTTCGACTCCATTCCTAAATTTGGGTGTGCTCTGTGAATGAGTCAATATTTTCATTATATGTCTTCAATACTTTTCCTCTGCTTCATGATTAAGGATCAATTTTTCCAAGGATGTCTTAGAGTCTCCCTGTTATTTTTCATGAAATCCTCATACTTTACTTTCCTGACTGAAGCTTCCCTGAACGCTTTCTTTTCTTCTTGGAGATTGGACATGACTCATCTTTTTTATAAATGAATTTGATTTCTTTCTATTGGTGGCCTCTATTGGATGGCTCGGGTGTCCTATATTTTGATAACCTTTCCATTTCAAACTGCATAATCTCACGAAACAGGGTAAAATCAATTCTCATCAGCATTAACTCATCAATTTTCATGATTGTTTCATGGAGATTAACGGAGTTTTTTTTTTCGTTGTTTCAACGAGGTTTGCTGAGTGCTGCCGACAGTTTCAACATGTTTATACTTAGTGTTGCCGACCGTTTCGTTGGATAATTACTTAATCTTGCCAACCGTTTCGCTGGAGATTTCTTAATCACACCAACCATTTCGCTGGAGATTTCTTAATCATGCCCACCATTTCGCTTGATATTTCTTAATCATGTCGACCTTTTCACTGTAGATTTCTTAATCACACCGACCGTTTCACTGTATATTTATATTTGTGTTTTAAGTTTTCAATGACCAAGAGATTTGCACAGTCTTTGAGCTTCCACACGTCCAGAGGAAACGACAAAACCAATGTATAAGAAAAACTCATTATTAAGCACAATCATAATACAAATTTTAGAAGCTTTATTCGTAAAAAAGATTTAAACTTCCACGATCTAGTTTGAGTGTGAAATTCGCAGAGGCGAAAGGTCCAAAAATCCCTAAAAATGGCCCAAAAAGTGTCCTCTCGCAATCCAAAATCCGCAATCTGCAATGCGGATTTGAGGGATTGCGGGAATCATTTTTGAACATTCAAAATTAGCAATCTGCAATGCGAGATTGCGGGATCATGAGACTGCGAGAACGCGGAATTGCGGACATGCAGAAATGCGGGAGGCAAATTCAAAAAAATAGAAAAAAAAACCCGCAATCCGCAATCAGAAACACGGTAGTTCGGCAATGTGTGATTGCAGGATGACTAAATGCAGATATGCAGAATGCAATTCCAAAGTCGGAAATGAAATCCGCAATCCGCAATCTGTAATCAGGATTACGGGATCGCGGAGGTGCGGAACAACTAGATGCAGGACTACATAATTGTAGGCCTTTGGATTACGGAATTGCGGGAGACTATCCAACAAACTGAAAAAAATCAATCCGCAATCCGCAATGCAGATCTATGGGATAGCGGACTTTCAGCATTGCGAAAGTGCGGAAAGTAGTTATTGCAGAAGTGCGGAAAGTAGGGATTACGGAAGTGCGGAAAGTCTTTTCTTTTTGTTATTTTTTCCAAGAAAAACTAAGTGTTAGGGGTAAGATGGAACCCACTCTTGAGTAAGATCAAAGGAGGTGCCCTACAATTTCACAAAAAAATTGGGGATCAGGTTGTAGCTGCAACAACAAGTTGGTGTGAAGCATGAAGTATCTAAAAAATAATGATGTTTAGTCCACGTGACACCGAAAGTTGTGGTCCGTTGGCCCATTGGACCACATGAAGTGGAAAGGATCCCCACAATAAATAATGATGTATCCAACAAGTATGATGATGTTGAAAATCCCTAAGTCCCATTTGAGAAGATATGGAATGGCCTTGAAGTTTTGGTGAAGTGTCATGATGGATCTTTGAACTGGGGGAGTAACCCATTGATGTATACCTTAAAATATGGAGATGCACAAATTAAGAATGAGTTTAAGGAGACCCTAAAATAAGATACAAGGAATGATGATGTGTATAAATAGAATATCAAACATTTCATATGACCCATCCATCAAGTCTCTCTTTGGTATTTAGTACCTCTTGGAGAAAAGTGTGAAACTTTGTAGAGGAGAAATTTTGGGTTGAGGAGATTCACTAAAATTGGCATAATGTTCTCATACGATATCAAAATTACGAAATTATTGGTTTGTTGGAAATATTGTTGCGAGAGTTATGTGATGAAATGATATAGAGTTTATTTGATTTTTATATTGTTTCATATTGTGATCTTGACAAAGGTATGGTTCATGCTTGTTGGTTTCTCTTGTGATGGCACATGTCTCTCATAGATAGAGGTAATCTTTGATCTTGGTATGGTATGTGAAGTCATTGAATATATTATGGAGGCTATGGCGGTGATTATATTGGCATATTATTGGAATAAATCTTGGTGATTTTTTGACATAGATCTTGGTGATATTTCGGTATAGATCTTGATGCTATATGGGGATAGATATTGATGTTATCTTGGCATAGATATTGACATATTGTATGATGATCTTGGCATAGATATTGATGATTATTTGGGCATGTTGTATGATTATCTTGACATAGATCTTGATGATTATCTAGGAATATTGTATGATTATCTTGGCATAGATCATAATGGTTATCTTGGCATAGTTCATGGTTATGTTTTGGCATATAGTTCATCTCTTTGAATGTTCAATGTTTTGAAAATTTCTATGATGTAAAAGTTGAGAATGAAAATGAAATCGATGGATGATTGTTTCTGTGCATATATTTGAGGCATGTACATATTGATATAGTGTGACAGATATTGAGACAACGTGATAGTGATTGTGGCATTGTGACATTAACAATGGAATTATGTTAGATTTAGTGATTTTGGGATTGATATAGAGATATAGTGATTGTGAAAGGGACAATGATACATGTACATAGATAGAGATACAAGTACATGTTGATAGAGACAAAGATACATGTTGCAGAGTCAATGATTGGGGCATTGTTACAGAGATAGTGATTGTGACAGGTTGATAGAGGTAGTGTTTCAGTGATATAGGTTGACAAAGACAATGATACATATACAGATTGACCGAGGAAGTGATACATGTGCAGATTGACAGAGACAGTAATACATGTACAGGTTGTGAGAGTGATACAATGAAAGTGGTAGATTGATCTTCTTATTCACATCAGGGTGGTAGGATGGGGAACGAATAGGGAGTTGTAGCTTCCTTCCAATTGATGCTGGTAAATAAGGGAGTTGGAGCTTCCTTTAGGTTGGAGCTTCTAAATCAGGGGGTTGGAGCCTCCTTCCAGTTGGTGTTGGTAAATAAGGAATTTGGAGCTTCCTTTAGGTTGGTGCTTGTAAATCAAGGGGTTGGTGCCTCTTTCCAGTCAGTGATGGATAATATTGGAAGTTGGTGCTTCCTATGAATGTAATATTGTTATTATATAAGAAAAGCATTCCATGGTTTTCTTCCATTTGGGTTTACACGTTAAATATCTTGTGCACTATGTATGGTTTATGTGATGATGAATTCTATTGTTAATGGTTAATGTTTAAATTATATAATTAATGTTTGAAATGGTAAAAAGTGCTCAATATTGACTCTCCCCCTTCTCAGTATTTCCAACAATTGGTATCAGAGCCAGTTCCTTCAAGACATTCTAATAGCTGGAAGGAAGATCTCTAGAGCACATGGATGAACATGAAAGTCTATAACTCTATAGATGGTGTTCCTTTTTCTATGGATCAAATTTTGATAATTGGATTATAAGGATGATACTCTATTTACAGGAACAAGGTCTTGATATATGGAAATATGTTGTGAATGGTTAGATCGCTCCAAAAAGACCACCAAAAACAACAACCAAGAAGGAGTAAAGGAGGAATAATGCATTGACAATGGATATCATCTTGCATGGACTATCTGATCCTATGAAAGAAAAATTCGGAAAGTGTACATCAACTAAAGAACTCTGGGACAAGCTACAAAACCTCTACACAAAGGGATCTCTCAATCAAGAACATGGAGACAATCAAAAGGAAAGGTCAAATACATAAAATGAAAAACATCCAGGAGTAAATGATGAAGTTTCTGAAATTGATTGTTTTGAAGATAAAGAAGATTCATAAATTTGAAGGGGTTGAAGATATTGAAGAAGAACTAATTAGTTCCCTAGATGACTTGATGGAAGAAAGAAAGAAGAACAAGATTCTAATTTAACAACTATAGAAGTATCAAGAAGAGAATACAATGCTAGTTAAAGAGGTTAAGAAGACTAAAGAAAGATAATCAACTAAACTAAAAGAGAAGGAGGAAGCATGTAAAAGAAATGAAAATTCTTGTCAATCACAAGAATTTTAAATTGGCTCCTCAAATAAAGAATTGACGAAGTTGAGTTTAGCAAACATGGAAATTGAAGAGCTTAGAAATGAAAATCAATTGCTAAAAGTTCAGCTGTAAAAATATCATGAGGATGATTAGAATTTGAAAGGATAGATGGAAGAGAGTATTAAAGAATCTAAAAGGACCATTATTGGTCTAAAAATTTAGATAGAAGAGGCCAATAAATTTGAATAAGACCTAACAAGTCAACTTCAAGAGAAGAAGGAAATTTGTCAAAAGCAATAACTTGAGATCCTTTCTCTAAAGGAATATTTGGACAAGACAACTGCTCAATTGAAGACAAATTCAAGGTCCGAGAAGAGCATTGAAGAAAATGAAATCTCTAGGATACTAGAAAAGGAAAGTATAGAAAATGCTAAGAGTTATGAAGATATTATTAAAAGCTCTCATCAAGGAAAATATTACAAATGAAGAATTAATGGTTAGCATGATTCAAGGAAGAATGGATACATAGAAGTTACATCACAAAGAAGAAACTTTGCTCCCAGTTACCAAATTTATTTTTTCGGTTATTTTTTTTCATGTAACAATTTTGGACACATGGATAGAGACTGCAAATCTTATGATCACATGAAATACAATGTTGAATGTTACATCTGCCACAATTATGGACACATGGCCAGATATTGTAGAAGTATGATGAACCATAACGTTGAAAGTTACAAATGCCACAAATTTGGACACATAGCTTGTGAATGAAAAAGCATGATGAAGTCTTCCAAGAAATTCTGGAAGAAGAAGTCAGAAGGACAAAAGGAATAATCTTGTGGATTGGTCCTCTCTATAGATGATGAAAGTTCAAAGGTCATGAAAGGAAACCAAACCAATTCACTTATCTTAAATATAGGCTGCATATTGAATGAAAACAGAACAGATCCCAGGATCGAAGACAAAAAGGAATTGGTATTACTTGATGAAGATGTTAAGGAAAAAAAGGTCAATAGATAAGTCTCTGAGGACATACCTACAATAGTTTCTAATTCAAGTAATAAAAAAAAAACTAGCAAGCAAAAAGAAAAGTGTCAAGTTTACAGATGATGATCCTGAAGTAGAGTAACATTACAGATTGTTCTAAATAATCTGGCATAAAAGTTCCCTGTATTATGTATAATTCTGAGAGGGAGTCTAATTAATATGAAAGGAATATCAACGAAAAGTCAGAAGAGCAATGGTTTGGTAAATCATTCAGGAACACGAGGAGAGCCACTTCAAAAATATTTCAAGAAATGGCCAAGTCTAAGGGGGAGAATTGTCGGCAAAGAAAGATGTTTTCATAAGGAATTCATAGGCAAGTAAAGTTATCTTCTGCAAGGGAGAAAATTATCATTAGAACAAAGTCACAGAAGAGAAGCATATTGCCAAGGGGACCTAGCATAATCCCATGGGGAGCATATGAGTAAATTTGTTTCACACCTTTTGTCATTTATGTCAAAGGGGGAGAAAGAGTTGAAGTTGTTGCCTTCAATGAAAAAGGGGGCGATTGTTGGAAGAAGTTGTCATTTATGTCAAAAGGGTGAAGAAATATGTGGTGTTTCCATTCATGTCAAGGTGATAATGATGATGTGGCTGTAATAGAGATAGATTGACTATGAATGTTTGATGAATCCTTGAATCTTCTAGAGAAGACCCTAATGATCCTAAGGAATCCCTTGAAGAAGAATCCTTATCACAAGTGTACATAAATCCAAAGTGATCCCCTTGTGGCGTAGCGATTGCACATGGCCCTCACGGGAAGAAAATTTGGGTTGTACACAAGTGGTACAAAGACCCTAGAGAAGCCCCTAATGATCATGATGATGTGGAGTGTAAAGGAGTCCCTAAAGTATTATGAATAAGTGATACTTGTTAGTTTTTCATCATTTAATACAATAGATCTAGGATCTTAATAGAACGAACAACATGTACAGCATATCAAGCATAAGAGACAAGAGACAATAGACACAAAACATTTCACTGGGGAAAACCAAGAAGGTGAAAAACCCCGCAACTTCCTCAGAGATAGAATAAGCATCAATACAATGATCACAATGATCAAACCCAAGAGATAGATATCTTCAGCAACATGCTCCTCCTCCACTTGTGAGCACTCCTCCTCTCTCTCACTAATGCGAAGTGAGTGAATAATAGAATGTGTAAAATGAGAGATACACACTCTCTATTTATACAGTAACTTTCACTTGACCTTTACTCAACTAGGTCGACCCCAACTTAACCACTTAACATAATGTTGACTGGGTCGAACCCTCTAGGGTGGTCTAATAACCCTTTGACCCACATGACTCATATAGGTCCAACCCCATCAAGGTGGTCTAATAACCCATCAAGTATAAGTTACAACACTTACAATATAACTTGTGACACTTGCAAGTACACATGACAACACTTCCAATCGGAGGAATAATACATCTCCATTGGGGATACAATAAAGTACAAATACAATATACAAGTGAATATCTTTCGAAGTTACAAATACAACAACACTCCCTCTTAACTAGGAAGGTATTCTCTTGACACAAGTCATCAATACATATAGGCACAAGTCTTCAATTCTGGAGCTGGATCATCGTCACTGGATCACAGAGCATCATCGTCACTACTGTTGTACTCGTCATCTCAATCACCGGTGCTATATCTCAATTCTTCTCATCATAGGAATTTATACAGAGCCAACCATTTTTAATGCTATATGTAGGCCTAGAATCCATGTAGGTCTTCATCATATCTGTGAGAAAGCCATCAAGTAGGTACACCTCAAGACTAATTACACTACCTCTGCAACACCTGCAAGATCTCTCAGGACTGATTACACTACCTCTGCAAAACCTGCAAGAGCATCTCAGAACTGATTATATGCCTCTACAAAACCTGTGTACCCTACTGTCACATCATCGTCTTCAGATCACCTCGTAGTCCACGGAGCACAACCCAGATGCACATCACACAACACTTCAACCATCCGTGAAAGGCTTAACACTTATATCTACACCATGGGAAGACACACTTCAACCATGCGAGAATGGTGTCACACTTATATACATATCATGTTGGGTATGTTATATCTCTTCACATGGTCGCTGCGTGTACAACACGATCCCCACGGCACGGTTGCTTTTTGCTTTTTCGCGATTTTCGACCCATTGTACTCTATCTAATCCCAGTAAAAGGGATTAGGGTTGTAACCTAATTTCGGGTAAACGGATTAGGGTTTTAGATGCTGTGGAATACCATTTATTGTATTGTACATGGTTAAATAAACATATAATGAAAAGGAGCTGTGCGGCTCTAAGTTTTGCTGGTTTTTCCCGGTTAAGGGTTTCTAGGTGAAAATCTCTGTGTAATGTGTGTGCCATTGTGTATTTTCTGTTAATGCTTAAGAATCATATAATTTTGTACTTCACTGTTAAGGTTTAAAACTTACATATCCATGGGAAGACGCACTTCAACCATGCTAAGAATGGCATAGCACTTATATCGTAGCCATGGGAAGACACACTTCAACCATGCTAGGAATGGCACAACACTTATATCATAGCCATGGGAAGACACACTTCAACCATGCTCAAATGGCATAGCTCTTACATCAATGACCATGGGAAGACACACTTCAACCATGTCGGAATGGCCCCAGCCCTTATATCTACACCATGGGAGGACACACCTACCACCATGTGAGAATGGCTCATGTGCATATGTGTCTCCGGACTCATCACTTCCCCTTGGAAGGAATATCGATCTGAAGTACACCAAGCCTCTCTCTGAAGTACTCAAACTTCACTATGGCTAGTGGCTTGGTCAACACATCGGCTATCTGCTCGTCTGTCGCAACATACATGATCTTCACTGCTCCTCTCTACACCATATCCCTGATATAGTGGAACTTGGTCTCAATGTTCTTCGACTTATCATGGAACACTGGGTTCTATGACAACTTCACACAACTCTGGTTGTCGCAATATATACAAGTAGCACTCAACTGGAGATCAAACAAATCAGACAGTAGCTTCCTAAGCCATACTGCCTCACAACTAGCCGAACAAGCTACAACATACTCTGCTTCGGTTGTACTCAGTGATACGCAGGATTGCTTCCTTCTAAACCAAGAGATCACACATGATCTCATACTGAAGCAACACTCCGAAGTGCTCTTCCTATATGCAGCACTGCCTTCCCAATATGAATCAACATAACCCTCCAATTTAACCTTTTGATTCGCATCATACTTGAGCCCATAATCAATTGTACCCTTCAGGTACCTCATAATATGCTTTACAACAATCAAGTGAACATGTCTAGGATCCGTCAAGAACTGGCTCAAGGTGTTCACCGTAAAGAAAATAACTGGTCTCGTATTTTTCAGGTACATCAAGGACCCAATCATCTAACGATACATCGTGGCATCAACTGGCTCAGATGAAGCATCACACAGAAGCTTAAGGTTCGATGCCATAGGTGTGGCCATGGCCTTGCAGTCCATCATCCCGAACCGCTTCAGGATCTCTACTGCATACTTCCCTTTTCCAAGGAAGATTCCATCTGCACTATGCCACACCTCCATGCCTAGAAAGTAATGCATCATCCTGATCATCATCATAGCATCGTCCTGATGCATATCATCCAGAGTATCATCCTAATACTCATCACACATGATCATCCTAATTATCGCCACTGCATCATCTTGATGCATGTCATCCAGAGCATCGTCCTGATACTCATCACATATGATCATCCTGATTATCGTCACTACATCATCCTGATGCATATACATATACATGATCCAACTGATGCATATCAAAATACATGATCCAAATGATCATACAAAGCATCCAACTAATGCTTATCCAAAGCAGTAACTAGAGTATCATCCTAATACTCATCACATAGCGCTTACATCCACAACCAAGGGAAGGATCTTCCTCTCACCATGCTTGGAATGGCTCCTACAAATGTGTCCCATCACTTCTTCCTCGAAGTATCTTCAATAGATAGTTTTCTTTGAACTTTGTTGTTGGAACTAGTGTTGTAGTCCTTCTTTTGTAGGTACATGGTCTTTCCTATAGGACAAGTTCAATTGCATGATTAGAAACATCTTATATATTTCAGAACAAATTCTTACTCATAAATACATATGTCCTACAGTCATGCAATTATCTTATCCAATGCTTCAATACAACATTTATCCATATTTCGTAACTTTCTAGATGCCTTCCATATCTACCAGAACATTGTTAAGAGTGTGCATAAATCCCAACATGTCAACAAAGAGGTTTCATTCTAGATAAGTAGCAATGGAATGTTGTACAGTACCATAGGCCACTTACCCATTACTATATTAGTAGTATCTTGTTCATTAATGCAACCTTTTCTAAAATGCATAATATAAATCCTAAATCGAGGAACATATACATGACTGAACAACATCATTTAAGTAATCATATATATAACAATTCAAATACTTATCTTTATTTAGTTGTAGGGTGGACTCCCTCTCAATCTTTGCTTCCTTGCAGGAACTACTGGAGTGTGCTCCCTCTTGATCTTTATTTCCTGGATTACCTGTCCTTGAACTTATATTCATCCTGGACCACTATGCATGCTTAAGTGTGCACTAGTGTCATCCTCAAGATCTCATACATGATCATACATCCATCAGTATAATCTCAATACTATCAAAACATTATGATCCTAAATAAACTTAACATGTATGGTCATGATTATTTCACACATAGGTAATTTATCACAAGAATTAGTATTCAAGGTTTCAGGGAGGACTTCTATTACTTATGCATATACTTATTGACCATAGGACTCTTCTAGTTAGTCATATCATCAATCAAAGTAAGAAACATAATTTGCATAAAGTGTTGATTACTTAAACTTCCAACTTCAAGAATAAACATTATCATTCATACAAAAGTATAATATCCTAACACAAGGTAGGATTCTAACTTGATATAGGAAAAACATACCTGGAATATCATGTTAGCTAGTTATGTCTAACATACCCAACCAATGTCTTCTGTTCTCTTCAATGACTTGTACTTAGTAACATGCATAACTCATAAGTTAACCATTGTAGAACCAAATTATACATACCTCGTAAGTAGAGCTTCTATGTGATCCATGAGTCTTTATCTTCATGTCACCATGGTCATATGTTCTTGATCTAGAACTTGATCTATACTCCCTTGATGTAACTTTCATGTTAGCGGACAACATCAACCTCATACAACACCACAGTGCATTAGTACAATCATAAGTGTCATGTTCCTAATCAATGAATGTCTTCTGTTGTTCACATGCATTCATACTTTTACTAGGGTGATCAGACAAGTCTAAAATTAATCAATATTGTACTAACCTCAATAATATGAAGACAAACATATCATAAACTTAATCATGAACAGATTTCAAAGCATACCTGTATTTCCTCAAGTCATACCTCTCAAGATTGCTTGTAGTCTTCTTATGTAAGGCCTTAGCCTCATCTCCCTCTAGAACTGGAACTTCTTCACTTATGCAGGTGTCCAATTCATCCTCTTCTAAGATTAACCCAATCCACTTTGATTTGCTGAAATTGGATCTGGAGTTGGATTAGGGTTTTTCAGAGAAACCCTAAAATTTCAAACTTCTGATTGGATGAAAAAATGTGCCTTATTGAGTTGATCAAGTTGGTATACTTCAATTTTGAAAACTGCAAAATTTGACCCCTCAAAATTGCCTTTGAAACTTCCGGGTTGACTCGACAGGACCTCGAACTAGGGTTTGATAAATTCCACCCTTCTGCCCAACCAAAAGGTTCAATCCAAAGCTCTAAACTTCGATTTTGATGAGGAGCTTCCAGCCATGGTCACAGATTTCAAAAATTCCAACTTTTGTAGAAGCCCTAATTTTCCATCTTTCCGATCAAAATCCCAAACTAGGGTTTGATCAAGCCTGGCCTTCTACCAAACCAAAAAAATTTGATCTTGGTCTCTAAATTTAGATTTTGATGAGGATCATTCATCCATGGTCTCCTATTCCAAAAATTCCAACTTTCTCCGAAACCCTAAACTCCCGTAGCAGTGACAAGCCAAGATTGAAGGTGCTCATAATCCAAACCTGTTTTGATAGAAATACGCACCTGATTGATTATGGTGCATCTCTAAAATTATGAATCCAAAAGGTCTAAAAATTTGTCCTGTGGTATCCTGATGTGTCATCTTTCCAACCCCACAGGTCTTGCCCCGATTGGAATCTCTGAGAGAGAGTTATGCCAAGTGTTTCAACGTGACCTGTTTATGGGATAAAACAGGAGAGCGAACTTGTACGGCATGCCACGTGTCACTGGTTCAACTTAGGCCTCTGAAACACTTACCTGAGAAACTTCAGTCTATGCTCTTACTGTCACTTTTTATACAATTTTATTTGGATGTTCCTAGCCCATGTTGTGACCTTTTTTCCTAGGTCATCTGTTTATGACTGAGATCTGGAAGAGGCAGAAACCCTAACTTGTACAGATCATAACTCACAAAGTACAATGAATTAGATGTTGTGCTTTGGAAAAAAGATACATGGGGATGTTATCTACGACCTGTATAAGTGTAAGATCCTAAAACGTCTCCAAACTAGAGTTATAGTGAAAGTGATATGATGATGGGTTTTTTCTATATCAAGCCCTAGCTTGCAATTTGTCACAAGTGCAAGAAGTCTCATAAATGCCATATCATGCCTGTTCGGGTACACAGGGTACTCCCAAAAGACCGAACACCTAGAGAAACCTCTTCACACAAATAGATCACAAATTGATACACCAATGTTTTCACGTGGTTTAAACCCTTGTGAGGGAAACACTCCATGGCCTCGACCAAATAGCTTCTACGGGACAATTTATTATGCAAAGAAAGAAAGTTACAAATGAGCTTCTAAAAGGATCTATCGAAGCCATAAAGCTTCCTAACTGGAATTAACTGCGGCTCAATATTTGGCCTCTATTAAAGAAAGAGAAAGAGCTTGTTGTTTCTTACAAGCCCAAGTGATAGGTCCAAATCCCAAACTGAAAACATAACCTACAGTAGAATTTCGATCATCAGGATCATCGGCCCAATCTGAATCAGTGAAACCAACCAACAAAGGTTTCCCCCCTGTACTGTAATGAATCCCAAATTGAACTCTACCTCAAATATATCAAAGTATTCTTTTAGCTGCTTTCCCGTGACTTTCATGAGGTTTTTGCATATAACGGGAAACACGACCAATGGTAAAGGAAAGGTCAGGACGGGAATGATTCAAGTATAAGAGACTACCAACAAGCTGACGATACAAGGTGGCATATACTTCAGGTGAAGTACAAGTGGAAGAAATTTTGACTCCATACTGGAAGGGAGAAGGGGCTGGTGTACAATATTCCATGTGAAAGCGACGAAGAAGGTCACAAGCATACTTAGATTGAGAAAGAAATATTCCTTCTTTGGTTTGCAGGACTTAGAGACCAAGAAAATAATGCAAATGTCCTAAGTCTGACATTTCAAAATTTTTCTTAAGACTGAATTTCACATGGGTTATAAGATTAGGGTCACTACCTATTGGGCCTAGCCCAACAGGGCCATTTTTTGTGACATTTTTGATGTTGAATGGACCTGAGCTATGCGCAATTCAGAATATCGAATTTTGCCTAAGTATCGAGAGTGCTGCGAAGATGTGCACAGTACCAAGTTTTGAAGGATGTCGCAAATATCAGTGCTGCGCAGTTTTAGTGCTGTGAAGGTAGTAGGCCACATGGAGCTAGTAAAGTTATGTACTGTACGGAGGATGGCCAGATATAGCGGATAGACCAACGGTGGTCTACTTTTGGTAAGATTGATGAAAAGACGCTGAGTTGTGGGCATAAGCAGATTGGGAAGGCGGCCAACTGTACGAGTCCATTAAGCAGAGGACGGGTCGGGAAAGTGACAGTTTGGCATGCAGCAAGGTACGTGACCGTTAAGAGGAAAACGACGGACGGAAAGAGACTGGGAGCTGAGCTAGTTGTACGTGGCCATTAAGGGACAGACGACCTGCAGAGAAAGTGACTGGAAGTTGACCTAGTCGCACGAGTCAATCAGTGGAAGGGCGGCTCGAAGTGGATGACCTGTTGGTGTGTGCACAACATGAAGGATGAAAGCGATGGATCTAAGGCATGGAGGACTACCATGACAACAAAATCGCTATCAGAAGCCGACATGATGGTTCAGAGGGACCGTAGTGGTTTGGAAACCCTAAGGGTTTCGGTATTCAATGTTGTAAAGACATGACCTTCGGGCGTGATCTATTTAAGAAGACCATTTTTGTATAGGAAGGGTTGGTCATTGTTGGTGATTGTTATGGTGATCATATTGTATTGTAATATATTTTGAATCAAGAATAGATTGTAAATACTCTGCAGTTGAGTGCACATAGACCTAACTGAGCAAGAAGAGAGCCGCAGCCGAGTGCGTGGCTAAGAACTGTGAACCCTTCCTTAAAAAGAAATATCAAACACATTTCTTATGGATGTAGCTTCCCATCCGGGGGAGTGAACCATGTTAAATAGTGTGTTGAGAAACTGAATGTTTATATGTGTGTTTATATTTATTTGTTTCTGTAGTTGGATGTCTTAATATTGACTTGCAGTCTGTAATGAGAAAGCTTTTATATGCATTCACCATCAAGAGAGTATGGAATGATATGTTAAGTCTGCATGAATGGATGTATGGTTAGTATTAGACTTGCTTCTAAGGACAGTGAATCTATCATTTGCTTGAGTATGGAGAAAGTTGTTTACGTGTTTGAATGGATGCAGTTGATGAATGTATAACAGTTATTTCGCACCTGAGGATTAGGCTTAAAATAGTAACATTATAAGTGTGTGTTATGAGCATTAAGTAGTAATATAGTCACGTGAATGACTAAGTGGATAAGTGGTATTCAGCTCACTGCCTTAAGCATTTTGCACTTAGTCTAAGTATAGGAAGTCAAGTGGTCGTGTTCGTAGTGTAGTATTAAACCCCATAGTAAGGAAGAAGGTAGTGGTGTAGGCCACGGTGTTGTCCATCGCCGCGTAATCCAACCCTCGCAGCACACAGCCGGTGCGCTGCCGCGAACATCGTCACAACCATCAACTCATCACTCACTATGGACATCTGAGTCCGTAGTGCCCCATTAGAAACACCTCGGGTGAGACCTCGGCCTGCTTGCGGGCTATTGCTGAAAGGGTCGGTGCGAAGGGGTTTTGTTGGTTTACGGTAACCGCACAGAACCTGGGTCTTCATAAAACCTCTGGTCAGCATTGTATAGCCAACAAATGGTTCCATTGCCATGCTAGAATCCGTGATGAGTTCTAGTTGTGATGAGCGACGAAGAGTCTGAGTTCCCGGAAGGTTCATTGAACTGGCATCCTGAGAAGACAGAAATATAGGCTTGGTGGGATAAGACCATAAGAGACTTTAAAAGACAAGAGAAAAGACATCCGCATCTAAGCGACACACAGTGGTTGGATAGTTATCTGTTGGACGACATTCACGATATTTTCTTGGCTACATTTCCGAACTAGCTACATGCATGGATCTCACGGCTCGCAGAAAACAAAACCTTTTTTCAAGGAGGCATTCCTACAAAGTGAAATCCTGAGCTCATATCACAGCTCAAAGCAATAGATAGCGCATTGACACGCGCAGTGGATTTTTGGGTCGATCATATGCTAGAAGGCTTTGTCACAGAGTTTGCTGTGGATACGCTCAAATCCTAAAACCAAGCAGAGGCACACTTTTTCATAGGTTTCCACGGTAAATTCCTGAACAATCTCAGTCTATACATTAAGATGCTGTTAGCTGAGAAAGGCATTTTAAGAATGCAGTAATTTTTTTCAAGTTGTCATGGTAAGTAGCATTTATAGCGATTCCGATGAAGATACTCACAACTTAAGAAGTGGGAAAAGATACAAGTTCAATAAGAATCTTGGAGGCTCTAGACTCCATGTAGATACTGAGATTCCTTTTGATATTGAAAATGAAGCCGCACCCCCATTTACCCCTCAGAATCCTCCACTTGTAGAGTCAACCCCACTGAATATACATCCTAGTATGTCTACCCCTATACGCCCATTTGTTTTCACTGCGCAGAGTCTTGTACAGCACCCTAGCACCCCTCAGGGCACACCTCAAGGTGCCCCCTCGAGTGCTACACCTCCCCCTAGAGCCATGGCCCATACGGATATGAAGTTTCCTATATTGAAAGGGACGGGTCTAGAAGATCCTGATCAGTTCTAGTTCCTTTGTGAAGCTATGTGGAGTGTCAGAAAGATCCAAGATGATGATGAGAAGAAAGCCCAGCTTATTACCACATTCAGAGATAGAGCGTTGCACTGGTTCATGAAGTAATCTACCACGCAGCCCAGAACCCTGGCAGAGATTAAAGCTGCGCTGATAGCAGAGTTCAAGAAACCAAAGTCTGAATATTAGTGTATAACTGAGCTAAAGAAAGTCAAGCAGAGGCCGACTAAATCTGTCTGGGAGTTTGATCAGAAGTTCAAGACCCTATTAGACCAAGTAAGCTTTGTTATAGCTCTGAATCAGCACAAGGAATGGTTCATTGTTGCGTTGTTACCCCACATTAGATTACCATTAATGCAGTAGAAGGTTATGTCACAGGAAGAGGCCTTAGAGATCGCGATGAAGTTGGAGGCTTCGCCGATCGGTGAGTCTAGTTCTGGGATGACCTAGATTCAGAACTAGCTTACCACCCTAACATTGGAGCTGCAGAGCATGAAGAATGGAAAAGAGCAGCGATAGGAACCTCGTCATGAGATCTGGTGCATGATTTGCAAAGGAGAAGGGCATGACCGCGAACATTGTCCCCTATACCGCGACTACCTTGGCATTGGTGTGCCTAACCCCATCAATCAGAACCAGGCACCTTGGTGTGAGATCTGTAGAACTATTGGTCATAGACCTGAAGATTGTTACCTAATACAGAAATATGTGAAGAAACCTAAGAATCTATATTGTAATTTCCGTAAATTAGTTGGACATGATGAATCCAACTGCCGCGCTTATGAACTAATGAATGAAAGAAAGCGCGACATGGATTCAATGAGAGGCGCTGGCTTGTACAAAGTGCAAGAAGATAACCAACCAAAGAAAGAAAACACGCATTATGATCAATCTGCCTACAGAGTCCATGGTGGTGGATACCGCGGTAGAGGAAGAAATACTAGTTCAACACAAGGAAGAGGCCATGGCGGGGTCATCTGCTATAACTGTGGCTAGCCAAGTCATGTATCCAGAGACTGTGTAAATCCTTGCACCACCGGTAATTATTGTAAATCATTTGAGCATGTGATAGAAGATAGCCCGATGCTAGAGGTAGAGTTGCAGAAAAGAAGAAGGACAGACGCGCCATCCCCGAACATCTAGTGGATCGCAGCAGAGAATAGACCTGCAGATCCTAGCATTAAAGTAGTCACATGCAGTGGCGTGGAGACAGGCCGTGATAGGGGAGCAGAGGCTTCCACTTCAGAAGAGGCTCATGTGAAGCAGGGCCCTCTTGAAATAATATGGGTAAGACAAGCCCCAGGAAAGACGCCTACTCTAGATCTGAAGAAGAACAAAGAAGCTTTTGTTGACGCGCGGGATACTTTCAGAGAACCAGCACCTAAATCACCAAGGATCCCACTGCGTAGAGAAGTACCATGTGTTGAAGACAAACCTGCTACGTATGACAAGACAAGACACACAGTGGATGTTAACACCTCTGTTGCGTAGTTCTTGAGAAGTTGCATGAAGCTAGTGAAAAATGAAAATGCGATAGTAGAGCTGGAGAAGCTCATAAATCTATACGAACCACAGACAGAAGCAGAAACTTTTGATGGCGTACTACATCATATAAAGAAACAGAAGAGGTCAGGCCAAGAAATGAGGCTCACTGCGCAGATAGGAGACTTTGATATGGATGAACTTATCCTTGATCTGGGATCAGAAGTAAATGTCTTGACCAAGCAGACATGGCAGCAGATGGGTCGACCCAAGATATCGTGGTCACCTATCTAGTTGAGAATGGCTAACCAAGAGAAAGTTATACCATTTGGCCACTTATCCAATGTTGTGGTTGATATTGACGGAGTACAAAGCCATGCGGACTTTGAAGTCATCGAGATTGTTGACGATATCTTGCCCTTTCCTGCGCTGTTAGGAATTGACTGGGCTATTGACAATTTAGCCATTATAAATTTGAAAACAAAGAAGATGATATTCGAAGGAAAGAATCTGCAGGTTATCGTACCATTGGATCCTGCAGATGGGGACAGATATAGCGAGCCAATTCAGGAGGAATCTAAGGCCCAGGATTTGGATCAACTGTACCAGATGACTGCGAACTAGGAGGATTATATTAATCCTACTGTGGACGGTGCACTCAGCTGGAGATGCGATAGCTCCTGTGTTTATGACTCCGACGCTGGACTGGAAAATTGGCAGAATCGCATGCACGAAGTGTCAGCTAGAAGGTGCGCGCAGGTCACGAAATCACTGCACTGGATTGGAAAGGAAGTAAGTCCGATCCCTACATTTGATGGTTCTACTAACATTTATACTTTTATTCAAGACTATACTGCAGCAGTTCCAGAAGAGCACAGGTTACCAGCATTGGATATGGCACTCCATGGCATACCCGCTAGATGGTGGGCTTCGCACAAGCAAATATTGATCACTTGGGATCAATGCAGAATAAAGATGCAGATTCAGTTCGTAGCAAGGGTTACCTTACCCTTTGAGAAGTTCAACGGGCAGACAGATCCTAGTCAGCATTTGGAAGTCTGCTTGTAGGCATGGGAAGAAAGGCCACCTGAAGAGTGGGTGCACTTGTTCGTGCATACTTTGGAAGAGGACATTCTGAAGAAATGGTATCTAGACCTGGAGTTATGCAGGGAGACCACAGATTGGGATACATTAACTGCAAACTTCCAGAGATATTTCAATTTCGAGGATGAGAACCCTTTAATACACAAGGCACTGCAGATAATCAAGGAATGTGTATTCAGACAAGATTGTCCTCGCGAAGACATTTCATGGGAAGAATTCTTCGGCACAGATGACAGTTGAAGAACATCTGATAGAGTGTTATAATCTAGCTGAAGATGATGAGCATGGAAGAGAAGAAGATGAAGATGATCCGCGCAATCTCAATATACCAGAGTCAGAAGGTGCGCGTGATATAGAAGGACCACCATTGGAAATTCCGGACATGAGTGGACCAGTTAAGACACAAAAGGTGAACATCAACACGAGTGAAGAGTCAAAGTTCGCATCTATCAGAGACTACTGGGATGATCAGACTGTCGCGGAGATTGCAGACACTTTACACGAATATCAGGAGCTATTTCCAACCAAGTTTACATAGATGAAAGGAATATTGGGTGACTTAGGAGTCATGAAAATCCCTTTGAAGCCAGGTGCTAAACCTGTGAAGCAGCGACCGTATCGACTAAATCCACGGTATAAAGAGAGAGTCCGCCCAAAGTTGGAAAAAATGTTAGAGGCAGGAATCATTGAACCTATCGAGGAATTTGAATGGATCAGTCCTATGGTTGTCCAAGACAAGAAGACAAAGGGCAAGATCCGGATTTGTGTCGATCTCAGAAAACTTAATGATGCCTCTATGCATGACCCATTCCCTACTCCATTTACAGATGAGGTACTTGACAATGTTGGACGGAATGAGGCCTATTCATTTACTGATGGTTTCTCCGGTTATCATTAGATCATGATCGATCCCGCAGACAGGCATAAGACGAAATTTGCTACAGAATGGGGTCGTTCCAGTATACAGTCATGCCGTTTGGTATGAAGAACGTGCCCGCCATCTTCTCCAGGGTTTTCGTCACGGCGTTCAAATATTTCATGCATACATTTCTGGAAGCATATTTTGATGACTGGACTGTCTTTGGTTTGTTGAAGAACCATTGCGCGAACCTGAGGATGATGCTTGACAAGTGCCACCAGCATAAAATATCATTGAATTTAAAGAAGTGCATCTTCTATGTGCCCTATGGAATTTTACTGGGACATATTGTTTGCAAACAGGGATTGATGGTGGACCCTGCGAAGATTGCCATCATTGTAAATTTTCCTACACCAACTTCAGTTAAAATGATGCGCTCTACCTTGGGCCATACAGGCTATTACAGGAAGTTCATTAAAGGTTACGCGCATATCACTGCAGCAATGGAGAAGCTGCTGAAGAAGGACATGTCGTTCATTTGGAATGAAGAATGCGAACAGGGTTTTGACACCCTTAAAGAAAATATGGTTACCGCGCCAATAATAGTCTTTCCAGACAGGGAAAAGCCGTTTCATGTTCATGTGGACACATCGTGCATTGCCCTCGGTATTGTGCTAGCTTAGCCAGGAGAAGGGGGTATTGACCACCCCATCGCATTTTCTAGTAGAAAGCTATCAACAACAGAGAAGAACTATACCACTACTGTTGGCGGATATTTCTACCCTATAGTCAGGAAACTAAACTATCAACTTGGTTGGGGTGACAGGTAAGTGCATTAATGCTATTACAGAGGCATTTTACAAAAGAAATAGATTGTAGATTTAGGGAACACACCTTTTTAAACGGAGTCTGATCCTATCCTTGACTCGATCCCGTGTCCAGCTTCCAAATCTACTTTTCTTTCAGCAAACCTACAACAACAATACCTTTCTCAAACATTTTGGGCAATATATAAAGCATGAAATAAACAAAAACTATGTTTAATATTCAACATTGACCAAAATAAATCCAACTTAAAATTCCATTTCATAACACCTTCAGATTGGAACAAGGAAACACTTAAACCTTTATTTGTCAAAATTGGAATGCAGTACAAATATACCTGATAATGAAGCAGGCTCCTGCAACTAGATTCTGGGCTCAGGCTTTCTTCTGGCTTGGATATCTTCTGCAACAACTTCTCTAATGCAACCTTCTTCAAAGTCTTTCCATTAATCAATCTCACTAATCTCCAATTTCTAACCCTTCTCCTTTAACCTTCTTGGTATTTATAGGTTCAAAGAAGTAGTTCAGGTCAAGATGTAGTTATGGAGGAAGTTGGGGGAGTTAGGAAACTGCCATCAACTAATCTTCCTCGATGAATTAATATATTTTTTAATCATCTTTTAAGATATACGTGACTATTACTCAGTGGAGTAGCGTATAGGGCGCTACCCTATTGTTTAACAACTAGTTCTCATTCAGTTTTAAATGTCGAGCGCTACTTTGCTAAGAAGGAGTAGCGTATATATTGATATGGGCGCTACTATTATGCACTGGAGTCGCGTATGGGCGCTAGTCTATTTAAGTGGAGTAGCGCTCATACTTCAAAATGATATTTTGTATGTTTTCCAGTATTTTCAGGAAATAGGATGAGTTGTCATATGGTCCAAGGTCAACATGCTCCTCCATCCAAGTTGTCCTTTTGTGTGATCAGCAGCTCAGGGTGATCACGGACGGAGAGGTGCAATTTTGACCTATAACAGATGCCCCCTAATGTGTGAGGTCAGAGGGAAATGATGGCCGAAATACATTACAATCCAAAGCCAGAGGAGGAGCACAGAACCGCAGAACAAGTCGCAAGAAACCTGCAACAAACATCAAGGTCAGCGAGCAATTACATTGTTGACATCTTATAGATGTGTAGTGTGATACAACATGATCTCCGATACATAACAAGGAGATGTATATAAAAGCATGGCCACTTGAAATACAAGCGTGGATCCATGTCAAACTAAGAGATCATAGCCATAACAACAAACTGGATCTATGTCTCATGGAAAGCCGTATATAAGTGAGGCTCAGTCTTGCGCAACTTGGGTGATAACAAAATGAGGTAATGTCATCAAAAAATTCCAAGGTCTTCATCCCACAATAACCCTAGGTACAAACCCAAACCATGTGAATAGATGAGCTGATAGTCAAACATGGAGGGCATCGTTTGATTACCGGTCATTGATGTATACCGTTAACAAACGCGAGGACTTCCACCGATAATGATGATGGGGTCCAAGGTACCAAGTATGATTCGCCAAATGTGAATAGATGGACTTGGAGTCGAACACTTGGGAATCCTGTCGAAGAATAGACATTGATGTATTCTCATCATTCCACAGCGAGGAAAATTGCCACTGGTGACTGCAATCTCCAAGGTACTAACCGAAACTCTAAACTTCAATCCCAGAATAATGATTTGGTGTCGATGGGAAGAAGTCCGTTGGAAGGGAGGCCTGAAGGCATCCTCCATCATCCAACTCGAGAAACACTCAACTGGTGAGAGCTGATATGGAATAATATGCGACAAAACTGACACTAGGAAGGCTGACACATGAAGTCAAGGTAAACTGCAGAATGGCCGACAAAGGGTATATCCTTGAACATTGAGCACGACACAAAAGTGACTCAGGCAGTTTCTGACATAATGAGGTAAATAAGTCTGAAATGTAAGAGACATTAACAGACCCTCCATATGGTTGGAAGAATAACCAACCGGGAGAGTAAATAACTCGGAGGAAAGGTTCACCCTGAGGCCAAAAACTAAACCCAATCGACAAGATAGACTCAAGTAGGTGCTGTGTTCAAGGATAGGACTTGACTGAAACTGCCTTTGACAATGAAGATATGATATGTTTTCCCGTTCCTTATTCTTTTTAGATAAAAGAATACCCTTCTTGTGGATTTAATGAGTCCAAGAAAGAATGAAAACTCAATAGGTCCAACCATGTAAATAGTTTAACGAGCCCATGGGAGGAAGACTCAGTACCTTCTTCATAATTTAGAGAGTTTGAAGAAGAGATAGAAGATTACTCTATATGTACTGATCTCTGGATTTTAATATCGAGCCGAGATCTATTCTTGCTCGCCGGTGTTTTCAATTTTAAGGAGTCTGAAAAACTTAAACAATAACTCCATATATCTGCTCGTGGATTTTAGTATCGAGCCCAAGAAGATTAATGCTCGCCGGTGTTTTCCTGTTTATAGAGTCTGAAAAACTTAAACAATTCTCTTTTCACCTATCCGTGGATTTTATATCGAGCCCAGATTGGTCTGTGCTCGGCGGTGTTTTCTTGTTTATAGAGTTGAAAAACTTAAACAGTCCTCTACTTACCCTCTCATGGATTTCACATCGAGCCCGAGTAGGTGAATGCTCACTTGGTATTTTCATATTTAGAGAGTCTGAAAACCCTAAAGAGAGACTCCATCAAGTCCTTTTTCGTACAGTTAGTCTCCTCCCCCGAAAAAGTATAAAACAATGAAAGGAGAACCCTTCTAGCGCATACAGGAGTATACCTAGAGTATACCTTTTCCGTAGTTAATCCACTGAGGCCCGGAAAAGGGGTAATTCTATACCTGAGTGGATGAGCCTTCGGATACTTTAACGAGCTCGAAAAGGACAAGTTTGCTCGGCAATCTTGTTTAGGTTTAAATAGTCCAAACAAGAGCTTAAAATGACTTAAAGGTCAACTTCTGGGATCGTAACTTCATGTCCTGCCAAAAACTAGGTTTTCAACAAAATATTAGTCGATGTCGCAAAAATCTTAAATGATATATGAATTTGGAATGTTTAGCTAACTGACAAGGTCTATCATTAAGAAATTTGAGCTTAGGAGATGAATCCGACAACAATTGAGTGAAAATTGAACTTGGATCAGTGTTAAACCTTATTTTGTGTTTCAATTAATTAATTAGGGTTTTTGAAAGTGTTTGAAACTATGGAAAATTAAAAATTATGGGTAAAAATTAAAATCCAATTTTATATATAATTTCATTGTTAAAAAATCAATTTTCATTTTGTGTTGTAGGGCAAACATTGGGCACCATTTCACGAATTTCAAATCTCCACCGTGATCGAACGGAGCATCCAATCACCAAACTGCTTCCACCAAGTAAGTAGAAATCAACCAAACTTGCATTTCAATGGTTTATTTTTAAAATTTTGAGCAAAAAATGGCCCGAAACGCGATGCTCATAAGGTTTTATGCGCGGCGCGCTACTGTGTATACACAACAGTAGCGTACGAAGGCAATGGGCGCTACTTTGCTCAAACAGAGTAGCGCCTACACGCTACTGTGTAGTATACACAGTAGCGTACATATTTGCAAAGCCATTTTAAAGCACCGAGACTCAAAATTTTGGGGTTTTTGTGCAGGATGGTCTTACAATGGAGGGAAAGGGAGCATGAAGACATGGATAGACTAGCCATGCAAGACCCAGCTACCCTCCATGCGCTCCGTAGATGCGGTTTGTTGAAATTTTATCGAACCGTAAACATGCGTGCACTAAACAAGCTATTTCGAAGATTGATTCAGTATTGGGATGTCGATACTAATACCTTCATCATCCGGGGGCAAACTCTAGAGCTTACCGTTGAGGATATATACTTTATTACTGGTCTCTCAAGGAGAGGAGACGTAATCAATCTAAAAGGGACATCTCGTTTGGGTGCACGATCAGTGCAAGAATATGTAAATACATACTATGTTGCCGGAGCAGAAAAATCGGGAAGCCAAATCCTGATTTCAACTATTGATGGTCTCCCACTGAAAGTGATAGTGAGCATGATCAACCGGGTATCCGGTAGTGCATCACAACACTTAACTTCTAGGCATTCGATGCATATCGGTGTACAGTGCTTGCATGGCCATGTTTATGATTGGAGTACTAGCTTGTTGGCAAACATGAAGTATCAATTGACAAGTTGCAAATCCGGCACAATGAAGAATTTCGGGTACAGGAGTATCTTGTGTACTTTCTTCTTCGAGAGGATGCCTACTATTAGTTTGGGAATGCCACTACCACAGGTTAACCCCCGTGAGCCCAGACCAGGCCGTTGGGGTGACATTTTTCTCCGCCAGGGTGGTGGGGAGAGTCACTATTGTTACCACACTGATGACTTCTGGGGGTGGTGGGAGAGGCAGGTTCCCGCTTTTGAGCAGTTTCCCTATGCTGGATTGGATTTCTGTCACGATCCAGAGCTGGTGCTTCCGCCAGGTGGAGCCTGGGGAGATATTGGTATGTTTACTTTTAAGAATTTATTTAATTTTTTCAAACTTTTCAAGTATTTGATTTTTATGAATGAGTTTTGGAGTTCTAATCAAGTGTCAAATGCAGATGTTGGACCTGTTCGTCCTGAGGGCCATCCTACTATCTATGTGAGGCCAGCTGATATCACCGCAGCAGAAGCTATGTTGGGAACCCTGGAGAGGAAAATGAGTCGGTTGACTCATGAGATTCCTGCATGCCGCATGGACCATATACCTGTTGACATGCAGGAATATGTTGTTGGGGTGCCCCCAGCATGGCTTAGATTACTGCGGAGAGTTTCTAGACTAATGATATGCTATCGCAATGCGGTAGATGATGAGGAGGTTCCTCCTTCTCCGTAGGAGAAGAAAAACATTATATGTATATATTTTTGAGGCTACCATGCCCAGCTTTTGTACTTTTATGACTTGACTGAAGAGACTCATAACTCAAAACTCATATTTTTTGATACGGTACCAGTTATATATACAGTATCGATTATTTACATGTGTATGCGTTTTAAATTTTATGTGTGGAATGTTTTTTACAATGTATGATGAAAATGCCAGTTTAAGACATAGTTTGCTAATGAATCAGCTAAATTGTTTAAATTTCTTGGAATGTGTTCATATCTGATAGAATGAAAATGTCTTTCCAATAATCTAACTCGTAGAAACTGACGTAGCAATCCTGGATCTCTGATCCGATAGACACCTGTTAACTGAAATACAATTAGTTGTGAGTCAAGCCTTACCTCCAGGTATGAAATGCCATGACTGAGGGCATCTCAGAGAAGTTCTATAACTGCACTGTATTCAGCCACATTGTTCGTGGTAGGTCCTAAACAAACCCCCCCCGAAGAGACAAGTTGGTCAACGGGTGAATAAATGACCCAAGCTGCTGCAGCCAACTGACAGGTGTGGCGACTGGTGCCATCAGCAAATCCTAGGAAATGTGCGGTTGACATCTGGTACATGAAACGAGAAACACACATAAGATCACCTAACGAGCATAACAAAACTAACTATACAAAAATATACAGTTATGTTACAAGAAAAAGTACTTCAACCTAGGTGTAGTACTTCTTCAGGTAGGGTCAATGCCTGGATCTTCCTCAGGAGGCCGGAAAAAGGTGTTATGGAAATCACGGAAAAGGTTGGTATACGGGATTATTTCATCGAGATAACATCCCGTTTCAAAGAAAAAGTTTCCGTTGACCCTAGTAAAAATGTTCACCAACGAAGTATGTACTCTATTTGCTTCAACAATGGAAACTTGTGAAGGAGTGAGACCAGTATTCTCATCGGGTGGTGAACAAAATTCACCTCTCTCTAATAAGTGAAGAAAAGGAAACAGGAAGGACACGCGATTTATATGTTCATGAGGATGGTCCGGGTCGTTCAGGGCTTCTAACATTTATTCATCAGAAGGTAAAGTAATTCCTGCACTGTTGAGAGAATGAATCGGGTTAGCTGTCTGAGTAGTGGCACAATCCATGTTTGACTCGACAGACACGGGCGGAGTCAATATATCTTCTGTTGTAGTTTGATAAGAATCTAAGTGAGTAACTTCTACAACAGGGGTGGGTACTGAGGGGTTTGTATTAGTTGGGAGAAACTCGGAGTCGATTGTTGAACTAACCATAGGAGTTTCAGACGATGAGCATCTCTCAGTACCAACAAATAAAGTAGGAGCGGGTAGGTCAAAAGTGCCAATTAGTGATCCAAAAAGTCCTGCTCCTAAACTCTCGCTAACTGGGGTGGTTTGATCAACCAAAGGAATCGTGGTTTCCGTAGAAGTCTGGTGTTTTCTTTGAGTGAAAGAAAGTTGATCGACTGTAACGATCTTACCTTCAAATGGGAACATGACCACTCGAAAAACTGCCGATGCTATAGCTTGCATGGCATAAGTCCAACTCCTGCCCAATAACATGTTGTAATCGAGCGGAGCGTCCAGAACTTCTATCTCAACAGAAATTGTCTTACCGGCCAAAGTGACATTAAATGATGGCAAAACTCCATGTGGACGGAAAGTTCTGCCATCAAATGCAGTAAGCATTGTGTTGGAAGGGACTAACTTAGGAGAACCTAGAGCTTTCCAACAGGAAATCGACATTACACAAGTCGACGCTCCCTTATCTACTATAGCTCGTCTTATGGTCATTGGACCATGAACGACCTCAATCTGGAGGGCAATGTGATATGGCAACCGGTATTTGACATCAGTCATGTCAAATCGCGCAGACATGTTGGAGGACTCCATACTCCCAATAGCTGCCAGAAGTGCATTACGTTGCAATGGACAACTCTGCAAGACTTCTAGAGTAGACATGGCACAAGGGGTTTGGGCTAGATCTTCAACCACATTGTAGTTGGAAGCAGCCCGTGTGTTGGGATTGTGCGATGCCCTCTTCAAGACACCTTTCGGAATCTTGGGCATTGGGTCCACAGGTATGTGGAGTGGAGTGGAGGATTCAGCAATCTCCTTATCCTTTCTTTGCGTTTCTGGGGTATAGTTCTTAGCTCTGGTTTGCAAAAGTGCATCTGAGTTAACCATATTTATGAATGTTTGATCAACCGTGGCATGCGAAGTGCCCCTAGTTTTGGAGGTGCCAGAAGTTGAGCCTTGCCCTTTAGGAAATGGATCTTTCAAGACGGCAGGCTTCTTCTCTCTTAAGAGCTTCTGGGCTTCTTCTAGTAGAGGGCATTGATGAGTAAGGTGGTTTTGTTTGCAAAGTTTACAAGGGAACCTAACCTTCTTCTCTTCTTTGTTACCCTCTTTGGCATTGTCTTTTTTGGGCTTTTGTTGGTTCCCCTCTCCTTTCTTGCCCTTCTTTTTATTGTTGGGCTGCCGAGGGCCCTTTTGATTGTTCTGAACCTGATTAACAGATTCAGAAATAGAAGGAGAGGTTGTGACAGAAGCAATGTCTGCAGTCGAATGTTTGACAGTTAAGGCTTGGACCTGTTTGGTCAGTGCTTCGAAGGATGCAGAGTTAACTGAACCCACTATGCCGTCAGCATGTGGTCGAGATTTGGGTCTACTCATATCAGTGTTTGATCTCGGTGCGTCAGGTATAATCTCGTATAGTAAACCAGATTGTGCGTATACAAGGTCTAACTGTTGAGTCCTTAAGATGGCTTCTTCTTCATTGGAAACTCCAGATGTCGCTACTTCCTTAGAAATGTAAGGAAGGAGTGATTTCAAGTACCACTCAAGCAGGAACTCTGGAGGGATGTTGGCCTTTATGATCCTTTTCCGTCTTCGCCACTCCTGAATGTGGTCAGATAAATGAGTGGCTTTGTTTTGTCTAAAAGTAGACAAAAGTTCTGTTCCGGCATCATACCGAACAAGAAGTTGGAAATGGTTCAAAAAGACGGTTGCTAGATCCCCAAAACTAGAGAAAGTAGCCGCAGGTAACTCAATGTACCATTTGGCTGCGGGACCAGTTAAGGTCCTTTGAAACAGTCTCAATCTGATGGAATCCTCATTCAACGAATTTGAATAACACCACAAGTGAAAGGTAGTGACATGGTCACCAGGGTCTTCACCAGCTTTGCCTTCGAATTTTGGAATATCCGAAGGTAATTTGGTGGGAACTGATGGCCACGTGGCATTATGACACACAGGATCATTTGTCAGTTTCGAAAGGTCTGGCAAATTCAAAGTTTCCAGAAAAGGTAGACGAGGCCGGTAAGATGAAGCTTGATAAGGGAAACCACCCATCGTTTGTCCCATGAATTGTTGGTAGGGGTTGCCCCCAGCCATTTGGTGATAAGGGTTTCCCCCAGCCATGTGCTGATAGGAGTTGCCACCTACCAACTGTTGATAGGGGTTACCCCCAGTTAACTGTTGGTAGGGGTTACCCCTAGGTATTTGTTGGTAGGGGTTGCCCCCTGCCAATTGTTGTTGTTGTGAGAAAGAATTATTAAAATTTCCCCACCCATACGAGAGCGGATTAGTGCTTTGCGGGTTCATCCACTGTGGCTGGGTGTTAGCCCCGCCATATTGCTAGTTGAAGATGTTGCCCCCTCCCCCTGAAAATAAGGAAAAAGGAACATTATTTGCAGGCATGCTACCCTGATTCAAGTTAGGGCCTACAAAGGTGTTGAAACCAGTAGAAGTTGATGTGGACGGTGCAGTCATGGTGCCCATGACTGGTATGTTTGCAGAAACACTTGGTCCTACCACAGGTGTGGAAACGCAAGTACTAGGGATCTGATATAACGGTTGGGAAGTAGAAGGTGTTGCACAGTTGGCTATACTGCTAGGTCCAACAGTAGACGTGGGAATAGATGCCATTGTTGTAAAACTAGGCATTCCTAATGTACTAGTGTTGAAACTAAAAGATGGAGTAGGCACAGATGTGGTTTGTGCCTGACTAGATGTAGCAGTAAAAGAAGGGTTAACTGTGCTGGTATTCATACCTAAAGTGGGAGTTTGGGGACCCCCTGGTTCACCTCCTGTGTTAGACATCAGATGATCGGGAAACAAAAGATCTGCACTGAAAAGGGGCTGCTGGAAACCAACAGGTGACAGAAGCGAAATTCTAGTATTAGTTAAGGGAGGATTGAAAGGAGTGCTATACTACGCGGAAGTAAGATCTTCCACCTCAACAGTACTAAAATGTTGTTGATCTGTGGTACCTGGTGGTGGTTCCTCAGGAACCTCAATTTCAAGGTTTTCTGTTATAAGTATTTCTTCAAGCAATTCTATTTCAGAGGTAATTTTTGAAGAAATATCGGGGTTTACCCACTGTCTTCTAGCTGGTTGTATAGGTTCTGTTCTAACAGGTGGAAGGTTCTGAATCCTTCTCGATCTACGGAGTTGTTGATTCTCCGTGATTATAAATATAAAAAACAAACTAGAACCTAGTGGCCACTATGACTAGGGGGAAAACAGCACACCAACTAAAAATTCCTAAGTATACAAACCAGTCAAACAAAGGTGCCTTCCGGAGAAGAGTCTGGGATGATTAGGGCCCAGAACAGGTCAACGAAGGAAGAAAGACAGTTACCCGGGGTCCACAATACAATGACTAAGGGTGCAAGCGCTGGAATCACCCAACCGCCCTCCCAAAGACCTGCACGGGGTTTCCTCCCACGTCTGTCTTAGGTACAGCAGATATACCCTCTGCTGTCACCTGTGTAAGAACCTAGAAGTCTGATACTATGGATACCACAACACCGAAAATTCCTAGGGGAACAGTCACCGGTCGAATCAGAAAGCGTGGGCAGGGTAGCTAAGCCCGAAACTCGAAAGAGTCCCCAATACGCAATCCGATCCTGGCGTATGCTCGAACAGCAAGTAGGAGGAGTATTCCCACAAACTGATCTCGCAATGACCTACTGCATATGCTCCCAGGAAAATTTTGAGTGAGGTGGGTTTGCCTATGATAGTCTCACTACGATTGTTGCGCAATGTGTGATCTTGGGTGGTTTAAAGTGATTTAAACCCAAGACCCTAACCAAAACTAGTTGGTGTAGTGTACCCTAAAAAAGAAAAAATTTCTAGTTCATTTTATTAACAAATTTTAGGGGCTTTTATTACGCAAAAAGGATAGTGAGTGTGTGAGTGTGGTTATAACAAGAAAACAAAAATGCAAATATACTCAAAACTTCTTACAACAAAACTTTTTTTATTTTTTCATCTACTTCTTTTTCAAAACTGAAAATCTAAGCAAACTTACTTACAAATTTTTTGTTTTCTTTTTAAATTATACAAAATATACTAAGCTATTTTGCATTGACAAAAGACAAGTTCTATTTTAACTTAAAGTACCAAATTTTTTTTGCTTTTTCAATAACCGAAAAAGAACTATGCAAAAAATGGAAATCCAAATAAAACTTTTTATACAAAGTGTGGAAGTATGGCAAACGTTCTTAGGCCTATAGCTATCGAAACCTAGCTCGAGAAAGACTTGATCTACAGGTTTTTTACTAAGAAAAAAACCTATAAACTTGGACACCAAGTGGGAGAAAACAAAGGAGAGAACACCCAAGGACTGACCTAAAGTGTCTAACCCTAGCAAGACCACAAAGCCAAGTACAAGTAGACAAGCAGGCTGCCCTACTAACATGAAGAAACTGAGAGGTGAAACTAGCCTACAGCTGTTTAAAAGGCACTTGTGACCAGCAGAAGACAAGAAGTCCTGGAAGATCGAAACTTGACCTAAAAGAAGACACCCTAGAAGCTCTACCAAAGACCAAAACCTAAACCAAGGATGGGGGTAGTGGAGAGCAGATAACTTCACCACAAACAACAGACACAGGAGTGTGCAGGTTTGTAAACGGTCAACAAGTAGTCAGGGTCTGAAAAAAGTGAAAGTGTTCGTCACCAAACACCACTAAGTCTTCCAAAAAGTCAATAAAAGGTCTCAACAATTCCAAAGGTCAACAAATGGTTTAAAATATGGAAAAAACTTTAAGGAGAGGTTCTATGACTTGAAAAACAATTAAAAACCTTATGCAATCATCAAAGGGATCCTACAGCACAGTCAGCAAATCACCACAGGGCTAAAACACAAGCAAACCAAAAATTGACTGCTTCAGGAAATGTACTCTACTGTGTAGTAGAGCAACTCGCGCCCATGCCAATATGGGCGCTATTGTATATACAGAATAGTAGCGTATGGGCGCTACTGTACATATATCAAAGTAGCGCTCATATTTCAAAGGCTTGAAACTGACTTTGGAAGGTATAAAAACTGATGAAAGCAGGCAAGACAAAGACAAGGGATACCTAAAAAGGTTCTTAACACATCGAAGAAATCAAAATAAACTGAGAAGACACCCAAAAACAAGGTTTCCTAAAGTCAAAAACTCTATGTCCCCAGCGGAGTCGCCAGTCTGTTGGCGGATATTTCTACCCTATAGTCAGGAAACTAAACTATCAACTTGGTTGGGGTGACAGGCAAGTGCATTAATGCTATTACAGAGGCGTTTTACAAAAGAAATAGATTGTAGATTTAGGGAACACACCTTTTTAAACGGAGTCTGATCCTAGCCTTGACTCGATCCCGTGTCCAACTTCCAAATCTACTTTTCTTTCAGCAAACCTGCAACAACAATACCTTCCTCAAACATTTTGGGCAATATATAAAGCATGAAATAAACAAAAACTATGTTTAATATTCAGCATTGACCAAAATAAATCCAACTTAAAATGCCATTTCATAACACCTTCAGATTGGAACAAGGAAACACTTCAACCTTTATTTGTCAAAATTGGAATGCAGTACAAATATACCTGATAATGAAGCAGGCTCCTGCAACTAGATTCTGGGCTCTGGCTTTCTTCTGGCTTGGATATCTTCTGCAACAACTTCTCCAATGCAACCTTCTTCAAAGTTTTTCCATTAATCAATCTCACTAATCTCCAATTTCTAACCCTTCTCCTTTAACCTTCTTGGTATTTATAGGTTCAAAGAAGCAGTTCAGGTCGAGATGTAGTTATGGAGGAAGTTGGGGGAGTTAGGAAACTGCCATCAACTAATCTTCCTCGATGAATTAATATATTTTTTAATAATCTTTTAAGATATACACGACTATTACTCAGTGGAGTAGCGTATAGGGCGCTACCCTATTGTTTAACAACTAGCACTCATTCAGTTTTAAATGTCGAGTGCTACTTTGCTAAGAAGGAGTAGCGTATATATTGATATGGGCGCTACTATTATACACTGGAGTCGCGTATGGGTGCTAGTCTATTTAAGTGGAGTAGCACTCATACTTCAAAATGATATTTTGTATTTTTTCCAGTATTTTCAGGAAATAGGATGAGTTGTCATATGGTCCAAGGTCAACATGCTCCTCCATCCAAGTTGTCCTTTTGTGTGATCAGCAGCTCAGGGTGATCACGGACGGAGAGGTGCAATTTTGACCTATAACAACTACTGAGCGGGAAGGACTTGCGATGGTATATACCCTTCAGAAGTTTAGACACTATCTACTTGGTGCACACTTCCTCATGTTCACTGATCATTTTGCATTGAAATATTTGGTCAATAAGCCAGTGTTAGGGGGGCGTATATGTCGATGGTTGTTGCTATTCTAGGAGTACGACTTCGAGATCATTGTTAAACCCAACAGGATAAGTTTGGGACTTGACCACCTGTCTAGAATAGAGTCGGGAGAGGAGCCAACGAACATTGAAGACAGTCTGCCCGATGCCCAGTTGTTTGCTATATAGGTTGCAGATGATTACTATAAGGATATCATTGATTTTCTGACAACAGGGCTGACACCACAAGAATTTTCTATTCAACAGAAGAAGCAGCTAGTAGTGCGCGCCACGGATTTCACTATCATTGCAGGTCAGTTGTACAAACTCGGACCAGATGAAGTCCTGCGCATATGTGTACTCGACCACGAGAAACCATATATACTAGCAAATGCACATTCAGGAATTGCGGGAGGTCATTACGTAGGAAGGGCTACTACGCAGAAGATATTGCACGCAGGGCTATAGTGGCCTACCATCCACAAAGATTCTAAGCAATATTGCAGGAACTGTGATGTCTGTCAGAGGACTGGGAAGTCGCCACGGAGAGATGAAATTCCATTGAACCCGCAGTTGACCTTACAGGATTTTGAGAAGTGGGAAATTGATTTTATGGGACCTATAAACCCACCAGGGAAGAGAACTGGTGCGAGGTATATCATTCCTGCCACGGATTACCTCACCAGATGGGCAGAAGCTAAACCAGTAAAGGACTGCAATGTAGGTATTGCCACGCAGTTCATTTTGAGGAAATTTTGTCATGATTCGGTTGTCCAAAAATTTAGATGAGTGATCAGGGCACTCACTTTCTGAATAAGACCATAGAGGCCCTGATGGAGGAGTTCCACATTTGTAATCACCGTGGTACACCATATCATCCGCAGGCAAATGGAACTGTTGAAGATTTCAACAAGATACTGGAAAACGCGCTGACGAAGGTGTGCAACGTAAACAGGGATGATTGGGACCTGGGCATCTCGTCTGTGCTTTAGGCATACAGGACAACTTGTAACAAATTGATGGGATGGACACCTTTTCGGTTGGCTTATGGGAAGGAGGCCGTAATGCCAATGGAGTACATTGTCCCTAGTTTGAGGATTGTTGCGTTCACCGGAATGGAAAATCACGAAGCATTAGATGAAAGACTGCTACAATTAGTCGGCTTGGAAGAGGATCGTTTCATTGCAGGCTTTCAACAGCAAGTTCAGAAGGATCGTGAAAAGGCATGGCATGATCACCATATTAGGAACAAATGCTTTCAGGTAGGTGACTTAGTCCTCCTGTATGATAGCAAGTTCATGAAATTTCCTGGCAAGTTTAAAATACATTGGCTTGGTCCATATATTGTTATGCATGTCACTAACAGTGGTGTAGTTCAATTAGCCACTTTAGCTAGTGATACCCTACCCACTATGATAAATGGAAGCATACTTAAGTTGTACCGCGATAGTCCTGCTTCGCATCATGCGGAAAAATAAACATGTGGATAAATTTCTAAGTGTCAAGTACAGTTGAAATTGGGCACTAGAAATGTATAGAATCTGTGCATGTATCATAAAGGAAGAATGTATGAGTTGCGCAGGAGCCGAAAGTAGAGCAGTGGAAAATGACTGCGGTAGTTCAAAGATCAGTACCACACAACATTCAGAGAAAAATAGCCATTGCACGCCTTTTTGAGAAAATAGCCGTTAAAATGACCGTTGCAGCAACCGCTTCAGCATTTAAAGGGAAGATAGCCATTCTGGATAGACTAATGGATGAAAAGACTGAAAGATCTGAGGGATTTGGCCACCATAGGTCGCATTTAATGCATATCTAGTTGTTGAAGGGCACGGGAGGGGGTCTGCTGCGCCTATAAATAACACCGTTTGGAGACTCGCAGGCGTTACCGAGCACTTAGAATTTTTTTTGTGATTAACCTCCCCGAGATAGTAGCCATCTATATTCTCTCTGCCATAGCCACTATCTCATTAAGTGAATGTTCGAACCCCTCTACAAAGAGAAAGATCTTTCTATTGAAGAAACATTGAGAATCTTTCAGCATGGAGGGATTCAACAGTTAATGAAAACTCCAGTTAATAAGGTTGTCGTAGAACAAGGTCAAGGATCCCGCAAATCACCAAGGATTAATCCGACAATGCAAGATAAGGGAAAGGACACAGTGAGTGCACCTCGAACAAAGCATTCCAAGTCGAGTTCAGCGGGCACAAGGAAACCCATATTCACCAAGGAAATTTCACTCAAGATGACACCAGATTATATCTCGCCGTGGGTGCTGGATGCCCCTGTGTATAAGCTCGTAAAGAACACCAAGTATGATATCCCTCTATCGCCAGTGTCTAAGAACGTAAAAATTATGACAAACCTATTGGGAAAGATCCCAAACTACAAATGGGAGGATTATGACCTCTTGGGAGTGAAGAAGGACGAGCCACATGATCCCAAGTACCTAGATTTTCAACCAGATCAATATATGTGCTGGAAAAAGGATGCAAAAGGAGAGATGAATCTGGTGGCCGAAAGCTGGTTAACACCGGTGGTGCAGTTAGGACTGTTAAACCTGCTGCGACTACCCCATTTTGAAAGGTCAACCAAACTAAACATCGTGGTTCGCACCTTGATGGCGCGAATCCACCAAGGTTATTTATGGATGGAAAGGCCCATAGACATCAGTATCAACCTAATCCATGTCATTACAGGATTGAGTAAGCGCGGACAGGATCCGAAGAAGTTATTCCAAGGGAAGAGCAAAGAAAAAGAGGTCGTGGCAAAGATGAAGAAGAGCCACGCGCTGGTGAAGGGAAAATGGGGTTTTCCTACCGATGAGATTGACGATCGAGCAACAAATTTCATTACATAGATGCTCACAACAAAGGTATTGAGAACAACAAGACCCACCGAGGTGCCTATGGGAGCAGTGCTGATTGGCGCCGCAGGAGCAGAAGGAACAGAGTTTAACTGGTGCCAATATCTACTGAATGAGTTCATGGAGGAACTCAACGATATTCAACAGAATGGGGGAAACTTCCATTTTACATGGTTGATTGTCCTCATCGCATTCATCAGATGGAGGGAGCCGAGGGACTTTGTCGGCGTCAGTTTTGATAGATCTGAACCTAGAGGAATCAGGTTCATGAACCTATGGGAAAATACAAATCCGCAACGCCAACACGCTACCCAAGAAGTCTTCTATCAATATTACATGCAGTTATGTGAGGTGATAACGCGCACACCAAGAATAACGAAGCAGGTAACAAGAAAGTGCATAGGCATTGCCAATTTTACTGCTGACATGTGTTGTGTGTTTATCTCTCCAAATGCAAAGATGAAGAAGCCGCAGTGATTCCTTGGGCACTACCACATGACAAAAGAAGATATAGAGCTCATTATGAAAGAATGGCCTGCCAACTACTGTGTCGAAGTTTTGGACGTCCTGACAAACTCAGAAGATGATGAGCTGATTCCTCCACCATTTTCGATTACTAAAGAGAAAGAGACAGAGACGGGAAAGAGAAAAGATCCCTACAGCCCATCACAGCCGAAAGCAAGTGTTAAGTCATGATCTTGTTTCCTTTAATTTTATATTTTGAGTGTGATTTTTATTTTAAGTTTGCTCATTTGCTTAATTTTTCTCATTTGCTTCGTTTAGGAATTTTTTTTGGTTTTCAAGTGAAACTTTTGATTTTTGACTTTAGATTTTTATTATTTCTTCTTTAGAGTTTGAAGGGATCCATAGGACTTATATTGATTAAGGATGTCACAAATATGCTCAAAGAGCATAGGTCATCATTTAAAATAGAAGATAAATGGTTAAAATAGCACCAAAAGTGAATGCAAATTATTCCTGTAGCGCAACCATAAAAACTTAGCATAGCAGCGCTACAAGAATATCGCGTCACCCGAAATCACCGTCTTTAAGCTGAATTTTCGCATGGGTTTCATTTCTAAGTGACTAATCGCATGTTTAAAGGGTGTTGATACGTGTTTCTCTAGTAATCATCATGAAAGCAGGTGTGACTGTGTCGAGGAAGAGATCGTGGTAATCATCAGCTAGAACAGAGCGTATCATGACAGGAAGAGGTATGAGCCAAGTTTGATGTGAAAGAATTTATTTCACTTGAGCATCACGAAACTGGAGACTAAGTGGAGCGAGGACATGTGCCTAAAAGTGGGAAGCTGCAGTTATTGAAGAGTTCGTGGGTTTTCACAGTTACAGAGAAATTAGGGCTTGCTCGTCCTGCCAGCTGGTAGCAAATTGGAGACCCGAAGACACTTGTACAGATAAATTGAACAATCAAATACCTCAAAGATTGATTTTAAACATCTACAGCAATACAGGAATAAGAATTAACCAATGATATTGAAATGCAAAAAATTATTGAGAATTCTGCTCTGTTTTTTCCTGTTTTGGGTTACTGAAGTTGAATGAATACCACAAGCTTATGGAGAGGAATGTTTGAAAACCAAAAGAGGTTTTTGTTCATAAGATACCCATTTACAAAAACCTCTCTCAGTTTTGCAATAGATGTCAAGGTTTGAAAGATTCAGTTTAATCTTTGCAGCCTATTTTTCAGGGTTTTTAAATATTTAATATTTTCCCGTTTTAGTGTTCATCTTGCGGGGCAGATTTTGATCATATGGAGATGAATTTTTAAAAACCAAGAGAGGTTTTTGTCCATCACGGACCCATTCACAAAATACTCTCTCAGTGTTTATACAGGTGTCATGAATTGAGAGATATTGAGGCTTATTTGACACCTATTTTCCAGAAATTCGCCATATTTGCCAGGAATCCGATTTGCTATTTTTAGTCAATTAGTTGAAAGTTAGTTAATGTAACTGCTGTGTAGTTTCAATTTCGACCTAATGAAGGTAGGATAGAACTAATTATTTGTAATTATAAAAGAATGACAAAGGGACAGAAGAGGGGTTCGATTTTTGGCTGGCTTAAGGAGGTCTGTGACTTGTTTATGAGCTAAGTACTATAGCTCTCATGTGTATTTGCTGAACAGAATTATGAAATATATGATCCTTTTTACCCTTCAGTCTATGTTTTGGATTCATTTTTAACTTGTTTAGTTACATAATTGATAAATTCATTGTTGGTTTATGGTTTGTATGTTGGTAGTGCTTGTCTTTTATGAATGAACTTTAAAATCATATTCTGTTGGATACTGGTAATTATATTATGTATATTTGTTCTCTTTTGCTTGTGATTCAGTTCCTGTTTGGCTCATGAATGTATTCCCTTCAGTCACCAAATTTACAACCAAGAAAACATTTCAGAAACCCTAAAACCTTGTTTATTTTATTGAGTTTTTTGAGATTGTGTTGGCTTGTTTCTTTATAGCCTGGAAACAATTTCTGGCACAAACATCTTTGGCTCCGTTGCCGGGGAACGAAGTTGAAGACATATTTTCCCTGGGATACTTATCAGTTTTACTGGTTTTAAGAGGTGAACTTAAACCATCACATTTTTAAGGCTATTTTTCACCAAGTTTGACACAGTGGCTACTAGAGGAATTGGAAGAATTAGAAAGTTTCAGTTATCCCCAGCTTTATGCAGCCCTAATTACTTTGAACTACTGTCACCCCTTTCTCTTTCTGAGGAGAAAAAACAAAATTTGTCTTGAAAAATTGATTGGAGACTCCATTATTTCAAGATGCAGAGGCTGATGTCCATGGAAGCTATTCTGGCTTGAAGGTTTGCACCTTTCATTTTTTCTGATATTTCGGGTTTTCCAAATCCAGTACCTATTATGGATGTTTGGGGAGATTGTCTTCCACGGTTTAGAGAAAGCAAAGAGGATAATCCTTCAGATCACCTCATCAAATTTCATCAATGTATGGTTCAGTTAAATATCCAGCATGAAGATGTGCTCATGAAGATGTTCATGTATTCACTTGAACAAGATGCACGAGATTGGTATTTTTCTCTTCCCGCTGCTAGCATCTCCTCACTAAAAGAATTCCACACATGTTTTCAGAAACATTGTAAGTATCTGTTCTCAGCTGAACTCTTTTTAAAAGATTGTTGTGAGCAGGATGATGTTTATCATACAATTTCTGATTTAAAAAATCATGATGATGAGTACAATCAAGGGTTCAAAACATGCCATGAAGAAGTTGAAGTTTCAGAATTTGTTGAAGATGAAAAGGTAACATTTTCAGATACTACTGTCAAGAAAGAATGCCATGATCATTATGATAATCAAGTTGTTGTTTTAGGTCAGTTTGAGGATTATCCAAGTGATGAGATCAGTAGAGATAGTTTGGAACATTTTCATAATGATTTCAACAGCCTTAATAACCGTTTGAATGCTAATCCTTTTGAAGATCAATCTCTAGTTCAACAAACTTTTGAAAATCAGTGTTGTGTTAAAGATCAGCTTTGTGTTGAAGGAAAAGATGAACATTTAGCATCATCATTAGAAATTTCTCAGAATGCTCCTTATTATGATGAAGAGATTAGGGTTCCAAGACAAGAATCTGTGATGAATTAGATTCTATTCCTTTTGGTTTTGATACTAAAATCGATGAAGGCCAGGCTGTTCACATTTTTTCAGAAGTTACTCATATTCATGGTTATGATAAATCTGCTTTTCAAAATCATTATGAAGATGCTCTAATTTTTAATAAATATGATGATGAAATTGAAGAGAAAGACCCAGAAGTCTGTGAGGTGTGTGATATGTCACAATCTGATCAGCAGATTCAATAATGCATTCAGTCTATTATCCTTGAACAACAAAAGCCAATGCCTGATAATTATTCATTTGAAGACAGTGTGGAAAAGGGGGTTCAAAGTGTTGACATTATTGATGATACTATCCAAAAAATTATGGAGAAAATTCAAGTTGATCCTGATGTCTTTTTTCGCCAATGCCTACTTGATATTCATGGAACAAAATATTCTTATGGACAGCTTGTCTTTTTCATAGAACAGGAAGAGGTAACTTATGGAAATTTTTATAATCCAGTAGCAGATTTTTTAGAGTAAATACCAGGTTATAAATCTGTTTTTTCAGAGACACCATTTGATGAAAGTGAGTATAAGTTGTTAGATCATTACTCTTCATGTTTTCCAATAGTTCTGATTATATATATATTTGGAGTTGGAAACAAGTTTTGGTGGGTTGATGAAATGTTTTCCTGGTTACATTGGAAATGGGATTACAATTTGATTCAGTAAAGAGAAGGTTCCTCAAAGAAAGAGATTTTATTTTCATTGTATATATCCGTGTGTGAAGGATTGAATAAGGACTCCATAGCCCAATGGAAATTTTGCAGACTAGTAGGTAGCAGAAGAGAAGGCATTGGTTTACAGGTTCTTGAAGCTTCACAGGGAGGACTTCATCCCGCAGCTGGAGCCAGATGTTAAGTCATGATCTTGTTTCCTTTAATTTTATATTTTGAGTGTGATTTTTATTTTAAGTTTTCTCATTTGCTTAATTTTTCTCATTTCCTTCGTTTAGGAATTTTTCTTGGTTTTCAAGTGAAACTTTTGATTTTTGCCTTTAGATTTTTATTATTTCTTCTTTAGAGTTTGAAGGGATCCATAGGACTTATATTGATTAAGGATGTAACAAATATACTCAAAGAGCATAGGTCATCATTTAAAATAGAAGAGAAATGGTTAAAATAGCACCAAAAGTGAATGCAAATTATTCCTGTAGCGCAACCATAAAAAATTAACACAGCAGCGCTACAAGAATATCGCGTCACCCGAAATCACCGTCTTTAAGCCGAATTTTCGCATGTGTTTCATTTCTAAGTGACTAATCGCATGTTTAAAGGGTGTTGATACGTGTTGCTCCAGTAATCATCATGAAAGCAGGTGTGACTGTGTCAAGGAAGAGATCGTGGTAATCATCAGCTAGAACAGAGCGTATCATGACAGGAAGAGGTATGAGCCGAGTTTGATGTGAAATAATTTATTTCACTTGAGCATCACAAAACTGGAGACTAAGTGGAGCGAGGACATGTGTCTAAAATCCGGAAGCTGCAGTTATTGAAGAGTTCATGGGTTTTCACAGTTACAGAGAAATTAGGGCTTGCTTGTCCTGCCAGCTGGTAGCAAATTAGAGACCCGAAGACACTTGTACAGATAACTTGAACAATCAAATACCTCAAATATTGATTTTAAACATATACAGCAAGACAAGAATAAGAATTAACCAATGATATTGAAATGCAAAAAATTATTGAGAATTCTGCTCTGTTTTTTCCTGTTTTGGGTTACTGAAGTTGAATGAATACCACGAGCTGATGGAGAGGAATTTTTGAAAACCAAAAGAGTTTTTTGTTCATAAGATACCCATTTACAAAAACCTCTCTCAGTTTTGCAACAGATGTCAAGGTTTGAAAGATTCAGTTTAATCTTTGCAGCCTATTTTTCAGGGTTTTTAAATATTTAATATTTTCCTGTTTTAGTGTTCATCTTGCGGGGCAGATTCTGATCAATTGGAGATGAATTTTTAAAAACCAAGAGAGGTTTTTGTCCATCACGGACCCATTCACAAAAATCTCTCTCCATTTTTACACAGGTGTCATGAATTGAGATATATGGAGGCTTCTTTGACACCTATTTTTCAGAAATTCGCCATATTTTCCAGGAATCCGATTTGCTATTTTTTGTCAATTAGTTGAAAGTTAGTTAATGTAACTTCTGTGTAGTTTCAATTTCGACCTAATGAAGGGAGGATAGAACTACTTCTTTGTAATTATAAAAGAAGGACAAAGGGATAGAAGAGGGGTTCGATTTTTGGCTAGCTTAAGGAGGTCTGTGACTTGTTTATGAGCTAAGTACTATAGCTCTCATGTGTATTTGCTGAACAGAATTATGAAATATATGATCCTTTTTACCCTTCAGTCTATGTTTTGGCTTCATTTTTAACTTGTTTAGTTACATAACTGATAAATTCATTGGTGGTTTATGGTTTGTATGTTGGTAGTGCTTGTCTTTTATGAATGAACTTTAAAATCATATTCTGTTGGATATTGGTAATTATATTATGCATCTTTGTTCTCTTTTGCTAGTGATTCAGTTCTTGTTTGGCTCATGAATGTATTCCCTTCAGTCACCAAATTTACAACCAAGAAAACATTTCAGAAACCCTAAAACCTTGTTTATTTTATTTTGTTTTTTGAGATTGTGTTGGCTTATTTCTTTATAGCCTGGAAACAATTGCTGGCACAAACAGCAAGAAAGAAGCAGAGGGAAAGGAAAGGTCAATCTGACCCAACCCTCAGCGATGATGACTTCGATATGATAGATGATAAAGTTACTGAGACCCTCGAAGAATTTATGTCAGATAAGGAGAAAAAAGATAAGGCCATCCAGGATGACCTTGAGAGGAACTGGGTTGCAATGCAAGGGCTCATGAAGAAAATGGAGGATGTCCATAGGAGCCTGCCCTTGCCGCATGACACGGGGGCTACAGGAGCTTCACAGCAGACACCATCCCCTCTCACTGTTGCGCTACCACCCAAAATGAGACTTGTCCGTCTTGACCCAATCACAGTCACATTGCCTAGGTCAAAGGACATGGTTCTTGACACAACCAATGTCGATGCGATTTAGATCGACTTAGCAAAGATTATGCTACCTAGTCTATATTACTTGCACACGCAGGTTGGTGAGGAGATGCATGATAGAGCTGTGTAGTTTATGAGAGCAGAAGCTCAGTTTCAAGCCACAAACAAGCAACTCGAGGAGTCGAGCACGTGCACCTTGCTGATGATGGGAGATGAATAGTAGCGTCGACAGAAGCTGGAGGCTACAATCAATTCTATTGCGGAAGATATCGAACGAGTGCAGATCCAAGATAATCCCAAGGATACAGTCAACAGAATAGAGGATAGGGCGTGGACCCTAAAGTCATAAATGGAGGACAAGGTAGTCCTATATGAGGCAGATATCAATCTGCTTAGGGAAAAACTGAAACCATAGGATCAGTTAACTGGGAAGTAGCAGAGAGAAGCTGAAGTAAGGACTGCAGCAGAGAGCATCGCAGCATAGGTTGTGAAGTGCCAGCAATTACTTGATCAAACCTTGAAGGCGTTCATGGACCTTGAGGAAAATCCATGGCTGCAGCAGACAAAGACCGCGGTGAAGGAGAAACAGATCGCATTGGAAGCCATGAAAGTAGAGGTGAAGACTCTACCACCACGAGACAGACTGCAGAAGTTTAGAGAAACATCTACCTTGAAGAAGGAAGTACAAATATTACGAGAAAAGGAGACTGCGCTGGAAAATCAGTCACAACCACTCCTCGAAGATGCCTATGAGGTGTCACAACACATAGAAAATAAATTGAAAGAGCTGCGAGCCAACCAAGAAATGGTGGAAGCCCAAATTGGCGAGGAGACAACACCTCAAGAGCTTGATATCATCAAACAATTGGAGCAGGAGGTCAAAGAAACAATGGAGAAGCTAACGGATGCTTATAATGAGTTTGCAGCCAAGCTGAACACTCAGATTGGTGGGCAGATTCTAGTACTAGACATTGAAAGTGGCTCGGGGATTAGCCACGGGTAAGTGTTAGGGGCATGTTGGGCCTAGCCCAACAGGGCCATTTTTTGTGACATTTTTGATGTTGAATGGACCTGAGCTGTGCGCAGTTCAGAATATCAAATTTTTCCTAAGTATCTGGAGTGCTGTGAAGATGTGCATAGTACCAAGTTTTGAAGGATGCCGTGAAGATCAGCGCTGCACAGTTTTAGTGCTGCGAAGGTAGTAGGCCACGTGGAGCCAGTAAAGTTATGTACTAGACGGAGGATGGCCAGATATAGCGGATAGACCAGCGGTGGTCTACTTTTGGTAAGACTGCTGAAAAGACGTCGAGTTGCGGGCATAAGTAGATCGGGAAGGTGGCCAACTGTACGAGTCTATTAAGCAGAGGACAGGTCGGGAAAGTGATAGTTTGGCATGCATCAGGGTATGCGACTGTTAAGAGGAAAACAACGGATGGAAAGTGACTGGGAGTTGAGCCAGTTGTACGTGGCCGTTAAGGGACGGATGACATGTGGAGAAAGCGACTGGGAGCTAAGCTAGTCGCACAAGTCAGTCAGTGGAAGGGCGGCTCGAAGTGGATGACCTATTGGTGTGCGCGCAATAGGAAGGCTGAAAGTGATGGATCTAAGGCATGGAGGATTTCCATAACAACATAATCGCTATCAGAAGCCGGAATGATGGTTCAGAGGGACCATAGTGGTTTGGAAACCCTAAGGGTTTCGGTCTTCAATGTTGTAAAGACACAACCTTCGGGCGTGATATGAACCGTAGTGGTTTGGAAACCCTAAGGGTTTCGGTCTTCAATGTTGTAAAGACACGACCTTTGGGCGTGATCTATTTAAGAAGACCATTTTTGTATAGGAAGGGTTGGTTGTTGTTGGTGATTGTTATGGTGATCATATTGTATTGTAATATCTTTTGAATCAAGAATAGATTGTAAAGACTCTGCAGCTGAGTCCACAGAGACCTAACTGAGTAAGAAGAGAGCTGTAGCTGAGTGCATGGCTAAGAACTGTGAACCCTTCCTTAAAAATAAATATCAAACACAGTTCTTGTGGACATAGCTTCCCATCTGGGGGAGTGAACCATGTTAAATAGTGTGTCAAGCGACTGAATGTTTATATGTGTGTTTATATTTATCTGTTTCTGTAGTTGGATGTTTGAGTATTGACTTGCAGTCTGTTATGAGAAGGATTTTATATGCATTCACCATCAAGAGAGTATGGAATGATATGTTAAGTCTGCATGAATGGATGTATGGTTAGTATTAGACTTGCTTCTAAGGACAGTGAATCTATCATTTGCTTGAGTATGGAGAAAGTTGTTTACGTGTTTGAATGGATGCAGTCGATGAATGTATAACACTTATTTCGCACCTGAGGATTAGGCTTAAAATAGTAACATTATAAGTGTGCGTTATGAGCATTAAGTAGTAAGATAGTCACGTGAATGACTAAGCGGATAAGTGGTATTCAACTCACTGCCTTAAGCATTTTGCACTTAGTCTAAGTATAGCAAGTCAAGTGGCTGTGTTCGTAGTGTAGTATTAAACCCCACAGTAAGGAAGAAGGTAGTGGTGTGGGACGCGGTGTTGGCCATTGTTGCGTAGTACGACCCTTGCAGCACACAGCCGGTGCGCTGCCGCAAACATAATCACAACCATCAACTCATCACTCACTGTGGACTTCTGAGTCCGCATTGCCCCATTAGAAACACCTCGAGTGAGACCTCAGCCTACTTGCGGGCTGTTGCCGATAGGGCCGGTGCGAAGGGGTTTTGTTGGTTTAAGGTAACCGCGCAGAACCTGGGTCTTCATAAAACCTTTGGTCAGCATTGTATAGCCAACACTACCAGTAAGAATAAGGTCATCAACATATAGAACAAGTATGATGTGATGGTTTCCTACTTTCTTGGTATAGACATTGGGGTCAGAATGGCATCTAGAAAAACCAGTGTCAAGGAGAAAGCTATCCATTTTGGCATACCAAGCTCTAGGAGCTTGCTTAAGGCCATATAAGGATTTCTTAAGGCAACAGACAAGGCTAGAGTTATTCTGAACATATCCAGGAGGTTCTTCCATGTAAATTTCCTCCTGTAAATCACCATGTAAGAAGGAAGACTTGACATCCATTTGATGGACTTCCCAGTTATGTAAGGCTGCAAGGGAAAGAACAAGGCGGATGGAGTTCATTTTTGCGACAGGAGAAAAGGTTTCATTGTAGTCAATCCCTTCAACTTGGGAAAAACCTTTGGCAACTAACCTTGCCTTAAGTATTTCAACACTTCCATCTAATGCATACTTAGTTCTGTAGACCCATTTACATCTGACAAGTTTTCTTCCTTTTGGAAGAGGTACAAGATCCCAAGTATCGTTTTCCATTAAGGAACGATATTATTCATCCATAGCTACATCCCAATATGAATTTCCTGAATCTTATGCAAAAGTTTCTGGATCATGATTCTCGGAAACTTGATCCAAAAGAGAAGAGGCTCACTGAAACTGAGAATGTGATCGACGTTGATCTCTAGGATCACTGACAAGATCACCAGCTGCTTCACATGTTGAACGGACCCATCGAGGAAGCACTTGTGCTGGTGCAACTAGAGGAACATGAGCAGGCAGAAGTGGATTTTCATCCTCACTGTCATCATCAAAAACTGGAGTTGGAAACCTATCAAGGAAGTTGGAAGAAGAAGAAGGAAAAATCATCGAATCATGCTTGCAAGCCAAAGATGGCACAATCGCCAAGTTAGGCTCGTAGGCCAAGATATTTTCATCAAATTTAACATCTCTTGTAATGATTACATCATGAGAATGTGGTTGAAGAAGTCTATATCCTTTTACATCTTCAGAATATCCAACAAATATGCACTTTTCACTTTTAGGCTGCAATGCTTTCTGTTTTTATCTGGAATGTAAGCCCATGCTTCACTACCAAACACACGGAAGTGACTTACATATGGTTTAATTTTACTCCATGCTTCTTCTGGTGTGATACCTTGTAATGCTTTAGTGGGGGTGCGATTAACTATGTAATTTGCACAATTAATGGCTTCAGCCCAAAATTGAAGACTTAGTCCCTTAGATTGGATCATACAACTAGCCATTTCTTTTAAAGTGCGGTTCTTCCGTTCAACTACACCATTTCGTTGTGGTGTATATGGAAAAATGTGTTGTTGTTGGATTCCTTGTTTAGTACAGAAAGTATTGAACTTTTTGTTAACATATTCTCCTCCATTGTCAGATCTTAACTTAATAATTTGATGACCAGATTGTTTTTCAACAAGGGCCTTGTTGACACTATATTTGAAAATACTCAAACCCTAAAAATTTGTCAAAAAATATCCGAAAGAAGTGAAGTTACTATAGATGGGTTGAAATAAAGGGTCATAATACAAAAACAACAAAGAAAACCTACATATGCAAAGTCTGAAAGAATTTATTGAAGAGGTTAAGTCTTTGTTAAGTTCAACAGCGGAGATGACAGTAGTAGAGATCAACGGCTGTTATAGTTTCCCGCACCGCCAAAAGGATCGTTTGCAAATGTTAGTGAGTGGTTGCGGACTTAATACCGCCCGATACGTGTCACAGTTTCATTAACCCGCATCAACGTGATAGTGGTATCACAAACCACTACAACGCCGTGCGGAACCACCAAAGGATAATGTGTGACGGGCCATAGCACGTGGCAGATGTAGAAGGCGTAAGGGAATATGCCACATGTTGATATAAATCGAAGGGAAAATATACATTGGGGACAAATCGACAGCCAAGATTCATCCGCAGCAGGGAAAGTGCGCACACGATAGAAGAAAGAGCGGTTGCGAAAATTAAACCACTCTAACAGGTGTCAGAAAATGGTTGATCCACACACGGTAAAAATCGGAGAAGAAAACCATTGTTGGGATCGCGGATACCACCATGGGAAATAAAGAGATGAAAGATATAACGGCTCAAATCAAAAGGCTCGTGATCAACGGTTAGATATAAAGTACATTCGGAAAGCTGCCAGAAAGTTAAGCAAAAAGGCTTATATAAAACAAAAGGGTTTCAAATAATGACATTTTGTATATGTGTCGCTATCCCTGGGAGCTCTGAAGACTGGTGGAGATCAGCAATTGCGATAGAAGGATAAAGACATGTCTATACAGGTAGGTTCTGGTGACCTGGCCCACATTTTTTAACAGAAATTTGTTTTTAAAAATGATTTAAATGGAAACTGTACATGATGTAGATGTTTTTAAAGCAAAAGAAGCCCTAGAAGATAGAGATGGGGACATTCATGATACCCTAACCAGGTTACCAGTCGCTGAAGTTAAACTTAGGTTGTCTAAATTATTAAAAGAAGGTATAGACATGCACAGAGTCCACCAGTCATCCTTGTTAGCCTTCTGCCCGAACCAAATCCCATCTTTTCCAAAATGTGTGTCGTGGTGTGCTGAGAATTATTCCAGAGAAGAGAGAACTGTTTTAGATAGTCGAAAAACCAGAGTCGTTTGCAAAATAGAGCCTGTCGTCGTAGTTAAAGCCCTAGAAATAGAATTTTCCCAAACCCTCGAGTCTGAGATTTTTTCTGAAACTTTTGTTATTGAATATTATCATCAAACACTTCAAGATGATAGAGAAAAGTTTTTGTCTACGTGTCTTAAACCAGAAACCAACGTTTCAGATATCCAGTACCCTATAGATATCAATTTGTTTGATGAAAATACCCAGTTGGTTCTGACATTGTTGGCTTTAATCCTAGGGTTTGATACAGACGTGCATGTCACTGAGTTTCAGTTAAGTCTTTTGTATAAAATGAGTACAATTCAGTCAGGGATTGATGAAAATCAAATTCCTCGACTTAATTTTGAAGAATTTTTGACCGAGAAGATTCATGACCAGATGGTCAATTTCCCCACTCTAAGGCATTTCATATTTTAGTCTTTTTTTATTAAAATGATCATGGTGGCCAGTCATGAAGAGTTACAATTCCCTGAGATCATTTTCACAACGTTATTAGAAAATAACATGTTCAATTACATAAATTATATGCTCTCTGAGATTTACAGAATGATTTTTGGTGAAAAATTGCCTAGAGTATTACCAGAAATGCAAGCATGTATGCAATTGAGTGTAGAGTACGCTGTAGTAGATTGGTTCTTGTCAAAGGACAGTACAGTGATTAGATTACACGGTTTCAAACATAAACCTTATGTTTTACCAGCATTTCTTACCTTAAGGGTTTTTTCTTTGGAGTTCCTGAGACAGAAGTTAATTGTTGAGGATAATAATTTCTTGCTTTTCAAACAAGCAACAGATATCAAGTATCCGTTCACACTTGGCCCATTCACAGTGAAGAATAAAAACGATGTTGTTTATATAGAGAAATTATTGAAAGATATGGGTTTTGAGACAGACATGGCTATTGAGTATGATTCGTTAAACATAATATCAAAACGGAGAACGGATCATCGCATCAAAGCGTTGAATCATCAGACGATTGAGGGAATGTCTGACAGAGCCAATTGGCTGGAGTATAAGGAAGAAATCATTCCAGATTCACATGATAAAGAAATGGTATTGAAAAATACAATAGCAGAGGCAGAAAGCACGATGAATAAGGAAATGGTTGGGTTTAAAAGACCCATACAGGATGTAGAGAACATTGAGGGTGAAGGAACAGAAAAAGGAAAAAAGTTGAAAATGGATGAGAAACAAGAGTTAATGGCAGTTTCAGAAGAGGAAAAAAGAACTGAAGTAAAAATACCAGAGGTCATGGTAAAGGAGTACAGTATTGAAGAATCCTCTGTGGAAGATGATGTAAATAGACCACACAATATGATGGATGTATTTAATGAACACAGTCAAAATAAACAGGAATCCTCTAGGCAAACCAGTCTGTTATTTCCAAAGGTTAGAAATATATCCAACACTGAAGTCAATTTGTTTACTAGCAGAAATGTCAAAGAAAATTCTTTGAAATTTTCAGTTGTTACTAAAGATAAGATCTCAGAGATGAAGGTAGATCTGACCAAAATCAATGCCCTAGATAAAATTTTATTGCACAGACAAACATGAGAGGTTATATATTCAGATTATTTGGGAGCAATATTAAGGGTAGACAAATTAAGAAATTCACTGGATAAATTGAATAACCAGTTGAGATAAGAGAAAGTAAAAAATAAGTCTCGACAACAACAAATAAAAGTATTGCAAATAGATTTGATAAACAAAGAGGGAGATGCAACAACAAAATTGCTCAATGAAAAGGATGATACAATTCTAATGTTAAGGCGAAAGCTAAAAATTCCAGACACTGTGCTTATCTAAGGAGCCGAATTAATAGTACTGGAAAAAGAAAAAGAAGAGTTGTTAAATGAAGTAAAGGATGTTACTGCAAAAATGTTGAAGCTCACCGAGGAAAAAGATCATTGGGAAAAAGAGAAAATTGGTTTGGAAGAACAATTGGAGGAAATAAATAAAAATTTAGCAGAATTTGGACAGCAACATGTGCATGCAGATACAAATGAAGATAAAACTGGATTAGATGGCCTCTTACAAGCCACGTCCCAAGTGAGTTTGAAAGAGAGTGAAATTAAAGAATTGAATATGGGAATACAGAAGCTCAAAGAAGAAAATGAAACTAAAGATAAGGAAATAAAAACTTTTCAAATAAGGAATCAAGAATTAAGTGATAATAATAAAGGTTTGGCAGCTCATGTGACAGGCTAGGCTGCTATGCAAGGTTGCAAACATATGGTATGGGATCAAATTATGAAGGAAGTTGAAAAATTAAGACCCTATCTGGATTATATAAGAGTCAAGGAAAAAGTATCCAAAGACACCTTTGAGAGTTGTAGAGCAGTCAGAGAGAATTTAAATAAAAAAGCCAAAAAAATAGCACAGAGAGCTATAACTTTCTTAAATAGTTTAATTGAAGCAGACTTGACAACAATGAATATAATGAATAGAATTTCAGTCATTACATGGTCCAAAAGAATCTTGGGAAAATATTCGCATGTTGAAAATATTGAAGCTAAAGCTGGAGATATATGGGAGGAAGTAGTAAAGTTTAAGAAGCGATTTGAAAAATTAATAAACAAAGGATTCCCTGCTTTTTGGGATGAAAAGAATGAATTGATTCCTCCTAATGAATATAAGAGATTGCTGTTTGACATAAGAATGGATCACAAAACGTTTTAGCAGTTGGATCATATGCTTACAGGGAAAATTTTAATGGAGAAAATTGCGGAAGACTTTGAAATTTTAAATATGTTGATCTCAACCTATGAGAATCTTCCTCTTGTTTCTTATGCAAGTCACCTTGAAATGCGAGTCTTGGTGAAAGAAATGACCAGTTATGATTTACCCACGGCCGACCAATGGAACTATGTGGACAAATATGGAAGGACAAGATATTCTGTCCATTCATAGATACATTCATAATTTTTGCCAAGTGGCAAAATGATACTTTTATTTTAAATTTGTAATATTGTTGAAGACAATTATCTATTGTTTAAAGACAGTTATCTCATTTTCAGTTATTAGTTAGAAGAAGCAGTTATATCAAGCTTCTTCCGAATTTTGTATAAAAGACAATGAGAGTCATTTTTGAAAGGGTTGGAAACTCTTTGAGAGACGATTATGTTTGAAGTCCATTTTCTGATAAATAAAAGGAAGTAGAGTGAAAATACCTATCTTTTGAGACCAGATATTCATGTGTTGATCAATTTTACAGTCTGTTTTTCCCTTATCTTTATATGTGCATGTCCACTTTCTTTGTTATATCTTCCATTATGTTCTTCTTCTATATTTAAATGAATGTTTGAAATAAATCGGGATTCATACTGGTTATGCCTCGTTTTATCGCATTTGAATATCTACTATTTCTCCAAAATTGACAATAGATTCATCCCAGTTAGATGCCTGTTGATGATGGACTGTCATTGTTTCTTTCTATACCACCTGAAAAAATCTAATTGACTGTGATATGATTGCTATCTTGCCTCTGTGGAAATCTGTTTGGTATAAATCTCTTGCTGACACGTGAAATATTTGAAAAGTTGACTCCATGCCCAATGTTTCTTGTTTTCCTTTTCAACCAAGAAAATCCTTTTGAGAAATTTTGAACGTACTTCTATATATTTTTAGCATTTACATATATCTTGTGAGAGAGCCCTCTCTGGTGGAAAATTTTTCTAAGTTTTCTACCTAAATTCTGGTTTGAAATAGGTTACCTTAGGTGTTATTCTTTTACAACCGGGATAAAATCTAAGTGCTAATAGGCCTTGTAGGAAAAGAATATGTTAAATACTTCGCTCTTAAGTTTTAGGAAATAAACCCAAGTGCGTCTCGTGTAATCATCAATGAAAGTTAAGAAATATTTGAAACCAGAAAAGGAAGCAGATGGAAGAGGACCACACAAGTCACTATGCACAAGCTCCAAGGGAAACGAGGCGTGCCAAGAGGCACGTTTGTCAAAACTATCCCGATGATGTTTTTCGAGTACGCAACCGGAACAAACACCTGTGAAAATCCTCACAGCAGATCTAAGAGATGAGTTATACCTCACAAGAGAATAATTATGATTAAGTAGGAAAATAGAAGAAGAGTGGTCAATGTAGTATAATGAGCAACATAATAATAATACAATAGAACTTGGATAGAAGCAAAAATACTTCACACACACTAATTAATTAATCACAATATGGACAAATAAATAGTACAATGCATGAGGATTTGAATGCCTAAGGTGTAAATTTGAACTAGCATTCATGGAGTGATCAAAGGATCACTGGAGTGTCATCGGAGCACAACTAGTAGTCTATCTCATCATCGGTGGAGTCATCAATGCACAAGTAACTGTCAACCGTCAGTCAAACTGAGTCTAACTGAGTGTGGAAGGTGTAATTGAATATAACTAGCACATGGAGACACTAACTAAATGAAGGAGAATCAGTGGAGGGCGCATGAGGAGCTAACTGGAGTCAGAACAGGTAGTCATGTCTCATCAGAGGTCAATCGGAGTGATAACAGCAGTGAGGAGTCAGTCTGGCCTCAAATCAAGGAAAGACTGGTGGCTAACTGAAGTAAACTAGACTGGTAGGTGATAAAGGCTCCCTTCTTCAGTGGAAGGTGAGAATTGGGCGCATGACATGCTAGGAGGGCTGAAACTGAGTGGAAAGAATCTCTGGGGGCTAGCTAACTGAGGGCTAGGTGCTGGGACTGATGACTAGGATGCATGCAAATGCATGAAAACCCTAAAAGTGCATGCATGACTAAAAATGTAAATGATCAAAACACTAGTGGGACTAGGATGGAGTATAGGAATATCCTAACAACACCATCCCTGCAAGATACCCTCAGAAGACTTGTCACCATATTGTCTTTACATAGTTGTTGCAATGAGCGATAATTTAAGTGACCAAATCGCTCATGCCAAAGTTTGCTCAAGTTATCACTATGAGCAACAAAAACTGAAGGAAAAGGTGATGACCCAAAGTTGTTAAATTTGTACAACCTGGTAACATCATCAACAATTCTGGTAGCTAGGACCTGTTGAAGATCTTTAAAATCTTTGATTACAACTTGGTGAGGTGTAAATGTCACAGTTTTACCTTCACCAGAATGAGTGATTTGATAGACTGATAACAAATTGCAGGAAATTCTTGGAACATATAGTACATCACTAAAATGACCATTATCTACTGGAACTGTTCCAGCTCCTACAACACTTAGAGATCTATCATCACCAACAAATATTTGTTTGGTGTTACATTCATGCATAGTAGAAAAGATGGCTTGATCCTTAGCCATATAATAAGATGCTGCAGAATCAATGAGCCATTCATTTGAAGTAGAAGAAAAAGATGCATTATAAGAATAACCAGAAGCACAAAGTGCATGTCAATGAGAGGTAGATTCTGAAGACGAATCTAGGATGATGTGGTGTTTCTTCATTGCTGCTTCCAAGGATGCCATCTTATTGAAACACTTAGATTCATCATGATTATCTTTCCCACAATAGTTGCAATGACGCTCAGTCTTCTTGCCTTTTAGCTTGGATCATTTTTCATTTTTTAAAGAAGGAGCTGACTGAGAGGGTTTTGGACCCTTGTTTGACTTATTATTGCAAAATTTTTGTTTCTTGGGAGGCTTGGACTTTTATTTCTGTTGGTACAATAAGGATTTCCCAGATGTATCTGCATTGTTAATTATTCCAAGATGAATGAGCTTATCTTGTTCTCTAATCAAGCAATCACAAAAGGATTCAAGAGTAGGCTCTTGATAGCTAGCTGCATTCAAGGATTCTTTCATGGAGTAAAATGTAGATACAAAAATAGAATATGCAGGTCCAAGTTTGGAAAGAATATGATAAATGCATTGTTTGTCTTCCCTCTTAATCTTGCATTTTGCACATAAGAGTTTAAGAGTTTTGTACTTAGATAAATAATCTTGTATGCATGAAAAATCACTAGGATTTAAAGAAATCGACTCATTTTTGAGTTGTTGACCTCGAATTTCATTGTGTTTACCAAACACAGATTCCAACTTGTCCCAAGCAGCATCAGGTTCATCAATTCCAGATATGTGGAATCGCAAATCAGTAGATATTGACATCCCAATCAATCCACGAGCTTCGCCACATCTATTTTCTCATTTTATTTTCTTATCATCATCAGTGGGTTCTGTTTCTTTACCTGAGGTATTTCTGAAAAGTCCCCTACTTCATAGAACATCCTCCATATGAGATTTCCATGAGAATAGTTGGAATTGGTAAGTAGAATATCACAAGGGGCGGCCATATTTGTACATTAATAGCTATAAAAAACCAATAGTCTGGATGTGAAGATCTCGAAAAAAATAGGCGGTTTAAAAAAAACGGCACTGAAAATTGACTTCGGATGATGAAGTTATGCTTGAACAAAGAAAATGTTGAAGATGTATCCAATAGTGATGTGGCACATAGAGAATGACCAGCTAAAAAAAAGGGACCCCCCTCTTCCCAAGATGAAATTTTGACAATCACTTTACAAGAAGGTTCCTTTATGTGAATCACTTTTGTAAAATAAGTGATTTCACTTTTACAATGATGTTATTTTAAATAGTGCAGCAATAAAAAATGAACTTTAAGTGACTCACTTTTTATTTTATTTATTTTTATTTAAGTGAGATGCACTTTTACATTAAAGTAACTTAAAAATAGAAATTGCATGCACTTTTTCTTTTAAAAGTAACCTCTTAAGACTTGAACTCAAGACCTATTAAGGAATAAAGCAACTTTGAACCAAGTGAGCTAGATTAAAAGGTATGTAAAATATGGGAAGGAGGAAGGGTTTTTTTTTAACTCTTCTTACTCGATTTCCGTGCTTGCCTTTTTTCTGCAAAACACACAAAAAAATGAAACAAAAAATGTTTTCTACACTATTGGGGTTAGATCTCGTTAGCTTTCCCGGAAAGTATACGTTTTCTCTTTGTTTCTGATTTGCCGAGATCGCACAAGGTGCACGGCAAAGAGCATACACAACCGAGAAAAACCCTTTTCCCTTTCTGTTTGTGATTCGCCGAGATCTCTCAAGGTGCACGGCAAAGAGGATACGCAGACAGGGAAAGCAAAAATCCGAAACAAAAAAAATAAATCTAATGATAAAAACTGATAAAATATGAGATATTTTTTAAAAATAAAAATAAAAATGCGTCACTGCAACATTATACCTTCAGATCTGATGAAATACGCGTTTCTGAAGCAACCGGAAATCGTTTTCGATGAAATGAAAACTATTTCCCAATGAAAACAGCGCTCCAGACGCAATCCACATCCCAGAAATGCACAGAAATACTAGAACCATAAATTCGAGTTTCGGCAACAATAGTTCAAGATCTAGATCATAACCAGAAGCGGCTCTTCATAAAAGCTCTGATACCATGTTCGGGTACACAGGGTACTCCCAAAAGACCAAACACCTAGAGAAACCACTTCACGCAAACAGATCACGGATCGATACACTGATGTTTTGACGTGGTTTAAATCCTCGTGAGGGAAACAATCCATGGCCCCGGCCAAATAGCTTCTACGGGACAATTTATTATGAAAAGAAAGAAAGTTACAAATGAGCTTCTCATAATCGATCAACTAAAAAATGACCCTCCATGCTCTTTAAATAGAGATCATGGACCAATCGGGTGTTAATCCATGGATCAAGGTTAGGTATGATCTAAGAGAAGTTGAGCCGTTAGATCACAACATATCGTAACCGTCGGATTAAATATTTACAAATGCATACTAATGCATACTAAAGAAACACACTTTCCCTAATGGATATATTACACAAGTTGATATTAACTAACTTATAAGTGTCTAAATATCCTAACAATGCCTTCCTTTAGGCTGTCTCTGATACCATGTTTTTTTTTCATCATTTAATTCAATAGATCTAGCATCTTAACTGAACGAACAACATGTACAACATATCAAGCATAAGAGACAAGAGACAAGAGACATAAAACATTTCACTGGGGAAAACCAAGAAGGTGAAAAACCCCGCAACTTCCTTAGAGATAGAATAAGCATCAATATAAGGATCACAATGAGCAAACCCAAGAGATAGATATCTTCAGAAGCATGCTCCTCCTCCACTTGTGTGCACTCCTCCTCTCTCTCACTAATGTGAAGTGAGTGAATAATAGAATGTGTAAAATGAGAGAGACACACTCTCTATTTATACACTAACTTTCACTTGACCTTTACTCAACTAGGTCGGCCCCAACTTAACCACTTAACATAATGTTGTCTGGGCCAACCCCTCTAGGGTGGTCTAATAACCGTTTGACCCACATGACTCATACAGGGCCGACCTCATCAAGGTGGTCTAATAACCCATCAAGTATAAGTTACGACACTTACAATATAACTTGTGACACTTACAAATACACATGACGACACATCCAATCGGAGGAATAATACATCTCCATTAGGGATACAATAAAGTACAAATACAATATACAAGTGAATATCTTCCGAAGTTACAAATACATCAACAAGAGTAATTTCCTAAATAAATGATGTTGGGTCACATGACCATTATGGTGGGTCACATGACCATGAAGATAAGAAGTGTAAGGAAGTAACTAAAGGTGTCCCTAAGCAATGTTGTTAATAAATGTGAAGAAATCCCTAAAATAGTGGTGTTGGATCCACATGACCATGTGGATGGGGTCACATAACCCATGTTGGAGAAGGCCCTAGAGAGTCCCTAAGGTTGGTGTAAAGCATATTGGGATGAAGTGTGAAAGATATCCCAAAATCATGATGATGGGTCCACATACCCCTAAAAGTAGTGGTTATTGTGTCCACATGACCAAAACGATTGTCCATATGACAATGATAAGTATCCCTTCAAGTAATAATGATTGGTACACAATACAATGCTGAAATAAAAGGTGAAGAAACCTCGAAACAATGGATTTTGGTCCACTTTCCCATGAATTTGGGGTTACATGACCCATGGTGGAGACATGGTGGAGAAGGCTCTAAATATTCTCCAAATTCGATCTGAAGCAAGTTGGTGTGAAGCATGAAGTATCTCCAAAATAATGATGTTTGGTCCACATGACCCTAGAAGTTGTGGTACGTTGGCCCATTGGACCACCTGAAGTGGCAAGGATCCCCACAAGAAATAATGATGTATCCACCAAGTATAATGATGTGGATAAGCTCTAAGGCCACTTTGATAATATATGGAGTGAACTTGAAGTTTTGGTGAAGTGTCATGATGGATCTTTAAACTGGGGTAGTGACCTATTGATGTATCCATTAAAATATGGAGATCCACAAATTAAGGCTGAGTTTAAGGAGACCCTGAAAGAATCTATAAGGCATGATGAAGTTCATAAATATAAGATCAAACATTTCATTTGATCCATCCATCAAGTCTCTCTTTGGTATTTCGTACCTCTTGGAGAAAAGTGTGAAACTTTGTAGAATAATTTGTTTTTGGGTTGAGGAGATTCACTAAAATTGGCATAACTTTCTCATACGAGATCGAAATTACGAAATTATTGGCTCATTGGAAAGATTGTTGCAAGGGATATGTGATGAAATGATATATAGTAATTTTGGTTTGTATATTGTTTCTTCATATTCTGAGCTTGAAAAAGGTATGGTTCATGCTTGTTGGTTTCTCTTGTGATGGCACATGTCTCTCGTGGATAGAGTTCATCTTTGATATTGGTATGGTATGTGAAGTGATTGAATATGTTTTGGAGGATATGATGGTGATTATATTGGATTATTATTGGCATATATCTTAGTTATCTTTTTGACATAGATCTTGGTGATTTTTTCGTATAGATCTTGATGCTATATGGGGATAGATATTGATGTTATCTTGGCATAAATACTGATGACATATTTGTTAGGATATTTAGACACTTAGGAGTTAGTTAAGATCAACTTGTGTAATATATCTGTTAGGGAAAGTGTTTTCTTTAGTATGCATTAGTATGCATTTGTAAATACTTAATCCGACGGTCACGATATGTTCCCGACATAGAGTGATCCGACGACTCAACTTCTCTTAGATCATACCTAACCTTGATCTATGGCTTAACACCCGATTGGTCCATGATCTCTATTTAAAGAGCATGGAGGGTCATTGTTTAGTTGATGGATTATGAGAAGCTCATTTGTAACTTTCTTTCTTTGCATAATAAATTGTCTCGTAGAAGCTATTTGGTTGGGGCCGTGGAGTGTTTCCCTCAAGAGGGTTTAAACCACGTCAAAACATCGGTGTGTTGATCTGTGATCTGTTTTTGTGAAGTGGTTTCTCTTGGTGTTCGGTCCTTTGGTAGTACCCTGTGTACCCGAACATGGTATCAGAGATTTTATGAAGAGCCGCTTCCAGTTATGATCTAGATCTTGAACTGTTGTTGCCGAAACTTGAAAGGGTTTCTGGTTTTGGTATTTCTGTGCATTTCTAGGTTGTGGGAGGTGTTCCATTGCATCTAGCGCGTCGTTTCCATTGGGAAATAGTTTTCGTTTGATCGAAAACGGTTCCCAGTTGCTTCAGAAACGCGTATTTCATTAGATCGTAAGGTATAATGTTATAGTGACGCATTTTTATTATTTTTTGTTTTAAAAGAAAAAAAATCTCATATTTTATCATTTTATTACTATTAGTTTTTTTTTGGTTTCGGATTTTTGCTTTCCCTGTCTGCATATTCTCTTTGTCGTGCACCTTGAGCGATCTCGGCAAATCAAAAACAGAAAGGGAAAGGGTTTTTCTCGGCTGCGTATGCTCTTTGCCGTGCACCTTGTGCGATCTCGGCAAATTAGAAACAAAGAGAAAACGTAGACTTTCCGAGAAAGCTAATGAGATCTAACTCCACAAGTGTGGAAATTTTTTTTTGTTTCGGTTTGTGGTGTGATTTTTAGAAAAAACGGCAAGCACGGAAACCGAGCAAGAAGAGTAAAAAAAAAGCCCCCTTCCTCATTTCACTTAAAGCAACTTTATTGTAAAGTGATTGTAAAAGGTTCATCTTGGGAAGAGGGGGGTCCTTTTTTTTAGCTGGTCATTCTCTATCTGCCACGTCACTATTGGGAACATCTTCAACTTTTTCTTTGTTCAAGCATAACTTCATCATGCGGAGTCAGTTTTCAATGCCATTTTTTTTAAACCGCCTATTTTTTCGAGATATTCGCATCCAGACTATTGGTTTCTATTTTTATAGCCATTAATTTGCGGTATGGCCACCCCTTGTGATATTCTACTTATAAGTTCCAATTATTTCTCATGGAAATCTCGTATGGAGGATGTTCTACGAAGTAGGGGACTTTTCAGAATTACCTTAGGGAAAAAAATAGAACCCACTGATGATGACAAGAAAATAAAATGGGAAAATAGATGTGACGAAGCTCGTGGATTGATTAGGATGTCAATCTCTACTGATTTGCGATTCCACATATCTGGAATTGATGAACCTGATGCTGCTTGGGACAAGTTTGAATCTGTGTTTGGTAAACACAATGAAATTCGAGGTCACCAACTCGAAAATGAGTTGATTTATTTAAATCCAAGTGATTTTTCATGCATTCAAGATTATTTATCTAAGTACAAAACTCTTAAACTCTTATGTGCAGAATGTAAGATTAAGAGGGAAGACAAACAATGCATTTATCATATTCTTTCCAAACTTGGACTTGCATATTCTGTTTTTGTATCTACATTTTACTTCATGAAAGAATCCTTGAATGCAGCTAGCTATCAAGAGCCTAGTCTTGAATCCTTTTGTGATTCCTTGATTAGAGAGCAAGATAAGCTCATCCATCTTGGAATAATTAGCAATGCAGATACATCTGGGAAATCCTTATTGTCCCAACAGAAAGAAAAGTCCAAGCCTCCCAAGAAATAGAATTTTTGCAATAATAAGTCAAACAAGGGTCCCAAACCCTCTCAGTAAGCTCCTTCTTTAAAAATTGACAAAGGATCCAAGCCAAAAGGAAAGAAGACTAAGCGTCAATGAAACTATTGCGGGAAAGATAATCATGATGAATCTAAGTGTTTCAAGAAGATGGTAGCCTTGGAAGCAACAATGAAGAAGCACCACATCAGCCTAGATTCGCCTTCAGAATCTACCTCTCATGGACATGCACTTTGTGCTTCTGGTTATTCTTATAATGCATCTTCTTCTTCTACTTCAAATGAATGGCCATTGATTCTGGAGCATCTTATCATATGGCTAAGGATCAAGCCATATTTTCTACTATGCATGAATGTAAAACCAAGCAAATATTTGTTGGTGATGATAGATCTCTAAGTGTTGTAGGAGCTGGAACAATTCTAGTAGATAATGGTCATTTCAGTGATGTACTATGTGTTCCAAGAATTTCCTGCAATTTGTTATCAGTCTATCAAATCACTCATTCTGGTGAAGGTAAAACTATGACCTTTACACCTCACCAAGTTGTAATCAAGGATTTTAAAGATCCTCAACAGGTCCTAGCTACCGAAATTGTTGATGATATTACCAGGTTGTACAAATTTAACAACCTTAGGTCATCACCTTTTCCTTCAGTTTTTGTTGCTCATAGTGATAACTTGAGTAAACTTTGGCATGAGCAATTTGGTCACTTAAATTATTGCTCATTGCAACAACTATGTAAAGACAATATGGTGACAGGTCTTCTGATGGTATCTTGCAGGGATGGTGTTTGTTCCGATCGTGTACTTGAAAAACATCATCGGGACAGTTTTGACAAACTTGCCTCTTGGCACGCCTCGGTTCCCTTGGATCTTGTGCATAGTGACTTATGTGGTCCTCTTCCATCTGATTCCTTTTCTGGTTTCAAATATTTCTTAACTTTCATTGATGATTACACCAGACGCACTTGGGTTTATTTCCTAAAACTTAAGAGTGAAGTATTTAACATGTTCTTGGCCTATAAGGCCCTTGTTGAAAAAAAATCTGGTCATCAAATTATTAAGTTAAGATCTGACAATGGAGGAGAATATGTTAACAAAAAGTTCACTAATTTCTGCACTAAACAAGGAATCCAACAACAACACACTGTTCCATATGCACCACAAAAAAAATGGTGTAGTTGAAATGAAGAACCACACTTTAAAAAAAATGGCTAATTGTATGATCCAATCTAAGGGACTAAGTCTTCAATTTTGGGTTGAGGCCATAAATTGTGCAAATTGCATAGTTAATCGCACCCCCACTAAATCTTTACAAGGTATCACACCGAAAGAAGCATGGAGTAAAATTAAACCAGATGTAAGTCACTTCCGTTTGTTTGGTAGTGAAGCATGGGCTCACATTCCGGATGAAAAACAGAAAGCATTGCTACCTAAAAGTGAAAAGTGCATATTTGTTGGATATTCTGAAGATCTAAAAGGTTATAGACTTATTCAACCACATTCTCATGATGTAATAATTAGAAGAAATGTTAAATTTGATAAAAATATCTTGGCCTGCGAGCCTAACTCGGTGATTGTGTCATCTTTGGCCTGCGAGCTTAATTCGGTGATTGTGCCTTCTTCTTCGTCTTCCAACTTCCTTGACAGGTTTCCAACTCTAGTTTCTGATGATGACAGTGAGGATGAAAATCCACCTCCGCTTGTTCATGTTCCTTCAGTTGCACCAACACAAGTGCTTCCTCGATGGGTCCGTTCAACATGTGAAGCAGCTGATGATCTTGCCGGTGATCCTAGAGATCAACGTCGAACATGTTCTCAGTTTCAGCGAGCCTCTTCTCTTTTGGCTCAAGTTTCTGAGAATCATGATCCAAAAACCTTTGCAGAAGCTTCAGGAAATCCAGATTGGGATGCAGCTATGGATGAATAATATCGTTCGTTAATGGTGAACAATACTTGGGATCTTGTACCTCTTCCAAAAGGAAGAAAACTTGTCAGATGTAAATGGGTCTACAGAACTAAGTATGCATCAGATGGAAGTGTTTAAACACTTAAGGCAAGGTTAGTTGCCAAAGTTTTTTCCCAAGTTGAAGGGATTGACTACAATGAAACCTTTGCTCTTGTCGCAAAAATGAACTCCATCCGCCTTGTTCTTTCCCTTGCAGCCTTACACAATTGGGAAGTCCATCAAATGGATGTAAAGGATGCCTTCTTACATGGTGATTTACAAGAGGAAATTTACATGGAACAAACTTCTGGATATGTTCAAAATAACTCTAGTCTTGTCTACCGCCTTAATAAATCCTTATATGGCCTTAAGCAAGCTCCTAGAGCTTGGTATGCCAAAATGGATAACTTTTTCCTTGACACTGGTTTTTCTAGATGCCATTCTAACCCCAATGTCTATACCAAGAAAGTAGGAAACCATCTCATCATACTTGTTCTATATGTTGATTACCTTATTCTTACTGGTGGTGACCCTAAGCTTATAACCCATGTGAAATCTAGTCTTAAACAAAATTTTGAAATGTCAGACTTAGGACATTTGCATTATTTTCTTGGTCTCCAAGTCCTGCAAACCAAAGAAGGAATCTTTCTTTCTCAGTCTAAGTATGCTTGTGACCTTCTTCATCACTTTCACATGGAAGATTGTACACCATCCCCTTCTCCCTTCCAGTCTGGAGTCAAAATTTCTACCACTTGTACTTCACCTTAAGTCGATGCCACCTTGTATCAGTAACTTGTTGGTAGTCTCTTATACTTGACTCATTCCCGTCCTGACCTTTCCTTTTCCGTTGGTCGTGTTTCCCGTTATATGCAGACACCTCATGAAAGTCACTGGAAAGCATCTAAAAGAATACTTCGATATATTTGAGGTATAGTTCAGTTTGGGATTCATTACAGTACAGGGGGGGAACCTTTGTTGGTTGGTTTCACTGATTTAGATTGGGTCGGTGATCCTGATGATCGAAAGTCTACTACAGTTTATGTTTTCAGTCTAGGATTTGGACCTATCACTTGGGCTTGTAAGAAAAAACAAGCTCTTGCACTTTCTTCAGCAGAAGCAGAATATCGAGCCGCAGTTAATGCCATTCAGGAAGCTTTATGGCTTCGATAGATCCTTTTAGAGTTCGTATTCGAGCAGCAGCAGCCTACTCCACTTTGGTGCGACAATCAAAGTGCCATCAAGCTTGCCAAAGATCCAGTTCTACATCAACGCAGCAAACACATTGAGCTACATACGCACTTCATCAGAAATCTTGTTCATGATCGTGTTCTTGAAGTGCTCTTTTTCCCTACAAATGATCAAGTTGCAGACATCTTCACCAAGTCTCTTACAGAAGTGAAGTTTTCTAAACTTCGATCTATGTTAGGAGTTCAAGAACTTGTCATTAAGGGGGGATAGGCTTTAATGCCTCCTTCCTTCTCCTAATAGTGTCACTTTTGTAAATCCTTCAATCCTATCCCAAATTGTTCTTAAGGGGGGATGTTAGGATATTTAGACACTTAGGAGTTAGTTAAGATCAACTTGTGTAATATATCCGTTAGGGAAAGTGTGTTTATTTAGTATGCATTTGTAAATAATTAATCCGATGGTCACGATATGTTGCCGACATAGAGTGATCCGACGGCTCAACTTCTCTTAGATAATACCTAACCTTGATCCTTGGCTTAACACCCGATTGGTCCATGATCTCTATTTAAAGAGCATGGAGGGTCATTGTTTAGTTGATCAATTATGAGAATCTCATTTGTAACTTTCTTTCTTTGCATAATAAATTGTCCCGTAGAATCTATTTGGCTGGGGCCGTGGAGTGTTTCCCTCAAGAGGGTTTAAACCATGTCAAAACATCGGTGTGTTGATATGTGATCTGTTTGTGTGAAGTGGTTTCTCTTGGTGTTTGATCCTTTGGTAGTACCCTTTGTACCCGAACAATCTTGGCATGTTGTATGATGATATTGGCATAGATATTGATGATTATTTGGGCATGTTGTATGATGATATTGATGATTATCTACGAATATTGTATGATGATCTTGGCATAGATCATAATGGTTATCTTGGGATAGTCCATGGTTATGTTTTGGCATATGGTTCATCTCTTTGAATGTTCAATTTTTTTAAAATGTTTATCATGTAAAAGTTGAGAATGAAAATGAAATTGATGGATGATTTTTTCTGGGTATAGATTTGAGTCATGTATAGGTTGATATATTGTAACAGATATTGAGACCATGTGACAATGAAGGTGGCATTGTGACATTAACAGTGGCATTATGTCAAATTCAATGATTGTGGAATTGCGATAGAGATATAGTGATTGTGAAAGGGAAACTAATACATGTACAGAGACAGATATACAAGTACATGTTTATAGAGACACAGATAAAGGTTGTAGAGACAATGATTGGGGAATTTTATAGAGATAGTGATTGTGACAGGTAGATAGAGGTAGTTATGCATTGATACAGGTTGAGAGAGAAAGTGATACAGGTACAGGTTGATCGAGGAAGTGATACATGTACAGATTGACAGAGACAGTGATACAGGTACATGTTGTGATAGTGACACAGTGACAGTGGCAGATTAATATTCTTATTCACAATAGCGTGGAAGGACGGGGAAAGGATAGGGATTTTTAGCTTCCTTCCAGTCGATGATGGTAAATTAGGGAGTTGGAGCTCCCTCTATGTTGGATCTTGTAAATTAGGGGCTTGGGACATCCTTATAGTTGGTGCTGGTAAATCAGGGAGTTGGATATTCATTCAGGTTGGTGCCTGTAAATCAAGGGATTGGTTCCTCCTTCTATTTAGAGCTAGAAAATCTTGGAATTTGGTGCTTCCTATGAATGTAATATTGTTATTATATAAGAAAAACATTCTTTGGTTTTCTCCCATTTGGGTTTCCACGTTAAAACTCTTGTGCACTATGTATGGTTTATGTGATGATGAATGGAATTGTTAATGGTTAATGTTTACATTATATAATTAATGTTTGAAATGCTAAAAAGTGCTCAACACTGATTCACCCCCCTCTTAGTATTTCCAACAATTGGTATCAAAGCCAGTTCCTTCAGGACAATCTAATAAGTTGAAGGAAGATCTCTAGAGCACATGGATGAATATGAAATTCTTTACTCTGTAGATGGGCTTCCTCTTTTCTATGGATCAAATTTGATCATTGGATTAGGATGATACTCTATTTACAAACATAAGGTATTGATATCTGGAAATATGTTGTGAATGGTTACATTGCTACAAAAAGACCACCAAAAACAACAACCAAGAAGGAGTTAGGGAAGAATACTGCAATGGAAATTGATATCATCTTTCATGGACTATCTAATCTTGTGAAAGACAAAGTTGGAAATTGTACATCAGCTAAAGCACTTTGGTACAAGCTACAAAACCTCTACACAAAGGGATCTCTCAATCAAGAACATGAATACAATCAAAAGGAAAGGTCTAATATAGAAAATGAAGAGCATCTAGAAGCAGATGATGAAGTTTATGAAAGTGATGCTTCTAAATAAAGAATATTTATAAATTGAAGGGGTTGTATATCTTGAAGTAGAATAGATTAGTGCCCTAGATGACTTGATGGAAGAAAGAAAGAAGAACAAGATGCCAATGGAACAAATGCAGAAGTATCAAGAAGACAATACAACACTAGTTAAAGAGGCTAAGAAGACTGAAGAAACTTTATCAAATCAACTACAAGAGAAGGAGGAAGCATGTAAAAGAAAGGAAAATTCTTGTAAAAAATTGGCTCCTTAAAGAAAGAATTGAAGAAGTTGAGTTTGGAAACATGGAAATTGAAGAGCTTAGAAATGAAAATCAGTTACTGAAAGGTCAACTGCAAAAATATCATGAGGATGATTAGAATTCAAAAATATAGATTGGAGAGAGTATTAAAGAATTTGAAAGGATCATTGTTGGTCTAAAAGTCAGATAAAAGAGGCCAAGAAAGTTGAAGAAGACCTAACAAGTCAACTTCAAGAGAAGAAGGAAATTTTTCAAAAGAAATAACTTGAGATCCTTTCTCTAAAGGAATATTTGGACAAGGCAATTGCTTAGTTGAAGATAAATTCAAGGTTCGAGAAGAGAATTAAAGAAAATGAAAGCTCTAGGCTATCATAAAAGGAAAGTATAGAAAATGCTAAGAGTTATGCATATATTATCATAAGCTCTCTTCAAGGAAAATATTACGAAGGAAGAATTCATGGTTAGCATGATTCAAGGAAGAATGGATATAGAGAAGTTACATCACAAAGAAGAAAATTTTCTCCGAAGTACAAAAATTTATTTTTCAACTATTGTTTTTCATGTAGCAATTTTGGACACATTGATAGAGACTACAAAACTTACGATCACATGAACTACAATGTTGAATGTTACATCTGTCACAATTATGGACACATGGGAAGATATTGTAGAAGTATGATGAACCACAATGTTTAATGTTACAAATGCCAAAAATTTGGACACATAGATTGTGAGTGCAAAAGCATGATGAAGTCTTCCATGAAAGTATAGAAGAAGAAGTCATAAGAACAAAAGGAAGAAGCGTGTGTTGGCCCGATTTTATGACCTAGGCCAACTAACGAGATTATGCCCACACAAGTTGCTTACTGCAGATTCTGGTGTGTTTGGAATAGAAAAATATTGCAGGTTATGGTCTTGCTACCAGCTGAATTTTCATTCTCTTAGGGAGAATATGGTTAGAAAAATTGAGCAAAATATTTCCTATGTTATCCTAAAGTCAAACTAATTCCTAATATTGATTTCCAAGTATAATTTATCCTATTCTTGCTTTCTTAGGGAAAGTATCTTGTTTTGGATTTTGCTTTAAATTTTTTAGTAAGACATTGTTTCAGATATTAAACAAACTAATTTAATTAAAACCTATCTAACATCTGTTAAAACTAAGCCTGAAAATTTAAGCTAAACTAACTTGAAATTAAAATTAAACTAACTATCCTATCTCAGCTAAGAGCAAGCTTATTTAATTAAATTAACTACCCATTGATGATATATAAATCTGAAAAAGAAATAACTTCAAGTCGGCAAGACAACTTAACAGAATTGAAATTATAACACATTTCTGATTTTGTAATATTTTATGAAAGAATAATAATGAAACAAAAATGACTTCACTATCCTACAATCACAACTATCAAAAGATAATTCATGTTTAACATTTTGATATTTGAACAATAATGATAATAAACCAACTATTTTTAAAAATATTTGTCAAAATACAAATATTTTAATTAATTAGTTAATGAATAATAATATCACTATCATTTATTTATCAAGCAAACCTTAACTAAATAAAAGATATGATATTTAATATCAAACACAGAAATGAGTGATTAGAGCAAGTCTTTATGGATTATACATAAGTCACAGCAAAGCATGATCATATATATAGATAATTGAAGAAAGACAAATACCAAATATGCATATATATAAGTTTCAAACTCTATCACAAATGATACCAGTTATGAAACTGTACTTCGAAGACATCCAAGAGAGAAACAATTTCTTCAGAATATCCACAAGTTGAAACATCAAAATTAAGTATAAGTTTTCTTCTCTAAAATCCCTCCCCTTTACAATAATTCTTCAGGGCTTTGATAGCAAAGGCTAATAACTCATCCGAGTTTTCTATGCAACAAATTATTCTAAAAATAAACATTTGATTCTTGATAGTTGTTACATAATAAAGACAAAAATCCCTATCATCGTTCTGTTGCATACGAACTCCTCAAAGGAAGGAACCTGGTAGACGTGATCATCCTCTGAAACGATAGTTGTAATTTTTTATTATCTAACCGCTTCATCAGACTGAGACGTGTTAGGAAATGGTGCAAACTATTCGGCAAAATCGATGATTTACAACCAGAATGCGAGAAACAGGGTACCTACGATATTAAAAGAAAAACCATCAGCATAATAATCGTGGATAATTAAATGTAAACCAATATTAATAATGACACTCCTGTAGAATCTATGATTCTACAGGGGAGTCTATAAAACTCTTATAAATAGAGAGGAAAACTAGAAATGGAAGAGTTAATAAACCAATTTTACCTGTATAGACAAAATTACCAAAAATTTGTTTACAATGATTAATTTGCATGAGCCATTCTTCTGGCCTCGGATAATCTGGCTTTAAGCTTCAAAATATTCCCTTCACGATACTTATCACATTTCATTAGTTCATCATTAGATGTGAAAAACAACTTGTTCATTGATTTATATTTGTTTTTCTTCGTTTTCATTTGTTGCCACTTATCTACCCACATTAGCAACTCATTTTTCTTTTGATGTAACTTGGATTTCAAGCGGTTGCAAGCTTCTTTTGCTTCTTCTAGTTCATTTTCTAACTGTTCACTTCTATGTTCCAAAGGAATATACTGTTGTATAGTCTCATGAGCGTCATCCTGTAAATACTTACAATTCAACGATGCCTGACTTTGAATATCCTGCCCGGGTTGTTTTAAGCAAACTGCCTCTTCAATCGAAATCCCCTCAGGAGATAAAAGTGAATTATCCTGATTACTTTTCTGCTCATTTTCATCATTATTCAACGGAGTTTCAACAGTGAAAGATTTGTCTTCAAACTCACTATCAACTTCGATACAAACAGGCTTACTGTTATGTTCCTTAGTTTTTGGTATAGATAGACCTGCCATACTCCTAGTAAACCTCTGACTTTCTCCCTTAGATTCATCAACAACTAGTCCAATGATTTCACAAATAAAACTAGGGTTTACTTCCTTCATTTAATTTTTCATTTTTTCTATCGTTGTATCCGGCGAAGAAACCAAATTATCAAAATCATCCTGAGATAGTCGTTAACCCTTATTTCCTGCTATATTATTTTCTTTTGATTGTTTGGAAGAATTAGGTGTAACTATCTCTTCTATTTCAGTTGCTAGACATAACTCATTAAGTCCTTCATGTGCAGCTATAGGGGAATTATCCTGAACAAACCTTCTTCTTTTAGCTCAAGTTTTGGGTAAATAGGTGGGCCAAAATTGATTCAACCCAAACTCATTTTGTTCCAGGAATTCATCCCAGGTTTGATTCACTATCTCCAACTTATATTGAATGAGTATTTTAATTAAGCCATAATGAAAGAGGCTATCGTCTGGATTACCAATCGTATGATGAACTATCATGGCCATTTTATATAAAATATGTAGCAGGAAGTAAGGCAAATTCATTTTTTGACCCTTTAATGCCATTAAAATTCTAAGATGATACAACTAAATATGCGAATAGCGGCCATCACAAGAAATATACCTAGAGATGATTTGAAAAAGATATTTCCCCTGAGTCTTCAAATATCTGACAGGAAACCCAAATTGGAGATGGGCATGTTCCTTAAACAACGGCAAGAATTTTTTTTTAAAATTCCTCTTATCTATCTTCGATCCCTTGAACCAACGCTCTCCAGAATGAGGAAGATTAGTGTCCCTAGAGATAAATTCTTCATCAACCATAAACTCTAAATCCCCCACCTGAACAGTATTTCCATCAAATGAAAGAGCGAACTGTCGGGCCACCTCCACATTGTGACCACTAAATTCGAAGAAAAATGGTTTCCTGTTAAATTTTCAGAATTTACTTCAATCTGATCTAGGATCTTAACTGAGAGAACAACATGTACAACAAATCTACAGCATATCAATCATGGACACAATAATGCAAGCACACAAGAGACACAGATTTTACTTGGGGAAAACCATAAAGGTGAAAAACCCCAATAACTTCCTCAGAGATAGATAGAGCAATGATACAACCAGAATACAAGAGATAGTCTTCTCCTAGCAGCAGAGCCTCCTCCTCCACAAGTGTGCCACTCTCCCAAGTGTATGAGTGATAAGTGAGTGATCAAATGGAGTGCATCCTGCACTCTATTTATACTTGACTTGACTTGCCTTTTACATAAATCATGTAGGCTCGAACTTAACCACATAACATAATGTTGACTGGGCCGACACCCCAATAGGGTGGTCTAATAACCCTTCGACCCACATGGTCGACCCCCAATAGGGTGGTCTATTAACCCTTTGACCCACATGACTTATACAGGGCCGACCCCAACAAGGTGGTCTAATAACCCATCAAGTATAAGTTACGACATTTACAATATAAATGACGACACTTCCGTATAGAGGAATAATACCATCTCTATAGGAGTACATACAACATACATATATGAAATACATTCCGAAGTTACATATACATCAACACTCCCTCTTAACTAGGAAGGTATTTCTCGGCACAGGTCTTCTAGCACAAGTCTTCTTCTCTGGATCATCGTCACTGGATAATCGTCATCGAGACATCATCGTCATCAGTGCTTCTGCTATCTCAATCAATCTCTGAATCTACTCGTCATAGGAATTTCTATAGAGCCAGTCCTTTTTCATACTGGATGTAGGCCCACCACCTACAAGTCTTCATCATCACTAGCCATACTGTGGAATCCTCAGGACTTATTACGTGCGTCACAAAACCTCGAAAGAGCATTTGCTAGATATCCGAGGGCAACAAATTACATGCCATAGGAAAAACCTTGAAAGACTATCTACAGATCTCCCAGGGCCATATTATATGTAACCTCACCACAAAACCTCGCAAGAGCATCCCAGGCTATTACGAGCACACAGCTCTACCTATAGGATCTCCCAGGGCACGAATTACATGTGGTCACCACAAAACCTCGCAAGAGAATCCCAGGTTGTTACGAGCACATAGCTCTACCTATAGGATCTCCCAGGGCATGAATTACATGTGGTCATGGAAAAACCTCACAAGAGAATCCTAGGACTTATTACGGGCACACAACCCAACCTATCGGATCTCCCAGGGACACGAATTATATGCCATAGGACTAAACCTCGAAAGAGAATCTGCCAGATATCCCAGGGCAACGAATTACATGCCATAGGAAAAACCTCGTAAGACTATCTGCAGATCTCCTAGGGAAACGAATTATATGTCCTCCCAGAGCAAAACCTCGAAAGAGCATTTTCCAGATATCCCAGGGCACCGAATTACATGCCATAGGAAAAACCTCGAAAGACTATCTGCAAATCTCCCAGGGAAACGAATTATATGCTCATCTGCACAACCTGATCCACAGCCATAGAGTATCAACCTGATACTCACCATACATCATCCTGATGTACACATGATCATCCTGATCATCATCACTGCAACATCCTACTGCATGTCATCTGGAGCAACATCCTGAAGCTCGTCATCCATGATCATCCTGATCATACAATGCATCTACTTGATGCATACCAAGTATCTACCTGATACATATCATCATACATGATCCACATGATCATACAATGTATCCACCTAATACAAATACAAATACATGATACATATCACCATACATGATCCACCTGATCATCAATGTATCCACCTGATACATATACAGATACATGATCCAAGCATCCAACATGATGCATATACAAAAAATACATACACATGATCCAACCGATCATATCCAGCATCCAACATGATGCATACATATAAATGATCCAACTGATCATATCCGGCATCCAACATGATGCGTACATACATATAAATGATCCAACTGATCATATCCATCATCCAACATGATGCATACATACATACATAAAAATGATCCAACTGATCATATCCAGCATCCAGCATGATGCATACATACATATAAAAATGATCCAACTGATCATATCCAAGTAGAAACCAGAACATCATCCTGATGCTCATCATCCAGCGCTTACATCCACAGCCATGTGAAGGATCCTCCTTCCAACATGCTTGGAATGGCTTCAGCAAATGTGTCCATCACTTCTTCCTTGAAGTGTCCTTGATCTGAAGAACGCCAAGCCTCTCTCTGAAGTACTCGAACTTCACCCTGGATAGTGGCTTCGTCGGCACATCTGCAATCTGCTCATCCGTTGCAACATACAGGAGCTTCACAGCTCCTCTCTGCACCATATCCCTGATATAGTGATACTTGATCTCTATGTGTTTCGACCTATCATGAAACACTGGGTTCTCGGACAACTTCACACAACTCTGGTTATCATAGAAGATACCAGTAGCATCCAACGGGAGATCAAATAACTCAGACAGTAGCTTTCATAGCCATACTGCCTCACAACTAGCTGAACAGGCTGCAACATACTCTACCTCAGCTGTACTTAGTGCTACGCTGGACTGCTTCCTGGTAAACCAAGAGATCACACCTGATCCCATACTGAAGCAGCACCCAGATGTGCTCTTCCTATATGCAACACTTCCAGCCCAATCTGAATCAACATAACCCTACGGGTTAAACTTTTGATTCGCTTCATACTTGAGCCCATAATCCACTGTACCCTTCAGGTACCTTAGAACATGCTTTACAGCAACCAGGTGAACACTCCTCGGATCTGTCAGGAACTGACTCAATGTATTCACAGCAAAGCAAATGTCCGGTCTCGTTTTCGTCAGGTACATCAAGGACCCAATCATCTGACGATACATAGAGACATCAACCGGCTCAGATGAAGCATCACATAGAAGCTTCAGATTCGATGCCATAGGTGTGGCCATGGCCTTGCAATCCATCATCCCGAACCTCTTCAGGATCTCTACTGCATACTTCCCTTGTCCAAGGAAGATTCCATCTGCACTCTGCCACACCTCCATGCCAAAAACAAATAGCGCATCATCCCCAAGTTCTTCATCTCGAACTCAGCAGTAAGCTTCCGCTGCGTGTCGGCAATCAATCTATCTTCACCTGTAACAAACAGGTTATCCACATACAAAAGTAGTATCACTGGATTGCCTTCCTCAACCTTGTAGTAAAGGTTGGAATCCACTTTACTCTTGGTAAAGCCCTAAACTGGGTAGAAATCTGTCTATCCTACCATACCAAGTTCTGCACATATATGACTCCCTATCATGTGTCTCAGAACCAAGTGGCTGCACCACATACACTTCTTCTTTAACTACACCATTCAAGAAAGCTGTCTTGAAATCCATCTGGTGTATCTTCTATCTTATCACCTTTATATTTCTCTATGCTTCCATCTGCAGCATGCTTGATCTGATAGTTCCATTTGGAAGTCACAATAGACTTCCCTTCAGCTCTTTGGATCGCATCCCAAACATTGTTCTTCATGATCGAAGGATCATGGCATTCTTCCCATATCCTGGGAACTTCAATATCTTCAATAGATAATTTTGTTGCTGAACAAATGTTGTAGTTCTTCTTTTGTAGTTGATGGCATACGATATTTCCTACACAACAAGTTAAATTGCATGATTAGAAAACATCTCATAGTTTTCAGAACAAATTCTTACACATAAAGAAGTATGTCATACAGTCATGCAATTAACTTAGCCAATGCTTCAATACAACATTTATCCATATCTCGTAACTTTCTAGATGCCTTCCAATCTCTACCAGAACATTGTTAAGAGTGTGCACAACTCCCAACATGCCAGCAAAGAGGTTTCATTCTAGATAAGTAGCAATGGAATGTTGTACAGTGCCATAGGCTACTTACCCATGCATATTAGTAGTATATTGTTCATCAATGCAACTATTCTAATATGCATAATACACAACCTAATTCTAGGAACATCAGTATATACATTATTGAACAGTATTATTTAAAAAATGACAATTCAAATACTTATCTTTGTTTGTTCGTTGGGTGGACTCCCTCTGAGTCTTCGCTTCCTTGCAGGAGCTACTAGAGTCCTAATCTGAAGTAGCTTCTTCTACACCTTTCTGTTGTGGAATGTAGAGAGATGGTCAACTTCTTCTCAATATCTGCATCCTTGTAGAAACTACTGCAGTGTGCTCCCTTCTGATCTTTGCTTCCTGGATTACCTGTCTTTGAACTTATATACATTCTCGATCCCTATGCATGCTTGTTAGTATCATCATTGTGTTATCCTCTAGGTCTCATACATAATTCATTAGTATAATCTTAATATTATCAAGACACAATAATCTCAAGCATGTATAGTCAGTATCAATTCAAACACAGATAATAAACATTAGTATTCAAGGTTTCAAGGAAGTCTTCTTTTATTCATACATATTCTTATTTAATAATAGGACTCTTCTGGTTAGTTAAATCATCAATCAAGAGAAGAGATATAATATGCATAAAACCCATGATTATTCAAAACTATACCTTCATGATTCTTCTGGTTAGTCATATCATCAATTATGGTACGAAACATAATATGCATACCACCATGACTATTCAAACCTATGACTTCATGAATAATCATTATCAACAACAAAACAGTATAAGATCCTAACACAAGGTAGGATTCTATCTTGATATAGGAAAAACATACCTGGATTAGCATGCTAGCTAGTTATGTCTAACATACTCACATGATGTCTTCTTGTTCTTCTTCAATGACTTGTGCTAGTAACCTATATATCTCATAGGTTAACCATTATAAAACCAAGTTATACATACCTCGTAAATGGATCTTCTATGCGATCTATGACAATGGATGAATCTTTGTCCTCATGTCATCATGATCATATGTTCTTGAAACAGAACATGATTTGTCTTTGTTGGTGTACCTTTCATGTTAGTAGACAACATAAACCTCATACAACACCATAATTCATTAGTACAATCATAAGTGTCAACATCCTAACCAATGAATATCTTCTATCATGCATTCATAATTTTGTTAAGGTGATATGACAAATCTAAAATCAAGATTGTACTAACTGTAATAACATGAATACAAACATACCATAAACTTAATCATGAACAAATATCGAAACATACCTCGATGAGTCATACCTGTCGAGATCGCTTGAAATATTCTTATGTAAAGCCTTAGCCTCATCTCCCTCTGAAACAGGAACTTCTTCACTTATGCATATGATCAATCCATCTTCTTCTAGGATTAACCCAATCCACTTGATTTGCAAGAACTGGACTTCGAGCTGGATATGGTTTTGTCAGAGAAAACCCCAAAAATTCAAACTTTGAATTTCAAACTTCCGAAAGGATAGAAATATGTGCCTTGATGATCTGATCAAGCTGGTATATTCAGAATTTGAAAACTGCAAAGTTTCACTCCTCAATTTTGCCTTTGAAACTTCCACCTTCACTAGACGTGACCCTGAACTGGGGTTTGATGAAGCCCACTCTTCTGCCCAATCAAAAGGTTTGATCCAAATCTCTAAGCTTCTATTTTTCTGAGGAGCTTCCAACCGTGATCACATATTTCAAAAATTCCCATTTTTACAGAAGCCCTAATTTTCCACTTTTTCTGATCAAAGTCCCGAACTAGGGTCTGATCAAGCCTGACCTTTTTCCCAACCAAAATTTTTGATATTGGTCTCTAAATTTCGATTTTGATGAGTAGCATCCATCCGTGGTCTCTGATTACAAAAATTCCAACTTTCTCCAAAGCCCTAAATTCCGGAAGTCATGAATGAAGGTACTCAAAAATAATTCTGTTTTTGACAGAAATATGTACCTGATTGTTTCTGGTGTACCTCTAAAACTTTTTATCCACAGGATCTGAAAATGTTTCCTGAGATAGCCCGACCTGTTATCTTTCCATCCTGACATTTCTAACCTCAATTGGATTCTCTGAGAGAGAGTTATTCCAAGTGTCGCAACGTGACTGTTTATGGGATAATACAGGAGAGTGAACTTGTACGACGTTCCACGTGTCACTGTTTCAACTTCGGCCTCTAAATTTTTTTCCTGAGATATCCCAACCTGTTATATTTCCATCTTGACAGGTCTGACCTCAATTGGATTCTATGAGAGAGATTTATTTGAGGTGTCGCAATGTGACCTGTTTATGGGATAATACAGGATATAGAACTTGTACGGTGTTCCACGTGTCACTGGTTCAACTTCGTCCTCTGAACATTTTTTCTGAGATAGTACAGTCTGTTTTCTACCTGTCACTTTTTACTAAATTTCATTTGGATCTTCCTAGCCCAAGTTATGACCTTTTTCCCAAGGTCACCTGATTTTGACTCAGATTTGGAAGAGGCAGAAACCCTATATTGTACAAATCATAAATCACAAAGTACAAGGAATTAGAGGTTTTCCTTTGGACACAAGGTACCTGGGGATTTAATCTTCGACCTGTAAAGATTGTAGCTCCAAAATTTTTTCCAAAACTAATTTATAGCGAAAGTTCTACGATGACTGGTTTTTGCTATATCAAGCCCTAGCATCGTAAGTGCAACAAGTGTCATACATGCCATATCATGCCTTCTTTCAGGCTAGCTCTGATACCATGTTAAATTTTCAGAATTTACTTCAATATGATCTAGGATCTTAACTGAGAGAACAACATGTACAACAAATCTACAGCATATCAATCATGGACACAATAATGCAAGCACACAAGAGACACAGAGTTTACTTGGGGAAAACCATAAAGGTGAAAAACCCCAATAACTTCCTCAGAGATAGATAGAGCAATGATACAACCAGAATACAAGAGATAGTCTTCTCCTAGCAGCAGAGCCTCCTCCTCCACAAGTGTGCCACTCTCCCAAGTGTATGAGTGAGAAGTGAGTGATCAAATAGAGTGCCTCCCACACTCTATTTATACTTGACTTGACTTTCCTTTTACATAAATCATGTAGGATCGAACTTAACCACATAACATAATGCTGAATGGGTCGAGCCCCCAATAGGGTGGTCTAATAACCCTTCGACCCACATGACTTATACAGGGCCGACTCCAATAAGGTGGTGTAATAACCCATCAAGTATAAGTTACGACATTTACAATATAAATGACGACACTTCCGTATAGAGGAATAATACCATCTCTATAGGAGTACATACAACATACATATATGAAATACATTCCAAAGTTACATATACATCAACATTTCCAACCAATTTTCCTGAACAATGCAACGGATTCCTGGTCAGATTCGAACAACTCAAGTCCACAGACCTCAAATCGACTGAAAGGAGCCATTTGCTCAATTATAGGATCTTCTTTCAATAGAGAGTGATACGGCATTGTGAAAACGGAGGGAATAGGGATACATGAATGTGAAGACATGATAAAAACCTTCATGCGACTCTGGTGAAAGCTAAAGAGTAACCCTAGACTTGTTTCTACGCGTGACAACTTCACCGCCAAACCAACACATGTATCCGTCAAACAAATTGATAAGACCTGAAATCATTACCCAATATTCAAAGTCAAATGTATTTATGAATGTGATATGAGTATCGAATAGGATAGTGTTAATATGAAAATATTTGATCAAGTTAATAATTTCATGTTAATGTCTATTGAACATGTGTTAACAAAGTATCAATTCGTATCTTGTAGCAAACACGTCGCCACCAAAATTTAACAGGAAGGAGTCATACGTGGAGGTTGGTCATACTGTTTAATATGGGCGATATGAAACCTCACATTACCAACAATCATGTCTTCTAGGGTTTCATGAAATCAATGAAGTACCAGGATCAGTAATCCAATTAACCTCAGACCATAGATCAAGTATTCAATACCATAATTTATACATGTAATAGATTCGGGGAATAAATTATATAGTTTTGATATGACACGATGAGCTTATTGAAAGATTAAGTAATAATTCAAATCATCATGTGACCTATTGCGAAGTTTGATAAAATAGAAAATTTTATCAAAAACTAAGTGTTAAATTAAAAAAAAATCGATCATTGTGAACATAGCACAAAGGATCTTGATAAACATTCGAAATGATGCATGAAAATAAACCTTATCTATTGAGAATCATATGTACAATGTAGAAATTACTCATGCCGAAAAGATTTAGACATAGTTTAGAATATAATTCATAAATTTTTAATATATTAATAAGGGTTAAAACAAAGTATATGTAAATTTATTAACCCAAATAAATATAAGCATAATATAAAATTTGATTGATAAAACCATGTCTTATATTTTGAAAATCATGAAAGAATTTACATGGAAGACAAGAAATGTTAGATCAAATTTAATCCAATCAGCAAGCCATAGAGATAATAATTATAAGCAACAAATATTTTATCCGAATAATAGATGACCAATGAATATAGTAACAAAAAATGAGTCATATATAAAATTAAATTCTAAAAGCTTCTAAAATAGTTAACTTGCAAAAGAATAAGTTCTAATCCTAAATTTCCAGTTTGATCAATAAATTTCCCTTTAATTGAGAGTACCTTCAGAATCAAAGATTCTGAAGGCACTCTTTAATAATTTTAATGATTAATTAAAGAAGTGAAGTGATCAATTTTATTAGGCAAAGCAGGAATAAAATTGAGAGGGTTGTTCCCTGCCAACAAATGGTGACACACTAGTTGAACCAGTTATCTCTACTCATACATCTTAAAAGCTGCAGTAAAACACAATCTTAAAATTTGCTTAAAACAAATAAGAAATCCTTAATCTAATAAGAATCAGCACCCAATTCACATATGTGAATATTTTCAGAACTACCTTCATTTATGTTGATAAATATTTTGTCATAGACAAGTGAAAATTACCCTGTCAAAACAAAGTACTGAGTATAAAGGTAATCTACATCAGCAATATAAAGATACATCTATCCACTTTTTTGAAAAACTTGCTAGACCTACTCCAATTATAAAACATTTATTCATTTTCCGTTAAACTTTAATTGAAGAATATTGTCTAGGCGTGGTGACCTGATATTAACAACATCATTGACGAGTTTTTATCAGAAATAAACAAGCCGGCTCACGATGAGACCTCCTGTCCCTTGATCTTATGATCAAGAGCCATCACCCTAGTGATGAGAAATGATGTTACCCCTGATAAAGCTAATGATCATGATTAGGTCGGCTCGTGATGAGACCTCTTATTCTCCAATCAAAATCCAACTTATTACAAATACTTATTCATGGAGAAGACTTCAAAATCTTTGCAGATGGTAAATAAATTTTTTAAAGAATGACTGATAATGCAAATCGATAAAGGTTTTCCCAAGTACTAAGTTTTGAAAAGGAAATCTATCAGCTATCTCAACGTATAAAGAAACAGATGACTGAAGATTAATCCTGATCATAAACACAAACATTATCAGTTATAGGTTCCTATTAGATTTGAGAAGAACTGATTAGTCTAAGTGAATCTTGAAGATCTACCTTATTACAACTAATCAAGATAAATAAATAAACTGGATTTAAGCCTCAGGGTTTATTTATTTACAAATACCCTCTCAAAAGAAATATGTACATAAATGATGTTTTTTTTTACTCAAATAAATGAAAAATAAAGGAATTTTATTTGCCTGCAAGTATGTATAGAATATTAACAAAACTATGTACAAAGGATTGAAAGATCATATGTTTTGATAGAAAAGATCAATCAATTCTGAAATGAAATTTTAGAAATATTCATAGATGGATAGAATCAAAATCAAAGAAAATAAAATTCGAATGTATATGAAAAATAGAAAATTACAATGATTATGTTCGATAAAAGAGTGTACAGAAAGATCAACAAAAAACAAATGATGAAGTTTTGTGATGTTAAAATCAATATGTACAGAAAACTAATTCTGAAATTAAAAATTATTTACAAAAGATTGGTTAAAAATAAGAGAAGATAAGACTGTACAAGGTAGCACTTTTAAAATTATCAAGAAAAAGAGAGTACTATAAAATTATTTATAGAATGAATAAAATTATGTGCAGATTCAAAGTCTGATGAAATCATTGAAAATAATTCTTAAGAATAAACCCATTCACAGGAAAAGTTTCAGGTAGACCTTCCAAGGTTTATAAACGAAAAGTGCTAGGACCTGACTTCTCAGCGATGACAAACGGACCTAACCAAAGACTCTGAAATTTAGTATGTCCCCCTTTATCCTCATGAGATTTATCCCAATTAAGCACTAGATCACCCACCTGTAATTCTCTGTTAGAACTCGAAGATTGATCAAACCAAGACTTGACAATTTGTTGATGTTTGATAAAATGTTTCCTAGCCTTATATCTATCTTCTTCTAATTTCAACACAGTGTTAATTCTCTTCTCTATAACTGGACAGTCTTCATCCTGAACGGATTGAGCAAGTTGCAGAGAAGGTAAAAATAAGTTAGGAGGTAGGATAACTTTTGTACCATAGACCAGAAAGAAAGGGGAATTTCCAACTGAATATTTAGGAGTAACCCTATCCGCCCATAATGCATTAAATAAAGCTATGTTCCAATCACGATGATGAGTTGAAATGGTCATTTTAAGAATTTTTAATAAGTTTTTATTGGTTGATTCTGCTAGACCATTACCATGAGGATGATAATTCGTCGAATACCTAACCCTTATACCTTTCTCCAATGCAAACTGAGTTAATTCAACTGATGAAAACTACGAGGCATTATCGAAAACAAGGGAATCAGGAACAACAAATTGCGTAATGATAGAAGATTCTACGAATAAAATAACTTGATTGGTATTCACTAACCTTAAAAGTGCAGCCTCTGCCCATCGAGTAAAATAATCAGTTGCAATAATGATATATTTATGTTGCAGAGAAGAAGGTGGGTTTATTGGGCCAACTATGTCGATACCCCATTGTTGAAATGGCCTATCAACTGTAACCGGCTGTAGAGGAAAGGCAAGCTTCTTAACCCTACCTGTAACAATTTGGCATTCTTGGCACTTTTTGACGAAATCATAAGAATCTCGGAATAAGGTAGGCCAATAATAACCAACCCTAAGAATTTTATGTGTTGTAGTCTCTCCTCCAAAATGGCCACCTGCAGGACCAAAATGTAATTCTCTCAGGATTCTCTCAGTCTCATTCTTGTCTAGGCAATGAAGCAAAACGCCATCTGAATTCCTTCTAAACAGGGTATTATCAATCAACAAATAGGGAGTTGATTTCAACCTAAGTGCTCTCCTTTTTCTTGGTTCAAGGTGATCAGGAGCAGTTCCTATTTCAAGAAGTGTCCTTAAATCTGAATACCAAGAATCCTGTGGTGGAGGATACAAATAAATTTCCCTATTTAGCAAGGTTTCATCAATGATCATTTCAGAATCATTATTTGGAAAATGGGTCGCCTCAGCATCAAGTTTACATAACCCTTGACCCTTGACTATCGTTGAAGGTTTAATTTCCAAGTCATACTTTTGGAGGGCTTTCATCCATGGGGCTCTTTTATCACCTAAATCCTTTTGTACCAGTAAATTTCTTAATGCAGGAAAAGGGACAACCACTTTGGTTCTTGATTTCAAAAGGTATGGACGAAAGTGTTTGATAGCTCTAAAAACAAAAAAAGCTTGTTTATCAACCTCATTGTAGTTAAGTTTAGCACCTTTAAAGTTTGAGCTCATAAAAGAAATTGGTACTTCATTATTCTGCTGATTCTGTTGGGTTAAGAATGCTGCATATGCTATATCAGAAGCAAAAGTATACAATATGAATTAATTGCTGAAATTTGGGCTGAAGAGGCTAGGGGCTTCTGAAATGCCTTCTAAGATTCTTTGGAATGACTCTTTCTCAGTTTGTCCCCAGTTAAAAATAACATCCTTCTTAATCATTTTTTGTAAAGGATAGACGATTTCTAAGAAATTAGGAATAAATCTCCTAACAAAGTTTATCTTGACGAGGAATGATTGCATTACCTTTTTACTTGAAGGAAAGGTTATTTTTTATATGGCTTGGGTTCATTCAGGATCAATCATGATCCCATGTTTTGACACCACACAGCCTAATAAAATACCTTGTGTAACAGCAAATACCGTTTTCTTAGGATTTAAAGAAACCCCATATTTTCTACAACGCTCAAATACTTTTCCAAGGTGAATAATGTGATAATGTCGGTATTTAGAAAATACAGTAACATCGTCTAAATAGACAATCACTGAATGATTGATTAATCCTCTAAAGGAAATATCCATCGCTCTTTGAAAGGTTTCCCCAACATTGATTAACCCAAAGGGCATCTTTTGGTAAGCGTATGTTCCCCATGGGGTCCTAAATGAAGTTCTGAGTTGGTCTTCAGGGGAAACCAGGATCTGGTTGTATCCATAGAAACCGTCAAGTAATGACAGCATCTCAGAACCAAAAACCTTTTGCAAGATTTGTTCCATGGGTGGAATTGGATAATTATCTTCTTCGGAGGATTTTTTTAGATTGTGGAAATAGACACATAGTCGAATGTCACAATTTTTCTTCCTAACGGGAACCCAATTAGCTACCCACTGAGTATGTCTAATGGGAAAAATAATCTTGGCAGCCAAGAGTTTGTTCAATTCTTTCTTAATTGTTGGTTCAAGCGTCAGATGAAATTTTCTAAGCTTTTGTTGAAAATGTTTTGATGCTTGTTTCATAGGAATTATGTGTTGCATGATTTGCGGATTAAAAGTTTTTAAATCATCATACATCCACGCAAACACATCTTTGAATTCCTTAAATAATTTGATAAATGCCAATTTTTCTAATGGGGTACAATATGTTCCTAAGTTTACTGTTTGAGGATTAGATTCTGTCCCAAGATTTACAGTTTCATATTTTGGCTGTGAGCTATTAGTTTTGCAATTAGGAACAGCTTTAAACTTATCCTGAAGATCATAAAACTTTTCCAATATTAAAACTGAATTAGGAATCGTTTTACCTTCTCCAAATCCTTTTCAATTGAACAAAAATCATGAATTACCGTAAAATCCCGCAAATTTTCATCATGGGTAATTTCGTCAATGGTTGAATCCTTGAAAGTGTCCTCATTCATTCGAATATTCAGAATCTACATATCATCATAAAAAATGCGGCAATTAATAATATTATCCGGTATAGAAGGCCTAAAAATCAGTTCCACTGAAAAGAAATCAGATGTAAAATTTCCAAATGGGATTAATCTAGAAGCAACATTTGCTAATAGATCAGCCTCTTGATTCTGAAATCTAGGAATGTAAATTATATTGAATGCATCAAAATAAGAAATGAGATTCCATACCTCACGTTGATAATTTTGCAAATGCTCTGAAATGCAGTGTATTGAATTTTGTACCTATCTAATGATAATCTCAGAATCACCATATGTGACCAATACTTTGATATCCAAATCAATTGCTTTCTTCAGACCCTGGATTAATGCCTCATATTCTACAATGTTATTTGTATAATCGAATTCAAGTCTACATGCTATACAATTTTTTTTTCCTTTTGGGTTAATCAGTAGGTAGCCATCTCCTGCTCCTTCTTTAGATTTTGAACCGTCAAAGTACAAGGTCTAAGTAGAACTATATGCAACTACTTTGATTTCCACAATATGTACATAATCATGGTTATTTACATTATTTACAATATCCTTAGGTGAAGAATCTCACTGAACAATAGTAACATTCATAATTTCAGATTGTTGTTTTGTATCAGTAAAAGAATAATTTTCATATTTAAAGTTTCCAAAACCAAGTTCGTACATATAATTTCCCATTATAGAATCTGAAAACAGAACTAGTTCATTTGTATCATGCATTTCCGTTACTGTGTGTTTCAAATATCTTTCCCTGCCTATCTTGATTTGATTGGATTTTCCATTTTTGGGCAACCATAAGGTTGACCAATCAGTGGTGAAAAATTCATTCAATTTCTAAGACCAATCCCTACTCAGAAACAACCCATATGCATCAGGGATGTCTGCAACTACAATATCAATGATTTGAAAAATTGAAGGGTTACTGACAAGCCTAATTAAAACATCCTTCATCTCTCCCAAAACCCTCACATTTGTTCTATCAAGTTGAGTAATCTCTAACTCTGACGGAACATACTTTGCATTCAACCTTCGACAAATAGACAAAGGCATCACGTTAGTAGATGCTACATAATCAACCATACAATTATGGACGTTTCTAATAAAGATTTCAAAGGTAAGGAGAAATGGAGGAGTTGTAGATTTTGAGTTCTTACCTATTAGTGAGGATTTGTTAGCTGTTGATTTACCTTTTCCATTAAAGACTGATTCGGTGTTTGAATTATTAGCAGCTACATTTTGCTCAACATTAGGTACTATTGAAATCATAGCAGGAGTTATGATGGGACCATTGGGCATGGGATAAATTTGAAGTAAATCATACATGCTAATGTTCGCAAACAGCTTTTTCAAATCTTCAATTATGTCATACTGCAGATCTAACTTTGGAGAGTTCTGGACAGATTGAATATTCTTAGCAGGTTGAGTTTTCTTAACAAACTGAGGATTATTATTGTCATTACTTGGAGTAGAACTTGATTATGCTCCAGGAGTATTTGTAGATGTTCTATTCTGTGTGTTATAGGCATGTTGTCCCGAGGGACGATTTCTACTTTCATAATCTTTTACTAGACTATCCCAAAAATGACGGTTTAATTGTTGGGGTTCTTGAAACTCTTCCTCATTTTCAGATTGTTCTTCCTCTTCATGATCTACAGTTTCCTAATTTGAAGATGTTTCAAACAAAGGCATGACTACTCAAATAGTGTTAAAAATCTCCTCATTGACTACTACATCAGGAGGGGAGATTGGTTTATTATTAGTAGCAAGATTTTGTCTGAATTGGTTCCTAAAATACCCCCTAGAAGAAGAATTTTCTGAATCGGTTTTCTTCAACCCTACTACTTCGTTGGTCAATGCACGAATAGCAATTGCAATTGTTCAACATAGAATGATTTGTCTTTATCTAAGCTAGATATTTCAACTTTCTTACAAGGGAAGGTATCAATTTTTCCGCTTCTTTCAGGTTCGTAAGACATGGAGTCTTTCTCATTTAATGGCCTCTTCAAAATTTTCGATAAGTGTTGTCTTTCTAGCTCGTTTAACAAACATCCCTAGGTATTTCATCAAAGCCTAGGCATAGTTTTTTATAGTGATATCCTTGGGTGGTTGAGAAGCAACATAAATTTTGTTCTTTAAAGTCAAGAATCTCTTATTAAAGTCTTTGATTCTTTCTTTAGTTTCCATCTTAATTCGATACAATTCAAGGGCTAAAGCGGTAGGTGTTTTATCTTCCCAAAACTTTTCTAGGAAAGCTTTGTTGAAATCAACCCAATTCGTGATTGAACCTTGAACTAAAGAGAAGTACCAAGTTGATGATCTCCCTTCGAAGGCTAACGGGAATAGACGACAGACTACGTCCTCATGCTGAACGTTCATGGTCTAGACAACTAAAATGAATTTATCTACATGTACCTTAGCTGGCTCTTTATTATCCAGATTAAAATTTAGAATAAGTTTATCTAGATGTTTTGGCAATGGATGTTGTACGCTAGGTACAGCTACAGCAGATGTTCTTAACCATGGAAGTGGTGGGTTTGGTGGATTAGGTGGATTACCTCCTCCTCCTCCAGGTATGTTTCTAGCCACAAGATCTTCTTCAGAATATGAAGAACTCTCTTTATTAAAATGTCTAGGGGTATCAGGTGGAGAATCCGGAGGTGAAGGTGGTTCACCAAAGCCTCCTAGATTTATAAAACCACATAAAGTATGTGTTCTAGTAGTCCCTCTATATCGACCTCTAGTCTGATGACTTGGAGAACTAGTTTGCACAATATCAGTTACTGATAATTCTTATTCTATTGGATTTAACTGAGTATTATGTGGCTATCTTCGGGGTAATCCATAATCTATAGGTGTCAGACCAGTTTGATGAGCATAATCTCTTGTAAGTATTCTTCGTGATTCTTCTAAAACTCGAATATTCTGTTCAGGAGTGTAAGGGGATGTGTTGTGATCTTGTTCGAGAATGTTCTTTACAGTTTCACTAAATGAAGAACTACTGAATTCATCTTGTGAAGTTATCAATAACAAGAAGAGGTGATGTTCTGTGAATCAGTCTGTAATGGAGGTTGTTGACTGGTTGAAGGTTTATCTTTAGTTCTATCAACCATTAGTTGTTGGCCCTCCTTTTAGCACCATTTGTTGGCCCGATTTTATGACCTAGTCCAACTAAGGAGATTATGCTCACACGAGTTTCTTACTGCAGCTCCCAGTGTGTTTGGAATAGCAAAATCTCTCAGGTTGTGGTCCTATTACCAGCTGAATTTTTATTCTCTTAAGGAGAATATGGTTAGAAAAACTCAACAAAATATTTCTTATGTTATCTTAAAGTCAAACTAATTGCTAATATTGATTTCTAAGTCTAATTTATCCTAATCTTTCTTTCTTAGGGAAAGTCTCTTGTTTTGGGTTTTGCTTTAAATTTTTTACCAAGACACTGTTTCAGATATTAAATAAACTAATTTAATTAAAACCTATCTAACAAATGTTAAAACTAAGCCTGGAAATTTAAGCTAAACTAACTTGAAATTAGAATTAAACTAACTATCCTATCTTAGCGGAGAGCAAGATTATTTAATTAAATTAACTACCCATTGATGATATATAAATCTAAAAAAGAAATAACTTCAAGTATGCAAGACAACTTAACATAATTGAAATTATAACACATTTTTTATTTTATAATATTTTATGAAAGAAGAATAATGAAACAAAAAGGAATTCACTATCCTACAATCACAACTATCAAAAGATAGTTAATGTTTAACATTTTGTGATGAACCTGCAATAATTAATTAATGCAAATACACAAGATATCAAAAATAATACAACAGAATCACTTTTATATTGATCACGGGCCACTTCGAGGGGGAAACCTCCTTTGAGCAAGCTCAATACAATTAACTTCACGGTGCCTTCAATGACCTCAACACACACTTATATACTAAGTCTATGCCCAATACTATGAGTCAAAACCATGGGACATATAATACTATGGGACGACTTACAAAGCATATGCGTCCAATACTATGGGTCAATACTATGGGATAATATAAACTACGGATCAACAAATACTACAGGATGACTTACAAAGCATATGCATCCAACAACAATATACTAACGTAGTAAAGAGAAGGTTTGACATAGGTTCCTAACATCCCCTCTCCCTTAGAAAAAGATTTGTCCTCAAAGCTTTGGTTGGAGACATTGCTGCAGAATCTGAAGGAGTGGTTCCCCAGTAGCATCCTTGGATTGCATTTCGGGCCACTGACGCCTTTGGAATGTCAAGGAGGATTGTTTGGAAGGCTGTAGATGAAGAAGAACCCTGTCAGCTGTGTGGAAAATGCACTCAGAACGGTGCTGATCTGTCATGTCCCAAATTTGGTATTGGGTCACAATGGCCTAATCACATTGGCTCTATTCATTAGAGTTTGTCAAATTGATGCTAAAGGTCAAATAATTGCCAAGGAGGAAAATTACTAGTTTCTTAGGTTTGGGGTGGAAGCTTTGGGATTTGGAATAATGGGGATAATAAATGATGTTTGAAAATTAGAATGGCATAAATATTTAATAAAGGATCTAAATAAATATATACAAGTGAAAATCAAAGTGGCATTTCATCATGAAGACACATGGAGGAAGTGGGACCCACATATGGCTAGATTTCCCCACTACATTTGGCATCATTCTCTCACCAATTCGAATTCAAGGTGAATGGTTACATACTTGGGGGAGTCCAAAAGGTATTATTCATTGCATGACTCATCCAAGGTCAAAATATAGAGGAAGAGTAACTCCCATGGAAGAGGAAGAGGCAATTTGGAGCTAGTGAGACACTTGGGCTAGATTCCCTAGCTCTATGACAACAATAATGAAGATGCTATGAAACCTATGACACAAATCAGACCTGAAGGCTGACATATGACATATATGACATGTCAGGGCTAAAAATAGACTCCAAGAGGGCGCTCAAGGGTGTTAGGGCAGCTAAGATGCTTCCACATGTGATTTGGTGGAAGTCGGAGACTAGGAATTGTTGTACAAGTGGCGTTCTTTGGAATCTCTTCCCAACATGAGTTGGCATGAGTCTCTTGGAAGGAATTCGACCCATGGAGGACATTAGAAGTTTATAAATGTCAATAAAAAAGAATGAAACCAGCTTTTGATCATTTGTAGAATTTGCAATTGCATGTGTGAAGAGGGAGAGCTAGTGGATGACTAGTTTCTTGCCTTAGCCAATTTCGAGGGTGAAAGATTCCCATCCAAGTTGGTAATTGGAAAGGCCATTCAGACCTTTCATTTGGAGATTTAATGGAGTCTTTATTTGCAGGTGTAAGCTACAGGGAAGCTCATGGTTTCTTCTATTGCAGCTCACTCATTCAACCATTTCCAGTTTTGATGGCATATTCTTGATCCTTGAGGGAGGGCGTTTTTAGTGAGCTATTGTACTCTTTGGGGAATCTTTTAATGCCCCATTTCTTTTTTAATATGAATTAAATACTCTGTTCTTCATCTCCAAAAATTTTCTGATCGAAATTCCAAGTAGAAATGTATAAATCTCATTTTTAATGGAAGAACAATGCCATTTCCCCACTACCTTGTTGTGAACCAATGTATTGATGATGATTTCGAATGAATGGATGATTCTATGATATATTTGTGATAAATATACTGCCATGGATTTCTTATACAAGTTTCATGTACTGTACTTGAGCATTTGAAGCATTTTTACTCAGTTTAGTTCTATTGGGAGGTGAAATAGTTACATTTCCCCAAGGGTCGAATTGGGGATTTTTGCAGTTGAATGGGAGAGGGTGAGAACAGTTGTAATAATCCATTAATGGTGCATATGAGACTTTAATAAAATAATTAACACATTACATACCTCTGTTCATAAATTTGAGTGGGTTTGGAGGCATTTGGGAAGCCATTTTCAGTACTTACCCCAGGGGGATTTGAACCCCAAATCACTAGTAAAATTGCATAATTGGTCCAGAATATTAAGAGAGTTTGAAGAGGTATTTTGGTGGATATATGTCATCCATAAACATCATATTAAAGTTCTAATATCATTCATACACATTCCTTGAATATTTGAAGGCATTTGGAGTCAATTTGAGACCTAGAGGCCAATACTAGTCAAAGGAAAATCACTAGTAAAGTTACCTACATTGATCAGAATTGAAAGAGGATTTGCAGAAGTATTTTAAAGGTCCAAAGGAATCCCTGAAACACATATTTATGTTCTAATATCATTCATATACCTTCTCAGAAGATTTGGGATCATTTGGGGCAAATTTGGGACCTAGAGATCCAAACTAGTCAAAGGTCGAACTAGGGAAAAAAAAAGTGGAAAATTGCAATTTTAATAAAATTATTAATAAGGGACATTACAGTGGTATCAGAGCATGGTCTTGGAACCTGATGTGGTAGAACATTAATGAAGACCAGGAGTCAAAGAAATAAGCCACCACCCTTAGAAACTGAAACTGGATGTACTTTGGTGAAAGGGAAGAAGTAGGAGAAGAAGTGCATTCATTGGTCACCATGAGTAAGGATGAGAAAGGAACCTTAAAGGAGAATGAGGAGTTTAGGAAATTACTTGAACCATCCTTTGAAGACAAGTGGAGACAATACTTTCAAGAATTCAGATTGTTGCTTAGTGAAATTGGAAGCAACTCGGAAAAAGTAATGAGCAATGGTTCTCTTTTCAAGGAAAAGGATGAAACAATTTATGCCACAAAAGAGGAACCTAATGTAATTGTGGAACATGAGGTACATGTTGATATGCAGGTTCTTGAAGATACTACACTAAAACAAGAAGAAGGACAAGCACTTGTCCTTGTTCAAAGGGATTATGAGTTGCCTCATGGAGAGAGTTGCAAAGCCTTGGAAGAGGTACATGATCTCACAATAGTTGGACCAGCCAATTATGGAGAAGATGAATTAAATATTTCAATGGGTAAGAGTTGTAAAAAATTAAAGTTGGTTCATAATTCCTCACCCCACACTTCTTTTCCAGCCACATCACTTTGGGATGAAAATTGGGTGAAAGGTTTTTTCCTAGTGGTGCCACATGAGGGGTATGAAACTCCTACCGCTCCTTTTGATGATGACATGAATAGAGCACCTCATTATTTAGAATTGCAGCAGCATTTTGCTTTACCTTATGATGATACATATCCTCATGGATGTATGGATGAGACTTCTTTGAGTACTTTGAATTCTCCTTGTTTTTCCTGCTCATTATTTGGTTCAGATTTTAGTGGAGATTCTTCATTCACTTCTTGGATGAAAGAATGCATCGATGAATATTTTGATGCATATCACATTCTCTTGGAGCAGCACTATTGGACATGGGATCCTCACCTATGTCATTGGACCAGATTTGATGGGTCACTTGAAGATTGTATGCACTTGGAAAATGGTGGTCTACATGCTTGGAGGTATAAGCACTTTCATGACTCTTTGATGAAGCATCTCCTTTATGTACATTTTCATTATGTTGTTATGTACTTTGATGATATATATTTTGTACTCATGATGTTTGGAAGAATGCATACAAGAAAATGGGATCCAGGAATCCTCTTATCTGATGGTATGGGTTGGAGAGCACTTTTAATTGTTGGGGTGCAATACAAGCAATGGGACCCTGGAATAATTTTTATCTCATTGGTTTCATATTTTTTTGGGGAAGCAAGCAGTATGGGAGATGGATTCCCCACTTAATAAAGTGATTTTAATCAGAGTAGTGCAGCAGCAAGCATGGTGGTTCCTCTCTAAAATCTTCATGGAAACTCAAAGTCTCAAGGTTGGGCAATTCAATGGCAACTTCAAAGAATTATACAGAAAGCAGGTTCTTCAACACCCACATTTAAAATTGCTTGAGGACAAGCAATATTGGGAAGGGAGGATTTGTCATGTCCCAAATTTGGTATTGGGTCACAATGGCCTAATCACATTGGCTCTATTCATTAGAGTTTGTCAAATTGATGCTAAAGGTCAAATAATTGCCAAGGAGAAAAATTACTAGTTTCCTAGGTTTGGGGTGGAAGCTTTGGGATTTGGAATTATGGGGATAATAAATGATGTTTGAACATTAGAATGGAATAAATATTTAATAAAGTATCTAAATAAATATATACAAGTGAAAATCAAAGTGGCATTTCATCATGAAGACACATGGAAGAAGTGGGACCCACATATGGCTAGATTTCCCCACTACATTTGGCATCATTCTCTCACCAATTCGAATTCAAGGTGAATGGTAACATACTTGGGGGAGTCCAAAAGGTATTATTCATTGCATGACTCATCCAAGGTCGAAATATAGAGGAAGAGTAACTCCCATGGAAGAGGAAGAGGCAATTTGGAGCTAGTGAGACACTTGGGCTAGATTCCCTAGCTCTATGACAACAATAATGAAGATGCTATGACACCTATGACACAAATCAGACCTGAAGGCTGACATATGACATATATGACATGTCAGGGCTAAAAATAGACTCCAAGAGGGCGCTCAAGGATGTTAGGGCAGCTAAGATGCTTCCACATGTGATTTGGTGGAAGTGGGAGACTAGGAATTGTTGTACAAGTGGCGTTCTTTGGAATCTCTTCCCAACATGAGTTGGCATGAGTCTCTTGGAAGGAATTCGACCCATGGAGGACATTAGAAGTTTATAAATGTCAATAACAAAGAATGAAACCAGATTTTGATCATTTGTAGAATTTGCAATTGCATGTGTGAAGAGGGAGAGCTAGTGGATGACTAGTTTCTTGCCTTAGCCAATTTCGAGGGTGAAAGATTCCCATCCAAGTTGGTAATTGGAAAGGCCATTTAGACCTTTCATTTGGAGCTTTAATGGAGTCTTTATTTGTAGGTGTAAGCTACTGGGCAGCTCATGGTTTCTTCTATTGCAGCTCACTCCTTCAACCATTTCCAGTTTTGATGGCATATTCTTGATCCTTGAGGGAGGGCGTTTTTGGTGAGCTATTGTACTCTTTGGGGAAGCTTTTAATGACCCATTTCTTTTGTAATATGAAGTAAATACTCTGTTCTTCATCTCCAAAAATTTTCAGGTCGAAATTCCAAGTAGAAATGTATAAATATCATTTTTAATGGAAGAACAATGCCATTTCCCCACTACCTTGTTCTGAACCAATGTATTGATGATGATTTCGAATGAATGGATGATTCTCTGATATATTTGTGATCAATATACTGCCATGGATTTCTTATACAATTTTCATGTACTGTACTTGAGCATTTGAAGCATTTTTACTCAGTTTAGTTCTATTGGGAGGTGAAATAGTGCCATTTCCCCAAGGGTCGAATTGGGGATTTTTGCAGTTGAATGGGAGAGGGTGAGAACAGTTGTAATAATCCATTAATGGTGCATATGAGACTTTAATAAAATAATTAACACATTACATACCTCTGTTCATAAATTTGAGTGGGTTTGGAGGCATTTGGGAAGCCATTTTCAGTACTTACCCCAGGGGGATTTGAACCCCAAATCACTAGTAAAATTGCATAATTGGTCCAGAATATTAAGAGAGTTTGCAGAGGTCTTTTGGTGGACATATGTCATCCATAAACATCATATTCAAGTTCTAATATCATTCATACACCTTCCTTGAATATTTGAAGGCATTTGGAGTCAATTTGAGACCTAGAGGCCAATACTAGTCAAAGGAAAATCACTAGTAAAGTTACCTACATTGATCAGAATTGAAAGAGGATTTGCAGAAGTATTTTAAAGGTCCAAAGGCATCCCTGAAACACATATTTATGTTCTAATATCATTCATATACCTTCTTAGAATATTTGGGATCATTTGGGGCAAATTTGGGACCTAGAGATCCAAACTAGTCAAAGGTCGAACTAGGGAAAAAAAAGTGGAAAATTGCAATTTTAATAAAATTCTTAATAAGGGACATTACATGATCGGCTTGTTGTTTTAGTCGAATTCTGGCCATGTGAAGATTGTCCTATAGAATGAGAAGAATCTGATCGTGGTTTCGAAGAACCGAGTCAATTTCCTGAACTAGGGAGCTGCTAAGGGTGTATGGAAGAAGAACTGGCGGTGTTTTTCCATAGATTGCTTCATATGGTGTCCTTTGAGATGTGGTATTGTACCACCAGAGCACTTCTAGGAAATCCATAGAAATAGTTGGCCAAAGCTGTGTAGGGATGGGAAAGGGTTTGAGCAATCCCGAAAGGAGTGTCGTTTCCACCTTGTTGACTCAGAAAGTATCATCGTCAGCCACCATTTGTTGAATTGTCATTTTTAGTCCCTGCCAAAAGAAGTTACATTGTTCCCGGTCATACATTTTGCAGAACCCAAAGTGCCCTGTTGATGAAGAAGCAGGGAGTTCATAGAAGAGATAGCCCTTTTGAACATATTGCAATCAATTTGGAACAAGTAGAGAAAGAGCTGTAAGAGAAACTGAGTCATCAATTGTGCGAGAAGGAGCATCTTCCACCATATTGTCCTTACCCTTCTTGTAAGTGATCACATAGGGATAACCCATGAGTTGGATAACCCATTTCAGGTGTGTTGGGGAGGAGACCCATTGTTCCAGAAAATTTTCCAGATTCGGGAGATCAGTCGTGATGCAGAAATAATTCCCTAATAGGTATGGCTGCCACTTCTGTACTGCATGCAAAATAGCCATCATTTCTTGCTGAGAGGTAGATGTGGCTAAATTCTTACCGGAAAGGTCTCTTGAAGGAAGAAAGTGCATTGGTTCAACAAAGATACCTACATATCTATCCAAGGAAGTAGTGGAGGCTGTTGATGGGTGCATCTGAATGGAATTGAGCTGAGCAATGACACCATGTGAATTATTCTTAAGGATTTTGTCCAGGCGATGTGAACTGATGATGTAGAGAGACCCTGGTTGTAAGCCCATAAATTTGTGTTGTGCCCCATTGACTTTAAACTGCATCCAAAGTTCAGCAAAATCCCATAAGATGGGGCCAAGTGTGCATAACCATTGAACGCCCAAAACCACATCACATCCGCCTAAGGACAAGGAAAACATGTCAGAGCGTAGGTTATAATATTCCATAGAGATACACACATTGTGACACTTCCCCTTGCAATGGAAGGTGCCCCCATTGGCAACCATGACTTCAAAGTTGGAGCAAGGATGGACAAAACAATCATCCTGTTTGGCAATCCGAGGGTCAATGAAGTTATGAGTGCTACTAGAATCAATGAGTATGGTAAGAGGGAGCTTCTTGAAGTATCCCCTGACCCGCATTGTTTGTGGGGTGGTGACGCAGGTTACAGCATGGAGAGAGATCTCGGGTGGGTCATCCTGAGATGGGGTGTCAACAGGAGGGTGTTGAATATCGACCTGATCATCTACTGTATCTGTAGCTTCTTCACCAAGTTCGAAGGCAGGCGGAGAATCCACATCCAAGAGATAGAGCTTTTGGTGAACACATCTATGTTCTCGAGTGAATTTCTCATCACAATTATAGCAAAGCCCTTTTTCTCGGCGTGCCTGCATTTCTATTTCAGACAGATGCTTGATAGGAGTTGGTTGAGGAGAAGGCATGATGGGAGGTCGTTGGGAACCCATATTTCTGAAGGGAACAAAGGTGGTTTTGGAGCGTTGTTGAGCTGCGATCTTGTCCTCGGCCAGCTTAGCCAACCCTAGGACTTCCATCATTGTGTTTGGACAAAACATTTTGACCTCCGAACGGATTTCATCCTTGAGACCACTGATAAAACAACTCCTGTAGAATTCATCAGACAATCCTTCTGTGTGATTGGCCAATTTCTCAAATTTTGTCTGATACTCTCTCACTGTGCCAATTTGGTGAAGTTTAGTGAGTGCTCCTGTGAAATCATCAAAAGCACTAGGACCAAATCGTGGAAAAATGAGTTGGCAAAAATCTGTCCAGTTTGGCTCTAGATGAGCTTTGATGTACCAACGGTACCATTGAAGGGCTTCCTGTTCCAAATGAAAGGATGCAAGTGGAACTTTCTGGGCATCAGAAGTATTATGCAGATTGAAATATTGTTCTGCTCGATATATCCATCCAGTCGAATCAGTACCATTGAAGCGAGGAAAATCAAGCTTCGGCCCATGAAAATTGCTGGAAGAAGAGAACCCGGTGGCTGCAAAAGATTCTGGCTGTCTGGTATTGTTCATGGCTGAATGTTGAAGATGGAGGCTGAGAAATTTTTCATCCAGATCTTGGAGTTTGGTTTGGATGGCTACAAGTGCTTCCTCTATGGTGTGTGTTCCTACATGGGTGACAACCATAACCAGGATTTTTTTTTTTTGTTTTTTTGGTGGAATGGGTAGAAAAACACAAACAGAAGCTGATTTAGTAAAGGGAAATTTGGACTGGGGAAACAATCTGATGGGTAATTGGGGTTTGACTAGATTTTGGAAACTGTCAAAAGGACAAGAAAGCAAAAAGGGGAATTTCAGAAGCGGGGTGATAGAAGCATAAAATTTGGTAGAGAGGGACAAAGAAGCAGAATTCAGAAAGGAACTCTGTGGTAAAATTTGAAGGTGATTGGGTGAAATCTGAGGAAGTTATGGAAAACCCTAAAAATAGACAAATGTGGGATTTCAGGATTTGGGAAGGGGAATTGGGGATAGGGTCCTCAGGAATGAAAGATGCAGAATGGAATGACAGGGGTTCCCCGAAAATTTCAAGGGAAATAGAGGGAAAACAAGGGAGATATGGAGAAAAACTGAATTTAATACTTTTTTTTTTTTACCGAAATGGATCGGCAACAACGATGTGGAAGGGATCTGCAACAGATGGATCTGCAATGGCGCGGAAGGGATCGGAAATGGTTGGATCTGAAACGGCGACTGGATCTGGAACAACTTTCAGAATAGATCTGAAATGGCTGGATCTGGAGCAAAAGTAATCAACAACAATTCAACTGAAAATAGATATGGACCCCAGGTATGTACGGCTTCCTAACAGTTCAGGTGTTTCACTTGGCCACCAATGCTGTCTGACGGCTTGCATATCGGGTAGTACCCCTCACTCCACAGCTCAGGTAAAACTGATAACCGCTTTGCCACAAACGACAGCTCTTGGTTTACCTCACGGGTGGGAACTAGTCAATCAGGTAGGGGTCATTTCCCTTTTCGCTGGCAGGTCCTCTCAATGGGACAGCTACTTTGGGGTTCTTGTGGTACTCCTCACAATTATTTTTATGGCTTATTCCCAAGTACTTCCCAGAGTTAAGCGGATAGGGATTATTCCCAAATCCGAAGCTGCAACAGATGCGAAAAAAAAATTTGGCAGAAATTCCACCCAACGAGCCCAAGAAAGTTCTCTGATACTAGATGTGATGAACCTGCAATAATTAATTAATGCAAATACATGATATATCATAAATAATAGAACATAATCACTTTTATATTGATCACAGACCACTTTGAGGGGGCAACCTCCTTTGAGCAAGCTCAATACAATTAACTTCACAGTGCCTTCAATGACCTCAACACACACTTATATACTAAGTCTATGCCCAATACTATGAGTCAAAACCATGGGACATATAATACTATGGGACGACTTACAAAGCATATGCGTCCAATACTATGGGTCAATACTATGGGCTAATATAAACTATGGATCAACAAATACTACAGGACAACTTACAAAGCATATGCGTCCAACAACAATATACTAACATAGTAAAGAGAAGGGTTGACATAGGTTCCTAACACATTTCGATATTTGAACAATAACGATAATTAACCAACTATTTTTAAAAATATTTGTCAAAATACAAGTATTTTAATTAATTAGTTAATGAATAATAATATCACTCACATTTATTTATCAAGCAAACCTTAACTAAATAAAATATATGATATTTAATATCAAACACAGAAACGAGTGATTAGAGCAAGTCTTTATGGATTATACATAAATCACAACAAAGCATCATCATATATATAGATAATTGAAGAAAGAAAAATACCAAATATGCATATATATAAGTTTCAAAATCTATCAAAAATTATACCAGTTCTGAAACTGTACTTCGAAGACATCCAAGAGAGAAACAATTTCTTTAGTATCCACAAGTTGAAACATCAAAATTTAAGCATAAGTTTTCTTCTCTAAAATCCCTCCCCTTTACAATAAGTCTTCATGGTTTTTATAGCAAAGGATAATAACTCCTCTGAGTTTTCTATGCAACAACTTATTCTAAAAATAAACATTTGATTCCTAATAGTTGTTACATAATAAAGACAAAAATCCCTATCATCGTTTTGTTGCATACGAACTCCTCAAAGGAAGGCACCTGGTAGATGTGATCATCCTTTGAAACGATAGCTGTAATTGTTGATTATATAACCGCTTCATCAGAATGAGACGTGTTAGGAAATGGTGCAAACTATTTCGCAAAATCGATGATTTACAACCAGAATGCGAGAAACAGGGTACCTGCGATATTAAAAGAAAAACCACCAACATAATAATCGTGGAGAAGTAAATGTAAACCAATCTTAATAATGACACTCTTGTAGAATTTCTGATTCTACAGGGGTGTCTATAAAACTCTTATAAATATAGATGAAAACTAGAAACGAAAGAATTAATAAACCAATTTTACCTGTATAGACAAAATTACCAAAAATTGGTTTACAAGGATTAATTTGCATGAGCCATTCTTCTGGCCTCGGATAATCTGGTTTTAAGCTTCAAAACCTTCTCGTCATGATACTTATCACATTTCATTAGTTCATCATTAGATGTGAAAAGCAACTTGTTCATCGATTTATATTTGTTTTTCTTCGTTTTCATTTGTTGCCACTTATCTACCCACATTAACAACTCATTTTTCTTTTGATGTAACTCAGATTTCAAGCAGTTGCAAGCTTCTTTTGCTTCTTCTAGTTCATTTTCTAACTGTTCACTTCTATGTTCCAAAGGAATATACTGTTGTATAGTCTCATGAGCGTCATCCTATAAATACTTACGATTCAACGATGGCTCACTTTGAATATCCTGCTCGGGTTGTTTTAACCAAACTGCCTCTTCAATCGAAATCCCCTCATGAGATAAAAGGGAATTATCTTGATTACTTTTCTTCTCATTTTCATCATTATTCAATGGATTTTCAACAGAGAAAGATTCGTCTTCAAACTCACTATCAACTTCGATACAAATAGGCTTACTATTATGTTCCTTAGTTTTTGGTATAGATAGACCTGCCATACTCCTAGTAAACCTCCGAATTTCTCCCTTATATTCATCAACAAATAGTCCAGCGATTTCACAAATAAAACTAGGGTTTACTTCCTTCATTTTATTTTTCATTTTTTCCATCGTTATATTCGGTGAAGAAACCAAATTATCAAAATCATCCTGAGATAGGCGTTTAACCTTATTTCCTATTGTAATATTTTCTTTTGATTGTTTGCAAGAATTAGGTGTAACTATCTCTTATATTTCAGCTGCTAGACATAACTCATTAAGTCCTTCATGTGCAGCTACATAGGAATTATCCTAAACATACATTCTTCTTTTAGCTTGATTTTTGGGTAAACAGGTGGGCCAAAATTGATTCAACCCAAACTCATTTTGTTCCAGGAATTCATCCCAGGTTCGATTCATAGTCGCCAACTTATATCGAATGAGTATTTTAATTAAGCCATAATGAAAGAGGCTATGGTATGGATTACCAATCATATGTTGAACTGTCATGGCCATTTTATATAAACTATGTAGCAGGAAGTAAGGCAAATTCATTTTCTGACCCTTTAACGCCATTACAATTCTAAGATGATACAACTGAATATGCGAATAGCGGCCATCACAAGAAATATACCTGGAGATGATTTGAAAAGGATTTTGCCACTGAGTCTTCAAATATCTGACAGGAAACCCAAATTGGAGATGGGAACGTTCCTTAGACAACGATAGGAGAAAATGTTTAAGCTTCCTCTTACCTATCTTCGATCCCTTGAACCAACGCTCTCCAGAACGAGGAATATTAGTGGCCCTAGAGATAAATTCTTCATCAACCATAAAATGTAAATCCCCCACCTGAACAGCATTTCCATAAAATGAAAGAGTGAACTATCGGGCCACCTCCACATTGTGACCACTAAATTCGAAGAAAAATGGTTTCTAACCAATTTTCCTGAACAATGCAACGGATTCCTGGTCAGATTCGAACAACTCGGGTCCAGAGACCTCAAATCGACTCAAAGGAGCCATTTTCTCAATTATAGGCTCTTCTTTCAACAGAGAGTGATACGGCATGGTGAAAACGGAGGGAATAGGGATACATGAATGTGCATACACGATAAAAACCTTCATGCGACTCTGGTGAAAGCTAAAGAGTAACCCTAGACTCGTTTCTACATGTGACAACTTCACTGCCAAACCAATGCATGTATCCGTCAAACAAATTGATAAGACCTGAAATCATTACCCGATATTCGAAATAAAATGTATTTATGAATGTGATATGAGTATCGAATAGGATGGTGTTAATATGAAAATATTTGATCAAGGTACCAATTTCATGTTAATGTCTATTGAATAGGTGTTAACAAAATATCAATTTGTATCTTGTAGCAGACACATCACCACCAAACTTTAACAGGAAGAAGTCATACGTGGAGGTTGGTTGTACTGTTTAATCCGGGCGATATGAAACCTCACATTACCAACAATCATGTCTTCTAGAGTTTCATGAAATCAACGAAGTACCGAGATTAGTAATCCAATTAACCTTAGACCATAGATCAAGTATTCAAAACCATAATTTATACATGTAATAGATTTGGGGAATAAATTATATAGTTTTGATATGAAATGATGAGCTTATTGAAATATTAAGTAATAATTCAAATCATCATGTGACCTATTGCGAAGTTTGATCAAATAGAAAATTTATCAAAAACTAAGTGTTAAATTAAAAAAAAACGATCATTGTGAACATAACACGAAGGATCTTGATAAACATTCGAAATGATGCATGAAAATAAACCTTATCTATTGAGAATCATATGTACAATGTAGAAATTACTCATGCCAAAAATATTTAGACATAGTTTAGAATATAATTCATAAATGCTTAATATATTAATAAGGGTTAAAACAAAGTATATGTAAATTTATTAACCCAAATAAATATAAGCATAAAATTTATTGATAAAAACATGTCTTATATTATGAAAAGCTTGAAAGAAATTTACATGGAAAATAAGAAACGTTAGATCAAATTTAATCCAATCAGCAAGCCATAGAGATAATAATTATAAGCAACAAATCTTTTATCCGAATAATACATGACCAATGAATATAGTAACCAAAAATGAGTCATATATAAAATTAATTTCTAACAGCTGCTAAAATAGTTGACTTGCAAAAGAATCAACTCTAATCCTAAACTTCTAGTTTGATCAATAAATTTCCCTTTAATTGAGAGTACCTTTAGAATCAAAGATTCTGAAGGCACTCTTTAATAATTTTAATGATTAATTAAAGAAGTGAAGTGATCAATTTTATTAGGCAAAGCAGAAATAAAATTGAGAGGGTTGTTTCCTACCAACAGCGTGTGGATTGGTCCTCTCTATAGATGATGAAAGTTCAAAGGTCAGGATAGGAAACCTAATCAATTCGCTTATCTTAAATATGGGCAGCATATTGTTGGAGGAGCCTAAGTCGGCCTGTCGACTAGGTCCTCCGCCCGCCCAATTGTAAAACATGTCGACAGTTGTGTCGACCGGTATAGGTCGGTTCAGTCGGTTAAACCAACAAGCGATTATATAAATGTATGTAAAATATATATAGAGGCTATTGATCCGATGTATTGGGTTAAATTAGGTATGTTCTTATGTACTGTTATGCATCTTGCTGAGTAATACAAGGCTTGTGTTCTCTCCATCTTCTTGTCTCTTGTATTTGCATCGTGTGTCTATTTGATTATAATATAATATGTATTATTGGTAACAATGCAACCCCCTCGACTACAACACATATTGAATGAAAATAGAACAGATCACAGGATCGAAGACAGAAAGGAATTGGTATTACATGCTAAAGATGTGAAGGAAAAACAAGTCAATAGTGTCTCAAAGGAAATACCGGCAACATTTGCTAATTCAAGTAATAAAAACAAACCAACAAGCAAAAAGAAAAGTGTAAAGTTTACAAATGATGATCTTGAAGCAGATAAACATTACAGCTTATTCTAAATAATCTGGCATAAAAAATCCCAATATTATGGATAATGCCAAGAGGGATTCTAAGTAATAGGAAAGGAAGATAATTGAAAAGTGAGAAAAGAAGTGGTTTGGTAAATCATTCAAGAACATAGGGACAACTACTTCAAAAAGCTTTCAAGAAATGGCCAAGTTTAAGGGGGATAATTTTCAGCAAAGAAAGATATTTTCATAAGGCAATCATAGTCAAGTAAAGTTATCTTTTGCAAGGGAGAATATGATGAACAAAAGAAAGTCATGGAAGAGAAGCATATTGACAAGGGGAGCCAACATAATCTCAGGGGGAGAAGGTGAGTAAAGTTGCTTCACCCCTTTTGTAATTTATGTCAAAGGGGGAGAGAGAGTTGAAGTCGTTTCCATCAATGACAAATGTGGAGATTGTTGGAAGAAGTTTTCATTGATGTCATACAGGATGCCATTGATGTCAAAAGGGTGAAGAGATCCATGGTGTTTACATTAGTTTCAAGGTGATAATGATGATGTGGATGTAATAGAGATAGATTGTCTAGGAATGTTTGATGAAGCCTTGAATCCCCTAGAGAAGAACCTAATGATCCTAAGGAAGCCCTTGAAGAAGAATCCTTGTCACAAGTGTACATAACTCCAAAGTGGTTCCATTATGTCATAGGAGTTGCGCATGGCCCTCATGGGAAGACACTTTGAGTTGTACGCAAGTGGTACAAAGAACCTATCTAAGCCCCTAATGATAATTATGATATGGAGTGTACAGGAGTCCCTAAAGTATAATGAATATGTGTGAAGAATTTCCTAAGTAAATGATGTTGGGTCACATTACCATGATGATGGGTCGCATGACCATTATGGTGGGTCACATGACCATGATGATAAGAAGAGTAAGTAAGTACCTAGAGGTGTCCCTAAGAAATGTCGGTAAGAAATGTGAAAAAAACCATCAAAATTGTGGTGTTGGGTCCACATGACCATGTGGTTGGGGTCACATAACCCATGTTGAAGAAGGCGCTAGAGAACCCCTAAGGTTGGTGTAAATCATATTGGGATGAAGTGTGAAAGATATACCGGAATCATGATGATGGGTCCACATCACCCTGAAAGTAGCGGTGATTGTGTCCACATTACCAGAAGGATTGGTCCATATGACCATGCGAAGTTTCTCCCAAAGTAATAAGGATTTGTACACAAGTCAAGGTTGAAATAAAAGGTGAAGAAACCTAGAACAATGGTGTTTGGTCCACTTAACCATGAATTTGGGGTTACATTATACATGATGGAGAAGGATCTAAAGATTCTCTAATGTTGGTCCAAATCAAGTTAGTGTGAAGCATGAAGTATCCCCAAAATAATGATGTTTGGTCCACGTGACCCTGAAAGTTGTGGTACGTTGGCCCATTGGACCACATGAAGTGGCAAGGATCACCACAATAAATAATGATGTATCCAACAATTATTATGACATGGACAATCCCTAAGGCCCCTTTGAGAAGATATGGAGTGAGATTTGAAGTTTTGGTGAAGTGTCATGATGGATATTTGAAGTGGGGTAGTGACCCATTGATGTATCCCTTAAAATATGGATATCCACAAATTAAGGATGAGTTTAAGGAGACCCTAAAAGAAGCTGCAAGGCATGTTGAAGTGTATAAATAGAAGATCAAATATTTAGTTTGATACATCCATCAAATATCTCTTTGGTATTTCAGACCTCTTGGAGAAAAGTGCAAAACTTTGTAGAGGAAATTGTGAAAATCCTCACAGTAGATCTAAGAGATGATGTATACCTCACAAGAAAGTAATTGATTAAGCAAGAAAATAGAAGAAGAGTGGTCAATGCAGTATAATGAGCAACAGAATAATAATACAGTAGAACTCAGATAGAAGCAAAAATACTTCACACACACTAGTTAATTAATCACAATATGGACAAATAAATAGTACAATGGTAGAGAGGATTTGAATGCCTAAGGTGGCAATTCGAATTAGCCTCTCAGAGTGATCATAAGATCAATAGAGTGTCATCGGAGCACAACTAGGTGTCCTCACGATCATCGGAGCACAACTGGAAGTCTTCATCATCATCAGTGGAGTCATCAATGCTCAAGTAACTGTCAACCATCAATCAAACTAAGTCTGGTAGGTGTAAATAAGTGTAACTGAGTGTAACTAAGTGTAACTGAGTGTAACTGAGTGTAACCAAGTGTAACTGAGTGTAACTAAGTGTTACTAAGTGTAACTGAGTGTAACTAAGTATAAACTGAAGACAACTGGACTAGTAGGTGAAGAAGGGCGAGTTGCTTCCTAAAATCAAGGAAGAAATGAGCATTAAGCAACTGGAGGGATAAAATTGATCAGTGAGAAGCTCTTGGGGGCTGGATAACTGAGGGCTAGGTGCTGGACTGGTGACTGGAATGCATGCAAACCCTAAAAGTGCATGCATGGCTGAAAATGTAAATGATCAAAATACTGGTGGGACTAGGATGGAGTATAGGAATATCCTAACACCCCCCCTTAATCCAACCTAGGCCCTGGTAACTAAGACCAAAGGTCACCCAATACAGTGAATAATAACAGTCAATAAACCAAGGAAGTGGGGAAAATTTCATGGGAAAAATACCCCCCCCTCAAAACAGACTGTAAGGAACACATAAAAAATAAATGCTCCAAACTCAAGCAGGTGTGATGTTTAGTCATATGTCTAGAGGTATCTTATTCTTGGGAAGAAGTGGATCATGCTCAAAAAACATGTGCTTGTACTTGCTCTTCAGATCGAATGTGATGAGAACAAATCCAAAAGTATGAGGATAATCCTTGAACCTGTGATTCGAATCAGCTGAGGTAGGATCAAAATCATGAATATGAAGATAGTCTTTTGTCTTCTCCTTCGAACCATCATGGGTGAGATTATGCCAAAAAGAACCATCAAATAATAATTGCTTGAAATCCAAATCAGATTTAAGACTTGAAGAATAGTTTCTTGAGATCTCCTTTGAACCAGCAGGGGTGAGATCAAAACTATCATATGCATGAGAAATTATCCCAAGTGAATGGCAATGGTTTCTTGAGATCTCCTTTGAACCATAAGAGGTGATATCAAAACCAATGGATGCATGAGAAATTATCTCAAGCAGGTAGCAATGGCCATATTCTTCAATAACCTTCTGAAAGCATGTGCGAATGATCATATAGTAGTAAATAAGAGATGATTGCTTAAGAGGAGCGAATGCATTACCTCCAATAGCTGATTTTACCTCCAAAATAATCATGTGATCATGATGCAAACCAACAGACTCTGGTGCAAGAGAGGATTTAGGACCTTCTGCAATATCTAGAGTGTGAGCTGGCACAGAAAGAGAAGAAAGTTTGAGCATGAGTGTAGAATCTGCAAAAAAATATCAAGAATGGAGATAAACAATACTCGCAACATGCTTTGATACCATGTGAAAATCCTCACAGCAAATCTAAGAGATGATGTATACCTCACAAGAAAGTAATTGATTAAGCAAGCAAATAGAAGAAGAGTGGTCAATGTACTATAATGAGCAATAGAATAATAATACAATAGAACTCGGATAGAAGCAAAAATACTTCACACACACTAGTTAATTAATCACAATATGGACAAATAAATAGTACAATGATAGAGAGGATTCGAATGCCTAAGGTGGAAATTCGAATTAGCCTCTCAGAGTGATCATAAGATCAATAGAGTGTCATCAGAGCACAACTAGGTGTCCTCATGATCATCAGAGCACAACTGGAAGTCTTCATCATCATCAGTGGAGTCATCAATGCTCAAGTAACTGTCAACCATCATTCAAATTGAGTCTGGTAGGTGTAACTGAGTGTAACTAAGTGTAACTGAGTGTAATTGAATGTAACTGAGTATAAACTGAAGACAACTGGACTGGTAGGTGAAGAAGGGCGAGTTGCTTCCTAAAATCAAGGAAGAAGGGTGCATTAAGCAACTGGAGGGCTAAAAATGATCAGTGAGAAGCTCTTGGGGGCTGGCTAACTGAGGGCTAGGTGCTGCACTGATGACTGGAATGCATGCAAACCCTAATGATGCATGAAAACCCTAAAAGTGCATGCATGACTGAAAATGTAAATGATAAAAATACTGGTGGGACTAGGATGGAGTATAGGAAAATCCTAAAAGAAATATTTTTGGGTTGAGGAGATTCACTAAAATTGGCATAACTTTCTCATACGATATCTGAATTACAAAATTATTAGCTCGTTGTAAATATTATTGCGAGGGATATGTGATAACATGATATAGATTTTATTTTGTTTTTTCTATTGTTTCTTCATCTTGTTATCTTGACAAATATATGGTTCATGCTTGTTGGTTTCTATTGTGATGGCACACGTCCCTCATGGATAGAGTTCATATTTGATCTTGGTATGGTATGTGAAGTGATTGAATAGGTTATGGAGGCTATGATGGTGATTATCTTGGCATATTATTGGCATAGATATTGGTGATTTTTTGTTATAGATCTTGATGCTATATGGGGATAGATATTCATGTTATCTTGGCGTAGATATTGATGATACCTTGCCATATTGTATGATGATCTTGTCATAGATATTGATGATTATTTGGGTATGTTGTATGATGATCTTGACATGGATCTTGATGATTATCTAGGAATATTGTGTAATTTATCCAAACCCCTATTAGGCACACTAACTCAAATCTAACAACTTGGAAACATAGAGGATAGGATTGACACACTTACAAGACTGAAAATAAGGTGAAATAAAGGTTCCTACTTCAACTATTGCACATTCAAGAGTGCATCACACCCGGGACGACCCTTTGGCAAATCCAAATACTCTGAGGCAATATCCCCATTACTTATGTGGAAACTGTAACAAATATAAAATAATAAAATAATTATAATTTATTAATTACTAAGTGAAAGGGTGTAACCGTTCACTATTCACTCTCAAGCGTATAAAGGCGAGCATCATTGTAAAATATTATCATCATCTATCCATTCATATTTTTATCTATATATATTTATCTTATTCAAAGATGGAACATCTTCCTCCATGACCCGGATACGGTCTTCTTTTATAATATCTGGATACGGATAATAAGTTTTTACACTTCATGTGGTATCAGAGCCCCTTCTTGGGATTGATTCCAGCCTTTGGCTGCCTTTTGGTTTTTAACCATTATATTAGGGTTTCCCCCAAAAATAGACCTTGTCCTAAAAAGAAAAGAAAAAATAAGAAGAAGTAAAAAGAAAAAAGAAAAAAAAGTAGTAAAAGTAAAGAAAAGGTAAAAAGTAAAACCACATATGGTTTCCCAAAAGAAGAAGTAAAAGTAAAGAAAAAAGAAGAAGTAAAAGTAAAGAAACAAGAAGAAGTAAAAGTAAAACCACACGTGGTTTCTTAATAAGTGGGTTTGAGTTTTATTCTCCAACAATAAACGAAAAGAGAGATTTGAACCTGGGTGGGGAAGGTAACAATCATTCCTCCCAACCACCCAATTTACACCATTTTACAAATATTAAGGGGAAAATAATATTAGAAGAGCAAAAATCAAATTCAAAGAAGATATTGAAGAAGTCATTGAAGCCAATTATCTATATATTGAATAAATTATGGATTCCATATATAAGTCAAAATTTTGGACTAAGTGTCCTTATTGCCAAATGGAATTCCAATATCCGACACTTTTTAACAATGGAAATCGCTCATGTCCGATATGTAGCAAATATTTTACTATGGAAGAATACCAAGGTCAATAACGATTGCAATCGCAAATATAGAAATTGGAAGGTGAATTAGGATACTAGAAAGAAAGCAATAAAAATCTACAATTTGAGATAAGTAAGCAAAGCATTCTTGATCAGTTGATAGAACGAGAGAATCGCCGCTTAAAAGATCAAAATCAAAAGTTGAAAAAAACTAATCAAGATATCAAGAAAATGTTATCATCTAAGAGTGAAGAAATATCTCGATTAAAAAATCACAATCAATATCTTGAAGACAAAAACAAAAAGTTTGAAGATAACAAAGACTCACTATATAGAAGTGATAATGATTTAGAAGAAGACATAAAGTGTTTAAACCAACTCGTCGTGTACAAAGATGATGAGCTGGCGTGAGTCCAGAGAAAGCTACAAAGTCAAGAATTAGAGATAGGTCAACAACAACAAAAGAATAAAGACCTCCAGCAGACGTACAACGCTACTAAAACGGCGCACAAGCTGGAAATTAAGAAAATCAATGACATATTAGAAAGCAATACCGAAGAACTATTTCAACTAAGAATTCATAACAAAACATTACTTAAGAAAATAAAAAAGTTGAAACATAGTTAGAAGATGGAACACTCTAATGAAGAACTAGAAGGAAAAATACTAGAACAACAAGAAGAAAACCATCATCTGAAAAATCCTAATCAAGAACTAGAGAAACAAATTGAGAAGTTTAAAGAGGACAAAAGGTCGCAATATTAAAGGTTCGAGAAGATTCAGAGTAATAACAATATATTAGAGAGCAAATTAGAGAAAATCCAGAAGGAATCATCCAGACTCTCTGAAAAGAAAACTGAAGTTCAAGAAAACGAAGCCCATTTAGTAAAAGAAAAAACACCAAGGTATCCTTATCGTCACCCAAATTATAAAAATCATTTTGACCAATGACAGGGTCAAAATGAACATACACAGAGGAATTACGATATCATACAAGCAATAACCTCAAATCAACATACCAAGCAACAAACAAAAAGACCCATCCCACAAAGTCATCCAATAGCTCCGATAAAAATAGATCTTGGATGGACCACATCAGAGACGATGCGATAGTTCTTCTTTGGAATTTGTAACTCATATCACCTCATTTCATCAAGTGTCGCAAATACTAAATGAAAGGATCTAGAGATGACGGTTCAAGCAAAAAATCAGACATAACCCTTGCCTTCAATAAGCTTTGAGGACAAAGCTTCCCTTACGGGGAAGGCAATGTAACAGATATAAAATAATATATTAATTATAATTTATTAATTACTAAGTGAAAGGGTGTAACTCTTCAATATGCACGCTCAAGCCTATAAAGGCGAGCATCATTGTAAAATATTATCATCATCTATCCATTCATATTTTTATATATATATATTTATCTTATTCGAAGATGGAACATCTTCCTCCATGACCCGGATACGGTCTTCTTTTATAGTATCCGGATACGGATAAGAAGTTTTTACACTTCAGAAACTCCACTTCTTCTGGTGTAGTAATGAAAGTATATAAACCTTAGGTAAGATAATTTTACTATCCCCAACCTGATATGGACTCAATGTGACTCTGGAAAAAAAAAATCAAACAGTAAAAATTCCAACTAGAAGTAAAGAGCAAGCCTTGGACTAGTGAAGGAGATGATTTCCAGATGATTTCGAATGGCCTCAAAGGATTTCTAATTTCTATTCTGGGAATGTGGATGGACTCTAATACATATTATTTTACTATCTGGAATTTAACATCAGATATTAGATGCATAGGTGATAGTTATGATCATCAAAACATAAAACTAGTCAATTTTCTTTACTATAGCGCAACTAGTGAAAGCATAGATTTACAAACAAACTTTAAAGGTCACGAATTATTCAATACACATGTTGGCGTGGCCCAAGAAGACGAAGTTATGAAGGATAATTACATTTAGGAGAGGCCTAACATTGACCATTTTTGGGAGAAAAGAGACTCCGCAAATCCCAGGAAGAGGGTATGGAGCGAAGTTCATTTGAGAAGAAATGACTTCTTTCCTTAATAAAGACAAGTACTAAGGACAACCATAGGTGGTTGGTGTTGATGTATATGTAACTTCGGAATGTATTTCACCTATGTATTTCATATATATTGTACCCTTATTAGAGATGTGTTATTCCTCTATAAGGAAGTGTCGTCATGTGGATTGACAAGTGTCGCAAGTGTGTGTACTTGCCGATGGGTTATTAGACCACCATGTGTGGGGTAGGCCCTGAAATATATATATTATAATGTGGATGTACCTAGATAGACAAGTCGGCCCCATAAGGTCACTGGGAAAACAAGTTAGTATAAATAGAGATCAGGTGATCTCTATTTAGATCATTCGGAAAGTTATATCTCTCTCACTCAGAAAGTGGCACACTAGTGAGGAGGAGGATCATCTTCTACTAGGATAATATCTTAGTGTATTTTGGTTGTACTTTGGTTGAGCCATTGCTCTCTCTATCTCTGAGGAAGTTGTGGGGTTTTTCACCTTAGGGTTTTCCCCACGGAAACTCTATGTCTCTTGTCTCTCATGCTTTTGATTCTTGTGATGCTTGTCATGCTTATTGTGATTGTTATGCATTGATATACTGTATATGTTGTTCTCTCAGTGAAGATCCTAGAGTATTTTGAATTAATGCTCAAAATTTAACATGGTATCAGAGCTAACCTGAGAAGAAGACATTTTGCAGTGACGGAAACTTGAGTTTCTTGTTTATTGGGTTTCTCTCCACATATTTTGGAAAAGAAGTATAGTAGATTGACTCTACTCATCAAGGCGCATCTATCTGTCCAAACAGAATTCAATTCCGAGCATTTTGAGATTTGGCCCTAAAAATTAGGGTTTCCACAAAAATAGGAATTTCTGAAATCTGAAGACATATCTAGAAGTGCCTTGCAAAAATCTAAGTTTAGAGATTTGGATCGAGATTTTTGGCTGGGTAGATCTTCGGGAAACTCAAACCCTAATTCAGGGCTCTCCTTAGTGAACCCGAGAGGACAAAAAGGAAAATTTGAAGGGTAAAACTTTGTTGATCTCAAATTATGAATGCACCAGGCTGATCAGCTCATCAAAGTGCATCTTTCTATCCTTTCAGAAAATTGAAATTCACATTGTGAATTTTTAGGGTTTTTCCGACAAAGCCTAATCCGAGACCAGGTCCAGTTTTCGGCATTTCAAATGGTAAGACCTAAATATTTTCTATTTCCATTTGAAGTACTCTTTAAGATGTATCACCACACCAAGCTTGAGGATAAGCTTGAAGGTGTTGATAACTTCCGAGCTTGGAAGTATAGGATTGGGTTAATCCTGGAAGAGAATGAGTTGGACTCATATATAAAAGAAGACATCCCTATCCCAGAGGATGAAGAGGCCAAGGTATTGCATAAGAATAACTTGGTCAAGGCAAAGAGAATCATTGCTGATTCTATCAAAGATCATCTCATACCCCATGTGTCTTCTCTAAAGACACCCAAGGAGATGTTTGACTCTTTGACCAAGCTATTTGAAGGGAAGAACATAAATCGGAAGATGAATCTGCGGAATCAATTGAAAGGGGTCAAGATGTTGAATGGAGAAACCATTCAATCTTACTTCTCCAAGGTCTCTCAGATCAAGGAGAAACTTGAAGCTATAGATGAAGTAGTCGACAATGGTGAAGTTGTTATGACCACTCTAAATGGCTTACCTAGGTCATGGGACTCCTTTATTCAAGGAATCTGTGCAAGAAAGAAATTGATCTCTTTCAGTAAACTATGGGAGGAATTCTCTCAAGAAGAAGATAGACTTGTAGCTTGTGAGGAAAAGATGGGAGGTGAAGATCAAGCTCTCGCAACTCAAACAAAAAGAAGCAAGCCCAAGAAGGAGCACTCTTGCTACAAAAGATCCTATCAAAAGAATAAGAAGGATCTAAGATGCTTCACATGCAATGAGAAGGGTCACTTTGCTTCAGATTGTCCCAAGAACAAAAGGGATAATAACAACAACTTCAACAAGAAGAACAAGGGCAGCAAAAGAAAGTTCCATGCTCATGTTGCCGAAGATGATGAACCTCCAAATAAGAAGGCTAGGGAAGAAAGTGATGATGACTCATCAAGTGAAGAAGAGTATGTTCTAATCTCTGCTCTCACAGGTACTATCTCCCATGGTTGTAATGATTGGCTGATTGATAGTGGGGCTTCCAAACACATGACTGGGTTTAAGGAATATTTTGTGAATCTATCTGAACATGAATCACCCCATAAGGTGAAACTTGGGGATGATTATCAATACCCAATCAAAGGAAGTGGTGAAGCCTCCTACAACCTAGATTCTGGAAAATATTTGAAGATGAAAGAAGTCCTTTATGTATCTGGGCTCAAGAAGAACTTACTCTCCATCTCTGCATTGGATGCAAAAGTTATGAGGGTTGCATTTGTGGATGGCCAAGTCCTAATGTGGCCAAAGGGAAAGACCATAGATGATGTAGTAGTGATTGGAGAGCAAGAGGGAGGATTGTATAAATTGAAGGGACAACCTGAACATGCCATGGTGCATGAATCCATGGAGCCAAGTGAACTTTGGTATAGAAGACTTGCTCATATGCACTATAGGGCACTTCCAATTGTAAGCAAGGCTGCAGAAGGTCTTCCTGAAATCAAGACCAAACATGAAGGTGTTTGCAAAGGATGTGAAAAAGGTAAGAACATTAAGAAGGCTTTCCCAAGCAGTGAAAGCAAGGCCAAAGATATCCTAGAAATCATCCACTCAGATGTATGTGGTCCTATGTCATCCAGTTCTCTTAGTGGGCATGTTTACTATGTCTTATTTATTGATGACTTCTCTAGGAAGACTTGGGTATACTTCTTGAAGAACAAAGATGAGGTGTTTGATAAGTTCAAGGAATTCAAAACCTTGATGGAGAATCAAACTGACAAGAAGATCAAAACATTCAGATCCGACAATGGTGGAGAATTCACCTCAGGTGACTTCAAGAAGCTTTGTAGTGATTCAGGGATTAAGAGGGAGTTGACTGCTCCTTATAATCCTCAACAAAATGGAGTTGCAGAAAGGAAGAATAGAACTATCATGGAAGCAGCAAGGGCAATGATGCATGACCAGGATCTACCTATGCATCTATGGGTAGAAGCAGCTAGAACAGTTGTATATGTGCAGAACAGAACACCCCATAGGATATTGGACAACAAGACACCAGAAGAGGTCTTTTCTGGTAAGAAACCTGAAGTCAACCATCTCAGAATATCTGGTTGTCCAGTATACACTCATGTCCCAAAGGAAAAGAGGACTAAACTAGATCCTTTGGGAAATAAGGGTATCTTTGTGGGTTACAGTGAAAGCTCAAAGGCTTACAGAATATACTTTCCAGGGTTCAAGAAGATTGATGTCAGTAGGGATGTAACATTTGATGAAAACTCAACATTCATCAAATCAAGGAAGGCACCTATCGAAGTTTATGAAGAACCTAAGGAAACTAGATTTCAAGACACTACCATGACTGAAGCAGTTCCATAAGTTGCTCATGAGTTTGAAGATCCACAAGAACCTGTAGATCCATCCCGTGAGGATAAATCTCACAAGAGGAAACCTGCATGGGCTAGAGAGCTCATTCAAGATGCAAAAAGATTTGGCATTCCAGAAGAAGAACACAGAGCAAAGAAGAGAACCAGATCACATTATGAACAAAGAGCCTTCCAGTTATGAAGAAGCAGTGGAAAAGAAAGAATGGAAGTATGCTATGGTTGAGGAATACCAATCAATAATGAAGAATGATGTTTGGGATGTTGTCCCAAGACCTAAAGAGAAGTCTGTTGTGACTTCCCAATGGATTTACAAAATCAAGCATGCTGCAGATGGCAGTGTAGAGAAATACAAGGCAAGATTCGTAGCTCGTGGCTTCTCTTAGAAAGAGGGAATAGATTATGAAGAAACTTTTGCACCTGTAGCCAGGTATACTTCCATCAGAACAGTACTTTCCTTGGCTGCAACAATGAAATGGAAAATACACCAGATGGATGTCAAGACTGCTTTCTTGAATGGTGTAGTTGAAGAGGAAGTATATGTGGAGCAGCCACTCGGTTTTGAAATACATGACATGGATTCATATGTGTGCAGATTGAATAAATTCTTGTATGGCTTGAAACAAGCTCCCAGAACCTGGTATGGTAGGATGGACAGTTTCCTATCTAGTTTGGGCTTTACCAAGAGTAAAGCGGATTCCAACCTTTACTACAAGGTTGAGGAAGGGAATCCTGTGATTCTACTCTTGTATGTGGATGACTTATTTGTAACAGGAGATGACAGATTGATTGCAGATACTAAGAGGAAGCTTGCTGCCGAGTTCAATATGAAATATTTGGGAATGATGCATTATTTCCTAGGTATGGAGGTGTGGCAGAGTGCAAGTGGGATATTCCTTGGTCAAGGGAAGTACACAGTAGATATCCTGAAAAGATTTGGGATGATGGATTGCAAGGCCATGGCCACACCTATGGCATCGAATCTGAAGCTTCTATGTGATGCTTCATCTGAGTCGGTTGATGTCTCTATGTATCATCAGATGATTAGGCCCTTGATGTACCTGACGAACATGAGACCAGATATTTGCTTTGCGGTGAACACACTGAGTCAGTTCCTGACAGATCCAAGGAGTGTTCATCTGGTTGTTGTAAAGCATGTTTTGAGGTACCTGAAGGGTACAGTGGATTATGGGCTCAAGTATGAAGCGAATCAAAAGTTTAACTTGCAGGGTTATGTTGATTCAGATTGGCCTGACACTGCTACAGATAGGAAGAGCACATCTGGGTGTTGCTTCAGTATGGGATCAGGTGTGATCTCTTGGTTTAGCAAGAAGCAGTCCTACGTAGCACTGAGTACAGCTGAGGCAGAGTATGTTGCAGCCTGTTTATCTAGTTGTGAGGCAGTATGGCTACGGAAGCTACTGTCTGAGTTATTTGATCTTTCGTTGGATGCTACTGGTATCTTCTGTGATAACCAGAGTTGTGTGAAGCTGTCTGAGAACCCAGTGTTTCATGATAGGTCGAAACACATAGAGATCAAATATCACTATATCAGGGATATGGTGCAGAGAGGAGATGTGAAGCTCCTGTATGTTGCGACGAATGAGCAGATTGCAGATGTGCTGATGAAGCCACTAGCCAGGGTGAAGTTCAAGTACTTCAGAGAGAGGCTTGGTGTTCTTCATATTGATGACACTGTTCTTCAGATTGATGACACTGTTCTTCAGATTGATGACACTTCGAGGAAGAAGTGATGGACACATTTGCTGAAGCCATTCCAAGCATGTTGGAAGGAGAATCCTTCACATGGATGTGGATGTAAGCGATGGATGATGAGTATCAGGATGATGTTCTGGTTTCTGCTTTGTATGATCAGTTGGATCATTTTCATGTATGTATGTATGCATCATGTTGGATGCTGGATATGATCAGTTGGATCATTTTATGTATGTATGTATGAATCATGTTGGATATTGGATGTTGGATATGATCAGTTGGATCATTTATATATATATATGTACGCATCATGTTGGATGTTGGATATGATCAGTTGGATCATTTATATGTATGTACGCATCATGTTGGATGCTAGATATGATCGGTTGGATCATGTGAATGTATTTTTTTATATGCATCATGTTGGATGCTTGGACCATGTATTTGTATATGTATCAGGTGGATACATTATATGATCAGGTGGATCATGTACGGTGATATGTATCATGTATTTGTATCAGGTGGATACACTGTATGATCAGGTGGATCATGTATGATGATATGTATCAGGTAGATACTTGGTATTCATCAGGTAGATGCATTGTATGATCAGGATGATCATGGATGACGAGCTTCAGGATGTTTCTCTAGATGACATGCAGTAGGATGTTGTAGTGATGATGATCAGGATGATCATGTATACATCAGGATGATTTACGGTGAGTATCAAGTTGATACTCTATGGCCGTGGATCAGGTTGTGCAGATGAGCATATAATTTGGCCCTAGGAGATTTGCAGATAGTCTTTCGAGGTTTTGCCTATGGCATATAATTTGGCCCTGGGATATCTGGAAAATGATCTTTTGAGTTTTTTCTCTGGGAGGACATATAATTTGGCCTTGGGAGATCTATAGATAGTCTTTCGAGGTTTTTCCTATGGCATATAATCTGGCCTTGGGATATCTGGCAGATGCTCTTTCGAGGTTTTGTCCTATGGCATATAATATGTTGGGTTGTGTGCCCGTAATAAGTCCTGGGATGCTCTTGCGAGGTTTTTCCATGAACACATATAATCTGTCCCTGGGAAATCTTATAGGTAGAGCTGTGTGCTCGTAACAACCTGGGATGCTCTTGCGAGGTTTTGTGGTGACCATATTTAATCTGTCCTTGGGAGATCCTATAGGTAGAGTTGTGTGCTCGTAACAGCCTAGGATGCTCTTGCGAGGTTTTGTGGTGAGGTCACATATAATATGGCCCTGGGAGATCCTATAGGTAGAGCCGTGTGCTCGTAATAGCCTGGATGCTCTTTTGAGGTTTTGTGACGCACGTAATAAGTCCCAAGGATTCCATAGTATGGCCAGTGATGACGAAGACCTGCAGGTGGTGGGCCTACATCCGGTATGAAAAAGGACTGGCTTTGTAGAACTTCCTATGATGAGTAGAATCAGAGATTGGTTGAGATAGAAGCAGCAGTGACGATGATGATGACGATGATCCCAAGAAGAAGACTTGTCTAGCAGATCTGTGTCGAGAAATACCTTCCTAGCTAAGAGGGAGTGTTGATGTATGTGTAACTTCGAAATATATTTCATCTATGTATTTAATATATATTGTACCCTTATTAGAGATGTGTTATTCCTCTATAAGGAAGTGTCGTCATGTGGATTGACAAGTGTTGCAAGTGTGTGTACTTGCCGATGGTTTATTAGACCACCATGTGTGGGGTCGGCCCTGAAATATATATATTATAATGTGGATGTACCTAGCTAGACAAGTCGGCCCCATAAGGTCACTGGGTAAACAGGTTAGTATAAATAGAGATCAGGTGATCTCTATTTAGATCATTCAAAAAGTTATATCTCTCTCACTCAGAAAGTGGCGCACTAGTGAGGAGGAGGATCATCTGCTACTAGGAGACTATCTCAGTGTATTTTGGTTGTACTTTGGTTGAGCCATTTCTCTCTCTATCTCTGAGGAATTTGTGGGGTTTTTCACCTTAAGTTTTTCCCCACGGAAACTCTGTGTCTCTTGTCTCTCATGCTTTTGATTCTTGTGATGCTTGTCATGCTTATTGTGATTGTTATGCATTGATATACTATATATGTTATTCTCTCAATGAAGATCCTAGAGTATTGTGAATTAATGCTCAAAATTTAACAGTTGGCGCAGTTAAGGGCTGAGCGAGGACCTGACTGCTACAGGAGTAGGGATTTATGAATTGAAATGGTGTAAAGGACATGACACTACATAAGTTATAGGTGTGTTGTCAGAGAAAGCGTCAGAGTCAGAGGAAGTGATGCCAACGAGACAATGAAGTTAAAGCTTAGTGTGGTTGTGAGGAACCTGCAACAATTAATTGATAAAATGCACGATATATTAGAACACATAATATTTTTATTGATCGCGGGCCACTTCGAGGGGGAAACCTCCTTTGAGAAATCTCAATACAAATAACTTTTGGATTCCTTCATTGGCCTCAACACAAACTTATATACTAGTCTATGCGCCAATACTATGGATCATTACCATGGAACATACAATACTATGGGCTAATACAAACTATGGATCAATACCATGGAACATATAATACTACGGGACGACTTACAAAGCATATGCGTCCAACAAAAATATACTAATAAATTAAAGAGAAGGGTTGAAATGGGTTCCTAAAATCCCCTCCCCCTTAGAAAAACTTTGTCCTCAAAGCTTTAGATGTGGAAATTGTTGTTCAATCTGAAAGAGTGGTTCCCATGTAGCATCCTCTGGTTGCATTCTGTGCCATTGAATTAATATGTTTGTGATAGATCGAGAGCGAAGTTGACGAGTGTGTCGATTGAGGATGACCTCAGGATCTAAAATGATGAATCCTTCATTATCTAGTTTTGGTAAAATAGTTTGTCCTCTGATGTTGGATCCAATAACTTTCTTCAGACAAGAGACATGAAATACTAGATGAATGCGGGAAGAAGGAAGAAGTTCCAATTTATAAGCAACGGACCCAATCTTCTGAAGAATATTATATGGAACATAGAACTTTGGAGCGAGCTTATGATTCCCTTTGAGTTTTAGGGAGGATTGATTGTAAGGATGTAGACAAAGAAAAACCATATCACCTGCTTGAAAAGTGCGCTCAGAACGGTGCTGATCAGCTTGTTGCTTCATTCAATTTCTTGCCATGTGAAGATTGTCCTGTAAAATGTGAAGAATCTAATCGCGGTTTCGAAGGATCGTGTCAACTTCCTAAACTGGTGAAATGCTGGGGGTGTAATGAAGAAGAACTAGCGGTGCCTGACCATAGACTACTTCATATGGAGTCATTTTAGAGGCAGTGTGGTAAGAGGTATTGTACCACCATTCAGTGAGAGGGAGCCACTTTTCCCACTAATATTATTATTCAAAGGTGAAGCAATGAAGATAAGTTTCCAAACATTTATTGATAATTTCATTCTGACCATCTGTTTGTGGGTTATACCTTGAACTTATCTTGAGTTTGGTGCCCGTGTGGCGAAATAGTTCTATCCAAAAATGACTGGTGAAAGTTACATCATGATCCGAGACAATGGAAGAAGGGATTCCATGAAGACGAAAGATATGCTCCAGGAAAACTTGTGTGACTGAGGAGGCTGTATAGGGATGGATGAGGGCACAAAAAGGACTATATTTGGAGAGGTGATCAAACACAACCAAAGTCACTATATTCCATCCATATTTAGGGATCCCTTCAATGAAATCCCTAGAAATATCTGTCCAAATACGTGTATGGATGGGAAAGGGTTCGAGCTATCCCGGAAGGAATGTCGTTTCACCCTTATTGCGCTGGAAGGTATCACATTCAACCACCATATGTTGAATTGTATTTTTCATTCCCTGCCAAAAGAAGTTACGTTGTGCCTGCTCATACGTTTTGAGGAACCCAGAGTGCCCTGTCGATCGAGAAGCATGGAGTTCATAGAATACAGCCTGTTGAAGATATGTGCTCTAGGGAAGCACCAGACGACCCTTGTATCTCAGGGAAGCACCATTCTAAGAGTAATGCGATACAATAGAAGGGTTGTTGGCCAAGCGTTGGATGATTTCAGATAATGAAGAGTCATTGACATAGCCCTGTTGAACAAATTACAAACAATTTGGAACATGCATATAAATAGAGGAAAGAGAAACTTGGTCATCAAATGTGCGAGAAAGAGCATCCGCTACAAGATTGTCCTTACGCTTCTTGTAAGTGATATCATAGTCATAACCCATGATTTTTCTAACCCATTTCTGTTGTGTTGGGGAGGATACCCGTTGTTTCAGGAAATATTCCAGAATTTGGTGATCAGTCTTGATGCATAAATGATTCCCTAATAGGTATGGGCGCCACTTTTGTTCTACATGCAAAATAGCCACCATTTCCTTCTCATATGTACAGGAAGCTAAATTCTTACAGGAAAAGGAATTTTCTAGTGAACACAATGGGATGTTCATCTTGAAGGAGAACAAAACCAAGTCCATTTCCGCAATAATCACTCTCAATAGTGAAGGGATTGGAAAAATAAGGCATATCTAGAACAAGTGTAGTACACACAACTTGTTTCAGTTTGTCAAATACACACTCAGTAGCGTGGGTCCATTAAAAAACATCATTTTTCAATAGAGCGGTTAATGGAGATGCAATATTCCCATAATCCTTGACAAACTTGCGGTAGTAGCCAATCAATCCCAAAAAATGACGAAGGCTCTTGAGTGTCTGAGGAGGCGGCCGATTTTTCATGGCATCTATTATGGAAGGATTCATGCGAACCCCTTGTGCTGAAATAACGTGCCCGAGATAATCTAATTCCTCCTGTCCAAAAATAAATTTAGACTATTTGGCGTGGAGATGATGATCAAAGAAAAGTTGCATTACAAGATCCAGATGCTGGAGATGCTCAACCCATGTTTTACTATAAATAGGATATCATCAAAGAAGACCAAAATGAATTTCCGCAAGTAGGGTCAGAATATTTTATTCATCAATGACTAGAATGTGGAAGGAGAATTAGTGAGGCCAAAGGGCATGAACAAAAACTCATAGTGGCCATCATGTGTGTGGAAAGATGTTTTAGGGATATCATCCTCATGAACCCAAATTTGATGATACCCAGAACGAAGATTCAACTTGGAGAAAAAATGAGCACCATGAAGATCATCAAGAAGCTCATCAACAACAGTAATTGGAAACTTATCCTTGATTGTGAGGTGATTAAGTGCTCGAAAGTCAATGTAGAGGCACCATGACCCATCTTTTTTTTTGACAAGAAGAACTGGTGAAGAAAAGGAACTAGTACTAGGGTGAATAATACCTTGGTTTAGTAAGTCCCAAACGAGTATCTCAATCTCTGTTTTTTGGTAAAATGGGTAGCGAGAGGGCCTGATGTTGGGAGGAATGCTTCTAGGAAGGAGATGGATACAATGGTCCTCTGGTATTGAAAGTGGAAATCCCACTGGTTCAACAAAGACACCTATATATATATATCTAGAATTTGTTGTAGATCCAAAGGAGTAGTGGAGACCGCTGATGGTTGCATCTGAATGGAATGGATCTGAGCGATGACACCATGTGAACTCTTCTTAAGGATATTTTCCATGCAATGTGAATTGATGATGCTGAGAGACCCCAGTCATAATCCTATCAATGTGTGTTTTTTCCCATTGATTGAAAAATGCATCCAAAGTTCAGCAAAATCCCATAAGATGGGGCCAAGTGTGCATAGCCATTGAATGCCAAAAACAACATCACATCCACCTAAGGCCAAGGCAAACATGTCGGAGCATAGGTTATAATATCCCATAGAGATACGCACATTGCGACACTTCCCCTTGCAAGGTAAGGTGCCCCCATTGGAAATCATGACTTCAAATTTGGAGCAAGGATGGATAAAACAATCAACCTGTTTGGCGATCCAAGGGTCAATGAAGTTATGAGTGATGCCATAATCAATGAGTATTGTAAGAGGGAGTTTCTTAAAGTAACCCTTAAACCGCATTTTTTGGGGGGTGGTGACTCCGGCTAAAGCATGGAGAGATATCTTTGGGTGTTCATCCTGAGACAGAGGGTTAATAGGAGGCTGCTTAATATCGACCTGATCATCTACTGTATCTCGAGCTTCTTCACCAATTTCAGAGGCAGGCGGAGAATCCACATCCAAGAGATAGAGATTTTTCTCAACACATCTATGTCTCTGAGTGAATTTCTCATCACAATTATAACAAAGCCCTTTTTCTCTATGGGCTTGCATCTAGGCTTCAAACAAATGCTTGAGAGGAGTTGGTAGAGGAGCTGGCATGATGGGAGGTCGTTGGGAACCCACATTTTTGAAGGGGACAAAAGTGGGTTTGGAGCGTTGTTGGGATGCGATCTTGTCCTCTGCCAACTTAGCCAACCCAGGGCTTCCATCATTGTGTTTAGACATAACATTTTGACCTCAGATTGGTTTGCATCCTTTAGACCACTAATAAAACAACTCCTGTAGAATTCATCAGGAAATCCTTCTGCGTGATTGGCTAGTTTCTCAAATTATGTCTGATACTCTCTCACAGTCCCAATTGGGTGAATTTAAGTGAGTGCTCTTGTGAATTCATCAAAATCACTAGGACCAAATCATTACAAAAGGAGCTAGAAAAAATATGTCCATTTTGTCTCTTCATGAGCCTTGATGTACCAATGGTACCATTGAAGGGCTTCCTATTCCAAATGAAAGGATGTAAGTGGAACTTTCTTGACATAAAAAGTATTATGCAAACTGAAATCTTGTTCTTCCTAGTATATCCATCCAGTCGGATCATTACCATTGAAGCGAGGAATGGCCCACGAAAATTGATGGAAGAAGAGAACCCGGTGTCCGCAGAAGACTCTAATTGTCGTTTATTGTTCATGGATGAATGTTCAAGATGGAGGCTGAGAAATTTTTCATCCATATCTTGGAGTTTGGTTTTGAGGGATGGAAGTTCTTCCTCCATTGTTTTTTCTCTTGCGTGGGTGACCACCATAACCAGGAGATTTTTTTTATTTTTATTTTTCGAATGGGTAGAAAAAAAAACTGTTTTAGTAAAGGAAAATTTGGAGTTGGGAAAACATCTGAGGGTTAATTGGATTTTGACTAGGTTTGGACACTTTCGAATGGACAAGGAAGCAAAAAATGAGGATTTTAGAAGCGGGGTGAAAGAATGGGAAAATTTGCCAAAGAGGTACACAAAAGCAGAAATAGGAAATGAACACTGTGGCAAAATTTGAAGGCGATTGGGTGAAAATCGAAGAATTTATGGCAAACCCTAAATATAGAAAAATGTGATATTTCTGGCGTTGGGAAGTGGAATTTGGGATAGGGTCCTCAGGAATGAAATATCTAGAATGGTATTTCAGGGGCGTAAGTGAAGTTTCAAGGGAAACATAGATAAAAGAAAGAAGATATGGCACATGACGCGGAAGTGATCGACAACATAATGGATCTGCAACGACGCAGAAGTGATCGGAAATAGTTCTGGACAGATGTAATTTGTGATTTATCAGCTGGAAATAGATATGGACCCCAGGTATGCGCGAATTCCTAAAGGTTCAGGGTATTGACTGAGCCACCATTTTTTTCTAATAGCTTGCGTATTGGGGAATTACCCCTCACTCCACAGCTCAGGTAAAAATGATAATCGATTTGCCACAAATGACAACTCCTGGTTTACCTCACAAGTGGGAACTAGTCAATCGGGTAGGGGTCGTTTCCCTTTTCGCTGGAAGGTCCTCTCAATGGGCCAACTACTTTGGGGTTCCTATGGTACTCCTCACAATGATTTTAGGGATTATGCCCAAGTACTTCCCATAGTTAAGCGGATAGGGATTATTCCCAGATCCAAACCTGCAATTGATAGGAACAAATATAGATGCGAAAAAAATTGGCAAATTTCCACCCAACGAGCCCAAGAAAGTGCTCTGATACCAGATGCGAGGAACCTGCAACAATTAATTGATAAAATGCATGATATATTAGAACACATAATATTTTTATTGATCGCATGTCACTTCGAGGGGGAAACCTCCTTTCAACAATACAAATAACTTATGGACACCTTCATTGGCCTCAACACAAACTTATATACTAGTCTATGCACCAATACTATGGATCAATACCATGGAACATATAATACTATGGGATAATACAAACTATGGATCAATACCATGGAACATATAATACTACGAGACAAATTACAAAGCATATGCGTCCAATAACAATATACTAATAAAGTAAAGAGAAGGGTTGACACGGGTTCCTAATAGTGGTCTACAGAAGAACCACATGGTTTTTTGGGTTTTGGGTACTATGGGGGTTGTCCCATAACTATTGTAATATGTGACCTTCGGGCACATCTATATATAAGGGTAATTTTGTATAAGGAGGGGTTGGTTGGTTGGTTGGTTTTTCTGGTTAAGTGTAATAGAAGAATAGTGATAAGAGAGAGAACATACACTATAGTTGAGTGCGTAGAGATCTGATTGTAGAGAAGAGTCTGTAGTTGAGTGCGTAGAATGGAACTGTTACCCTTCCAAGTTAATATAAGAATAGTTCCTGTGGACGTAGCTCCCGCCTGGGGATGAACCACGTAAATCTATGTGTTTATGTATCTGTTTTTATGATGTGCTTTCAATACGAGTTTATAGTGTGTTTATGTACTTACTGCCATGTGTATGTTAATGGTAGTTACATGTTGAGTAAATGGAATACATATGTATGAATTTTATGGAGGAACCCTTGGAATGATGAATGCGTATCTAACTGGTGAATAAAATAGAGATTCAGTGTAGTTATGTATACTGTTAATAAGCTGCGAAGTGAGAAGTCATTTGTTCATTCTATTTTGATAGTCGATGTTAAATATGACTCTTAGAAAGGTTGTTAACCACATCTGCACATTGCCATGGTTACAGAAGCTTGATTTTGTACCCCCCCATATTCACTTTGGGTGAGACTTCATCATGTTTAACAAGTTGATGCCAAAAGGGCTAGTGAAAGGGGTTTTGTTATTGTTGTGCTGAGAATTGTCTAACCCGGGTCTGCCTAAAGCAAGCCAACAAATGGTTTTGTTTCCAAATTTGGACTGACATTATGGTGATGTGTCATGTTGATGTGGAATCCAGAGAAGAGTGAAATACATAATTGGGTGAGTCAAACAGAATGCGATTTTGTGAAGAAATAAAACATACATCCTCAACTTACTACAAAACAATGGCTACATAGATACATATTTACTGAGTTGCATGAATTTTTCTTCACATCTCTTGCTAACGATTTACATGAGTTGATATCTAGGGTAGCAGAAAGAAAAAAAAAATTCAGGGTGGAGAACCTACAGTTTGGAATCTAGAGTTGATATAGAGGCTTAAAGGGACTAATAACCATATTTCAAGAGCAATAGAATTTTGGCTGGATAGATTTTTGGAAGGATACATTATAGAGTTTGCTGTGGACACTTTGAAGTCCTACAACGAAGCTGAAAGATAATTTTTCAAGGGATTTAGAGGTAATTACTTGAAAAACTTGAGTTTATGCATTAAAATTCTATTAGCTGAAAAATGTGTGTTAAGAATGCAATCAAATTCCTAGGGTTTGAGTCTGTAATGTTAAAAAACATAGATAGTGACACAAATGAAGACAATGGCATTCTGTGTAGTGGAAAAAGATATAAAGTTAGCACTAGAAAGAGGTCTCATGAATTTGAACCTCGCACATTCCTAGAAACTGAGTTAGAGAGTGATAGAAACACATCTTAAGCAGAGTCTGATAGTGAGACAGAACTTAGAAATATTGGCTATCATCCTATCACTCCGCATAAACATATAGCTGTTGAAAGCAATATTACTAGTTCGCATAACACTAGTAGTAGTAATACTGCAGGAACAAATACAAAGAATTAGCCGAGTGGTGGTGTACCTCCACCATTTCACTCAGGTAGTACTGTAGTGTTTCAGAACCCTGCACCTCCTAGAAAAAGGATAGACGATGATATAAAGCTACATGTTTTTAAAGGAATTGGTCTAGAAGATCCAGAGAAACATTGGTTTCTCTACAATGCTGTTTGGAATGTTAAAAAAGTACAAGACGATGATATAAAGTGCTGTGAAAATTTATTTAATTTATAAATAATAATATTAAATAAATATTCACAGCATTAATGCAGCAACCGTATCCGGTTGGATGTTAATAGTCGAATCTGACTCTCATATTAAATGATAAATAGGAATAATATATTAGATGATGTTGATAAATTACAATAAGATCGCCTTTTATAGGGCTTGATCAAGCATAGTGAAGGGTTACGCCCTTTCACTAGTAACTTAATAATCTATTAATTTATAAATAATAATATTAAATAAATATTCACAGCATTGCCTTCCCCTTAGGAAAGCTTTATCCTCAAAGCTTAGATTATTGTTGTCGTCTTTAATTCTCGTTTTGTGTTGAAACAATGTCATTACTTCCTTTATGTCTTTTTTAGAACTGGTATTAGGTATATGCTTGGTATTTACGCAATAGTTTGTCATCTTCCTTTCATTTGTAACTTGAATTTGTACTCCATTGTGTTTATTATTGTTATCCCATTTTCCTTGTACATGAATACGAGGAGTATTTTTGTGACTGACCATATCAAGCCTTGTTTTAGAAGTCGCTTGTCGTACGATAATTAGGATTTCATCACATAATGTTTTCATTTTATTATCCTTACAAGTTATCTCGAGAAGTGGCGTTTCATGAGGCTTCTCACACTCAAAGTCACCTGATAATGTTACATTTAGGTTTCTCTAGGGTGGTAGAAGAGCTAAGGTAGAAGATGAATCTACAATATTTGATTCCTTTGACTTGGATTCCTTTGCATATTGTAGGATCCATCTTTTGTTATTGTATGAATCGTCCTTATTGTCAATGATACTGGCTTGACTCTCATTATGATCTTGGTTGAGCTCGTCTTTATCAAAAATATTATTGGTATTTTGGTCATCCCTATGATATTTAGTCTCCTTGTCTTGTTTATTGTCTTAATCAATTTTGTTACTCTCATTTTTGTTGACATAGTGGTCCAACATATCTGAGTTATTGATATGGTTTGTATTAGACCTTAGTTTTTGTAACATTTCCATTATGGTATTCTGGTTCTGTGTCATGATGCTCAAGTTCTGTGCCATGGTGCTTATGTTCTGTGTCATCGCACATATCTTGTTATCTAACTCTTTTTGTTTCTCGTGCATGATGTCTACTTTGTCATCAAGTTTTCTTCCCAGTACTAGAACAACATCTTCTTTAATTCCTTTCTTTAGTTCCTTGTTATTTTTCGTTTCTTCTCTAAATTTTTCTTGGTTGACAACGAGGGCCTTGATGTCCTTTTCCAATTTCTCAATTTTGTCTTTTAATTCCGCCATGATCTTGGAGAAAGGAAATTGTTTTGTTTTCCCAGTTTAAAACAATAACTTTTAATAATATTAACAATAATATTATTTATTAATAATATTATTATTAATTTTTATTATATAAATTTTAATTTTTATTGTAAGTTAAAACTATAATGATAATAATAAAATTAATAAATTTTGATTATTATATTATGTTTGTTTTCTTTAATTAGGGTTTTCGACGTTGGAGGAGGAAGGGATGATCGGAAGTGAGGCGCAAGTGTGGGAAGTAGGAGCAACACAAGATTTGGGGGGCATAGGGGATGCAAGCAGGGACGCAGTGGGAAGGAGGGCAGGGGAGGTAGCAGCGTAGAGTAACGGTGGGATGGTGTGGGAAGCTGCGAGTTGAGTGGAAGGTTGCACGGATGCATGAAGGGGGTGGGAGAAAGCAAGTGGGAGAGAGAGCGGGGCGGATGACGTGGAAGGAGGAGTGGTGGGGGAAGGGATGGAGTATGGGAAAAGGAGGGAGGTCGGGAACGGGAGCAGGGATGGCGAGGGGCAGAGAAGGGATGAGAGGTGGAGAGTGTGGATGTGGAGAGTAGCGAAGGAGGGTGCGGGAGTCGCAGTAGGGGAGCTGGTGGACTTGGGTGTGGGCGTGAAGCTAGTGGGGAAAGTATGTAGGGAGACGGGGAGGAAGGAGGAGCTGGGCATGGGTGTGGTGGAGGGAGGGGACGACGTGGAGGGATGGATGGGAGTATTCAACGGAGAGGGGGGGCATGGAAATGAGGGAGGATGAGCAGGGCGTGGGCGTCGAATGAGGATGGAGAGTTGGATGCAGGTGTGAGGGAGAAATGGCACGGGATGGTGGGTAGAGTGGAGTGAATGTGCAGGGGTGGGAGCGCGAGTATGGAGGGACAAAGAAGGTGATGATGAATCATTGGAATGGTGGAGAGCTAAACGATGAATGAAGAGATGAATGCTGAATGAAGACTGTGTAGAGAGATGAACGAAGAGTTGAACGCTGACTTGTTGGAGGGAAGAGGGGATGAGCCGAATCTGAGCTCAGGCCGAAGGAGCGAATCCGCTCCATACCAAATGCAGCAAGCGTATCTGGTTGGATGTTGATAGTCAAATTCGACTCTCATATTGAATGATAAATAGGAATAATATATTAGATGATGTTGATAAATTACAATAAGATCGCCTTTTATAGGGCTTGATCAAGCATAGTGAAGGGTTTCACCCTTTCACTAGTAACCTAATAATCTATTAATTTATAAATAATAATATTAAATAAATATTCACAACATAAAGCAAGCCCAACTAGTCACTACATTCAGAGATAGAGATTTAATATGGTTCATGAAATATTCTATTGGAAAAAACAGAACACTAGCCGACATCAAAGATGTGTTGATTACGTAATTTAAGAATCCTAAATCAGAGTCTCAATGCATCACAGAGTTGAAAGAAATAAAACAAAAACCTAATGAGACTGTGTGGGAATTTGATCAGAAGTTCAAAGCCCTGTTGGATCAGGTTAGTTTTGACATTGCACAACAACAACACCAAGAGTGGTTTATAATTGCGTTGTTTCTCCACATTAAATTACCATTGATGCAACATAAGGTTGCTTCGCAAAAAAAAGCATTGGAAATTGTGATGAAGCTAGAAGCTTCGCTTGTAGGAGAAACTAGCACATGCATGGTACAAATACAGACACAACTAGCAAACCTGACATTACAACTACAAGATATAAAAAAAGGAAAAGAAGTAAGAGAAGAGGTTTGGTGTACTAAATGTAAAGGAGAAGGACATTCCAAGGAACATTGTCTTGTATTTAGAGATTACCTCTCCAGTGGGGCACCAAACCCATTAAATCAACCTCAAGTACCATGGTGTGAGATTTGTCGATGTAGAGGACATCGACCAGAGGAATGTTACCTACTATAGAAGTATGTACAGACACCAAAGAACCTGTACTGCACATTTTGCAAGTCAGTTGGCCATGATGACACCAACTATAGAGCATATGACCTCATGATAGAAAAAAAACATGATGTCTACAGAGTCCAAGGAGAGATACAAAACAACAATGAGAACGAACAATATGATTAGGGTACATACAGAGGACGTGGTGGATTTAGAGGAAGAGGACATAATACTGGCCCAGGATGAGGTAGAGGTTAGATTGTCTATTATAATTGTGGTCAACCTGGACATTTAGCAAGACTCCAATCGGGTTGTAGAATGGAAATTGCACAAAGTAATGCCCCGACATCTTCATCTTTTCTAGAAAGCGCATCTGCCTCCACATTATGTTTCCCTTTTCAATAGATGATTTCAAAGTCATATCCCAACATCTTCGTTACCCATTTTTGTTTCTCTTTCGAAGATAATCTCTGTTCCAAAAAGTATTTAAGACTATCATGATCTGTTTTGACCTTGAAATGTCTACCTATTAGGTAAGGACTCCATTTATTACTAGCATGTAGAATTGACAACATTTCCTTCTCATAAATGGGCTTCTGTAAGTGCTTTCCCTTGATTGGATGACTTGTGAAAGAAAGTGGGTGTCCTTCTTGCATTAGAATAGCACCAATGCCATTTCTTGAAGCATCACATTCCACAATAAATGTTTTTGTGAATTCCGGTGTGGCCAAAAGAGGAGCTTTGCACATTGCCTCCTTAAGTTGTTCAAAATATTGAGTTGCCTCTAGAGTCCAAGAAAGTGCATATTTCTTCAATAATGATATTAGAGGTGCTGTTATTCTTTCATAGTTCCAAAAAAACTTGTGGTAGTACCCTGTCAAACCTAAGAATCCTCGAAGATTCTTTAGGGTTTTGGGAATAGGCATGCCCATCATGGCTTTCATTTTTTTGGAGTCTACCTTGACACCTTCCTGAGATACAATATGACCCAAATATTCTATCTCCTTTACCCCAAAGAAACATTTGGAAGGTTTTGCATATAATTGTTTCTCCTTTAATATTTCTACTACCCTGTCAACATGTTGAACATGTTCTTCCCAAGACTTGTTATAGATTATTATGTCATCAAAGAATACTAGAAATAAAATTCTAAGGAAAGGCTTGAAAATGGAATTCATCAAACCTTGAAATGTGGAAGGCACATTCGTGAGACCAAATGGCATGACCAAAAATTCATAATGATCTTCATGAGTTCTGAATGCTATTTTTGGAATTTCTTCCTCCTTCATTCTAATCTAATGATATATAGAATGAAGATCCAACTTTGTGAAGAAAATTGATCCATGTAATTCATCTAACAATTCATCAATGACAGGAATGGGAAATTTATCTTTAATGGTGATCTTGTTGAGCTCTCTATAATCTGGACACATATGCCATGATCCATTTGGCTTGTGTGCCATTACCACTGGTGCAGAGTAAGAACTTTGGCTAGGACTAATTATGTCGGCCTCTAACATTTCTTCCACCATATGCTCAATTTCACTCTTATGTCCATAGGGGTGTCTGTAAGGTCCGATGTTAGGAGGAACACTTCCTGAAATTAAGTGAATAGCATGATCAAAATATCAAACCGATGGAAGACCTTTTGGAATATCCTCAAATACCTTGGAACGCTTATCAATCACCTTTTGGAGATCTGGGGAAATAGGAGACTTATATTTTTTAACATCTAATGAGCATAATTGTGCAATTACACCTTGTTGTCCCTTTTTTTTATCAATTTTGTCATGCCATTTGTCATATCCCAAATTTGGTATTGGGTCAAAATGGCCTAATCACATTGGCCCTATTCATTAGAGTTTGTCAAATTGATGCTAAAGGTCAAATAATTGCCAAGGAGGAAAATTACTAGTTTCCTAGGTTTGGGGTGGAAGCTTTGGGATTTGGAATAATGGGGATAATAAATGATGTTTGAACATTAGAATGGCATAAATATTTAATAAAGGAGATAAATAAATATATACAAGTGAAAATCAAAGTGGCATTTCATCATGAAGACACATGGAGGAAGTGGGACCCACATATGGCTAGATTTCCCCACTACACTTGGCATCATTCTCTCACCAATTCGAATTCAAGGTGAATGGTAACATACTTGGGGGAGTCCAAAAGGTATTATTCATTGCATTACTCATCCAAGGTCGAAATATAGAGGAGGAGTAACTCCCATGGAAGAGGAAGAGGCAATTTGGAGCTAGTGAGACACTTGGGCTAGATTCCCTAGCTCTATGACAACAATGATGAAGATGCTATGACACCTATGACACAAATCAGACCTGAAGGCTGACATATGACATATATGACATGTCAGGGCTAAAAATAGACTCCAAGAGGGCGCTCAAGGGTGTTAGGGCAGCTAAGATGCTTCCACATGTGATTTGGTGGAAGTGGGAGACTAGGAATTGTTGTACAAGTGGCGTTCTTTGGAATCTCTTCCCAACTTGAGTTGGCATGAGTCTCTTGGAAGGAATTCGACCCATGGAGGACATTAGAAGTTTATAAATGTCAATAACAAAGAATGAAACCAGCTTTTGATCATTTGTAGAATTTGCAATTGCATTTGTGAAGAGGGAGAGCTAGTGGATGACTAGTTTCTTGCCTTAGCCAATTTCGAGGGTGAAAGATTCCCATCCAAGTTGGTAATTGGAAAGGCCATTCAGACCTTTCATTTGGAGCTTTAATGGAGTCTTTATTTGCAGGTGTAAGCTACAGGGCAGCTCATGGTTTCTTCTATTGCAGCTCACTCCTTCAACCATTTCCAGTTTTGATGGCATATTCTTGATCCTTGAGGGAGGGCGTTTTTGGTGAGCTATTGTACTCTTTGGGGAAGCTTTTAATGCCCCATTTATTTTGTAATATGAAGTAAATACTCTGTTCTTCATCTCCAAAAAGTTTCAGGTCGAAATTCCAAGTAGAAATGTATAAATCTCATTTTTAATGGAAGAACAATGCCATTTCCCCACTACCTTGTTGTGAGCCAATGTATTGATGATTATTTCGAATGAATGGATGATTCTCTGATATATTTGTGATAAATATACTGCCATGGATGTCTTCTACAAGTTTCATGTACTGTACTTGAGCATTTGAAGCATTTTTACTCAGTGTAGTTGTATTGGGAGGTGAAATAGTGCCATTTCCCCAAGGGTCGAATTGGGGATTTTTGCAGTTGAATGGGAGAGGGTGAGAACAGTTGTAATAATCCATTAATGGTGCATATGAGACTTTAATAACATACTTAACACATTAAATACCTCTGTTCATAAATTTGAGTGGGTTTGGAGGCATTTGGGAAGCCATTTTCATTGTTTACCCCAGGGGGATTTGAACCCCAAATTACTAGTAAAATTGCATAATTGGTCCAGAATATTAAGAGAGTTTGCAGAGGTCTTTTGGTGGCCATATGTCATCCATAAACATCATATTCAAGTTATAATATCATTCATACACCTTCCTTGAAGATTTGAAGGCATTTGGAGTCAATTTGAGACCTAGAGACCAATACTAGTCAAAGGAAAATCACTAGTAAAGTTACCTACATTGATCAGAATTGAAAGAGGATTTGCAGAAGTATTTTAAAGGTCCAAAGGCATCCCTGAAACACATATTTATGTTCTAATATCATTCATACACCTTCTCAGAAGATTTGGGATTATTTGGGGCAAATTTGGGACCTAGAGATCAAAACTAGTCAAAGGTCGAACAAGGGAAAAAAAGTGGAAAATTGCCATTTTAATAAAATTCCTAATAAGGGACATTACAGTGGTATCAGAGCATGATCTTGGCACCTTATGTGGTCTAATATTCATGAGGAATATAATTCAGGTACCACCATTAGATATTGAAACCAAAAGTGCTTTTGTTGAAGAGGAAAAAAAAAAAAAGGTAGGAGAAGAAGAGCAAATTTTTTGAGGAAACTATGACTAGGGATGAAAAGGGAGCCTCATATGATGGTGAGGAGCATATAAAAATTATGAAAACAATATGTGAAGATATGACCAAGCAACTTAAGGAAGGATTCGAATTGTTTTCTATCGAACTTGTGGAAAAAATTATTGATTTTAAGGAAAACAAGGGGCAAAATGCATCAGCTTGCTTTAAGGAGCAAAAGGAAGAGACATCACAAGAGCATGAAGAAGATTCTATTGAAAATATGGAAGATCATTTTGAGACACCTTCTAGCTTAGACATGAACCAAAGAGCATCTACTGATGGATGCTTAAACTATGAAGGAGTACCTACTGATGGGTGCTCACACCTCTATGTTGGTGACATAGAGATCACTTTTGAAAGTGTTTCTACAAGTACAAGTTTCATTAAGCATGATAATGAAGACCTTGTAGCAGTTGAAGAAGAACCAAGATCAACTTCCCCATCACCACTTGAGCTTCATGAAGTTGGTCCAAGCAAAATTGAAGAAGATGAGGAGGTTCATTTGCAAGAGCCTCATTTTCTTGAAGGGTCCTTAAAGATGAATGAAAATAAGATCCAAGAGTCCCTCAGCATTCTCCATGACACTCAAGCATTGGTGTCAAATTCTTGTTGGAGAGCTACTTCATTGGAGGAAACATCCTTCCTTGAAGACATGGAGAAGATTCAAAGAGCAATGTGCCACATCAAAGGTAATTTCATGTCTTTGCTTTTTGATAGAAACCATTTGTTTGAGCTTAATGAATTGTTACATGATGCATACTTGAAGAATAATGAGGATATTCATAAGCTCACAATTCAAAATGAGCAACTTCTTGAAAAGTTGCAAGATACTTGTTTTTCCTCCTATGTTTCAGATTGTCAAATGGTAGATTGTTTGGAGGATTCTCATGACATGGTGGATCATGAGAAATGTGAAAATTTGAATGTTCTTGATGTGTTTGGAGATGAACTTGAAGAGATCCAAACACTTGATGTGGTGGAAGAAGAATTTGAATTGCCTATTGATGAAGGTTGTGCAATTTTTAAAGAAGAGCATGATTCATCTACATTGGAACCAAACTATGACAAAGAGTTCACACTTTTGAAGGAGCTGCATGATACTACCCATATGGATCCTCCCCATGATGAAACTTCTGTACTTTTTTATCATTTGGGTGATTTGGTTCATTCTCCTACATCCTACAATTCCATGTTTTGCAACATTAGTCTCAATGAAGTATGGGTGAAAGGGTTCTTTTTGATGGTGCCACATGAGGAGTATGATATGGTTGGAGCACATTCTTATTCACATTTGCAGCAGCATACTTTATTACTTTATGATGATGCACATCTACATGGATGCACCTATGATATGCATTTGAGTCACTTGAAGACTCATGGTTTTTCTTGCTCAACACTTGATTCATTTGATGTTGGAGGAACTTCATCCAACACTTGGGTGAATAGATTTATGATTGGAGAACATTTTTGTTGGAAGCCACATACTTTGCTATATCTTTATGATGATCACATTCAGGGATGTATGGGTGAGACTTCTTTGAGTCATTTGAAGTCTCCTTGTTTTTTCTGCTCATTATTTGGTTCAGATTTTAGTGGAGATTCTTCATTCACTTCTTGGATGAAAGAATACATGGCTGAATATTTTGATGCATCTCACATCCTTTTGGAGCAGCTTTATAGGACATGGGATCCTCACCTATGTCATTGGAGCAGATTTGATTGGTCACTTGAAGCTTGTATGCACTTGGAAAACGGTGGTCTACTTGCTTGGAGGTATAAGCACTTTCATGATTCTTTGATGAAGCACCTCCTTGATATTAATTTTCATTATGTAGTTATGTACTTTGATGATATATATTTTGTACTCATGATGTTTGGAAGAATGCATACAAGAAAATGGGATCCAGGAATCCTCTTATATGATGGTATGGGTTGGAGAGCACTCTTAATTGTTCGGGTGCAATACAAGCAATGGGACCCTGGAATAATTTTTATCTCATTGGTTTCAAATTTTTTGGGGAAACAAGCAGTATGGGAGATGGATTTCCCCACTTAATAAAGCGATTTTTATCAGAGTAGTGCAGCATCAAGCATGTTGGTTCCTCTCTAAAATCTTCATGGAAACTCAAAGACTCAAGGTTGGGCAATTCAATGGCAACTTCAAAGAATTATGCAGAAAGCAGGTTCTTCAACACCCATGTTTAAAATTGCTTGAGGACAAGCAATATTGGGAAGGGAGGATTTGTCATATCCCAAATTTGGTATTGGGTCAAAATGGCCTAATCACATTGGCCCTATTCATTAGAGTTTGTCAAATTGATGCTAAAGGTCAAATAATTGCCAAGGAGGAAAATTACTAGTTTCCTAGGTTTGGGGTGGAAGCTTTGGGATTTGGAATAATGGGGATAATAAATGATGTTTGAACATTAGAATGGCATAAATATTTAATAAAGGAGATAAATAAATATATACAAGTGAAAATCAAAGTGGCATTTCATCATGAAGACACATGGAGGAAGTGGGACCCACATATGGCTAGATTTCCCCACTACACTTGGCATCATTCTCTCACCAATTCGAATTCAAGGTGAATGGTAACATACTTGGGGGAGTCCAAAAGGTATTATTCATTGCATTACTCATCCAAGGTCGAAATATAGAGGAGGAGTAACTCCCATGGAAGAGGAAGAGGCAATTTGGAGCTAGTGAGACACTTGGGCTAGATTCCCTAGCTCTATGACAACAATGATGAAGATGCTATGACACCTATGACACAAATCAGACCTGAAGGCTGACATATGACATATATGACATGTCAGGGCTAAAAATAGACTCCAAGAGGGCGCTCAAGGGTGTTAGGGCAGCTAAGATGCTTCCACATGTGATTTGGTGGAAGTGGGAGACTAGGAATTGTTGTACAAGTGGCGTTCTTTGGAATCTCTTCCCAACTTGAGTTGGCATGAGTCTCTTGGAAGGAATTCGACCCATGGAGGACATTAGAAGTTTATAAATGTCAATAACAAAGAATGAAACCAGCTTTTGATCATTTGTAGAATTTGCAATTGCATTTGTGAAGAGGGAGAGCTAGTGGATGACTAGTTTCTTGCCTTAGCCAATTTCGAGGGTGAAAGATTCCCATCCAAGTTGGTAATTGGAAAGGCCATTCAGACCTTTCATTTGGAGCTTTAATGGAGTATTTATTTGCAGGTGTAAGCTACAGGGCAGCTCATGGTTTCTTCTATTGCAGCTCACTCCTTCAACCATTTCCAGTTTTGATGGCATATTCTTGATCCTTGAGGGAGGGCGTTTTTGGTGAGCTATTGTACTCTTTGGGGAAGCTTTTAATGCCCCATTTATTTTGTAATATGAAGTAAATACTCTGTTCTTCATCTCCAAAAAGTTTCAGGTCGAAATTCCAAGTAGAAATGTATAAATCTCATTTTTAATGGAAGAACAATGCCATTTCCCCACTACCTTGTTGTGAGCCAATGTATTGATGATTATTTCGAATGAATGGATGATTCTCTGATATATTTGTGATAAATATACTGCCATGGATGTCTTCTACAAGTTTCATGTACTGTACTTGAGCATTTGAAGCATTTTTACTCAGTGTAGTTGTATTGGGAGGTGAAATAGTGCCATTTCCCCAAGGGTCGAATTGGGGATTTTTGCAGTTGAATGGGAGAGGGTGAGAACAGTTGTAATAATCCATTAATGGTGCATATGAGACTTTAATAACATACTTAACACATTAAATACCTCTGTTCATAAATTTGAGTGGGTTTGGAGGCATTTGGGAAGCCATTTTCATTGTTTACCCCAGGGGGATTTGAACCCCAAATTACTAGTAAAATTGCATAATTGGTCCAGAATATTAAGAGAGTTTGCAGAGGTCTTTTGGTGGCCATATGTCATCCATAAACATCATATTCAAGTTATAATATCATTCATACACCTTCCTTGAAGATTTGAAGGCATTTGGAGTCAATTTGAGACCTAGAGACCAATACTAGTCAAAGGAAAATCACTAGTAAAGTTACCTACATTGATCAGAATTGAAAGAGGATTTGCAGAAGTATTTTAAAGGTCCAAAGGCATCCCTGAAACACATATTTATGTTCTAATATCATTCATACACCTTCTCAGAAGATTTGGGATTATTTGGGGCAAATTTGGGACCTAGAGATCAAAACTAGTCAAAGGTCGAACAAGGGAAAAAAAAGTGGAAAATTGCCATTTTAATAAAATTCCTAATAAGGGACATTACACCATTAGAGCTTATCACCTTACTTGGTTTCCCTGTGATACCCTTTAACTCATATTCTTTTCCTTCCCATAAAAATTTCATGAAAAACTTCTGAAAATTAAAAGCCATTGTTCCCAATGATTGTAACCATTGAACTTCTAAGAAAACATTAGCACCCACCATCGGAATATAAATCATTGGACTATTCCATACATATTCCCCCATAGTGATATTGATGTTATGGCATTTTCCTGAGCAATTGATATTTCCTCCATCTACAATCATTACTTGAAACTCTGGTGTTGGATATACAAAACAATTGAGAACCTTGGCTAATTTAGAGTGAATGAAATTATGAGTACTACCAAAATCAATCAACACGGTTACCTTTTTCTTTTTGATATATCATTCGATCTTAAGAGTCTGGAGAGTGCTAATTATAGTTAGTGCATGATAGTATATGGTGGGAGTAATCTCTTTGGAAGTAGTATCTTCTATTTCTTCATCTTGAGATGGTTCCTATTCTTTTGGTGCTTCTTGTTCATTTTCTTCCTCTGCTTCACAATATATGTAAAATAGTTTCTTCTTAGTGCACTTGTGTCCCTTACTGTGTTTTCTATCACAACTGTAACAAAGAAATTTCGCTCTTTTTTCCTCTAGTTGTTGTGGTGTCAACCTTGTAGGTTGTGGATGACTTGAGACCACACTTCCTTATTTATAGTTCTAAGTGGTAGACTTCCTTGTTTCCATAATTTTGTTTTCAACTTTTCTTGCCACCCTGAATGCATGCTCCAAGGACTTAGGTTCCCAAAGGAGAACCTCATGTTGGATGTTATCCTTCAAAGTTCCAATAAATAGATCCAACAAATTATCTTCTGAAATATTCTTCACTCTAAGACTTAGCTTCTAAAACTGCTTGATGTGCTCTGTAACTGGGCCATGTTGCTTTAGATTTACCAACTGGATAAAGAAGTTGCTTCTATTTATATCCCCATAATGTGCAATCAATTCTTGTCAATATAGACCATGAGATAATAGACTCATTTTTATGGTCACAAAGCCATTGTGATCCAGGAGCATCGGGGCCTAGGCAAAACACTTGAAGTTGATAGACAGAAGGATACCGACCAGGGGAGGTGTCGATGACCACTGGTGCGAAGTAAACTGGCAGTTGAAGCCAGGAATTCAAGGATAAGCTATCGAAGTGTAGTTGAAATAAGAGAAAAGTCGATAATCAACAAGTCTGATGTCGACAGACGACAAGGAAAGTATGCGAAAGGCGTCGAAGGTTGACATGTTGGTGAACAACGATACCGACGAATGTGGTGAAAGCCAAGCGTAGAGGACAGGGCAGACTTGCATCCGTGGAAGCTAAGTAAAGCCGATAAGTAAGGTTTAAGAGTGACTAAGTGCAGTATGGTCGAGGAAAGAGATGGGGCCGACCACTATAGCAGAGTAAGATAAGTGCACAAGTCAAGGAGTAGTACTTAGCAGTCGTTCATGGTTGTTGAGGAAGTTAAGGAAGTTATGAAGGTGGCTGAGTATCATGACATATGTCACCACAGGAAGAGGTTGTCCAGCACGACCAAACGGCATTGAAAACTGCAGGTTTGCAGGATCTGGAAAATTTGGTGGATAGGGAGAAGGACATCTCAGGGAAAATAGTAGACCTTGGGAAGATCAATAGAGCAGAATAGAAGAGCAGTGCGAAGGCACAAAATAGGACATAACATATCGATCATCAAAGGATTGAGGAGATCGTTCATCCATATCTCATCGAGCGCTTTCATTCAACAAAGGTCGTGAGAGGGAGGAGGATCGCACACAATCGAGACACACACACAGAGGAAGAGTTTCATGTCTATATATTGTAATAGGCTAAGACCGACTATTTCATTTGCTTTGTATTTCACATTGTAATTTGATTCATTTTCATAGAATCCAACTTCTGGAATTCAGTTCACGTCTAGTCTTCGTGAGCACCTGTGTGTTGTTGTGTTTTTGTTAAGAAAAAGGGTCCGATGGACTTGACTTGCACCAGTTGGTATCAGAGATGGAGAGAATTCAGTGTTGAGCAGTTGAATCTGGAGAGTGGGAAGAGCCTGCGAGTGCATCGACAACTCTAGCTGCAGTTGGGTAGATTTGTGCACGAGTTGTGAAGTCTGGTTGTGATTGAACGAGTGAAGATTTCGACTTAGTCGAAAAGATGGCTCAAAGAGGCGTTAATGTCCAAGGTGTAGGATGAAGAACGCATGGAGAAACAATCATAGTTGATCATGAGATGTTCGACGAGTGCATGTGAACAATGCGAAGCTTGATGAGTGAAGTCGCAACGATCAAAGAGAACCAAATACGTGGATGCATTCCTCATGCGCTTGACCACAACAACAAGGAAGTCGAGGAAGTGGGAGCACAAGAAGCTGTTGAAGAAGAACCAGAAGATAAATTCATCAATCTACTATCAGAGATGAGGGGTAATAAAATATGGATGTACCTACCTACTCAGGAATTCTGGACCTAGAGTACTTGATAGACGGGTTCAGAGAGATGGAGAAATAATTCGACATAGAGCAGATAGAGGATCCTAAACGGGTTAAAACTACATGTCTGAGGTTGAAGGGTCATGCCTCATTGTGGTGGGACAATGTACAGGCTGACAGAGTCAAGAAAGGCAAGGAGGAAATCAAGTCTTGGGATAAGATGGTTTCCAAGTTGAAGGGAAATTTCTTTCCTGGTGACTATGTGATTTCCTTGTTCCGGAAGTTGCAAAAATTTCAACAGAAAGAGATGATCGTGAAAGAGTACATAGAAGAATTCTATAGACTGTCGATTCGGTCGGGTCAAACCGATGAAGGCAAAGAAGCTATCACGAGATATGTAAATGGGTTGAAGTATGCCATACAAGATGAGTTGAGCCTGTCGAGGTTCAGAGCGGTTGGGGAAGTTTACCAGTTAGCTCTGAAGGAAGAAGAGAAACTGTCAAGGAAAGCCGCATCGACCAGAGGGAGGATGACTGGTTGGGGTGCGAAGAATGTTTTCACGAAGGGACAAAGTAGCGGAACCAGGAGATAAGTTGTTGAAGACAACCAACGTGTGGAAGGGATAGCGGCTAGAAAGAAAACACAGGGAAAATGACGAGATAGTCAAGAGACCCAAGGTTGGGGTGCATATGATCGAACTAGTCCAAAATAAAAATAAAGGAGATGACAGACCAACTAGATTTTGTTATAAGTGTTAAGGTGTGGGACAAAAATCCTACAAATTCCTGGAGAATCTACACATGGTAGCTGAGTCGAAACCCAGAGGTCGACGACATGACCAGGGAGACGAGATGACATATTCGACATCTGAAAGTGGTGAGGATGGTCGAAGACGAGGTCGAACCATTGTAACATCTTGAATTTTCATAAAAATTTAAAACTTTTAAAAACGACATTAAATACAAAATTTATAGATGCGGAATTAATAATTGTTTCATTACGACAACTTTAATTAAAAATTCGTTAGTACTAAATGTAATTTAATTCCTGTTTTAGTAACATGGTGATAATGACAAACCTTAACACATAAATTACGAACATGATTATTGTAATAAATGTATTGATAGGTCAAAAATGTGATGCGATAATTTTAATTTGATATGATACTGACAGTTTTCTTTTTTATGTCCAAGGGTGTCCTACGAGGTACCCTGGAGTTTACTTAGCTGCAACACTAAAGCATTGAAAATATTTCTATGTGTAGATGACAGGTAAGAAGTCCTATGACTGCGTAAATTTCAAAGTACGTGTATAGTTAAAAATCAATGTCGTAAATAAATAGAATGTTAGAAATCTGTTTCGACTCACAAAAACATACAGGTATGATTTCCATGGTTATAATTACTGTTTTTCAAAGGTTGTCTTACAACTCTACTATGATTTCGATACGTTGTGTTTTAACATCATCAGGCTGGTAGATTAGTCGCTGAAATCATCGTCGTTGTAGTAGCTGGATCTTTCGTAGTCTTAAGATAATAAATATTTGTATACTAGTAAAGTCGCAATTGTATTATTAACCATCAAATGCATTGTATTAAGAGTGAGGGTATGAGGTTCATGACCATAGCATGGTTTTTATGCTAGTTACCAAACATTGGTCTTGTTGAAAGTTCAAAGTGTAAACTCCTATATTATTATATTTTTATATATGGAGAAAATAGAAACTATGGTTAATATATTAACCATGTCAATCTTATAGTTTGCTATCCTATATAATAGTTTTATATTTGCAAACTATTATAACATATATGAGAGTTTACAAATATGAAAATGATATGAAATCTAAACTTAATACATGACTAAACTTTAGTCTTAATACCCTAATCGTAACCATATAGTGAGAGCTTTAACTATTAATATGCAATCGAATGTTTTGAGTTTGAAAAAGATCTTATACGAAGATTGGTTGTCATTACAAACGGGTACTGACATTCATTTATATCAGTAGGGTGGCGAGTTGGTAGTCATTAAAATGACACGATCCTCGAGCTATCGTGGAGATCGTAACTTGATCCTGCATTAAAATCTCGATTCACAACTCAACGTGACAGGGATTGTTACCAATCCAAGTAATGTAAAATCGATGCATTAGCAACTACGTCAACCACTATGTAATGGGTTCTATAGTGATCTCCTCCAAGCTGTCTATTGATCGATCCTCCGTGTGCCAAAGTGGCATTGCCATGCTTGTACCATTGGATGGGGCATTAATTGCAGAAGTCGTTTGTCCCAATGCCATCTCGCTGGCACTATTATGATCATTGATAGTGATGAATGTGGATCGTTAGATGCAACCCTAACCTTTTCCATCGTTTTTGGTTTAAGAGATTTGAATGTCATTCAATGTTCTATTGTTTCAGTCTGTGTGGCCGACAGGCTGCCGAATTCTACGGTTAGAAAGATTTGTAAATGGTTTCGATCTTGCAACCTGTAGGTTAAGCTTGAAGGTTACAGGTCTCATCTTCTTGTAATGGCATTGTATTAAAATATTGAGTCTTTGGTTTGAGTGGTTATCGAGTTGATAATTTTCAAGCTTTTCATTTTAGAATTTGATTGAAATGCAATTTGCTACAATTGAAAGAAGTACTCTAGTCTCATCTACAGCAAAGATCTTGTCATTTCTCTGGAGAATGCAAAGAACTAGGCCGCTTGTTGAAAAGGTAAGCTTTCTTGGAATGAAAAGTTTTCTTTCATTGAACTTTGATTTATGGTTTAACATATAATAGTTATCTAAACTCTAGTCTGTTGTTATGGCATTTGCAGGGTTCGAGGAATGACTTGAGCAAGGGTTTGGAAAGGAATGGCGTGCTTCCATTCCTGGTAAAATCCGGGTCTCAAACCCTCGTAGGTGCCTTTCAACTTTGGTTGATGTGGTTTCATGAGGATGAATAACCAGTCTTTCACCATTCCTCGGCAATGTCTTCCAGATGAAAAACGTTGAATACATTTCTACTTAATCAAATGATGTTTGTACAGGGTTGTGCCCTTCGTTTGTTTGTATGATACTCGATCTTAAGCTTTGATGTCTATCTCGTCGAATTGGGAGTTATGTTACTTCATCAATACTGAGGGTTTTTTGGACTTGTTTTGAAATGTTTAAAGTTTGGGAATAAACCCTGTGCGTTTTCATTTGGAAACACATTGTAATTTCTTTTGTTTCTGGGAACACTGTTTTAAACTTGGAACACGACCTGTTGGTTTATGTTATGAGAAAAGAGATACAAAGCCGAGGCTTGTCTACTGTGGATACAATTTTTTCTTCTCGGAAATGAAAATAATATACTATATGTTGTTCTATGCTATTCATATGTTCATACGTTTGAATTTTGTAGATTGATATCGTGACTTTCGAGCTAGGTTAGAGTCATATGTTTGTCATAGATGATAACTCTGTAATATATGATGCTGAAATGGTTTTCTTCTTCGCTTGTAATGGAAATGAATATGGCCAAACCCTAGTTCGAGTCTCGTCCTTGAATATAAATAAATATTTGAAAAGGACAAGAACAGGGCCACGCCTAGGTTTTAGTTTCATCTTCGAAAATGAAAGACATTAAATACATGTAACTTCAAAATAGCCCTTATTCATAATTAGGGTTTATACTATAATTTAAATGTAGATATAATATGTGTTTTATGATACCGTGGATAATGATAATGAAAATCTAAAACAATTGTGATCTAGGGTTTTACAATTGATACAATGCTATGGTTTAGTGCTATGTGTAGTTCGTAATATAATAGACATTACAACACTCAGATTGAATAATACATGCAATTTGTAATGTGAAATGATGAGTGTAGACAATATAGGTTTTACATTTCCTTTGCTTATAGTTCTGATAATATTGATCTGATTATAGGAAATTATTCTATCAGTAAATTTGTGATGAAGACCATAGTGTGTGTGTGAACATATATATTGACTGTAATTTGTAACTTACAATCCTAGTCAACACATTTATTTATTTTTAGCAATACTATCTATAATGTAGATATAATATGATATATGGAAAATTGGATTCTATTTATTTCTTATGAACATAGTAATAAAAAGGGAAATACAATGTAACTGTACAGGAATTAAACAATGTTTTTTTTTCATGAAACAAAGGAAACATTCTATAATATATATATTAGATATTATACAGAACTTTCTACTATTATTAACTATAGAGGAGAAACTGATAAACTTGTAAATTACTATACTTATCTATCGAATCAATGGCAATTGCCTATCTTCTCACTACTACATATGGCTCAAAAGTCCCACGAAAGTTTTCCACAAAACCGTTAAAATTGATGTTTTCGTGGAAAAACAGTTTAAATTTTTGGAAAAAAATGAAAATTCCCCCGATGTTTGTCACTATAGCCATGGATGTATTTTTCGTCTCTATAGCCATGAACTTTCATCGCTATAGCCACAAAAAGTACATTCGTCTCTATAGCCACAAAAAATACTAAAGTGGTTGGTGTCCAGTGTGGATTACAACCTCCTTCCCCTAAAGAGAGTGTTCCCATCTATTCATTGCTTGTACAAGGGCACATAGTTTTGGTCCCTTCACTTCTCTAATCTCTACCCCCTCATTGGAGTTCCATCCATTTTTATTCCTCAATATCATAACCATTGGTTGGCTAACTCTCCTTACTTGCTGAGTTTCTTCAACTCTTGTAATCTTCCTCCATTTATTCCCTCATTGGTGACCTCCCTCTACAACTGCTCAATTTTCTTTTTAACTACACACATACAATTAAGCCAACATCGGTCTATGATCTATGCCTTTCTTAGAACATGTTCAACCCTCTCAATATTTCTTGCTTCCCCCATGATATTGTCTCTTATATGCCCTTAACATTGTCAAAACCACTCCAACCACCCCCATGGTGTAAGGTTTTGATGTTTACATGCTAATGGGTTCAAAAGATTACCCTCCTTTACCAATAGTATTTTGATCCAAGTTGAGTTTTTTGTCACCAGTATCATCCTCACACCCCACTTCAGCTCTTCCTCCACCTTTGAATATCATTAGTATGATTCTACAACAAATTCCTCTACCATTGTTTTCACCCCAAAATCCATTGCTTGGTTTATCAAGTGGTCTACTTTCCAAAGCATAATTAAGTTCTAGATATTTCACTCTACTATCTTCTCCACCTTCTAGATGTAAAATTAGTCACAACAGATCTAATGAACAAGTAAATCAATCACAACAGATGAACATAGAAAATATGGTGTAAAACATGCACAGTGCTGAATATCCCAGTAAGGGTGAATGATTACAATAGAATACAGTAATATGACTGAGCAATTCGAATTTCCTAAGGAGGTCATTCGAATCACTGAATGGAGTAACTTGACTCCAACTAGGAGTCCTCATCATCAATCAGTGGTGGTCATCAATACACAAGAACCAATCATCCAGGTGTCAATCTGAGTCTAACTGAGTGTAACATGTGTAACTGAAGTGTGTAGCACTGATATAGGGAAGTGGGATCAGTGGAGGGCGCATGGGAGGCTAACTGGAGTCAAAACAAGTCATCTAGTCAATCTGGAGGTCCAACGGAAGTGAAACAGTCAGTCGGAAGTGAAACTAGCCTAAAATCAGGGAGAATCGGAGCTAACTAAGTGTAACTGAAGTGGAACTGCAGTGGTAGGTGAAGAAGTGCACCCTTCTCTAGCAGTAGGTGAGAAGTGGGCGCCTTCTTGACTAGGAGGGCTAAAACTATGAAGTAAGTGGCTCCCGGGTGCTAGAATAAGGTGGCTAAGGTGCTGGAGGCATCAACCTGGTGACTGGGATGCATGCAAACCCTAGAATTTGCATGCAAACCCTAATTGCATGCAATATCCTGAAAAAGATGACGTGGATATCTGAACACTAGATGTATTCCACTGCCTCCTTAATCAGTTGTAACCATTGATAGAGACTCATTAGGATGTCCACTTAGAAGATATTGTACTCATTTCTAGTAGCATTGCCATACAAAACTATCTATATACATTTTTAAATATCTTTCCCTCACAACTCAGCTTCCTATTTAATGAAAACTCCAAAATGTGTTTCAAACCACTCATCTAACCATGATTTCAATAACCCTTGTCTCATCTTGCGACAACTCCTCCCTAAAGAAAGTGAAAGGAAAGGAAAGGTGGAAAAATGATGCTAAAAAGTTGATCACTCATCTACCTAATGATGGTGTATGGTTCATAGCGAGTGGTTTGATCAACCTATTGGGTCTTGTAAGTTACTCTTTTTTCAAGTGAAATAAGACCTCGTTACCAACATTGTGATGTTGAAACCAATAGTGATCATGTCATTTTTTGTGCTTTCCAGAACTTTGATATAGGATGTCATCTACCTGTCATTAAATGTGCTAAATCGTTTCAAAACCAATTTGTTTGTTTGTTTCTCTATAAGCATGGGAAGATACTTGTGTTGATGTAATGGGAAAAACTACATCAACTAGTGAAGCCCAATGCAATTTTTGCATTGGGGGATTGAGAGAAATTAGGGTTACCTTAGAGAAATATTCATAAAAAATATTCTTCATACTCACTAGTGGTTCATTGGCCTTGTAATCTAGGTGCTTACCTAGGTCCACCTTTGAAAAATTATCGATATTGACATTTTTTGGATCCTAAAATTTGGCACACTTTTTGGGGCCTTATAATGCTTTTTTTGTAAATTTTGAAACTTTCAAAAAATTATCATAACTCAATTATTTCAAATCATCATGCTATCATTTATTTTATGTGTTTCCGATAATCGATCTCAAGGAATCACACCATACATTAATTCTCTTCACCTTGCTAGTTGTGTCCATTAACAAGGTCAACATTATATTGGCCCTAACCCCTATTCTTATTGGCTCCAACTGATCTTAAGAAATGCACCATACCTTCTTCCTCCATACTTAAATTGAGGCATTAGTTTTACCTCATTAATCCACCTTGAAATATCTAATTGGATCAAATCCTTCCTTGGTAACTACTAGCCATACAAAGGAAAATTTATCAGTTCACATTTCTATCCCCAACTACCTCAAGGTCTTCCATGTTGACTTCCAACTAGACCAAGGGTAATATGTCAATCCACATTTCTAGGCCTAATAATTAGTTCAAATTCTTACTTATTGGATCCTAATAAAACCAATGGATAGATGTTAGGTTACATTTCTATCTCCTACTATCCCAAGGTATTCCTTTCTTGCTCTCAACCAAATCTAGGGTAATATGTTTTCCCATCTCGTTAGTCCCAACTAGCTCAATGTCTTATTTATTGGCTCCCAACCAAACTAATGAAAATATATCAATATCCATATATATCCCCAACTATATCAATAAATTTTTAAGTAGCTCCAACTAAACCAAGGGAGGAGACATTGATATGCCATTCTAGCCCCAACTAGATGAATATGTTTTTTGTCATCTCTAATCAAACCTAGGAAAAATATATCAATCAACTTTACTATACCCAAATACACTAACATATTCCTTGTTAGCTCCAATGATACTAAGGTAAAATATATTAATCTACCTACTAGGCCCAACTATATCAAAACCTTTATTTCTAACTCAAACAATACCAAGGATAAAGACACCAATATTCTATGGTATCCCCAACTATATGACACCTTCCTTCTTGCCTCCAACTAGATTAAGGAAAAGGATGTGCATTTACATTCCTAGATCTAAATATATCCAAACCTTTCTTGCTAACTATAACCAAATTGCAGGTTCCATATACATAGTTACTCTAGTAACCAGTCAACTAGGAGACTGCGCTAGCCCTGTCACAATGGAGCGGAGGAGACCGCAGGTTCCATATGCATAGTTAGTCTAGTGACCAATCGACTAGGATCCCCCACATGCTATCCCTGTCACAACGGAGAAGAGGAGACCGTGCTATCCTTCTCACAACAGAGCATAGGAGTCTCATTTCGTTGAGGATCGAGCAGAGGAGACCGTGCTAGCCCTCATTTGGAGCAAAGGATACCGTGATATCCCTCATTCTATGGAGCATTGAGCAGAGGAGACCAAGGATATCATGGAGACCATGCTATTCATCATTCTGTCGAGCATCAAGCAGTGGAGACCGAGGAGACCATGATGTCCCTCATTCCATCGAGCATCGAGCAAAGGAAATCGTGTTAGCAGAGGAGACCGCGCTAGCCTCATAATGTCAGGAAATTCGGTAAGTGATCAACTACCCATCTACACTAGTTCATTTTTTATTTCTGTAGAATCCATAACCCTAATTTGGCACATTAGTTCAATCAGGTTGGGGAAAGGGTTGCACTGGTTTTAGTTTAGGGTCATAAAAAGAGGGTGATGGTCAAACAATATCAGTTGGACTATAGGGATTGATGGGATTGTGTGTGTTTCATTAATTTGAAACTTGAATTGTTGACTGTGTTGGGAAAGGAAAATTTTATGTTAAAATTCTTTGCACGTGCAGATGTATATCTACCCCAATGTCCAATACTAAATGCAATCAAGGTTTTTAACTCTTGGGAGTTAACCATTTTTTCTCAGTTTTACTTCTATATGTTGTGGTGATCAATTGTTGCCCATAGTGGATCTCCATGCCCATACCATAGTGACAAAAGAAAACCAAACCGTTCAAAAAAATTAGCACTCAATCATTTCGTTTTACCAAATATGGGCATATTACCATATTATCTTGATGGAGAAGGTCACTAGGAAAGAACAAGGAAATACATAGGCTAGCAATTTTAAGCCTCACAACCCAAACATAAAGAAGGTATTAGTGTACCCTTGCAGAAAGGTAAACGAAAAGAAATTAGTGCCTAGGGAAGAGGTATAGAGAAAAGGGAAGTCAGAGGATTCCAACTTTGATTTTGACCTTGATGTCATATTGTAAGGGTCCAATAGAACTACTTATGATTTTTGGGATGCCACGCAACATGAACTGCTTTAGCTGATGGGATGTAAGATCCCATATGATGTTACCTTCTTGAGGTGAGAATTGAAGCAGTTCCCTGGGTCCTTCTAAATATTTCTATAGAGTTATAGTCCCCAAAAGGAGCCAAACGTTGTGTAGCCACTCAATGTTGTTGTCCCTTCCATCCCCCTAAGCCATCGATCCCTTGATGTTACACAATAGATCAAATATGAACTATGCATGCCCCAAATTTCCTTATTTTGATATCTCAACACTCTTATTAATTGTAGGTAGTTGTGGGTGAGGAAATTTGTATTGAGTTAGCATATTTTGTAGTGAACCCTAAAATTGGCGTGGTTTGCAAAATTCCAAAATGATTGCAAAAACACTTTGGAATCAATAAATTTAGCTATTTGGTGGCACTATACAAGAGGGCAGTCATATGGGGGTAGTGAGCACCCAAGCTTTTATGGATTGAAGGAATAAATGATAACTTGTGACAAATTAAATTTCAATTTAATATTTTTTTACCCTGCTACAATGTTCTTGATACCCTAATGCACCAGTTGTGTGTGTGTGGGTATTGAACACACTAGTTATATTTTATTATTATTATTTGTTAACCTACATCAATGCATGTGGTAGTGTTATACACTAGTGTGGGTTACTATGTTGGATGCATTGAACATTTAAAAAAAAACAATATTTCACAAAAAAATATGTTAACCTACATCAATGCACATGCCAAGGTTACCATTAGGTGTAGATAAATGTATGCGGCACACTCAAGCTATTTAATCTATTGGGTTCACTAGCATTTTTTTTTGAAAAAAATGATTGATATTTTTATTATAAAATATGCTAACCCACCTTGGTGATTTTGTTAGGGTTACACACCAGTGCACATGTTCCATAAGAACATTAGTGCAACAATATGTTTAAAGTGAAAAGAAAAACATCCAATGAAACCTCTAACTATATGTGTATACCATAAAATTCCACTAAAAATGGAGAAAAGAGAAGTGGTTTCACAAAAACCTCTACTAATTATTGTTTTCCTTCTATTGCTTGGATTGATTCAACCATGGAAATGCACTTGGATTGGTCTAATTAGTGAATATTGACATTGGTTCACTAAAATTGAGCCTCATAATTTTTTACTATTGCACCTACTCTTGCAAAGGGGGGGGTTAATATTATTCTATGTTTCATGCTAAATGGGGATGTTAGGAGTTCCATCAAGGGAACCCTAATAATTATCCACAATATGGACCAATAGGAAGGCATGTAATTTTTTCTTCTCAAACATCTAGAAGGATTTCGATGTCTCCACTTCCATCTTAGTTGGATCTATGTAGATTAGTGCCCCTCCCCCAAGGGGATTAAAACTGGGTACTTGTTCACACTTACCATAGTGATCTAAAAAGCATGTGATATGTGGGGAGAGGATTATAATAAGGGTGCGGCCAAAGAAACAATGCTGGAAATGGCCGTCTGACTCCCTGTGTCTACTCCCATCTATGAGCTTCCTGAGAAATGGCTACAACCAAGGCTTGTTGCATGTGGTGGGCCAGAGATTAACAGAGGGAGTCTCCATGGTGGAATCTCCTGTTGCAATCTGTGTGAAATGCTTGATATTTTTCCAGAATCCCCCATCCTAAATGAGCACAATTGCATATGCATTCCAGTGCATCAAGCAGGGAATGATAACTGGACAAAGATGTTGATCAGATCTTTGAGGAATAAACATGAGGAAGCCAGGGATTATCAGAGTCATGGCTTCGGATGCCCTGAAAAATTACATGGCTCAAAGTGGAGAATCTCAGAACTTGAAGATGCACTGCCTTGGTTCCCTTTATCACTTTATACTCATGTGGCAGTAGATAAACAAAGATGTGGCACATTACAAACTACAAGAATAGTTGTAACCATGGAGGCCAGGCAGATATATTAAGCTCCTTTTGTTTCTGATCATCAGGCTTTTAGTCCTTTGTATTAGGATTTTCAGGATTCTTGTATTCATTTCAGTTTGTTTTCATTGATTCTTTGTATTGCTGGCTTGCTTCATTTGAGAAAAGTGACAAAATAAGTGCTTAGCAGCAGGCCTATGAAAAAATACTTCAATACTTTGTTGTGGGAAGAGTTTTCTGTTAAAAATTGAGTGCAATTCAGAGAGATTATAAAGATGTTGGTCCTATTTGAAACCCCTGCGGGGTTCACACTATTCAAAGTACTCGATGAAGGGAATCTCGATAAAGTGGAGGTATGAACTTATTTGAATGTTACATTCTCTAGTTCATGGTAATCTACAATGTTCTAAAAGACGTAATGGATGAATGGATACAATGACAGAAAAAATAGATGCTACAGAGTTGTTTATATGCTTATATACCTTTGATTGAGTTAAATGAGGGCATTTCTGTTGCTATTGTTCTTTCCAATTTCTGAAGCCTTCCAACTCTCTCTTATCTTTTCTATTTTCAGGGCTACAATCTAATAATTATGTTTTCTGTTGATTCAGGACTTGTGGAAGGATTTTCATACATCATATTCTTCCAGGAAGGTTAGTTATCTTTACCATGTCATGGGTACATTTTTTTTATTTTCTTATGTTTACTCTTGCTACCAGTTGATCTCATTATTCAATGGGCTAACTTCTTGTTCATCTCCCACCATATAACGTACATTTAGTAGAACCTTCCAACATATAAAAATCTCCCAAGTTCTAGAATATACAAAATAAACAAGTTGATAGCTTTTACATTGTCTGCGTGTGCGTTTGAACTTTGTACTAAAAAGTGGGGGAGGGTTAATACTTGATTTTCTTCTACCATTTCTAAATGAATGAGTTTTTTTCTAGTATTTTAAACTATTGCCACTTTGTTGTACCTACTATCCTGAGACAAAGGAATTTATTAATCTAAGTTGGTTGTGAATATGACCTATGTTCACAGGATAACAAATGAACATTTGTGGTTGCAAGTGGTACTAGATTCTGATGAAACAAAATTTGGCGGTTTTGGCAGAATATATCATAGTGCCAGGTTTTACACTACTGTAAGTGACATATATGCCTGTTTCTAGTGTTAGTATGCTAACATTGGCTTGTGTGCTATTATTTGACATAATGATAAAGTGCTTGAATTATTCATAGGGGCTTTAATGACTAAATACTTGTAGATTACATGACTTTTCACATTTACATGAGTCTTAATAACTTTGTGATGCTCTTTCAACTTGTCTCATAGATGGTCCTTTATCAACTGGTCTTCAAATATTTTCTCAGGAACTAAGTTGAGACCAAATGTAATTCTTGGCTTCTTTAAACTATGATACACAATCTTAAACCTAATTTGTGTAGATTTCAGATGGACACCAAAATAAGATCATTTTATTGTCATAGAGTCCTTATTATCTGCTGCTACACAATCTTGACTATTACCAATTGTTAGGATATTTATTTTGTCAACTTGTCTTGCATTCATTTTTTAGTCTTGACTGTATATATTAGGTCTTTAACAATGTTACTCCACAATACTTCTACAAGATTGTTGCTCAAATTCTCTACTTAAAAATTCCAAGTCTTCAAACGAGGTATGCTCCATTAGGCTGCTCTAAATCATCAAATTTCTCATAGTTATCTCTTCAATTATTTATCCTTTATATTGGCTCACAGATTGCTCAAATTTTCTTAATGAGTCCCTCAAACTTAGTCAACAAGTTCGTTTCAAGGATTATTTCCAAAGTGCTCTAAGTATATTACAGACATTGCCACAAGAGATAAGCTTTATCCACTAATTCCTTCAACCATAAATACTCTAGAACTAATCTTCTAAAACTACCCATGACATATGGATGGTCCTACAATGTTCAATTCCTCAACACAAAAGTTCACCAAATAAGTCCTTGAGCTCTTGCAGTTATTTTGATAGTAGCTCCTAGACACTTCTTTTGTCAAAATTTTGTTTTCAGAATAGGCATCTTGGATCATAATCATCATTTGTATTTGCTAGGAATGATCTGTTTATTTGCAACATAGTTGTGTAGTCTGAAAGGTCTTCATTAATACTTAGCTTTTCTTCTTCAGGTTGTATATTAGAAGGTTTATCAAATTCTTCCTTATGAGCTTCTCCTGACATCCTTTTTTCATTGGCTTGGTCAACTTTAAGTAGAAGGTCCTCATTCTTCCTTCTTCCTTACTTCTTTTCAGGTTCTTCTTTAGAGGTCTCTTCTAGAACTGTATTCTCATTGTTTTGAACAATTTGATCCTTTTCATGTATGAAGTTCTCATGTATTTTGTTGCTTGGCCCATCATATTTCCTTCTCCAAAATTTTACATGTTCATGACTTGGAGATCTAGTTGTGTTATTTTTTCACTAACGTCTTATGTGCCCAAGGAGATGACAATTGTAGTATCTAATGTTTCTGGGAGCCACATACATACCTCTATAGTAGGCTTGAGCACTCCTTCTATAAGGTCTGCAATTTTCAACCTTATGTCCAAAATTATGACATGCATAGCACTCAATCCTTTGAAAGTTTTTTTTTTATGGACTCATTCCTCTTCACAACTTGGAAATTCATAACCTTGTGCCAAAAATTATGACAATAGAAGCAATGTCCTAGGAATATATTCTCATACCTTGGATGATATGGTTTTTGATAAGATGTCCTTGAACTCTTTTGCCTTGTCCATCCTTTCTGCTTGAATCTTCTTTGTTGAATGTCCTTGTCTTCATCATCACATCTTGGATCATCTTCTTCTTTTCCTCATCTTTCCTCATATTCTCTTCCTTGCAGCTTGAAGCTTTCTCCTTTTTCATAATTTCCTCCAAATCCAATACCTGGCTTATTATCTCTCTGCTGGTTCAATATTTCATCTAAGTTTGATGAGATTTTTCCAAACTTCATTTGAATTACATGTGCCAAAGAAGTTGAATTGGGAATCTCTCTCGGAGCAGGACAGACTTGGAGTTTCAACATATTAAGTACAGCCAACAAGGTGGTTGACTTGGAAAGTTCTAATATTAGATGGCCCATCATTTAGCATTAAGGGGAAAGGTCTGATCTAATACTTTTTCTTTTTGGCTTCCTGTCCATATTCAAGAAGGTTGTTGTGTATAGGGCCAACCCTATGTTGATATGGGTATTTGTTAACCCTCTCACTTGTTTTTTTAGACACAGTCGATTCTACTTTGAGTTGAGTATGCCCACTCCTACATTTATATCTCATAATCTCTCTCCATGACCCCTCGTTCAACTTAAGGGGAGTGTTGAGAATATGGGTAATCTTCACTTAAAAGGCCACATGTTGACTCACTACTTAATGTATTGAGGGCTTTAATGAGCCTACATATGGGTAAGTTACAGAGTTATAAAATTACACAGGTTATCATTTATCTAGGTCAGCCTAATCACCTTCTTGGGGGTAGCGTCCCAACCCTAGAAGGATGTGTATAAATACACGTACACTCCTTGTTCGTAAAACATATTCATTCATTATTTTGATCAGGTGTGATAAATGCCTTAGAGCACTTTTCTATTTCACGATCTCTCTCTTTCTTGTGCTATTTCACTATACTGAGAATTATGTTTTGTTAAATGCTGTGATAAATCTGAAGGGGCACTTATATACTCAAGGTTGGATTGCCTATACAAATCTAAGTAACGGAGAAAGAAAATTGCAATAAACACCATAAACTAGTTGTTTGTATTTATTAAAATGATAGAGATATATATGAGAGGGGGTAATCCCCATAAAACCCATATGAGGCAAAATCCCTAATAAAACTCAAACATAAGGCTTAGTCACCAATAAAGTCATTAGGCCCTTATTATAATTTTTTTTGAATGAGCGTTGTATTTGAAATGCTATCAAACTCAGCAAAAAACTTAATTTCTAAGGCTCTACCTCCATCATGGTTTTAACCCCTAACTTTAGCATGCCAACACCCCATCTCAATCACTAGACCACAGCCCCATCATGGTTTTAACCCGTGACTTTAGCATGCCAACACCCCATCTCAATCACTAGAACACAACCCAATGACCTAGGCTCTTATTATATTAGAGTGATATTTTTACAAAATCATGAGCTTATACACAAAGTGGCTCATGTATGTAAAATTTCATACCTAATGTGGATGTTGTGGTTACATATACAACACTAATAGCAACACTGTTGAAAATATGGTCATCTATCTCTTCTAAAAATTCAATTTGCTTATAGATATACAAAATGAGACTGCAAATAGTACAGGGAAGATCACCAAGACTGCAGCCACAACACCCAAGACGTCACATTGAAATCCAAAATAATCTTTCAAGAAGTATTCAATTTATTATTGAGGCTTTCCTTCAACACTAATTTTCTTTCTCATATGTCCATATTGAGAAGTTATGAGCCCATTCATAGTCCAGGATAAAGGGAAAATCCAATAGTACCACACCCACCACCCTGGAAATTGTTGCAACAATTTTTCCCATGTATATGTCATTAATGAAATAACCCTAAAAATATCCTATTTGGAGTGCAAACACCCTAGTTGTCGATGAAAGAATATTTTTACTCCCAATACTCATTTATCATTCACTTTTGCACTTTGCACAGGGTTTTAGAATGTGTTCACAATGGAAAATATGGGCCAATGCCTAAAATATTCCTTTTTTTAGAAATAACAAAAGACATTACAAGTTGTTCCTCACACTAGTTGAAACTTTTAAGACATAGCACTAACTTGGTTGTTTGTAGGTTTATCTGATGTAGATCTCATCTTAGATACATGGATCTAAAATATTTTTGGACTAATCAGTCACTAGGCCAATCAATGGTCAGTAGGGGAATTGAATATTTCTTCATGGATAAATGGCTTTAGTTGGTGATGGTCAATTTGCACTGGAAAATGATAGTGTGCTTTTGACTACCATAAGTCTCTTCCTACAGGCCAGTTTCTCAGCTATGACAACTAACAAGTTCATGTTAGGCAGCATGTGAACCTGCGTGGTGACAATCGGGATATCGCAATTGGTAACCAGTCTTACTAGAGACAAATGAAAAGTAAACTTGGGGCAATGCATGATCCTACACTTGCAGCCATGTGTCATACTTGACATTTTCCCTTATCTTGTTATTATTTTCCATCCTGCATGACATACGATGCATCAAACCTACTTCAGGCATATCGAATGGTGATCCCTTGAGATGAGCATTCCACCTGGCATATGGAGCATGAAATCTAATTCATACATATAGAATGGTGATCTATTGAGACGAGTTTCTAAGAATTGCATTCAAGATGGAAAATGATGGATGATCACCTATGTCATCACTGAGCATGTTTAGATGACTTTTGTGACCTATAGAGGCTGATTGCAGTATGGTCATGCACTAATTGTATAGCATTGTTAGTTTTGTGACGATAAGATGGCTATTATTGTGTTGCAGGAATATTGCTCCTGGGAATTGGGGACATGTACCCACCATTGTTTTCCCACTTGGAGGAGATTTCGAGTGGGTATGAACACCCCAAATCTGTAGGGAGTGGCTTAGGGATCTCTAGGAGTGTCATGGAAGCATTCTCATTGGCATGTGGCTCCTAACACTGTTTTGGTGGAGTGCCTCATTTCTAGGAGTGTGTAGAAGCTCTCAACCATGTGGAACCCAACACCTCCAAAAAGCGCTGCCAAATATTGGCACCAACAACTCACCAAAACCCTAGGTCAAGTTAATGATCTGAATTCAGTGGCTGAGTTGGAATCAACCAATGACACTCGAATCAGATTCTGTTGAAACACAAATGTTATCACTTCAAAAAATTGGCAAATTTGCCTTGATGAGTAAGGTATGTTACCGCAGTGATTAAGTCAATTATGCAAGAAAAACAAATGTAACAGTAAAACAACAACTCACAAGTGCAACCAAAACCACATCACACAGGGCCTTTTTTAAGTAAGAAAATCTTGCCGTGGGATATGTCCCAAAACTGCACTGCACATATCAAGTCCTTAATATTTATCAAGGAAACACTGGTGCTACTCATGAGGGATTCCCATTGTCACCACATCAGCTCTCCACTCACTTTAGAATTGATTCTTTTTCAGCTCAAGGGGGAATCCCTAAACACTGTCTATGATCTGGGTTTTAAGTTTAAAAGGGAATGACAGATCAACGATCATCAAAAATTTTATATTTACCATTGAGTATTAGGCTAGAGTCCTAGACATGATAGGATTGGTGCCTATCCATTGGGTAATTGAGTGTTTATGCAACATAAGGGGCCTGAAAGGTGAAAAATGAAGAAGCCTAGCAGGGCAATGGCAATGGCAATGGGTAATTGATTGATTTGATGGTGTAGAGGAGAAAAGTGCAGAGAGTAACAAAGAGGTACCAAAAGAATTTATACCCAGACCAATGGAAACCAATAAATGAGTATGTAATAATTCCATACATAATTGTTTGGAAAAGAGTATATGGGAGTTCTACCACTACCTGCAGCAAATAGGAAGCCACAAGAGAAAATATCATCAAATATAATGGTCTTTCTGATTTGTCAAACTAGTATAATTATCAGTGATCAACCATTTCAAAATATATTAGAACATGAATTATTCGTGACTCTACATTATAGAACTACTCGTGACTCTCCAAATTTGTTGTGAGATTCTACAGAAATTGAGATATGCTAAAAATGTGCAAATTTCAAAGAAAATAATTCAACAAAGACTATCAATATTTTTCAAGTCACTTTCAATAAGAGCTTGGATTCCTTACCTGTGCTAAAGCATATACAAGTGGATAATACAACATAGCTGCTTTTTCTCTATAGAAAACCTTGCGTTCAACATCAACAAAGGGTTGCCCAGAGGAGCCATTATTTATTCCTATAAACAACATGGCACCATACATGGCCCCCATCATCTTGAGCAGGTCTTCTTGGTCATTTATGTTGCAAATAGTCCAAGAATGTAAACTCTATTAATTTGCTTGCCAGTACAAAATTATGTGCAAATAGATTTAGAAAGCAATGGTTAGCACAATTTTCTTTCACAATAGAGCGATTTTCCATCCAAAACCCACAGACAATTTCTCTTCAACTACTATTAAAATCCCTTACCTTCATCGTGACATTTGAAATCAAATCCCACCATGGTTTGGTTGGTTGGGACATATTTACCATTATTCGGGTCTGATGAACTACTGCTCATCCGGGCAAGAAATTTTATTTTTTCTATACTGAACTCTACCCTTTCGTATTTTCCTTGGCTTTGAGGTTGAGGCAATATATAAAGGCAAGTTACAAGTCTAATTGTGAGAGGGGCACCACCACGGGTCTCATTGTTGTTAGAGGGGTGCACCACAGCATGGGAGCCAACAAACATGTTTACAACGGGAAGGCATCGACATATGATGTCTCATATGTTTTACTTTTCCATTCAAAAGAAACTATTCCCCTTCCTTTCCTCTTTCTACCTGAGCTCCAACGAAGAAGCTTCTTGTTTTTGTATCCTCTCCTTCAAAAATAGGAGAAGACATGGGAAACCTAACCTGTAGACAGACCTCATAGCAGGCATACCTACTACAAAACCTATTACTATATGGTATCACCATGGAAATGACCTTTCAGGTGTATTCCCTCGTACCTTGCAAATAGGTTACCTTGTTCATTGAACCTAGAACTTGGCGGATCCACTGACCTTGAAATCCACCTAGACCCTTGAAGCCCTACCCTACAGGGAACAACTTCCACTAGCTTTCTTTATTCCAATGGCTCCTCATTTGGGAGGAGAATCCAACAAGCATTACCATGTAGCATGAGTCCTGGGGTGGGTTAGTGAGTGAGGTTTTCAAATATTTGCATTATTACATGCCAGCTCCCATATTACCATGAAATCATACAAAACCCAATGGATTTTGGAACGATAAAAAAGAAGCTTGCTAGCGGAGCAAATGCAGGCTTTGAACAGTTCGATGTTAGTGATATGCATGGCATTTTGAACTTGTAGCTAAATCTTTGTCAAACATGTTAATGGTTAGAAGCCTTGTCTTTCTGGTTTGCAGTATTTAGTTTGTCTTATTTTGCAATTCTGATTTGACCCTACTTCAAGAATACTTGCTCTCATTTAGAATGATTCTTTTTATTCTCTAAGAGTTAAAAGGGTAGTGATCAAAGTCCTAGGAATCCAAATATCTCATCATAATAATTTGCATCATGTGTACTAAGATACTCGTAAATATGCAAGTAGATACTAAGTATAGTTTCCACCTGGGAGAAACAATGTATCCTGGGGCCACCACGGCGGTCATGCAAAGGTATCAATTGAGATCTCATCCCTCTAAAATCTCATAGGTTTTCCTTTGCTGTCCACGGTTCCAGTTATTTGTTTCATAAAAAGAGCATGGTTTTGCAGAGTTTTTAAATCTCTAATGCTCCTAATACCACAACTTAGATCACAGCAACAACATACTTTTCAGCTCTTGCAACATCTTATTTTTATGTATCAAGGAAAACCTCACGGGGAAGCCCAATAGATGCTTCTCCACATTCATGGAAAACATTCCCAGTAGACCCATCAACATAAACTAGTGAACCTAACCCCGAGGAGATTCAAACTGGGCACCTACTGGCACACAACTAGCCAAATGCCCAGCAGCCTTGGTGACAACTGGTTAAGCTACCCCTTGGGCTATGTTGTAGCGACATATCATCAATACACCTATTCTATTTAATGATCTAAATATGAAATTTTTTGTCCTACTAGTGCAACCAATCTTATAATTTCTCGTTACCTCATATGCAAATTGTAGTTTCAAACTGTTCACTGCTACAATCCCATCGACCTCCTATATGTTTCTGATTTATCACATCTTTTAGTGATTTGTTTCCTTACTCTTTCAAGATTTATAACTTGGCACCAGAGTGACCCAATTAAATCGTTTGGAGAGCACAGTATCCAAATCATAACTTGGACAGTATATTATATCAGAATAGAAGAGAAGATAAGAAGAATCCAGAACACCGGAGGCTTTTAGCAGCAATCTGGTTTTGGTCACTGCCGGGGTTGAGAATGGAAATAGGTTCACGTAGAAAGTCAATGGAAATCTCGTGAAGTCAGATCAAGGGAGAACACACGTGAGAGAGTGGATTTGATAAAACTCACGAGAGAGAACTGCAAAATGAAATGTTTTTTTCTTTCTTTCTGGTAAAGTTATATTTAAAGAAGTTAAAAGGAGTACAAAATCATAAAAAAAGGGGCTCCCATATGCTCAAATACGAACCCAAAAAGAACACAACAACACTAAAATTGGAACTAGAGTTTCAACACAGATTCTCATTTCACAACTAGAATGTTGAAAAGATAAGGAAAACAGTAAAAGGGTACCTATCCGCCTTCAATTGAATTGTTTTGGTTTCCATTGTCTGTGAAGCAACCATGAACTAATAGAATCAAATGTTCAGATGCGCCTCTAGGGTGAAAAAACACTTTCATTCGATGGATCGTCCCCTTGAGTAAGGGCACCCAGGTTGCACCATCTTATAGGTGCAAGGATACTTGAGGTCCCAACAACCATTTGCTGGCCTTGTGTAGGGAAGGTATTTGTAAAAAAAACTAGCTGCAGTTGGGTTGCTTTCAGAAAGAATGAAGAATTGTCAACCTCATTACAACTACAAAACTGGCAGGACATTGCTCTCAAATGTCTGTATAATAATTTGGATAATATTTCCAGAGAAGCTCATGAAATCTTATTTGTCTGAATAATGATCTTCTTTTGTTATTTTATTACAGTTTTGGATCATTTCCTATCATTTATCATGTGAAATACAATTCTATCACATCCTTATTGTTTTGAAGCATTAATGTTTGATCACGTGTTTTAGGTTCACTGATAAAGTATTAGCTTGTCTCTTTTCTCACTCTTGGTATGGAATTTTGGGTTGTCCTTGATGCTCTATGCAAACCATTGGATTCTAAGGTTGGCCTCTATATTTTGTATAACGGTTTTTAATGTCTTTCAATTGCAATTTATGTTGGCTTATAGTATTGATCATTGGCTATTTTCTTTTGTTTGCAGATGTTCTCCTTTGGCTTGACAACTCTAAAACAATTTAAGGATCGACTAGTAGAGTGATCACAATACTACAATTATATCATGCAGATATCACATGTTGATGTGTGGGATGCTCATGGAGAGTTAGTTGAGTTTTTTGATAGGGTGATTGCCCACTCCATCTAGCCAACTCGAACAAAATGGAGGGAATCCTTCTTCTATAGATCAAAACAAGAATTATATGTCTTTGCCTTCTGATACCAATGAGGTAAGTAATGTGCCAAATACAGTATAGCTGTATTCATTGACATATTTAGTAAACATAGGCATTAGAATTTGTCCATGGTAGGTTCACAGTTCAGAGTCTTTAGGATCATATCTTGTGCTTGCTTTTAGAGTTCTGAGGCATCATGGCAGTAAATTGCAGATCCCACAACTACACTGTCTATATTGTCAAAGAGACAACAAGCAAGTGTAGAAAACTATGTGAAGCAGTCTTCACTTGCTCCAATAGGGAAGTCAATATCAGTCAATGGTCAGCTTGATGCCAATGCTGGGTTAAAGTTATCATCATATTTGCGTGTTTTGTCTCGTCCTTTGTCTTTTTTTGTTAATTTTGTTTAATCACGAGTTATATTTAGTGAAGTTCCTATTTGTAAAAGGGTCCTTAGTCATAATAATTAGTCAAGGTATGCTAGTTCCTATATAGTTTTAGGTTCTAATAATAAAATCCCAACAACTTTTTCACAGTTATGTTATTATCACTTGTAGCTTCATGGAATTGCAAATTTTCTATTAAAAAAGATATTAACTGTGAGATCCATAAACCTTTGTGGTAAAATTGAAAACTCATAACCATCCTTCCAGTTCCAATGATTTTGAACACGGTAACATGTGCAACTTGCTTCTTTTACTTGTTTTAATTTTTTAAAATTTTTATATCATACAATTTTTTTGCAATTGCACCTCAGCTATACCTGTAGGCACTAAATTACTTCCAAAAGGCAGATCTATGGGGTAAGTGTTCCAAAACATTTCGGACTTATTATCTATCCAATCAAACTTACTATTATGAAATATTTCATCAGTATCAATCACCCTTACGGTGATCATATTCATACAAAATTTTGGCAAATTGCAAATGCTTTAGTACTACTATCAACCATTGTTCTTGAACATATAAAAAAAATGCTTTAGATATTTCTATCTTCATATAATCCTGCCAGTACTAAGAGAGCCAGACTGTAGCAGAGTATTTGGTAATAGTCATCTTAGAAACTGTCTGTTACCCATAAGCTGTCATAGTCTAGAATCTTTTAGCCATCCTGGATTTACTCAGTGGTGTTCCATACCCTTTTCAAATTTTTTGATGCAGCTGGTTGCATTTTTTGATGAAGATTGCTTGCTTTTGCAAGCTCCGATATTGTTCAATGCCTTCTTCAAGGACATTTTGACTAACAACACTTGATTTTCAGCATTTTGTGTTGCTTCCCTTGTGGCTCCAACCAATTCTTAACCTTATTCATCCCTTCCCTCAGAGTGGTTCACTAAGACAACATTTCCCTACTTCTTATCAGGCTTGTCACTGTGTACATGATCATAAGAAATAGAGAACTGGACATATGGAGAACAACCAATGCAAATGAGAGAATGTGGAGGATAAGTAGCTAGCATCGGTTACGATTAACATATATTAAGGGTAACAAAGTCTCTTTGCATCATTGTTTTTCCAAACTGTTTTCCCTTGAATTGAAATCTCTTTTCAGTTTTCACATATTTGAAAGCAAGAACCTCAAACCTACATCTAAATTAGATATGAATAGTTGTCCTTTCTACGTTGATAGTCTTGACTTTTGAATTTCCTTTCATGGTGTGCCCTGTAGATGGAATGTTCTTAAACCCCTTTATTGCTTCTAATTGTAAACCTTTGGAAAGGATGCACGCTTTTGCATAGTTATTGGAGTAGATTTATTACCCCCATTAGAGTAAACATGTATTACCCTTTGGGCTGAAAATGAACCCCCTTGGCTGAGCTATCCCCGGCCTCCCTCTAGCTGACCTGTCAAAGGAAATAGACTGTGCATTGATAAGGATTTTTTTTGAAGGTGTTTTCTTTGACTATTAGTGCCTATTGTTCAACACCAAAGTAGAAAACCATTGGCACCAAGTCTGAGAAATTTGTCCACTAACATGCCTCACCTGCTTGTGTGGCCATGATGGAATTCGAGGGTCTAACATGTATTACGAGCAATCAAACCCTGAACTGAGGAAACATTACTTACGTATTGAGGAAACAATGAAACACACATCATAATTAAAACTTAAAACTCAGCAAACTTATGTCATAGGATTTAAAATATCATAGTTAGCAAACATACTTCAATGGTTGTGATGTAGTCGAAACCATGGGTTTAGCTGATTTAAAGTTCATGTTTTGTAGCTAAACCCTCCTGTAGAAAAGGCATTAGCAATCATGCACAGAATTGCCAGTGATCAAGGTATAATTGCTATCATGAAGAAAGTATTTCAAGTGAAGTTGTGTTAATAAAGTAGAAGTTGTTGAACTGGTCTAGATTTTGAATTTATCATTCTCTTTAACTTTTTCATTTTATACTTATTCTAATATCATGTCTTCTTTTTTATCAATGCTTCCTTTGTATTTTAGCATCGATGGAAGGTAGGAATTATGAAAGAGTTAGCACCTGTTGGGTATGTGGGGATTATCCCTAAATGTATTCTTGGATTAAATAAGGTAGAGCATCTCATGTCAGTGCACTTTCTCAGACTAAGGATGAACTTGATCTAGATGATTGTTCCACAGTAAGAGTTGATAAAAAAAAAAAGCAATGCTAACTATGCAAGCATGGATCTGGAACAAGATTTCTCAGAACCAGATCCAGATGATAGAGAACCAGATCCAGATGAGAATTCATTGCATGAATTCATGCCTCAGAAACCATATGTAGACGAGGAAATGTGCGAGGAACCCAATCCTGATGATTTTCAAGAAGGTCACAATGTTGGTAGACCTAAAACAATTGTAGAACCGGATCCTGATGACTATCATGAAGGCCACAACATTGGTAGACATAAAATGATTGTTGAACCTGATCCTGATGATAGTCAAGAAGGTCGCACTGTTGGTAAATATAAAAAATTTGTTGAACCTGATCCTGATGACAATCAAGAAGGCCACATGGTTGGTAGAAGATATGAAACTAATCCTGAACCCGATCCTGATGATTTCCAAGAAGGTGGCAACATAGGCAGACCTAGAAGCATTGTGAACCTGATCTTGATGACAGTCAAGAAAGCCACAATTTTGGTAAATACAGAACCATCGTTGAACCTGGTCTCGATGATAGTGAATAAGGCCACACCGTTGGTAGATACTCACCTAGATCTATTTTAATTCTTGATTAGTAAACCACCAATATATCCAAAAAAATCCAATTCATGGAACTCATTGTTAATACTATTGGTTAATTAAAAACAACAATGAATAATGTTAGACATAATTATAAAAGGAAACAACCATAAATAGTGTCAAACAGAATTGCAAAGAGATTCCTTTCTTCTAATAGTTAATATGATTTAGTTTTTAATGGTTTTTTTTTTTGTAATCTAGCTATTTCATGTAGATTTTTTTAGAGTTACCATATGTACATAGGATTACAATTTGACAGATAATTATGATTTGATGCAGCCTAGCCATCCTGTAATGGTGTTGCTATCAGAGAGGCAGTCCTCAATGATGAAAGGATAGGGGTGATCAGATCTACATTTGTTTAGTGTTAGAAGGCACAAATAATTCCGATGTGTACTTTCTACATTTATCAAAACCTGTGGGTTGACAATGTTATATGTAGTTGTTAGCAATAACCTTGAATTTTGGGCTTTTTGATGTTCTTCTCTTTTGAGAAAGGGAATACTGTTGTTTTAGTAGAGGTCAAGCGTTATATATATTAATATATGAGCAAGGACTACTTTGAATTTTACATCATTTTGTATTAAATGTAGTTGGGTGACATGTTTGTGAACCATACACGCAAGCCAGTTTAATGTACATTGTGGCAACATACAATTCTTTGGCACATACTTTGGTTGTTTGTTCCAGTTGTGGCAACAAACATCACAAAGAAGTTATAGGCATTTCAACATATCTTCTTATATATAGGTACCTTGTAGTGAAGCATTTGTCAGCCTTCCAACTTATAATGGGCAGTTAACTTATGAACATGCCACAAAAACGATAAAATTCATAGTGACAAAGTGGTTAAATTCACTACTCGTCTGGACTTCACTCTAGCAATGCTATGGCCGTTAGGTTCTCTATCCTCCTGGCCTTGACAATCGTAAATATGCAAGGCTCTATCAACTATTGGGATTTCAAGTCTTGGCTCTACCAGATTTTTATTTTTTTGTGAGAAAAATATGAGGAGCTTTCCATGGCTTTTGCATATAGAATTTCTTCAATGGAATCTTTAATTGATAGTATTATTTTGTTGAAGCAAGAACAATTTTAAACAACAAATTATGGGTATGTTGAAGCAATACAACGTTCTTTTATAGAACCCCGAGGTACAATTGCTTGTTTTTAAAAAAATAGACATGTCCGTTGCAATAGATATGACAAGCGCTAGCAAGTTTCGACGAACTTGCTATCCTAGAGATGGAAATTTTTGTCACTAGTATAGCAAGTTCGTTGAAACTACCCGGGGCTTGTCGTTTCTATAGCGACGGGAATATTTTTTTTAAATATGTGAATCCATCTCTATAGCCACGCACTTTCGGTGCTATAGCCATGAATGTTCGTTGCAAGAGAGACAGAGATCGCTTTACTTATTTTTTTAAATATGAACATCTGTCGCTATAGCCATGCACTTTCGGTGCTATAGCCACTAACTTTCGGTGCTATAGCCATGAACTTTCGTTGCTAGAGAGATGGAGATCACTTCACTTATTTCTTTTAAATATGAACATTTGTCACTATAGCCACGCACTTTTGGTGCTATAGCCACGAACTTTCGGTGCTATAGCCACGCACTTTCGTTGCTAGAAAGATGGAGATCGGATCACTTATTTCTTTTAAATATGAACATCCGTCGCTATAGCCACACAATTTCGGTGCTATAGCCATGAACGTTCGTTGCTAGAGAGACGAAGATCAGTTCACTTATTTCTTTTAAATATGACCATTCGTCGCTCTAGCCACGAACTGTCGGTGCTATAGCTACGAACATTTGTGGATAGAGAGACGTAGATCACTTCATTTACTCTTTTTTTTTTAAATATAAACATTCGTCGCTATAGCCGCGAACGTTCGGTGCTATATCCATGAACGTTGGAAAGTGTTGCTACAGTGACGAAATTAGTGCCACGAAAACAAAGAGCCCTGTTTGTCGTTATAGCAACGAAAAAATGTTGCAATAGCAACGATTTTCTATGGGAAAAATGTCCACATGTACTAGTGTCTATCTATTCTTAATTTGCTTATCTACACTAGAGTACGATGCATAAAACAACATGTGGAAAAATGTAGATATTGGTTTATCAATTCAAATCATCACTGAAACTTTTAACATGTAGACTTTCAAACAAAATCAGAACACATTTCTTCTTCAAAACAAAGATTAATAATTTTACTTAAATATAACTAATAACTGAAATAAAGTAGAAACTGTAAAACCTGGATAAAATCTGTAGGGGACAAACAGCCCAAAAAGACTGTTCCACCCAACCAATTCCTGAAGACAGTCAACTACTTGCCTTAGGACTCCCGAGCATGTTCACTGAACCACCAGGAGGAAGAAACTTAGGAATTTAGGATCTCCACTTGTAGTAGCACTAACTGTTGAATCTTCAAGAACTAGCAGTCCAAAGGACCTGCACCAGCATCTCTGGTTCTTCTTAGCAATATACAGACTTATGATTGCACTCACAACTAGCCTCCATATTCGAATCTCTCAGTGATCACCTGATGCACATGAGGAAATATTTCTGCAGAAAATATTGTGTAAGAGCTGCCTGATCAATTAGAATTTTCCTTATATAGGCTGCCTAGGCCTTTTCAGTATTTACTGGGTCATTAAATGAGCTTCCTACCCACTCCCACCACCTGGGGGATAATGCCACATTTTTAGGGGTAGTTGTCCCATAACCAACAGCTAGTGGTGTGGTGCAATTGCCTCCATCTGTCCCATACCTTCCAACAGCTTCCATTCCTCCTAGTGGGTTAGTGAACAATCATTTAACAGTCCCCTTGGGTGTTTGTCTCCTAATTAATTTATTTAAATAATAACAACAAGTAATTACATTCATCCTTGATCATAATTGATCATAATTACAAAACTTTGTAATTAAATTTAACATAAAGTATTTTGCAAATAAAATAATAATTTTCATAAATTTGGGTAAGTGACAACCATGATGGCCAGGAGAACATTGGTTCAGTACGACCGACACGATGAGAAGGATCTTACACAATGAAAGGCTATCTTTCGAACTAGAGTGCTGATTGGCGATAAGTATTGCAAGACCATAGTCGATGCTGGTAATACAAAGAATCTTGTGTCGAAAGAGGTCATCGATAAGTTGGGTTTGAGATGTTGAGAACACCCAAATCCATACAAGATATCCTGGTTACAATAAGGTCACCATATGAAGGTAACCAGGAAGTGCTTGATTAAATTCAAGGTGGGGAAACTTGAGATAGTGTACTGTGCAACATAATGCTAATGGATGCATGTCATCTGTTATTAGGTGGACCATGGAAATATGATCGGAAGATGATATATGATGGTTGAGCCAACACAGTCATAGTGTGGAAGAATGGAACGCGGAGGATGCTGAAGCCGAAGCAAGAGGACCAAGCCGACTGCAAGCATGGTGAAAGAAACTATTGGGAGAAGGGAGTGTTGATGTGCTTAGCCAAGGAATTCCTCACGGAGGAGGAGAAACAATCGGGATGTTTCACCATCATTCCGAAGGGACCATGTGTTGAGAGGTCAACAATGGAGAATATTCTGGTCAAAGTTGAAGAGATGCTCGATGAATTTCATAGCATAGTAGTCGACGAGGCACCGACGGGATTTCCACCGATGAGAATTATATCCCATCAGATCGACTTGATTCCAGGATCTCTTTTTACAAACAATTAACCACATAGAATGACTCTGGAAGAGGGTCAGGAACTCAATTGACAAGTCTAAGAGTTGTTGGACAGAGGATTGATCAGAGAAAGTTTGATCCCATGTGTGGTACCAGTTGTACTAGCAAAGAAGAAGGGTGGAGAAAGGAGGATTTGTACAGGCTCCAAATCCATCAACAAGATCACAATCAAGTACCGGTTTCCATTTTCGAGAATGGACAACTTGATGGATTGCTTGAGTGGAGCAAGATAATTCACCAAGATCGACCTGAAAAGTGGTTATCACCAAATTAGGGTCAGAGAGGGCAATGGATGGAAGACAACCTTCAAGAATAAGGAAGGACTGTATGAGTGGTTAGTCATGCCATTCGGATTGACTAATGCACCCAGTACGTTCAAGCGGTTGATGAATGAAGTATTCAAACCATTCTTGGGAAATTTCACCATAGTGTACCTAGATGAAATCCTGATATTTAGTCGAACCAAGGTCAAACACTTGGAGCACATTCAAAAAGTATTGCAGAAGCTGTAGGAAGAGAAGTTGATGGTGAACCTGTAAAAATGTTTCTTCATGAAGGAATAATTGGTGTACTTGGGATTTTTAATCTCGGGTAAAGGGTTGGTGATGGACTCGAAAAAAGTGAAGGCTATCTTGGAGTGGCCAGAACTGACAAGCATGACAGGAGTGTGAAGTTTCCATGGACTTGCTAGTTTTTACAGGAAGTTCATCAAGGGATTTAGTTGGATATGTGCATCGTTGACCGAGTGCATGAATAAAGGGGAGTTCAAGTGGACAGAAGCTTCCCAAAGAGATTTTGACAAGTTGAAGCAGAAGGTGATTGAGGGCCCGATGTTAGCGCTCCCATATTTTGAAAAAAAATTCAAAGTCAATTGTGATGCGAGTGGAATGGAAATTGGAGCAATGTTGAGCCAGGAGGGCCGACCAATTGCATTCTTCAACGAGAATTTGGATGAAGCGAAGTGAAAGTATTCGGTCTACGACCAAGAATTATATGTTATTTTCCAAGCATTGAAGAAGTGGAGGCATTATTTGTTGCCCAAGGAATTTGTGTTGTACACAGATCACCAAGCACTGAGGTATTTGAACACTCAGTCAAAGTTGAATCAGTGGCACATGAAGTGGGTCGAATTACTGCATGGGTATACCTTCATGTTGCGACATAAGTCGGGCAAGTCGAACAAGGTTGTTGACGCACTGAGTTGAAGGGTTTCATTGTTGAACACTATGACAGTTTAGGCGACATGAATAGAGTCGGTGAAAACGGAGTATGAGACCAACTAGGATTTTGCGAAAGCATGGAAGGCTAGTAGTGAACCATGGAGTGTTGACAGGACTCCATAATTGGATGATTTCATCCAAGAGGGATACCTATTCAAGGGACAATAGTTTTGTATTCCTAGAGGATCCGTAAGAGAGAACCTAATCCGAGAACTGTACAGTGGAGGATTATCAGGTCATTTTGGAATAAAAAAGACCAAGGCGTTGGTCGAAGAAAAGTATTATTGTCCAGGAATGACGACAGATTTCGGAAAGTGGGTATGACAGTGTCAATTTTTCTAGTTGGAAAAAGGAAGAAGTCAGAATATGGGGTTGTATGCACCATTACCAGTTCCGAATACCCCATGGGAGCACCTGAGCATGGATTTTGTGCTTGGATTACCGAAGATGCAACAAGGGCATGACTCAATATTTTTTGTAGTCGACAAATTTTAGAAGATTGCACACTTTATTCCGTGTCAGAAGAAAAGTGACGCCACAAGCATTGTTGTACTATTATTCAAGGAGATAGTCAGATTGCATGGGTTTCTGAAGAGTATAACGTCAGACAGAGATACCAAGTTTATGGGTCATTCCTAGAGAACCCTGTGGAAGAAACTGGACACGAGGTTGTAATTTAGCTCGCCATATCATTTGTAGACAGATGGATAGACCAAGGTGGTAAACATAAGTTTGGCAAACCTTATGAGGTGTTTGACGACCGACAAACCCAAGCAGTGGGAGAATGTGTTGGCACAAGCAAAATTTGCATATAACAACTCTGTGAATCGGTCAACAGGTATGAGCCCATTCTAGATAGTTCAAAAACAGATCCCACATGGAGTGGTGGATTTGGTCGAGATACCGACAGAAACCAAGAAGAGCGCAAATCCTGAATCATTTGCAAAGCATATGAAGGAAGTGCATGAAGATGTGTAAAATCACATTGAAAAGAGCAACGTGGCATACAAGTTGAGAGTCGACAGAAATAAGAGGTTACAATCATTCAACGAAGGATACTTAGTCTATGCACACTTGCGGAAGGAGATATTTCCGATAGGAATGTATAACAAGCTGAAGTTGAAGAAGATTGGACCATGTAAGATCTTGAAGAATATTGCGGACAATGCTTATGTGTTAAAGCTACCGGGAGACTTGAACATCTCATCTACGTTTAATGTCTCAGATCTATAAAAGTTTGAGGAAGTTTCAACAAGCAACAACGCAGAAGTGTCTAACATCAACTGGACAGTGCAAATCCCAGGTCGACACGACAAGGAAGAAATCGTTGAAGTGTTAGAGGAACGTGAATTCAGATGCACATGAATTTTGTGAAAGAAAGAATACGTAGTCCGATGGAAGGATAATGAGTTGCAAGAGTCGACGTGGATTTACAAAGAGGAATTAAGGATACTGATGGAGCAATCAAGTTCTTTTTCACCAGGGGAGTCTGATGCAGGAGAATCGGGGCCTAGGAAAAACAATCAAAGTTGATCAAAAGAAGGAGACCAACCAAGGGAGGTGCCGATGACCACTGGTGCAAAGTAAACTGGCATTCGAAACCAGGCATTCAAGTAGAAACTGTCAAAGTGTGGTCAACAAAAGAGAAAACTTGAGAGTCAACAACTCTGATGTCGACAGACGAAAAGGAACAAATGCGAAAGGCATCGAAGGTCGACATGTTGGCAAACATCAACATCGAAGAATGTGGTGAAATCCAAGCATGGAGGACGGGGCGGACTGGAAGATGTGGAAGCTAAGTAAAGCTGACAAGTAAGGTCAAAGGGTGACTAAGTGCAGTATGGTCAAGCCAGGAAATGGGGTCGACCACTGTAGCAGAGTCAGAGAAGTCCAGAAGTCAAGGAGAAGTACTTAGTAGTCATTCGTGGTTGTTGAGGAAGTTAAGGAATTTATGAAGGTGGTTGAGGATCATGACATATGTCAACAAAGGAAGAGGTTGTGCAGCATGACCAGAGGGCATTGAAAACTGCAGGTCTACAAGATCTGGAGAATTCGATGGACAAGGAGAAGGACATCTTGGGGAATGAGGTAGACCTCGGAATTGCGAAGGAACAGAAGAGGACACAACAGATCGATCATCAAAGGATCGAGGAGATCATTCCTCCATAGCTCATCGAGTGCTTTCATTCAGCAGAGGCTGTGAAAGGGAGGAGGATCACACACAATCAAGATACACATAGAGAGGCATAGTTTCATGTATGTATATTGTAACAGGATAAGGTCGACTAGTTCATTTGCTTTGTATTTCACATTGTAATTTGATTCAGTTTAATAGAAGCCAACTTTTGGCATTCAGTTCATGTCTAGTATTTGTGAGCACTTGTGTGTTGTGTTTTTGTTAAGAAAGAGGGTCCGACTAACCTGCCTTGTGCCACATTGGTACAATTCAAATTGATCAGGATCTAAATATAAGGATGCAATAGTTACCTTTTGCAAAGTTGGAACCCGGGGTAGATCAAAGAATTGCTCCATCTGGAATATCCAAGTTATTGGATCATTGCCATCAAAATTTCTCGTGTCAATTTTAGGAAGTTGGGTACCCTTTAATGACCATCCTTGATGACTTCCATTACTAGAATCATTTCCTCTTGGAATATTCGTATTCATGGAATGTTTTTCAACATGGAAATTATCTTTATCCTCCTAAGTATGTTGGAACATGTCATCACCTGTAGGGGGAGTATCCCTTAAATTTTGTATGAGATTAGAAATATTGTTCAACTTATCCGCTAAATTGAGTAAATCATATGTTCTCATTGAACCTTTCATATTTTCCTCTATTTTATTCAAATTCTCCTCTAAATGAACTAAATCAACTTTTTCCACAGTCCCTTTAATTATATCCTCCAACTGGGACACTCAAAAAGATAGGTCTTCCTTTTCATCGTAAGTTGGGGATCGATACTCTGGTGGTTTGAGAGGAATGTGATTTTTTACACTTTTTTTTGGTGGAATTTTGAACAATATAAATAGATATCAGACCCTAGGTTTCACCATAATTATATCCTTCTACTCAAAGCTATTCAAATTTAAAATGGCGTACCTTTTTCAAATCTTGATTGGAAGACTATTTTATGGATGACTTGTGACTGAGTTAAATTTGAATTTTCTGCTCCTATGGGTCTGAAAATTTGGCCTATGTCATTTTTCCAGTTCCATAGGTCTGACTTAATTATGATGTACCAATAAGAAGTTATTGTGAATCTCCCAACACTTCTTATTTTATGTATTTCCTGAAGAGCGATCTTGTAGGGTCTACCATGTGTCCAATATTTTGTATCTGAGGTTGAAAACCCTACCACAGATACTGTGGTACGTATTCTTTCTGATGCAACAAGTATCACTCAATTTGGGTCTTGCATTTCCCAGATATGACCTTTTTCCCTAGAACATTTTTTTTAGACAAGTCCAAAACCCTATCTTTAGAGGCAAATATCTCCGAACATGTATGGTCTCAGGATCTGAAAATTGGGCCACAAATAGTTAGTTCTATTTTGGATATGGGTTTTGAATATCGATTTCTGAATCTTTGTAGAAAACAAATTATAGCGAAAATTCCAAGATGACTCATTTTGAAGAAACCAGTCCTGAGGAAAGAGCTCTGATACTAAATGTTATGGAACCAAGTCCCAGATATAGCATAAAAATAGAAAAAATAGACCAAATGAAAGAAATCCATGAATTAATAATGAAGAACTTAGATGAATAACAATCATCTTCGAGGGAGGAACCTCCTTACACAATTTCCTAAGTACAAAAGACAAGACAAGATACAATGGTGACTAAAATGAAAAGGTCTCCTTCCTATATATAGGAGACAAAGGGTTACAATAACAACTAATAGTCCTACTAATAGCCCCAGGACGACATCAATAATATGTAATGCACTATATTAAAGGGTTAATGTGCCACTACATAAGGGGTGATGTGCCAATATTTAGGTCTTAACATTGCCTCAAGTAGCTATTTGGATGGGGCCATGGACTATTTTCCTCTTTGAGGGTTTTAACCATGTAAAAACCCAGTGTGTTGATCTATGATATGTTCGTATGAACAGTTGATCAAGGTGTTCGATCTTTTGAAAATATCATGTGTTAGTCAAACATGGACAAGCTAGGTTCAGGTCCCTTAAGTCCATACCAACTCTGATATTTCCTTGTTTCTTATCGACAAGTACCAAATTTAACACCCATTTTGTTAGGGGCATTTGGTATATACATCCTGCATGAATAATTTCTTCCACCTATGATTTAACAACAACAACCTTTTGTATATTAAGCAGTCGCAACTTTTCTCGAACATGTTTGACATTGAGGTAGATCTTAATCTCATGTTCAACAATACTAGGGTCGATTCCTGGCATCTCTTCATAGGACCAGGAAAATATGTTGTGATAATCTTTAAATAGTGTAGTATATATGTCAACTTCCTTAGGGGAACAATTTGCACATATGAAGGCAATCTCAACGACACCGTAGGTCCTATAAATTCCAATTGGAATGGGTTTATATATGTTCTCCATGTTTCCTTTTCATACAAATTATGTGTTTCAAGGGGGTTGCCACACCATTCCATATATACATGTATGATGATCCCATTCTCATCAATATTCAATCCATTCATGGTAGGAAAAAAGGATGCACGTTGCTACATGTCCTTCCAAGGTCTCTCCGACATAGACATGGGATCCAAAATAACTTCATTAGAGGGTTGGACCATATATAGGAGGTCTTGAATGGGTGAGGAGTTGATGGAACAAAAAAGCATAGTTTATTGGTTGCACTCTTGAACATATGTAGAATTGCGATTGTTGTTTGTTGTGATTGATTGAACAAATTGATAATCTATTTGGGCTACAAAAAAATCCGTTGGGGCTCGATCTCATGTGAGGTAATAGAGGAGTCTGGCCATGGAAAATTTAAGGGGTTGATCTTATCCCATGGGATAAATTTAGAGGTTTTTCATTTTTAATGGGCTATTTTTTATTAAACATCAGTTAGATACGATTAGACCACATTTTATTTATTTATTTTTAATGAATAGGAGGTTAGCCCCATTGAATTTAGAAAGGGTATACAAGATAAAACAATTTAGCCCCTCTAAAAACTGATTTAAAAATTTTTTCACCCACGAAAAATTTCTAGGAATCTCCCATTCGCCCATGATTTCCAGAAATGGAAGTTGTTAGGGTCTCTTTTTCCCTCTATTGATCATGGAATCAAACTCGGTGTTACATTCATCCATATTTTATGGTTTGAATCTCGTTTTGCAAGTTGTTTAATGTAGACATGAGAAGGGAAGTTGATATTTACTATCAGGTCTTATAGCAACCCATTTGCATCTAGGAGAGTTTAGAATCCCATCGCCTCAGATCCAAAGTTTCCCCAAGACTTAACAATATTTTTAATTTAGTAAAAGAATCACCAAGAATTTACAAGGTTTTATAATTTAGTGAAATAGTCTCCAAGATTTTACAAGGATTTATAATTTAGTGAAAGATTCACCAAGATATTATAAGATTATATAATTCAACAGATTCGCCAAAAAATTACAAATACATAATATAACAATGATAAAATAGCCTTCATATTTTCCTATATATCATGGGGATTCGCCCAATTATTATACATAGAAATTAGGGGGGGTGCTTAAAATTTTACCTGAGTTTGACACTATCCATGGATCTTTGAAATAAGATATTATGTAGTTGTATACCCTCTCCATGGAATTAGTGGCAATCAATGAGATTACATGTATTGGGGCAATGTTTTTGTGTGGGGGAATATTAAAAGTCCCCATGAGGGTAGGGTAAATTCTCACACCAACATGTTCAGAGGATCTCATGGAATGGCCAATTAATGGGACATTAGGTCCTATTGTGGAAATTGAATCTACCCTATAGTAAGATAGTTAGTTTATAGTAACAATATTCCCTTCATGAGGAAAATGAATAATGCAGAAGATCGAAGACACCACTTCCATCATAAAATAAGTCCAATTGTGGCCTAATAGGATGTTGTAATCCAAATGAGCATCAATGATATTTATCTCTAGAAATACAATCCCCCCCTAGCTCTATTGGGAGAGCAAGAATAATTTCATGAGGCCTGAACAAGTGACCATCAAATGCTTTTAACATGGTTGGTAAAGGTACTATCTTAGGAGATCTTACGGCTTTCCAACATGAAAAAGACATAACATAAATAGAATCTCGTTCATCTACAATAGTCCTAAAAATATTTGAACCTTTGGCCAAGACTTATATCTAGAAAGTGGTGAAATGAGGAAGACGGGGTTTCCAATTGTCCAATTTGAATAACATATTAATTGATAATCTATGTGGTAGCACCAGAGGGTGCCATGTGTCACCCAAATTTGGCCTTTCAGGGGGTCCAAATGGACCAATAAAAAGTGTCACGTGACCAAGGAAAATTTTAGGGGCTAAATTTAGGGGTTTTAAATTTTTATGGGCTAATTTTTTATTAAACACCCATTAGGTATGATTAGCCCACATTTTATTTATTATTTTTAATGAATATGAGGTTAGCCCCATTGAATTTAAAAAGGGGAGCCAAGATAAAACAATTTTGCCCCTCTAAAAATCGATTTAAACCTATGTTCTCCCATGACAATTGCTAGGTAGCTCCCATTCGCCCTTTATTTCTAGAAATGGCAGTTGTTAGGGACTCTTTGGAGACCTTGATTTCAACTTGCATTTTCCAGTAGTTTGTTAAAACCTTAGAAAAGAGTCTAGTCTTTGCTTGAATCCTGGAAATTTGTTTACTTTGTTTATTGTATTTGTAAAATCAGTCCCAAATTCAATCCAATCAGCCTCAGTACTCGTTTACTAGATCTTTCATAGTTTTCCATCCTTCCTTTAATGGATTTAAAGACTTGAACCAATGCCTTGACATCACCACATTCTCGATGCGTTGCATTTTTATTTAATTTTTGCAATGAAATATATCATGTATAGTGAGGCTGGGTTTTAATTAGGTTTGGAAGCATGTGGATAGTATTTGGTTGAATAAACATTTGTTGACCAACTTGGAACATACATTTGCATTCCCTATAGAGTGGCAATTATTTTTTAGAATAGTTCCAAATGCATTGAAATAAACAATACACATTTAGAATTTTTAACCCTCTAATTTGGTAAGGTGTGTGCATAACTGAGGTGCTGGTGGGCCCTTGTAATAGCATGGAGAGATAAATCAGGATCGAGGTGTTGGTGGGCCCTTGTATTAACATTGATTCTATTTGTCATGGTGATGAAAAATTTCATTGTTGTTTTCCAATAATATTCCTAGAGTATGGTGAATTTCTATGTACTGTGATAGATAGAGTGAGGTACCGAACTACCACCAAAAGAAGGCTTGTTATGTGATGGTTTATTAATATTTATCTCCTATTTAGTATTTTTTGTATATGTTTTCCTATTACTATATATGGTTTTATACTTTATCAAAAAATTCACCAAGAGTTCACAAGGTTTTATAATTTAGTAAAATATTCGCCAATACTTTACAAGGTTTTATAATTTAGTGAAAGATTCCCCAAGATTTTACAAGGCTTTATAATTTATTGAAAGATTTGTCAAGATTTTACAATATTTTATAATTCTCCAAAAAATTATATATACATAGTATACTATTGATAAAATAGCATTCATATTTTTCTATATATCATGGATATTCACCCATTTATTATATAAAGAAATTTAGGGGGGGTTCTTAAAATTTTCCCTGCACGTGGCATGTTGATGTGGCAACACCTACATGTACAGGTGGACCAATGAGAACTTGACACGTGGTAGTTGAGATAGCTAACATGTTGATGTGGCATGTTGACTAGAAATATGATGTGGCACATGACTAGGTAGTGATGATGTGGCAATGGCGAATAAATGGATGTCACATGGACCAATCACATGATTCCACATGGCACCTCCACATGGCCTCCTCGATTGGCATGCAAATGGTTATGTTTCAACGAATTGTTGTTATATGGTGTGTTATTTATATGGTTAATTTTTTTGATATATGGTTGGATGATTAATTAATGTGATATATATGGTTATTACAAACCAAACCAACGTATATGCCTTATATCAAATTTGAACCCTGGTCTATGGGGTATAATTCCAAAACTTTAACCAACGTGCCAACAAATTGGATTATATTAAGAAATGGAAGTTAATGTTTTTGTTATGAAGTTAATACATGGTTGTAACCAAAAGGTGCCCTTTGGGGACTATAAAAGGGGATGAATCCTCACTATTTTCTCATGGAGTTTCGAAGTGAAGTTCTTGAATAGATTTTGTGGTAAGCTCTTTGTGAGAGGCTTGGTACAACAAGGCAAGATTTGTACAATGCTAACTATAGCCCTATTTTGCGTGCTACAAGGGTTTTGTGGTCTCCATAATAGAAAGTGGTCAAGTTTATACTCAAGTTTCACGGCTTTTCGAGAGGAATCGATTTTTTACATCAATTTATGCATTTGAGATAAATTAAAGGGGATATTGAATTCACCTATTGTAAGTAATTTATTATTGTACTTTTTTTGGCAATTGAAGATTAATTGAGTGGTCTTGCTGGTTGAAGTGGGCCTCGAGACATAGCCAAGAATTTTGGTGAACTCCATTACCAAATGTTTTGTGTGTTTACGCTTGCATTTTTACTGTCTCATTATCTTCATGGTGAATGCTTCATAAATTACATTGAAAGCACAAGTTATAAAAGGCATCATTAAATGAACTTAGTTAAATTAATGCATTCACAAAACAACAAGGTGCTAGTCAGAATTAAGATCTTGGATAATTGGAAGAGTTTAATGTTTTCACATTTCCTCGAAGATTTCAATTTGATGAAAGCAATGGTAGAAGAGCTCTACAAAGAAAGAGGACAAAGAAAATGAGAAGGCCCCAATCATGTTAAGGATGAAGCTACAGAGTCTTTGGTAAGAGGTGAATGAGGAGGTCCTTCAGAGCCTTCCTCACCATCATCATTAGAAAATGGTGGAGATGAGCATTCTTCCAAATATAACTTTTTCAAACCCTCTCATTCTCATAGATTGTCAAAACTATGAGAAAAATAGACAAGAAGTTGCTACCAATCTTTTGGGAGAAAAACTTGAAGTTTTTCCTTAGTAAAAAACAACTTCTCTTGGGGAAAAGAAAAGGGACAGCTTAAAGGGTCAAAAACCAAGCTTTCAAGAGACCACAAAACTCTCTAAAAATAGAAGGAGGGGACCTATAATTTTCAGAAATTTATGGGGATCAGGTTGCAACAGCAACACAAAGGTATACCATTTTCTAGTTCCAGTTATTTAATTCAACCTCCTAAGTTGGAATATGGTCTTGATGAGAAGGAAAAAAATTAACCTCTTCATGTATATGGACAGGGTGTATCAAATATTCTTTCAGGTTGCAGTCCATATCTCCATCAAGAATTGGTAAATGCTTCTAGTAAACTTGTTCAAAAGATGAAAAGTACTGTTGATTCATTTCCTTTAGCACTAATGTATGTCGTCCTACTGCTAGCTAGTTGCTTCTGGTTAATTGGCATGACCATGAATGCAAGAGATTGTAGGAAAAGGGAATGAGCATTGATGTCAGCGGTATGTTAGCAATTATTATCACGTTTGGACAATTTGTTGTGATATACGAGGTGTTCATGATTTAGACAAGATGGGTGGATTTAGGGCAAGTGGGGAGGTGATGCCATCACTTAGTCGATGTATAAAAACTTTTGGAGGCCCAAAATATTCTTAGTGGGGAGGAATGATCCCGGAGGATTTGAAAACACTTAGAAATCAAAATGCCTAATTGCCAAAAAGAATAGCACCATTGCATAGATCTCGGTGAGAGATTTCCAACGGTGCTAGAATTGCCTCAAACGAACGTCAAATGAGGGAGATATCGCAGTCTAAAGTCTTTAAGAAATAAGAGAAAAATAGTTATAGAGGTCACATGTGGCTACCCATAGAGTGCCACGTGGAATCCTCTATATATTGTTGACATCAACAAGTGACACATGGAATCACCAGAGGATGCCACATGTCATATAGATTTGGCCTTTTTGGGGGTCCAAATGGACCAATAAAATGTGTCATGTGGCATGCTACATGGAAACACCTACATGTACAGGTGGAGCAATAAGAACTTGACATGTGGCAGTTGAGATAGATGGCATGCTGATTGGGTAGATGATGTGGCAGATGATTGAGCAATGATGATGTGGAAATGGCCATTGAATGGATTCTGCGTGGACTAATCGCATGATTCCACATGTCCTCCTCGATTTGCATGCAAGTGGTTATGGTTCAACGAGTTGTTGTTATATGGCTTATTATTTATATCGTTTTCTATTTATTTATATGGTTAATGTATTTGGTTGGATTATTAATTAATGTGACCATATATATATATATATATATATATATATATATATATATATATATATATATATATATATATTCAACAAACCAAACCAACGTATGTGCCTTATATGGGATTTGAACCCTTATCTATGGGATATAATTCCAAAACTTTAACCAACATGCCAACAACTTAGGTTATGTCAGGGAATGGCAGTTAATTGTTTTTTTATGAAGTTAATACATGGTTGTAACCAAAAGGTTCCCTTTGGGGACTGTAAAAGGGGATGTATCCTCACTATTTGCTTATGGAATTTCAAAGTGAAGTTCTTGAATAAAGTTTGTGGTGAGCTATTCATGAGAGGCTTGGTACGAATCTCATTGTCTCATTATCTTCATGGTGAATTTTTCATAAAGCACAAGTTATAAGAGGCATCATTAAATGAAATTAGTTAAAGTTGTTGGTTGTGGAGCCTAATCTTCTTAATTTAGAGATGTTTTTGTTTCAGTCGTGTTTTTACCCTAGTTTTATATGATATGTAGGTGGAATGTACACTCATCCTAACAGGGGTTTGGGAGTGAAGCCCCCGAAAGAATTTTTTTGGGTTGTTTTGTTGGCCAACAGTTTACGAGCCCATGGTTTTTGGGTAGCCCGTAGTATTTTCCCATGGTAATTCCCCTTTAAAAGGAAGACATTGTAATACGACTGTGTAATGTATTGTAGCATTGTAAAGATATCTATGATTGTGTAAGAGAGATTGAGAGAGAGTGAAGAGGAAGTTGCAACGGATGTGCTGCAGGTTGTATCCCTTCATTTGTTGGATGGTATAATAATAAAAGGACTGGAAATTTCTTCGTGGACATAGCCCAGATTGGGTGAACCTTGTTATATTGTTTTCTCTCTTGTATTGGGTTTATGTGATTTATATTTGCATCTTGTTTATTGTTATTGCTTTGCGATCCTGTTTTTCTAACAAAAGTAATGCATTCACATAAAAACGAGGTGCTGGTCAAAATTAAGATATTGGATAATTGGAAGAGTTTAATGTTTATAATGGTATAATACATTATTGAGCCTCCTCTGAGATCATCCAAATATGTGATTGATCCAAGATGGAAATCCTCAGATCGCGACATATATTGGAGTAGAGAGGCTTATCCTAGCTTAATTTTTTCCATGCAGTTTTCCAACTTGGTAGGCGAGGTCACACGCAAAGATTAGGAGATTGTGATTGGGAACTGCGCATAGGAGGCCTGATGCGCTATAAAAGAAGTTGAAACTGACACTTATAACACTCAATCAGTCACATCAAAACAAGCTTTCGATAGAGAGTAAAAAAACTAGACCCAACAATTCAAATTACTCATTTAAGGGTGATAATGGCATCGACGAAGATCATCGTAAAGTCATCAATAGATATTTTAGTAGTAAGACTTCATTTAGATTATTCATTATTCACATATCAATTCAAGTTGTATTCAAGAAACCAAAATTTAGTATGGGGGTTATTGATTTTTTTATTCCAAAGTAAATAATAATAGGGTGGTATTGTGGTCACACCAATTGACAAACCAGCTATATCTGCCTAGCTGACTCAAAGACTTACATTCATCCAAGTATTAAAGATAATATTTTCGGATGGGAATAATAGTTCCTGTATTCATGGGTACCACTTCAATAGATATTCAAATTTTCAATAAGATATGAATCAACAAAATCAGACCTAAGATAATCTTATTGCTATTCTCTAGGAGCCACTATATGGATTTTATTTACCAAGATTAAGTCCAAAATGTACTTTGCACCGTGTATAACACCACATAGTAAAAATCATAAGTTAGACGAGTGCTTAAAGTTTTGTCCTCATCTCTTATATACCACGTGCATGGTTCTACTTCCTGCAAGCATCCATAGCTTCAATATAGTTTCCTCTTAAACCCTTTTTACGACTGAATGCCCTTATCCCACTTTACCCTTTTGGTCTACATACATAGATAAATATTTCTTTTGATCTCTTAGGTATTTTCTGCTTTTGCAGTGAGTAGACGGGGGAGCAAATTTAGTAAGCCCCTTAAGGGCACGAGATGGTATTTAGAGTCATTTTGATTTGATGCACACTATCATCCCTATGATTCTACCCGTGGATTGAACACTTGAAAATACCATAGGAATGAGCCAACTAAGAGTGTGAAGTGGATGAATCTCGCCATAGAATAACCAAAATACATCTAGATTCTTACTAACTATTGTTCTCATGTAAGCTCTTTCATGTCTATGATTTACTCAACTTTAATTGGGTCCACCATAATCCCATGTTTGGACACTATGAAACCAAGTAATCAACCAGATATGACACATAATATGCATTTATGAGGATTTAGGAAAATCCTATAGTAGCAACATCTCTCGAAAACTGCCTTGAGGTGATTAGGATGATTGTCCCTCCTCATGGATCAAGTTGTCAACTCAACAAGGTAAGCTTTGACAATACTTTTGATTTCATTAAATGCATACGACATGGCTTGCTGGAAAGTGGCTCCAATGTTTTTTAGATCAAAAGGCATTTTTCCATATGCAAATGTGCCCCAAGGACATATAAATGTGGTTTTATGCTGATCTTCAAGATGGATTTGAATTTGATTATAACCTAAAAACCCATGCATGAATGAATAAATCCCATTCCCTGCACATTCATCAAATTGCGATTTAAAGAGAATGGATGGTCATTTGATTGATGATCGTTCATGAGAAACTCATTGTAACATTCTTTTTTCCTTTGCATAGTAATATTGCCTCAAGTAAATTTTTGGTTGGGGCCATGGAATGTTTCCCTCTTCGAGAGTTTTAACCATGTAAAAACTCGGTCTGTTAATTTGTGATATGTTTGTGTGAGTAGATGTTCAAGGTGTTCGATCTTTTGTAAATATTATTTAATAATCGAACATGGTATGTATCGGAGATCTTATGAAGTTCCACTTCCATTGGTGATTGATATATTGAACTAGTGTTTCCATATACATCAAAGGGTTTCTGGTTCTGATATTTTTTATCATTTCTGGGATGAGAGAGGTGTTTCAATGTGTCCAAAGCACTTCTTTCAGTTGGAAATGCTTCTGATTTCATTGAAAAAGGTTTGAGTTTGTCCAAGATATAACCATTTTACCACATCTAGAGGTATATTGTTTACAATTACGCATTTTTTAAACCTTTTCTCATATCCTTTGAGATTTTAGCCGAGTTTTTGTTTTATTTCCGGTTTGTTACCTTTTCAATCTACGTATGGTATTTGTCTTGTGCTATGTACAAACATGAAAAATATGAAACAAAGTGGAAAGGTTTTCTTTACTGCATATGATATTTTCCTTGCACTTTGTGAAAACTCGGTAAACCATAAATAGTGAGAAAGCTTACATATTTTGGGAAAGTTAACCAAGGACTAACCCCAAATTTGAGACATTTTAGTTTAATAATTTTTTTGTTTTTGTTTTTGTATGGTTGTGTAACGTGCCTTGCATTCCAAAAGGCAAGGGTTTTTTGGGTAAGAACACTCTTCCAACAACAACAACACCAACACCCCCATTCTCCTCCATAATATTACTAAATATTTTGCTCAACTCACTTGGCTGAAATTTAATTTAAAAAATAAGAGGTATTGGGTTCAAGTCCTTTTTGTTACTTTTTGTTAAGGTTCATGTAACTTTAAGCTATAAAATAGCTATATTTTAAAAGTGCTTCCCTCTTGTTTTATAAAAGTGGAATGTAAATGTTCATCTAACTTTAAGTTATAAAATAATTGTACTGTAAATTCCCACTTGTTTTATAAAAGTGGGTCACTTATTGTGAAGCAACTTATTTGTCAAAGTGAGCTTATATATCAAATTTAGTAGGGGAGGGGGATTCTTTATTGCATTTTTGTTCTGATCACCACATGGATCCTTAGCTATTTTTTATGCCTTTCTTCAAAATGACATAAATTTGGCATCCGAAGTCCAGTGCCATTTTCTTAAACTACCTATTTTTCGATATCTTTGCATCCAGGCTATCAGTTTCTGATTTTAAATCCATATTACCTATGCATTGCAATATGGCCACTCCATGTGATATTCTACTTACCAGTGCCAACTACTTCTCATGGAAAACCCATATGGAGGATGTCCTACGAAGTAGGGGACTCTATCAGATTACCATGGAGAAAGAAATTGAACCTACCAATGATGATAAGGAAATAAGATGGGTCAATACATGTGATGAAGCCCATGGATTAATTGGGATGTCAATTTCTACTTATTTAAGATTCTACTTTCAAGGAATTGATAAACCAGATACGGCTTGGTCAAAATTGGAAACTGTGTTTGGTAAACACAATGAGATTCAAGGTCACTAGTTTGAAAATGAATTGGTTACCTTAAATCCAAGTGATTTCTCTTGCAGTTGAGACTATATATCTAAATACAAAACCCTTAGACTCTTAGTTGAAGAATACAACATAAAAATGAAAGACAATTAATGTAATTTTCATATTCTTTCCAAGCTTGGTCTTTCCTATTATGTTTTTTATCTACCTTTTATTTCATGAAATAATATATGGGGGTTAACTATACAGAATCCACTCTTGAATATTTTGGTGATTCCTCAATTAGAAAGCAATATAAGCTCATAGATATTAGAGTAATCAACAATGCCAATACATCTAGAAAATACTTAGTGGAGCAACATAAGAACAAAACCAAGAATACCAAGAAGAAACATCCTCACAATAATAAGCCAAATAAGGGTCCCACACCCTCTCAGGCATCTCATCCTTCCAATGGTGACAAAGGAGCCAAATTAAAAGATAAAAATACTAAGCTCCATTGCAATTTTTACATAAAATATGGTCATGTGGAATCCAAGTGTTTCAAGAAGATGATAGCCTTGGAAGCAACAATGAAGATGCACAACATCAACCCTGGTTTGTCTTCTGACTCTAAAACTCATGGACATGCACTTTGTTCTTCTAGTTTTTCCTTTAATGCACATATCTCCTCTTATTCGAATGAGTGGCTCATGGATTCTAGAGCATATTATCATATCGCTAAGGATAAGTCCATATTTTCTATTATAAATGAATGTAACTGATGACCAATGTTGTCATTGATGACAACACATTAATGACAAAGAATTGATGATATGGGAAGCATTACAAAGGTCAAGGACTCAATGACATAATTATAAGGTTGATGGACATACTTGATGGGTTCTTGGTACCTTCAATGAATAACTGCATGATGTTGGTAACTTCACACGTGGCAACTTGGGTCTTGGAACCCACACACATGGAAAGAAAGCATGATGACACATGACAATGGCATGGAGGACATAGGTTGATGACATGGAAAAGAACAATGACATGGAGGATAAAGGTTAATGCCTTGGCAGGCATTTGAAGGACAAACTGCGGGCATAACAAAGGACCCATTGTGAGCAATTCTTAAGCCCCTTGCGGGCATATCTATGAAGCCTTGCGGGCACTCTCCAAAAGAGCTTCCCGGAAATATATTAATGCACCTATGGGCATTTTCAAAGGCACCTGCAGGCATGTTATAAGGCCCTAGAGGGCATTTCCAAAGGCCCTGTGCGGGCATTTTTAAAGGATGTGCGAGCATCACCTAAAAGCCCCTTGTGGGTATTTCTAAAAATCATGTGCAAGCATTTTTGAAGGCCCTTACGGGCATTACAAAAGTCATATGTGGGAGGAACCTCCTTACAAATTGTACTAAGTACAAAAGACAAGACAAGATACAATGGTGACTGAAATGAAAAGGTCTCCTTCCTATATATAGGAGACAAAGGGTTACAATAACAACTAATAGTCCTACTAATAGACCCAGGCAAACATCAATAATATGTAATGCACCATATTAAAGGGTTAATGTGCCACTACATAAGGGGTGATGTGCCAATATTTAGGTCTTAACATTGCCTCAAGTAGCTATTTGGATAGGGCCAAGGACTGTTTTCCTCTTTGAGGGTTTTAACCATGTAAAAACCCAGTGTGTTGATCTATGATCTGTTTGTATGAACAGTTGATCAAGGTGTTCGATCTTTTGAAAATATCATGTGTTAGTCAAACATGGACAAGCTAGGTTCAGGTCCTTTAAGTCAGTACCAACTCTGATATTTCCTTGTTTCTTATCGACAAGTACCAAATTTAACACCCATTTTGTTAGGGGCATTTGGTATATACATCCTGCATGAATAATTTCTTCCACCTATGATTTAACAACAACAACCTTTTGTGGATTAAGCAGTCACAATTTTTATCGAATTTGTTTGACATTGAGGTAGATCTTAATCTCATGTTCAACAATACTAGGGTCGATTCCTGTCATCTCTTCATAGGACCAGGAAAATATGTTGTGATACTCTTTAAATAGTGTAGTATATATGTCAACTTCCTTAGGGGAACAATTTGCACCTATGAAGACAATCTCAACAACACCGTAGGTCCTATAAATGTTAATTGGAATGGGTTTATATATGTTCTCCGTGTTTCCTTTTTCATACAAATTATGTGTTTCAATGGGGTTGCCACACCATTCCATATATACATGTATGTTGATCCCATTCTCATCAATATTCAATCCATTCATGGCAGGAAATAAGGATGCACGTTGCTACATGTCCTTCCAAGGTCTCTTCGACATAGACATGGGATCCAAAATAACTTCATTAGAGGGTTGGACCATATATAGGAGGTCTTGAATGGGTGAGGAGTTGATGGAACAAAAAAGCATAGTTTATTGGTTGCACTCTTGAACGTATGTAGAATTGCGATTGTTGTTTGTTGTGATTGATTGAACAAATTGATAATCTATTTGGGCTACAGAAAAATCTGTTGGGGCTCGATCTCATGTAAGGTAATAGAGAAGTCTGACCATGGAAAATTTAAGGGGTTAATATTAGCCCATGGGATAAATTTAGAGGTTTTTCATTTTTAATGGGCTATTTTTTATAAAACACCAGTTAGATACGATTAGACCACATTTTATTTATTTATTTTTAATGAATAGGAGGTTGGCCCCATTGAATTTAGAAAGGGTAGACAAGATAAAACAATTTAGCCCCTCTAAAAACTGACTTAAAATTTTTTTCACCCACAAAAAAATTCTAGGAATCTCCCATTCGCCCATGATTTCCAGAAATGGAAGTTGTTAGGGTCTCTTTTTCCCTCTATCGATCATGGAATCAAAGTCGGTGTTACATTCATCCATATTTTATGGTTTGAATCTCGTTTTGCAAGTTGTTTAATATACACATGAGAAGGGAAGTTGATATTTACTATCAGGTCTTATAGCGACCCATTTGCATCTAGGAGAGTTCAGAATCCCATCGCCTCAGATCCAAAGTTTCCCCAAGACTTCACAATATTTTTAATTTAGTAAAAGAATCACCAAGAATTTACAAGGTTTTATAATTTAGTGAAATATTCTCCAAGATTTTACAAGGATTTATAATTTAGTGAAATATTCACCAAGATATTATAAGATTATATAGTTCAACAAGAGATTCGCCAAAAAATTACACATACATAATATAACAATGATAAAATAGCCTTCATATTTTCCTATATATCATGGGGATTCACCCAATTATTATACATATAAATTAGGGGGGGTGCTTAAAATTTTACCTGAGTCTGACACTATCCATGGATCTTTGAAATAAGATATTATGAAGTTGTATACCCTCTCCATGGAATTAGTGGCAATCAATGAGATTACATGTATTGGGGCAATGTTTTTGTGTGGTTTGGGTGGGGGAATATTAAAATTCCGCATGAGGGTAGGGTAAATTCTCACAACAACATGTTCATAGGATCTCATGGAATGGCCAATTAATGGGACATTAGGTCCTATTGTGGAAATTGAATCTACCCTATAGTAAGATAGTTAGTTTATAGTAACAATATTCCCTTCATGAGTAAAATGAATAACGCAGAAGATCGAAGACACCACTTCCATCATGGCATAAGTCCAATTGTGGTCTAATAGGATGTTGTAATCCAAATAAGCATCAATGATATTTATCTCTAGAAATACAATCCCCCCCTAGCTCTATTGGGAGAGCAAGAATAATTTCATGAGGCCTGAACAAGTGACCATCAAATGATTCTAACATGGTTGGTAAAGGTACTATCTTAGGATATCTTATGGCCTTCCAACATGAAAAAGACATAACTTAAATAGAATCCTGTTCATCTACAATAGTACTAAAAATATTTGAACCTTTGGCCAATACTTATATCTAGAAAGTGGTGAAATGAGGAAGACAGGGTTTCCAATTGTCCAAGTTGAATAACATATTAATTGATAATCTATGTGGTAGCACCAGAGGGTGCCACGTGTCACCCAAATTTGGCCTTTTAGGGGGTCCAAATGGACCAATAAAAAGTGTCATGCGACCAAGGAAAATTTTTGGGGCTAAATTTAGGGGTTTTAAATGTTTATGGGCTAATTTTTTATTAAACACCCATTAGGTATGATTAGCCCACATTTTATTTATTTATTTTTAATGAATAGGAGGTTAACCCCATTGAATTTAAAAAGGGGAGCCAAGATAAAACAATTTTGCCCCTCTAAAAATCGATTTGAACCGATGCTCTCCCACGAAAATTGCTAGGCATCTCCCATTCGCCCTTTATTTCTAGAAATGGCAGGTTCTAGGGACTCTTTGGAGACCTTGATTTCAACTTGCATTTTTCCAGTAGTTTGTTAAAACCTTAGAAAAGAGTCCAGTCTTTGCTTGAATCCTGGAAATTTGTTTACTTTGTTTATTGTATTTGTAAAATCAATCCCAAATTCAATCCAATCAGCCTCAGTACTCTTTTACTAGATCTTTCATATTTTTCCATCCTTCCTTTCATGGATTTAAAGACTTGAACCAATGCCTTGACATCACCACATTCTCGATGAGTTGCATTTTTATTTTATTTTTGCATGGAAATATATCATGTATAGTGAGGATGGGTTTTAATTAGGTTTGGAAGCATGTGGATAGTATTTGGTTGAATAAACATTTGTTAACCAACTTGGAACATACATTTGCATTCCCTATAGAGTGGCAATTATTTTTTAGAATAGTTTCAAATGCATTGAAATAAACAATACACATTTAGAATTTTTAACCCTCTAATTTGGTAAGGTGTGTGCATAAATGAGGGCCCGGTAATAGCATGGATAGATAAATCAGGATCGAGGTGTTGGTGGGCCCTTGTATTAACATTGATTTTATTTTTCATGGTGATGAAAAATTTCATTGTTGTTTTCCAATAATATTCCTAGAGTATGGTGAATTTCTATGTATTGTGATAGATAGAGTCAGGTACCGAACTACCACCAAAAGAGGGCTGGTTATGTGATGGTTTATTAATATTTATCTCCTATTTAGTATTTTTTTGTATATGTTTTCCTATTACTATATATGGTTTTATACTTTATCAAAAAATTCACCAAGAGTTCACAAAGTTTTATAATTTAGTAAAATATTCACCAATACTTTACAAGGTTTTATAATTTAGTGAAAGATTCCCAAAGATTTTACAAGGTTTTATAATTTAGTGAAAGATTTGTCAAGATTTTACAATATTATATAATTCGCCAAAAAATTGTATATACATAATATAATATTGATAAAATAGCATTCATATTTTTCTATATATCATGGAGATTCACCCATTTATTATAAAAAGAAATTTAGGGGGGGTTCTTAAAATTTTCCCTGCACGTGGCATGTTGATGTGGCAACACCTACATGTATAGGTGGACCAATGATAACTTGACACGTAGTAGTTGAGATAGCTAACATGTTGATGTGGCATGTTGACTAAAAATATGATGTGGCACATGACTAGGCAGTGATGATGTGGCAATGGCCAATAAATGGCTTCCACATGGACCAATCACATGATTCCACGTGGCACCTCCACATGGCCTCCTCGATTTGCATGCAAGTGGTTATGTTTCAACGAATTGTTGTTATATGGCGTGTTATTTATATGGTTAATGTTTTTGATATATGGTTGGATGATTAATTAATGTGATATATATGGTTATTACAAACCAAACCAACGTATATGCCTATATGGAATTTGAACCCTGGTCTATGGGGTATAATTCCAAAACTTTAACCAACGTGCCAACAAATTGGATTATATTAAGAAATGGCGGTTAATGTTTTTGTTATGAAGTTAATACATGGTTGTAACCAAAAGGTGCCCTTTGGGGACTATAAAAGGGGATGAATTCTCACTATTTGCTCATGGAGTTTCGAAGTGAAGTTCTTGAATAGATTTTGTAGTAAGCTCTTCATGAGAGGCTTGGTACGACAAGGCAGGATTTGTACATTGCTAACTATAGCCCTATTTTGCGTGCTGCAGGGGTTTTGTGGTCTCCATAACAGAAAGTGGTCAAGTTTATACTCAAGTTTCACGGCTTTTCGAGAGGAATCAATTTTTGACATCAATTTATGCATTTGAGCTAAATTAAAGGGGATATTCAATTCACCTATTGTAAGTAATTTATTATTGTACTTTTTTTGGCAATTGAAGATTAATTGAGCGGTCTTGTTGGTTGAAGTGGGCCCGGAGACATAGCCAGGAATTTTGGTGAACTCTATTACCAAATGTTTTGTGTGTTCACGCTTGCATTTTTATTGTCTCATTATCGTCATGGTGAATGCTTCATAAATTACATTGAAAGCACAAGTTATAAAAGGCATCATTAAATGAACTTAGTTAAATTAATGCATTCACAAAACAACAAGGTGCTAGTCAGAATTAAGATCTTGGATAATTGGAAGAGTTTAATGTTTTCACATTTCCTCGAAGATTTCAATTTGATGAAAGCAATGGTAGAAGAGCTCTACAATGAAAGAGAACAAAGAAAATGAGAAGGCCCCAATCATGTTAAGAATGAAGTTGCAGAGTCTTTGGTAAGAGGTGAAGGAGGAGGTCCTTTAGAGCCTTCCTCACCATCATCATTAGAAACTGGTGGAGATGAGCATTCTTCCAAAGATAACTTTTTCAAACCCTCTCATTCTCATAGATTGTCTTTGCTGAAATTAGATGTAAAATTTGATTTGCCAATTTATGATGGGGAATTGAATGAAGAAAAAAATGATAATTGGATCAAGCAAATAGAGGTATATTGCAGGGTGCAATAGATCAAGGAGGATGTGACAAATATATAGTTGGATACTTTGCGCATGAGAGGTTCATCCTTGGTATGGTGGTAGATCTAGACTCAAGCAGATTTGGCACAAAACGATAAAATCATCCCTTCCTGGGTTGAATTCATTTCTGCAATAAGGAAACAATTTTATCCTTTAGCATACACTAAGATGACAATGATAGAAGGGCTACATCTAAAGCAATTGAAATGGAAAAATGTGCAAGCTTACACGTGAGATTTTGAAAAGAGAGCATTAGCATTGGGGGTTCCATTGTACACTAGAGAGACTCTTCTTAAATATATCAATGTCTTGCATTATTATTTGAGACATACCCTCTTAATGTTTAACTCGACTAATTTGGATGAAGTCTCAGTACAAGCTACACATATTGAATCTAGAAAGGGTAAGGATGGTATGGTGGATGTCTATGCATTGTCATGATTGAAGAAGGAAACTACAACCGGGAAAGAGAAGCCTGCATGTACTCATTGCAGCAAGAAGGGCCATGAAAAGGACGAGTGATGGAAACTACATCTTGAGTTGCTACCAGAGAAGTTCAGGAACATGGGGAAGCAAAAGAATACAATGACAATGCAACATGATCTAGGATCATATTCAGGGGAGGAGGCATTGATTACATCCATGGGTGTCAAAGGTATTCCATTTGCTAGTTACAGTTATTTAATTCAACTTCCTAAGATGGAAGATAGTCTTGATGATAAGAAAAAAATGAATGTCTTCATGTAAATGAATAAGATGTATCATATATTCTTCCATGTTGTGGTCCAGATCTACATCAGGAATTCGTAAATGCTTATGGTAAAAAATTTCAAAAATGAAAAATACTGTTGATTCATTTTCTTTAGCAGTAATGTAATTTGTCCCACTGCTAGCTAGTTGTTTCTGGTTAATTGGCATAACCATGGATGTAGGAGATTATAGGAATAAGGGAATGGGCATTGATGTCAGCAATATGTTAGCAATTATTATCACATTTGGAAAAAATATTTTGATATACCATGTGTTCATGATTCAAACAAGATGGGTGGATTCAGGCCAAGTGGGGAGGCGATTCCCTCACTTAGTCGATGTATAAAAACTTTTGGAGGTCCAAAGCTTCCCAATGGGGAGGAATGATCAAGGAATATCTGAAAACATTCAAAAATAAAAATGCTCAATTTCCAAACAGAATAGCACCATTGCATAGATCTTAGCGAGATATTTCCAACAACACGAGAATATACTCAAACGGATGTCGGATGAGGGAGATATTATAGTCTAATGTTTTTAAGAAACAAGAGAAAAAGGATTGCAGAGGTGCCATGTAGGACCCCCATAGAGTAACACATGACATCCTTCGTATAGTGCTAACATCAACAAGTGACATGTGGCAGCACCAGAGGGTGCCATGCGTCACTCATATTGGTCCTTTTCGAGGGTCGAAATGGACCAATAAAAAGTGCCACACGGCGTGCTGACGTGGTAGCACCTACAGGAACAAGTGGACCAATGAGAACTTGACACGTGGCAGTTGAGATAGCTGGCATGCTGATCGGGAAGAGGATGTGGCACATAAATGGGCAGTGATGATGTGGCAATGGATAATGAATGGCTTCCACGTAGACCAATCACATGAGTGATCTTGCTAGTTGAAGCGGGCCCAAAGATGTATCCGGGAAGTCTGGTGAAATCCGTTACCAAACGTTTTGTGTGTTTATGCTTGCATTTTCATTGTCTCATTATCTTCATAGTGAATGTTTCATAAAGTACATTGAAAGCACAAGTTATAAGATGCATCATTAAATGAACTTAGTTAAAGTAATGCATTCACATAATAGTGAGGTGCTGGTCAGAATTAGGATCTTGGATAATTGGAAGAGTTTAATGTTTATAATGGTATAATACATTATTGAGCCTCTTCCAAGATCAAGAGGTATCAGAGAAATTATTTTGACAAGTGGATGATTACAAGGGCTAATATAAAGCATGGTGAAGGAAAAATTGCAAGCTACAATCCTAAGATTGGTTCAAGAACAAACATTCAAAGGGGGAAAATGGATTCACCAAGAAGGACGGGACCTTACAACTTTGAACATGATTTCCTCAAAGATTATAATTTGATGAAATCAATGGTAGAAGAACTCTACAATGAAAGAGGAAAAAGAAAAGGAGAAGGCCCCAATCATATTAAGGATGAAGTTGCGGAATCTTCGGTAAGAGGTGAAGGAAGAGGTCATTTAGAGCCTTCCTCACCATCATCATCAACAAATGGTGGAGATGAGCATTCTTCTGAATATAAATTTTGCAAACCTTATCATTCTCGTAAAATTCTTTTGTTGAAATTAGATGTAAAATTTGATTTTCCAATTTATGATGGGGAATTGATTGCAGAAAAACTTGATAATTGGATCAAGCAAATAGATATCTATTGTAGGGTATAGTAGATCAAGCAGGATGTGAAAAAGATATAGTTGGATACTTTGCACATGAGTGGTTCATCCTTGGTATGGTGGGAGAGCCGAACTCAAGAAGATTTGACACAAAACGGTAAAATAATATTTTCTTGGGTTGAATTCATTTATGAAATAAGGAAACAATTTTATCCCTTCGAATACACTCAGATGACAATGATATAATGGCTACATCTGAATAAATTGAAAGGGAAAATGTGAAATCTTACACACAAGAGTTTAAAAAGAGAGCATTAGCATTGGGGATTCCATTGTATACTATAGAGACTCTTCTTAAATATATCAGTGGCTATCATTCTTATTTGATGCATACCCTCTTAATGTTTAACCCGACTAATCTAGATGAAGTCTCATTATAAGCTACACATCTTGAAGCTAGAAAGGGTAAGTATGGTATGGAAGATATATATGTAGAGCCATAGTTGAAGAAGGAAGCTACAACAAGGAAAGATCATACTAAATGTACTCATTGCAACAAGAAGGGACATGAAAAGGATGAGTACTGGAAAATACATCCCAAGTTGCTACCATATAAGTTTAGGAACAAGGGGAAGCAAAAGACTGCTACAACAGTGCAACATGATCTAGGATCAGATTCATGGGATGAGGTAGTGATTACAACCGTGGGTGTTAAAGTGTTGATGCGTCGAGATTCGCAACACCAATCACCAAGGGATTCTCCCCGGTAAGCAAGCCCCATTAGATAGCTCACCGTTTGGTGTGGGGAATCCGTTCGGTTAATGACCCAGCTACCGTATGTGATTTTAAGGTTGAGTTTTCACCAGTTGCGGCCCGATCCACCGTTTATGTATTTTATATCTAAAGATGATATGCAAGTGATCTATCTAAATGCATGTAATTAAAGCAAATCTGATCTAAAACTATCTAAGCTAATTAATCTATCCCTGCAGGGAGAAAAACTGAAATATGAGCAATACACTGGAAATACACCCAATAATCTCACAAGTAGTTGTTCAATAATATAGATGCATTTACAGCAAAAAGTAAAAGATATCAAAGATAGATTTGACAGAATTAAAACATTCAATTACTCATTTAACACATAGCATTTGCACAGGAAATGAAAGCATTCATAACAAAGAATTAATTCAGAGTAGTTAGGAACGATCTCACAATATATGCATGAATGGTGTAGAAATAATTCAACAAACATTCAATACATCCCCAAGCAAAAAGGCAGTGCTATATTTTCCTAGGAAAATGGAGCTTTCTTTATTGATGCAGCAAAATAGTTCACGTACAAGACAAATCAGTCCTTTCACCTGCCAAAAGTCCTTTCTCTTCTATTATATTCCTTTATTTATAACTTTACAAAATTGTCTTTCTCCAACCCTAAACCTAGGGAATCCTAGAAGTTTGTCTTCTAGTGCTCATATCAGACAAAACTAGCTTCCAGTTGTTTTAAATGTTTATACAAAAAATCAGCTTTCAACTGTATTTTAGAATTTACAATAAAAACAAAATTAACTCCCAGCTAGTCTTTCCACTTCAGCTGCCTTTTCCACTTCAACTGCCTTTTCCACTTCAGCTTCCTTCTCCACTTCAGATATGTAACTGGTCCACATGCTAGCCTCTCGTATAATAAAATTGCCCCACACAGAGACCATCATTTTCAGTGATATCTCATGCTTACGCATGTCTGATTTAATGTTTGTTGCTCTTGCTACTGTCGCCTGGGCGATGTTCTCCAGAAAATAAGCATGAATAGAAGCTTGCCCAATAAACTAGTGGAGGTCTTCTGGCGTGAGGAAATCTATCTTCTTTAGGTATTCTATTTCTGAATCCAGCTCGCCTTGTAGATCTGACAAACGTTGGTCTTTGTTAGGAAAATCGTCTATGGTTTGAGGTAAAACCATATGGCATTTCTCATGGGTTTCCCAGACCTTTAAGTAGAAGTCGGTACATCTCCCGATGGTTTTCTAGATTCCAATAATTATTTTTGTACCAAAGTCTCTATAAAACTCAAGGAGTCCTAAATCTAGCTCTGAATCCTCTTCGGACTTGAGAGGTAGGTGCCATGGGAATCCTGACTTTCTTTTTCTCCATTCAAGTTGCCTATTGATTTCCTCCAAGTGGCACACTAACTTTTTCTTGATTCTCAGTGCATCAACCTCAATTACTTTCATCCTTGTAATCATTTTCTTAATATTACACACCTCTGTGATCATCTCTAGTGACTGATGAATTTTCCTCAGCATATCGCATGCTTGTTCATGGAACGCGGTTAGATCTTGCTTCTTCTCATTTGCATCCTTTAGTTTCTCTAACAACTACTCCTTTTCCTTCATCATCCTTTCTAATTGAGGCTTATAGAACTCGATCTGTTGTATACTATTGGCCTCTAGCTTTTTTATGCGAGTCTCTAACTCTTTTTTCTCTCCTTCTGCGGTTATTAGTTATTGTTGCCTATTGTTGGCCTCGTGTTCTTATAACTCTTTTAGGAGAACTTCTAATTCTTTCTTCTCGCCCTCCATCATCACAAGTTGCGCGTTTAGTGCATCCTTTTCATCTTCGAGCTTTTAGGTATGTTCTTCTATCTCACCCTTTTCTTCTTGAAGCTCACTAAATTTTCTTTTCAGCTCATTACCCTGATGCACTTCCTTCATCAGATTATCCTTCACTTTGAAGAGCTTGTCCTTGTACTTCTTCACTTCTTCTACTAGCAGGTCTACATTATCGGCACTTTCCTGAGCCAAAGCCACACTGCATGCTGTCGTGAACTCAGGGTCGCTATTATTCCCCTGAAAAATCGGAACTTGTTTTATTCTAATTTTGTTTCGGTCATCTTGAGTTTTCATCCTCTTTTCCGATCTACTCATGATAGCTTTCTTCCTTGAATCGAAAAGGATAGAATCCAGCTTTGACACTTGGCATTGCTTTGAAGGAGTGTATGGGGTGAGAGCGAGCCCTTGAGCTAAGACATGTCCTTCAATAGATGTCCCTGGTGGGTTTGTCGTTGATACATATAATTCCATACCTTGTGCGCCTGGGCTCCCTTGCTCCACAACTTCCTTGGAATTTTATGCTTCCTCTTTTTGCCTTTGCAATTATGCTACTTCCTTCTCTGCTCTCTCCTTTATCTCCTGCAACTTTTCAACCTCTTCTCTCTTTATCCTTTCGACTTCTTCTTTTTTCAGTCTCTCATCTTGTTCCTACTGAATTTTGGAAGCTTTTGCATCCTGACGCTGTTTCTCTTCATGTTCTTTTTGAATCATTTGATTTTCTTCTTCTTGGAGTCTATCTGCCTCCTGTTTTTCTTCTTTTCATCTTCCTGTAACTGCATAGCCACTACTTCCTGGCGCTGCTTCTCCCCTTCCTCCTTCTGCTTTAGCCCAGCTTTTATGGCAGCCTTGGAACTGGAACTGGATCTGCTTTTGGGGTGGTAGCGCTTGCCTAACTCAGTCATGTTTCTGGAACTTTGAAAGAATTATTCATCCTTGTCGAAAAAGTGCACGTACTAAAAAGTGACCTTGAGGTTATTACAGTGAGCAACAACTTTTCCTTCGGGGTCATGCCTTCTAAAGATCTTTGTTCCAAAATGGAAGGCCTCTAAGTCCTAAGTAAATTCTATACCATCTCTTGCCTTGGGGAGCTTGTATGACCCAATGGTAAAAGAAATCGGCGGGTATGGAACCTTCTTCTTATCATGGAGCACCCTACTGATTCCATTGATAAAGAGTTTCCTTACGGCTTCTTTATGCACTATGTAATCTGTGGCATATTGGGGCAATAGGGACGGTGGTCGACTCCCTCCACACATTCTGATGTACATTCCCTCCATAGAGAAGTAGTAATCTCCAAATGTTTCTATGATTGCATAGCATTTTCTGATAGGCAGTTTGGTTCTTCCTTAAAGAGTAGTTGATACAGGGGAATGATGAACTTTTCACAAATTTGAGTGTAGTGGCTTGCATACTTGTGTGACCAAGTCATCTAATAAGCCACATGGAGGGGAGAATATTTGCAATCCCAGATCAGGGAAAGGGTGTTTGATGAGCAAGCAGTCCACCAGATAAGAGGACATGAAGAAAACGGCTTTATTTTGAGTCAATCCTCCTTGGGCAGCGGTTATATGTGAATCCATGTAATCTGAGATGATAATAGACCAATTGAATATTGTACCATGTGTGGCTACATGGAACATCACCGAAAACCAGCCGAGTTTATATATGTTTGCATTTGGCATGCCAAAAAATTGACTCAACATCAGGGCGATGAGTCTGTACGGAGTCCTCAGATGTTGACTCTCATAGTCTCTATTGATCCTAGACCTTATTTGCTTTTCAGCAATTGTCATTTTTCTTGCACATTCCAAAGGGTCTATATTTATCCCGGATATCCATTCATCATTCAGTAGGGCCTTAGGGTAGGGAAATTTGTATGCTGTCGTGATAAAATCTGGTGCAAAGGATGCAAGACTCATCCCGGTGATATCTGTGATGAATATGGTGTTAGTGTTTGCTTGGGGTAGTATCCAACCAATAACCTCCAAACATGGGAATATCTCTGGGTGAGTGGCCGTTGTGTGGATACCATACTTTCTTATGTTCTTATAGACCATTAGCTCTTCCAAGGAAGCTTCAAGGAAGTTTTGGTCTTCTATAGCTCTATATAGTTCACCCCATTGATATTCCGGGGAAGCTCCTGTGATAGCTTTCGTGTTTCCAAACATCGTCTCGAGCGAGGTGTCTAAGGGGATTTCTACGTCTGAGTCTGACCCGACAATGAAGAGACAAATGAGGAATCTTAATTATTTATAAGCAATACAGTGTTCTTATTAAAATAGGGCTTGAATTAACATGAATGTTAGCTTCCATTAAAACTGCCCGTTAAGGTTGAAAACGATGATGCTAAACAATTACATAAAATTTATCCATACATTAGTTAAATTGAACAGAACACAAGCATTGCTGATGATCATTTGACAATATCTCATTACCATAATTCGTGAGCAAGCAAGTGCCATCGGCATTATTTTAGAAATTCAAAATGAGAAAAATCTATGCCGAGGAAGAAACAAATTTTCAAGCAAACCAATGAATTTAAAATTTGTACAAAATCATCTTTTAAGCAATCATTAAAGTGATTGATGAAGCCTTAGCATGGTCAATTCGTGAAATAAAACAGCTATTCATGTGACCATAGTTTAACCGAAAATTATAATTGCGAGCAATGTGTGTGTGTGAAGGAAGCAAAACATAGTGACTAAATGCAAAATCTCCCATCACAAGACATTACTGGCACTCGAAGACCAAGCAACTCCTGTTCGGATAAAAATATCAACTGGGATGAACAGTCAACGCAGTTATCAGGGATTTTGAGGTTTCGATGAAGCTTAGGGACAGCAGGCCTGTGGATTGAAACTGGTCCGAGGCGAAGCTTAGGATGGAAGTTTTACTCCAAGTGGGATGCTAGGTTCCATATTTCGATGGAATTTAGAGCGAATCAACCGTGACAGGACCGACTTAGATAAGGGTTTTACGCTGACAGGAACTCCGGGTTGGAAAAAACTGTGGGTCAAAATTGGTGGGGCATGACTGAACCTTTCGGCGTTATTTAAAGGTGAGGAGGGTCTGGCCTTAAAATGCTTACATTTGAAAACTCTAGCTTAAAATGACCCAACGTCAAAACAGAAAACCAAGTGGACAACGCAAACGGGATAGGTCTAAAAACCTACCTGTCGATACTAGAGAGGCTCGCTGTGGGAGTAAGTGTGCTCTGATTGGTTGCAACTCGATGCCTCCAATGGCGCTTGGAGACTTCTCTTATTTTGCAAAAGCTGAGATGTAAAAAACCCAAACCCTGTTGCAAATATATACAGAATGGAGCACTTAAGTCCTACGGGGTGTCAGTTGGGCACATTCATGGTGCACGGGGCTCAAGAGAACGTCAAATAAATTCGCACGGAGTTTCAATTAAAGTCTCCACCCACCACTTTTACGTTTTCCCAAATGAACTGTGCCGACGGGGACAATGGATTGCACGGAGAAAGGGGGGCGGTGATCTATACTTATTCTTTGCACAGCGGTCGGCGCGTCAGGAGTTAAATGGTGCGACGATGGGAGAGACAAAACTCTCAGTGAAGCCAACGATCGGTGAAGTTAAGCCGATTTCCAGTGCAAGGGTCGGTGCACTTGAGCCTTAAGACTGCGAAAAAGGACTGTGACAGGGATCGCCGAAGGGAAAGACATAACTGTGTGAAGGTTGGTCGGAAAAAAGTGAGCCAAATAATGGCACAATGATTGACGATTATAAATCCAGGATCGACGCAATGGTCAGCGACAATAGCATTAAACAGTGCGACCGGAATGCGGAAAGGGATCAAAAACAAACAACCGATCGACAAAATATGAGCTAAAACACTTTGTAATGGTCGACGGAATTAGACCTAAAAGCTACGCAACGGTCGGCGAAAACAAAATTAAAGTCTATGACTAGTCGGCGGATTTAAAACTAAAAACGGTGATTGCTTTATCAACAAAAAACCACTGGTCGGAGAAAAATAGACTAGAAGTTGCGACCAATCTTTTGGGAGAAAAACTTGAAGTTTTGCCTTAGTAAAAAACAACTTCTCTTGGGGAAAAGAAAAGGGACAGCTTAAAGGGCCAAAACCCAAGCTTTCAAGAGACCACAAAACTCTCTAAAAATAGAAGGACGGGCACTATCATTTTCAGAAAATTATGGGGATCAGGTTGCAGCAACAACACAAAGGTATACCATTTTCTAGTTCCAGTTATTTAATTCAACCTCCTAAGTTGGAATATGGTCTCGATGAGAAGGAAAAAAATTAACCTCTTCATGTATATGGACAGGGTGTATCAAATATTCTTCCAGGTTGCAGTCCATATCTCCATCAAGAATTGGTAAATGCTTCTAGTAAACTTGTTCAAAAGATGAAAAGTATTGTTGATTCATTTCCTTTAGCACTAATGTATGTCATCCTACTGCTAGCTAGTTGCTTCTGGTTAATTGGCATGACCATGAATACAAGAGATTGTAAAAAAAGGGAATGAACATTAATGTCAGCGGTATGTTAGCAATTATTATCACGTTTGGACAATTTGTTGTGATATACGAGGTGTTCATGATTTAGACAAGATGGGTGGATTTAGGGAAAGTGGGGAGGTGATTCCATCACTTAGTCGATGTATAAAGACTTTTGGTGTCCCAAAATATCCCCAATGGGGAGGAAAGATACGGGAGGAATTGAAAACACTTAGAAATCAACATGCTCAATTTCCAAAAGGAATAGCACCATTGCATATATCTCGGCGAGAGATTTCCAACGGTGCTAGAATCGCCTCAAACGAATGTCATATGAGGGAGATATTGTAGTCTAAATTCTTTAAGAAATAAGACAAAAATGGTTACAGAGGTCACATGTGGCTACCCATAGAGTGCCATGTGGAATCCTCTATATATTGTTGACATCAACAAGTGACACATGGAAGCACCATAGGATGCCACATGTCATCTAGATTTGGCCTTTACGGGGGTCCAAATGGACCAATAAAATGTGTCATGTGGCATGCTACATGGCAACACCTACATGTACAGGTGGAGCAATAAGAAGTTGACATGTGGCAGTTGAGATAGCTGGCATGCTGATTGGGTAGATGATGTGGCAGATGATTGGGAAATGATGATGTGGCAATGGCCATTGAATGGATTCCACATGGACCAATCGCATGATTCCACATGGCACCTCCACATGGCCTCCTCGATTATTAATCAATGTGACCATATATATATATATATTCAACAAACCAAACCAATGTATGTGCCTTATATGGGATTTGAACCCTTATCTATGGGGTATAATTCCAAAACTTTAACCAACATGCCAACAACTTAGGTTATGTTAAGGATTGGCAATTAATGTTTTGGTTATGAAGTTAATAAATGGTTGTAACCAAAAGGTTCCCTTTGGGGAATGTAAAACGGGATGTATCCTCACTATTTGCTTATGGAATTTCAAAGAGAAGTTCTTGAATAAATTTTGTGGTGAGCTATTCATTAGAGGCTTGGTACGAATCTCATTGTCTCATTATCTTAATGGTGAATTTTTCATAAATCACAAGTTATAAGAGGCATCATTAAATGAAATTAGTTAAAGTTGTTGGTTTTGGAGCCTAATCTTCTTAATTCAGAGATATTTTTGTTTCAGTCGTGTTTTTACCCTAGTGTTATATGATATGTAGGTCGAATGTACACTCATCCTAATAGGGGTTCGGGGGCAAGTAAGCCCCTTAAGGGCACGAGATGGTATTTAGAGTCATTTTGATTTGATGCGCACTATCATCCCTATGATTCTACCCGTGGGTCGAACACTTGAAAATACCATAGGAATGAGCCAACTAAGTGTGTGAAGTGGATGAAGCTCGCCATATAATAACCAAAATACACCTAGATTCTTACTAACTATTGTTCTCATGTAAGCTCTTTCATGTCTATGATTTCCTCAACTTTAATTGGGTCCACCATAATCCCATGTTTGGACACTATGAAACCTAGTAATCAACCAGATATGACACATAATATGCATTTATGAGGATTTAGGAAAATCCTATAGTAGCAACATCTCTCGAAAACTGCCTTGAGGTGATTAGGATGATTGTTCCTCCTTGTGGATCAAGTTGTCAACTCAACAAGGTAAGCTTTGACAATACTTTTGATTTCATTAAATGCATACGACATGGCTTGCTGGAAAGTGGCTCCAATGTTTTTTAGATCAAAAGGCATTTTTCCATATGCAAATGTGCCCCAAGGACATATAAATGTGGTTTTATGCTAATCTTCAAGATGGATTTGAATTTGATTATAACCTAAAAACCCATCCATGAATGAATAAATCTCATTCCATGCACATTCATCAAATAACGATTTAAAGAGAATGGATGGTCATTTGATTGATGATCGATCATGAGAAACTCATTTTAACATTCTTTTTTCCTTTGCATAGTAATATTGCATCAAGTAGATTTTTGGTTGGGGCCATGGAATGTTTCCCTCTTCAAGAGTTTTAACCATGTAAAAACTCGGTCTGTTGATTTTTGATATGTTTGTGTGAGTAGACGCTCAAGGTGTTCGATCTTTTGTAAATATTATGTAATAATCATACATGGTATGTATCAGAGATCTTATGAAGTTCCACTTCCGTTGGTGATTGATATTTGAACTAGTGTTTCCATATACATCAAAGGGTTTCTGGTTCTGATATTTTTGATCATTTATGGGATGAGAGAGGTGTTGCAATGTGTCCAAAGTGCTTCTTTTAGTTGGAAATGCTTTTCATTTCATTGAAAAATGTTTCATTTTGTCCAAGATATAACCATTTTACCAAATCCAGAGGTATATTGTTTACAATTACGCATTTTTTAAGCCTTTTCTCATATCCTTTGAGATTTTAGCCGAGTTTTTGTTTTATTTCCAGTTTGTTACCTTTTCAATCTACGTATGGTATTTGTCTTGTGCTCTGTACAAACATGACAAATATGAAACAAAGTGGAAATGGTTTTTTTTACTGCATATGATCTTTGCCTTGCGCTTTGTGAAAACTCGGTAAACCATAAATAGTGAGAAAGATTACATATTTTGGGAAAGTTAACCAAGGACTAACCCCAAATTTGAGACATTTTAGTTTAATAATTTTTTGTTTTTGTTTTTGTATGGTTGTGTAACATGCCTTGCATTCCAAAAAGCAAGGTTTTTTTGGGTAGGAACACTCTTCCAACAACAACAACACCAACACCCCCATTCTCCTCCATAATATTACTAAATATTTTACTCAACTCACTTGGTTGAAATTTACTTTAAAAAATAAGAGGTATTGGGTTCAAGTCCTTTTTGTTACTTTTTGTTAAGGTTCATGTAACTTTAAGTTATAAAATAGCTATATTTTAAAAGTGCTTCCCACTTGTTTTATAAAAGTGGAATGTAAATGTTCATGTAACTTTAAGTTATGAAATAACTATACTATAAATTCCCACTTGTTTTATAAAAGTGGGTCACTTATTGTGAAGCAACTTATTTGTTAAAGTGAGCTTCTATTCAAATTTAGTAGGGGAGGGGGATTCTTTATTGCATTTTTGTTCCGATCACCACATGGATCATCTTTGCCTACCACATGGATCCTTAACTATTTTTTATGCCTTTCTTCAAAATGACATAAATTTGGCATCCGAAGTCCAATGCCATTTTTTTAAACTACCTATTTTTTTGATATCTTTGCATCCAGGCTATCAATTTCTGATTTTAAATCCATATTACCTATGCATTGCAATATGGCCTCTCCATGTGATATTCTACTTACCAGTGCCAACTACTTCTCATGGAAAACCCATATGGAGGATGTCCTACGAAGTAGGGGACTCTATCAGATTACTATGGGGAAATAAATTGAACCTACCAATGATGATAAGGAAATAAGATGCGTCAATAAATGTGATGAAGCCCATGGATTAATTGGGATGTCAATTTCTACTTATTTAAGATTCTACTTTCAAGGAATTGATAAACCAGATACTGCTTGGTCAAAATTGGAAACTGTGTTTGGTAAACACAATGAGATTCGAGGTCACTAGTTTGAAAATGAATTGGTTACCTTAAATCCAAGTGATTTCTCTTGTAGTCGAGACTATATATCTAAATACAAAACCCTTAGACTCTTAGTTGAAGAATACAACATAAAAATGAAAGACAATCAATGTAATTTTCATATTCTTTCCAAGCTTGGTCCTGCCTATTATGTTTTTTATCTGCCTTTTATTTCATGAAATAATATATGGGGGTTAACTATATTGTCACGTCCCCATTTTGACCCTCTTTGCATTAAATCGTAAATGATGTAATAATTGTTACTTAATCATGGTGAGGAGCTCAAGGCCAAGGCCCCACCATTGATTTAGCGTTTTATGTATCGGCAATTAAAGAAATAGATGCCTATGGTTCTTGTGCTAGATGCGCACGATGTAAATAAGACATCATGTAAATACGAATTTTAATGAAAAATACCCACAACTAGCTATGCAATGCAACAAAGAGATGGGGGATGATTTTACAAGGAATAGGGAGGAAAATTATTCAAACCCTTGAACCAATGGTGTTAATCCATGTGTCAAAGAGAAAACCCATAAACCACCAACTACCCATTTTGGGTTATGCACCCAATCATTTAATTCTTCCAAGAATTGGTTGAGGCAGTTAATGCCTTGGGAATGAAGAGGTATGGCAGCCAATTTCGTGTACGGGAAAGCCATCAACTTGGGAAATCGTGTTTTGTCTCCTTGGGCAAGAAAACACCCACGAAATGGTGCCCAAAGCCATTCTGAATAGGGAATCTTTCATCTCTCACGCAGACTGAGCTCACTGGAATTTATCCTCACGTTTTTCACCATAACCCTGCGTTTTCCATGCCCAAGAACTCATTTTTGGTAGTGTGCAGCAGCTGGAGAAGGAGGGACGCGATTTGGGACTAAGGGAGAGGTCGCTTTTTCCCTGGGGGCATTTTTCTGGAATGGGTTTGTTCTCCCAGTCGAATTTTCCCAGTTGCCAATACGTTTTGGATCTTCCCACATTTTTCTGAAGCTCAGGAAACCCCACCTCATGCATCCCACTGTTGAAACATTTTTCTCATGCTCAGCAAGTGTAGTTTTGTTGTTATGTGCATCCTTGTTTGTTTTGAACCTGTGAGCAAAAACCTTGGACTGGTAGTGGACAGAATTGGCTTGATAAACCTAGTAGAGGGAGTAACCTCTCAAGAAGATCAAGAGGGCTTTGGCTACTTTTCTATGCACACCCTGAGAGCACTAGAAAGGAAGGTATGGCTTGAGGGACTGTGTGGTAGTGAAGAGAATACTTCCTTGTGTTGGGTGTGTAGGCATTGTGAGTGCCAAGCTGAATAGATCTGGGAGGGGTATCCATAGCTCTGTGGTTGAGCATACTAGCTTAGCAATTCTTTCCTTCCATGTCCTAGCAGCCTGATAAACCCAATTGCAGATTGGCTTGGCTCATCTTGGTGTATGCTTGGCTATGTGTGAGTCTGTTGTTCCCTGGTTCCTTGTAGAGATCATGCCCAGCTCGGGGGTGGCAGTTGTATCAAGAGGTTGATAAGCACAACTGGCATATGGTTGGGTAGAATGTTGCAGTTGCATAGCCATTTTCTTGGGCCTACTTTGTCAAGATAAGTATTCTCCTGTGTTAATCTTGCAATTTTTATTTGATGAATAACTTGAATGAATGATGGATGTGTAATTGAAATCAATTCCGCTGTGTATTCTTATAATTGTACACTTCCATATGTCTTTTATGTGAATGCTTAGATAGAAGTTCATGGGGCTAATTTCCCGGTTTTAGCACCACATCCTCTCGATCATGCTGGTATGATGGGAGGGGACGTGACAGAATGGTATCAGAGCTGCTGGTTGCAGCATTGGACCTCTATGGGCCAAATCCAATCACAACCACTTAAGAAGGTCCCTTCCTAATCACCACAGATAGCAGCATAGGGCTTCAAAAAAATGGCTAAGTTGGATAGTTTGCAAGGGTAAAGTCACCTCCTGATGAGCAGCAGTCATCACAAAAAGTAAGGAAGATTTCAAAAAATTTCTTAAGTGTTTTTGAAATTTTTTTATTTAAGTCTGTTTCGGGAAGAATTCGGGAAGTTGTCCCGAAACTGCAGAAAGATTCTGCGAATCGTTCCGCAACGCGGAAGAGTTCAGGAAATCGTTCCAAAATTTGCGGAAGGAAATTCTCTTCTGAAATTTGCAGAAGGAATTCTCTTCGGAAATTTGCGGAAGGAATTCTCTTCCGAAATTGTGGAAGGATTCCGCGAATTGTTCCGCAACTGCGGAAGACTTCGGCGAATCGTTCCGCAACCATGGAAGACTTCGGCGAATCGTTCCGCAATTGCGGAAGACTTTGGAAAATCATTTCGCAACTGCGGAAGACTTCGGCGAATCGTTCCGCAACTGCGGAACACTTCGGCGAATCGTTCCGCAATTGCGGAAGGCTTCCGCGAACCTCCTCTAAATTTTAGAAGTGTTCGGCGAACCGCCCCGCAACGGAGGCAAGCTGCAAACTTCCCCGAAACTGCGGGAGCATTCGCCGAATGGATCTGCAACTGCGGGAGCCTTCGCCGAATGGCTCCGCAACTGCGGGAGCCTTCGTCGAATGGCTCCGCAACTACGGGAGCCTTCGTTGAATGGCTCCGCAATTGCGGGAGCATTCCGCCAGCCTCCCTGCAATTGCGGAAGGCTTCAGCAAACCGCCCCACAATTGTGGGAGTGTTCAGCGAACCGCCCATTGCGGCAGGATTCCTAAAACAAAAAAAATGAGGACACTGTCCTCGACCCGCCCTGCAGGGCAAGCCCCCTTGACCCCCCCATTTTTTTTTCCCTCATATGTCGTTGATTGTGATTTGAAAAATTGTCAACGTAATATTTTCCCACGTGCATGAAGTAATTAGTGAATTTATGAGAATATTATGCAGCTAACAATTGTGTTGATGAACACATTTCACAGAATCACAGTGTAATACCACCTTTCTGACTCTTAGGATGTATTAGCATTTAAAGTAAATAATGTGTACATGTGATGTATGTTTCCTAGCGTGGAGCTCAAGGCCAAGGCCCCGCTAGTGAAAGCCTGAATTTTGATTTAAAAGGGCAAGCATTGATATTTTGATGCCCATGTGCTCTTATGCCATGGAAATTGTAAAAAGGATGTAAATAAACATCATGGAATATAAAATACCAAAACTGGCTATGGAGGCAACGAATGAGAAGGGGCCACGTGTATCCACTAGGGAGTGGTGAGGGGGCTAAGGGAGTGAACCATAGGTTTCCATATGTCATTATGAGAACCCATTTGACTTTTCTAGATGACATTTATTCCTGTTGTAAGAAAGTGGTTGAAGAATTAAGTCAATGACTTTGATGGAGCATGGGCAGCCCTGAAATTCGTATGGGTAGGTATGGGTTCTGTCTACTTGTGCCACAAGTCACTCTACCTCTTGGGAGTTGCTTCATTCTCATCCCCATTCCATGGTGAGGAAACCTGGCATCATTATCCATCCAAAAACGAGCTCCCATGAGTGAGAAAAATACCAGAAATCGCAACTTGGAATGAACCCACGTTTTGGGAAGCCAAAAACGCTTAGAATGGATATTAGACAGTGAAATCCAATGGGGGATCCGTTGGTATGATCCTTGGGGTGAATTTGAGAGAAATAGCTACCCCAAAATCCATGGGAAAACCCAGTTTTAATAGCCCAGAAGATCAGTGACGGATTTGGGGTTACTTGTGACAGAGTTGTGAGAAATCCGATTGTGGATGTATGAATATAGGATGGGATTGCTGAGTCCAGCTTGAAGTGTATGTGGATCTGGGATTGAGCTCAGTGGACTAGCATCCTCCTCCATTTCCCATTGCATGCTTGAAAAACCCAACTGTGTGTTGGCTTAGCATGGCTGTCTCAGTGAAACCCTGACTGTGAGTGAGCCATCTAGTTCCTCCTTAGTGGATACACAGCCCAGCTCGGGGGTGATCTCTCAGCTGAAAGAATACAGGTTGGACAGAGATCTATGGTTGGGTGGAACGTTGCTCTCACGTAGCCATTCGTTGGACAATTGCGTTGCAAGATAAGTGCTCTCTGTTATTTTAATTTATATATACAATCTGTGTTCTGCAATGTGTTATTTGAATGATTCTTCTTCATGTTAATGAAATCGATATGAAGTAGCATAAGAAGGGGATTGAATTCTCTGCCTATTGATTGCTTGAGATAAATATGTTGATGCAAATCTATGCTTATGTGTGTCGTTATGTTTAATTCCGCTGTGTTTTATTGAAGTTCGAATCTGCACACAAAAGTTTTTAATTGTTGTAAAATTATAAGAAACAATATTGGGGCTAAGTCTGCCAAAAGCTCGGTGTGTTATTAATGTTTCCTTCCATGCATTCGATGATGGAAGGGGACGTTACAGAGTGGTATCAGAGCTCTAGGTTCAACACTACAGCTGTTGGGCCCTTCACAGAGATATAAATCAGTGTGTGTACATGCATTTTGTATTTGGAACTAGAATGCATTAAAGAAACCTCAAGATTGCATGGCTTCTGTTTGTTGGAATGGGAAATCATTTCCATGACTGTTTGGGGATTTTTGCAAGCTACTTGCATTGATTGCATTCTATGAAATAGAGGAAGGAGGGAGAAAATTCATTTTCAGGTTGAATGCTTGCTCTAATTTGTCCCCAATGCTGTAGCATTTAGTTTTGTATTTGTCTGTTTGCCTCCATGGAGGAGAGAAAGGAGGGGCGACATCTGCCATCTTATACTGTCTTTGTTGCAAATATGATTTCTGTTTGATTAAATTCCTGAGTAGAAGCATGAACAGTCAGCTGTTACATCCCCATATCTCAATGATGATTTTTACTTACAATGAACCCACATTGTGTGGCCGATTGATGGTTTTCGGAAGTGAGGAAAGCCTGCAAATTACGCCCTTATACTCATGAGTTTCCTTTCCCATGCTTGTTGGCTATTGGGGATTGATTGTGAATCCATTGGTTGAATTGTTGAATGTGAGATGAAAGAAAGATTTCAAATTTTTCCTAAGTGTTTTCGAAACTTTTGTTTAAAGTCTGTTTCGGGAAGAATTCGGGAAGTTGTCCTGAAACTGTGGAAAGATTCCGCGAATCGTTCCGCAACGCGAAAGAGTTCGGGAAATCGTTCCGAAAATTGCGGAAAAGTTCCGCGAACCACCCCGAAATTTGCGGAAGGAATTCTCTTCCGAAATTTGCGGAAGGAATTCTCTTCCGAAATTTGCGGAAGGAATTCTCTTCCAAAATTTGCGGAAGGAATTCTCTTCTAAAACTACGGAAGACTTCGGCAAACTGTTCCGCAACTGCGGAAGGCTTCGGCGAATCGTTCCGCAATTGCGGAAGGCTTCCGTGAACCTCCCCAAAATTGCGGAAGACTTCACCAAATCGCCCCGAAATTTCGGAAGCATTCAGCAAACCGTTCTGAAACTGCGGAAGCATTCCACGAATGGCTCTGCAACTACGGGATCATTTGCCGAATTGCTCTGCAACGGAAGCGTTCCGCGAATGGCTCCGCAACTGTGGGAGCATTCACCGAATTGCTCTGCAACTGCGGAAGCATTCGGCGAATTTCTCCGCAATTGCGGGAGCGTTCGGCGAATCACTCTGCAACGGGAGCATTCGCCGAATGGCTCCGCAATTACGGGAGCATTCGTCGAATGGCCTTACAATTACGGGAGCATTCGCCGAATGGCTCCGCAAACTACGGGATCCTTCGTCGAATGGCTCTGCAATTGCGGGAGCGATCGGCGAACCAGCCCGTAAAAGAAAAAAAATGAGTAAAGTGACCAAAACTTGATTTTTGGATAGAAGGAACATCCGAACTCAGAATGGAATGATCCCTGTGGGGCTCGGAGGCCATTGACGAGGGCCATGAAAGAACTAGTGAAGACCCCTAGCCCATTACACTCCGATTTGACAAAAAATGGATAATAGTGACTTTTGAAGGACGGAGTCCCGAGGCTTGATGGAAGGTCGGTTTGAGCTGAAATTGATCAGGCGCGGCCATGAAGCAGGCATGATGTTAAGTTCAGAATCTTGGAGCCAAACTCCAAGGGATGTGAAGTCGGGGTGAGCAAGAAGGCCAAAAAGCACTGTTTCGGGCCACTTTTTCGGGATTTTGAAAAGCTCGTGGGCAGTAAAAGTGACCCTGGATGTGGGAATCAAAAATTTTACTGAACTAGACATTTCATATTCTCATTAAGACGGACAGTTGCCGTTAGACGAAGATTTCCCAGAAATGCACCGTTCGGGAGATAGCCATTTTTGGCCCAAAATTTAGAATTTTGTAAAAATGTGAAAAGTGAGAAGTAGTAAAACCCATGAATTCATGGAAAATGAATGGTGCATTGGAATTGAAATCCGTGAATTGCTGAGTGTTCCTTGTTATAGGGACTAACTTTGCCCGATATAAAAGTTTTTGTGATTCCTCATAGATTTGCTTCCATAGGTGGCTAAAGTTGGCATTCTGGACCAAAATGCAACTGTGAAATGCACATAATTGGAGTGAAAGTTGTCATTTTTAAGAGATGCAGTTCCCGCACCCGATGTCGGAATGGAGTATGAAGACAGGCATTGGAAAGCTTGTCCAGCAGGGAACAATGATGCATGACCAGATTTTGAATGAGGTCTACATATATCACAGATATTTAGTGCAGAAGAGTGCCAGCGGCTGTTTTGACAAACAAATTTTGTTGTCAATGTGGGCAATTTCTACAATTGCATGATATGGAAGAGGAATTCCATGTTACGAGGAGGGATCAAAAATGGAAGAATTCTTTAAACCTTTATTTTTTATCATACTTATAATTATGAAATTGTCATATGGCATAAAAATGTTAAAAATGTAAGGGATTACATAGATGTATATGCACTAAATGACATATTAACAAACATTGCATAGTGCATATGGAAATGCTTGTGCATAAATGGGATATTGCATATTGGTAGAATAATGAAGTCTGCATATGCAATGAACCGCTAATGGAGAATATTGTGGTTGATAATCACTATTGATGTTGGTATTGGTTGTAGGACCAAAGATAACAAAGAGCATGGCTAAATGTGCTGAGGATGTTGTTACATGAAGTCAACAACCTTATGCAGAAAGGATGGTGCAACAAATCTATGATCATAAAGTTGGAAAAAGGACTAAGAAGCCTTGGTAAGAGGCCAACTGATCAGGTAACATCAGGCGTTGTTAATGGTAACCATGCAAGTAATGATTATTGGTGCCAAATTGCATGAATGTTGAAAGAGGATTTGGTAAGATCTCTTCAATTATGTTTGAGCTATGTTGAGTTAGTTTGCATGTGATAGTGAATACCGATTGGGACTGTTAACCTACCAAGCTTGGTAAGGTGTGGATAAGTGAAGGAAATGATCCTTACACCCTATGACTGTTTAGAAATCTCAATGCATTCATATGAATTTATATCATGCCATGTGTATGTTGGTTATGTGCTTAATAACCAAAGCAAGTGAGGATTGGTGGTCCTGATTATGGTAATACAAGTTATATGAGATAGTCATGTTTTGATCATAATATGCTTGAATGCATAGTACTCATGAAACAATGCAAGATAGCATTGAGTAGATGTGCATTAAGAGATTTTATAAATATTGTGATGAATTGTATGAATGCATAGGGATGATGCATATGTTATTGCAAAATAAATAATGAATGAAATGATGAATTGATGATAATTCTAGGACCATTTCATGGGATGTTATGAATGCAGAATAGTAAGCGCATGAAGAGCCCAATCATGATCGACGGGTTGCTAGAATGCTCTGTGGAAGAACAATTGTAAATCTCAGATTTGTAAATGTTTCGGATTGGAAATTTTGCTAATAATTGCAAATGACTGTTTGGCTTATATGAAAATGTGTCAGGAGGACATGCTGTAAGTGGATGCTCATGTGTGGCAGCGGGCATAAGACCATAACGGGCAGAGTGGTGTCACTTATAGGAGCCAAACAATATGAGGATAGCCTCATGGATAAGAAAACCAATTTCTGTAGTAGACAGAGTTGCAGATTCATACTAAATTTAATTATTAGTGCCATGGATTGGTTATGGAACAATCGGATTTGAATTGTATTGTTAAATGTTTCTAACTGTTTGGCTGTTCACTAAGTGTGCCAGGAAGACACATTGCAGTAAGACCATGAGAGTGGGCCTGCAGAAGCCAAACTTCATGGGAAGGGATTCCATGATTTAAAAATGGGTTTCAGGTGAAATGCCATAAGACATTATTAATGTCTCATCTGCACTACATGATTGGTAAACAATATGAGTGGGATGGTGAAGATTATGTCGGTAAGACATATGAAGGTTATGTAACATCAAAAGGAATTGGGATGGAAAACCGAGGGACTGTCAACTCAGAGAAGGAGCCTCCATTCCTCATTAAAGAAGAGAAATAACATCTGAAAAATGGATAAGTGTTCCATAAACCCTGAATGATATATATATATACATACATGCATATCTAATTATTAGAGTTAATATGCAGAGCATGTTTTGATTTTATTTCCATTACGGTAGACTGCTTGAAGTATGATTAGGACCTTCATAGTTCACATCAGTAAGGAGTGCACGCCTTTCTGGTGCTGAGTTATGTTAGGGATGCCAATATTGACTACGCCTTAAGGGAATGGATGCATTCTTGGTGTTTCAAGGTTGAATAGTGGATGTTATGAAATATGTTTACAGTTCTAGAGCAACAATACTAATGAGCTTGCTATCCATTTTGTGTTGACAGATTATACATATGAAATTTAGTGTTGCACATTAAAGGGAAAAGTGAAGAAAAGAATACTCAAGAGGGATGTATGAGCAGTGGTAACCCTTGTGTAGGGTGAGTGGGTATCACGGGGCCATGACAGCTTGCAGTTAAGAAAGTCACCTAAAGAATTCATAAATGGAACCGTCGGCTTACATAAGAGAAAAAGTGCCACCCTTGTGTGGGTGAAGAATTGTTATGCGCATTGAGGGATTGTGATACATGTGAAAGGCTGATGCAAGCCTAAGGTAGAGTAGTGGATCCTTGACCTGTAATGGTTGGTGGTGCAGTTACCTTCCATTGGCCGATGACCCAGACGTATGTGCTGGCTTGAAAATGGAGAGGGCCAACCAGTTATGGGACTGGTTGGGCACCACCAAATGCTTGGTAAACCCAGTCGGCGTGAAGGTGTACTGGTAGGGCATTAATTATTTGATAATTTGGAGCAGCTTGCGTCCTGGCCAAACATCCTAGTCCGCAGGAGGATCCCAAGGCTTATAAAGTAAAAGCAGGACCCTGTGGACCAAAGAAGAAATGCACAATACAGATAAGTATTCAATTTCATTTATTTCTTGTTGGAATAATGAAGATTACAAGTATAAGTCTTGTAACAGTTAAGTTGATGCACTATTGTTTCTTTGTTGGAAACCTTGGTCATACAGGAAGCAAGGACCCTGAAAAAAATATAAATTGCTTGGTAAATCCAGAGAGTGGCTGGTTGTGAAAGATTATTGATGATTTGAAGAAGCCTGCGTGCTAGCCAAACATGCGAGATTGTTGATGATTTGGAGCAGCCTGTGCTGGCCAAACATGCAAGATTATTGATGATTTGGAGCAGCCTGCGTGCTGGCCAAACATGCGAGATTGTTGATGATTTGGAGCAGCATGCGTGCTGGCCAAACATGCAAGATTATTGATGATTTGGAGCAGCCTGCGTGCTGGCCAAACATGCGAGATTGTTGATGATTTGGAGCAGCCTGTGTGCTGGCCAAACATACAAGGCTATTTGATGTTGAGGGGCATCCTGCGCGCTGGCCAAACACCCAAATCCATAGGCGATTCCAAGGCTTGTAAAGCAAAGAAGGACCCTATGGAATAAAGTGCAAACATCTAGTGCAGATAAGTATTTGGTTATCTTGTAATTTCTTGTTTATGAATATACATGTGTATCTGATTTGGTTATGATTTCCTATGAAAATAAACTAAACATGTGAATTAATTTAATGTTTGAGTGTAGGTATTGCTGGAAGCAATGACTATGAAAGCATCTCAAGGATGCGTGTGGACATGTAACCACCCTAAAGAGCTCAGCATGGGCAGTAATGAAAGATGGGGCTAGTGGAACTGTGTGAGTCCTAGCAGCCAAGAGTTAGGCCAACCAAGTGGAGGAACTCCATGGTTGAGAGGTCTGGAATAGACCATAGACACTACGTGTCATAGCCAAGAAGGGCAGGTCAAGCATTCACGTTGAAGTGAAAGAGGACAGGAGCATGAAAACCACAGTGGTGGTGTGGGTTCCAGAATGGAACAAGACTAAGAGGAGAAACTCTTACTGCTCTCTCTCTTTCCTTTTTATTGATGCATTTATAGAATTAGAAAATTGTTGAATGCATGCATGACTGAAAGTAAAAGTGTGTTTATTTGATTAAAGTGAATTGTGAATGCTAATTAATGAATTTCTTGTGAATGGATGAACATGAAGGAATCCATGTGTATGTTGGGAAAGCATAAAAAGTGTGGAAGTCTCATGAGTAAAGCATGGACTATTCATGTCAACTGGGGAAAAACCATTGACTGATTTTTAATGTTTGGGTTATGCTTGGCCTAACGAGAATTGTAATGATGAATTTCATAGGTGGAAACTGAATCAATTGGTTGCAGCCAGTGCAGGCAAGTGTTGCTAGTGAGCAAAGTATGGTCAGTTGTTTCCATTGACCATGGCGGCAGACCAAGGGCTATTGTTAGGATATTTAGACACTTAGGAGTTAGTTAAGATCAACTTGTGTAATATATCGGTTAGGGATAGTGTGTTTCTTTAGTATGCATTAGTATGCATTTGTAAATACTTAATCCGACGGTCACGATATGTTTCTGACATAGAGTGATCCGACGGCTCAACTTATCTTAGATCAAACCTAACCTTGATCTGTGGCTTAAAACCCGATTGGTCCATGATCTCTATTTAAAGAGCATGGAGGGTCATTGTTTAGTTGATCGATTATGAGAAGCTCATTTGTAACTTTCTTTCTTTGCATAATAAATTGTCCCGTAGAAGCTATTTGGCCGGGGCCGTGGAGTGTTTCCCTCAAGAGGGATTAAACCACGTCAAAACATCGGTGTGTTGATCTGTGATCTGTTTGTGTGAAGTGGTTGCTCTTGGTGTTCGGTTCTTTGGTAGTACCCTGTGTACCCGAACATGGTATCAGAGCTTGTATGAAGTGGCGCTTCCGGTTATGATCTAGATCTTGAACTGCTGTTGCCGAAACTCGAAAATGTTTCTAGTTCTAGTATTTATGTACATTTCTGGGCTGTGGGAGGTGTTCCATTGCATCCGGAGCATCGTTTCCATTGGGAAATAGTTTTCGTTTGATCGAAAACGGTTCCCGGTTGCTCCAAAAACGCGTATTTAATCAGATCTGAAGGTATAATGTTAGAGTGACGCATTTTTTTTATTTTGTTTTTTAAAAAGGAAAATCTCATATTTCATCTTTTTTTTACGGTTAGATTTTTTTGGGTTTGGATTGTTGCTTTATCGTTTGCGTATTATCTTTGCCGTACACCTTGAGCGATCTCGGCAAATCAGAAACAGAAAGGGAAAGGGTTTTTCTCGGCTGCGTATGCTCTTTGCCGTGCACCTTGCGCGATCTCGGCAAATCAGAAATAGAGAGAAAACGTAGACTTTCCGGGCAAGCCAACAAGATCTAACTGCACAAGTGTGGAAAAGTTTTGTTTGTTTCGATTTGTGGTTTGTTTTGCAGGAAAAAGGACAAGCACGCAAACCGAGCAAGAAGAGTAAAAAAAAAAAAAAAAACCCTTCCTCATTCCCATATTTACCATACCTTTTAATCTAGCTCACTTGGTTCAAAGTTGCTTTATTCCTTAATAGGTCTTGCGTTCAAGTCTTAGGAAGTTACTTTTAAAAGAAAAAGTCCATACAATTTATAATTTCAAGTTACTTTATTGTAAAAGTGCATACAATTTATAATTTCAAGTTACTTTATTGTAAAAGTGCATGTCACTTAAATAATAAAAAATAAAAATACAAGTGAGTCACTTAAGTTTTTTTTATTTATTGTTGCACTATTTAAAAGTAATATCATTGTAAAAGTGAAATCACTTATTTTACAAAAGTGGTTCACTTAAAACAATTTTCTTGTAAAGTAATTGTCAAAAGGTTCATTTTGGGAAGAGGGGGGTTCTTTTTTTAGCTGGACATTCTCTAGCTGCCACGTCACTATTGGGGACATCTTCAACAGTTTCTTTGTTCAAGCATAACTTCATCATACATAGTCAGTTTTCAGTGCCGTTTTTTTTTAAACTGCCTATTTTTTCAAGCTCTTCACATCCAGACTATTGGTTTCTGATTTTAGAGCCATTAATTTACAAATATGGCCGCCCCTTGTGATATTCTACTTAACAGTTCCAACTATTTCTCATGGAAATCTCGTACGGAGGATGTTCTACGAAGTAGGGGACTTTTCAGAATTACCTCAGGGAAAGAAAAAGAACCCACTGATGATGATAAGAAAATAAAATGGGCAAATAGATGTGATGAAGCTCGTGGATTGATTGGGATGTCAATCTCTACTGATTTGCGATTCCACATATCTGGAATTGATGAACCTAATGCTGCTTGGGACAAGTTGGAATCTGTGTTTGGTAAACACAATGAAATTCGAGGCACCAACTCGAAAATGAGTTGATTTCTTTAAATCCAAGTGACTTTTCATGCACTCAAGATTATTTATCTAAGTACAAAACTCTTAAACTCTTATGTGCATAATGTAAGATTGAGAGGGAAGACAAACAATGCATTTATCATATTCTTTCCAAACTTGGACCTGCATATTCTGTTTTTGTATCTACATTTTACTCCATGAAAGCATCCTTGAATGCAGCTAGCTATCAAGATCCTAGTCTTGAATCCTTTTGTGATTCCTTGATTAGAGAACAAGATAAACTCATTCACCTTGGAATAATCAACAATGCAGATACATCTGGGAAATCCTTATTGTCCCAACAGAAAGAAAAGTCCAAGCCTACCAAGAAACAAAATTTTCGCAATAATAAGTCAAACAAGGGTCCCAAACCTTCTCAGTCAGCTCCTTCTTTAAAAAATGACAAAGGATCCAAGCCAAAAGGCAAGAAGACTGAGCGTCATTGCAACTATTGCGGGAAAGATAATCATGATGAATCTAAGTGTTTCAAGAAGATGGCAGCCTTGGAAGCAGCAATGAAAAAACACCACATCAGCCTAGATTCACCTTCAGAATCTGCCTCTCATGGACATGCACTTTGTGCTTCTGGTTATTCTTATAATGCATCTTCTTCTTCTACTTCAAATGAATGGCTCATTGATTCTGGAGCATCTTATCATATGGCTAAGGATCAAGCCATCTTTTCTACTATGCATGAATGTAACACCAAAAAAATATTTGTTGGTGATGATAGATCTCTAAGTGTTGTAGGAGTTAGAACAGTTCCAGTAGATAATGGTCATTTTAGTGATGTACTATGTGTTCCAAGAATTTCCTGCAATTTGTTATCAGTCTATCAGATCACTCATTCTGGTGAAGGTAAAACTGTGACCTTTACACCTCACCAAGTTGTAATCAAGGATTTTAAAGATCCTCAACAGGTCCTAGCTACCGGAATTGTTGATGATATTACTAGGTTGTACAAGTTTAACAACTTTGGGTCATCACCTTTCCCTTGAGTTTTTGTTGCTCATAGTGATAACTTGAGCAAACTTTGGCATGAGCGATTTGGTCACTTAAATTATCGCTCATTGCAACAACTATGTAAAGAAAATATGGTGATAGGTCTTCCGATGGTATCTTGCAGGGATGGTGTTTGCTCCGGTTGTGTACTCAGAAAACATCATCGGGACAGTTTTGACAAACGTGCCTCTTGGCACGCCTTGGTTCCCTTGGAGCTTGTGCATAGTGACTTGTGTGGTCCTCTTCCATCTACTTCATTTTTTGGTTTCAAATATTTCTTAACTTTCATTGATGATTACACCAGACGCACTTGGGTTTATTTCCTAAAACTTAAGAGCGAAGTATTTAACATGTTCTTGGTCTACAAGGCCCTTGTTGAAAAACAATCTGGTCATCAAATTATTAAGTTAAGATCTGACAATGGAGGAGAATATGTTAACAAACAGTTCACTACTTTCTGCACTGAACAAGGCATCCAAAAACAACACACTGTTCCATATACACCACAACAAAATGGTGTAGCTGAGCGGAAGAACCGCACTTTAAAAGAAATGACTAATTGTATGATCCAATCTAAGGGACTAAGTCTTCAATTTTGGGCTGAAGCCATTAATTGTGCAAATTACATAGTTAATCGCACCCCCACTAAAGCATTACAAGGTATAACACCGGAATAAGCATGGAGTAAAACTAAACCTGATGTAAGTCACTTCCGTGTGTTTGGTAGTGAAGCATGGGCTCACATTCCGGATGAAAAACGGAAAGCATTGCAGCCTAAAAGTGAAAAGTGCATATTTGTTGGATATTCTTAAGATGTAAAAGGTTATAGACTTGTTCAACCACATTCTCATGATATAATCATTAGAATAGATGTTAAATTTGATGAAAATATCTTGGCCTGCGAGCCTAACTCGGCGATTGTGCCATCTTTGGCCTACGAGCCTGATTCGGCGTTTGTGCCTTCTTCTTCTTCTTCTTCCAACTTCCTTGATAGGTTTCCAACTCCAGTTTCTAATGATGACAGTGAGGATGAAAATCCACCTCTGCCTGCTCATGTTCCTCCAGTTGCACCAGCACAAGTGCTTCCTCGATGGGTCCATTCAACATGTGAAGCAGCTGGTGATCTTGCCGGTGATCCTGGAGATCAACGTCGAACACGTTCTCAGTTTCAGTGAGCCTCTTCTCTTTTGGCTCAAGTTTCCTAGAATCATGATCCAGAAACTTTTGTAGAAGCTTCAAGGAATCTAGATTGGGATGCAGCCATGGATGAAGAATATCGTTCCTTAATGGCGAACGATACTTGGGATCTTGTACCTCTTCCAAAAGGAAGAAAACTTGTCAGATGTAAATGGGTTTACAGAACTTAGTATGCATCAGATGGAAGTGTTGAAAGACTTAAGGAAAGGTTAGTTGCCAAAGGTTTTTCCCAAGTTGAAGGGATTGACTACAATGAAACCTTTGCTCCTGTCGCAAAAATGAACTCCATCCGCCTTGTTCTTTCCCTTGCAGCCTTACACAACTAGGAAGTCCATCAAATGGATGTCAAGTATGCCTTCTTACATGATGATTTACAGGAGAAAATTTACATGGAACAACCTCCTTGCTATGTTCAGAATAACTCTAGCCTTGTCTGCCGCCTTAAGAAATCCTTATATGGCCTTAAGCAAGCTCCTAGAGCTTGGTATGCCAAAATGGATAATTTTCTCCTTGACACTGGTTTTTCTATATGCCATTCTGACCCCAATGTCTATACCAAGAAAGTAGGAAACCATCTCATCATACTTGTTCTATATGTTGATGACCTTATTCTTACTGGTAGTGAACCTAAGCTTATAACCCATGTGAAATCCAGTCTTAAACAACATTTTGAAATGTCAGACTTAGGACATTTGCATTATTTTCTTGGTCTCCAAGTCCTGCAAACCAAAGAAGGAATCTTTCTTTCTCAGTCTAAGTATGCTTGTGACCTTCTTCGTCGCTTTCACATGGAAGATTGTACACCAGCCCCTTCTCCCTTCCAGTCTGGAGTCAAACTTTCTGCCACTTGTCCTTCACCTGAAGTCGATGCCACCTTGTATCGTCAGCTTGTTGGTAGTCTCTTATACTTGACTCATTCCCGTCCTGACCTTTCCTTTTTCGTTGGTCGAGTTTCCCATTATATGTAGACACCTCATGAAAGTCACTGGAAAGCAGCTAAAAGAATACTTCGGTATATTCGAGGTACAGTTCAGTTTGGGATTCATTACAGTACAGGGGGGAAACCCTTGTTGGTTGGTTTCACTGATTCAGATTGGGTCGGCAATCCTGATGATCGAAAGTCTACTACAGGTTATGTTTTCAGTCTGGGATCTAGACCTATTACTTGGGCTTGTAAGAAACAACAAGCTCTTGCTCTTTCTTCAGCAGAGGCAGAATATCGAGCAGCAGCTAATGCCAGTCAGGAAGATTTATGGCTTCGACAGATCCTTTCAGAGTTTGGATTCGAGCAGCAGCAGCCTATTCCACTTTGGTGCGACAATCAAAGTGCCATCAAGCTTGCCAAAGATCCAATTCTACATCAACGCAGCAAACACATTGAACTACATATGCACTTCATCAGAAATCTTGTTCATGATCGGGTTCTTGAAGTGCTCTTTTTCCCTACAGATGATCAAGTTGCAGACATCTTCACCAAGTCTCTTACAGAAGTGAATTTTTCTAAACTTCGATCTATGTTAGGAGTTCAGGAACTTGTCATTAAGGGGGGATAGGCTCTAATGCCTCCTTCCTTCTCCTAATAGTGTCACTTTTGTAAATCCTTCAATCCTATCCCAAGTTGTTCTTAAGGGGGGATGTTAGGATATTTAGACACTTAGGAGTTAGTTAAGATCAACTTGTGTAATATATCCGTTAGGGATAGTGTGTTTCTTTAGTATGCATTTGTAAATACTTAATCCGACGGTCAGGATATGTTTCCGACATAGAGTGATCCGACGGCTCAACTTCTCTTAGATCAAACCTAACCTTGATCCGTGGCTTAACACTCGATTGGTCCATGATCTCTATTTAAAGAGCATGGAGTGTCATTGTTTAGTTGATCGATTATGAGAAGCTCATTTGTAACTTTCTTTCTTTGCATAATAAACTGTCCCATAGAAGCTATTTGGTCGGGGCCCGTGGAGTGTTTCCCTCAAGAGGGTTTAAACCACGTCAAAACATTGGTGTGTTGATCTGTGATCTGTTTGTGTGAAGTGGTTGCTCTTGGTGTTCGGTCCTTTGGTAGTACCCTGTGTACCCGAACAACTATTAGAATTGGCTGGAAGTCTTCTTCAAACAATTGCCAAGACCCAAGAAAATATTGGAGAGATGCTCAAGATGCAAAAGTAGCAGAACGAGATGAACCACAAGGTTTTGCAGGACTCTATTCGTCTGCATAAAGAGGTAAAGAGCATTATGAGGGAAATCAGCAAGGGAAAGAAAGGTGGATCAATGAAGAAGCATTCATCCAATCATCCGATTAAGAAATGCTCCAGGTGGGAAGACTCAAAGGAAATTGAGCAAGTAAAGATGAAGCAACCAGTGAAGTGTTGGAAATGTGGAGGGGATCATTGCCTCCGCAACTTCCCAGCAAGAGAACCTCAAGAGAGTAAAAGCCATAAAGTTTTCAGACTTATGGATGAATTGGAAGATCCGAATCAGCAGGAGCAGCTCGTGGAGATCAAAGGACTTGGTCTTGAAAGTTCAAAGTAAAGAACAGAATGCAGGGCAGATCTGCAAAGTTTTTGAAGTTTTGGACATGTATAAATTGTATGTGTATGCCTAAGTCTTGGAACACCGAGGACGGTGTTATTCAAAGGGGGAGGGGATTGTAATACCCCCTTTCTGACTCTTAGGATGTATTAGCATTTAAAGTAAATAATGTGTACATGTGATGTATGTTTCCTAGCGTGGAGCTCAAGGCCAAGGCCCCCGCTAGTGAAAGCCTGAATTTTGATTTAAAAGGGAAAACATTGATATTTTGATGCCCATGTGCTCTTAAGCCATGGAAATTGTAAAAATGATGTAAATAAACATCATGCAATATAAAATACCAAAACTAGCTACGGAGGCAACGAATGAGAAGGGGCCATGTGTATCCACTAAGGAGTGGTGAGAGGGCTAAGGGAGTGAACCATAGGTTGCCATATGTCATTATGAGAACCCATTTGACTTTTCTAGATGACATTTATTCTTGTTGTAAGAAAGTGGTTGAAGAATTAAGTCATTGACTTTGATGGAGCATGGGCAACCCTAAAATTCGTATGGGTAGGTATGGGTTCTGTCTACTTGTGCCACAAGTCACTCTACCTCTTGGGAGTTGCTTCATTCTCATCCCCATTCCATGGTGAGGAAACCTGACATCATTATCCATCCAAAAATGAGCTCCCATGAGTGAGAAAAAAACCAGAACTCACAACTTGGAATGAACCCACGTTTTGGGAAGCCAAAAATGCCTAGAATGGATATTAGACAGTGAAATCCAATGGGGGATCCGTTGGTATGAGCCTTGGGGAGAATTTGAGAGCAATAGCTACCCCAAAATCCATGGGAAAACCCAGTTTTAACAGCCCAGAAGATCAGTGACGGATTTGGGGTTACGTGTGACAGAGTTGTGAGAAATCCGATTGTGGATGTATGAATATAGGATGGGATTACTGAGTCCAGCTTGAAGTGTATGTGGATCTGGGATTGAGCTCAGTGGACTAGCACCGTCCTCCATTTCCCATTGCATGCTTGAAAAACCCAACTGTGTGTTGGCTTAGCATGGCTGTCTGAGTGAAACCCTGACTGTGAGTGAGCCATCTAGTTCCTCCTTAGTGGATACACAACCCAGCTCGGGGGTGATCTCTCAGCTGAAAGAATACAGGCTGGACAGAGATCTATGGTTGGGTGGAACGTTGCTCTCACGTAGCCAGTCATTGGACAATTGCATTGCAAGATAAGTGCTCTCTGTTATTTTAATTTATATATACAATCTGTGTTCTGCAATGTGTTATTTGAATGATTATTCTTCATGTTAATGAAACCGATATGAAGTAGCATAAGAAGGGGATTGAATTCTCTGCCTATTGATTGCTTGAGATAAATATGCTAATGCAAATCTATGCTTATGTGTGTTGTTATGTTTAATTTCGCTGTGTTTTATTGAAGTTCGAATCTACACACATAAGTTTTTAATTGTTGTAAAATTATAAGAAACAATATTGGGGCTAAGTCTGCCAAAAGCCCGGTGTGTTGTCAATGTTTCCTTCCCTGCATTCAATGATGGAAGGGGAAGTTACACACAGCTACAGCAGGGTAGCACTCTAGATAATATAGTTAGATAGTTTTGGATCTTGGTTGGGCCAAGAAAGTCAACATTATGGATGATGCATGGGATCCCTATGAACCTGAGACAGATGCCATGGGGGAAAACATACATGTTGAAAATGCTGAAACAAAATCTAATGGGAGAAGAAATCAAGAGACTCCTCCAGGTATTGCAGCCACCATGAGAAACCTAAGGGTGGATTTGCAAAGCTGTAGGGAAGATAATGAAAGGATGATTAAAGCTCAGGAAGAACAAAATCAGTTGAATGCAGCCATGCTACAGATCTTAACAGATATCCAAAGGCAAATGAACTCTGGGCATCAGATATCAAATCTAGAAAAGGGTGGGAGTAGCTCTAGAAGGAATTCCCGCAAGAGGGCCGGTATCCCAAGAAGAGTTTCTACAGACAGAACATATACTCCAGAAACCTCCTCTAATGAATCATCTGACTCTGAAGAATCCATTGAGGGTTCAAGCTCTTCATCTCGCATGAGTAAGAGGAAGAAGCACTACAAGAAC